>OX438982.1:5229244-6534680 GCA_949316085.1 Hypercompe scribonia
AATCTCCTCTGAGTAACCATTGATGGACAAAATAGTTAGAAATAAAAAGTAAAAAAAAAAAATTGCAATGGGAATAAGAGTATATTGTAACTTCGAGTTTTCTGTATCTTCGCAGTACTGTTGTTCTTCAGAATATACATTTTTAATCAGTTCTTGACAATCATGAAACCTCTTTTCTAAAAGGAACCCTAAGTTCATTTGTTTTGCATTTTGCAGTAATCACGTTTCTTTTATCACGGGTCCAAAGTGCACCTGAATAACACCATTAACATATCTAAATTACCTTTATGTTCTTATTTAATTAGTGCCACCAGCCTCAAGCTGGCGATCTCACTTTTTGCTTGGATGTCATAGAGAAGTGCTTACAATTTTCTTTTCTACTATTGTATACTGGCATCATCAACAACAAATGAAATTTTCCGACCAGTATACAATTTGTATAAAGTATAATAATAAGCAAAATATTTCATCAAAATATTTTAAAGGCCAAAGCTTGATTTTTGAAAAGCATCAACATTTCAAAATACATAAGAGTATTAAAAGCAAAATAATTAACGAAAACATGTTCCAGGCGAAAATATATATTGTTTTTTTTTTACCTAATAGAGTCACACATCACACATGAATTTACGAATCAAGAAAAAAATCTTAACATTAATAAACGATGACCACAGGTAACAAGAACTTTTTTTTAATGTCCTGCCTATGACTCTACTCCACCTGATGGAAAACATGTATAGGATTGACGAGTTGCAGTCACCATACTCCTTGCGACTGGAGTCAATGCAGTATGATGACCCATACGGCCTAATGAAATGCCTTTTCACGCCCCGCTTGTGGACGTAAAAATTACAGTCATCGTGGCAGTGTAAGGCTCACACACTTACCACGATAACTGGAGGATTCTGGATCAACTACATCAACTCTCAATTCATGCATTTATTTACAAATGGTTCTGTTAGAGGAGAAGTTACGGTAACAGATGTGAGAATAAATAATAGTTATAGAGACTACCGCGACTATTAACTGTCTCTAATGTTACAGTGAGCCAATTTTCCAAGTGTTGGCTTTGTAAAGCTGTACAGATGACGTCAGAATACCCTATTTGGATGTGGTCCGTGTTGTGTGTTCTGCATAACGATTTACCATATAAGTTCATTTGTAGAAGAGAATTGAATAAAATGCTTATTCATGCGATATTCTAGTATAGAGAAGCTGATCTCAATTGCGAAGGCGTTAATGAAATATTCTTATATTTTACTGTTGAACTTGATGATGGACTTTTATAGAGGAAGTGTCGAAATATAGCTTTGTATGTCTCCATTTATGTCATTTCTATTTTACGATAAATGACACATACAAACTTAAAAGCCTAATTCAAAACGACTACTAGTGGTTTAATTTACCATTACTTTAAAAATGGTCACTTACGTTATAGGTAAGTCGATTATTTCTCTAGATATTAGTTAAGAAAATCTGGAGTATATTGAAAGGAAACGTAAAGAAGAAAGACAATAACAGGAGACGTTAATTACTTATGACGATAGATGAAGAAATGTAAGTAATCAGCATATTAGGTAGTAGAGCCACGCTGACTTCAGCACGAACGGGTCGGCTCAACCGGGGTGGTACTACCCTCCCACAGAAGACCAACCGAAAGCGCTAGCATCCGTGCTGTCGTGTTTCGTTGGCGAGTGCGAGACCGGAGGCCCATTGATGCAGGGGCGACAGTTATAGGTAACTGTGTAGGCCTTACACTGTCACGATGACTGTCATGCCTTTTACTTCCCCGAGCGGGGCGTGAAAAAGCATCTCACTAAGCCGCCATAGTGTGTGTCACTACACTGCATTGCTTGCATTTGTAACGAGTATAGTGATCACAACTCTTGGATTCTATTCATGCTTTCCATCAGGCAGAGTAGTCACTTCGGCAGACTCTTAATATAGAAAAAATCGCAACTTAAATTGACTGTTGACTGATTGATAAAGACAAAGTAATTATTTAACTACCTTGTTGATCTAGCGTTTAACGTATGCGACGGAAATCGAAGTTAGAAGTTGGGATTAACCAGCGTGTTTCAGAGAGCACGTAAAGCCGTTGGTCTTAGGTCTGATCTCTCCCCAGTCGTGTCCAATAATCGTCCCATCGGATTGTAAGAGAGAGGGAACAAGTTGTTTGTGTGTGTGTGCACACACTTGTGCGCTATAAAATCTCCTGATCTGGTCTCCGTTGAGACTGGCTTCCGTAGCCGAAATCGGCTAAGATTACATCATAATATTTATGTTTTTATTTAGACAACCAGTTGCTGTTACATTAAATCTTATGTATATAGGAAATAGTAAATTCTTAGAAACTAGTTTAAGTGCACAACATTTTAAGGTGTCACAACATTGTAAAGATTACAATTTTTGAAGCCATTTGACATATGTTTCACCATTTAAAATGCTTTAAAAGACAGACACACCTGAGCATATAAACAGAGCCCAATTTCTATAAGTATTTTGTAATTAAAATATAATCTAGAAGTCTAATCACATTTGAGATATAAATTATGAGCTCTTGACGTCGACCATTGAACATTATCGGCGCACAGCAAAAAGTTTATCGAAACATTGGGTTACGAAATAGTGATATGTATCTTATATATACATATTAAGAAGAATTTAAAAATATTAAGTCCAGACTGTTCAGGACTATTTCGAATGGGTACAAAGAATAAGATATAACGTATAACACAGTCTAAAAAGTCTTTAGATCTCTTTCTATAAAGTGAATTTGTATAGTAGGTACCCATATTTAGTATTCTTTTGATGTGATTCTTGATAAAAATGGAAGATTAAGGGCCAGTTTCACCAGTTCTAGATAAAGTATCAGATAGTTATATGTTATTTAACGCTATTTATACATATACATTTATCTGACATATATGTCTCTATCCGAGACTAGTGCAACCGGAATGTACGTATGGTTATTTGACACATAAGTTGACATTAATCTATTAGAGACTTTATTAGCAAGTGGCAAAACTAGTTCTTAATAATATAAAGTTAAGATGAACTAAGAGATTATACAATACTATCGTAACTGTTTACTCAAATGGTACGACCGTTTTATACTGACACGAAACGTGACTGGGTTAGATTGATGCAATTATATTTAATTATTGTAATCATAACTTCTTGTTTTACATATAGCGCGTGTATCTTACATATTACATCAGTCAGATAATAACTGAGCAAGATTTAAAGATAGCAAACGATGTTATATATCACACAAATCTTCTTTCATGTAGTAATATATGTATATGAGGTGGGAGGTCGAAGAGAAGCCGAAGTCGTAAGTAAGCAAGAAGCGCTACTAATTTGCGTGTTTGAGAACTATGATACAAATGACATGGTAATCCTACTGTAACAGATAACCTTTAGTAAATTAAAAAACAGGAGAAAAAATGGAAGATAGAAAAGATTTAGATATTTATTTACTAATCTAAGAAAATATAATCTAGGAGTACAGAGTAAAAAAATCTCTCAATAATTCTTTTGTGGGTGAGAAGAATTACATCAATCCAAACTTAGATATTAAATATTACTATTCTGTAATAGCCATAGACACCTGCAGCATAAAATCCTATTTGAAATAAAATTGGCGGCAAAAACTTAACAAACCTTTTTATACTTAACCTATTAGTTTTTTTTTATTGTGGCAAATGCAACCTCGTTCGTTGACTCGAGATAGAAAGTTGTTAATTAAGGCGGATGATTGGTGATTGTGTAACTGAACGCAACAGATCAAGCACGTGGCTGAACAGGGAAATATCTTTGCCTAGAAAAGTGGACACGTAATTTTCATTGTGTAACAAAACCATAAATTTTTACTTTATGGCTAGGTGCGGGTGATGCTGTAATGACACAAAAACCACTAAGCACTGGCATATTACACTGTCGATAAAATCTCTTTTGAGTTATGTGAGTTTATTTACATATTAGAAAAATAAATGTTTTTAACTTTCATTTCCAAAAATACTTGTAATTTTTCTGTAATACTGTAAAGATTTCTACAATTTAAATTTACACACAGTACAATGGGTTAGTTAGAAGAATCTTATTAAGTACAGCCATCCACGTTAAGTTTTTTCAATAATTATTTTTGAACCAAAAATATAATCTTGAGAAGTCAATACTAGTTTACACACAAGATGCCAAATATTACTGCCAAAACTCTCATACGTATTTTGTTGATTAGATGTTGATCTAATCTTAATGTCAGATCGATAGAGATATCGCTTAGTACTTGGGTTGTGTAGGTCTGATAACAATGGCACCACGTAAAAAATCAAAGGTTCGCTGTATCGTAGTAGACTCTAATCCTACACCAATATAGTTTTGAAAAGAGACTCGAACAAAGAAGTATTAATTGCATTTTATATACCTTTTATTTATAAAAAAAGGAATTAATATCCAACAAATAATTTAATTTTTATTCAGTCGTCATCATTGTTATTCCTTGTTTCATCGTAAAACAGAAAACTATCATTATTTCTTTGATCAATAATCACAATAAAATTTATTTTTAGTATGTTTATGGTTATGGATTACCCATACGGTGCGTCACCACCCTTGACTAAGGAAAGGCATGACTAAGGAAGCAAACTTTGCAGTACACTATCACAGCAAAGAGAAAGAAAATTATAAATCAACCTCGTCTCGCAGTTTAACAGGCAAAAACTTACTTTCTAGAGAGGTCTATGTCCAGCAGTAAACTATTAAAGTCTGCTGATGATGATTAATGGGTTCTATTTTCATTTATCATCATGATTCGCAATAAGCAGTAAACTAATATTGTTTCATTCATCAATAATCACATTAAAAGAATCTTAACTCTGATTACGATCCAGGCCTGAGTATATTTTTATTGCATACGTAGCTAATATCTTTTACGTCATTATATTTCTTGTTTATATCAACTTTCCAAGAATATATCTTAACATAATAAACTTTTTATTTCATAACACTTTGATTCTTAATTTCGCGATTAGAAAGACATTTATGTTATCTAAAAGTAATGTTATAACATTGGTTACAGCTAGATGGTATATAACCTATATCCTTTCTTGATAAAAGGGCTATCCAACACTAAAAATTTTTTTCAATTCGAACCAGTAATTCCTGATATTACACAAAGGTTTCGTAGCTCAGTGGTAGTCGCATAGGTTAACATGTTGCAAAATTAAGCATTCTTATCCAAGTAAGACTATCGGTAGGACCCCTCCGAAGTGCTCCGAAGAAGTATGTTAAACCGTCGGGTCCGGTTGCCAAACAAACATTCTTGGAAATCGTTACGGGCAGTTGGACCGCTAAAAAATCTGAAAACAGTCTACAGATACGATATCGCCTAATACATGGGTTGTGGAGATCTGATGGCAGTCTCTCCAACAGCATCTCACTAGGTCGTCATAGTATGGGTCACCATACTGCATTGTCTGCATTCGCAATAAGTATGGTGATCACAACTCGCGGATTCTATTGAATTTTTCCATCAGGTAGACTAGTAGAGTTATTTTGGCAGGTTCTTCAAATAAAAAAAGGCTCGTTTGTAAGTACCTAACATTACGCTACGCTACCCCGAATTTATTTAACTAATTTACGTATTGAGCACGAGCTAAACGTCCACCATCTATATTAAGAACAATTGTGCAAATGCAATGTCACATAAATATCAATTTGTTATCTCGTTGTACAGCCAGCATCAGTCAATTAACAATATGCGCCTGAAAACTAAACAAAAAACTGGATATACTCAAAAAAAAATATCAAATTCAAAAAAGGAACACAAATGACTGTTACACTTTAAGTTAATAAAAGTTTATATTGTTTCTTTTTTTTATTCTTCTGGTTCATGGTGTACAGAGGTTAGAATTATTAATTATAATAAGCTACTTAAAATTTGTTTTACACAAATACTTTTTCTAATGCTATTCTACGGTTAATCGATTGATTTATTTTTAAATCTCCCATACTTCAAAGTATTATTTTTTTTTAAAAACATGTTCTAAAATAGTAAAACTTTAAACGTTGATAATCTATACTAATGTTATAAAACTGAAGAGTTTGTGTGTTTGTTTGTTTGTTCAGCTAAACGCGCTAATTTCAGTAACTACAGATCCGATTTGAAAAATTCTTGTAGTGTTAGAGGTCTTGTAGGGTGTGGAGGGAGAGTCTTGTAGAGAGTATGTGTTAAGAAAGGTTCGGTGGTATACGAGTACTCGTATATCACCGAACCACAAACAAAATAAAAAAATAATATTGCGAAGACGGAGGAAAATTATTATTTTTCTTAAATCATTCTTCCATTGCATGGGCTACGTAAACAGTTAAAATTTCACAAAAATTATGTGTGAAAAAATTACGCCCCCATAAAATTTTTAAAAAAAATCTGTAAAGGGTGGCTGACTATGACCTTTTTATGAGAAAAAAATTTAATCAGCTGTATATCATCACGCTATAGGCAAATAGCAAACACAGACGAGGTTGCGCTGGTCAATTGTTTTTTTAAATTTATAGATCTATAATTCACTTTCATATTTTTGTGTGAGTTATTTATTCCACGATACTAAAGTAACTTAAGTACCTACAACAAATTAATATATAAAACATATTAAATGTATTAAGATAGTCCAATCTGTAGATACTATAGCTCAATAAACGATGTCTCTGATGTGAATCACCAACTCACAATGTACATACTTAGATCCCGAACGAGAAATGTCTTGCAAAAAAGTGCCTTTCAAAGCCATCTGGAATGCATAGTTTGCATTTATGGTGTACAGATGGCTGAGAATTCTCACTCATAAAGCAGAATTCAATACACTTGCATTCCTTTTGAGTTATTACATAAAAACAAATTTAAAATGATTAAGCCAAAATATTCATATTTTTATAGAATTTATGAGTTTGACTGTAACATAATCGCTAAATGAGACACGATTTATAGCTCCGGCTCGAGTTGTGGTGGGGAAACTGTTATTGTGATTATTATTGTGATTGATAGAACTCCGGTCAATTAATGTGTTGTCTCAGGAAATGTTCAAATGCGATGTTATATAAAATTTATTCGAAAATTTTACATACTGTAGAGATTTTCAATCATCTGTAACAATTTTTTTTATTAATATCTATTTATATTTTCATAAATAAGAGCTCTACATTAAATATTACATATATTTCCCTATTTTTTTTAAAATATCTTAATGCTATAAAGACCGTGTCACTAATAGTAATATTAGTGACACGGTTTACGTTTTTCACAAAGTCTATTTTACGACCCTTAAAAGAATCTACAATTTCTGAAAAATATATCTTTAGAAAAAAAAACACTTACAGACAAAAGAGTTCAGTTACAAAATCAAAAACAACTTATATTGTTTTTTATACAGACGATTTAAAAGTTGGGCCAGTGATCAACACAGCATACGGTCCGGCAATTAACTCAGTTAATAATCTACGTGGATGATAGGAGAAGATTTTCTCGTAAAGAATTTCAGTTTATAAAAAAATTACTCACGCGGAGACCGCTGTGGGTGGAAAGCGTAAAATGGTTCACTCGATCGTAAGAGTGCATATATTGTTGCCAATCAATTATATATCATTGTGTTTTAAAGTGAAACTCTTACAAGATAATTTAGTAAATATGAAAGACAGTCGTTATTCAAACTGCTTCAGTGGCGGGTGTAGTATGCGACTGCTGTACTTGACATTTCAGGTTCAATGCCCGGGTCGGACCAAACATTTGTATGACCTACAAATATTTCTTTTGGAGTTTGGATTGGTGTAATTTGTATACATTTACAAAAAAAAGTGTGCATGCATTTATATAAGTTATCTAGTACCCACAGTACAAGCTCTGCTTAGTTTACTACATCGTTGTGTGAATGTGATAGAAAATGATACTCTTATACATACATACGTCTACTTACACCTTCGTATATATACTCACGATCACAATAGAACCAGAGGGTCAAATCTTATAATAAAAACGCGTTCAAAATTCATTTCCGGTCTACACTCAATTGCAAAAACGTCATAAAATATATTCTCATTATAAAGTTTTAAACATCTAACGTTGACAGTAATGTGATTACATCGTATTGTGACCAAAAGTTGAATCAGTGGTGACGGTTGAAGGATATAAAGTGTCACCACCATTGTTCTTACCACGGGTGACGTTAGGGACGACTAAGGGAGCTAACAATATAGAATAACATCACTGCAAAGAGAAGGAAAATTTGAAACAAACCCTATTCCAACCAGTCTGGCCAGCGTGGTATAGTAGGCCATAACCACCTTGCTAAGGAGAGGCCTATGTCCAGTCCACTGTAAAAGGCTGTTGGTGTTGATGAATTAGTAATCTTTTATACTTGTACAAACACAAAAATACAGTCGCTTAACGAGAAATTCATTTTCAAGATTGATGATGGTGTTCTCCTAGCCGATTTCGATCACGGCGGTCAGTCTCAACGTGGACCAGGAAAATACGCAGGAGATATTATAGTGCACAAGTATCTGCGCAAACACAGGTGCACTCTCTGTTCCCTCACTTTCTCAATCCGATGGGACGGCTATCCGACACGACCAAGGAGAGTTCAGGCGACCAATAGCTTTACATGCTCTGCGAGGCTTAAACCCCAATTTTCGAACTCCGGTCTGTAATTAAGCACTTTAGATAAATTGATTAATCCTTTTCAGGCCAAACCTGGGAGTCAAACCCAAGACCTCTTGATCAACAGTTGCGTACGCTAACCGCTAGACCACCTAAGCAGATTTTTAAGAATACTTAAGAAGAAATTATAAAGTCATTAAAAAATTCTAACAGTATTTTATTCAGTACTGCAATTTTTAAATATCTATCCAGCATCACGTGTCTAAGTGAATAAGTGCACAAATGAATATTTATAAAAATAAATGGAGGACACACAAAAAAAACTCAAAAAAATATAATAACAGAATTTTTTCCGGTCTTACATTGAACATTCTAAAAAAAAGATGACATTATCTATGACCTTGTCATCTAGACTTGAAGTATAAAAGTGAGTGGCTGGCTGATATCCTATTGTTAAACTTGAACTCGGAATGACTGACGGGTCAATGTATCACATTAGCATGCTAATAGTCGACAGTTGCTTTTTATAGCTATTGTTCTTATTTTAAATGTAGCTACCATAAGTATTATTTGGACCGGCAATTTCTTTTTCTTTTTAAAATTAAATATTTTAAGGCTAAAAGACTGCCAGTTCTAGATTTAATTTTTTTTATAAATTCTCTATTTAATTTTATAAAATACTTTTTTTTAAATTTCACACATAAAACACAAATAATAAATATAGAGACACATTTCTTGCTCCAGAGTGATAAATTTGTACGTCATTCTTGAGTTCAATTACCGGGTCGGATAAATTGATACTTCCCGTTTGGTAACGTAGGATATGAGATTGACGAAGACATTCAGATGAAAGAAAGAAACCTCTGCCTGCTCCAATATATAAGTCCTACGATATTGTTATTTACTAAATAATTTGAAAAATATTGATTAACAGACCGAAGTTACTTTATACTAATCGTTATACATATCCACTTGTATGGTTTATAGATCTTCATCATTTATTACTCATATTATTTGACGATAGATTATAAATAAATAAATAATTCGGACATTTAACATACAACGCCATCTAGTTTCAAACTAAGCAGAGCTTGTACTATGATAACCAGATTGACTAATAGAATAATTATATATTTTCTTTTTTTTTTTGTAAACACGTACATAGTATACATAGTAAACACCCAAACTTCGAAATAAATATCTGTAGATCATACAAACATTTGGTCCGACCCGGGCATCGAACCCGAAACCTCAAAGCACAGCGTTCGCTTTCGCTACCGAGACGCCATCGAGGCAGTCAACAAAATTATTGATAATAAAAAAAAAATTTACGAAACAAGTTTATTACGAAACTAGTGATGACGATCACAAGTACATGAATGTTGTCATTGATAAAACATCTGTGATAATAAATACTTCGTAAAGAAATGTTACTACACAGTTTACTTGATATACGTTATAAATAAAAACTCTTACAGATAACCTCGCTTATTTATGATAACAGTTACCAAATCACTTCGTGCTGCCGAGTCTTGACAGAAGTTTGATAGCTTAAACGCACTGATTATAACTTCTCGTACCTTTTATACGACTCTAAACAAATAAACTACATAAAAATCTTATTTTCCTAAATTCTTGTTACAATTTAGAAAATAGATTGTTAGACTCGTGTGCAGCTTAAGCACATTTTTATATAAAAACAAGACAAAACAAGCCTATAGTAACCATACAAAAGTATAGTTTTTGCAGACATTTTCTCACTTAGCAACACTTTTTGTAATCACCTACTTCCACGATAAAAAGATTCTAAGTTTTAACGAGTTCACAAAAAAATGCTTCTGAATTCAACAATCGTTTACCATTTAAACGCAGGATTATTCATGTATAGTATTATTTAAGTAAATTAATATACCTTGTGTTCTTAAGTATATTAAGCCAATTTTTTTAAGTAAATGACTGTAACAACACATGTCCTTCGTTTCATGAGTACACAGATAACACAATATTTACAGAATCTGTATTATCATTCGATTAGTTAGTTATCTATTACGTCTTATCAGTTGACCAGAAAAGGACTTTCACACACATAATTAAATATTGAACTTAAAAATCACAACCGCGAAAATTAACATTAGCAACCGACATCACGATAAGATAAAAGACGATACAAACTTTGACTATGATCCAATCAAAAAGTACACATTATTACTATTAATCATGTATTAACTGACTACTACAAAATTAATAATAAAAGCGGTGTATTACGCTCAAAAACACATACTTCGGCATTTAATTACTCACTGACACGGATAATAAATCCTTCACATTCTATAAATACCGAATTTACTGTCTCGGAACGGAGCGTTCAGCGCCGCTGACAAACTCAGTCCTATTACTTTTCTGGTGTCCGTTGGAGCTATGATGCCATCGTCCCACAGTCTAGCTGTGCTATAGTAAGGTCGGCCTTCTTTCTCAAACAACGCCTCCACAGGTGCACGTACTTTCTTCTCATCGTCATCAGTCCACGGCTTTCCTTCTCTCTCTGCCTTTTCTTTGGCTATTAATGACAAAACTGTCGCAGCTTGAGGACCTCCCATAACCGATATTCTCGCATTAGGCCACATATAAAGGAAAGAAGGGGCATAAGCACGACCACACATTCCATAATTGCCTGCACCAAAACTACCACCAATCAATACTGTAATTTTTGGACCCTTGAAGCAACTGACAGCTGTAACCAATTTGGCACCGTTTTTTGCAATTCCTCCAGCTTCTGCATCCTGACCAACCATAAAACCAGTTATATTTTGAAGGAAAAGTAAAGGAATCTTCCTTGCTGCACAGAGCTGAATGAAATGTGCACCTTTTAGGGCAGCTTCAGAGTATATGACTCCGTTGTTACCGATCACACCCACAGGTTGTCCATACATGGTCGCAAAGCCAGTCACTAGAGTCTCTCCATACAGTTCTTTAAATTCATGGAATCTGCTTCCGTCAACTAAACGGGCAATTACTTCCCTGATATCGTAAGGTCTCTGGATATTAGCACCCACAATGCCATGAAGATCTGAAATATCGTGAATGGGATCCTCAACTTTTGCTGAATAGCTTCTATTTCTTTGTTCACTGTTCCAATTTAAATTAGCCACAACATTTCTAGCCAAATTTAATGCATGTTCATCATCTTTCGCATAATGATCCGTCACACCAGATCGTCGACAATGCAGGTCAGCCCCTCCTAAGTCCTCAGCAGACACTGTTTCACCGGTAGCCGCTTTGACAAGCGGTGGTCCAGCCAAGAAAATAGTACCTTGATTTTTTATTATGATACTTTCATCTGACATACTAGGAATGTATGCGCCACCAGCAGTACATGATCCCATGACGACAGCTATTTGTGGGATACCCTCCGAAGACATATTAGCTTGATTGTAAAATATTCTTCCAAAATGCTCTCTATCAGGGAACACGTCGGCTTGATCAGGTAAATGTGCACCTCCGGAATCTACGAGATAAATACACGGAAGCCGGCATTCCTGCGCAATGGCTTGAGCTCGTAAGTGTTTCTTCACTGTCATAGGGAAATAAGTACCACCTTTAACAGTAGCGTCATTAGCCACAATCATACAATCATGACCGTACACCTTTCCGATGGCTGTGACGATACCGGCGCTCGGGACCTGCCCTTTGTACATGTCCGTGGCCGCAAGCGTGCTCAGTTCTAAAACGTCGCTACCTTCATCCACTAACCGGTTAATCCTGTCTCTGACGAGCAGTTTTCCTCTCGCGGTGTGTCTCTTTACGGCTTGCTCCGGGCCGCCTTTGATGGCGTCATTAGTTTTCTGTCGAAGATCATCGACGAGCTCGTCCATTCGGGACTTATTCTCTTGAAAATAAGGATCAGATCTGTTCAATTCGGTGCCTATGACGGTAGCGTGATTGTGCCGGCATTGGTTCAATCGCCGTATTCCTCTGACGAGTTTGAACATTTTTAAATGAATTTTAAATGCAGAATGAAACACGACCGGTTGGCGAGTCGGAGCCGCGCTACTGCCGATAAAGTTTTACCGTTATCTAGACGTTTGAGCCGCACAAAAACAAATTCCTCACTCGGCAACCCTCGCGTCGTGCGATAAACACTCGCATTATTTAAAATGATAATGTGTACCCATTGTTAGTCGATGACTATTTACGTAATGTTTTCTTATAAAGCGTCGTCTTATAAAGGCTCGATGTTCATTTAGATATTCGTCCGGTGCCGTACGCATCATGACACATAATACTATACAATATGCACTTATCGCTGATTTTTGATTCCAACGCTTATTATCTGTTAGATGATGTCATATTACCTATAGTCGACTTCACGCAAAGTTCGTGTTGACCTTGAACGAAATTATTTACATTAAATAAACATTATTTCCACGTCATCCGGAACAAATAAACAGTTAATTAACCATTAGATTACAATGAGAACCAGCCAATTCATAATTAGGTTCATAATTAATGTTAGTCTAATTTGTAAATGACATGGCATTAATAAGTCTATTCCAATTAAGGAAACTTATAGGTTAGTGACAACATGGCGATGTTTATTTTTAGAGAAATATACAAATGACATGGTAGGATAAATATAACCTTGATAGTACGTCATTTGTGAAATGTTATACACTTGCGTATGTATAATGTGTATAAACATTAGAAAATAATTCAAATTAATATTATTTGTCATAAATTGTGATGTGGAGAATTAGCGAACCCCATTATTACAGTTCTAAAACAGAAGTTTCAGCTCTCTTTGACACAAATAGTATTCGTCTATTCAAAATTACACCTCCTAAGGTAAAATAAAAATATGTCACAATTTAAAATTGTTGCATTTACATATAGACGATATTTAAACATACGATGCACATAGAGAAAAAAAAAACTTCAAGTAATACGTTCGATTAGAGGAAAATAGGTGCATTAAAAAAAATATTAATTCTAAATGAAATAGTAATTTAAAAATAGGTATTGATACAAAATAAATAATAGACTTCGAAATTTCTGGACCAAAACAAAATATGTACCGCTCAGTCAGGTACAAAATAAATCGCACAGTATTCACATAGACAGACGATGGTCCAATAACATCACAAAAAGGGAAAAATAACCCCGATCATTGTGACCAGTGATAATAATATATACAGTTACACGTAGCAAAAACTCATCAACAAAAGATTCATCTATGGTCACTGGTGGGTACAGTGAGTTTGCATTAGTTGCGGAGTTTGATTGCTCTTTGATGTACGGTCCATAGTTTTTATGGAATATTGGATGGCACCATTTTACTGGAACCCATTTCATACACAACATTTGTTATATCTTTAGAAAAACTCTACTATTTGGATGAAATGGTCAAATTGTGTTAGGCTTTTTTGAAAATAAATTAATATTTTTTGTGCTCTTATCACGTTAGATATCTACCAGTGGAATTCGTATAGAAATTGGTCCACTCGTTCTGGTAAAGCAAGAACGGGACAATCATAATACAGAATGAACAAAATTATCCGCTTTTGTGACTATCACGTCTGATGGATGCGCCTTGTTCCTGTTTACTCCGGTAATGAGTGTACATTAAATTCCCAAGAAAGCGTGCAAAAGAAATGCTTGCAATTCTGTTACGCCATTCTGAATCACAAATTAAAAGATAGAAAATTATACCGTACGTCAATAATCCCGGGGCGATTTATCAATAAATAAGTGGTTGTATCGATGGTTTAATCAGCAACGCAAGCGCAGGTGAACGACATTAACGTTTCACTTTCATTCCGCCAGGTGGCGACGCTTTCCATCGTGAAGGTTAAATCACAATTGTTAGTATCGTTTAATATGCGACTTTAAATTATATCCCTTACATAATTTAGATAAGCTTCTATATTGAATTTATGTATGAAGATGATGATTCACATACATTACATAAAACTACAAAATTCTTTATTAGTTTTAAGAAGCATGTTTAAGGAAGTTTTAACGTATCCTTATTTTTTTCGGAAAAAACGTTTTAAAACCAAAAAAAAATCGATATTGTTTACTGCGCTGTAAATTACCATTTTAAGAACTCCGATGTGCTATTAGAAGCTTAATTTATGTTTATATATATATATTACTTTATTTGCACACCAGGTTTTAAAAAACTATACAGTAATAATTAACAACAATTGCTATATATTGTACAAAGGGCGAACTTACTGCTCATAGCATTTTTTCCAGCCAACCGTGCTAAGTAAATACGAAAAAGTTCGAGTAACAAATAAGGTCTTTAGCTATGGAATATTTATATTTATCATACATAAATTGTACTAATGTAATAAATTAATATACGAAATATCATAAAAGAAAATAAATAAAATAAATACAAACATACGTTAATTGCCCACTATGAGAGATAGATATATAATTGTTAAATAAACGTTTCAATATTATTGTCCTCAGGATCGAGATGAACAGACTAAACTAGAAATGAAACACCGCCAGGAAGAAGACGACTTGTACAGAAAATTCTCTAAACACCGTGAAGAAGAAAACAGAAGAATACGAGATGAGATACAAGTATAAATCTTTCTTAAATTCACTGAAAAAGTACTTAGTTCTTAGTTAGCAGTTAGTACTTAGAAGAAGATGAACTAGGAAAACAAACGATTGAGTCGTAGCTATTTAATACACATTGATCGAAAGCAAAAAAAAAGGAAAGTTATATCTACCTCTTACTTCATTGGTGTTAGATTCCACATTAGAAGTCAGCAATTTATTAAATGTCTTATTGAGGATTTTATTCATATGACAAAATATAACGATAACTTTTAAATTAACTTTACATAACACTGAATAGTATTTAATTTTTGTCATTATAATTTAATATAACCTACAATCATCATCGATCAGGATGAATGGGAACGAGAGCTTGAGAGGCTGACAAGCAGATTCCAGCAAGAAATGCAAGTGAAAAAGAGACGGCCCGATGCAGAACTTGGAGCACTCACGTTACGTCACCAACAAGAGAGGGCAGATTTAGAGAAAAATATGACATTAAGAAGGGATAAAAAGAAAGAGAGTCTCACAAGAAAAATGCTGGAACATGAACGGTTGGTATCTTTTGCCCAAAATAGGTTGGATTCGGCTTTAAGGCTACAATACGGTTACAAAACGACCAACATTACACCTCCACATTGTAAGTGCTAGGTGACATGGAAGTTCTATAACTTCTCGAATTTTTAAGAGCTTCAACTACCTTTAATGACTGAAACAGATGACCGGTTGCTATAAAGTACTGCTTTTAAGGGTTACTATCGTTCTTAAGAATTAGGATATAATATAGATAGCCGTTTCTACAGAAATCACTAACCGGTATTTTATGTTGAAACAGGGCAGCGACAGCCGCATTAGTAGAAAAACAAAGCTACGAGATGATGGAATTAATACAGGAACGCCGGTCTGAATACATGGCAGAATCCTCACTCTACGTTGATGGGGAAGAGGCACCACCGTACCCATCAAGAGCTCCTGCGCCTCAGCCCCCAATGGTGTCCAAATTTCACATATACACTGATCCAGCAGAATTTGCTGAAGTCGATAAAATTGCTATTTCGGTAAGTTTTGAGATTTATTGTCAAAAATATAAAAATTCACGTCTAGCTGTTTAAGTAATTAGATATTCAAAACAACACAAAGCTGTTAAAGGTTCATATGGATACAAGAATATTGCAGGCTAAGTACCGAGAAGTTCTCTATGAACTATATATCGTAAATGCAACTCTACGCATACTCAAACATAGGTAATCTGGTCACGAAGTCACGAGTATGTGCTGACCAACTTGATTATTTGTTCCTATTCATTCTTGAGAAACGTTATTCACAAAGACAACTGTCAAATCATAATGATAGATACTTTTGGATATCCAGGATAAGACTGAAGAAGAAACGTAAGTTATTTATAACACCAAATGTATATATATTTTGATAAGTTAGTTAGTTTCAAATAGTTGAAGAGTGTATATTTTATTGGTCTTTTATTGACTTTTTCTCTGTTCACGATTTCAGGTAGCGCAAGAAGACCAAAAAACCTTTACAGACTTAGTCCGACAGCTTGTCGGCAGATGTGCAAGTGACGTCGAAAAAGCAAGAACCATATTCCGTTGGATCACCGTAAAGAATCTGAACAATATACAGTTTGACGATAACCTTCGAGGTGACTCGCCGCTAGGGCTGCTAAGAGGCATTAAGCACGGCACAGAAAGTTACCACGTGTTGTTTAAGAGATTATGCAGGTAATATTCGCTTCATCTTTGCTTTGTTCATCTCTCAAGTATCAATTAATCAGTTTTCCAATTGTATATGCATATAATCATATATGTATAACTAAACAAACATTCACAATTTTATCCACGTCTAAAGTTAGGTAATACTGCATCGCTTCCGTCAGTCTCAACACGATATATGTGCTTATTCATATAACAAACAGGTTTTCTCAAATAAAAATTATTTTACATATTGAATGACAAGAATATTAAATTAGCGAGTTGAACATACCTTATTTAAAATGAATATTATAAATGTATGATGTATTTTTTTTTTAAATCGATCGCAGTAAACTATCACATTTCTATATGAATCAGAAATCTATCTGATTTCTGTTTCATATGAAAACTCTTCAGAAACGTAAACTTCTGTTGTTGTTCCATTGTCTCTAGCTATGCAGGCCTCCATTGCGTGGTTATTAAAGGCTACAGTAAATCTGCCGGCTACCAACCAGGAGTGCGTTTCGAAGACAATAGATTCCGAAATTCCTGGAATGCCGTCTACGTAGCCGGAGCATGGCGCTTCGTACAGTGCAATTGGGGCGCCCGACACCTCGTCAACGCCAAAGATGCTCCCAAACCAGGGAATAGAGGAAAAAGTGATAGCTTAAGGTCAATATCATTACAGTTACCATTATACTAAATATATTTTTAAATTAAGTAGCTGGAAGAAGTTTTATTGCATGTGTTCTATCTCTACATTACACATAAGAAATAAACAATTTCAAATTATCAACTAACTAGTAAAATTCCAGTGAAGACACACTACTGTACTTAAGAATCGTACGATGTCAAAATAGTAAATATCTGAAAACTATTGGCTATTAAATACAAATATATAAATAGATTACTACATAGATGATACCTTACATTTTAAGGACTCTGTGGCAGTACACTGCCTTTGAGGTAGTCTCTAGTCTATTATTATTCACAAAACGTCCTCTTGATGGCACAAAGTTGCATCTCTTACTCGTTATCAAATACTCCGAGTGATTTATCAGTATTTTACATTTTCTCCGTGTAGTAACGGTTTAAGAACACGGAGTATCTCCATCTCTACTCACCCCGTGAGTGTCACAAGAGGTGACTAAGAGACTAACTACACTTGAAAACATCATTGCAAAGAGAAAGGAAAATTGCAAACAATCTTATACCAACTCGTCCAGGTCAAAACGTTCGTCTAAGTATATACCGATATTCAGAAGTGGACTATTTAAAACTATTGATGTGATGATGTGACGGTTTTACATTTTATACAAATACAGTTGTCTATTCTCAGATACGAATACGATGACCACTACTTCCTGACGGACCCGCGCGAGTTCATCTACGAATTCTTCCCTCTGCAGGCGGATTGGCAGCTGCTGAAGACGCCTATCACGTTGCACGACTTCGAAGAGCTACCTTTTGTCAGATCGCTCTTCTTCCGTTACGGGTTATACTTCAGTGATCCCAACACCAAAGCTGTTATGTACACTGATTCAACAGGTTTGTGTTATCTTTGCTGTAGATATATTAAATATTATTAAATAAAATGTATTACAAATGGTGTAGCATACAGATATATAGATATTCTCTTCAATTTAACCATAACTGACTTTTCAAACACAATAAAAATTCCAATATAAATAAATAAATATTTCGGACATTTGACACACAACTTCATCTAGTTTCAAGCAAAACTTGTACTATGATAACTAGACTGACTGGTAGAATACTTATATACTTTTTTTTTGTAAATATTTGCATATGATGCATATAAAACATCCAAACTCCGAAACAAACATTTATAGATCATACAAACATTTGATCCAACCCGGAAATAGAAACCGAGACCTCAAGCACAGCAGCCGCTTTCCATACCGCTACGCCATTGAGGCAGTCAATATGTTTTACTTGTTCTACTTTCCAGCGCTTAAATTCTGTACTACAGCTAAAGTCCATCATTTAGATGTCATTAAACACCCACATATAGTACTACTTAGATGCGTAGGAATATTTATGTTTTCAGGTGCGGCGACTATGCGTATAGCCATGCCCGCACACATGCAGAGCTCGTTGATCTTCCACTACAACCTCAAGTTCTATGATACTGAGGGCGATGGCTTCGATGGAGTCAGTCTCAAGAGATTCGTTATGCAGGTGAGGTATCATAACAGATTAAATTATGTGAGACGACAAAATAAGTCGTCTATGCAAGTGAGTGTTAAATATATGTGCACAATATCTTCAGAACAGAAACCTATTTGCAATGCATATAATGTTAGAAAAATTTCACGGTCAACGACTAGTATTCTGTGCAAAAAAAGGCAATTATCTAATGAATGGCCATTTATTAATCCATCTATTCCACAGTCGGTCATAGGCAACGTTGTATCATTCCGAGTCCACGCGCCGTGCAGTGGTGCGTTCCTGTTGGATATTTTCGCGAATGCCGTTACTCCTAGAGAGTATCTCACTGGAGAACCTATGAAGTTTAAGAGCGTTTGCAAGTTCAAGGTAACTAAAGATGATAGTTATGCAACCTAAACTTAGGGGCTGAAGTCGCTTTATAGTGAACATTCAGGTTCAAAATTTAAATCAAATTATGAATTAACTAAATTTCCAGATCTGTTGCGCTGAATTGCAAACTGTGATGGTTCCACTGCCGGATTGTGCCAGTGGAGAGTGGGGACCGACAAAAGCAACAAGACTCTTCGGTCTAGTACCCATTACACATCAAGTAAGTTTGATCCAAAATGAGTTTGTAATACATTGAATTCAGTACATTTGATCACAGAGAACTACATATAGAGATCTTGCAAAACCTGCCCTCTTAGCGAAGATGCAAGTTGCGCGTCGATTCTCTTTCTACAATGGCTAATGTTTGTATTATTGACTAACATTTTGTTTTGCTCTTGGAACTTAGCGTTGCGAGAGGTCTTTTATCATACATTTGCTAGTTTTCTAACAACGTTTAAGTTTGTAGAATGTCAACTGGGCTACGAGGGCTGGACAAATTATATATCGATACGATACAATCATACAGAGTATGCTTAAGTACTTTACTCAAACCAAGTGTAACAAGATATCCTCGTCTAATCTTCCTTAAATAAGATACTTCCGAAATCATTTTACTAACACTAAAGCTTATATATTTTTAAATTACTTTTCAAATATTTAAAAACAACTTAACTCTATTAACCCTGACGTCAATTGGACAATAAAGTTGAAGTGGAAAGTAACATCCCATAATTTTGTTACGTTACAGGAAGCGCTGGTATTTGCTGGACGTGAACTCGAGATCCAGTTCCGCATGTCACGACCGTTGGCCGACTTCATGGCGACGCTGCATAAAAACGGAGTCGATGAGAAACGACTATCGAAATACGTGCAGCAGAACGTCTCTGATGACATCGTATCCTTCTATATAACTTTCCCTGAAGAAGGTAAGATTTAAACTAGACTGATAGTCTGTTACAATAGACTATTAATTAGCATTCATTCTATTTAATTAAACACTGGTCACACTGGTGTGGTCAGCATGGTATAGTAGTCCAAAACCTCCTTACTAAGGAGAGGCTTATGTCCAGCAGTGGATTGTTGATGATATTGATTAATTAAACACTCGCATTGTCTTAAAATGACTTTAAATCATACTGATTTGTTGATTGAGGTACAGGATTAGACGATTCAACTCTCAACAAACTAAATTATTTTGTGTAATCTAGATTATTATTCTTATAAAAATTTTATATCGTAAGGTGTAATGTAATTATTTTAATTACCAAAACATTTTTCTTGCATAAACTAAGGTCTCCATTTTGATAAAATAAAGCCAGATTTTAGATATTTTTCGTTTTTTTTGTGTTAAAACATACGTAGGTACAAACAATCCTGGCTGTATTCTCAAAATGGTTAAATTATAAATAAGAAAACGACAAGAAATCTGATTAATCTTTTCTGACTCTGTTCCAGGCCAGTACGGACTGGATATATACACCCGCGAGCGCGGCGGCCCAACCGCTATTCACCAAAACGGTTCTACGGAGAAGGAAAAGCATCTACTTACCCATTGCTGCAAATACCTCATCAATAGCAGCAAGAGAAATTAAATTGTATGTGCAGTTACTCAAGACAGAAAATTGCATGTTCGATAGTCATCAATCGCGCATGCTCTAGAACCCAATTTTCAATAAGGAAAAATCGTGTATTCAGAATTCATTGTATATACACACTTATATGTATTATGATACATTTGAAGTTACATAGTGAACAAAACAAGTACAGCTCTATTCGCAGTGTCTTATATTAATAAATACACCACCAATAATTTAATATTATGCATAATCCATAACATTCCAAAATAAATTTTCTTTAACACGACTGTAAAATACGAAATATAATTTAAACCGTATATTTTAAACATAAATCATAATAAATAACAATTTTTATAAAAACTTCTAAAGTTTAGAATGTATTTCATATCACGTCGGTAGCAAACAAACATACACCTCGTAAATGAGATTATTATTAATAAAATGTCCTACAATATCCTAGACCAAACTGACCACGTTATTTACCTATCTACAATATTTACCTGGGCTGAGACTATGACAACACATACCTTGTACACTTAAAGTAAAACCTGCTTAAAGCATAATAAACTTTATTTCATAATGCACTAAGTCTAAAATGAAGTTGTCTATTGTACTTTAAATTAGGTCAATAAGATTTTCCTTCAGTGATGCGCCTAATTTTTACAACGGACTTCTGATTTGTTCAATACGTTATAAAATGTAATAAATTTGCTACTTCTCAAAAATCATTGTCGATAAAGTAGGTTCTAAAATATTTTGGTGTTCAAACTGTCCGCTTTAGTATAGTGATCGATCGTTAATTGTATCGATATATAAAATGTGTATTATATATATCCATAAACAATATACGTTTATAATAACGTTGAACAGATTTTTAAAAATAATGTGTCAAAATTTTCATTGCCTGTCTTTAAAATTATACTCAAATGAGGTTGTTATAATAATATGTAAAATTACAATTTAAATTAATATGTTAAGTATTTTACGACTTTACCCAAATGTAGATAAAACGTAATAGTAATGATAAAAAAGAAACAAATATAGAGAACGCTAACATTATTATATTTGTAAATGATAATTTTACTTTTTGGTTTGACCTTAATTTTTTTACTAGGCGTAATAAGGTTGTGCATAAGCAGATCTATTGCTTTTAAAATTTTTGTTTCGTATTTTTGTATAAACTTTAAAAATTATGCATTCCTGTGCAGTTGTTGAATAATATTAAGAAACTGCATATTCTTTGATTACATTTTCAAGCTTATGTGTACGCACTATCACAGTATCATTATTAGGATAAAATAAACAGAAATAGATCAAAGACAATACTTATAACGATTCAATTCTATTTGTACTCTAATTAGTCTGATTAGGTTTGAAAATGAAATGATCAAAAGTATTATTTTGGAGTTTTGCCGCTTTTGACATTTCAAGAAATCAAGAAATCAACGATTTTTTTGACACTTGAATGCATTAAAAAGTTATATGTTGCATGCAACGCAATTGATACATTTAAATAAGAGCCTATAATCAAATTCTTAAAAAAACTTGGTAAAATGCAACATACTTTTTATGGCACATTTATGAAAGGTTTAGTTAAGTTTCGTAACTATCAACCGTAAAGTTTATAACAGAGTCTCAATAAATAGATAAATTTAAAAAAGACATTTGTCGACATTTTGTGACACGACATTTATCGAATCTTCACTATGACATATGACATCACATTTATCAAAAGATTTGTCTTTATATAAGTTTAGTTTGTAAAGATTGGTCGATAGTTTAATAATAATACAATACTAGCCCATTTTAGGATAGTTTGGCTTAAAAGGAGAATCTGTAAATAAGGCTTGAAATTGCGGATCACTTAGATGCATAACGTATTCCCATGTAAAAAGACAATAGTCCAGTATTTAAAAAAAAAGTCACGCTGTAGTGAGGGCTCCATTTTTAAATTTTTGTATTTTTCCTGTAACCTAAGACCGTCAACATACGCTTACATATAATGAAATAAAAATAGATTGCTCTATTTTATTAATATATTTATATTATTTACTCATTAAACGCACAAAATGAAATGTAGCAATGTATTATTACTTAACGCTAGAATAGTATAACAATACGTTTAATTTATACGGCGATATTTCATTTTCAATATTGAATAAACACAAGAATGTATGTAAATTTTTATATAAAATATATGGCATGTTACTTTTCTTAATATATATTTTGTTTACCTTCAGATTCCCCAAAGCTTATCTAGAAAAAAAATTACAGCCAGTACAATGACTTAGGTCATGGTAAAAATAAATGTCCATGTGGAGGCAGATTAAAAATAAACTGATACGATGTCACTAGACCCTATTCATGTCATGGGCGACTGGGAGTGCAAACTACACAAGGCAATATCACTGCAAAAAGAAGAAAAAGTTGAAACAAACTATAATTACTCGTCTAGACTGTGTAGCATAGGAGGCCAAAACCTTCTCTTTAAGGATAGGCTTAGCAGTGGGCTATAAAAGGCCGTTGATGATGATAATAGAGCGGTAGTGTATGTGAGTTGTGTTTCAAGCTTCGGATTCGAATCCAGTATCGAATCAAATGTTTGTATGATCTGCATATATTTTAAACTTTGGGTGTTCTATAATATGCAGTTATTTAAAAAAACAATAATGTATATACTACTGTACCAGATGATCTAGCTGTCATAGTACAAGCTCTGTTTAGTTGGAAACTAGATAGCGTTGTATGCACAACAAAACATTTATTATAACATTATATAGTACATATAATAAAACAGAAAAATCAAATTTTAATATACAATTGACTATCCCCATAAAAACAATAATAAAATAATAAAAATAATTATTAGAAAGGGTGTCTTAATTATATCAAATGATAACTCTTTTATTTATATATTTACTTTAATAAACGCATAATAAGAAATACAGCACTTTATTATTACTTAACAATAACATAATTAAACATTATCATCATTATTATATTTGATAAACAAGCACGTGTATACACATATTGTTTTAAAAAATATATGGCATGTAACTATTTTTACTTATCTTATCTCTACTATATTCATCTAATAATGTCAGTTCAGATCTTAAAATAGAAAACTATACAAACACAATCATTTCAAACTAAGATTTTATCTCCGTTCGTGTCAGGGTCAATTCATACTAGCACAGACTCGAAGCGCATCGAAGCGTCAAATTCTTTACAAGTATTCGGAAGAATTCGTGTGTATTCGCTTTGCAGATCGTCACAAAACAGTTTTCATTACTCAGTGACGACATGTTGATTCGCGTAGTATGCACTTTGGTTCGCGCTACGTGTTTGGATGGCTGCTCTGGTATGAACTGACCCTACCGGAGTTAGAGCGAGAACTTGCTAGCTTGTTGAAGTTAATCTTCTTGTGAACATACACTTAGGTTTGGTTACCTATCAAAATTATCTGCAATAATAATTTACTCGAAAATAAATTATTTTTTCTTACTAAAGTACGTTTCTCAAAAGCTTCTCGTCCGGAACAGAGTACAGTTAATTTTTTTCTTATGATACTAATGTTAACGAGCAGACATAACACCTGTTGGTAAGTGACTACCGTCACCAATGGACACCCGCCACTCAAGTGCTCTCCCACCCTTCAACTAAGAGGGAGGGAAAGACAGGGCCTTCTGCAAAAATACCGGTTTTGCGTTGAGGTTCTAAGGACGTTACTACTACAGTAGTTATTTCCTGCTTTATTTACTAAACTGCTACTCTTTCCGAATTTAAGATGACGTAAAGCTAGCAAAGAAAATTTATGTAATAGTGTTAAAATTATATTTGTACATATTGCAGTATAATTTAGATAAGTATGAGCACACTCTTACAGTAAAATTGAGCACCAAATCACGTGGGACGGATTATTTGCTTAAATTGTACTAAATATATTAAATTTTCATAATTAGAGCATTTATTTTTAGATACTTTCTTTCTTTTTTTAAGACAACGCGCGCACTAGGAATAAAACCTGTGTCGTGGGGGAGTTTACAAACAAACAACAAACGAACAGACTCAGAATAACAATTTGTGGATCACACAAAGTTTTATCCCATGTGGGGTTTGAACTTACAACACTCAGCGAAGTAGGCTGTCATACGGGTATACATAAATAACCAGAAATATTGTTTTATACAAACACAGTTAAAAAGACGCTACAGTGTTGCTTTCTTACTAAAAAATAAACCAATAAAATATTCTTAACTAAAAATATACCATCAAAAACTCAAAATATCAAAAAAAGCTTTCAAGATGTATTTCACGAACATATTCTGACAATTCTTTATTATTTAATATTGTTATTTAAAGCGTCATAAATTTGCTTACTGTCATAAAATAAATTACACTGAAATAAAAATTAATGACATTCATTTTATGATTGAGTATTTCCCAACAGTCTTGTTTTTTCGCTGTACATAGTGAATGTACTTGCTTTGAAGAGGAGCACTTTAAAACAATTAACTTATATTTTATATATGATAATAAGTATTTGAAGTTTAAGTAAAATGAAGTAGAATTTAAAGCATAAACTTTTTTAAAAGTGATCTGTGAGGAAACTTTTTAGAAATCCAGAAGCTTTTTGCCCAATTCAGAATAATTTCTAGATTTTAATATTGAACCTTACCTCATTAGATACTTATGTTATTTAACCTAAAAAACCTTATTGTAAAAATTAAATAATAACACAACAACACACATAAAGACATGAAACGGTCAAGGCAGTATATAGATAGAGATATTGTATACATGTTATAGTCACAACCAAATTTTATAGTCACAACCGATTTCTGAAATGCGTGTGATCATAACATACAAGAGTTTATTATAGAAAAGACTAAACTGGATAGCTCTCTGCAACTAGATTAAGGTTTTCATGGCTGTCTGCTAGCTAGCAGGAATAAAATAATTATTTTACTCATTAATTAAGAAGAACAAAGATAACTTTCTGACCTCAGCAATAAGCGAAGACACATTAACGAGGGTTCTCTTACATTTTATACAAGATGGCGGTTTATCTTCAACTTTAAACAAAATTTAGGCTATTCAGTAACTCCATTCATCTGTGTGTTGATGGATTAAGAATGTGGAGTGTTTACCACCCTTGTTCGTCGCATGGGTGTAGTAAGAGGCGACTCAAGGAGCAAAATAGGACAACATCACTATAAAGAGAAGAAAAACTTGAAACCTACCCTATACCAAAACGTCTGGCTAACCAAAACCTCCTTACAAAAGGAGAGGCCTATGTAAACCAATGGACTATAGATTGATGATTGATGAACAAATCCATTCAAAAATACTTCCCACACTCATGGATACAAGATCTTTCTATTTTTTACAGACTTTATCTTCGTGATAACCATACATTCATATTTGCAATTTAGTGTAGTGTAATATATTATTATTAGCAATGTAATTCATAAAAAAACAACCATGTTTACTTATAAATATAAAAAAAATATACATAAATTTATACCTAGTCTTGCCATAAATATTGTAATAAAGAAAAAAGAAAATTGTTAACTGCAAATAACATTTATTACTTTTACAGTGTGTCAGTTTAATACATAAATATAAAACAATTAAAAATATAAAAAGCTTATTCGAAGTGGTCTCCATTGGCTGCAATACAGTCCTTTAAACGATGAGGCCAGTTATCAATAGAAGCACGCACTCTTTCCATGGGAAAATTCTTCACTGCCAATCGTATAGATTGTTTTAGGGACTCCAAATTATCATGGCGTTTAGAGCAAGCTGTACTCTCTAAAACTGACCACAAATCATAATCCAGCGGATTAAGATCGGGACTAGACGACGGCCAGTCTTCAGCTCTGATGAAGTCCGAAACGTTCGATTCCAACCAAGACTGCGTGGACCGAGCTTTATGACCCGGCGCCGAGTCTTGCTGGAAGGACCATACTTGGTTATTGAACATGGTGATGTTAAGGGGCTTAACTACCTTCTCAAGAATGGTATCTTGATACACTTGTGCCGATGTTTTGATACCTTTTTCACAAAAATATGGCTCAGTCACTCCTTCATAGCTAACACCCCACCAAACCATCACTGAAGTCGGATAATGTCCACGTTGCACTCTGTCGACTAATTGGGAAGCTTCCTTAGAGCTTTGAGCATAAATACGGTCATTTTGTTTGTTAAAATGTTGCTCAATTGTAAAAATTTTCTCATCCGTAAACAAAATTTTTCTGTGACCTCCCTTTGCGTACCGCTTCAGTAGTTGTTTCGATTTTACCACCCTATTCTTCTTTAAATTATCAGTTAAGAAATGGCCAGTGCGTCTCTTATAGGCTGCAAGTCCTAAGTCATCTTTTAAAATACGCGACATGGTTCTAGGTGCTATCTTCATTTCCCGAGATAAAATCTTTTGCTTTCGGACAGGATTTCTTCGAATTCTTTCCCTTACTGCTTTGACCACCTTTTTCGTACGAACACTACGTGGACGGCCAGATCTTTTTCTGTCACAAACAGAGGAGGTCTCATTGTACCTATTAATAGCCCGGTACACAAACATTTTACTAATACCAAGTGTATGGAGAGTTTTAAAAATTGCATTTGGCTCCATACCTACTTTGTGTAATGCTATCACAGCGATTCGGTTCTCTTTATCACCCCACACCATTTTAATATCGCAAAATATTTTACAATGTATTGGCGCCAAAATGAGAAAACACAATGAACAATCGTATAAAAATGACAGATTCGAAATTCAAATGTAATATTTTTTTATAATTAAGTGTAACAGTATTTATGGCCAGACTAAGTATTTCTAAAGCTTTATCAGATATCTGCTAATAGAATGTTTTCAAAGTTAATATAATTTGTTTTCATCAATTTTCTTTATAAACTGTTATTGTTTAAATTTCATTTATATATTGGTGTATTTGTTATACACGGTACTAGTAAATAAACAATACAATTTAGAGCTTATATTAGCATCAGAAGACCAATTCTCGTAATAAAAGTTCCATCAAAATTCATTTCCAATCAACTCTGCATCTCATGATGATAAATGATATTTATTTCTGCACATAAATCTCTTACAGATATTTTTACGCGTCAGACTTTGAAGTTAGAAAGCACCGGCGTTTCCTAAATCTCACTCTGAGAAAAATGCCAAAATAAACAGAGATGTCCTTTTTTAATCCATAAACATTCGATTAAATAAAAACTAAACGAGTACAGGTTTTGAGTCGGCCCCTCTATACAGACGGCATACGAGGCCCAGCCATCGTGTCACCTTACCAAGCATTGGTCATGATTAACGACCCACAGCGTGAAACTAGCGCCAAGCACGGCAATTGGATAGCGGAAACATCAAAAACCCACCAGAAAAATACCAAATATGAACTAAATTACAAGCCTAGGCTAAACTCATGTTAACATACATAAAAAAATTACTTTTACAATTCGACTTCCATGTAACAAAAAAAACACAAAGTGAGGATCCTCCGACCAGGCGAGGTGATCACGCCTGGCAGGCCGCGGCCCAACAGTTAATGTTGGGATGTGGTATATATGCTAATTGCCACGCGAATCTCTATTTCGCGATACAGGATTAGTAGTTGCTCCGTTGTTCATTATACTCCATAACGTATTCTTTTACAGTTATGTTACTTTACAAGCCAGTTGAGATCGAGAGTTAATTGGAACTGAATTATTAAAAACTATTAACTATTAAAAAAACAAAAAACTTTCAATCTGAGAATTGAGCTTTAAATTTCAATAACCTTTGTCCTTTAATAATTTTTAATTTAGATTCCTGTGAGGGTTTATATTATTGCATTAGAGTTTATATCAATATTATTCATCTGACTTTCAAACTCATCCCATATATTCCATGTTCAACACAGAATATTGTATAAGTAAAAATATTATTTAGTAATAGGTATATAAAAAAATCGACTATTAAAATACAAATATCACACGTAATTGACATTTTTTTTTATTTTAAACTCGTATCTTCCAACAATCCGTCTTTACGACATTTGGTTGGGATTTATTGTTTATACATAAATATAATATCTTTTTACTGCACATTTTTGTGGTTATATAATAATTTCAACATACTTTGATAAAATATTTTCATATTAAACATAATATACTAGACGGAATACATTACATTAAATGTGGGACGGATATGCGTAACTCTATTATTTATATTTTAAAATTTTCTTATTTCATTTTCAATGGTCTATATTTCATTCCATTCTTTATAAATAGTAAAAAACCAAAGTACAATTAACCTAAAATAGTAAACATAAAATAATTTGGAAATATCAATCAAGACAATGTATTTTAAACTCAGTTTGGTATATACCGCAGTCAACAAATTTAAATGGTTTTAGAGGATTCTATCATATACTTGCTAATTAGCTTTTCATGTAACAAAATCGTCCATACTTTTTTATTCCGGATTACAATCTATCTCTTTACCAAATTCCATCCAGATTCGTACAGTCGTTGCAACGTGACTGAGTGTAACAGTGTGTCACCGAACGAGTTTCACTTCCCTCTAACAAGGAAAGATCCTCCGACCAGGCAAGGCGGTCATGCCTGGCAGGTGACCAACGGTTAATTATTGTATTGATAATTCTCTTTATCGCGATACAAAATCAGTAGCTATGCCGTAGTTCGATGTGGATTCGATAGATAGCGTTATAATATGTTTTGTTGCGCTGTATGTCGTCACAAATGAAATCCTGAAGTTATATTTATCCCCGTCACATACATAAATATTATTTGTCAGACGTTTACAATTTTTTTAATGTCATACATCTATTCAGTTTCATATAACATACCAGTGTTACAGTAAGACTATCACCTGCCGCTATACAAGTCCCTTAGTCGCGTTGAGCGTAGCTCTTTGTTCCACTCCCCGTATCAAAGTGCCGAGTAGACCTTCCATCTCATTCGCTGTTTCTCGCAATTGCGTGTTGTCGAAACATGAATCTGTAAAAATATATATGGTTCCACATGTTTATTTCCATATGTTACAGGGTATTTTCTCGGACCACTACACCTTCTTTTAAATTGAGGTTGTTTTCTTTAGCAAAATACAATATTTTTAAGCTATTCATAAAACAATTTTAAATAAATGTTTTAAATTTTTTTTTCCATTGATAATGAAAATTATAATCATTAAATCAAAAATATTTAATGAAATCATTGTAAATACAATATATTTCTGAGACAAAAATAATGTCTCCAATCTCGAAAACCCTGTTTTTATTTTTTATCTTATACAATTCTTGATTATGTTATTTCATACAAGCTAATATAGCCTACCTACCTGAATATTTGTTCCATCACAAACAATTTTTTTTTAAATCTGTTTTCCGTTTTATAATATTACTACTAAAAACTTATTTACCATCCATAGCAAAGTTATTAGTCAATATCTGCTGAAGCCGATCCAGCACGGTGTCCAAGTCAGCATTAAGTTCCTTCATCTTGTCGTTACTGGTCTCCACGGAGCGTATGTCAGCCGCAAACTTCTGTTCCGCCGCGGCTAGAGACTGGCAACTTGTGTCTGCATTTTGATGCGCTTTTAGATTTTGTCGGTCAACGTTTGGTTCTGTTTCTGTAATACGACAATGGATTTCTGTTATATTGGTTTTTATTTTAATTTTATAAATGTTTTAACCAAGCGCTGTACGCTGTTTTTAACAATGCAAAGTAAGCATAGATGCTAAAATTACTTTATTACAAGTCAACTCAGTCATTAGGTGACGTAATTAAAAACAGCTATAGTCCAAGATCCCAGAGCCGTAAGACACAACTTATTTTCTAAAGCATATGAGTTAGAGAGAGAGAGAGAGAGAGAGAGTTGTGTCTTACGGTTCTAGGATCTTACTCTATTACGTGTTAAGATAGAACAATCAACCGCTGATACAAGGTTTTAAGATTTTTCCATCTATCACACATTTTGGAGGCTATTTATTATGTACTCATATTGTTAAGTGTGTGTTTGCCTCCATCTTAACAAAGTTTGTGATAGCCATTTTGTTTTTATGTTGTCTAGCAGACATTTAACTAATGTCATTATTCTTTTTACAATTACAAGGGTGGTCATGTGTAACATTGAAAAAGGGGTTCGGCTAACTTCTTCGCCCATGTCACGCTGGATTCAAAGAAGTTAACATAAGGAATGACACAAGTCTCGGTTGGAGATTGGGATTACGGTAGCTCGAAAGGTCTGGACCTGAAAGTCTTAAAATAAAGACATCAAGTTTCTTTTTATGTTTGGCTACTAAAGTGACTCTACTCTGCCTGGTAGAAAGCATGAATAGAATCCAAGAGTGGTGGTCACCATATTCATAGCGAATGCAGCTAATTCAGTATGGTGACTCACACTATGGCGGCCCAGTGGGATGCTTTTTAGTTATATTAATGTTATAAACAGAAAATAAACTCACCATTATACCAATTACTAATATCGTTCATAGACACAGTAGATATACTGTCAGATGTGGCGTGCACCACGACCGGTTTTAAAGCGTCTCCGGACATTGTCATCAAGTTCTGACTCTCATGTTTGGATACCACAGAGAAGTTACCAGAATCAAGACTCAGTACTCTCGGTTGGTTTTTAATCTCCGTTACTTTGGACTGTTTTTCCTCCACGACTGGTATTGGACTGAACAAGTCAAATGCTTGCGGTCTCTCGTTCTTCTCTGCCTTCGTCATGTTCTCCATAGGGATGTCCAGCTGACTGGATGTAAGATTTTCCTGAAAAGTAAGCAAAGGATGATTGTCAAATTTAATCTTAAAAATAGACAGAACCATACTCAGGAGTGCCATTCGGATGTAATGTATCTTTAGATGGTGAAGTCCGGATTCTGAAGTACTCCTTCGTGCAGTTGGTACGATTAATTGTAAAAATGTGTTTAAAATAAGCCAAAACTGCAAAATATTGATGAGAATTTGGTTTTTTAGTATGTCAGGTTTGGTTTTTAAGGCATGGGTGTACGGGTATTTTTCGCATAATTTAACTGTTGTGGTGCAGGAGTTACATTCAACTGCTACATGAAAGAAGAGTGAAATCATAACAATAGGTATTTGATTTGCACTATTTAGATATGAAACCTTAATAACACATTTTGATATTATTTTTATTAAATATCATTTTATTACCTTCAGCATTTTTAGTCTGTTTATCTGCGCTGATACGTGCGTCCAATGTGACTCCACCTTCGTTCTCAGCTCCTGGTCGCTACTCTTTTGTTCATTCTGCAATTGATTGGATAGATCTTGAAGAGCCCTGTAATTAATAATTCCATTTTTAATGTTTCAAATCGTTAAGAGATTTATTGAATAGACTGCACTTACGCTATTTTTTTTGTTTATAACAAAAAGGGTCATATACGTCCCGGGAAAATTAGGGTACACTCGAAATAATGCGAATAAAGTCGCACAACTTTAATATTAGCAATATCGTATATTAAGCAACTTGTTCTAAATTAATATTTCAGCAAAGCTCTTTGTGTCGCGACTTAGTGAGAACATAAAAATATTACCGCTTCAGAATGCCAGTACCGTAATAGCTCAGGCATGTGACTGAGGGACTTTCTCAACTAGCGAAAAAATCCCCATCGGTTTTACTACTGTATCAGTTGAAATATAAAAACAAAGATATACACTCTCTTAGAACGTGTCCTCACACTGTAATGTTATCGCAGCGATGCACGTCACAGCACCGTCGCGACTCCGTTACGAGTACGATACGATACGCTGACGGAATAATCACTGTAATAGAGACTATCCAACGAAAAATGCGCGGCAATGATACAATGAAATGGCTGCGATTCCACACACTCCTATAAGCGTTCAGCTTTACTGGACCGGATAACAATGTACCAATAACGTATGATAATCTATGTTAATTAGATTTTATTTTATGAAGATGTATATACTTACTTATTTTGTGTTTCTAATTGTGTAATAATATCTTGTAGTAAAGACGCAGGGTTGCTAGCATTATTGCCCGAAGCTTTTCCTACTGTAGATGTGAACATCGTTGGTCTGCCATCTTTCCTTCGTCTGACGGATCCATGGCCTTCTGTTTTCTCTGTACTCTTCTTAGATGCCTTCTTAGGACGTTTCTTCTTGGTTTTAGTACAGAAAAAGAATTTCTTCATACCCTTTATGAAACTAAGACATTCTGACGATTTTGTCTGTAAATTTTTTTTATTAATTACAATTTTACAATTGCTAAAAATACAATACATTAGGTCTAGGTGGTGTGAATCTTGTAATGCTTTACTGAGACTAAATTGTAAATAACCTTAATGAAATTAAATTATAAATCAGTAAGGTAATATCAATTTAATAAAATAAAGACTGTTAGTGACTACAAAGGCGTTTCAAAAAAAAATTGTCTCGTAACCACGCTCAAGAGTTTCATTCAGTTGTTAAAATAGGCCTCTGAAAATATGAGCCCTTAATATTAAGGTTGTTCGCAGCGCATTTTTCGATTTACCATAAAATATCATCAACAGCCTTTTACAATCCACTGCTGGACATAGGCCTCTCCTTAGCAAGGAGGTTTTGGCCTACTATACCACGCTGGCCAGACGGGTTGGAATAGGGTTTGTTCCAAGTTTTCCTTCTCTTTGTAATGATGTTGTCTTGCATACTTTGTTCCCTTAGTCGCCTTTTACGACACCCACGGGATGAATAGGAGTGGTAACACTATGTATTCTTAATCTGTCACCACACGGACAATAAAATATCACGGGAAGATATTTTAGTGATCAGACTAAACTAAGAAATTGGACTGCTACACTACACTGACGAGATAGGTTGGTATGGTTTGTTTTAAGAATATTTTAGAATATTCAATATATCATACACAACACTCATATTCATAAGTTCATATATCTAAAACTCACCTGTCCCTCGATGACTTCATGCACCAAGTGAGTCTTCTTATGACCACTGGCTGTGGTCAAGTCTTTGTCGTACAAGTAACATTTCTCACAGAAATATACGTCACTACATTTTGAACATTTGAATTTCAGCACCTGAAACATTTTAATGAAAAAATGTCTCTGCATTTAATATGTCGATATAAAGTTTAAATATATATACATATTTATTTATTATATATTTTTTAAGGGTCAAGCTGTGCTTACATGGCGAAACTGCTATAATAGGTTCCTATATCCTTACGTTACATAGTTACATAAATCTTAGTTATTTAACAATTTATTTCGCTCGGCGGGCGCGAGAATTAAAATAGTTATTGAACTTGACATTACTTTACCAAACTTCTAAAATAATATAATGATAATATAATATAACATTCTGGATATCTGACATATAGTGTCATCTTTGGCCGAACTGAGCAGAGTTTGCACTATAGGTGTTGTTTATTTTTTTTTGTAAATACATATACGTATTATAGATAGAAAATACCCAAACTCCGAAACAAGTATTTACAGATTATACAAATATTTGATCTGACACAGGAATGGAACCCGAGACCTTAAGCACAGCTGTCGTATACGCTTTCATTGTACCACTGAGGCAGTCAGTAATTTGCCCATGATGTAAATAAGTGTTATAACAACCTTTTCTATAAATAGACATTATTATACATCAAGTATGTCATTAAAAATCAATACCACAATAAAGTATCTTTCGGACAATATATTTAAAACAATTTATTTTGTCATACCTGTATAAGCGGTTGCTTGCAGTGAGCACAAGCAGCTGTGACGTCAGCACTAGTTCGACTGCTCACTATGCGCTGCACCACGGGCAGCCAGCGAGCACTACAGCTAGACTCGCCCCACTCTGACACGGCGCGAGAGCTTACACCCAACATACCTGCACTCTGAAAAATAATATATACCAATTATATTATCTCTCCACTTTGACGGATTAAGAATACAGAGACTTACCACTCTTATTCTTCTCTGTCGTAAGTGGTGACTAAGGGAACTAAATATGTAAGACAACATCACTACAGAGAGAAAGAAAACTTGAAACAAACCCTGTACGAGTCCATCTGGCCAGTGTCCAGCAGTGGACTATTATAGACTATAGATGATGATATTAATATAACTTGAGGAGCGTCATAGACTGCCAAAGTAGGAAAAGTTAAAGACAAGTAAGTACTACCCTCCCACAGAAGACCAACCTAAAGCGACAGCATCCGTGCTGTCGTGTTTCGTTGGTGAGTGCGAGACCGGAAGCCCATTGATGCAGGGGTGACAGTTGTCGTGGTAAATGTGTGCAATACAATGCTACGATGACTGTCATTTGTTTTACGGATTCTATTCATGCTTTCCATCAAGCAGAGTAGTCACTTTGGCAGGCTATTAAAATAAAAAAAATATTGCTACACATATTTTTATTATAGCATATTTTGGATATATTATACCTAGACATTTACTTATTCTCTGTACCATCTGTTATTGTATATCTCAAGGCTCTGCTGTAGATTCTAACCACTAAACTAAGCAGGCTTACAAGCTCTCCAAAAAATATGCATACATCCATATATACTTTGTAAAACTAACTCTGCCCGTGTTACCACACTGTTACCACACACGCACGCGATACAGCAGCTCAAGGCCCTGACGATTCAACATCTAAATACAACTTCGTTGTAAGATTAATTTAGGAATTCTGTGATACAAAAATACTAATTTTCAACAGATAATTTTCATCGTAGTTGTGGAAACATCACAGTAGTCGATAAATAAGTCGATCTCGGACGTGTGAACTACGGTATCCGGTTTGGTTTATTTGAAAAGTCTCAACAAGTGTTGAAAGTATCGTGTGAATAAGGCCTAACATTCAATACTGAGAAAAAACGTATGTAGATACAGCAGCAATAACAGGGTCACTGAATTGGTTTTATTTTCCTGTATGTTATATAAATTGCTTACGCATTAAATTTTACAAAAAGGGACATTAAGTTTATTTTAATTTATTTTTTTTTTAATTATCAACCGTTTTCGGCTACAGCGGCCGGTCCAAACCAGCACACTACACAGGAGATATTATAGTGCACAAGTGTGTACGCAAACGCAGGTGCACTCTCTGTTCCCTCACTCTCACAATCCGATGGGACGGCTTCCCGATCCGACCGAGGAGAGATCAGGTGCAGAACAGACGGATTTACGTGTTCTCCGAAACACGGATACATTTAATATGGCAGTAAGACCAGTGAAGAAAAATCGACTATTTAGATACCGAATAATAACGTATTGAGTGCCTAAGCAGTTGATTTTTGGTAAAGGATTATCCTTACCAGTTTACATATAATAATATTATATTTATTTGCAGAAAATGAGGTTATTACAGTGGGTGATTTACAATATTTAAAGTACGAGACACATTTCGCTACATTTAGATAGCATGCAAATATTGGAAATTTCAAAGATACAGATAACATTAGATTAATAACAATTTTACTTTTAAAAATATAGACTCAATCAAAAAACGTATAAGATATATCTGTCTGAATACAGAAGTACCGTTACGTAATAATGAGATTTGGTTGAAACAAGTTAGAGAAGCCTAAAAAACCGATATTTATGGATTCACCTATGACTCCAAATTATCTAATTTGTTTTATGTTGATCGATATTTTAAATGATTCTTTAAATAAAAAATACTTTTTAATTAATTATTAAAAAGAAATTCCAAAAATTAAATTCAAATAAAAATGTGTTCACATCTTTATTGTTTTATTTTAAGAGAACATCTCCATTTCTAATATATTCTGTGGTGCAGGGTACTTTACAAACATAAAAGAAATGGATACAAAGCATGCCCAGACTCAGAACATCAATTGTGTTGTGCTGTGTTGTGTGGGATATGAACCCACAACACTCAGCCCAGTAGAGAGCGGCGTGTCGACCACTTAAACCACCACATTATCCGTGCATTCACTTTAATGATGTGATTTTTATAACTATACCATGATAATATACTTTATATTCAAAATACATGATATACGCAACATAAGATTACATACCTTGTCAAAACACGAGTCTACATCTGCCTGTACTTGGTCGTAATCAACACCTAGGTATGCAGATAATGCTGACACATGGGTAAGCAATGCTGCCAATCGTTTTGGAGATACACATCCATTGTGATCTGCACAACAGTTTGCTAAAGCCACCCACTTATCGGATGCGAACTCTTCACTTAATATTATAAGGAGAGTTTTTGCAGCCAATACTCGGAGAGGTTCCTTTCTTTCCCTGTAATCATGAAATAAAATTAATACTTAAACTATGAAAAGTAGGAAAAGCTGACTTTTGTTAAATTGAATTACAGTTCCACTAAACAAGTTTTATGTGTATCTAGAGATTCTACCAATTTGATCTCATTTTATTCACAAATTAAGAATGAAAAAGCTCAAAGCAGTTCAACAAGTAATAGAAGTAATGAAATCCGAAAAGTGGCGGTATGTAGACAGATCAATCGCAAGGGGCAATTTACATAGCACTCAGAAGTGATTACACATGGCGCCCGCAGGTTAAAAATGTTTTTCATTTTAAGCCAGCAGAAACACATAATTGTTTACAAAAACAAACAAAAAAAAATGTCCTTGTAATAAATCACCCTGTAAATCCTTAACCAACCCATAACAGTAGGCAGACAAATAAAATGTTCACCAAACGTAAACAACAACACTCCCTTGAACGATAAAAAGGTTTATACGCTCACCAAGGTTTATACGCTCACCTACCCTGCACCTATTATTTCTTGTAGTGCTACCTGCGGATTGTTATAGTTTTGTACTAAACCATTTATGTAGTGCATGTGGATACAGTAAACGAATGCAGAATGAGGAATATACATTTGCACCCAAGTTAAACCAATATGGGTTTTATGAGTGTTTCATATCTTTATTGTATACTGTTTTTTTTTCTTTAACAAATAAATTAAAAAAAATTATATTGTATATAAGTACTAATTTCATGTTATAAGTGAATTTTATATGTATTTCCTATAATCAGTTGTGTTCATTACATCTTATACTGTATCAGAATGATTCAGTTTATCATCATCAACAGGCTTTAATAGTCCATTGCTGGACAATTCTCCTTAACACGGTTTTGGTCTACTATACCATATTGGCCAGACAAGTTGGTAAAGGGATTATTTCAAGCTGTCTTTCTTGTTGACATACTTAAAGTCATGTTTTGTTGTTACATTAAAAAATTAAGAAATAAACTTGGGATTCAACACAGGCGAGGTGTGCTAGTTACATTTTAATTTCATTTTACTTACTTATCATATATATTAAGCAATAAGTTAATCAATAAATCTACAGTCAGGTCAATATCTCCAGTAAATAGGCCTTCCTTCTCAGCAGCAAAGTATATATCTGCAAGTACAGCCTCAAGCTCAACCGTATCCAGAGACAAGCTGCTCTCAGAGAGACTTAGCTGATGTCTTCCAAACACTCCTGAACTTATACGGAGGGGGGGCACTGAAGCAAAAAGTTTTAATGACTTTGTTAGATGGAATTGTTATGCATAATGAATAGGTCAGAAATATACACATAATGAGATATAATAGAAAGGAATTTAATGAAAGTTTCATAATCCTGTTGAAGAATTAGCTTCCTTTTAGTTATGACTGATCACAGCAGAAAGAATTACAGAGAATCATCTGTTTCTGCAATTTTAAGTGAATTTACTAAGTGGCAGGCCAATAGCTTTAAATTATAAGACCAGTTAGCTTATACAAACCCAGTACTGTTTGGCCAGGGCCTACATACTATGTAAGTTTTTAAGAAGTTTTACCCTAAAACATATGATAAAAAATTATGTATAATACTGATCATAACACTACAGAGTTAAAAATAATATTAGACACAATCCCTACAAATCTTTTTATGTGATACTTCTTATGTAAACAACAAAGGATTAAAAGGTCAACAGGTCGATCCTACCTCTCAGGTGTTTCTGCAACGCATATATTTTGAAAGCAATTCGGTAGGCACTATATTTAATCCCATCATATTCCTCAAGGAGTTCCATAATTTTTTTGAACTCCGGGTGGTCATATTGTTGTTTTCCTGTCGCATCGCTAAAATGAAAATATTTAAATAATAATGCATATTTGTGTACCTGTACCTTACCAGTATCAGAGAAAGTTTACGTACTAGATGTAACACGGATATCCTGCTTCATTTTCCACTTTTTTCCAATTGAAAGAAGACATGTCGACTAATTAATTTTACCTTATCACAACATATTTCAATATAGAATTGTTAAGTACAAATTGAGCAAAATATACTACAGTTTTAGTCAACCGTCGATATACATTTAAAAACTTAGTTATTTTTATAAACTTTTCTAACTATTTCGACAAATCACTATTGAGCTTATACAAGTTTGTGGTTTTCTATTGGCAATAAAAATAGAAAAGCTCTATACTCATTGGTCAGTAACGTTGAATTAAAATAAAATTAATATTTCTGTTCCACGACAAATTTATAAAAATAATTTATTTTTAACATTCTTGAATTTCTCAACTATTGGCAAATTAAAATTTAAGTATTAAAATTATACTAAAAAATCGGTTTCTTTTTATTTTTGTAATTATTATTTTATATGTTAATAAAACTATAGCATTCCAACATTTATATTCCGCTTGTAAAGAAACGCAAATGTAAGGCACAAATCTGTTCTCTCTGTCGACAATAAAAATAAATTACACCACAGCCAATCACCGAAGACCTTGTCTTGTTTACATCATATTACACCCAATTAGAGGCTTGCATCTATACGAGATATTTCCTACCATTTTCCTTGTGTAACGGAGACGCCATTTTGCAAGCGTCACTTGGCGGCGTGTCGGGTTTCCGTATTTTGACCCGAAATACCTTCAGTAAAATCATAATATTGTTTTGTTTCGTTTAAAATGTCGTATCAATCAAGCGTAGCTCAAGACTCATTAGCTGCGGCGCAGTTAGAGATGACCGGTAACCCCAATGCACTAGCCCTGCGTCGGCCATTTGATCCTGTCGCACACGATTTAGAAGCTAGTTTTCGTTTAACCCGTTTTGCGGACCTGAAAGGAAGAAGCTGTAAAGTTCCTCAAGATGTGTTGGGAAAATTGGTGGAATCACTTCAACAGGACTATTCTCAGCAAGATGATCAGTTTATGCATGTGGCGATCCCGCGCATTGGCATCGGCTTGGATTGTTCGGTGACGCCGCTCAGGCATGGAGGGCTTTGTTTGGTGCAAACGACTGACTTTTTTTATCCTCTTGTAGACGACCCGTATATGATGGGCAAGATCGCGTGTGCTAATGTGCTTAGCGACTTGTATGCAATGGGAGTAACTGAATGTGATAATATGCTCATGCTGCTTGGTGTATCAACAAAAATGACGGAAAAAGAGCGGGATGTTGTAATACCCCTCATCATGCGAGGCTTCAAAGATTCTGCCCTGGAAGCTGGTACCTCGGTTACAGGGGGCCAAACTGTCATTAATCCTTGGTGTGCAATTGGTGGAGTTGCTACTACTATTTGCCAGCCTAATGAATATATAGTACCAGACAATGCTGTGATGGGTGATGTTCTTGTTTTAACGAAACCTTTGGGTACTCAAGTGGCTGTAAATGCACATCAGTGGCTGGACCAACCGGAACGTTGGAATCGAATTAAGTTGGTAGTTTCTGAAGAGGATGTACGTAAAGCATACCATCGTGCTATGGATTCTATGAGCAGATTAAACCGTATTGCTGCCCGTCTGATGCACAAATATAATGCCCATGGGTCTACAGATGTTACAGGCTTTGGTCTTCTTGGACATGCGCAGAACTTAGCTTCACACCAGAAGAATGAAGTGTCATTTGTAATTCATAACTTACCGGTCATAGCAAAGATGGCAGCTGTTGCTAAGGCATGTGGCAATATGTTCCAATTGCTGCAAGGACATGCTCCTGAAACTTCTGGAGGACTTCTCATTTGCTTGCCCCGCGAACAAGCAGCTGCATATTGTAAAGACATTGAGAAGCAAGAAGGATACCAAGCTTGGATTATTGGTATTGTGGAGAAAGGAAACCGTACTGCTCGTATTATTGACAAACCACGAGTTATTGAAGTCCCTGCTAAGGATTAATATTGATTAAGTTTGAGACTTTACAGATTTTATATCTCTAATTATATTGACTTCAAAACTGGCTGGATAAATTTAAAAAATATGTTTTGAATTTATTATGTAAAACTTGATTTTAAGTGCTTTAGTTTGATTGGTCTGATTGTTTCCACTGTTTTCTTTTAAATTACTAGCTGGAATTTTACCAAATTGGTATAAGAAAGCTTTTAGGAAACTTGATCTAGTGACTTTTGGTGTTTATATTTTAGATAAGGTATCATTATGATAATAAGAAAATAAATAATTCCATTAGGTACTCCTAACCTATTGTTTGCAGCTTGTGGAATGTTTCTGCAACTTGTGAGATAAGTATAATTATTAGAATAAAGTTATTTTCAGTCAAAATGTCATTTCATTATATAGGCTAAGTACATTGACAGAATAATCATAGTTAGCTGACTAATTCACAAGTTCTGCTGAGCAATCACATATTGTAACTGCTAAGAATCACATAAATTCACACTAGGTAGAATTTTAGTGTGAATTTATTTCACGTCAACTAGATCATCGCAGTGGCGTTGTGATTGGTGAGGAGTTCAGTGCGGGGCAATCGCATCGCCTAACGCGGTCACCGTGACAATCAAATTTATATGAAATAAATCACCCTAGGCCCCAGAACACCACAGATAAAATAGTTAGGAAACAATGGCATGGCATGGTGTTAAGCAGTTGACAGATTTGTACTTACTATCCTTCATGGTCTTCGACTTTAATTAAACCAGAAATCGGCTACAACGAAACTCACAATATTGGTTAGTACTATTTAAAATGGGCATCTGAATTGAGGCCTCGTTTTTAGTTTAATTCAACGAAATAAAAATTTAAATGGAAATTAGTAAAAACTAAGGCAAAGAACCATGATCACTAGGATAGACTGCGAATTTTAATGATTAAAAATGTGATATAGCCGTACCCGTTTCACATCTATCATCATTAAAAAATTTGTGTCCGTTTTATTCGGTATGTATATGAGATTAACATCATGCTTGCCATGTCACAGAGACTGGTTTGGTCTTCATTATAAATTTTAATTTTGATAAACAAAAATTTTGTGCGATTTTTCGAGCACTAGTTCAAAAGTTGTAAGGTTTAAGGTATAATTAAAAGTATTTATCGCCATGACTTGGATCACTGGCACTCCATCACTGACATTGCTATGGCTTTTCAAGACACTGCCTGTCACTACCATTCTGTGAACCAAATTATCGTCTGCAGTATTTCCGAACCACAAATTCGACTATCAAGGACAGAGTCTACTCCTCCCTCAAAGGCCGGCAACACTCTTGTCTCCTGTGTTGACGGCGTCAATGGGCAGCGGTATCACTTTCCATCAGATGACCCCTCTGCCTTGCTCCTACCTGCTTTTATTATAAACAAAAAAAAAATTAAATAGCTATAGTCGTTTTAATGTTGAAAGTGACGCAATCTGTAAATAACAGAAGCAAGCCATTATAAAAAAAACTGTCGTAATGCTACGGTGTGAAAATATTTTGTAACTAGTCAAATCAACTTATTGCCGTCCACTGCTGAATGAAGGTCTCCCCAAGGAGCGCCAACCATTCCGGTCTGGGGCAATTGACATCCATTCGCCGCCAGCCACCTTTTTCAAGTCGTCGGTCCATCGCGCCGCAGGGCGCCCTACGTTATGCTTACCCAAGCGTGGTCTCCACTCTATCACACTTCGGCTCCAGCGACCATCGGTACGTCTGTACTGATTCTCCGCGCGATATCAGTTACTCTTGTTCTCTGTCGAGTAACCTCGTTTGGAATTTTATCAACCAAAGAAACACTCAGCATCGCATGCTCTATCACACGCTGATATACTTTAAAATTGTGGACCAGTCTAATGGTGAGTGTCCACGTCTCGGCTGCGTATGTCATTACGGGTAGGACGCACTAGTCAACTGGTGGCTCTTATCGACATGCCGACCAAGGTTTCAGATCCCACTCGTTTAGAAGAACGTCCAGACTGTTAAGTATTTCTTCCAGATCATGCAGAGATTCCGCAAGGATGACTATATTGTCTGCAAACCGCAGATGTGAAAGGTATTGGTAATTGATATTGATTCCGTCCGTTCTAATCGAGCGTTTTGAAGACGTCTTTCAGTGCATTGGTAAACAGTTTCGGAGATATAGGCAACATCTCCCTGTCTTATCCCACGATGCAATTGGATTGGTCTTGTGCTCTTTTGTTGTACTTGGAAGGTAATTGTTGCAGCTTCATAGAGGCATCTCATCATTTGAACATAACGGCAGTCGACCAGGCCTCCCTGCATGGATTTCATGACAGCCCAGATCTCAACAGTGTCGAAGGCTTTCTTCTTCTTCTAAATAATTAAATCAGCAGATGGTTGTAAATTTAAATCATTATTACAAAAGCAGCTTACCGCTAACAGGCTTAAATATACGTTTTCTTTTCATCATCAGCATATCGCAGTCCGCTTCTGGACATAGGCTTCTCCCATTGCTCATCACTCTGATCGATTTTGTGCTTCTAGTATCTAGCTTCTGCCAACCATCTTGCGTGAATCGTTACTCCAAATGGCCTGTGGGTACCCTACACTACGTTTACCGAGATATTTAAACAAAAACAGGTAATAGACTCAAATCAAAGAATATGCGAGTACTACTGACTGACTGCACGGTTGGCCTACTGGTTTAAGCGGTCGCCACGCCGTTCTCTAACACGCTGAGTGGGTTCAAATCCCACATAGGACAACACTTTGTGTGATCCATAAATTGTTGTTCAGAGTCTGAATGTTCTTTGTGTCCGTTTCTTGTATATTTGTAAAGAAGATGAAGAAGAAAATAGCTCGGGAAACAACAGAAAACGAAGATTGCAGATTCCCTCCCGCGCACCGAGAAGCTAGTGACGTGCTTCAAGCGAGCAGGCCGCGTACGTAAAACGCGCGAACCGTCCGCTTGGAACGCGTGGTAAGCGTGCGGTAAGCGAGATGTCAACTATGGTGTGATATAATGGTGGTAAACTGGATTGCCACGTGCTTTTTAAAATTAAATGTAATAATTTCAAAATTTATCTCAACCGTAAACTTTAAGTTGTTATAGTGCACCGCTGAACCTCCCGAACGCTAAAGGAATGGATCTTTGACGTGCGAAAGTGGTGTTGTACAAATGTAGCATAAGTGCATTCGCGTAAGTTTTAGGGTGGGACATAAATCAGAATCTGTATAGCTCCATAACTTTACATAATTCATAGTATAAAAAAATATTAAAAATAACCACTTAATTTGAAATCATGTTTTATTTGGATAGACAAGATGGCAATAAAAGATCAGGAAATCAATGGATGTCCGTTATCACTCAATAAGCCAGCCTCAAAGAAAATTACAATAAAACAATTCTCAAATACCTACAAGTATATGTTAAAGCATCAGCAAACTATTAGCGCACTTAGAATGAAGTGCATTACAATTTGTGACTAACTGTAACATAAGAAAAGCTATGCCTCATTTACAAATACAAGAATAAAGCCATGTATTTACTAGGGGACATTTTGCACGTCAATTGCTTTCAATAATAATAATCAAACATTGTCGCTGATTATTTGCTTTACCCACATCCACACTACGCTTCTGTCATGGAGATATCACCCGAGTTTACATGCTTATAACATGCATGCAACCTCATTAATTAAAAACCGTTGTGCAACAATCGAGAGACGACACTAAAGTCAATTTAGTGTCGTCTCTCCCGTAACCCGTAAATGTCGCAGGTGATGGCAGGTGATGGCGGGTGACTTCGCGTAGGCAGTTAGGGTACTATTTTGTCTGGAAACAAGGTCGCAGAACAAATGTCCCCTGATAAAAATGGAACCTATACCATACACAGCACTAAAGACCGATGTTTTAGATGCATATATATATTCATTTGAATTACAAACATATTAACACCATATCTGAAGTTAAAATACACGTTACAAATGTAATAAAAATATTCATATTTTAAGCATCCAAATCATAATTTGTATTAATTCAAATCACTTTTTTACAAATAGTAATTTATATTCGTAATTTATTGAAACAATAGCGAAAAAAACATAAGTTAAAAAGTAATCATACATGAACATGGAAAATACAATAAGGTGGCTTTACTCTGAATGTATGGTGTGCACAGATATTATTATTGTTACATAGATATATAACAGATTATTAAACACTGTATAATATAGTATTAAAGAGGTCTTTTCTTCTGAAACAATGTAAGAATTATGTAGAAGGTATTTTGATAAGAGATAATTATAAATAAGGATTGTTACTTAATTGAAGTTTTAATAAATGTTTTACAAAGCAGTATAGGTACTTTATCGTGCAATAAATAAGAACAAAAAAACTTGCAGACAGCTCCACAAAATAATTGCAATTTGAATCCCATAAAAATATCAAATTTACCAATAGTAACACTAGTTACTACAAAGTGCTTGTTCACATTTGTGATAAATATTTATATAAATATTTAGATTAGAAACAGTTAGATTATTCCCAACGGCCACCACTAAAGCTGCCACTAATTGTGGTCTCAGTTTTATTTATTTACGATAAAGGGCAAAGGTTTTATTTACTACACTTGTTGACTGTTGGATATAGCAATAAAGCAATAAGTAAAGAGTTTATGATTCCTTGTAGTAGCAACACTAATTGTTATAATGACAGTCATATATTGCCTATACTCGCCTCCTACACGTGTCAACCATTGTCGGGTCCACACAAAGCTTACAGAACAGATATTTTACAGATTTGTATATCAAGGTATAATAAATATATTTACAAAAGTTAGACTAGTTTTTCTCAAAATAACCTCAACACAACGATCGCCGGGTGTAGTGGTTGCAAAAAAAAATGTCCCTGACACCACCAGTAGTGTAGTTAATAGTGGTGACCATTGGAAATAAGCCCATGGGATATCTCTATATTTCTGTAACAATTAAAATTATGTTGAAATTAAGCTGGCATTGTATTTAAATATGGTGATTGCCAGATGTAAAGCTACAAAAAAGCAGTACAATCTAATAGCTTAATGACATCATTGATTTGATATGTTGTTTATGTTTATTATATTTCACTTATATTAACGGATTGTCAGTCGCAAACGAATTGAGATTATATTGAAATTAATTACGCCTCTCCATTTAATTTTACTAAAATAACAATAAATAAATATAATATAGTATCATTCGCACTATGGTAAATGTATATAATGATTAAACACAAATAATTGATTGTGTCACTTTTTTATTTTTCTTGACTTGCAACTTGTGAAAAATAGGTGACACAATATGATAAAAAGTATTATTTTGTGATAAAAACAAATACTGCAATGGAAGTTTGTTTCTCCAAGCACTTAAATTACTGAACACAATTTATTCTATTGTTATCTAATATATTGGATTTCTAGGTACAAAAGTTATTAAAATTCTATTGCATACAAAACTTAATATTAAGACGTGGAATGAACATAATTATTTTACTATTGGCCATATAGATATACAAATGACAGGTTTGATGTATTTAATGGCACTTGCCAGCAATTCAATGATGACCCAAAATACATGACCAGCAATTCCAATTTGTTAATGTATAATTTCACATAAAAATATGGAATACAAATGTCCCTACAAAAAACTCCATACACTCTGCAAAGTCTATAACTGAACCACAACTAACTGCTGGTATGTTGGCTGATAATCAGTTGAGAGGTGAATTGAGACATTGCCTTTTGCGGGATCTACTGTCGTCGCCATTTTGTTCAATGTGGCTCTGGTCGCGTTTTTTAGGTGAATTGTTGTTCTGAAAATATAAATACATATTATTGAGCAAAAATCTTCCAGAAAAACTTTACAGGTAGGAGTAAGCTGTTGCAGATGTTCTGTAATGAGCAGAAATCTATCTGTAATCTGATTTTTAACACCTTTCTCCTGTACTTAGAAATGATTGCCGTGATGTAGATTAATGTAGATTGCATGTTGTAAAACTAGCTATATAATACTTCAACAGTAATATGATTGAAGGAAACATATTTGAGAGTGAGCAAATTGGTTAATCTCAATTACATTCTAGTTTAAGACTATTTGAAGAAGAATTGAATAATTTGAATATGATATGATTTAATTTGAAGTACAGGAATAGATGGAACGGATAGCTGAAGCAGTCACCTTGTTGATTTTTTTTATATTAAGAACTAAAAATACAAAGCTTGATGGAAAGAAGGAATAGAATCCAAGAGGTGTGGTCACCATACTCATTTTGAATCCAGACAATGCAGTATTCGTATTCATGGGTTTGATCTCCACATGCTACAAAACTTTCGAGTGATCTACAAGCTGTTTTGTAAAGTTCCCTGCGATACAGGATAATGCAGGAGTTGTCTTTTAAAAAAAACTGTTTTATCTCAAAAACTCTGAATCTGAATTATTTAGCTATTTAATTACAATCTATTATAATATAAATTTTTTGTTTGACATATAATCACATTTTTAAATAAAATATTATTGTCCGACCGAAACTCATTATTCAGCCTCTCAGTTTCGGCCGAAACAGAAACCGAAACTCATTTAAACATACTTAAAAAAATGTTGTATATATTGAATTCTTGTATATTTTTACACATTTATTTGCATATAAATACAGAAAGTTACATAGTGATAAATAAAGTAAAACTACAATCATTAAAGTACGTAACGAAAATAATATTTTTTTTTATGTCATGAATGTGTAGATAAAATAAATATGTTTAATTATATTATAAAAGTGTTACCATACTTTTAACAAAAATTTAACTGACAGATAACACGGTTCAGCAGAAGTCGGTTAAAAAAATACAAGAAAAGTATTGGACTAAAATAAAGAAACGCGAACGGTGAAACTTAATTTAGTCGATCAATTCGAGTATCTGTTTCGGGTGTTACGATTATCACAGCTGTGAGTGGAATCGCATGCTTCTCAATGCAAACGTTCTTACAACTTATATCGCAATATCGTACGATAGAGGAATCAAGGCCTAGTGCGTAATTTAGTACTTGTTTAAATGTATGATGTACTAAAACTGATATGTGTTATTGTACACATTTGGTATAATGATATGCTGTTGCAAATGACGAAAACATAAAAATTGTCATGTTTCTGAATCTTTTTTGTTCATATTTTGTAAGTTGTCTGAGAATAACAAACCCTATGTATATTAGAATATATTTGAATCCACTCTGATGTTAATCGTTTATATACAAAACTTAATTCATTGTGATTAACAATGAAAGGCGGTGCGGGCGGACGAGCATGAATTCGCCAAACGATCCACGATAATTTAAGAATATTCAAGTTTCGGTGCGGCCGAAACCGAAACTACATTTCTTTGGACGAAATTGAACGAAATTGGCCGAAACCGAAACTTTCAGTTGGTCACTGCTCAATATTTACTATTCATAACGTGCGCAGATCAAGCGCAGGACCGATGGTTTTATGTGCTCTCCGAGGCACGGCGGTTAAGACCCTAACTTCTAAACTCCAGGCTGTTATTAATCATTTCTATAATCAGAAAAATTCAATAACACTTTTGGTGGGCATCGAACGCAAGACCTCTTGACAGCTTTTTTAATAAGACAGATATGACACATTACAGGACCTGCTTCAGAGTGCCTTTATCTATTTCTTGTGTTACACTTATTTCACATTTATCATCAATAAAAACCTCAATATACTATGGCAAAGTGTGGTAGCTTACGGTAAGTAGATACACATTTTTTTTTTTATAGCAATAGTGCTACGCCACTGCTAGACTGAAATATTTCCTTCAAAAGAAGGTTTTAGTTTACTATACCACTCTGGCCAGATAGTTTATTAAAGGGTTTGTATCAAGTTTTAATTCTTTTTGCAGTATTGCTATCCTGCACAGTTTGTTCCCTTAGTCACTTCTTACAACAGCCGTGTGATGAATAGGGAATAAGGATGTTGACACTGTATTCTTATTGCATCACCACACAATATATTTATTATTAACACAAAATTTATGGTCTTAAACTATCTTAAGACCCTTAAGGACAGTATTGCATTGCAAAATTAGCTCATGTGAAATGTTTTATAAAGGTACTTAGTTATGACACTAATCTAATAAGTACATGATGTCAATAGGTATTATAAGGATTTTAATATTACTTGATGTAGAACATCTGTTAATTAGTCATCATCACCAACAAGTCATAGACCTACTGCTGGATGTAGGCTTTTCTTCAAAAAAGAGGTTTTAGCATGGTAATCATGCTAGTTTAATGGGTTATAAGAAGTAATGTTTGTTGCAACAAACATTCAACCATGACAAACAAACATTCACCTTTGCTTATTCATTCATCTCTGAAGGTTTTCCTTCATAGGATCAATAAGGGTGACATTTTATATTTTTAATCTGTCACAACATGAACAGTCTTAATCATATTTACCTTTTTCTCCCATTGCTGATGTAAATATCTTAATAGTATATTTGTTTTCTCTGTTACTATAACTGAAAAAGAAAAAAAGAAAAAATTAAGAGTCAATTAGGTATTATAATGATTATGCATGTATTATACAGAGTCAAGGTGATTCTTACAAATATCTGACAAATTTAAATAGGTGTTCCATAAAAAAACTCTCTTTGATACATTTGTGCTGTATGAGTTTTTAAGAATAGTGTAGTAAAATATTTTATGAGAACATGCTTTGTGATGATATGTTATTGACATCTTTTGTGTCACAAATAGTGAAATAGAAAGAAATCGGCTCGTAACAATTGTGCTGATGATGCACTTTTCACTTTTCAGCAAAATACAAAAGAGCATGTATTCTTTTCAAGTGCATGTACAACTAAAATATTTTCAAAGAATAAGTCTTATTAGAATGTTGATAACTCCGTATTGGTGTATACAGTAAGAATTAAACTCGTATACAAACTTTGTTCAGACGGTATTTCCTTAGTTGGTAAATATATAGATGGCCTTTTAGAACAATTTCTGATTCCATGGTCCGTATTAAATAACGTAAAATTGTGCTCGTCGTAGGACGGGAGGTCTTTCAGGAATTCGATCACCGACTGTGGGACAAATAATAATAGCATCATTGAGAGGTACATGGATCGCGCATGGTCTACAAATTTAAGCACTTGTGTTGGTTGACAAGCACTTACCATTGTAAGCCTAATATTGATAATGGTCGAAACTTGTTACTAAATAAACAACAATTTCGTTACCGGATAACAAATCAAAAATAATTAAAAATAAAACTCCAAACGATCACTTCGAATACAAATCATGCACGAAAGGCCTCGAATTGACTCGAATGTCAATCAAACCAAATGATTCTGACATTCATAATTAATGTTGCCAGCTGCACAATTATGTCAAAATGTTACTATTCAAGTCTGGTCAATTTAGTTACAAGCTTTGCAAAATAACTTTGATCTTGTAGTATAACTACTATATTAACATATATTTTACGCTCGCTAAAATATCACATAAAAATACTGTCAAAACGAATTGTTACCGTTTTGTGCAATTTTGTACAACTTTTTTACCAGATTAAATTAGAGTCTCATAAAGTTAAACTGCCTGCTAAACTCTCATTTTTATATATTAACACACGGATGATTAATAAATTAGTGATAATAATGATGATAAAAGATAAAAGTACTGACGCGCAGTGGTTTGAAATTATGATTTTAGGGAAATTGTGATGAATTTTGATTTTTTACTTTTTTTTCACGCTAATGAATAGAGCTCGTTAACCTCAATAATAATTGCCCTTTGTTTTTTTTTTCTAAATTTTATACTTTGGGCAGAAAAATGAGATTTGTTTTTTTTTGTATGGAGCAGATCGATTAAAAATTAAATTTTCTGTTAAGTACCGTTTGATCTCGTTTTGAAATCTATTTTCCTTTTTTTACCTTTGCTAGGTTTATTATCAATTGGTGCTATAAACATGTGCATAAAGTTGCAACTTTACAACATCCAACAAATGGGCCAAAAAAAATAAAAACTAAATGGAGTAAAAAGTTTGGTTTCTATATTCGTAATTTTTTTTGTTAGATTTAATGTGGTATGGTAAGTAACAACATGTTATCGTACACATGATTACTTAACAACTACCTACAATATATTTAAAAGGATCCTAATAAGCTTAAATTTACTAATATAATTATTATTTATATACGTAGATCGACCATTTCTATTTGTTTGTTTGATGTATAATATTTTATTTCCTAACTCAAAATATCAAACTGCGCACCGGCGTACGGGGTTTGATCCTTGGATTTCACACTAGGATTGCCTGTGTTTCTAATCTCTTTCATTCCAATTAATTTTTGAGCTATTAGTAGTAATATAAGAATAATACAAAATTTGAGAAAAAATTAAGACTTGAAGACGGTGGTGGTGTGGAAATCTTGTAAGGTAGGTGGTGTACAAATAATACATAGACAATAAAAATAAACACTAACAACATAACCTTTTATTAACTATACTACTGTAGTACATATAAAATACACACCACATAGATACACATGTTCACATACATATTCATATACATTATATTCATACACAATGACAACCCGAACATAAGGTGTACCATCAACGGATTAATAATTTTTGCCATTTCGCCAAGAGATGTTTCTCTCTTGGTGAAATGGTAGAGATTACTGTATTTCTCATAAACAGTGCTATCAAGAACACGGTTCGAGGGCCGTCAGTTTATAATGTCTCAACTTAGAGCAATTCAAATAAACCAAAGAAAATAAGTGACTTGTTTTAAACGTTACCATTACATGACGGCCAAAAATGGTACTTTTGTAAAAGTATAGTGCAGTGAGTACATTAAAACATCAGGATCAGAATAATAATAAAAAAAGTAATACTCAGGGCCATAGAGAAAGCAATCGTTTCTACACTCGGTGAAGAACCAATGTAGTATACACAAAAAAAAGTTGTTGCCTTTAAAAATTAAAATTGGAACACAAATTAATAACCAGCACGGGCGGGAGTTTAAACATTTAGTATATAGCTCGGCTATTTTTTAATTGTTAAAAAATGTACAGTTTAGTAAATGCCAATTTCAATAGAACTTATAACCCTAGCGGAAAACAAAATGCTCTTTCAGATATAAAGAAATTGCTAACATCTCGTGATACGGCCGCTCAGAATAAGGCGTGTAGTTACATTATAGAAGTCGTCAGCCGATACAACAAAAATCCGAATGATAGGATCACGATGATTGAATACTTGTTAGATAATGATATCACGGTATTTTTATGTGAAGCTACTTCAAACTTAGACTTCACACTGTTCAGGTTTGTAGCATATTATATAAAGTATCTGAAAATGAATATATACATACATGCGCTCGAGGGTAGATAGAGGTTCATTAAACACGCGCTTTTTGCTGACTATCATTATAATCACAATTGCGTAAGTGCAGGCAAGCCTATAGTCATAAAACAGGCACTTTAAAAATTAAATGGGATCATCAACAGCCTTTAATAGTTCACTGCTGGACATAGGTCTCTTCTATATATATATATATTAAAGTATATCTCATACATTATAATTAGATGGAATGGTTGAACAGAGTTTACATAAGACAGAAATTTATTAAGGTAGTGGTAAGAAACAAACATTCTTTAAACAAATGACTTGCAATAACTTATTATAAATCTTTTGGACACTTTTATACTTGAAAAGTAATATTTTGTACCAGTGTATTAAGTATTATAAAGTTGCCGCGATCTTTAAAATTGGGAAAATAAATAAAATAGAAGTGTAACTAATATATAGTCAGTTGGAAAAGAATTTAAATGGCATCTATTTATTTAGAGAATGAAACTACTAAACAGTTGACAAGTGGTTGTCAACTGTTTAGTCAAGGATCCGTGTTACGAGGTTTTTTCTAATAATTTATTGAAATATAAGTTTTAGGACCAATAAATATAAGGTTCTTATTTTTTTGAAATAAAAGTTTATGTAGTTTATAACAATTCATCTTAACGGAGGCCTCTTGAAGTCAGTGATTCGTTAAATAATTCACACGTAATCAAAACTTAGTCATAAAATATATTTTCAAGAAAACGAATGTTAAATGCAAATTTTTTTTTATTGTAAATATTATAGGACAATTCTAAAAAGCTTACGTGTACTATGGCAGTCGCGTCAGTTCTTTGCCGATGAGCACGCAGCACACGCAATGACCGCTGTACTAAGGGCCCTCGCTCACTATGCCGGCAGTGGTTCAAGACAACCCGTGGATACGTGTTTGCATTTTCTTTGCGATCTGCTAAGTGGGTAAGGCCATCGTCTTGAGATAAATAACTAGCATCCTCTTCCAAGATTCCTAGTGTGATTTTTTATATTTATATTTTTAAAATGTATAGCGTCGCTGTCGAATACCATAAATCATTATCATCGACAACTGCTTTGAGAATAAAACTTGAATATTGAACTTTATTTATTCGTAACGAAAATTAGTTTTTGAAATGGCTTGTTGAAGTATCTCTTGTGATGTATATAAAACAATTCTGTGTAAAGCAAAGAACTCCGAGAAAACTTTATTTAATAATTTGTTCACAGCGTATCAACACATAAGACAACTGCTCCTCTATCGCACCAAAGCGCATACAGCGCTGTACAACTTCTAGCTTGCTTAAATGCATTTTCTGCCAATATTTCCACCGATCCCAATACTATTTTAGCAAGCGCTTTAGTACTTCATGCTCTAATATCCTATCAGCCAGAGAGTTTAACTATTAATAATAATACAGCGAACGGTATACTGGAGGTGTTGAAGAAATGGTTCAGTCTGCTGATGAGTGCTTTAAACCATAATATTTTGTTGGAGGATGGTGGAATGTCTGGCATGTTTTATGTGTTAGTTTGTCAGATCGGAATGGATGTGTCAGGGTTAGCATATTGATTTCTTTCTCTCATTTACCTGTATTGTATACATACAAAGCAGCAACGAAAAGATGAGTTACAAAATATGTAAATGTTATAATTGGCGGTATAATCGCTCACGTCGTTAGACAACCTTAACACGCATATTAGGTTTATAAACATTTTAGGACATAAACTACTCTAACATGTTTAAAAACACACATACACAAGTAATACATTACAACGTGAATACACACCAATTCACGTTGATGTTGATGATATCTATGATGTTACCTACTCATATACCTACACTAGGGTGTCCCTTATATGACAAAAAAAAATTTTTTTTCGAATTTCGAAATGCATACCCTCTATAATTTTTACTAATGCTATAAGATACTTAAATATAAAATTTTATCAATCTAGCATAATTGCAACCAGTGCCGACCGAGCTTCAAAGTTTAGTAAAAAACGTGTTTTGTCCTAAAATTTCAGTCTGCTATAATTTCACTATAAATGCAATGAATTAAGTGAATAAAATTAAATAATAAATTAGATGAACATTAATCTTTAATTAAAAACATAAAGAAATAAGAATCATTCAGGGTAACTTCTTTTTAGAGTAGTTTTTTTACAGTCTGGATACAATTTTAGATGTTCCTGGACACAGCGCAGCAAGAACTGTTTTTGTTCTTCTTCAGCCGTGATAAGTCCGTTAAAATCTTGCATTAATTTAACAGCCCTTTCCTCAGTATCATTTACAACTTTCAAATAACTTATTCTTCTTTTAGCCTCCAGAAAAGCAGCATTGTTATTCCAAGAAGATACATCTTCCTTTAGAAAACTGTCGTCGATCTGCAGTCGTGATAAAAATTGTTTGCTCTTTTCCGATACGAAATCATCCAGTGCTTTGTCTAAAAAAAAAAGAAAAACAAGTTAAATAACAAATAAAAATCAACAACAATTTTGAAAATAAATAAATAAGTATTGGACATTGAAATTGAAATCCAACAAAAAATCAATTTAACTTACCAAACAACTTTTGAGTCAGTTCTTCCTTCGACGGGTCATAGCGTTTGCTAAAATCCGAGATTTTGTCCCTGTTGAAGTTGGCAAACATCTTCTTCTTAGTTTGGTTGTCAACTTCATCATCAAATCGTGATAGAATGACTGTCTCTTCACATAAATACCACAAGTGATGGCTGAACTTGCTTATAGAAGCTTTAGAAATTGTTGCGTCAACTTTTTCATACTCTTTTAACATCTTCAAGAAGCGCAAATCTTGATTAGGTGCTTTGGTCGCCACTGTACATTCGAGCCAAGGTTTAACATACAATATTACGAGAAATAAGCAAACATCTTGTAGAGCCTTTTTGTGCTTCGCAGTTACTCTGCATTGTGACTGAAGTAAACATATTTTTAAAGAATAGATCGCTCTCGCCATCCAGCGTGCCTGATGTATAGCTCCGGGGGGCCTTAGTTTTAATTTTTCCTCTGTGTCTCTTCCTAAAAATATTACACACAGTTCGACCAATTCGCGGTAATCATCTCTTACAAAACCTTTATCTAATTCTGCCTTATAAAATAGTAACAACGCTTGAATGTCTGTCTCGGCAACCCGTGCTTTTACGAAATTAAGAGATGGTTCAATTTTAGTACAATCAATGTTTTTCCAATTTTCTTGGAACTTTTTGAACATCAGAATATCTGGGCTACTAGTAATTTGCTTAATCTTGGTTTCAAAGACAGCTTTTAGGACCAATTCATAAACATGATGACGACAGGCGAAAAGCAACAATTCTCTTCCTAAAGTTTGCTCCAAAATAGCACAAGCTCCATTGAAACGGCCCATATTGGAAGCTGTTGTGTCGCAGCACATTATTTGCACTTTATCATAAAGGTTCCAGTCAAAGAGAGCTGCTGATACAGCCTTCGCTTGATGTTTTCCAGAAGAACTTTCTAGTTTCGGCACTGCAAGAAGCTGCTCTCTATCGTCAAATGAAGCTATAACTGGCAAGCGTTCTTCTTTTGAACTCCGTACATCCAACCCCGGTAATAGTTTTCCATCCTAATGGACTGTGACTATGTCGGGTACATTGTTTTGGAAGTTAGATTTTATTGCTTCTGCCCTTGATTTTCTAGTTTCAGTACGAATTCGCTGAATCGAGGATTTGTTAATACAGAAATCATCGCTGCTCAGACCAAGCGCTTCTACCACCGCATTAAGAATGTAAACGGTATCTCTAATGCTTAACTGGCATCGATCTAAAGCTGCAACTAGTTTAGGTGTTATAAGATTCTTTCTACCTCTTTTTGAACTTTGTTTTTGCCATGAGCAGGGAACGTCCGGCAAGCTGAGTTCAGAATTCAAGATCTGTTCTTCGTCTGAATCTTCTACACTGTCTAAGTTATTTGTGGTGGAAGTAGATGCAACAGCTAGTGATTCTCTTTGTCTTACAATCCTTTCCTCTTCTTCCAATCGTCGTTGTTTCTTTGATCTTTGTTCTTTTTCCGCCAATTTTTTATCTACACCACCTAAGCATCCCGGTCGACCTGGCTCTCTCTGTTTCATTAAAAATAATTTATCTTCCTCTATTTTCATTCTCTCAAAAGCATCAGCATGTGCAATATCAAACAAATTATCAAGATTAATTATAAAATTGTTCTCACGACTCTTAAACGTAATCTGAGTTTTCTTACAATTTTTTTGCAACTCTCTCCAAACATGATATAAATCAATAAGTTTCTTCACGCAGTTAGGAAATGCCCTTGTTGGAATTCTTGCTTTTTCCCAATATATGATGCACTCCCTAATCACAAGATTTGCACTTTCACTAACAGTCAATTTAACCTCACGAATATTGTAAAATAGGACTGAGAGAACTTGTCGATTAGATGGTAATTTTGCACCATTTATTTGGTAGCTAGTCAATCCGATAAGAAAAATATTTTGTTTATCACTCCGTAATTCCACCGACATGTTTACGCACTAAACAATGAAGCACTAATAGTCTCAAAAATCACGTACGAAATGGCAAATAAAACATGTCGTAACAGGTCACTAGGCAGTACTTAAGCAACTTGTATCGACAAGTTTAAATAGCGGCACGGGTTATCGTTTATATATCGAACTAATATTTTTTTCTAGACAATATAGGGTTATTACGAAACTTTTAAGAAGGTATGTGTAAAAAAATATCGAACTTGAAATTTAAGGGACACCCTAACCTACACATACACAAACTATTACATAAACGATATTTAGGATGGGCCAAGAGTTAGTTAACATTTGAAAAACTCGTATAAAAAACTGTTTGACATATTATAAAAATTGTTTATTCAGAAGAAAGCTTATTAGTTGGAATTTATTTTTAAAAAGTACATCGTCTAAATGACCATTGTTTCGAAGTTTGTACTCTTCTAAGCGAGCACCGAAATATTGGAATACTCGTCAGCAAAGACACCGTGAGATCGCTGACATCTCTTCGCTGATTTTTTCTTTTAGTTGAAGTGTTTTTGATTTATTGGTGTAGACAGAATTCTTCAAATAACCTCATAAAATGAAGTCTGCTGGGTAAAGATCTGAACTTCTGGGTGGCCAAAGAATGTCGCCTCGTCTGGAAATTACCTTTGACCATCTTTGACCATCGGCAGGGACTCATTGGATATGTGGCAAGTGGTTCCATTTTGTTGAAACCATGTGTTACGATTGTAGCCAGCAAATTTCAGTAGCATCGGTCCCAAGAACTCCCGTAACATGTTTGCGCGGGATGTTAGATTCAAATGTTAACTAATTCTTGGCCCACCCTATACAATGAAAGCAAAACATTCATAATGACAAATAGTAACCCTTCACTTCCTTTTCAAAAACTGATAACATTTTTGCCTATCGGATTGTATTAGGCAAATTGTTCCAGTCTTACTTAGTCTTACTTATAATTAGTCTGTCTAGAAACTAACGAACCAATCAAGCTTTTGTTAAAAGTATAAAAACTATGCCATTATATTTTTTTTTTCTGTATTAAGAACCTGCCAAAGTGATTTGGAAAACATAAATAGAAAAGAATTGTGATATTGTAAATTCTATTTTTAATTTTAGAATAATAAAAATACTACGTCGAAATAATCAAAATTTGAATTTCGTACAAACGATTTTAAACGATGACCACGAGATATCTGCCCTTATAAAATGTGCGGCTGAAATAGAAGAGGCTCTGCGTCTTGTTGTCTGTGAACTAGTGATTTTTACTAAGGTATTTTATTGCTATGAGTAGTCAAGTTAAGAGTTAGGGTTTACGGTTCAATGTATAGATTTATGATCGTAATAAACACTCATTTCATTTATTACAATAAACAATAATGTAAAATATGTTCCAACCGACAATTTTTCGATTTCGACATAAAGTACAAATCTAATTCTGGTTTAATTGATACCTTGTGAATTGTGTTTTTCCTATCCCATCAATCTTCATCAACAACCTTTAACAATCCACTGCTGGACATACGCCTCTCCTTAGAAAGGAGGTCTTGGCCTACTATACCACACTGGCCAAACGTATTGGCATAGAGGTTGTTTCAAGTTTTCTTTTTCTTTCGTAGTTTGCTCCCTTACTCGCGTCTTACGACACCCATGGGATTAGTAGGGATGGACTTCGTATTCTTGGCCCGTCGTCACACAAAATGTAATTTTTCCAATTTAGTGTGATTTTTTCAATCAGGAACATCAAAACCAAATTTTAACAGAAGAGTATAACGTATTCTTAAAGCTTCTACTAAATTTCTTTTACGACAATATAAACAACGACAATTTACCAGACTTTTGTGATATGATGTTCTCGAAAGGTTATCTTACCATGCTTCCGCAAGTCCAAATTCAAAGGTAAGAAAAAATATTAGAACCGTCACTGAGATAAATCTTTGTACATTACTGTCTTATTGCAGAGAGAAATATATCGAGTGTTGTTTTTGCATTATTTCTTTTTCAAACTTAATAGTGAATGAACAAAATAAATGCTTGTCTGTTCTGTCTTACCTGAAAATTAATTTAAAAGTGCCCAAAAAATCTTGCAATTAAGTAACCTACCAACTAATCTATGTTTCTGGTGTTTTCAGAAAAAAAGATTAAAACCAATTTAGTAAATTACACTCTATTGCATATAAAATAGAGTATAATTTAGTAAATTGATTTTAATCTATTTTTAATTATTTGTAATAACTACTATTAGTTAAAAATGTACTTTGAAAACAAAAGAATATTTAAATACTCTTTTGTTTTTTAAACAACACAAAATCGAAAAAATATTTACATCAGAATAACATAATGAGAACATTGTTCTACAGCTATGATTATTTTTGCACCACAATTATTCGTGTAATTCAATAACTTTTTTCAGCTGCAACTACCTAATAACTAACTATTGAAAATATAATGGTCAGTCCATTACAATTTCGTGTAAGTGTATTTAGTGTAAGTAGTGCTCTTGCCTTCCAGAAACGATGTATCGGTCCGAAAACTAAGCACTTTAGTTCTAGGTGAGATGTTAAAAGTGCTGTCTAATAAATATTTGAACGTTAATGACGCACTTATGGACACCGATAGTCGTGCGAAAGATATTCACGTAAGAATATTATATTATTTTCTGAATGTATTCGTGAAGGAGACAATCATCATCGTCAGCATCAACAGCTTAAAATAGTTTCAGTTTAATAGGCCTGGTATAAAGGAGGTTCTGGCTTACAACACCACGATGGTCTGACAGGTTTGTAATAAGCTTAGTTTCAAGTTTCCTTGCCTTTCTTAGTGCTTTGACCGTCATGGTTTTCTCTTTTAGTCGGCTTTTAGGACACCCATGGGATGCATAGGGCTGCTAATGTTTCGTATTTCTAATTTGCCTCCACTGTGTTTTCTTAGCTTCCATAGATGATTTCTTAGAGGACCGATTACATGAAAATTTAAATTTTCAGATGGGTTTAGTTGAATTGCAATATGGTGTGGAGAGACCTCAAAGCATCGGTTCTCAGCTACAGAAAGGCCAACCATATGGCTTGCTCATATATATTTATTTCTACTGCCAATCCTCAGAGAAGTATACCAAAACATTATTTTTTTACTTTTTTTCAGAACCTTTTATTTGAATTTAATAATTGTTTGTCTATAAAATGCCTCTTTATACTTTCTTTTTTTTAGTCCCGAAGAAGCAACAGGACCCCTCCTTCCATATTTAGTGCAGCACATTCTGAAACTACCAAATTCCTGCAAACCGCCTTCCTATATAATAAAAGCACTGTGGCTTGTGTTTGCGGTAAGATTAATCATCATTGTTTAATATAAGTTGTATATTCTCTTGAGTTGCAGGTATATACGGGCAACGGTGCTCACTTAACATCAACTGACCCGTAAGCTCGATTGTTCACTATAGTATTAGAAAATGTGTTTGTTTTTTAATTCATCCCAGATGTCAACGATATCAAATGGCTCACTAAAATCGCTAAATGAAAGAGTGTACCTTGAAAAAGCCACAGATCGTTTAATAAGGATGTTATACCCCGATCCTTCGGTGTATTACACGCATAACCCTGCTGTATTACTATGGGCTTTTACTTCCCAAAGGATTTCAAATTGTATTAGAACAGCTGTCGTAAGTTGAATCTTATTTTTTTTCAGGATTCAAACCTTTTCTATTTGACCTCAAATTATTGTGTAAATAGTGAGATTAAATAGTTTACTTACATCAACATACTAATATCCTTATGCTTTTTTAATATATCGTGACGGAAGTCAATTACTTTGTTTTAAAAGTGAATAATAAACGACCAAATAAAAGAAAACATTGCAGTGAAATATTAATATGACTTATTAGATAAATATAGATTTTTTTATGCTTCAAAACCATGGATTATTTACATTTGAATTTAAACACGAATCGACATATCATTAACATGTTTTGCGTTGTCATGTACCGCTGAGCGATACCATTCACAGATCTCCCACTATTTCACGAAATATTTGGACATATCTAGAAGTAGTCAATGTAGACTCGATTTCCATACCGCGCTTAAATAACTTATATTTTTTTAAGGTCTCAGAATGGTTAAAATCTGAAGATTCTTTACCATTAGATCTAACAACTCAACCTGCAGTTTGGGAACTGCTTTTGAACATTCTAGTTCGGTGTAGAGATAGAACTGTTGTGGAGAATTGTAAGGAAGCTTTACATATTTGTTTGGAAGATGGAGACAATAATGCGAAGCAGGAATTTTCAGATCTGATATGGTCTATGTTACCCGGTGCACTGTCTCAAGTACTCATAGATCCGGACTTCCAAATAGGTTAGATATAACGAAGATCTAAATAAAAAAACAATTCAAGATGAAAGTTTTTGTTTTTTGTTTGAGATTACTTCATTTTCGCTGTCGAGTAAATTGTTATGCGTCACCTTTTTAAAAATTCTGAATTAAAGTTTGAACTCTACTTATACGTGTTGCCATATGATCATAACAGGAGTTACTTGATTTCAGATTTTTCGTTTAATCTTCATAAGAACATAAGTGAAAAATTTGTAATTTGTGAATTTGTCACTGTTAGGACTTCGTAGGATTTCTCCATTGGAATTTAGCTCGTTCAAAAAATAAGGGACAGAGAGTAAGATAGAGTATTAAATCAAATTTTACACTTTTCAGATAAAAGCATTTGCCACTTTCTAGCATTAGCTACCAATTTGCCACCTCTTCAAATAGATCCAATAGCTTGTCTAAAGACAGCTGTACTGATAACAGCTATATTTACTAAGAACGTTCCAGATAATCGTGACGAATATATTCATCATTATAAGTACGTTTGTCTAAAGCTTGGTTTGTATCTACTGAGTCTGGCGAATAATCAAAAAGACAACAGAGGTAAGAGAAATTTAGTATGCTAATTGTAATTTTTCAGGAATATTTCTTCTTATAAATAATAATTAAGCTCATCAATTTTCAGTGTTACTGACGTATACAAATCGAACGGGTTTCCTACAAGCCATTTTAGCATCGACAGATTGCAACGATGAAAGAGTTGCTTGTGCTGCATTGCAGTTACTTTCTTCTGTAATACACTATTTTACACAAAACAATTATCAGGTATCTTAAATCTTTTTTATTTTTAAATTATGTAATTGGATTGCACTTGGATTCGACTGCACGGATAGCATAGTGGTATAAGCAGACGTCATGCTGCTCAAGCGCAGCCCAGCTTGCGGAATCTAACCTCACACGGGACAACATTTTGTGTGATCCACAAATTGTTTCTTTGAGTCTGGGTGTTCTTCATGACCGTTTCTTGTATATTTGTAAGTCCCACGTGTCACGGGCATAATTTTAAAGCAGGCTTTTTCAAAAAGAAACCAACGTTGAGATATCCACACTAAACAGTTGTCGGGTATTTTAATTATACAGTTAATGTAAAACGAAACCATTTTTCCCAAATTAGATGTTGGTCCCAGTACTTAGACTTGTGGTTTGACTGACTATAAGAGGCCTCTCGGTACAAATATCTGAAATCATTTCAGCCGAAAACAATTCTACAAGTGCAGACAAACTTAATAATAAAATCCCTACGACAAGATAGTGCATCTGAAAGGGGTGCTTCTCTGCTACAACTTGTGTATATGGTGTTAAACACTGGCAATAGTTCTCCGCTGACTTTAGCCTATGAGGTGTCTGACGAACCTATTGTGAATACTCAATGTAATGCGTTGAGAGCTTTGATGTTTAGGATTCAGCTGATGTTGTGTAGCAGGGTTAGTGAAATTTACACTTTAGTAGGTATATTTTTGAAATATGTGATTAATTTATTAGATTTATATTTACGTAAGTCGAAAGTGTTTGGGCAGTAAATGCCGTAGAACAATAGGAAAGACATATGTTTGCCGTCATTTTTTGAATTACATTATTTATACGTAATAAATAACTTATGAAAAGGGAAATTTATATCTCTGTTCTAAACTATGTTGGATGGTCCTCCTAAAGTAAGTTTGTAATATTCATTTATTTAGTTTTATATCTTACTAAATTCAAATATACACCTACCACATAGAGTTGTCCAATATGTCAAGGTTTGGCTGAAAGATAATACCTGTTACATTCAGTCCGCCTAATATATTTGAAGATGGCGGTAATCCATAAATAAGTAAGGAGTGATTTCATTATTGGACGAACATTCGCTCACAATATTGTTTCCTGATGAGACTTGCGGTGCCTCTTATCCTAGCTCCCTCGCCATATAAGTAATATATATTCAACATATAAGTAATATATATTCGTATCTCAACTTTTTATTGTATTTTTAATTGTGAGCAGTTGTATTTTACAACGACTTTCTCCCTTATTAAACCTAAAAAAAATTTTCAAGGAGGTTTTGCGTCAGAATGGTCAATCATGAAAAAAAGAAAATTTGGAAAATAACCAAAAAGACAAACTAGTCATTTTTATTATTACTTTATTTTTTTTTAAGTGTGTTTTCATCTTGTCATTAATCTTACAGAAGTCGAAAAATCAGTCTTCAGCTGGATGGAAGACGCTTAGCTCTGTATTCAAACACGCCATTGTTTCTAGAAATGACACAAAACTGATCGCTTTATTAACATCTCAGCCTTGGACACATACACTCATACATTTCCAACTAACACAAGACTTGACACAAGAGTTCCTTACATTCACACTAAACTGGCTATCTTTATTAAAGATTACGATCAAACAATGCACAGAGTTAAACAAAATTCAACTGTGTAAACAAAGTTTGGTGATTAAAACGATGGTGTTGATGAAGAAGAATTTGAAATTAGAAGGTGAATTAAAAGAGATTGGTAACAAAGTGTTGATTATAGTTGAGGAGATACTGGAATTTTCGGGACTAAAATTTGAATAATTTTGTTTTTTATTAAATGTTTATTTCTTTTGGTACCTTAAATGTATGTGTAATGGAAAATGATTTAAACCAAATACAATCAGACAGTAACTGTATTTTGACTTTTGCGATTTTTACACATACCCTTTTTTCTTATTTAAAAAGACAACGTCCGCACTAGGAATAAATCCTGTGTCGGAGACTTTACAAACATATATACAACTTACACATAATTCTTGTTGTACAACGGGATTTAGTCGTAACATTTTTTTTTTAAATTTGCGGTCTTTCTATTTCCCGACGTTTCGAACGTGTTTTACTGCTTGCGGTCACGGGTAGACTGGTGTGAGCTTAGCTACGCCTTCGTGATACGCAAGTTGTGACTTCCTGCACTTGGTCGCATGGATCGTTGTACAGTCGGTATTTTTACACACTACACTTACAATTTCTGCACATTTTGTCTCATTGTGTTTGCATTTTCACCGCTGATTATCACCAGCGGGTGTAATCATTACCAAAATATTGAAAGTCTATATAAAAATTTCAATCGGCGAGACAAATATCGATATTCAATCCCGAATAAGTCCAGCTGTACAATAATCAGATAGTGTTTAGGACATATGCGACCATTTTTCACGAGTGACTACTTATACGCCATGGTTTCAAGACTTAATTCATATTGAATTATTAATTCTTATTAAAAATTTTTTCGAGCTATGATTTAGAACCAGAAGATTGCAACACCCGACATCGCGGCTACAATCTGGCAACTAACCCTGAAACCACGCTTATCTATTTGCCTCCGGTTTTCTGTTTGACATTTTAGTTTCTTTTCTCATAATCACTTCCACAGATTACTTGAAAGCATGGGATATGCATCAAAAATAAAAATTACGATAGGGTAAAGAAAGGTATATTGGTGATAAATAATTACAAATCTTATTATTATGGGATTGGGCAAATAAACAGAAAGTCAGTTTTATTTATTAGGCTATTTATTTATTCAAGAAAGTAAATAGAAAAGATAATTAAAAAAAAACTAACATGAATGACAATAAATGTCAAATGAATTAACAAAGTAATTATAGGTAAGTTGGCGACACAGTCCGGTATTTTGGTGATAGTGGGTAGGAAATTTGGTGATATTATGGATATTGCCAATATATTGCCAAATTTTAATTTAAAAATAATATTAATTATTATTAATTATTCCAGACAACGTTTACATCTGTAATATACTTGTGACTCTATGTCAGTATCAGAAACAAACAAATTTCGTGGTATGGCGTCAAGCAATATGAACACTGGATCCATTTAGCTCCATTCCTGTTTTTCACGTCTCTAGAGTTAGGACTTTACATAATCCACATTCCCAATCATCTTCACTTTTGCTTTTTTTATTTTTTGAGTGCCCAAAGTTGAAGGCTGTGGCTGGGGGTCTTCTTCAAGTCGTTTATTATTATCATTCAAAGGCGTCTTCCCCATTTTTCTTACAGAATTCTCTTCAATCCTCAGGTAACGTTTCAAAGTGCTCCAAGGGACTTCTGCTTCTTTAGCAGCTTTATATATTGTTTTCCCTTCATCTCTCACTAACCTGACAGCTTGTTGAAGTTGCTGCTGACTATATTTTCTATATTTACTTTCTTTTTCCGTTGTCAATCTAAAATTAAAAATAAAATGGGCTATTTGGTGATATCGAAATAATTTGATTAGGTCAAATTACCTATATAGCGATAAAAAAAATACGATATTTTAAGAAATAAAATATGTTCACGTATACCTCAAAACATAACACATTACACACTGTGTTTAATTTCCCTAGTTTTATTTAAATTATAAGAGCAAATTAAATCTAAAGTTAGTCTCTAAAAAAAGCATTGTAAAATGTTAGCAAAACACTAAGAAACCGCGGTGGCAACTTAAGGAATAAAAACTTACCTTCACTGAATCCTGATTCCAATATAGCTTTTATCAATAATTCGTTAGTTTATTTATTGATTTCATATAGTTTTATCACGAAACACTGCTATAAATCGACTTAATTTTATGCAAATATGTAATCATAACCCAAACTCAACAAACAATAGCGACATTAACACGTGACTGTCTAAAAAGTTTGTTTATTAAACTCTAGGACGCGCTCCTCTAGCAAGTGATATATGTTTATCCTCCTGGTACTCCCGACAACTTGTTATCACTGTCTCATTATTTTCCACAAATAGGGTGCTCTGTAATATTCAGTTAAAGAAATGTTGCCAAATTACTTATATCACCAACTTATATCCCCTTACCCTATACCATTGCAAAATCACATTACTCATACGTAACATGTATGCAAAATTACTAATTAACTTTCTATTCTAACGATTGTCCAAAATATTCCAGCACCACTTTCCATGCTGCTTTCCAAAGGACGAGAGAAATTAAATATCGTACAACACCATATGCGTAGGGCACTCGTATGGAATAGCGAATGAGGAATGAAAGCTATACAATAGATATTAATTCATCTATCGATGCGGTTAACGTCTGCTTATTTTTATGAAGTTTTATTGTATTGAAAGGCTAGAGAAAGCTTGCTTTGCTTTGGTGCGTAATTACATGTTAGGTTGCAATAATGTTCACCGTAATGGCGGCTATTTTAAACTTAAAGTTACTTGTGTACTCTGAAGCCCCTTTTTATACCAAGTCTTAAATTGTTGGTGACGTAAAGTTAGCATCTTTTGTTTTTTTTAACGTGTGGAAACCCCTTCTGGCCATCATCCCACCGGTGTGTCGGAATTGGGCCGACTAAAACCACACGATGTGCCACTGGGCGCCTGAGATAGGAGGGAACAGCTGTTATTGTGATATCCAGACGCCTCCTAGCGCATGTCTGCTAGCGCGGGCACTATTTTCGGATAAACTCTCTATTTAGGCACTGTACGGCACACACGAACGTTACCTTCTTGCGGCTGGCTTCTGAAATTTCGGCGAGCACATCCGCTTCCAAATCTCAAAGGAGAGTTGCGGCCAAGGCCAATGATAATTGCGCCAACATGGTGTGGTAACCATGTATGGCTCTCGCCGCCAATATCCTGAGAGCATCAGTGGTGAACCATATTCAGGTCGAAAAGAGCCGCCGTCCACGAATAAAACTAGCACTTACGTAATACGTAAGAGCAAAGCTAAGGCATGACACGCTTTTTAATAGATTTACAGGTTGGGCTAAAAAAGTGTTATTGAACTTATCTGAATGATTGAATGATTAATTATAGAACGGAGTTAGGAAGTTGGGGTCTTAACACCCGTGCCTCGCAGAGAATGTTAAGTGATCGGCCCTGTGCCTGGTCCTTCCGTCGTGTCGGATAACCGTGCCATCGGATAGTGAAACTGGGGGAACAGAGAGTGCACCTGTGTTTGCGCACACACTTGTTGCACTATAATATCTTCGTAGTTAACGTAGTTAGCTGGTCTCCATTGAGACTTGCCGCCATGGCTAAAATTAGGTAGGCAGCCTTAAAAAATAAAAAATAAAACAAACAAAATTCACCTTCATGCACTGGTAGCATAATTCCTTTTATCTCTAACACTGGGCGTTATACACTACAATTATTCTGTACTTAGAAAGAACTTTATACTTTAAAGTGAAGTTCATGCATTTAAATATCGATACTTGTAAAAACTTATTCAATTAACGGAGAATAGTCCAGAGTTTCCTAAGTTTTGTAAACATTGTCGTAAAGAAGAACCAACAAAGCTATAAAATAATTAAACACATAAAATCTTCGTTCATAACGGAGTTATTTCCTTGAATTGAAAAAGTACGGTTCGTAATATAGGTTGGCCACCTCAGAATAATGGAATAGGTAAATAAATAGAATCTGTATTTACAAAAAATAATCATGAATTCCGAAGTTACACAATACTATCATCAATATGAATGTTTTCTACGAACAATTGGACAAAATAATACAAAACGGTACAATAAATTTTAATCACGTATTCACTTATACAAACATAGTTTCAAGAATTGTAACCAGTAATAAACCCTCGTATGTGTATTTGAAAGCCAAAGATAGGAGAAAGCATAAGGTATTATTTGAAGCATGAAGCGATAATGTTAGTAGCGAATCTGTGCAAAGGTATTATGGTCGTAATCGTCGTGGTTCGAGATTCACTGGCATCGTTGGGAGTTCATGCTTGAAGCGCGCTAGAGAGCAGTTTATATAAATTGCTTATAATAGTTATATTTAGTATCTATTCAGATATTTTGTACGCGTAGATAGATCTATTTGTATGTGTTGGTTATTAAATTACAAAACCCCTTTTCCTATTTCTGAGGGAGTGGCTTAAAGGGCGATAACGGGGAAGCGGTAGTCACATACATAGAGTGATGCATTTTTTCATTTGCTTCTACACCATAAATAAAATTCATTGTTGCACGGTTCATTAAGTAGTAGAGCCGCGCTGATTTCGGCACGAACATGCGGCCTCGACCGGGTCAGTACTATCCTCCCACAAAAGACCAGCCTAAAGCGCCAGCATCCGTGCTGTCGTGTTTCGTTGGTGAGTGCGAGACTGGATGCCCATTCATGCAGGGATGACAGTTATTGTGGTAACTGTGTAAGCCTTACACTGTAACGATCACTGTCATGCCTTTTGCGTTCCCAAGCGGGGCGTGAAAAAACATCTCACTAGGCCGCCATAGTGTGGGTCACCATACTGCATTGTCTGCATTTGCAATGAGTATGGTGACTACAACTCTTGGATTCAGTAGCAGGTTCTTAATATAAAAAATAGGGTTTTGAAATCTTGAATGAAATGAATTTTAAAAGGGTGAGTCAGTACGGCCAAGTGGGAATCGAGGTGGTTAATGCATCGTGAAGTTAAACCTGGTCAATGTTTGGACGGGTGACCATTCTTAATATATTGTGATCCTACACAAGTCGTAGAGCATGTTAAACCGTCGGTCTCGGTTAGCGTGCGAACAATTTTTGAAAATCGTTACGGATATTTCTGTCTTAAAAAAGTCTGATAAACAATTCTTCTACAGAATTTCGATATTACTTAGTACAGGAGTAGTGCAGATCTGATAGCGGTGATTCCTGGTAAAAAATCGAAGTTTAACCGTGTAGTAGCAGACTTAAGGTCGACTTCAAGCCAGATGATTACCACTACGTTATATTATCTATATACTTAAAAAAATTAGAGAATAAGACAAAAAATATTTAATTTTTCGATGACCTGCCCGATGTAACAAGGATCGGATCGACTCATTCCCTAGGCACCTAACACAACTCCAACAATACTCTTTTAAAAAACCGGTCCACTACGGTATATAAACCGTACAATTATAACCTTAATACTTATAAAACAATTTCTTTCACAATATAATCGTTTTATCTAAATCTAAGTCTATCATTCACTTTCATTTTACGGCCACATACTGACTCGAGATTATGTCATGCGCGTGTCACATTAAATAAATTATACACAGCTACGGAGAAAATTGTGTTAGCTAGTTAACTGACCAAAGTCATAACGGCTTGACAACGTGTTCAAAATCACAATTATCATCTCAAATGGCGTTTATTTATCTCAACATCAATTTAACTAGATTTGTAAGAGGTGAGATTAAATAATCAACTTTCAAAAAGTATTCACTTCAATTGTATGAATTACAAAAAACTGTATTCTTAATTAATTAATGTTCCAATCCTTAGAGGTAGTACTTTTCCTCATATGGAAAATGGGACCCGAGAATGTACTTACTTAACCTCTTAATTAAAAAATCGCATATCATTTCATAAATAAATAAGTTTTGAGGTAATTTACATACAAAATACGACCGAAGTAAGAACCTCAGCTTGCTTAGGAAGTCAATTAAAAATTATAAGCAATTTTATCCAAATTATGTTGATTATTATGGTTTTTAAGATGAGTATGTTACGTGCTTATGTATTAATTTCCGGTTTTTATCAAACTAGATTTTACATAATATTACAAAGCAATAAATTAGTTACATAGTTCATAATATTAACTTCTTTCACCAGCCAAAAAAAAAATAACTAGGACAAACGCTACAACACCTAGAGCATCATTCCGAAAAGCATTCTGTTGTATTTTAATAATCAACTCAGAATGAGATTTGAATAATTTTAGCAATTGGAAAACTTTTAGCAATTGGTGGACTACATGGAGACTTTTGGTCTATGTAGTCTTACTAACATCAAGTATTGGTGGTGAGACACTTTTAGGGCTTTGAACAGCTGCCTTAAAGCTTCCTGATCTTAAATGTTTCAACAGATAGCCACCAACATAAGTGCTGCTTCTTAAGATTTTTAGTATAGATATTTATTTTACAGCGGTGAGTATTTATTTCACGTCTTAACATACAAACCGATGTACAATATTTGACTTTAACATTATTTAATGCAAATTAATATTTTATAAAATTTTCTTTTTGTGTACTGTAATATTTTTGTAATCCAGCTGTTACTGACTTAAGAGCATTGCCACCTGCACTGCGGTCACTCTAGGCATACTAAAACTATTGCATTCTTGTCACTGCTGCACTACGTCACGTATCTACCACCAGTCCACCGATTTTAGTGGTTGTGTAGCTTCCTCTACATCGACGACTGTCGAGCAGTCGACCGCAAACCACTGCGCAGACGCCACTTTCAACAGACTCTTGCGCACAACTCTAAGTAGTGCTACTACAATACTGACCAGTGACAAGTGATGGTGATGCAACCGTGTGCATATTTTTTGTGATCGATATGTTTTTATTGAGGACTTTTTGCAGTGTCAAAATGAATGGTAAGTGAGCCGTTTGTTCACGACATTACCGGTATTTTTTATGTTTTTACTATTATTAAGTTCTTTTGTACTTAATTTTTTGCTACGATTGTGCAGTCGCGCTACTTTTTGCTGAAATAATTTCAAATGGCGTTCAAGAATTTAACTACTTTTTTAAATTAAAGTGCCGTATATAACGGACTATTTTATTTGTCAGAAGTTTTAGTTGCCCATAATAGAACTCTTTGAAATTTCTTTATAGAAAAACTGACTAGTGAATTTCACGGTCTCTGAATATTTAACAGTCGCAAAGCCAAAAGTTTATATCATCATATCGCTTCCATATCATCACCACCCTACATCATTTCTTCGGAAGCAAGACTATGACCAAGATGGCAATGACGAAGTTTAATCGCAATTGTTGAATTAATGTATTTGAAATATTTGAATTCATGTGACACTGACACTGCGACAGTGACATATTGTGATGTGTGAAGCGCAGAATAAATATGAAAAAGAACTTTTTAAAATAATAATTTTTTTAGCACAAAAAAAAAACTAATTAAATAATAAACAATTATTGATAATCATACACATTAATACATAAATACTGACACACTGACATTCTTTACAAACTACATCGTGAATAAAGATATTAGTGTAAAAAAAGTCGAACTGAATCTTGTCAGTGGTTAACTATTTTATGCGAAGAGATCCGTTAGTAATTAGTAGCGCAGAGCTGAGCACTTCTTGTCTAGATTGGATACATATAAATAGGGCTAGCATTTCTTTTTCCTTATTGAATGCAGTAGCTACCGTAGAAACTAGTTATTCAATTAATATTGATACAAAATCGGGACAAGATTCCGCCTTTATAAGATTGCAGTTATTTTCAAATAATTTGTTACACAAACTACCTCTTTTTATCGTCACTTTACAGTTATTAAATAATTTGAGTAATACACTATTATTTAATATAAATACTATGTAGCATTTTTATTTTATATATATAAGAAAGACAACTATTACACTACGATATATATGTACGCAGAGGACAAAAACATTTGAAATAGACACAAAGAACAGTCAGGTTCAGAACAACGAATCACACAAAGTATTATCCCATATGGGGATCCAATCCGCAGCACTCAGCGCAGTGGGAAGCGGCGAGATGACCGTTTAAACCACTACGCCATTCACACTGTATTGTAACTTGCATAAAATACACTGTTATTATCTTATTAAGTAGGTGTGAACGTTAGTTAGTGAATTGCAGTGCTTTAATTGTAAAGACCGTTAACACAGCAATAATCGCGTGATCATTCTGTTATATACACAGAAATGAGTTATAAAGATACGCCACCTTATAGAGAATTCGTTTTTATCTTTCTTAATGCGTTAGTAACAATGTTCCAACTAGGACTAGAATTTAATGAGCCCTTGGATTTTATGGGTTTCTGTTAACTATCATTCTCTGTATTGAACTGTTTTATATAGTTATTTGGTTGAGTGCTACTATTAGGTGTGTGTATATTAAATCTCTTTTAAAGCAGTCTAAAATAAAATCTGAATTTGTCTCATTAAATAAGCTCATTGTCACACGGATGTGCCTCCCGAACCTGGACATATTAATTACATCAATCACTGGTCTATTTATGTATTTGAGAGCTATAGCTTACAAACAAATATGATATAGATAGTCTATGGTTGTATCATAGACCATCTATCTTTTTGCAGCAGAGACTAAACTTCATAATGAACTCCATTAAGTCATTAATATCCGTTACATACTATATATCCTGTTAAATGTCTTTAAATATACCTTAAATTGTTAAATTGACAAATACACACTTACATATATTAAGGTATTTGGTATATACGGTGTACTGACAGATTAAGAATACATACATAATTCCACCACCCCTATTCTTCCAATGGGAGTGAAAAAGGTGACCAAGGGAACAAAATATGCAAGTCAACATCACTTTAAAGGAAAGGGAAACTTGAAACAAATCCTATACCATCCCGTCTGGCCAGTGAAGTATGGTAGGTCAAAACCTCCTTGCTAAGGAGAGCCTATGTCCAGCAGGAGACTGCAACAGGCTGTTGATGATAATGATGATGATGATGAAGTACGAAAATAAAGTAAATTTTTACAAAAGATCCAATATCATTGGCATTTTTGAGTTATATAATCACGTTACCTACTTAGATCAGATTAATATTATCTATTATTATTTATTAAATTAGTAATAGATACTATTTTCACTTGTGTATTGTTGGTTGACCCACCACACAGATTGGGAAAAGTCACGAGCTTACGACAAAATAATGATCTTATAATGATTTGTTCATGAATGCATCCTAAATATCATTTTCATTAAATAGTTTCATTATTGTCACTGTTGTTGAGAAAAATAAATAGAAAGTAAATCGTGATCGATTGTCTGTTTTCACTTTTATTGTTCTTTAAACTATAGAAAATTCGATTGAATTCTTGTTTTGTTTACAGTTTTGATACATGACATTATGATGGTGATGAATACAATTCTTTACCATTAACAGTCCACTGCTGGACATGGACCTCTCCTCAGTAAGGAGGTATAATAAATACGAGTGAGATTTAACAGAATACAATTTTTCTGTGACCTAACGAATGAGCAGAAGGCTCATTTGGTGCTTAGCAAAAATATGATTCCGCAAGTTTTAATTATTTATTTATTTATGAGATATAAAAAAGCAAGGCTTTGAGGAAATTCCAGCAATTTCACAACTTCTGCTAAGTAAATAAAAATAATTTTCATTATTAATTAACGAGTTAAGATCGACGGGGATTGTAAAGATTAAAAAGGTCATTATCCCTTGATATAAGTTAAGAAAATCGATTATAAGGTGCCGTAGCGAAATTAACTACGCATATCTCCGATGTAATTTAGGTTAAGAGGTAAAATTTTCCGTAACAAAAGGCAGTCTAATTGTATACACAATCCCAAAAATCGTGCTTTCTAACATCGCGTAGGCATAGATCACGTAGAAACACATCGCGAGCCTAATGATATACCGACCTTATTTGATCTCGTGTGTAAACAATGTTTTTGATTCATTTAAATTTCAGAAAGCTGTGAAAAACTTTACTTATATTAAGATTTTGGAGCAGCCCTGATTCTTAATTTAACTTTCAATAATCCTTCTTTAGTACTATTACTAAACTGATCCGGCTACCCTACAAATTCATCTTATCTCTTAAAAAAGGAAAAAGTGTTTCGTCATTTCAATCGTGGAATACCTACCGGTAATTTGCTCGTCTTAAGAGTCGTAGTTACTTTTAATAACCTTCGTCAAGAGTTGAATTTTAAAATGTTAATATCATCAGCACGTTCAATTAAAGTACAAAGTCTTTGCGTTTATAATTAGTAAAGATAATAGAATGGAATAGATTTCTGAAATTTATCAAAATAAAAAAAAACTTTATGATACTAATAGATGATTATATCACTATTTCATATAACAGACATTGCACTTTAATTCAATAAATACATAAGTACCAATAAAGATTTCCCAAAAATATCCATATAAAATATTTTGATATCTGCGAAATCATAAACGTTATCTTTGTATACTTCATTAGTCAACACATTACATAACTGATTTAAACAATAAAAGAAACCGTACCACCCCTTGTAGACAAATCTTTACAAGAATAATAAACCTTATTTTGAAATGAAAACAATTTTACACAGCACATAAACGATGATATCCGTAGAAATAACAAAACTGTGTCGCAGATATAAAGACGATCAATTAAAGCTCTCAAACAAGAAAATCTTTTAAAAAACCTCATTGTCATTATTTTGTTACGTATCTACTTATTTTAACAATTGGAAACAGAACGTTTAAAGAGCCAAACATAATCATTTGAATTAACAATTTAATTTGCCACCATTTTATAGTTTTTATAGTAGTCTAAGAGGATTTAGATAAAAAGCAATTAAACGTCAATAATATTATGTATTTAAAGTAATAAATTATGATTCTGAAACCACTTTATTATCTTTTTTATTGATGATATAAATTTTACTACTTTAGCGCCTTTCTTATTTTGCATATCTTGTTTAATATAATAAAAACACCTAAACATAGCCAAAATGCGAATGTGTGGTGTGAGTCGGATGGATTGAGTTAACGATAGAGTAAGAAAGTATGTAACAGTACTAAATGAAAGACAATAAGAGTGATACATTACCTCGGTATATACCATCAAGTAGAGGAATGAGGTAACCTTGCCGAGGAAAATGTAAGTTATGTATATTAAAAGGGTATAAGAGAAGAGGGAAATCGAAGAATTTGACTCTATTTATAGTCAAATTCAAATGTCTCACACAGGCTACGGATATGGCTAATATCCTAAACAAGGTAAACAGTGAAATGATGAATGATATAGTAGAACGCCAGACTATAACATGCTGTCCCGACTCCAAATAAAAATTGGGATCAAGGCAGACATGACGACATAATAAAATTATTCCATAGTATATACATAGTATTTTTTTATTTTGATATTTCAACCGTTTTCTTTTTTAATTAAAATTTTTACGGAACAAAAAATTAAATAGTTTTGAACGATCATCACGAAAATGTGCATATAAGTTTCCAAGTGCACAGAAAAAACGATAAGGTACCTTAATTCATAATAGATTTAAAGTGAGTGAAGCCAGGGCCAAAAGATATATAACGGACTTTTTTAATGTATTTAGTAACACAGTACATTTGAAGTTACAAGATAACTTAAAATCACTTAAAAACTATCGAAAAACAATAACAGTTATACACGGCAACCGGTTACCGAATCACACAATTATTGCAACTAGTTGGAAGTGTAAAATCATTTAGGTTGCGGTACATACCTAACATTAGTAACAACTAACGCGTGCTGTTTTGGAAATGTAATATTTACGTAAAGAGATATTTATTTCTCGTTACAAATTATGTAGAATCGGTTGTATAACTATTTGATTCGTTCGTTATAATTTGAGGATACGTAACTGTGTTTGTTATAGCCAGAAACTACCAAGCATCGGGTAACCATCTAATGGTAGGGGATTTCTTTAGCCTATCGATACTCGTAATACTCATAACGCTACTTGTGAAATGTTATTGTTATACGATGAACAGTGGTACTACAGTTCGACTTTAAAGCTCTACCCTCTCTTAAAAGAACTCTGGTGATCCTGTTTACTAGCCGTAAAAGACAACATCACATTTACTTTCAAAGATTCTTAAAATTGCTCGTAGCAATAATTATCTGATATTTTTGTAAATGGTAATATTCTTTTAAAAATACTGTAAAAATAAAGAGTCTCTCTGTCTATCCAATTTTGTTTTTAACCGACTTCTTTTATATAATTGCCTGATTATTCGTACCTACAATGTCAAAGTGTATTTTGTAATTTTTTAATTAATCACCTGAAGACCTATAAGTCTGCGTCTTTACATTAACACATGTATTTGAAAAGAAAGACATATTTTCGTTAATATTCCATAGATTATTAAAATCTCGTATAATAATGTATATTTGTGTAAACTGCTAGCGACAGCCATTAACAAGTCAACTGCTTTCTAATTATTGACGTGTGGCAAAGGAAGCATTTCCGTAGTGCGTTAACGACACACATTCTGCCAAGCTAAGGTCTCATTTACTTTCCTTAAATCCTCTATAATTATGTTGCGAAACACAGTTATTTATCATGCTTGTAAAGTTTGGTGGAAACCTTGTGGGAAGCCTATGTCCAGCAGTGGACGTCTTTCAGCTGATATGATGGTTACGATTCTTTGGTCCGAATCTATAACAAATGTTTTGCATTGAATGCCGTTTCCAACACTTCTTTCGAGAAACTATTTACTATGAACTTCCTCAAGCTGACTGATGATCGGAAATAGCAAAGAATTGGTTATCAAATAAATCAATTAAAAATATGAAAGGATAATTATAGCCGTTCATATTCTTTCGTGTGAATAAATGAATAATAATATTATTAATTTTGAATAAATAATGTATTTCCTACACGAGGTTACGAATACAAACAGACTATTATATTATTAAAGTGTTTATATTAACACGCAATAAACATGTTACATGATTGTTCACGACTGAACTGATAAATATTTATTTTTATTTCTAATATACATTTACTAAATACAAAATTCTAAATCTATAGTCTCAACGTAATTTGAGTAGTTTAGATTAACATAAATCTGTGAAAGAAAATAAAATTTCGATATGTATGTCAATCGGAAACACAAAATTCTACGTAGACGAGAAGTAGTCTATAATTAACTTTCACTGTTCAAAATATTGGGCCTAGTTATTATTGTTCGATAACTATGTTAATAAGTTCTCACATTTCTTGGGTTACGTTACTATATCGTTATTAGGTTGCCAGCACTATTGTGTGATGTAACCATCTTGAAGATAATATACCACAGTTCTGAACACGTGCATCGAACTATTGACACGTTTCACTTCACTCATAAACCTTTGCGAGTACATATGTATTTTTTAATTTGGCATACGGTTCCATATGCGTGTGTGTAACACACAAACTCACAATATTAGTTAGGGTATCACGGTTTGCAGTCTGCTTCAAAATACTTTTGGCGGGTAGTTAGTATGAGCATTCTCTTCATCGCCAGACGATTGATTAAATTAAATTCATAAATTGCCTTTAATAGATATGATCAAACTAATGACATAATTATGTTAATTTAATTTATAATCTGAATATGGTAAAGGTAACACTTCTTTTCAAATTAAGTTGTTTGTATGATGTAGAACGGAGATGTATTTTTTGTTTGATTGTGGTCAGCGGCAGACTGTACTATTCTTGGCTGCCAAAGTGTGGGTCACTATATTGCATTGTCTGCATTCACAATGAGTATAGTGACCACCACTCTTGGGTCCTACTTGTTCTTTCTTTCAGGTAGAGTGAGTAGAGTGAGTCACTTTGTTAGGAGCGAAATAAAAATAAAAAAAAAACATCCAATGCTATTTACTGAGTACTCGCTTAAGATAGCATGTGCGCACCAATATGCATGGCCATGATCGATGTAATTCGATCAAAACATTGGTTTAAAAAAAAATAAAATTCACTTGTGTATTTATTTCTTACTTCGTGAAATCCAAATATTCGCTCATCCCTATATTTTGCTCCTTAGGTGTAAAATTTCTAAAATACCATAGCAGATGCTAACAATATAAATCATATCAATGAAAAAAATCAAGAGTTTATCCCCAACCAGTGAGTGCAAGTAATTGTAAATGTATGGATTTTGGTGATTACTTAGACACATAGAGAAACTACATTAGTTTTAGGGTAAAGAAAGCATATCCACACTACACTGCACTATATGCTCCCGAATTTACTTAATTCAAGCATTAGATCTAGTAACTTGTATGTACTTAGAACAAAACTGAGGCTGCACACCTACCTGCCCTAACAAGAAACTAAAAACTTGAATAACCGTTATTTAACCGTAACAGAAATAGGTACTAGGCATTAACAAGTTATTAAAGTGTAATTTACTAGAGCTGTGGTTATAAATAAGTGCTATAAGTACACCTGTTGACAACACGGCTGTTATAAAGGTTTCTTTTGAGTTCAAATAATGTCATATTTTAGATCTATCGTCTAGAAATGAATGTCGCTATTAGAAGAAATCAAACATTTGCTTCTTTTGTTACGCATTAATATGGGCTTTTAAGCTCTACTTCTTCGGAAATATGGTCAATATACAAATATAAATTGTTAAAACATAAATATTAAATCAAATCTATCTTTTAGAGGTTAAATGCCGACTACAAGTATAAATTACTAGCTTTGCCCAACTATACTTCGCTGTGACACATTTTGTTAATATTGATGAGAAATAAGGAACAAAGCTAATGCAAAGAAATTAATAAAAATAATCTTTGAAGGGGTTGTATATTTTGTCAGAATTTGAGCTCAATCGGTTCAGTATTTTGTGAGTTTTTATAGCATATACAAATTAACTTAACATTTTATATAATTATATTAGATATTCTTTAATAATTTTCACTTTATCATCTGTGATTATTCGAATTCACACGTACAAGTGAACTAATGCGAAAGTTTATGCGTAATCAATGTTTTACAAAAACTATTTATTACAATAACAACCATTTGACAGTTCGAAATGGATAATTTGTAACAAAAATATAACATTCATTTCACTTTTCACCACAACAAAGCCGACGTGGTTATTATGAAACTTTCATCGACATTACCCAAGGGACCCTTATTAAGCAAACAAAAGGAAAGTGTATTGTACATCCGTATCGGGGGCGCGATATTCCGCCCGCGTCTCTAAGGAAAGTGTTGTCGTGACGTCACTGCCTGAATATAAGCGAAGGTCACGGCCAGTGAATAGCAACGAACATAGTACGGCCAGAGACGCGAATGGCATATAAAAGTCCTTTCGCTACATTACACTATCATCTTATTGATAAATAAAACAGTTTAGGTCCTTTAACGTAATTATAGATTTAAATTAAGAATAAAATCGCAGTGTAAACTTCTTTGGTATAGTTATTTATTTTTTATTTTTATTGTGGCATTCCAGTGACAGTGATCCCTTTCACTGAATGCCACAATTGAAAATAAAAAAAATTTCATTATCGAAATTTGCTTAAGAAGCAACTAGATTAAGTTTAGCGTGACTCCTCGAGTAGAAGGAAAATAGTAACATAAGTATAACTTTCTCTATTATTCTTTCAAAGTGTTATTAATATCGTTAGCATTTTTTAATGTAAACAATTTAAAGATAGATGGTAACATCCAATTTTGAAGATGTATTATAAGTGAGTCTCCAATTTTAATAATGTTTTACTTTAAATAATTAAATAATTCTATCAGTAACGTTTTATGTAACTATTTAAAAGTAAGTTTGAGCCAAATTCTTTTAATACTTCCTACATAGTAATAGCCAGTAAATGATTATCATTTTAGTGCAATACAATTACAGTTACACGCAATGTAAGTAGGGAAAGCAAATAGGAAGTTACCAAACAGTTTTTCCTTATATTCTCAGACTCAAAAAAGTGTTCAAGACGGACTATTGAATCAATTTCATTGTTTGGACCATTACACAATGTCACATAATCACTTTTATGTGAACAAAACATGTCACGAACAATGGCGGCCCGTTCCCATCGAAAATCAGACTCTCTGGTATACATAAACTTTTTGTAAGGCAAAGAAAGTGAATGATTTAACGACCTCTGGCTATCACTCAGCGAAGTCAATCGATTGTGGTCGCGTAAAATAAGCCAACAAACAATTTGCTCGTTGAACCATTTCATTAAAGTATTATAATTGCATTAATTTCCTTTTTTTATCGTAACTCGTTTGCGAAGCGTCAATTTTTTGTTTTTTTTTGTTTACTTAATGATGTACTAAGAAAGTTGGGTTTTTGTTGTTTTGATTTACTAAAACTGATATGTAGTGGTCTGTTTATAGATTTATTATTTTATTTAGCTATTGTTCCAACAAGGCATTGGTAACAAACGAGGCGAACGATATATATGTATCGCCGACCTAAGCATTAAAAGTCACTATATAGGTACATAGATTTATTATACTGAACACAGTTATAAGTGGTCATATTATTAGTATACGAGTACTTAAGATATATATCAAAGTTTCACAAAAAAGTCGAAGTGAAAAGAGTAACGTAATAAAAATAGGTATAGGTATTTTTTACCCTTAATTAGGAGCTTCATGAATATTTCATTGTTTTAAATGAAAAAAGGAGGAAAAATAAAAAGGCTAAAAAATCAATAAAGGACTTTATTTAAACAATCATCAACATCATCAGCAGCTTTTTTCAGTCCACTACTGGACATAGGCCTCTCCTTAGTAAGGAGGTTTTGGCCTGCTATACCACGCTGACTAGACGGGTTGGAAAAGCACAAGGACTTATAAATAAATCTGATACTTGCATCCTTTTCTAGCTTTTGTTATTCTCGATTTTATTTGGGGGCGGTTATTTCCACCAGTTTTACTGGAATTTTCCGAACTCCGTAATCCTGAGGGTGAACTAAGTTCGAAGGTTGAAATAGTTAATACTATATTTGTGGGCACTGACTTCTCAATATTGATTGCCATAGATGTTCATGACAAGCGAGACGGACAGTTTAACCATACTCTCTCGTTATTAGGAATTTCTCGTAACAAAAACCTAATAATACTTTTTGATCGAATCGAATGGGAATCAAAACTGAGACTTCTTGCTCGGCAGTAAATGCGATAGGTTGAATTTTTTAAAGCTGATAATACCATACTTTTTTAACGGCTACTTTTAAACAGACAGTATAACCTACTGACACAAAAAGTTCTGTATCATACAAACAAACAAATTTTAAGCCATCAACATTTTTTTTAACTTTAATTATCTGTCCCACTTCACTTATTTTTTTTTTTACTACCGGATGGGCACCGATAATAACATATCACAACATAAAGAAATGTATGTCAGTAATACGTGTTACACTAAACTGGTCAAAGTAAATTGATAAATCAATGAAAAAGAGTTAAGTAAAGTGCCATTCATTTCACTCATTTCGCATGTTACCGTCACATTTCGGAAGCTGTACACACTAATAAAAATATCGATCTAGGTTCTAATGTATTTAGGTATGTGTGTTAGAATGTTATGTTAAATTGATTTTATAATAACATGATATTGTGTAGAACTATTATCAAATTGATTTTAATTAATCGGTAGGTATGGTTCTTTTAGAATTGTTCTTTTAATTTATTTTTTATTTTTATACAAGGCTATCGTAGTCTAATTGGGCACAGATATAATTCAAATAGTAAGAAACTGGGTTACATATAACTTTAGAAGTACGACTAGGCAATTTTATATTAAAAATAATTGAAAATTACGAACTTTATACCAACTTTTTAAGCTTGAAATTGTGTTAAAAGCTGGTAAAGCACCTTTTAGCACAGTTTCAGGTAACAGCGATCGTCAGTCGACAGCACATTAAGAAAATCTTTAGTAAAAATAATAATATAATATTTACAGCATCATCTAGTCACAAACTAAATAAAATTTGTACTACGGGTATTAGACAATTGACATAAATATTAATATGTATCATTTAGTAAAGAAATACACATTATACTTCGAAAACACTTAAATTTTGAAACAAATATTTGTAGACCATACAAACATTTGGTCTGACCTGAGAATCAAATCCGAAATCCCAAGTTCAGCAGTAGCGTACGCTACCACTACGCCACCACTCAATTCTTTAATGAAATTATGAGAACATTCACTTTTTATTTCATTTTGAGTTTTACGATTGCGTTTTAAGATTTGATTACATATTTTTAGTACAATTTAAGCACTGGCAATATCGTGGAAAGTAGAATTTACAATGATATTAAAATTATATTGTACTGTATGTGACAAATGATCAGGTTTCTCTCTCTCGTCATAATTTAAATAAAATAACGAGAATTTTAGGAGAATTGCAGTCACAAGGCACTCAACTTAGTTGTACTTTTAAGACTTTGAAATGATTCGGCTGTTCTAATAATTCCGTTCATGATCATCAACAGCCTTTTACAGTCCACTGCTGGACACAGGCCTCTCCTTAGCAAGGAGGTTTTGGCCTACTATACTACGCTAGCCAGGCGGGTTGGAATAGGAATTGTTTCAAGTTTTCCTTCTCTTTGTAATGATGTTGTCTTGCATATTTGGTTCCCTTAGTCGCCTTTTACGACACCCACGGGATGAATAGGGGTGGTAACACTATGTATTCTTATTCCGTCACCACACGGACTCCGATTGCCGTTCATGAAATACTAACAAAATTTCTTCGGCTTCACAATGGTAGTAAACTATAGGCATGCGAACATTTCATGATGTACTGTGTTGATTTAAAAATAGAAAATAATGCAATTATTGTTCACTATAAAATAAAATAAACCTTTATAATATAAATGTTTATCACCGTCTCTGATTACGGTTACCTTGTTTTTTGTGTTGGTACTTATTTTCTATTCTGTTGACTGCATACGAAATACCGAGTTCTTTACTGTGAAATAAAATCAGAGGCAGAACAAGTAGGGCGTGTAGCTCTCTAAAACATAGGCAAGTTACTATAAACAGATATACACTCAGACGTCCTACCTCGCCCGCTGTCTGCCCCAATCTTTAGTATTTATATTTTCATTAGAATTGAAATGAAAACTCATACTTATTTCGTTTAAGAAATTATCTATAAGCAGAAACTATACAGTTATATAAAGATATACTATGCGTATACATGCTATACATTATACATACATCCAAATGTGTAAATTTTTAGTATAAATATTTAAACAATGAATGTCGACTCGGATAGGGAAAAAAATAACGAAGAAGGTACAGATACAACATTTGACCTAGTGCGAATGTCGCAAAGGTACGACAAAAAGTTCAAGAAGTAAGAACAAAGGAAGAACCAATTTAGTAAATAAGAACATAAAATAGCGTAAAGAAAATACATATTCTGTCTGAAATACAGACATTTGAACCTAGTTCAGAGGACAGAGTTTCTATGTCTGTGTGTGTAACATTGTTTTTTCCTTGAATAAATTTGTTTATTATTATTATAGTAAAAATACATATTTTATTATTTATTATTATTTTGATATGTCTTTGATGTCTCACAAAGACCTTATAATCTCTTTCACTCATGTTTTTAACATGTCTAGAAACCACATCGAAATAGAAAATAAAAAGCAAACATGGCCTTATACTTGAACTAACGACACTTAAAACTCTAAAATTCAAAGAAATAAAAATTTGCAACAGTGCACAGCGGTGCTTTATAAAAACAGTCACTCTAATTTATATAACAAATGCAATTTACCGAACAAAACCTAACAGTATAAATGGAAGTCTACAATAATGAATACAATTTTACGCACGGCCTCTTCACAAACAGATCAAAAAGTTTATACAGTATTAGTGTTTGTGTTGGAGTGGAACACCTTTGTAGCGGTAATAATTGATCGTTAACACCACTAACAGTAGTCAGATACCAACGGTACCACGATAGCGGCAGTATTGCCACCCTATTCATATAAATACACCTATCAACGTACACTATATATACTATGTATAAAAAATTATAAAGTAAAGAAAAAAACTGTCCGTGTGGTAAGGGATTAAGAACATATAGTGTTCCCACCCCTATTCATCCCGTGGGTGTCGTAAAAAGCGACTAAGCGAACAAAGTATGCAAGACAACATCATAACAAAGAGAAGGAAAACTTGAAACAAACCCTATTCCAACCCGTCTGGCCAGCGTGGTATAGTAGGCCAAAACATTTCTGCTGAGGAGAGGCCTATGTCCAGTAGTGGACTGTAAAAGTCTCTTGATGATAAAAGAAAAAAACTAAGCGAGTGTGAGTGTAAAATCACTAACAGTTACATTAAATATTATTCAGAGTATTGATATACCAGTACATGTAATAAGCCTCTTTTTAGTTATCTAACTAATTGTAAGAAAGAAAGATGACAAGTAAACTCAACCAGACAGTCACAACGGTGACCAGCTAACTACGCAGAAGATATTAAAGTGCACGAATGTGTGCGCAAACACAGGTGCACTCTCTGTTCCCTGACTTTCACAATCCGATGGAAAAGTTATCCGACACCACCTTGGACAGACCAGGTGCAGGACCGGCGGCTTAACGTACTCTCCGGAGGTTTAGACCCCAATTTCCAATCACCGGGCTGTATTGAAGCATTCCTGTAATCATAAAAACTCAATAACCTTTTTTTAGGTCGACCCGGGAGTCGAACTTGAGACCTCCTGATCAGCAGACGCACATGGTCACTTGTTTAGCTACTCCAGTGATTCTGTTATTAGGACGATGTTACTAGCGGATCCCTCATCTAATCCCATCCATGTGTGATTTTTTGATTCTTAATTTTTTTGTCTACCTTTTAGATACCTTAGCATTATTCACGGCTGGATTGACATAAAATCTTTTTCTGACTACACATTCATGGTATCAACTGTTATGTAAACAAATTTAGAATAATACTACCATTCGTAGTATCGCAGAAATTGGTGTAGCACTATTTATAGAAATTACAATGGTTGTCTTCTTTTTATAAGATTTTTTTCGAAAGTTAACAGTATATCATCATCATCATCATCGACAACCTTTAACAGTTCACTGTCGGGCATAGGCATCTTCTTATCAAGGAGATTTTAGGCTACTATGCTCCGCTGGCGATCAAACCTTTCAAAATTTTCTTGTCTAATACGAAAAAATATATTGTCTACAAAAACAGTTTAAAAAAATTACAGTATATATATTAAACGATCTAATTCGTAAATATTTATGATTATACTTCTAACACATTATATAAGAATTATTTTAAAATTTTATACTTTCAATTGAATTGTTCCAAAAGTACCAAACTTTTTTTACAAAACTTTCACCAATTAGAATACAGGTGAATAACTTATCTTTTAGCAGATATTTTATTTTGTCACTTTTATTTAAACAAAGAATTTAAATACATAGTGACTATCTACAATGCCCTGCAGCTAAGTAGTGATATAACAATAGCAATAACATGAATATCACAGGCATTTATATACTTCATTCCCAAGCATGTTTCAGTTTTTAGTTTTAAGATAACGGTGCTGTGTAAAGACATCAACGCGTTCAGTTGTTTACAAACATATTACACAAATATACGCTGAATATGTAATTTTATATACATATATGTATGTATTAACCCATTTCGTTATAGATAACCTTCTGTTACTACACTATCTCATATTCTATGTAAATAAAGTGTATTTACTTATAAAAAAAATTCTTACCATTACATAAAGGATAAAAAACCTAATATATTTGGATAAATTTGGGTATATAAATGATTCTGGCTTTGAAAAACATTCAATAATGAAAAAGGGATTTTAGTATATATTTAATATCTGTAAGGTATGAGTATCAAGTCAGTTCAAATGTGAAAATGCATATAAATCATTGTCTTTCGGATGATAAAATTTAAATGAGTCTTTAAACAAAAATAGTAAGCTATGTTTTTAATTCCTTGTTTTTCTACCCTTAGTTGTAGAAATATGTTCATAAATTTACATTGAACTAACCTAAAGTATACAATAAATATTTTAATCCTATTAAAAATAGAGAAAATATCGCATGACATACACAAACAAGCAAATAAATGATTTCGTTGAATTTAGAACCATATTAAGGTTCTCTCTGTTCTATTTTTGAAGTCAGTAAAAGTACTGGAGAAAAAAAAAGTTTCTAATTCCCTTTCTATTGATTCATAAACACATGCGATATTTAGAAGGTGAGAGAAACTAGTAAATGCACTCTCCATTTTTCGATAAATCGAATTTTCCAACAATTTTGTTTTAAAGAAATTTACTATAAGAAAATCCTTTGTACCGAAACCGACGGCTTTGTATGTTTGCCGAGACAGGTAAAATACTGCCAAACTACCATACTCCGGCTTGTTATTAGATTCTTTTGTAAGAAAAATCATTGTCATCAAAGAGTCATCTTCAACAACTTTGAAATGATTCATCTTCGAACAAAATGTCATCACTCGTAATAAAAATTCGGTCAAAATTCAATTTCGATCTATTCTTGATCTTAAGAATATTATAATAATTATTTTCATAGTAGAAAAATGTTACTAAAATTAACAGAATACAACTATCGGTCACAATACAATAAAACCATTGTTATCTACGTTAGGTATTTATTTATTTATTTTTGATTGTAACACACATTGTAAGGAATAAAAGAAAAATAAGTTGATTACATATGTGACATAATTGGGGGTCTTATAGCTCACGGCCACCTCTTAGAGACAACCTTTATGCGGATATTAATCATTTGCGAATGTAGGTAGTCTCATCTACTTTTCATTTCAAAAAAAGTTAAAAAAGGTATATATTAATCACAAAACTATAAATGTATTACATATTCATTTTAAACACACAAAAAACGCAGATATATCTAGGCCGCTATAGCGTGGGTCGCCATACTGCATTGTATGCATTCGTAATAAGTATGGCGACCTCTCTTGGATTCTATTCATGTTTTCCATCAGGCAGAGTAGAGTCAATTTGGTAGATTTTTACAAAAAAAAATACACATTATAATTATATCGAAAATTTAAAATGTCAAATAATAATCTCTCACTAGCATTTTAACGATAGGCAAAGTTTTAGCTTGACGGATTGTCTATCAAATACTACTAGAATATTTTTTATAGATAGCAGAATAAAGTACAGCAGATAAATGTAGTTTAGCAAATAGATTGCAAGAAGCAAATATTCATGTCCGTCGGTCAGTCCGTGTGGTGACGGATTAAGAATACATAGTGTTACCACCCCTATTCATCTCGTGGGTGGCGTAAAAGGCGACTAAGGGAACCAAATATGCAAGACAACATCATTACAAAGAGAAGGAAAACTTGAAACAAACCCTATTCCAACCCGTCTGGCCAATGTGGTATAGTAGGCCAAAACGTCCTTGCTAAGCAGAGGCTTATGTCCAGCAGTGAACTGTAAAAGGCTGTTGATGAAATATTTAGTTAATTAAATCATTACTAACAACTTGCAATTGCATGTAACTGTACACGATACGATCGATCTTATCAATTAACGAACAGTTAGATATGTTGGTATTCATTGCACATAAATTTAAATGGTTATTAATACTGGTTATTTGCATACATAGTTTTCCTTTAAATCTTTGACTTAACAATGTTATAATTAGAACCAAAACTTTCTTTACTTGTGTTTACATTTATAAATTGTCCGCCATGTTGTACTCTGGAATAATATTGTGTTATGCGATAAATATGATCAAATGTTCGTTGTTGATATATGCATTCTTTGTTATTTTCAATTATAAAAATTGTTGTTTTTACGATTTACTTTGTATTTTTCCCACATTTTTCATAGTCACTTCCACAAATATTTCAAAAGTACCAATGAAAGTTATTCAAATCGGTCCAGCCGTTTTCTAGTTTTAATAAGTCTAAAGAAAAATAATTTATGTTTATATTTATAGGATTTTATATATTTATTTATATATATATATATATATATATATATATTTTATATAAAAATTTCCCACCGGATTATATATCCCACTTACTATAACGTTCATTGCCCTGCTTACTAATGTGTTTTAGTAGACGAGTAATTGCTACATGTCATGGTTAATTGATGGTTTTACAAAAAAAATATTTAACAAGTTTAAACGTAACACACTTGAAAGTAACGACAAAAATCACCTATTTACTTCCGGCAGTCAATCATGTTTTAAGCGGAAACCCCGCTAATAGATTTTACTTAAAAATTTCAAGCACACAAAATGATTACCAATATATAAATTGAGAATATCAACCTAAATAGTGTTTTAGGCATACAAATTTTGTTTTTGTGCGTGTAAAGTATATTTTTATTTGATTTCGATGACTCGTTGTCAGTTAAATATGCGGTGTGCTCTCTCGAGCGAGATAAAAGCATAAAAATGTGGTTTGTAGTGTTTTCTCGAGTCAAATAGCTGCAGTGAAACGTGCCACGCTCTATGGAGCAGGCACGTATGTACATGAAGCGGGGGATCGTTCATCAACTTGTCTTTTGCGAAAAAAATCGGTCTACGCGATTATAAGGCAGATTAAACAAATTAATGATTGCGCAACACGAATAATAACAACTCTTCGATAACCTCTCGCCTCTTATAATAAATTATTTATTTAAACATATTGATATATAATCGCTAATAGATTTATAGCTATTAATTTGTTTTTTAAAATAACATTAAACACGCTAACTGAGACAACGATCGAAGACTAATTAATTTATTAATGGGTATTTTATAAAGTTTTTTGGAGATAAAGATTGTAAGTAACATTACAATCATGTTATTAACGTTAATTATAGTTTCTAGATATGTTCAGAAAAACGATTTGTTACGTAAACAAACAAATCATTACAAAACATCTCTTTTCATTGATTTTTATTCGGGAAAATAAAGGGTTACACAATTTTTCTCGCTTAATTTCGTGTAGAAATTAGTTATTAATAGTTACTTTTACTGATAGGATATTTTATACACACAACTGTACAAGCCATAGAATTATATTTCTTAAAGATATCTGTCTTACTCGTAACATCCCTGCAGTTGCGAAGAGATGACAGAGATCGCAGGACAACACGTGCTAGCTTTGATATCATTGCTTTAGAATAGTAGACATACGCTGCGGAACTAAACGGTTCCTTTCTGTGCACCTTACAACTAACGCACGTGTTTCCCTCAAAAACTGTTTTGAGAAAAAGCCGACGATACGAGTGTTTAATATAGTCTTCAATAAAATGTAAATGTATTATGTGATGTAATCTTGTATAGTTTGCTTTAATTAAAACGAATGGTAGAGTTCTAATATTCAAACAGTTTCGGCGATATTTCACATTTAACTAGTACACAGTTATACAATCTCCTTCTGACATAACACAAAGTTAAAATTTTATTTGAATTTAGAAAATTAAAAACTCATCGTGTCTGTGACGAATAAATTATAATGAAAGACAGACTTCCGTTTTGAAACGAATCTTTATTTATTTAAATGTCTTTAGAATAGTCTAGTAAGATAATACACTACATAAAAACTAATGAATGAAAATGAAATATAATGAACTATGAAGCCATAACTTATAAAACTCGGTTATAACTAAGTTCCATTATAAGAATTGGGTAGATGACTGTATCGTAAATAAATACCAATGTCCACTTCATTAAAATTAATATAGCGAAACATCTCGGCAAATACAATTAACATAGCTTTTTATTATTACTACGAATTTCAATTAAATATACAGTGAAATATATTGTTCAATTGAGTACTCTAAAACAGTGACGTCACAATTTTGTATTTAGTACATTTTTCTTACAAAACTGTCGTTTTGACAGATGATAAAAAGTAACTAATTTGACTAAGGTGTCATCTAGCGTATTATGTCTTAAAATAAAAGGTCACCACACAATCAAATCCACAAATCTATGAGACAACAAAGTAGGTTAAAAGATAAAAGATCTAAACAGATTTTTTTAAATGATTTCAAAGACAGAAAAATATTCTGACTCCGGTTCTATGTTTTGATGTTTGTTGGTTTGATTTTTTTTTTAAATTCACCAGTTTCCATTTATTCATAGTCAATTAAAAGTCAAATTTGGTAAGGCACTCCTAATGGTAAATTAATCAAAATAATGTAGGTTTTGAAGTCGGTGCTAAATTTTTTTTGAAGTTTTTAAGAAGGAACAAGTAGCAGTTTAAAAAAGCAATAAAAAAAATGTTATGATTATTGTTAAGTAACCAGGCAATTCATTATTCATGTTTTACTGACACATATGTATTAGAATGTCACAACAATAGAACATTTCTTCGAAATTTGAATTTTTTGCCTATTACTTACATAAAATTTATCAAACTTCCGAAATGTCATTTGTCACCAACTTGGTCAATAACAAAATTTATAAATATTTTTTTTAAATATAATAAATTATTATTTTGATAATAAATCAACAACACAACTCTTTCTTTCTCAGTTAGATACGTCTTACATAGGACTGTCTGTTCCCAAACTTGGTTGTGCCTGTACTGTAGAAACTAGAAATACATATTACAAATAAACTACAAGCAAACATAGAACAGAATATCGTGTTCCTTACAGAACATTATTCACGGGTTGGTGTTGATTCTCTAGTTTACCAGGCAGGGTTGTAAACCACTACACAAACAAAGTAAATTTACCACTTTCTTTGTTGGCGGGAAACGTTTTCAAATGTAATACAGAGCAAAATTTCAATAGTTATCCTTTGCAATAAATAAATTGAGTATCTACGTAATTTTAACCTCCTTCTTCATATTAATGTAGGCTTTGTGGTTATGTATACTTTTACGATTATCAGGGCATTAAAAAAAACAGTCAGGGTCCACAAATTACAATTATAGAACGTTAAATTTGTGTTGTTGCAACATTAAATACATGTATTTAGGCGGTAAATATTTTTTTACGCACTTTAAATTAATTTAATACTTAAATAGTATATATATTTTATATAAGTGTTATTACCATTTCAGGTGTTACGTGTTTTAGTTAGATTATGAGGTATATTTATCAACAAACTCGATCTTCATGTGTCTTCGCCGTACTAAAGTATGTCTATCAACCTTTAACAGTCTATAGCTGGACATAGACCTGGCAAGGAGGTTTTGGCTTACTATGCCACGCTTGCCAGACGAGATGGTCTATACCCCATGTCTACCCCCTATACCCTATGCTTTGTTTCAAGTTTCTTTCTTTTCAGAGTGATGTTACCCTGCATAGTTTGCGTTCTTAGTTCCTCTTACGACACCCATAAGATGAACAGGGATGATGATTCTCCGTACTTTTAATACGTCACCACATTGAGAATTTCGGGCTTTTAAAGATTTTTGAAGAAGAGAAAAACTTATATTTACACATCAAATAACATTAATGTTAGAACAATTATAAATATTTAGGGATTGACCAGGATTAATAACTTTGATATCAAAAGTACGAGTACAATGTTTATATGTATGTACATACATACATTGATATGTGGATCATATATTTGGATACAAATTGATATGTTGTGGGAGCGACATACGAAGGTACTTGTGGCAGAGATATTAGTCAATTTTCACATCATATGACTGCGATATATAGTGTGTAACATGATATGGAACGCCGGATATTATATGTGATATTACTTTGATGACACCTCTTGGCTGTCGCTAAAATGTCGAATAAAAAGATACCGATGTGTGTTCTTAGTGCATAAAGCAAAACACCTTATTCGCCAATAGCTGTCGAATGAGTGTCGAGGGACACGAAAGTTGCGAGTATCAACCCTCGAAACGACTCTTGGCATGTCGCGAGAATTGTAAAACAGTTACAATGTCCCATGCAGTATGGTGGGACACATATATTGCACTACAGAGATATAATAGAATAGTATCACGTTCGTCACGGGTAGAAACTACAGATGCGCCTGCAGTTATTGTTCACAATTTTAGATTGTTATAACATATTAGGAAGGCGAAACGGTCTGCAACAAGGCATAATAGAGATATTATATTATTATATATTGCCTAAGTATTACGTACTCCGCGCTTGTTCAGATCAGATACAAATATTACATAAATTGTTGTATGAGAAGTCTGTCATATCAAAATTGTAGTCTGAACTCGTTTGGCAATTTATGTAGAGAAATGTGGTTAAAACTAAGTAATAAATGTGCTAAATATGATAGGACCTTCTAAGATCCAAGTTTTTGGTGCTGATGTTTAGCGCGGTTTTAGTTAATTTTAAAACTTTCAGAGGTCACTTGTTACCTTGTAGCTGATTTAACTGTTTGCTCTAATAATGCAATTAAGTTTTCATGATTTTTTAATCGGACTGTGGCTAAAGTAAAAAGAGGTATCAAGGGACACCCGGATGGTATATGGAATTGTAATAATCTTTTTTATTTCTTTTAAGTTATAAAAAAACAATAATAATCGTCGTGACACTACACGGTTCAAAGCAAAATAGAAAGACGAAACGACAATTATTGGCTTGCTTTCTATGAGAGAGAGAGAGAGAGAGAGAGAGAAACATACGCTCTGCGCACGGCTTACTACACTATAGCAAAAAGTGTCGTGACAATTTTTCGTCTGAATTTTTCCCGTCTAGCCTCCTTCACAACGCGTTCCTTTTCAGCATCTCCCCCTTATTTATTTATTAAGAATTTATTTAATTAGTCCACAACAATTATATACACTGTTTAATGTTCATTCTACAGGTACGTCTTATCTTGATTAAACGAATGTCAATGATATATTTAAAGTTATACCTAATAACACTTTTGACAACTTCTTTTTTGTCTTTTTTTACTGGTATAAAGGACAAATCATAAGACGGGTCACCTTATGGCAAGTAAACACCGCCGTCCACGGACATCTGCAACTCAAGAGTATCAAGTGCGTTACCGTTATAGAAATCCCTCCCTCTAACCTCACTCACTCAGTGAAATGCAATAAAAGAATCCTTGTTTTCTCTACATTTATAACAACTTCAATGAAAGGACACCAACTAATCTTGGCCTGAACGTGGACAGCCGATTTCTTAATAATATAAATTATAAATAGTTGTTGTATTATTCTTTACAATCCTTTTTTTTACCTAAAAATGTAAAAAAAACGTGTTAATTGTAAAATAAAATGACTGCGCGTATAAGATATTTTGTTCTTAGTCTAGCAACACTTGACCGATGCCCGTCTATGTTTCCCGCCAGTGTTATCTGTCAATCCGCTTTGATTTGACTCGATTGATGTGACTTTGTATTTGCTTTTCTATTTCAACTTATTTTATTATAAAACTGGCTTGTTACAAGACATCATACAATTATATATTTTAATAGGTATAGGGCACAGGAAAAATAAAATTATTATTTCAATAATAATTGTCCATGTGTAGGCCAGGATCATTTTCTACTTACATAAGGCACAGTGTTATGTTGCGTTATGACTAGGAGACATTCATACACTTTCACTGCTTATACCCGCGACAATAAACAGATACATTAATTGCGTAATAAAGCAACTTTATACGACATTTCCATTTATGTTTAACTATAAAGAGTCCGTATGACATGTAGCTTTTATGGTCTAATGTTTATGTTGTAACATTAAGTTAAAATTGTAATCAGTCATTAAAAAAATGGTTGTTGGCAAGTTTCATATTCAACAGTAACACTCAAATAAGTGAAAGAGAAAACCATTTTATTCATCAAGGCACTATTATACTTTGATAATAAACAATTATCGATTAAATTAGTCGAGTCACCATCACATTCTTAATACCTAACTGTGAACAGTCTGTTTATTATATACTCTGGGTATATAGTTTTTGGTACAATGAACGTAACATAGTGCTGAATAGCTTAAAAATGACACCTGGGGTCGTAGGGGGTATCAACTAGTGTACATTTTCATGCCTTTATGCTATTCTGTCATAAATATTGTAAGAACAAAAATAGCCTACCTAGGACCCATTTTATATCCGTGGTGCTACCCTGTTTTAAAAGACGTGTCTATTTATACTTATTTTATCTCTAGCACTATTAAGAAGGGAAGTAGACTTATTATATTTCCAACTTCTACAAGTTTCTTATAATTAATATTGTTGTGTATTTTTTTCTGGGACTCCCCGAGTGTCGATGTGTTTGTGGATCACTGCTGTTGATTCTAGTGTACAGAAGTTAAAGTTCTGAGAGTGTGTGAGAGATTAGTGCAAAAAAGTTTAGTTTGAATCCATGACACTCAGCGCAACAGAAAACGGTGAAGTGACCGCTTCAATCGCTACGCCATCCACACAGTCATTTGCTGTTCACAAAGATTGCGTATTACTGCTTTAGAAGTAACTGCTACACATGCATCGTACATACACTCACATCCTTCAAAAACATATTATAAAGCTAACACTTTGTTGTCTATAATTTCAGTCGTATTTACGTAATGTCTATTACTACATCATGATACACTTAGTAAGAAAACACTTTGGATAAAAGCTCTTCGTAGCGGATTCATAGTTGCCTTCTCTGTGTAAAAAAAGTAAAAACAAGTTAATTTTTCTTCTCAACGATTTTTAGCAGACTGTTATCTCCTACGATTAGTATTCAAAAACTACTTTAATGAAGTGTTTATTTTCATACTGTTAATTCTTAGTATACTTGGCTTTAAATCTTAAGTAAGATAACAGAGATAATTTGGTTAACGTAAATTATGTGTAATGTAATATACCATACGTGCAGTGTAAATACAGGAAGTCATCATCTGCCTGCCCTTGTCCCTATTTAGGGTCGGCGTAGTACTTTTTATTCTTTCATTCTACTCTATTATTCATCATTGCACTGTTCACTCTTTTCCTAGCCGTATTCTATCTATCTATCGTAAGAGCCTGCCAAAGTGACTCTACTCTGCCTGATGGAAAGCATGAATAGAATCCAAAAGCTGTGCTCACCATACTCATTGCAAATGCTGACAACGCAGTACAGCGACCTACACTATGGCGGCCTTGTAGATGCTTTTTACACCTCGCTTGGAGACGTAAAAGGCATGACAGGCATTGTGACAGTGCAAGACTTGCACAGTTACCACGATAACTGTCACCCCTGCATCAATGGGCCTCCGGTCCCGCACAATCCATCGAGCTTTTCTTTGGTCTTCCTCTTTTCTTGCACCTTTTAACTCCCATTTCTAGTAAGCTTCTCCTAATTTTCAGTATAAAGGTTGGAAATATGAAATAAAATTTAATTAATGATGAGTTTGCTTGACTGAAACTTATTTCAAACTTCACTCCGTAGTTAACAGTACACAATCAGTTTCACTTCCAAGAAAGTAACAATTACTATTTTAAATTATAACTTTATTGTATTAAAATATCAATTTAAAGGTTGTCAGTTAGAAACTCTTTGTCTCCAACGTAGCATTTGTACGTTTTGCAATATCATAACGGTATGCAAAAAAAAAACCAAGCAATAAGTATTCTTGACTTTTCATTCATATTTGACTGCTTCGGTGGCACAGTGGTTGCGTATGCGATTGTGTACTGCTTGAGGTCTCTGGTTAGATTGCTGGGTATACATTCAGTGGTAAACTCACAGAAAGACTTTTACGTTATCATTATTTACATCATGTTTAAATGCATTAATAATATACCGTCAGTCGACAGACAATGAAGCGAGTATATTTTAGGTTTAGTTTTAGTTTTAAAAAAGGAACAAAATGCACGCAAAAGGACTTAAAATTTTACTAGTGCCCATTAAAATTATCCAGAAATTAAAAAAAAAAGCAATTAAAAGGTTTTTTACACGTCACAGTACTTAATATGACGTGACCTTCACACACATACATCACTTTCCCCTAAAAACCTTCCCCGAAGTCATATGAGCATCGTAAGCATAGTAAGTACTGGAGTCTTTTTCACAGAAAATAGTATAGTCGTGAGCAATCATTGCATAACACTAAACAAGTAATTCAAACCCAAACACAGTACATAAGGAGCACCATTCTCCAAAAGTGGAGTATTAACAAATGACCATAGTACAAATTATGATAGAAACCAGCACGTGACTCGCTGAATGAAAATTCCCTAAGCAGCACGCGACCAATGGAAAGTGATACTACACACATACAATCACTAGGAGCCTTTCTACTGGTTTTCCACGCACCTATTACAGTAATCGTAACACGTATGCTCAAAGTCTAACGACTGTTTAAACAGGTGTCGTTGTCCCTTGTGTAATGGGTAATCGGCAGTGAATCATACGGGATATTCACTTTTCTCTGCGCGTGATTTGAGTTACAATAGCTGATAATACTTACAGTTTCATAACATCATATGACTACGCTTGGTACGAAGTCGATGAACCTATGATCGTCAACAGCCTGTAATAAATAACTGTTGGACATAGGCCACTCCTTAAAGGAAAAAAAGAAAATTATTTATTCTACTGTGCACAGAACTACATATTTTTAATTAAAGAAGGTTTTGACCTTATATACTTAGCTGGCAACACAGGTTGATACTTTTCTAGTTTTCCTTCTAAACTTTCTATTTTTAAAAACATCACACATATTGTTGATCTATGTCTAACTTAACCGATTTGTCTACCTACGGGTTACCTATATGTCTATTTTGTAGCGTGAGTGACCAAACTCAAAGTGAGTATTTATAAATTGTAAAAGTAATCCTATGTTTTGCAGTAGTTATTAAAACATAGATATTCAGTGTCTTTATATGGAGGTTTTTTTAAAAAAAAAGGCAAGCAAATGAGTACATGAATCCCCTGATGAAAAGTGACTACCACCACCCATGTGGTAATGTTAGCAAGAGGCACTATAGTCTATTATTGGACACTGGAAATTCAAGCTTTTAGCGTTATCTATAATTAAACTATATAAACAATATAAACGTCTTGAATATGCCTTGGTGGGGAACATTTTTCTTGACTCAAGATATTGTTAGGATTATTATGTAAAACAATTTTACAATTCACTAAAACACTTGAGTGTGTATCCATTTCTCTTAAGTACACTCTGAACGTACTTTCCCACAAGTTAAAAACCTGCCAACAAAAATGGCTGTAATTGTCACAATGACATGACAAAATTCTTGGCTACTTACTGTCGGTAAAGAAGAAGTAGAAAGTTTGAACCTGACAGTAATATCTATTATTAAATATTTATTACTAAAAGATTACCGTGACCTACACAATTCTCATTGCTATGAAGCTGTTGTTATACACACGATAAATTTAGGTCATGTTCAGATGAGCGTCGTTGAATGGACGATTTGTGTTCTTTGAGATCAATTTGAAATAAATTTTCTACGCGATACGTGCAAAATAACGTGTACAAACAATCCGTTATATGGAGGGACTTTATAATTCTCATAACGACAGGTAAGCAAGTTGGTGATAGCCCAAGATCGGGATGATGGCCAACTTTGGGAATACGGAATATGCATGTATTTTTTTAATTTTTAAAAACGTTTCTCCTAGATATTGCAGCACCAAAAATAAATATAAAACATTCAACATATAAACGAACAAGCCAAAAGAAAAGATTTAAATTACTATAATTTTCAGATAATTTAAACGCGGCCATTTTAGCGCGCTTATTCTGTGACCACGATTACACTCGTGTCAACAACGAAGTATTTGATGCACAAACGCACCGAGTTATTTTCTTCTAATTAACTTATTATCATGGAAAAGTTAAGAAATATAATGAAAAGTGAATGGTATAATAAAAAGTTAAGAAATATAATAAAACGTGAGTAGTAAAATGCATATAACAATATTTTTACTTAGCTAACTGCAAATACTGTTTTGTTTACAAAGTTCGACGAAAAGATCCGAGGGTAAATTGACGTCAAATTTTGTTCAACCAATAGCGTTGCTTTTAAGAAATTTAAGAGGGAATTTGAAAAAAAAAACACTATTTAATTATCGAATTTCACGAATAAATTGTAATAAGTTTCAAAAATAATTACATAGATATTGTTTTTTTTAGTAGGTAAGTTTACAAATAAAAATATTGTGTCCATTTTAGAATCTCGTGCATATAACCTACCATATTCGCTCAGCAGTAGACGGCACATGGCTGAAATTAAACAAGCCATTATCCGCTAGCAATTACATAGGAATTATATAGCGTCCTTTTAAATACATAAAAAGAAAATTAAACCGAAAATTGATACATTGTCACTTTAAAGGCTTAAAATATGATGAATTGCGGTTGGTTATGATAACAGTTGGCATTCAGAAAACATGTGTCACACATAAACAATATAAAGTGTAAAAAATCGGCTTATAATAGGCGGTTGCTTTCACATTTCTTGATTGTGGTTTATGAACACATACTTGTCGAGTTTTAATACTCGATATAAAAGTAATTTGATATAATCGAGTAAATTGTACGATTTGTAGTAGACAAAAATTTAAGTTGTCGTTACCACTAATCTCAAAAACAAATATAATAGGTATGATGAGACTACCATTTTAATTCTACAAAGTGTCTGTGCCATGCCTTTTACGTCTGAAAGTGAGGCGTAAAAAGCATCTTAATAGGCCGCCATAGTGTGGGTCACCATACTACATTGTCAGCATTCGCAATGACTGTGGTGACTACAACTTTTGGATTCTATTCATGCTTTCCATCAGGCAGAGTAGAGTCACTTTGGCAGGCTCACAAATAAAAAAAAATTAGCAATCTTAACTGCTTAGCAAGAGGTACCAGATTTGACTTTATCCAGATAGACATATTGTGTTGTAACACAACACTTGTTATAGGTATAAGTAGGTGGTGGCAATCATGATTATAGGTTTAGTTTAACATCAAATGACCGAGTATACCTATTTTGTGTAAAAAATAAAATAGTGAAAATTTAAAATATACCTCTCTTTTCAAGTCATACTAGACATTAGTATGGGCTATAGCGTAAGTCACTGAAATCTACACACGCAATCATCCGTGAACCCTGTGTCTAGTTGGCACTTGCTTGTGTTGTACGCAACATTAATCATTTATGAATATTTACGAGTAGAGCGCTAACTTGTCTATAATTTTCTTCGTCTCGAATAAATTTTAAAATGATGAATTACGTTCAATTGTTTACTAAAGAGATTCGATCCAATTAGTAACCCGTTATAATCATTGCTTAAGTTTTTTTTTCTTTTTTTTTTATATTTAACCTACCAAAGTGACTCTACTCCGCCTGATGGAAAGCATGAATAGAATCCAAGAGCGGTAGTCGCCATACTCACTGCGAATGTTGACAGTGCAATATGGCGACCCACGCTATGGCGGTCTACAAGTATTAAGTGATTTATTATCAATTTTTGACAACAAATTTTTATCAACTGATACTTTTATTTTTATTTGTTTCTTTATCAATACACTCACTGTGGTAAGCTCTTCTTTAAGTAAAAAACCGTTCGTGCCTTAACGTCACCAGAGTTATACTATTATATATACGCCCAAAAGACTTCTCGAAGTCCTTCCGCGTTTAATTGAAAGAATATAATAATAACATTCTCAAATCAATATTTAATCGTTTCATTAAACAGATATTGTCTTTGTTACAGATATGCGACTATGGGTCATTTCAGTGGTGCTACAGACGCTTCTCCTCTCCGTCAATTGCGGAAGTCGCCACCACCGTCGCTCTATGGGCACGCAAGGGGTAAGTATTTTTTAAAATTCAGTTGCCAGAAAACCAATTACGTAGCGTTCGCCGAATGAAAAAGTTATCAGGAACCATAGAATACCAGACATCGGACACTTTATAAATGCTACTTGACGTCTCCCTGAACATATAACCCTTTTATCTTACCGAAAGTGCAATATAATATCGCAAAATTAAGTCTGTTTCCTCGATATTGACTGCCATGTTATAAAAGAAACATCTAATGCGATGCGTTTAGTTCTAATCCTATTATCAATTTTTATCGTACTAACAAATGTCACTATACTTTTCATACATTTTCTACTATGTACACAAAACTAGATTTGCGAAAGTAAATAAAATATTAAACCACTTATGTTTATTTCAGGTTCAACCCATGTCCAAAGGTGGTTGGAGGCCAGTTGTTGGATCCAGTGGACTTTATTACGGATCATTCGGCCCTTCACCACTGCACTCACAAGCTTATAAGATACCTATCCCAGTCCTTGATATATATCAGTCATCGTCGCGGCCAGTCCTCGCCAAAGACTCTAACAAACTGACATCCATAGCGCAATCATACCGTCCGACTACCCTTAGGACGGCATCCGCTGCGCCAGCAGTACCTGTTAACCAACCTATTAACTCCTATCATAATCCTTTTGCATTACAAAACAACGCCTACGCTAACTACAGATTTGTTCAGAATTATCCAACTCAAAGCATGGTAATCAGAAACCCTCACAATCCTTACACTGACCGTAACGTATACACTAAATATCAAAGTACTGTCAAACAAAAAAACAATCTCCAGAACGCTATGTTACAACAGTTGACTAATATTCAACCAATTCAGTTCGGACAATACCAGTCGGTTAAGCCATTAGATATATTCGGGAAACCAATTGAAACTTATGCTAGACCTAACGATGGAAAGAAGACTCAATCAAGTAATATTGAAACCTTCAAACCAGAAGTTTTCAAACTCGATAATGATGCAGCGCCTCAGTCTGTCCATCAACAAGTGAAAACAGCGCAACAATACAACTTTTCAGGCTTGTCAAACATTGGTAATCCTTACAATCAATATTCATTCCAAGATGGTCTTCTACCACCGAACATTTTAGGTAAAATCTAGTATCTCTTTAAAATTTTTATGCAAACATAAAATGTATACATATTATCTAACACATTTTTACTGTGTTTCAGGGACATTTGGCACTTTTGGAGTACAAAGTGTGAAAGCAAGAGAACCCGCTTTTCAATTCCCAACTACGTTTGGGCCCTCCCCGCAGATATTCAACTCTTTTAGCTACACTCCTACATATAAGACGACCTCATCTATATTCGACTCTACTACTCCAAGAGCACCATCAACTGTCAATAAAATTAGTTTCGGCACAACATATAGTGATCTAAAAATAACACCTACACCTCAAACAAAGGTATACATTCCATCAAAGATTGATCCTAACGCTGACCTCAAAGATGGTTTTAAGCCTAGTCCACAAGATCCTTTCTCGAATAAAAATCGCCAAAGCGACCGAAACAAAATATTCGGGACTACGTATAACCCAGTAGTGCCGACAACCACATTAACCAATAATTATTATGACTACAATTTCCCTACATACCAAAGTCCTCAGGCTCAAGTTTATCAACATCAACATAATTCGAATTTCAACTACGAAAAGAAAAAGTTACTTCAGGATAGTATAACAGCTGGTAATCAACAACTTACTCCGGTAAAACCAAACTCAGGCAACGCTCAAAGCCCTTACGAACCTGCGTACGAGGTTACAGAAACCTTAGATTCGGAACATGGTACGCAATCCTCTCCAGCACCTTGGTCAGTGACGCCCATAACATATGAATACAGTACCCAGCAAACCACCGAACGTTCAGAGAAGAAGCATGGGTTCATAGATACCCTGAGTAGACCCAGCACTACGTTTACTCCCGACCTTACTGAAGAATTTGCGATCGTAACCGAATCTGAAAAGGGCCACGGCAACTCTTTAAGTTACGACGGTCAAGTCGAATCTCAAAGTAGACGGCCATTAGGCGATGACTTCGAGCCCATCGGCATTCACAAACTTAAAGACTATTACTACAGAGTATCAACTCCTGCATACGATGAGTACGTTACGTCAAAACGAACGAAGCCTACTGAATCGGCTAAGTACACTACTCAAGAAATTACGACTCAGTTTAATAATATAAGAGAAATTAGCACGGAGCAGCAAGTGGAGGCTCTACCAACATTACCTACTACTCAACACTACAAGCGGCCAACCCCAGCGACAGATACTAACGATAAGGATAGAAATCGTAAGCGGAACAAAATTAGGAGGCGCCGTCCGCCATTAGCTAACCGTAATAATGAAGAAACGAGCACCCGTCGCGTAACTACGACGGTCTCTACTACAGAAGCAGCATTAACGACGAACGCAGAGGAAGTATACACAATTAGATCTAGAGTTAGAACAACTAAATCGCAGCCAAACTTAACTACACCGACCGTCACTACTGAATTAACAACCAGTGCTTTGCCAACTATCTCTCCAACCATACCGACAATAGTGAAAAAGAAACTTGCGCATCGTCGACCTCTACCCACCACTACGATCAGGCCTGAAACCACCACGTTAAGTATTACCCAAGATGACGTGCATAAAGACTCCCAAGTAATGAAAATCACTAGTCGTCCCTATTTACCACGGGTAACTAATGATTTTAGAAATGACTTTACTCATAAACAAGACGAAAAAGATACACCTACAAGTGATGTTGCTGTTAGTGTGTCAGATTCATTAAAAATGCAGGTGGACAGCGAACAAGATTTTTCTTTTCATAAAGATGTGAAACCTATTGAAGCGAAACTAGAACCTGTGACAAATATTTATAGGGAAACAACAACTGATTTTTACAAGGAAGAAACTAGTGACTACACTACAACGCCGAGGAGTACAGAGTTAACTACAACGGAACAATCACAAAGACCGCGACTACGAAACAAATTCCACAGGAATAGATTTAATGTGAAAGATTACAGAAACAGATTAAGTTCTACCTCGAGCACAACAGAAAAACTTGCTGAGAATACACCTAAAGTACGATTCCCACAAAGAAGAGTACCTTATTTTGATATTGAAAGTGAAACCACAACAGAACGGAAGAGATTTACACCAAAAGACCCACGACACAAGATTACGAACAGTACAGAAAACAATGAGCAAGTTTCCAAAACACCCGATAAAGAAATACACACTTTTAAGCCGAGTAGACAGAGACAGACGACAGCGGATAACACTGAAGTGACTACAGCTAAACTATCGTCACGTGTTCGCAACGTACAGCGCAGGCCACGACCTACAGAAGAAACTACGGAAATATCTAGTCCAGTAACACATGGCAAAAGGCCTTTGAGAAAAGCAGTGAAAGACTCCGATGTAGCTGAATCTGTTCAAGATATTACTGTGACTGAGAGTGATGTAGATGAAAAATATGATATAAAGTCAGAAAAAACGCGATCGGAAAGTGCAATTATGAAAATTGCTGACAAAAAACATCATGACCCTCTAGAACATTTGTTCGAGCATTCTAAAAGGGTTTCAGATTTGACTTTAGCAGCAAGCAAAGATTACAACAAGCCAGGTTTGTTTAAAACTGTATCTTCGAATAGCAGACGAATACCGAATTACTTTACTATAGCCACAGACGATCCGATTCTGCCAATTGAGGCATTCTTTCCACAACTCAACCAAAAGAAGGAATCGTAACGTTCCGATTTTAGATAATTCTATGAACCAAATTTTGTTTCACTGCCAAAGCTTTTCTATAGGTCGCTATTAACATGGTCTGCATAAAAGATAGAAATTAAGCTTGGCACTACTACACGATAACATTTACTAGTCTGTTTATAACAATATATAAATAAATACTCACTGACTTTATTTGATATTGCCGTGTGAAAGCATGAATATTTGTCCTCACGTTGTTTGCATTGGCTTCAGTTCAATCAAATTTGCATATTTCAACGCTTTCAAACACATTATTTTTGTTTGTTTCTAATTGGAATATATTTTAAGTACAAATTGAAGCAAGACTTCTGCTGTTTATCAATTTCTCACTAATCTTTTAAAGAAGCTGAGGGATCTTTTAAGTTCTAGTAAAAAGCGATATAATGTGACGTATAATAATAACATATTATGTCATTGTATTCATTGTATTGTCATTAACGTCTTCGTAATTTGCAAGAACTGATTCTAGTTAAGAATATTTATGTTAAAATATTACACTCTGGGACTTTCGTTGTTCTCTCTTTGTGCTCATTTAGTTGTAAGTGTTAAAGTTGTAAAGTGATGTGATTGCATGTTGCGATAGAACTCCCGTGTAAGCAAGTCGTCTGTATTAGAAATACACTAAAATCTAGTGTAATAAGCTTTACTGATTTTAACTTAGGCCTATATACTTGTATTTCAAATTGTACGATTTTTATGATTGGAATAATACGTCTTTGTTTGTAGATGAAGACTATTAATTCTACCAAATTTCGGTAACCATTCGCATTAATTTTGTCTTCCAGTGTCTGGAAAAAATTATAATTTCATTCACAAATAAAACTAAATGAAACAATTATAAAACAGAAATGCAAGAACTTTAGTTAATTTAACCTTAATTACACTTGAATATTCGAAATTAAATTTTGACTTGGATTAAATGAAATATCATTGTATACATAATTAATTTACCTCCAGTTTACAGTGTTTAATTGATTAAATACATCATTGATCGGCCGCGGTCTCGAGTTAATGAATTAAATCGTTATTTATCGAAATACCGTTCTTAAGTACCTATCTAAAGCAATAAAATATCAATGCCCTTCGTTTTTCAATTACTGAAGTCAATTGACAAAAATAATAACTCATTATATTATGTTAATCTTCTAATTACGTCACTATTCACTTCAGTCAGGTAATAACTATTGTAGGAGTATTCTACGTTAGCAATAAGTAGATCATACTATTATAAAACCGTATCCACTACTTCAGTGATGATATAGAGGGAACAACAATGAGCGATTGCTTGAAATAAATAACGCATCATTTGTAGAGAATATCGATGCGCTATCGCTGCAGTTGAGGACGCGGTTTGCGGACTCAGTAACGTTGTTTGTGTGAGTGCTTGTAAAGAATGAATGGAAAAAAGACTATTTATATTCTTAGTTGATAAACGGTGTAAATAAAATGTTTTCTTGACAAACAACTTGTTTTATTGAATTTTAATAAACATATGTGAATATGTTACTTAAATATACTATACTGTTATGCAGAAAGTGTCCTAGATTGCATTTTGGACATTTACTGAATATACTTGCAATGGTGATAATTGTCGTGATAAGTATGTGAGCCTAACACTGCCACGATGACGGTCACGTTTTTCGTGCCCAAGTGGGGCGTAAAAAGGCATCCAGCATATCAGTGTGGGTCACCATACTGCATTGTCAGCATTCTCAATAAATATGGTAACCATAACCCTTGGATCTATTCATGCATGCATTTCCATCAGGCTGAGTAGAGTCACTTTGGCAGGCCCTTATAAATAAAAAAAACTACTAGATGAATCATCTTGTCGTACGATTATACATAGATGTTTTTTTAAATTTTCTGCCACCGCAGAGGATATTTGTCGACAATAACGGGAAGGCTTGCAGCCTCGCTGCTCTATCTGATGATAAGCAGGCTTATTACCTCTCGCACAAGCTGGGCAATAAGGGGTGGCAGAGCATTCTACCGCCTTGTTCCCCGATCGATTGCAGTCGAACCAACTATCGCGTTTGGTGCGAGTGTGTCCTGCGGCCAAGTATTTGAACACCTCATCGGCGTTCAACATCACTTAGTTCAAGTAGACTGTAACTAAGACACACGTCACAAGGTACCTATAGTGGTTTTGTCATAATATATCTGACATGCAGCTTGTACGTATAATTATGTATTATTAGATTATTTTTGTATCTAGGTGGACAGTCAAAGCTCTAAAAATAGAGGAAAAAATAGTGTTCAGCAGTTAGCCGATAAATACTTTGCCCGCGTTTAGTACCAGGTGTACTATCACTGGATACGCTCACGTTGATTTCATATTTTATGTCGTTCCCTATGGTGATATGATAAAATCGTGTAAAACTTATAAAGAATCATTTAAATCAAATCAAAAATTTAACTAACATCGGAAAGTAAAATTGTTTCGTATTTACTACAGCAAAATAAGATATTAAATTATTCGCAAAATAAATTATTGTTAAGCTCAATGCTTTGTTATGTGTTGCCAATTTGTGAATTCAAGTCAAAGTTCCCTTTAAATTGTTGTATACTATGTGTTGCATGTAAAGTTCTCCTGATTTTGTAGTTACTCATACTCGTATATGTTGTAAAATACTGATATTCCAAAAGCGAATGAACTTAAATGGATATCATTCCTGGACTTTAATATTAAAGTGAATACATGTCGACAATCAGGCAATATCGAATGTGTGATAGAAATGCGTGCTTGTTGAAATTGTGATTCTTTAAAATATAGCTTGATTTCTGAAAAGATGGTTACGAAACCGATGAAGACTTTGAATTATAAAGATTTTGTATCTCATACATTTTTATTCTTTACGTGCCAGTTTTATCACAAATGAAGTACAACACATTATATATATAAAAATTCACACCTGAAATTTACCTCGTAAGTTCTAAAATGACACTAATGACAAAGACATTTGTCACGAGATCAAGCTACATTTTAAGGACTATAATTGCTTTGACGACGAGACACAGAGTTCAGGTAGGCTGAATAGCAAAGTTTTAGCGTGCCATTAGCGAAGGATGTATTACGTATCTACGTCTTTTACTTATGGGTTCAAACCTCACATGGGACAGCACTTTGTGTGATCTACAAATCGTAGTTCCGAGTCTAAGTGTCCTTTGTGTGTTTGTAACTTTTGTATGTATGTCTGTGTAATAAAGACGATATCGTGACCTTGACCAATTTTTATTCTAGTCGATTTTGATTCAGAAACGTGTCACTACATCACCTGTTATAATTTCAATGATTTAAAAAGGATTTTATTTGAATTACATTTAAATACGTATTCTTGTGGTGACTTCATGCCGTGAGTGTCGTAAGAACCGACATACTAGTTAACTGTGCAGCACAACAGCAAGGTAAAAAGCATGAAAACTTGACACAAACCCTTTACCAACCCGTATGGGCAGAGTGGTAATATAGGCCAAGATCTTTCTACGAAGAGGTTTATATCTAGCACTGGATTGTTAATGGCTATCGATAGGATAGCCTTTAACAATACCAATAACAAAACAACTTAGCAATCATGAATTGAACTGCTCCCTGCACTTAGAGTTTGCCCAACACGTACAGTGAGCCATTACAACGTTATTTTATTACAATAGTAATAAATACTTATGTACATTTTTGTATATAAAAACCTTCCCTGAATTTAGCGTAGAATATGTCAACGTCCGGATACTGAGCATTTAGGAGTTGATCAGACTAACTGCCTGACTATTGGGAGCGTCGTACACGTTTATACCTGTGGCCCAGCGAGGTTACTGGTTTGGTAACAATACATATATCGAAAACATAAAAAAACTTGGTTAATAAACAAATCGTTTTATTGAATATTAATAAATATAAGTGTATATAATGTTACTCAGATACACTGTTACGCTGCGAGTGCTTCCTCAGATTGTATTTTGGACATTCTCTGAATACACTTAACGGCTGCATGGTGAATCGTCTTGTCCAACGCATCTAAGAACAAAAGTTTTTTTAATTAGCTATTTGGAATATTTCTTGTAATTATGGATGGAATGTTATGAATATAAGGTCACACTCTTCTTCAATTAAATTGTACAAAATACCACGATAACAGTAATAAAAGGAAACTTATTATTTTATAATTAATCTAAACTTTACTTAGGAAATAGCAAAATATTTCAATTAAAGACTGAAGTGGGCGTAGAAGAAAGGTGAAGAAGAGCGCGGGCAGAAAAGAAAATACATAGAAAATACAACATTTTTAACTTATTTCATAAAAAGTCGATTTCATAGGGAAAGACCTAGTATAATTATATATTTTATATTGGTTAATAATATGTGTAGATGTAGATGCACCCTCCCGAAAATAATTCTGACGTCGCCCATGACACATCTATATAAGACTTAACATTCCAAAAAACTGGTTAGCTTTTCTAATAACCTGATACCTGCCTAGCTTTAATATCTTTTGGAAAAGTAATCGTTGCCAGACGGAAGAAAAGACGAAAGGTAAGTTGGGGTAAAAAAAAGGAATACAGTAAAGGGTATTGCACGTCTCGAATAAGAAACGGAGACGAGAATGGTGATCAGAGACTGGTGATTGGGGACCGGAGTTGTAGAGTAGTAACTGGAGAGCTTTCTAAATAAGGACATTTAGCGTCATCGGTAGAGTACATATCTACAAATACTTACATATTTTGTGTTGTCCTTTGACGGGGAAACGCAACCTCAAACTGACCGGGTTCGAACATATGAACACGTAAGGACTGTCACTATCGCCGTTCGGATGTCTAGAACATACAAAAAATACTTATTATTACATAGATAAAATCAGGTCTGTTTCCTGTTTCGGCATTGTTTTGGTCCCACGTAATAGATGGCAAACCTTTTATCACTAATCGGAGTGTTTTGTTTCCCAGAACCTCGTCCGTCGATCAACAGGTGCACGATAGCGATTAAAGATTCATTCATTTCTAAAATATTATATATTCTATTATTTTTTATTACTTGGAATAAGAAAACTTGATTTGGCTTATAAAACGACATTTCCGATGTATTTAAGTCGGAATAAGTAACCAACGTTGTAACATTGAGCCACGTTATATACAGCGTGTTCATTATATTATAAAATTTGTTAAGCAAGTTTTATGGTTTCAGTAACAGGCAAATTTGCCTTTAAAATGATTTTTATAAACTGATACACTTAAATATACAAACTTCATAACGTAGCATCACTTATATATACTTGTTAATTAATACTGTTTTCACAATATCATTTGTATTCTTCAGATAATGAAGTAAATTAGATACTGCGGTGCATTTTGTGCATGATTAAAATCCAAAGAAAATATTATATTTGATTTTTGAACACTCTGTATCATACTCTCCGCATCATCGAATTAAGATTTTTTTAGGTGCCTCTGACGCTTTCATATTTTTACACAATTTACAAGGGTGTATAAGGTTTCCACCAGAACTTAAAATAAATAAGAATAATAAGTAAAGTATATATAACACTAAACTCTTAATGTTCTTTTAAGTTTTGGCGAAAACACTGTGGAATTAGTTGCTCTTACATTGACTCGTATTTAAGTATTTACGTATTACATCTTTGGAATTTATAAATCACCTGTTTGCACCAAATAAGTAGTTTACAAATTGGTTCGCAACAGGCACTTTGCAATTGAAGTACTTCTAGTGCAGATTGCGTGATCCAGCCAATTCTACAAAACACACTTCTTTAAACGGTAATATACATAGAAAGCAATAGAAACTGAAAATAACCTTACAGATACCGCTTCATCTTTCTTCAAGATTAAATTAGTCTAGCAGGTAGTAGTAACAATAGAAGGTTCTTACTACATTTATCATCTAAAACCCATTTTAATAATGTGCTTTAGTAGATTCGCACACGCATCCTTGAGAAACAATACATTTTTTTTTTATGCAATATTTACGATGATGCATAAAATGCAAATTTGCTATAATATATACAATGTTCTATTTTTATGTGTTGGCTTTCAACTGATACGTCCCTACCGGTAGGGATACTTGGATTTTAATCTATTTATCGCTACCAGTAAGAACACAAGTACATTTTATATAGTTTCACTATGACTTGCTTTTTATAGTGCAAGTAGTTCAGTACAAAAAAAGACCCTGAAAACTTTTTATCTCAACTGATATAGTCCAAGAGCCCGTGAGTGCCAGACCTTCGTCTTTTTATAAAAGCTGAAAGTTCTTCTATGTGTGTCCCTAGTACAAGTAAGAATGATCCCCACCCATGAAGCTGAGGCAGCGGTGGCTTTGGCAGATAACAGGCAACAAAGGTGTGTAAAATTCCATCTCAAATTCGTCATGAAATAAAACTTGATTTTTTTATATTTGATTCATAATAATATCAAAACTTGCGTTGCTCATTGTCAGACAGTATGGTTACAACCCTCTGCCGGACACCCCTAAACTATTATAATTTATAATTATACTTACGTTATATTATAAAACCTAAATTTTATACATAATTTTTTGGGAGCCTATTAAACTATGTTTACATATTAGCCGAACAGTTTCGAAGGTTCTATCATCTAATAAAAGTTCCAAGTAAGTAAGTACCAGTGGAGATATGTCCGTATGGATATATGCAACAGGTGTTTCCAAGACCTAGGTAGCGGGAAACCGTTGGATGATAACAGGAAAGGATCGTTTGTTGTTATAAGCTTTGAGAAAGGCCTATGTCCACCAGCGACACGTCTTTCGGCTGAGATGATGATGATATGAAACAGGGATAAAAGGAAAGGGAAAAAAGGTAACCTACAATAAGTAGGTTGCAATAAAGTGGTTACCTTTTTTGTTTTGTAATATGTTATACAATATTTTTATACCACCCTAAAGTTGACTGGCAGAGAATGCCTTGGGCATTAAGTCCGCCGATGTACAAAGTGCATAAAGTGTAAATAAATAAATAAATATATGTATCTCAGGTTTTTTTCAATGCATCAGACATAAATGAATCATAACCAATAGGTTTTTATCTAAGCATTAGTTTATTTGGTAATGTGTCTGGACCATTTCTAAATTGAGTTAATTAGTAACTATTGACTTTAGCATGATTGTTGTTATCATATCTTAATTTTATTTTAATTATTTTAAACTTTATTTAATACTTAATATTTTTTCTTAAAGAACTAATGTCTAACACGTGTCGTCTTTTGAATCTGAACCCAAATAAGTGCCGGACCTTGTACTATCAAAAGAATAGCACTTAACTGCCACCACATAGGAACTTGCTTTCTTGAGTAATTTATTATTTTATTTGGCTATTCTCTATTAATTTGCATTTTAATATTTATTTAAAAAGTAATTACTAAGGCAAATTTTAATTTTTTTTAAGGAATTTTGGTCAAACCTAGGAGGGACAAATTTGATTTGGTTAGGCTTGACTAAAAAATTCAGTTAAAGGCGAAATTGAAATATTTCGGGTATCACCTGAAGGCTTTGACCATACCTTGACTGCACGGTTGTACCTAGTGGTTTAAGCGGTCGCTACGCCACGCTATACTGCACTAAGTGTTGTGGGTTCAAACCCCACCTGGAATAACACTTTGTGTGATCCACAAAATTATTGTTCAGAGTTAGGGTGTTCTTTTTGTTCGTTTCTTGTATGTTTGTAAAGTCCCCCACGACAGGATTTATCACTAGTGTGTGCGTTCTTTAAGAAAAAAAAAAAAGAAACCTAAGATAAACCAGCCATTCTGCGAGGAAAATGCGAATTGAGATTTGATTTTTATCGTAGTAGTCGATAGTAATCGTTAATTTGATGGTATTTCTAAGTGGCCAAGATCAGTCGTCACTCTGATCTTTATCTTTTTCTCGATAGGATTCTATTTATATAACATAACGTTATAATTAGACTTACGCCAAAAACTCCACTTATTTTTAGACTAATAAATATAATACAATTATTAAAAAACCACTCAGACAGCGACAACACCCCACTCTCCCCCGTGAAGGGGAGTGAACGATCATCGAGGGCTCTTAGTAATTCTACCAAGGCCTGCCTCACGCTCAGGGTGCCGCGCCACGTCTCCTCATCGTGGCTTGCGAGGACTCACGTAGTGTGAATATCTCGGGAAGAGCTTACTATAGAAATGATCCTATGAAGTAAGGTCTTAACAAGTCCAATCGAAAAACGTTAGGTCATACACTTACGGAGACTCTTAAAACCGTAATCTAGAAAGTGACGTCACTTATGTGGCGCCATCTAGTTGACGTATCTGTAACTAACAGTAAAGCCGCTAAGTACACAGTATTTTTGTCTTATCTGAGACGCAAATGTAGGTTACAAATTCAATTCCTTTTTTATGAATTTATGAAATTCATAGTAATGAAGTTCTTGTGACCTATACTTGTTTACCTTAAAAGTTTTCAAGGTGGCATATCACTAATTGTATTAAAATTACATATTTTTAATGCAATTTCTGTTACTGTTGTATATGGTTTTTGATAAATGTATTAAAGCTATCGGATAAAAATAATTATGATTATTACAGATAAAATATTTATAATTATTAGTAAATATCGTAACAGTTGTTGAATGTATTTAAAACTAAAATAACAAAAATATTCTGTGTCCAAGCCAATGTAAACAATTTATCAGAGCACTCATTAATATATTTATAATTATGTAATACACTTTTCTTATATTACAGTAAATGCTATGCACACTGTATTTTTTTTCTTTGTGTCCGTTTTATGCATGTTTGTAAAGTCCTTCGCGACACAGGATTTATTCCTAGTGCGAGAGCTCATTAATATCATATTTTGACCTTTATAAAGCATGTTTTACATGCTTTATAAAAGTTAAATAACAGCTGTAAGCATCTATTTAACACCTTCATGATACATATTTTATGCGAATAAAGAATTAGTTCATAAATGAGGTTATTCAACACTACAACATAATATACATCCATAAGAAAACAACTTGAGTTGTATAAAAATTAACTTCAAATGGATATATTTTTCATCAACCTATCGCCGCCTACAGCTGAACGAAGGCCTGGAACGAAATTTTTAGTATTTTTTTTATTGAAAATAATAATTATAATTTAAAATGGATTAAAGAAAAGGTAACCATAATACCCCACTATCCCCACGAGTCAATAACTTTCAGGATAATACTAACACCACTCTTTTAGATTGTATTGTGAACACGTCATACAAGTGATATGTGTTACGTACAGAGCAAAATATTAAGTAGTTTAAATACTTAGTCACTTATTGACATTAAATTATCTTACGTATATTCAATAGAATACATTCTTTTCAGAAGTAAGTTATTGTTCTAAAAACAAATTGATGCTAATTATAGCTCGTTTAATTTTAAAAAACTCAAAATAATTAATAATTATTTTTGATAATCAGAAGAAGGAATAATTTTATATCTTTAATTAAAAGAAAGAATATTAAATATTGAAAAACATTTTTCAGAAAGATATTTATTTTGAACACAAGTAAGTAACCTACAAAATATTTTTAAAATAGCCGCATATTTTAAATTAGTTAAAGTCATTGGGTAGTGTAAACAGGAAAGTTTTTCGGCATTTTTGTAAAATGTAATTATTATATAGAGTTTGAAGAACTTTACGAATTTCAACTTTGCACTTCATATCACTATTACCTCGTACCTTTGCCTTTTTTGCCGCCATGTTGAAAAAATGGTGGCTTATAGCAGTTTTTTGCAATACCTCTTTTCCGACTAATTCTATGATAAAAATAAATGTACAAAACTAAACTAGAGAAAATTTTCTACAGTATATGTCCAACAATTTTTAAAATTAATAATTTTAGCGTACGGGCTTGGTGTAGAGCTCTTCTCTATCTTCTTCTAATGAGAAGTCTATGTTCAGCAGCAGACTATTAACTTTATGAAAGCTGGTGATGTGATGCGAAATTGCACTACTGTTAGGCTACTTTACTTTGTTGACAAATAATATACTTACATTTTCTGATACTCCTCCTGCGGCAAACAATCATCCACATTGACGCATCCGAGCAGACACCCGGTTGGGTAGAATGACGGGAACTTGATCTCCGTCTCTGTTAATAAAAATATTTCTTATATGCTGAAGTTAGACATCAATTATGCTCAACGTACACCGGGATTTATTAGCGACTGGCATTAATTGCTAAAGAATAAAAAAAGATCATCATCCAATTACAATTTAAAAAATGATAACTTATTTTATGTCAAGTGATATTTATGCGTCTCGGTGTGGTGACAGATTTACAAATTAGTGTTACCACCCCTATTCATCCCATGAGTGTCGTAAGAGGCTATTAAGGGAGCAGATACCCAGAAAAACATCAATACAAAGAGAAGAAAAACTTGAAACTAACCCTATATCAACCCGTCTGGCCAGCGTGGTATAGTAGGCCAAAACCTCCTTTCTAAGGAGAATGATAATAATTATACCACTTGATCAATGTCTATAGTACGTATTAGAAACATTTTACATTAAAATCTAACGGACAAGTTTACCTGGGCCGATGCTTCCACTTCTTCGAACTAGAGAGTATCGACTCGCTCCCTTTCTCATTCGTCGCCTGTTTAGCAGACACGATTACTTCACAAAAAAAAACAGTGCAATTCCATGCACTATTGACATAAACATGTTATTTAGAGGTAGGAAAGACCTTTTAGTTACTACTTACCTTATTTAACGTGCCTAGACAAAAAAAAAACTATATGAAAAAAACTTAACCTGGATACAACACGCTGTATTGATTTTCTATGGCTCTAATGCCGTCTGGATCAGCCGGTTTCACGGTAGACGCGATCCATAAACGACCTCGGTGGCTCGAGTACCAGGTTCGACCCTCATGCCTGGAAATAAGAAAATATACACAAACAATTAATACCGCGACATTACTATTGATGTACTTACTTGTTATCAACTAGTGACATAAAAAATACAAAAAAATAAGACCCTTATTTTTTTAATTAAAAAACAAAAATTTCAGTATACAAAAAAATTAGACCCAGAAACACTTTTTTTTTTTGTAACGTGTGTATTCCCCCTCGAGCCGTCACCCCACCGGGGTTTACGGCGGGGTGGTGTGTCGGAATCGGACCGACTAAACCACACGGTGTGCCACTCTGCGTCTGACATAGGAGGGATCCGGGAACAGCTGTTATTACGACATCCAGATCCCTCCTAGCGCCTGCCCGCTACCGTGGGCACCATCTACTTACAAACTCTCTATTTAGGCGACGTACGGCACACGCGCACGTCACCTCCTCGCGGCTGGCCATTATAGCGGATGGAGGGGAAAACCCGTCCCGTCCATCCGCAGCCACACTCAAGGCGGCATGAGGCGCTGGTACCCAGAAACACTCTAGGACAATGTAAGTAAGAGATATTGTTGTGATACTAGAGATTTCGGTCTCAACGTTGTAATCTGCTTAAAAACGTCTCACATAATACGTGACTTTTACTTTACCATTTGGCCCAAAACTATGAAAGTTAGATATACTAAATGAGTACGTATATACTTTTTGAAATGTGTACATGTTATATATAGAAAACACACAAATTCCAAAAATAATAGTAGAAGTTCACGCGTCAAACATTTATGTTTGACCCGCCAATCGGAACCGAGACCTCTGCACGGTCAACGCCAATTCAAATAGCATATTCTTTATCAAAAAAAACCTTAACGTGGCTAGTATTCACTTTTAAACAAAACCCTTTATATCATATCCTTTTAAATTTTATCGACGTGGACATTTTAATAATAATTAATTGTTTTAGTGAGAATCTCAAATTTTTTCATCAATCAGCGCTATATCATTGCGTTGTAATGGTGAAAATATTTAGTGCTACGTTTTGTTATTTATATAAGATATAAAAAGAAATCATACCATTTATCATGTTACATACTCATTTTACAATAGAGTATTTTCTTTAGACTTTTTTACACATTAGAATAAATAACCACTCAGACAGCGACAACACCCCACTCTCCCCCGTGAAGGGGAGTGAACGATCATCGAAGGCTCCTAGTAATCGTACCAAGGCCTGCCTCACGCTCAGGGTGCCGCGCCACGTCTCCTCATCGCGGCTTGCGAGGACTCACGAAGTGTGAATATCTCGGGAAGAGCTTACTATAGAAATGATCCTATGAAGTAAGGTCTTAAATAATTTGGCAGCCACGCGCCAAGTCATTCGCTTGCGGAGACTCTTAACACCGCAATTCTGTAAAAGACGTCACGTTTGTAGCGCCATCTAGTTCAAGCGGATCTTAACTAGAAGTGACGTCACAAGATACACATGGTCTTATCTTACAACTCAATTGAGGTTATCAAACATGTGCGTGATAAGAACGTCAGCGCGACCATGATTTTTTTATAAACCGGTTTATCTTCAAACGAGTAGTTCTGTGGCGAGCTACTAATAATTTTTTTAATTGTAATTAAAATTAAAACTAATGTTATTTAAAAATATTTGATATAATTGTTGCACAAACGTTTCCGTTAATTACCTTAAAAAACATGCTTTTATTTATGTGACATTTCTGTTATTATTTGAAAACGCATAACATTATTATAAATAAATAACACCTTGAAAAAACAGAAATACATACAGTGGAACACAGAACCTCCTCCTTTTTTGATGTCTGTTAAAAAATGTGCTGCGCTATCCACTTATTGTGATTTTATGAAAAGGATTAAACATTAATAACTCGTCACAAACACCTCAAAAATGTCGTTTTAAAATATTTATCTTTTGTGGGATCATGCCATATGTACCCTAAATAACTTGAGTTGGTGTGTAACAACGAGGTAAAATAAATTAGTGATTTAGCATTTCAAATTTAAAGCACAAAAAAGAACTACAATTTCCCACTATCCCCCGTAAATGGCAACTAACAATTTCAGGACTTCTAAGATTGTCCATTTTCAATATTTTACATACACATGGAAAATGAAATGTCGGTGTCGGTCATTAATCACGTCACAAGATTTTTTTCTACTTAGTATTATATAAATAATAATTGTTAGCATACCATACCACATAACTAAAAATAAAAGATTAACATTTTTTGTTAATCTTTTATTTTTTGTTAGTTAAGTTAAGTACTTTATATATTGTAAAAAAAATAATATGAATAAATTTAAACTATAACATTATCACAATATGTTTCATTCATTTTGAGTTTTTAATCTGCTCAGTGTTTTGATTAGTCTTTTAAAACAGTACATTTGTTGTACTCATTGATTTGATTTGTATTTACAAATGATGAAGATCACTGGTAATGTGTGCTATTATCGTTCCTGGTAAAAATCTTACATCGATTAAAATAATAGCTACAATACCAATAGTATGACTTCTATCATTTCATACTTCATACACATAATAGACAATTAATATAGAATAAAAGACCACTCAGACAGCGACAACACCCCACTCTCCCCCGTGAAGGGGAGTGAACGATCATCGAAGGCTCCTAGTAATAGTACCAGGGCCCGCCTCACGCTCAGGGTGCCGCGCCACGTCTCCTCATCATGGCTTGCGAGGACTCACGTAGTGTGAATATCTCGGGAAGAGCTTACTATAGAAATGATCCTATGAAGTAAGGTCTTAAGGAATCTGGCGGCCATGCGCCAGATCATTCACTTTCGGAGACTCTTAACACCGCAACCCAGAAAGTGACGTCACATACGTGGTGCCATCTGGTTTAAGCGGAGTGTAACTAAGAGTGACATCATAGGGAAGCATGGTGTTTTTGTTACATCTGACATACAAACTAAGGTTACAATTTATGTGCTTGGTAAAGAACAGAAGCTCTGATATTTTTCTTTAATTGGTTATTATATGTTTTAGATACTTAAATAGTTTTATTTTTTGGTAAAGACTAATCTGTAACTGATTTTTGTCCAAATAAATAAAATAAAAAGATAAAAATTTTAATGTGTTTCTTTTTTGTAAAGAATGTTATTAACAATGATAATTCCCTAAATAATGAAATGTATTTCTTAAAAAGATCTACAAATAGTCAGTGATGATATATGTCATCTTCAAAGTAACTATGATAATCTTTTGCATTTTACAAAAAAAAAATGAGTTTGGTATGAGTCAATTTAAAACAATTTACAGAACAATTTAAATACACAACATCCCTTATCCAATTGAATACACCAGATACCTTATGAAATTGCCCTTTACAGTATATCATTAAAGTGATTCTTTTTTTATTTTTTTTAAGACAACACCCGCTCTAGGAATTCTGCGTCGCGGAGGACTTTACAAACATACAAAGAAACGGACACAAAGAACACCCTAGACTTAGAACAAAAATTTGTGGATCACACAAAGTGTTGTCCCAGGTGGGGTTTGAACCCACAACACTCTGCGCAGTATACTCGTAGTGTGGCGTGGCGACCGCTTAAACCGCTAGGTCAACCGTGAAGTGAATATGATCATCTTAAAAGATATAAAAGATTTCAAATGTTGGGTTTAAATCTATGTGTGTGCCTGTAAATCTTAACTTAATAATGGGTGGACCTCGTGGTCACTTTCGAGTATTCGAAAATTTCAATGCTCGTTTAGAAGAGTGCAAACGTCGAAACGGTGGTCATTTAGACCGAGGTATTTACAAATGATGAAGATCACTGGTAATGTGTGCTATTATCGTTCCTAGTAAAAATCTTACATCGATTAAAATAATAGCTACAATACCAATAGTATTAACTTCTATCATTTCATACTTCATACACATAATAGATAATTTATACAGAATAAAAAACCACTCAGACAGCGACAACACCCCACTCTCCCCCGTGAAGGGGAGTGAACGATCATCGAAGGCTCCTAGTAATAGTACCAGGGCCCGCCTCACGCTCAGGGTGCCGCGCCACGTCTCCTCATCGTGGCTTGCGAGGACTCACGTAGTGTGAATATCTCGGGAAGAGCTTACTATAGAAATGATCCTATGAAGTAAGGTCTTAAGGAATCTGGCGGCCATGCGCCAGATCATTCACTTTCGGAGACTCTTAACACCGCAACCCAGAAAGTGACGTCACATAAGTGGTGCCATCTGGTTTAAGCGGACTGTAACTAAGAGTGACGTCGCATCCCTTCGCTTATTTTTTTTAGTTGACGGAGTGTATTTGGTTTATTGATGTAGACAAGATTCTTCAAATAAAATGGACTTCTGGGTGGCCATGGAATGTCGCCTCGTCCGGAAATCAGCTTTTCCAGAAACATGACTACCGGCACAGTCTCATTGGACGTGTGACAAGTGGCTCCATCTTGTTGAAACCATGTGTTACGATTGTAGCCAGCAAATTCCAGTACCATCAGTCCCAAGAACTCCCGTAACATTTTCATATACTCAGGAGGATTATAGCAGGAATAGTAATTAAACGCCGCGAGAATTTTCGAAAAATAGGATCCAATGAAGTGGCCTCTCGTGTTTAGTTTTGAGATTTTCACTGCTCCAATACCTACAATTCTATTTGTTTACATGTCCGTTGAGGTGAAAATGGGTTTAGTCAGAAAATAAGATGTCAAAATTACTGAGTCGTTCTAACAATGTTTCGGCATGTGACTTGCGCAAATCGAACTAATTAGGTGTTAGTGCCTGCACTATCTGGATGTTATATGGATATAAAATACGGCATAATGATGTGCGGGATAACCCCTAATTCGGCCGAACATTTGCGCGTCGATAAATCTGGATTACGTCGAACAGAAGCGAAAACTTGCTGCACGTTCTCTTCGGTCCGAGAAGTCCGTGGACCTCAATTTTGTCTTCTTCACTCACTTCTTATTAAAGGAGCACTCGGACACTGATTTAAGTCGTGTAAATCGTATTCAACGCGAGTCTCACAGCAATAAGCGAACTGTTGTTTAAATAAAATTGTTTCACACAGTAAGCACGCTGCGGCTCCGTGAACTTCCAAGAAACGAGCTAGTGGTCAGACCCCTCGCCGCGCTGCATTTGTTAGCGCGGGATGTTAGATTAAAATTTTAACGAATTCTTGGCCCATCCTGTACGTACGGCGAGCGGACTACCGCTTATATTGTCCCTCGAATTATTATTAACTCTAAGGTTTTTACTTTGTTGTATATTGAAGAAAAATATAAAACTCAAATTAAAATAACATTTTTTAGGTTTTGCTTGAAAAATTATGCAATGATAATATATATTTACGTAGAATCACTTAAGTATTATATTATATTGTATTATTGTAATCAGTCCGAACGCAGACCTGCTAACTGTAGGCACTAGATATAGTGCACAAGCGTGTGCGTAAACACGAGTGCACTCGCTGTTCCTTCACTTGCCCAATCAGATTTTTTTTTTTTTTTTTTAAAAAATGACGACGCCCGCATTAGGAATAGATCCTGTGTTGCGGGGGACTTTACAAACATACAAGAAACGGACACAAAGAACACCCAGACTCAGAACAACAATTTGTGGATCACACAAAGTGTTGTCCCATGTAGGATTTCAACCCACAACACAGCGAAGCGGAGAACGGTGTGGCGACCGCTTAAGCCACTAGGCCAATCGTGCAGTCGAATTGGATGGTTATCCGACACGACCAGAGTTAGATCGAGCGCAAGACCGCTTTAGGTGCTCTTTGTGTTGTGTTATAGTGGTGTGTCATATTTTTTCTTTTGGTGTGGGTGAATTCTTATTGTTTTATCCATTCGTTATTATATCCATTGGTTATTTTAAGAGTTTTTTATTCGTGTATAAAACATAGACAAACTCAAGGTAACACAAGGATAAACCTTTTTGGTTTTTAGCTGCTATTCTTATGTAAATCATTGTAATTATTTCTTGTAAATGATAAAAAAAAAAATTTAAACCTAGAAACATGTGACGTGATCTCTTGTAATATTATAGAAGACAATAATTTGAAAAACTTACATTTTAATACCTTCAACAAGTAAGGAAGCCCAGGGTTGATGCATAGAGAGACACCGGCCTGTGTCACTCATCTCCTGCAGCTCAGTATCTTGGACCCTAGGAACGTGCTGGCCAGGATTACCGCTATTTTTTATCGCAGCCGCATATCCTTGCCCTTCAACTGCTGGATCAAACTGTAAACGTAATTATTTGTCGATGTAATTATGTCTCGATGGATTAACATAAAATAAACATACGAGATCTTTGTGCCTTTTGATGTGAAACGTGTAATTACTCATCAAAACGTCTGGCATCGCCACGCTGTTTGACATTTATACATAATATAAATAAATAAACAAATAAATAATTTTGATCACCTGAAACACAACGCCATCTATCTTCAAACTAAGCAGAGCTTGTGCTATGAAAGCTAGATTGACTGATAGAATTATACACTTTTTTCAGTACACATACTTGATTCGACCCGAGAATCGAACCCGTGACCTTACAAATAAATAATAAAATCAGCTTATAAATCTTCAGTACATTCACATTTTGCACATATTATATTACGCTTATTACATCGTTATTAATTTCATTATAAGTTTCAGTAATTTAGTAGTGAAAACGTTATAGACAGACATAACTTTCACACTTATAATATTAGTAAGGGAGATACCTGTAACAACGGAGCGTTAACTCCGGGAGCAACATCCCTGTCACTAGGAACGCCAACAAACAATTCATGTTGCTGCAGTCTGTTGCTGCCACTGTTGCTGGTCGTCATTTGGCGAATCTTCTCTTCATCGACCTCATAGTCTATGGTCTTGTCTTCTACTATTTGTCGGCCTGAAATGAATATTGAAAAAAAAAACACTTGTATTTTAAAAAGTATTTTTTGGTGATAATATTTAATTTAACACGTCGTAATTGTTAATGGGGTATTCTAGTGTAGAGTGAATGAATTCACCCGGTTTTTAAAGCGCTGTTTAAAGGAAACAAAAAATATTTTTACAATCAATTTTTTTATCATTTGTTTATTGATTTGTTATTCATACATAAAAAAATAAAATAAAAAAATAAATTAAAATTAACAAAGTTACAAGCAGTCAAAGTGGGGGGGTCTAAATAAAAGAGGGTGTCCTGGTGTGCATCCTACCAACCCTCCTGGTGATCTAAAAAACAAAAACCAGACGGATTCTTAATTATTATAGATATCGCTATCGTTTCACCCTTGGATAAGTTAAAAAAAAACTTTTTTACAAAATGGCGGCAGTTTGAAAAAAATATTTCTTGTTGCATAGTTTTTAACAATTTTTTAAAAATACTAAATGAGAAGTTATATTTTTGGGCAAGGACCACACGATGAAGAGATGTATAAAGAATATCCTCTCCAAATTTGAAGTAAATCGGTCCATTAGAACTCGATATATCCTTACCGCCAGCTCGAAAAAAGTAGTTTCGAGAAAAACGCGTTGAAAGTTTTGAGACAAGTTTTCGACAATTTTACTTATAGAATGATACAGAATACTTACATATTACATATTCTTGAATGTCTAAACTTTGGTAATAAGAAAATAAAATTTTTGTTTTTTCAAAATTTTACACTAGAATATAAATATAAATAAATATTAAATATTTAATTTTAATAATTATTATTATCCGGTAGAGAACTAAGGTCATCGACATAGTCCACCGAAATAGCAAGCTGAAGTGACAGTGGACTGGCCACATTCGCCGCAGAACCGACAACCGTTGGGTAAACGAGTTCCGAGAGCGGCAACCGTGTCTCGGCAAACGTAGTGTAGGGCGCCCATACGCCAGGTTGATTGACGATTTGCACAAGATGGCTGGCAGAACTTGGATGCGACATGAAATATATTTGACCCATTTTAATTTATAATTTCACTAGCAACCCACTCTGGCTTCTCACGGGTACAATCTTCTATTGATGAAAACCGCATTAAAATTGGTTGAGCAGTTTAAAGGTCTAAGCACACAAAAAAGGTAAGCGACTATTGTATAATATGTTAAGAAGATAAAAAGAGATGCCGCTCACCTCCAAAATCAAAAGTCATCTTCTTGCTAAGTCGTGACGCATGCTTCTTTTCGTGCAGCGATTGCTGGTACTTCTCCAGTTTCTCTTTCTCGGTGGCGTTGAGCCACACGCTACCTGCGTTGAAATAGTCACTGTCATCGTCGGTCACGCGGGTGCGACGTTCACTGTAATGGTTTATAGAAAAAAATACTTTATATTGTTTTCCATACGTGCCGCACCACACTGGTAAGCAAAACACTTATGTAGGCCTGTATATATCCCTTCGTTATATTTACATTTACCATCTTGCCACCGTTTTGTAATGTATGGAAGTGAAAAGTCACGGTTAAAAAGAAAGCGCGGGTTATTTAATTTGCCCAATCGGCGCATGCGGTGCTGAAGTTGGGCATCAGATGTTAAATGAGTTATCAGAAATAAGGCATGCTCATTTCTTTTTCTTCTATCTGAGTGTTTTTCATCATTTCTTATTTTAATACACCATATAAATTATGACCGTACCTGGTGCGATCATACTCTAGGAGTTTATTCCTATGCAAAATAGCAGCGTCAGAACCTTTCGGTCTACCACGTTCTATGAGAGACTCCATCAGTTTTGCTCCACTCTTTGTCTTCGTATTTATCTCCCTTTGTTCTTCTGGTGTACAAACCTGGAACATTGACAATTGAATTATGTGTATAATATTTTACTGAATTCTTTAGTATTTTGCATTGCTGGAGCTTGACATATTAACATAAACATTCAAACATGTACAAGTACAGTACAGTACAGTAGTACAACTCGTATAAACATAATTGTTTATGGTCATGTAGTTCTAGAGTCAAATAATAATGCACAAGTCTCAAAAATACAATACCCATATTACATTTAAATTTTATTGTTCACTGAAATAAGTTATAGTTAAATAACTAAAGTTTTGGGTCTCCCGATTTTTCATCGCTGCCTAAATTAAACTATGCCATATGGTTGTGTACATTCAAGACATAAACAATAAATACTAATTTGAAAAAAAACATTGTTAAAGAATCACATTTAAAGCCAAAAAATATTGTACCTGGAAGTAGCTCTGCTCAGTAATTTTTTTGAAAACAAATAACACAATGTTTTCTAAAAATGAAACCCAGCTATATTGATTTATCGTCCCTGAAAACCCCATCAAAGTAAATCTCATAAAAATCGTTGGAACGGTTGCCGATATTCAGTTTATATGTATATATACAAGAATTATTTAAAGTTCATTTAAAGTTAGATAATGAATTGACATAGTCACCAAGTTGCCACAAAACAGACATGGTCCAGACCCCTCCTGAGTGCACACAATGCGGCCGCACTGTAAGCAATTATTAATCAGCTCATGCTTGACAGCTTGACACTCACAGCGGTGTCGACCTGTAAACATGATCGTGCATGGATTACATGTGTTTAAGGATTTTTAAACAACTTAAAAAAAGAGGTAGGTAGTGGAGCCAAATATCATCCATCACTTGGGTGCGACATTCATTGTAATGGTTCATAGTAAAAATAATTTATTTGGTTTTTGATAAATGCCAGACATCACTGCTAAGGGAAATATTTATGTACAGTAGATCCACTCTGATTTCCCTCTATTTGAAGGCCAACTGAAAGCAACACACATGCTGTTGTCTTTTGTTGGTAAATGTGAGACCAGAGGCCCATTGAGGGACGAGTAACAGTTATCGTGATAAGTGTGTGAGCCTCACTATACTGCATTGCTTGCATTCGTAATGATTGTAATGACCACAACTCAGATATAGAGTAGAATCAATTTAACAGGTTCTTCAAATTAGAAAAGAACAAAAAGAAAAAGTATATTCAATGTTCTACTGTACTTTTTTTATTTCTATCTTTTTTCCAAATCCAGAGAGGCAAAGGAGTAGATTGTTGGGAGTAGAGTCGTAGGTAATTGTCGCTGCCCATGGACACCTGAAAAAAACTGCTTTCACAAATGTATTCCTGTCCCTCAAGTCTCTCAGAAATATAGGGAATTTGTGAGTGCTTGGTAATCTGGCAGATTCTTTAGCTGCCATAGCTTAATAATATTTTTGTATTTGCCTTGCATAATTTAAGTCTTACTACATAATACCTTTGATCAGTACCACTTGTGCATTCTTTCCTTCTTGTGAATATAGGTTCACAAACTTGGTTTTCTTCTTAGACTTTGACTCAGTAGCTTCTGTTTGAAGCTTTACCGGTTCTACATCAGTGTTAACAAACTCTTGTTGTAGGTTTTGTTTATTTTTTATTGTTTTTTTCTTTTGTTGCTTTGAAAGTGTGTTGCCTAAAATTAAAACAGGTAATTTGGTAATTAATATAAATTTTCGAACCTAATTCATTCTTAAACAATTCTTCATTAAAGAACGGAAAACCAATTTATTGTTGTGTAATAGACTAATAATTTCACATGATTTTAAAATATTGTGCAATGGCAAAGAAAAATTATAAATAAATAGAATATAATAACAGAAGACTTATACACAATACCTTTGGTTGGAAATTTCTTCTTACACAGCTCTAGGAAGAAAGTTTTGTGTTGTGGATTGTCAAAATCCAGCAAAGTTTTCATATATTCATTCAAATCTGTTTCATTTTCTATTGATAAAAGATACCTGGAAACATAGCCAAATGTCTTATAAAATATCCTTCTATTCTATAAAAATATCGTCCTTTCCTTTATTTTTCTATTTTGACTTATTAGCTTAAAGTAGCAATAAATAGTTTTGCTGAACATACGTTATTAAATCATCCGGCACTTGAAAATCCAAGAGCTTCGACAACCCTTCGCTCACCCATTGATCCATAGTCGAAGCTTTAATACAAACGAAAGTAGATTTTTATTATAATTAATTAATTAATTCAACTGGAATCTTATTTACGTGGACAATTTTTTTTCTAATAGCAATAAATCATACAATACAATACAACAGCTGTGTTTGACATGAGCATCCAGTGCTGCCACTAAAAAAATAAAAACAAAATACGCCGTTGTCAACGCTTAAAAATATTTCGTAGATTAACAATGTTTCCATCCAATTTTTTGAGAATCGTAACAACTAGATAAGGACACGGATACGACACCGACATACGATGAACAATGTCAAAAATGTCGCTTCACATGACTTTTTGTTAAGAGAAATACCATATTACTGATGCCTAGTGACTATCATAGTCGGAAATAATTGGTAATCACTCTGGCACTGCCACAGGGTTGGATATTGTTCTACTTAATAAATAATAAATAATGTACGTATGTAAATAAATTACAGCCCTGGCTTGGCTGTAAGTTGCAGCCAAGCCAGGGCTGTAATTCTTCTTGCAGCCTGCAAAAATAATTACAGTTAAATTTTGATTTTATTGAGATTTAATCTTTAAGATATTGTCACCAAAATCACAATTTACTAAGAACGGTAGTTTGTCGTAGACTGCTCCGTGAACTAATAGCCTACTCATGTGTTGTTGATTAGGCTTGGCATTGTGTGTTATGAGCAGCACTAAATGTTCATTTATGTAATACAATGAAATGTTTTACCAAATTAAATATTACAGAGTTGTTATTATTTGTTTGTTTGTTATTTCTGGCAAAAACCTGGTGGACTGAAATTACTTATAGGAAACTTCTTTCGACTTTTTCCTTGATTCTGATAAGTGTAGCTCAGTTGATTTAGTATTTTTATCTCATTGTAAGTCCACAAATTAGAATTATCATCACCAGCCATTGAGTATAAGTATTCTGTGGTCACAGATCACAGCTGTCAAATTGTGTTTTCACTGAATTGGTTTAGAAAGAAATATTTAAAAAAGGTACAAAAATGTTTGAAGTATCATAAAAGCCAACAGTTTTAAATATTTAAATGTAAAACAAAATCAAATTTTTCATAAAATATTGATCTATAATTTTAAAATAGATTTTATTTGTTTACGTAATTGTGTAACCTAAATGGGCTAGAAACTATTATTTTACGGTTTTTTACAGTAACTACAATGTGAATCTCACCATTCTTACTATTATTTTACGATTTGTTACAGTAACCAACAATGTCAATCTCACCGTTCTTCCGGTCACCCTACACGGATGTGACTGGTGGTATCATTTCCCATCAGATGTTGGGTCGTTGTCAGAAGGAAGAAGGTCGATACATGGACTGCCTGGAGGCTTACGGCTTGGAACGTGGAAAGGTCAAATGCGCACATTTATTTGGCGATTACCATGAGTGCCAAACATTAAGTAAGCAGTTCAAGCGGTTTTTAGTAAGTATACTATTTACTTTTACACTACAATGAACAATAGAATTTTAGTTGCGTCGAATTTTATTGACAGAATTTATCACATTAATTTGTTTAACTTCAATAATATCTGCTAAAATATTGTTGAATGTATAAATGATAAAAAAAAACAAATGTTTTAAAAGTTTGAATTGCAAAACATGCCTATATTGTCAAGGTGCCTGTTAAATCTCTTACAAAAAGCAGAAGAGTATAAGAAAGGCTTCGCCAAAAATAGCACACTGTTTAAAATAATATATTACATATGATCTCGTCATCTCATATCATCTCAACCAAAAGACATCCCCTGCTGGACATATACCAACCCCAAGGTATATATTACATATAGAGCATTGAAAATATTAAAAATATTTTCTTTACTTTATTAACCAATATACTTTGCACCCTTTTCCCGGGACCCACGTTAATGTTGATTCGAAATTTATTTTTTTCTAAAATGATGAGCACATCATTCAATCTGGAATAGCAATTCCAGATTAAAATTTATATCTACCAAATGTCATCTAAAACTGATCACCCGTTCTGAAGTATTGATTAACAAACATCAGCTCAAAACAATTTGTGATAAAAGTAAAATTAGTTGATTAATTGAAGATTAATTATTAATTTTTATTTGCTTAATGTAAACAAAACATAATTGTTAACATAATAACAGTTTTTCTAGTAATGATCAGAAATCCTTCTGCTATTCAATCTATGTGAATGTTTTTTTTGGTAACACAAATAGCCTCACCTAACTGAGAAGGTTTTAATCTACTGTGGTAGGTGTGGTGCCAGGCAAGTTGATATAGCATTTGTTTCAAATTCTTCATTTCTTTACACTGATATTGTTCTGCTCATATACTCTAACACTATCAACTTAGTGGATCAGCATAAGAATATTTTAATAAACAATTCTATTACTGTAGTAATAGAGTATACTTTTAATTCTCAGAATATAATTATGTAATGTGTTAAAGAGTATTAATATTAGGTTTTATTTTTATAGGTAATTCGCAGAGAACGTGAGAGACAAATAGCTGAGGGCAAGCTTAAAGGGGATGAAAGATATGTCACCCCAAAAATCGACAGTTATTAAAATTGTGTAGTGAAATATACATATAGTAATGAAATTCAACTGTTTGTCTGATATTGTTTTTTTGCTTGTGTAAATAAAGTAAACTATTCAACAAAATGTACCTAGTAATTTAACGGAAATAAAAATATGTTGTCTTAATGTGTTAAAGCGGTTATGATAATTTGTTAAATATATTTGGATTTTCTTTGAAGTTAGAGGTACTTTATTCTTAATTAGTTCTGAAGTTTGAAACTACCACAGATTATATTGTTAGTTGAAGGAAAAACCTTATTATGTAAGACACTTGCTTACTTACAAATAATATACCTAATGAAGCAAAAAAACTAAAGATTAAAAGTTATTTTATCGATTCTATACATATAGAAGTTTGAACACAGATTGAGTGACCTTTTTTCATGTGTGGAGACCCCCTCGAGCCGTCAACCCACCTGAGTTTTGGTTGAGGCTGAACGAACCGACTAGAACCACCCGGTGTGTGATGTCTAATAGATATGTCAGCTAATTCAAACGTATTTAATGTAGAACACAAAAGTTTGAAAGTTAATATGGAACATGTTAGATTATTATTACAAAACTTTTTTGTAGAATTTCTTGGTGACGAAACCTCTTTTCTCCGAGAGATTTATGAATTACACCGGCGTTGGCTTCCTTTTTCTACAGAGCGTGCCTGAAATAAATTTCTCGCAATCGTCTACTTCACAATCTAGTGTCTGGTTTGACATACAATTCCAGATCGATTACTTAGTAGACATTTATTCTTAGCTTTCTTCTTTCTTTACAAGAATAGATACTTTTTACTTTTAATTGCCACGGTGGCGCAGTGGTAGTGAATGCGACTGCTGTACTTGAAGTCTCGGGTTCGATGTCCGGGTCAGACTAAATGTTTGTATGATCTGCAAATGTTTGTTTCGAAATTTTAGTGTTCTCTATGCATAATATGTATGTATACTTACAAAAAATATATGAGTATTCTATCAGTCAGTTCAATTTTCATAGCACAAGTTCTGCTTAGTTTGAAAATAGATGACGTTACGTGTCAAATGTCAGAAATATTTATTTATTTTCTGTTCGTTGCTGGCCAGTCATAAACTTAGTGTGACGTAGATATTCATCCTCTCCAGCCCCTTTTTTAATCGGAACCCGAATTGGCGCCACAGCTAATCAGGGTCTATCCCGCGGAAGGCGTAAGCTTGTTCCCTGGTAGTCATCCCAGTAAACGTCTTAGTGGCCTGATCACTTCTTAGTCCTCTTAGATATCACATGCCACATCCCCTAATCTGCCATCAGAAGCCCCCTCTGATAGTCCAGTCTGCTACGAATATCTATAATGTCTATAAAATCGAAACAATCCCACTTTCGCGACCCAGGGTACCTATTCAAAAAACCTAACATACAATTGAAGATATTTATTGGAGAAATATTTCAATGATATAATATATAATATTCACTAGCTGAACCGCATAACCACGTTTAGGTGTCCTATTACCCGTAGCGTGATCGTTGTTTAAAACTGATTACAGCTAACCTTGAAAGAAAAACGTATGCTGTCGCGTATTTTTTATAAGTTTTTAAGGAGAAAAATACCTTCCTACCTACATTATTTTTGCAAGAATTATATTTCCCCTTTATTATAACATTTTTCTTTAATACTAACCGCGTTTTGGTCGTAATGTGATGCCTTCCTTGGCTGGGTTATCTGACACTGAAATAATTTTTCAAATCGGATCAGTAGTTTCTGAGATTAGTGCATTCAACCAAACAAACAAAATCAGGAATTTTATAATGTTAATATAGATGTAATAAAGTATAAAGAAAATTATCCGGTGGAAAGGGACAGTCAGTGTTGAAGTATCACTGTCCCGGACTTCTAGACGATTACATTACAGTACATATAAGTCAAGTGGCTTTAATTAAACAGGCATAAAAATATCATATCCATAATTCACTATATTAAAAAGTTAAATTCGTTTTTTAAAATGTTAACGCCTGCAAAAGAATAAAGATTTATGTTTTGCATAAGATTACATTTTAATTTGGCAGGCGCTGTCTAGACGCGACTCGGACGAATCCTTTCATTAGAATATTGTTAGGGCACTTTTAAGAGAGAGAGCTAATAGGTAAATCAACTAATGTTATAAAAGCGTTAATTTTTGAGTGTATTAAAGTATGTTTATTACTTTGTCATGCTAAGCAGTTTGACCATTTTTGATAAAATTTAGAATAAAGATAGCTAATACCGTGGATTGACACAAAGGCTACTTTTATCTCGAAAAAATGTAGTGTTCTCATAAGAGGAGTAAGGAAAGTGGTAATCTGGAAATAATAACGTAGGATCCAACTAGTTGAATATACTCTACAACTTCATCCTTCTGATTCAACAACTCATTACTTAACTTAGAATTACTATTTTAATACAAACTAACTGTGCCCAGTCACGCTTCGCTGTGGTACATTGTTTTTTTCAAAAAATAGATAAAATCTATTTTTGAAGCGTATCGTACAAATACTTGAGTTTAATCGGTGCAGTAGGTACTTTTTTAAACATACACAAACCAATTTAACATTTACATATACGTAGGTATGTGCGGCACCAGAACTATTTTCAGGGGGATGTATCTATATCCACATATACAATTAACCAATATAAAATAGAGAATTATATTAGATTTTTACCTTTGAAATAGACTTTTTTATGAAAGAAGTTAAAAATATGTGTTTTTGTATGTATTTTCTTTTCTGCCAAGGGAGTGTTAGTGCACCCCCTTGCCACCCCTTCCCAGCGGCCATGTTACTGTTGATTCAAGTTTAACTTTTCTAGAATAATAACTAGTAGAAGTGCTATACCAGATTAAAATCTATGTTTACCAAATTTCATCTAAAACTGATCAACCTTTCTGAAGTACTAAATAACAAGCATCTACTCAAATCAATGATTAATTTTTATTTATTTAAAATAATCAAAGTATAATTGTTAACATAAAAACGGCTTTTCAAGTAATGATCAAAAATCCTTTTATCATTCAAACTTTGTGTACCGAAATTATTTAAACTTAACGTGAAAAATACATAATTTGTTTTACGAATGGTACTTGTGAAATGAAAAAACATGTAGTAAGTAGAAAGTTAAAACTAACTATTGCTCACAATTAGATTAGCTATTATTACTTTCATCAGATTTTAAAATTTTCTGTCTCGCTGATTTAATAGTATTACGCTTATGCTGATGTAATAGTGAAATAAAATTGCATAACCATATAAAGAAACTTGACAGTGTACTGACTCATATAAAAGGACTGTTTGTTAAGTTTGACGGCTTAGGATTTTTTATAACGACGGTATCGTACAAGACGATGTTTGCCTTTTCGCAAAAGCCTAAAAGGAAATCTAAAAGATTGCTCAAATCTAACAATATTTTAAAGCCATTAATGATAAATCTCTGACAGTTTTCGTGTTATTGTATTAACAAGACGGTGTTTGCCTTTTCGCGGAAACCGAAAAATTAATCTGAAAGGTTGCCTAAATCTACTAATATATGAAACCAATTTATGATAAATTTATGATGTTTTTCGCGTTAGTGTAATTTCTGGACATTAGGTAGTCAAATATGTACAAAATATTGATGCAAGACGGTTTTTTCTCAAAAGACCTTGCAATGTTTGTGCGACCTTTACTGAAAGGTAAGACCAATTTATCTGTCGAACGCACGCTGATTATTATTCATCGCAATAAATTTTATTATAGATCAATATCGAAGTATCTCCGCAAGTTCAATACTCATACCTCCAACGTTTTTTTGTGTCCAAGAGTCATGGTCGGTCGTCGCGTTTTTGTAAGGAATTTTGGCGCCAAACTACAACAGAGTCAATCATTAAATTTATGCTACTTGAGCGTAAGTACGTTATTAATAATTATAATTTTATTTATCAAAATAGCGTACGATGTGGTGTTGTGTAAAGGAATGGCGTGACTTGTTTTTTTTAGAGACAACTGCGCTGCGTTGTTTGTTACTTATTCTTGAATTTCGTATTTATTTATGAGGGGCCTGAATAGGTGAAAAATAGTACGGAAATTGTCAGATACAGGTGACACGAGAATATATATTCAGACTATAGTTCCAGATAATTGTGGATAGGTTTGTTGTAAATCAAGTTTTATCTAATTTGAAAAAAATGCCAATTAGATCGAAATTGTAACGTTAAAAATTAAGAAGATGCATTTTCGCTAAACAAAACTAGGCAAAGGTCTACACAAAGCCTTTCTCAAGTTTTGATATGTTATATTTATTTGCTTTGTTGTCTTATTTTTCTTTATTTTTTAGTTTATTTTGCTTTGTTTTGATATGTGGACTGCAGATGCATTAGTTTAATTTGCCTAATATAATCTGTTCTGATTATCGATTTTCTTTAAGGGAATTAGTATTAATAAAGGTAAATTAAATGGATATTAAAAGCACATATTGAAAGAAATTCATATGGTTCCGAGATCAGACCGACACGCCATCCGGTACGCGTACCTACGCAAAGTAAATACGCAAGTAGGTACCTACATATTTTACTGACCGACGTCAAATTTGACGTCAATATGCCAGGTGGTGTTATAATTCTGCATTTTTAATTAAAATAGAGATGGAAATAGTTGTCATGAGATAGAATTTTATGACATATAACTAACATCGAGATTTTGCTGTGCAAATTATTAATAACAGAAATAGAGTGTTTACTAAAACTATTAAATTAATATTAGCACAAATTACGTAATAATAATAACGTCACACGTCTCACACACGGCCATCTGACCACACCATCTGACAAACTAGGCACAGCTTATACTATGGTTAGCAGACCACTGATTTTATATGTACCTACTTATAGATTTCTAAATACATACATATTATAGACTAGCTTTTGTCTTTGGCTCCGCCCGCGTATAAGTCGGTGATCGCAGCGACTCTCTAAAGTGATACAAGCTTTTACTTGTAAACCGATTGAAATAAAAAGAACACTTGAGCAAAGTTTACCTCAATACTCCAAATTAAGCCACTTCTGAGATTTGCACGCACAAACACACAAACAAACAGACAAGAAATGTAGAAATTGTTTTTTTGGGTTCTTTTACTGTAATAAAGACCCCCTTCATTACTTTTCCTTCAGTAACTTTAGTTTAGAGACATCGACCTCTTATAATTTTATCATATGTTTAGATGTACAGATAAATTACACCTAGTTACTGAACAAATGACCATAACACAATGTTTGTTGTGGATGGGAATTGAACCCAACCGGCATAGCAGTCACTAACCAGTAGACATTTTTCAGAATCAATTTTGGTTCTCGCCAGTCTAGGAGAATTCCTAAACAAAAAAGTTAACAGAACAAAATAACGCTTAAAATATTTTATAACACTTTTTAAACATTCCAAGCTTTATCATTTAACCAGTAATATCGATTTTGTTTGTTAAACTCTAGGCGTAATGTGATCTTCTCCCTGGTCGTCATAGCTACATGGAGTTACTACATGGAACCAAAAAGATGCTTATTTTTTAATTGCCCCGCTCTCTGGCTGGTATCTCTGATTTACGCGCTATCTGTTTTTTTAGGCTTCAGCCAACACTAAAAACACTGCGTAGATCTTGAGATCTCTCGTACTTTAGCACGAGGTCAAAGAATTCAGATGGCTACGTCAAAACCAAAGTCCGACCACTTAGAATAAATGTTATTAATATTTACTTTACTTTAATGATTACACTGTGCGGCAAATTTATTACGAGCTAAAACATTCATTTACAGATGTAAATAAATATTCTTCAAATAAGTGAAATATGTCATTAATTTTAAAAGATAATACATAGGTAGTTATGAAGAATTTAATCAATATCTTCCACAGATTAGTGTTAACTACAATACTGCTATTAGTACTTAGTAGTTAAGCAGATACGGGAACGTCTTGTATCTGGGTCAGTCATATACATAATTCATTACTTAGTTCTGTGGATAGTCCATAATGCTGAGGACAAAAACATCTCTAAAAAATATGTAAAACTAGCCACGGTATAGTCCAACAGATACTGTGTACCTTGGACCTTACTAAATGTTTCTTGGATACACTTTGATCGAATAAAGAAAAACACGTGTACAATACTTGTAGCTACTGTAAGGAATGTTTTCTTAAAGATTGACTTTTGATTTTTGAAGTGAAACTTCTTTATCGGGGTTGGAAAAAATTCAGTGTAACATTTTTTCGTTACGCGTCACATTTTTCCGTTACGCGCCATCTTTTTCTTATCCCTACCACGCGTGATTCGAAGTATACTTTCTCCAGCGGAGTAGGGATTGGTAAATGTCTCCAATGTATTTTGCGGCCCGTTTTGAGTAGTTACATTTTTGAAATCCAGGTGGCGATTGCATCGACTTCGGACGGGTTTAAATTATTTTTTTGAAAAATAACGTCATAAAGAAGTTTCACTTCTTACGAGTGTACGCTAGTACACGCACACATTTTTTGATTACCAGGCTAATAAACTTTCAGCATGAAAAGGCTTTGTAGGTTTTCATCAATATTATCTTTGGAAATATCTAACTAAAGAACATCAGTCGACGTGTAGTGTCCTAACGTACGCAACGTTGATCCAAGAATAATAAAGCTTTTGACAGTTTATTGAAAAAGTATGGATTGAGGAAACAAGTTTTAATCAATAAAATAAACAGATATGTTACTATGTAACCTACACATCTGGGAATATCTGAAACTTATCAATAGTCTACATATCTTGAGCTTGTAAAGCTGTTTGTAACAAGTGATGGTCAATGCAATAGCGTCTTGACTTCAATGTATGCTGAAGAATGTAAATTTAATATAGTTAAATAATATAATGCTGAAGGCGGAGGAAAGAGACCTATGTTCAACAGGGACTGTAATAGACTCGTTTTTTCTTTGTAATGGTTTTAATCAAGGTGTTTACGTTGAGGAAGAAATGGAGCAAACATGCAAACAGATCACCTTATGGCAATTGTCCACCGCCGTCCTTAGACATCTGCAACTACATATATCGGCTAACAGCAACAAAAGTTGTTGTTAACACCGGCCATTTATGGAGCCATGATATCGCGTTTTGTGTTCTCTTATAGCTCTTCGACGGTTAATTTTTAACCAATTTCAAAAAATTAAGAGGTTCTTAATTTGACGGCTTTTTTGTAGTTGTTACCTTATGAGTTTTTACTGGGTATACCAACTTTGATTATTCTTTTTGTAGTCTAAATGTGGTGCTTATCACGTGGTCACATTTAAATTAGAAGAAGATTTGACGAGTAATTGTTAGGCTATCCAAAATAATTGTTGTTGATATTAAATATACAAAAAATCTGTTTACGATATTTTAAAAGAGTAAGATTCTCTTCTAAACTATTGTATACATTTTTTTTTTTGGATTATTGAATTTTAGAATTGTATTTCGAGGTGATCATTTTCTAGTTTGATGATCTTCTCATGAAGATCTTAGGAGAAATACAATGGAACTCTTCAATAAATGTCAGCCAATATGTCGTGGTTGCGGGAATGACATATACGAGTATATGTATTGTTTACACAATAATATAACATAACATCATGCTTCTACCGTCTAAAGGGATACCCGGGGACCGCGATATACTTAACATACCTGTATACACAGGTATGTTAAGTATATCGCGGTCCGTTCTATAATGAAGTAGGGATTTAGGGTCCATTAAATTTTTATCGAAAATGTTTTATGATATAAACTCTTTTACAGAAATAAAACCTTTTTAAAAAAAACCTAAAAATTTTGTTCTAAAATGTTTCTTATTTAGTGATGTTCTGATGGAGATCTTCGCTGAAGTATATAGTTTTCTGCAACGGTAAAATTCAAGAAAGCGCGCAACAACTCTTGCTATATCAAGGCAGCAGAATTCCATAACAAGTTGTATTTTCAAGTAAACAAACTCTTTATAAGTCTTTTTTGAAAGGGCCCTAGAAGTGATGCTTATTATGAGATAAACGGTGCTCGTTCATTTGTCTCATCTGAACGCCGCTGTCTCATATGAGTAGTGCGTCTAGTAGGACTATCATACATTACTTATCGAACTACAGATTCACAAAAATACGAAATAAACAAAATATTTAATAATAAAACAAAAATTGAAAATATTTATTCTAAAACAAAAAATGCTTTCATCTTTGTGCGTTTAAGTGTGTTGCGTTTAAATACTATTTGGGATCGGATTCTCTATTAGTTCAACCGGTTTTATCTGAATATCACTTTTTCAAAGGAGCGACTGGTATCGAACCTCTAGTACCCTGAGAGTGACCTAAATTCGAAGGTAGAACTAGTTGTCAGTATTCTCGTATTTGAGAGCACTGACTTCCCAATAACGGTTGTCATAGATGATCTTGATAACCGAGGTACTGACGTGACATACCGCCAACTTCCATACTCAGGGCTGTTATTAAGAATTTCGGATAAGTAAAACCTAATTAAGTACACTTTTTGAACCTGAGAATCGGACCCGTGACCTCTTGATCGACAGTGGCACGCCCTTACTGTTAGACAGTCATAGGCAAATCCAAATATGCGCTTAAAAGTAAAAATAATTCTGTATTTTTGTGTTTACAATTATTGCTATTTTTGGAGTCGGTATTAGTACGACAATACACTTAGCAATAATACGATAATACCTGAATTATGAAATCAACGACACTATGGTACACCTCTCCCAACTGCCCGCGCACTTCGACCTGGCTGCGCCACTGTGCTGCGTCTGGGTGCATCTTGCACCGGCTCCAAAAATAAAAATAATTATAGGCACAAGAATACGTTTTTTTTGTTACTTTTTGGTGTATTTTTTATTTGAGAATATTTTCTATCTGAAGTCGGTTTTTTTTGTTAATTTTTTTGTTTACAACGATATAACATAATTAGAAAAACGTACAAAACCCGTTTTAAAATTCTAAATTTCGAAATGCACAAGATAAATAATGTTTATTTTGATAAGTAAATCTTTTACAGAAGTTGGTTGTGTACTGTTTAAAACCTCAAAATGTTCTAAATTATGATTGAACTTAATATTTTTTTAGCACGAGCTACCCACTTATACACAAATTTTGCTGATTATATAATAAACAAAAATGTGTGCATAAGTAGCTGACTTGATTTTGTAGCAGAACTTAAGTGATATTTGTTTGATGAAACCTAGGCACATTAATAATAAAAGATGCAGATTAAAACCAGGCAAGGTGACCCCATTAATATCCTAGTTGTCTAAGTCAAACGTGAAGGGGACTGGCTGTATACCTGCCTACTATGACCTTCTAGACAAAATAATTATGATTATAAATGCACCTAACATATATTGGCTCATAGGTATAAAAAACTGGTTTATAGTTTTCTCGCTATGACAAATTTTCTCACACGGGAAATGTGAGAGCTTCTCACACCATCTGTACTCGTAGATAGTTAGCTATTTTCAATCTGTATTAACACTCAGTACAGTTATTTTAAAAGCATGTATTTTTTACCTTGCTACAGCCATGTTTCGGTTATGGTTCAAACTCGAAAAGAGTGATGCCAGCACCCATAGACAAGTTGACATTCTACAAACGTAAATGTTGTTAGAAAACTAACAAATATACGGGCATGCCGATTCTCCATTAGCCAATAATATAAGAAAATAAACGCGTTGGCGAACACTTGCATCTTGGTTAAGGGGGTAGGACTTCACAGAAAAATGACGTGGACCAAACTTTTTTTTTCTTTTAGGCTAGTGAATGAGGTCCCCGGTGCCCAAACACCTATCGCGCTAATTAAGGGGAGGGACGTAACCACTTTTATGCGCAACAGTTAAAGGAATAAGAACGAAAGAGTTCCTACTTTAAGGTGGAAACCTTCTGAAGTATACTTTGTAGCCTAATTACAGGTTACCTATAAAATAACTATATGACGCCATATCTTATTAGTGGATAATACACTCTTAACACGTGACGGTTAATTAATATTATTAATATTCCTCCGTACAGAACATGTGACAACCGTTTAAACGTGGCTATGGACGCATGTCATATGTCAATTAAGGGGTAAAGGCAACTACTATTCTGAATTATCAAACGAAGATATTCTCAATTCAAGAGAGCTATTGGTCCAAATAAAGCATCCAGTGTATCCATAATACCACAGATAATTTAGAAATCATAAAATTCTTTAATGTAGAATAAAAGTCAAAGGGAAAACAAAATAAACTTCCTCTTGTGACGATTTGACATATAGTAGTTTACGCTTGTGACTGACTCTCAAGAAAAAGTTTATTAATTAAAGTATATATAAATAAAAGTTTATTATTAATTTAGTTTATATATTCAAAATCTGTAATACCCCCTCTTTTCATACTTAACTCCTGTCGAATTGTGACACAATTTGTCGGCAGAATTTCGAGTATGTGTAAGAATTGGCAAATAGTACTTAGTAAATTCTTTATAGGGTACAGCGCGACAACAAAATTAAATTTTCAAGAGATTCATGTCGAAGAGAAAAGAAAATAAGAGGCTATGGAATTAAATGAATATGTAGGTAATCTAAAGAACAATATTTAAATTAGGAATGATTTCAAATTACGCAAAATATTGACAGTAATGCTACATATATATGTAGCTTTGTCACATGCAAAAAATGTAAAAAACGTCGAACTCTCATGTGTATTTTAGCATGATTCACTTATAATTTTTAAATTCAGAACACAAGTGGATATTAAGGTAATAATATTAGAGGATTTCGACCAAAAGAATTTGCGTGTTCACCACGTGTTCTCATAAACTATTAAATTAATGCATACTGTAGAGTTCGAAGACCATTTGAGGGTTGTTGCCCGGCCTCATCTACCTACCGATGCCGTTCTATCCCCTGTAAAAAAGACATTAACCATACGTTCGTCATTTATTGAGGTTGTAGACCTTTGACAAACAGTTCCGCAATTAAAAAAAACTATTTTTTTTCTATAATCCAGGACTACTAAGTTACCTTGAAGTTCTCTGATACAACGTACAACCTTCGTACTTATTTAGTCACTATTTATTGACGGTCGATGAACTCGGCGAGTCACGATTAATGACAAGAATTATTTAGCAATTAATGTATATATTAAGAACAAATACCACGCCTTGATATTTAGATATCACCTACCTGAACGACAAACACTTTTTTATTTATAATGAATTGAATTATTACTCTGTTTCAGATCTCGTATGCATACTTATTTATTTTTAAAATATAAATTATTAAATGTCACAACTTTAAATTATTACAATATAGAATAGATTGCTTTAAAAATAAAGAATGGAAAACTGTGTTCAAGCGTTAGCAATCATGACAGTAGAATCTTATTTTTTTGTGAGACTTACACAAGTTACACAATTATATACCAATACTCTCCTACTGCTTACACTATGCTTTATCCCCGAAAGGATAGACAAAGGTGTACTAACGCCCGCATTTTGCTGACTTTAATTTTATTTCCACTTATAATAATATAATAATAATAATAATAATCCAAAGTCCAACCATACGTCCTCCAAAGTCCAACCATACGTCCGAATCGACCATCTGATTCACGTGGGGGGCGGACACGTGATACAAAATTACTGGCACGGCTAACATGGCCTTGGCAACCCATTAAATATGGAGACGCGCTTGAAAAGTAAACGTATAGGGCCGCTGCCCGGGGGCGATCGCCGGGGCACACCTGGAGCTGACGCTGGGTGTGACAGCATGCGAACCGTCGGCGGAGTGGAGTTGAATAGGCGGGCTCCCTCCGGGTTAGCCGAAAATGCTACAGCCAACTTGACTTTTGACCAACAGACTGACGACATAGACAGGATTAGCTCACCATATTCATCAACAGAAGAACCATATAGTCCATCAACTTTATCACATACTTCATCAGAACTTTCTACAAGAACACAAACACCCACAGCTACACCAGCTTTAGATGTTGCGCAGGGGGTGAATACCCTTTTACCTGCGTCCACTAAGACTGGTAAACCACGTGTACGCATGAGATGGACAGAAGATGTAAACGTATTCATCATGCGTACCTACTACCACATCACTAAACTAGAAACAGACATGACAATATACAGAAAATTACTACATGAACACTTTCTAAAGCAGTACCCTCATGTTGCAGTTTCAGAACAAAGAGTTTCCGACCAAAGACGAGTTATTATTAGAAATGGAATGTTAACTAATGAAAAATTAGAACAAATTAAAGAAGAAGTTAGATTAGAATTGGAACAAGAAGATATTTCTCCACAATCACAACCATTCCTAGCCGTGAGACAAGGAACTAACAGTGCAGGTCTAACCCCACATCAAACAGACCTAACAAGTACACAATCATCCCATAGCTACCTAAATGCAACTGAATTTACCACATACAATATACAAACACCGCTTAGTACTCATGTGTCAACACAAACTGAAACTACAACACTATTTATGGAAACAGAAATAGAAACAGTGCAGTCTACTGTACTGTTAGATTCATCCGCAAAACAACTGAAAGAACATTTACAGACAGCCATAATTGAATTTGCAGGTTTAGATCCTACACTCAGGCCTCGACTCCCTAAACTGAAATATAGCTTGCATCTTGTCAAATTAACAAATCTCTTTAATAATACCTTACTGCATGAGTTCTTCTCTAATGAGTCACAACTAACCGATATTCATACACTCACATATTGTAGTGCCTTAGTAATATCACGAGAGCTTGGATATAACACAGAATCACAATCCAGACCCCAACGCATTAATAAAAAACCAGCTTGGCAAGATAGATTAGAGAGAGATATAACACAACTTAGATCTAACATTGGTAGACTAACACAATTTTTAAAAAATAATAGGTCGAAGAAGATAGTTAATACGGTAAACAAAATTATATCTAACAATAGAATACACAGTAGTTATGGCAATAGTAATAAAAGACCTGAAGACGTTCTGGATACACTAAAACAAAAGTTAGCACTAAAATCAAATAGACTAGCTAGATATAAAAAAGCACTTCAAAGAAAAAACGACAATAAACTCTTTCATACTAATGAAAAAATATTCTACAGAAACCTAAATTCAAATAAAGAAAAATCTACAAACACTAGCATAGAAACCCCAGCAGTAAACGACTTAGAAACATTTTGGGCAGGTATTTGGGAGACAGAAGTTCATCATAACAGGGAAACACAATGGATACAAGAAGAGGAGAGAAAATGGAAAGACGTAGATGAAATGCAATTCACAGATATAACTGAATCAGATATAAAACTCGTCACAGGTAGGCTACATAACTGGAAAGCACCAGGAGTAGATAAGATACACAATTATTGGTACAAAAAATTTACTACACTTCACAAAATTATAGCAAAAAACTTTACTAGCATTATTCGCGGACAACAAAGCATACCACCATTCATAGCTAAAGGTATAACATACATGCTGCCTAAAGGCCAATACACATCAGAATCATCACAATACAGACCTATAACTTGCTTGCCCACTATATACAAAATTCTCACATCAGCTATAACACAAAAACTCACTACTCACATAGAACACTACAATATTCTTGCCGAGGAACAAAAGGGATGTAGAAGAGGTCATATGGGATGTAAGGAACAACTTATTATAGACTCTTTAATTCATAGACACGCAACTACCAATAAAAGAAATTTACACTGTACATACATAGACTACAAAAAAGCATTTGATAGCATTCCACATTCCTGGTTATTACACATTTTAAAGATATACAAAATCAGTCCCGTTATAATAGAATTTTTAAGAAACATAATGTCCCTCTGGAAAACTACACTTCATCTAAACAATATCACTAGTAGGGAAATAGCAATTAAAAAAGGTATATACCAAGGTGACTCCCTGAGTCCTCTATGGTTTTGTCTCGCTCTAAATCCTATATCACAGATACTGCAGAATTGCAAAGCTGGATATCGATTAAAGTGTAACAGAATTGAAACTAGTATATCACATTTAATTTACATGGATGACAAAGTTATATTCAAAAACAGCAAATGAAATGAAAGCCCTAATAGACGCTACATCAAAATTTAGCAAAGATATTAGCATGCAATTTGGATTAGATAAATGTAAAACTATTCATATATTAAAAGGTAAAATCCAGCCAGGTGATTATGTAGTATCTTGTGACGAAACAATCAAAGCCATGGAACCAAATGAATTGTACAAATATTTAGGATACCAGCAATCGAAAGGAATAGACCATAGTAAATTGAAAATAGCTTTAAAAGATGAGTATAAACATAGGGTAAATATTTTAAGTAAAAGTAATTTAGCTGGCAAAAACTTAATGAAAGCAATAAACACTTATGCTATACCTGTATTAACCTACTCCTTTGGTATTATAAAATGGACTAAAACAGATATCAATAATATACAAATAGCAACAAGAACGATTCTCACTAAACATAATTGTCTACACCCAAAATCTGCAGTAGAAAGAGTAACAATCAAGAGGCAGGATGGAGGTAGGGGTCTTATTGACATATTTGTCCTATGGACTACACAAATTTCTAAGTTAAAATCTTTTTTCTTCAAAAAATCTAACAGTAGTCAAATTCATAAAGCAGTAGTTAAAAATGATCTCAACTACACACCACTAAACCTAAACCAAGAGATAGAAATAGATAACATAGAAAATAACTTTGAAATATGTAAAATAGAACAATGGAAAAAGAAAGCACTCCACGGTCGACATCCCCAAGATCTTGAACAACCACATGTAGACAAATTAGCTTCAAATAAATGGCTCACGGTAGGATCCTTATTTCCGGAAACTGAAGGCTTCATCATAGCAATCCAAGATCAAATCATAAATACGAAAAATCACAGAAAACATATTATCAAGGACCCTACAGTAACAGACGATAGATGTAGAAAATGTCGTAACATGTCAGAAACCATACAACATATCACAGGAGCATGCCCTAACCTTGCACAAACCGACTACACACATAGACACAATCAAATTACAAATATCATTCACCAAAGACTAGCTCTCAAATATAAGCTTATCCAGGATACACACACTCCATACTATCAATATACCCCTAAAGCAGTGTTAGAAAGCAATACCCATAAAATTTACTATGACCGTGCAATACTGACCGATAGGACTATACACTACAACCGCCCTGATATAACCGTTCAAGATAAATTCAATAAAACCACTTACCTAATAGATATATCTATACCAAACACTCACAACTTACAGAAGACAATAGCAGAGAAAGTACATAAGTACACAGATCTTAAGGACGAAATTCTGAAAATCTGGAAACAACAAAAGGTTTACATTGTCCCTATAGTATTGTCCACCACTGGTGTAATTCCGAAACACATACACCACAGCTTGAAACTCCTTGATTTGAAACCGAATACCTACATACTCCTTCAAAAAGCTGCTATACTGAACACTTGCAGAATTGTCCGAAAGTTTCTGCAAATAGATGAACACTCACACAATGCAATAGAAGTACAGACTTAATTGATCTATCACAAAAAAACCGTGGCACTTACTTGACCAAGTCCGTAAGTGTCACTAAAATACTACCAGTGAAAGCTGAGAAAATATAAATTTACCAAAATAATAATAATATATTTTATTTGCTTTAAACATGGTTTACAAAGGTGTTACAATTAAATTTTTTAGAGTACATACATGTTTTGCTAATAACTACTAGCATGCAAAAATTTTACTTAATCTATTGAAGGAACGCCTTAATACTATAAAAACTATAATTGAGTAGCCATTCATGTAATTTCCTTTTAAAGAGCCTCAAATGTAATAATTTTAAATGATTAGGTATCTTATTATAAACACGTATGCACATTGCCAAACAATTTTTGTTGTATTTAGTTGAACGGGGAATGTCATGTAATATCAATCTGTGTGGATCTCTCCTACTGCGTGGATTTATGTCATTTGCTGTAGTAAATAAATGTAGGTTTTTTCTAACGAAGATGCAGGTTTCGTATATATATAAAGAAGGTAACGGTAGCAAGCCAAGTCTTTTGAAGTATGGTTGACATGATTCATCCATATGTAGTCCACACATTGCTCTAATACACTTTTTTTGTGAAACGAATGCTCTATCTACTTCAGTACTGTTGCCCCACGTTATTAAGCCATAACGCAGTACTGACTCAACATACGCACAGTAAGATATTACGGCAGTTTTAGTATTTGTGATATTTCTTATCTGCCTTATTGCATACACAAATTTATTTATTTTTTTTGAAGCATTTTCTACTTGCATTTTCCAATTTAAATTTGCATCAATAGTTATGCCTAAAAACTTCGTATATGCCACTTCTTTGATTTTTGGAATGTTAAGTTTAAAGTTGTATTTTTGGTTATGAGACTGATTGAATTGAATATATGTGGATTTAGTAAGGTTAATATGCAGATTATTAGTAGTTAGCCAATGAATTAAATTATCTATAGTATTATTGATGTCGGCTTCGTGGTCACAAACTGTATTGGTTTTCTTATCAGTGGTTACAATAATTGATATATCATCAGCGTATAGTACACATTTATGACTGGTTATCTCTGTAATGTTATTTATATATAAAAGGAACAGTATTGGACCCAGTACGCTCCCCTGTGGGACTCCAAATGTGTTCAGACTGTAATTCGATGAATATGGTATCATGTCCTTATTTTCATCTATCTTTGTGATACTGACACACTGTTGCCTGTTGCTAAGGTATGAGGATATCCAATTTAATGTAGGACCTCGGATTCCAATTGATTCGAGTTTTTGAAGCAGTATATCATGCGATACCAGATCGAAGGCCTTTGACATGTCAAAGAACAGTCCTGTGGTTAATCGGTTATCATTAATACTGGTCAATATAGTTTGCACAAGAGTGAAGGTAGCTAAAGTAGTGGATTTATGTTTTTGGAAGCCGTATTGGTCCCTTTTAATAATATTAAATTTATTACAATAATCGATTAGTCTCTTGTACATGCACTTTTCATAAATTTTTGATAAAATAGGAATTAGAGTGATAGGACGATAATTGTTAATATCAGTTCTCTCTCCTTTTTTAAATAGAGGCTTTACAATTGATAGTTTTAAAGAATCTGGGAAAATTCCATTTACAAATGACAAATTAATTAAATAAGTTAAAATACTTGTAATTTCACCTACACATGACTTTATGACTTTGGTGGTAACTTCATCATAACCTGCAGAATTTGTGTTTTTAAGTGACATTATTTCATTTTTGACTTCTACTTCTGACATAGGCTTAAGAAACATTGAGTTAATTGCTGAAGCCGTTATACGAGAACTATTGTGGGCGTATTTGTTTAATGACTGATGTGTCAAATTAATGTAATGATCATTGAAGGCAGTGGCGATTTCTGTGGGATCTGTAAGTATTTTATTCAGCAATTCAATAGCTTCAATGTTGTCTTTAGAATTTGTGTTCAGTGTTTCGTTTTTGATAACCCTCCATGTGGCTTTACATTTATTTTCATTTTTATTAATATAATGAGTATTTGAGTTCTTTTTCGATTGTATAATAGCCTGTTTAAGAATTTTAGAGTATGCCATATATTTATTTTTATTATCTGTAGTTTTGTTCTTATAGTATTGGAAGCGCAGTGTACGTTTAGTTTTACAGCTGTATTTGAGGCCTTTACTCATCCATGTTTTAGCTATTTTATTGTTTATATTAATTTTTACTTTATATTTTGGGAAACAAAGGCTGTGAAACAAACAAAACAATTCATGAAAGCCATTAAACGCAATATTTGCGTCCGTTTCCACGTAAATTTCCGACCATGATAATTGTTGTAAACAGTCTTTAAATTTACGAATATTGTTTGAGCTATAATCCCTTTTATAGAAGTTGTATGCAACGGGCTCTTGCAGTTTACGTTTTAAAGAAAAGCTTAATATTTGCGCTGTCTCATGATCAGAAAGATGTAGCGGGAGAACTGTTCCAGTTGCGCCAGGAATATTGCTCCAAATATGATCAATACAAGATGATTTCCTCGTGGGTACATCAATGTGTATTTGCAAGTTGTAGTTATAGGATAAGTCTAATAATTTGTTTGTAATATGGTCTTTTTTTAAGGTGTTAATATTGAAGTCACCTGCTATGACAAATTGCATTTTTGAGTTATTTTTTTTAAATATTTCATGAAGGAGATTATTTAATTTAGTTAAGAATATAGTGGGATCAGATTGGGGCGTTCTATATATACAAATAATCAATAAATTGTTCGATATTAGCTCGATACCACAGATTTCAAAGGTATTTTGCATGGCATAAGATTTTAAAAAAGGTACTTCTTTATAATTAAGGCCCTTTTTTACTAATATATAAATTATGTATAAAAACACTATTATGTAAAAGGAAAGCAAGATTCCTCTCGAAATCAGGATGGCCACTCTTTAGACGAAAATAAAGTAGTATATAGCATATAATATGCATTGATTGTAATGTATATGATAGGTTTATATAATTTGTTTATTTTAATACAAATTTTCACTAAATACCCTTACTTTCTGTTTTCTCTGCATCACCCAGTGGTTGACTGATCGCGAATGCCGTAAGCATTAACTTCAACAATGCATCCAAAGTGCACGATGTATTAAATAAATAAATAAAAGGGGGAAACTATAAACCTTATTGCCGTAACCAGGGCACAAGTAATTGGAAATAATCATATTGTTGCATTTCTAAATAAATAAACATAATAAATGAATTACATACAGACACAGTACAAATTTGTTAAGACAAATTTGTACAGTTTGTCCTAGGTGGGATTGAACTACATTACTTCTGAAGTTTGATCCCCGAGTTGTGTGGCGCATGACGTGCTCTGGCACGGTTGCTGAAAAACACGAGAGGGCCCGATGACTCCTGTAGAAGATTCTACGTGGGGTTTGAGTTGTTCATGGCCCTTTACGGTTCGTCAGTATGGGTAGGGGTCCTGGATTGTGGCCATGACATGGAGTGAGAGCGCGTGGAACTCCACTGTTTCTTTCCGCATACAAGTATGTTTGCTATAGAAATGGCTGAGCGGGATCGGCAGAGGTTAGGAACTCTGCCAGGCCCGATAACAAACCAGGTGCCACAGGCGACTCATGTGCTAGAGATCGCAAAGCGATCTCTGTCCTCTATAAGCGCAGGCTTGAGGATGACAGGTACGGCCGTCACTCTAGCAGAAGCTGGCCGGAGTGGTAGCACTTTTTTTTGAGGGAAAAAATGTAATATCGGAGTACAAATTTAATATTGTTGAGAAGATTCTGTATCTCAAGACTTCACTTTTTTCTGTTTCTAAATCGAGAGTTCTTGCATTTAAAATTAGATTCCATAATCTTAATGAAGGTTCTTGAAAGAAGATTTGAATGCGTTGAGTGAGTTGAATGTCCGGCAGTGTAACTTTAAATGACCTGTCAAAATATAGGCCATAAAAAAATATATAACAACTGTTTTTTGAAGATTTTAACTTTTTATTTATTTGAACCAAGTAATATTTATAAAACAGATGCGGTTTCTTTTAAAGTTCTACTTTTGAAACAGTTAATATCAAAGAAAATTCACTTAGATTTCATCAAAACGGTAATGGGATGGGCCAACCTCAGAACCACAGAAGAGAAGTAAACATAAGTCAATTGGAATTAAAAGCAATATTAAAAAGACAATCTATATATATATTAAAATTGTAAAAGGTCGCTGTTTGTACATGAAAGTTTAAAAGGATGTATTACGTAATGTAATACGAATTTAAATGATAGCTCAGAATAAGATAGACTACTTCTACCGTGATAAACGACATAGACACGGGCGGAGCCACGTGCAAAAGCTAGTTAAAGATATTGAAAAAAAAACTAATTCGTTTTTTATTAAAGTAACAGACCCCAAAAAAACAGTTATAACTATTTTTGTCTGTTTGCCTGTGTGTTTGGGTGCGCTAATCTTATAAGTGGCGTCACCGATTTTAATGTAATTTTCTCTTATGTGTTGTAGTTAACTTAATTTAACATTTATTAACTGTTTTACTTCATTCGGTTAACAAATAAAACAGTTACATCAGTTTAAATAATCATCACGATAGCCATTGCACATGTGGGCGAAGCAGCAATAAAATCAACACAGATGAAAAAAGAAAATTTGTAATTTTTTTTGTAATTTCTGCCTACAACGTACATATGTCAGTTACATCGTATCCTGAACATGTTGTTATACACTTATTACTTTAACATAACATTAAATCGAGCAGAGCTTTCACGTCATCGCTATACGTGGTCTTTATTCGAACTCAAGTCGGACATTAAACTATTTCTACTAAACCCGTAACTGACGCACTCCATTAACAAATGGTGTGAGTTTTCCACAACTCCACACTCCTCGCAGTCTGGCTACGCGATTTTCTTCATCACATAACGAAATCAGATCTCGACACATCCTATGCAACTGTGCATAGGATGTGTCGAGATCTGAGTCTATAAACAAAAAAAAAATAGTGATACAATGTTAATCACAAAAATTTAGAATAACTATTTTTTACTTCTTTTTTCATGAGAATTTCTGTTGTCTTTTAACTACGTTTAAGAAAAAGTATTAATAATGATAAATAAATATTTCAGACATTTGACGCACAACGTCATTTATTTTCAAACTAAGCAGAGTTTGTGCTATGATGACTAGATTGACTGATAAAATACTTCTATCCTTTTTTCTTTGTAAATACGTGCATATTATACATAGAAAACATTCAAACTTCGAAACAAATACTTACAGATTGTTCCGACCCGGGTATCGAACCCGAGACCTCAAGCACAGCAGTCGTATTCACTACCGCTGCACCACCGAGGCAGCTTAGTAAATTAATTTAAAAGTAACTGTTATAAACTTAATTTAATTCTATTCACCTAATTTTAATGTTCATTTAATTGTTTTAGAAAGTCCACACACCAGGAAAAAGAAGTATTATGTGGCCATAGTGCCTATCGCTATGTATAAAGTTGCCAATTCATTCGTAGAATTCGAATTTCCTGTTCGCGTCAAGAAATTAGCCTTCTACCGTATTAAAAATAAAATTGATGAATGATAGAGGAAAATCTTTCGTTATAGGAAATTGGAGGCCTAAATTTTTACGGTTCAGATGGTATCGCAGTAGACTTAAGCACAGTACTCTAAAAATAGTATATCTTCATAGAAATATACCGATGCCAGATTTGATGTCTTATTTATACTTATTTATCTTTATTATTTTATTCATAACAATATATGTATTATTTTTTTAGGTACATATGGTAAATAAAGTCACATGGGCGTCGTTTTAAAAAAATGACAACTCCCTCATTAGGAATAAGTCCTAGGAATAGATACAGATAACACTCAGGCTCAGGACATTAATTTGGTGATCACAGAGTGTTAACTGGTATGGGTTTAGAACTTACTACAGTTGAAAACTCACTAAACTGTTTTCTAATGCACTGAGTCATCCTTATGCCTTCTGTGTCCATATTTGTCATAAAATGGATATGATTTAATTTTTATTTTGATTTCATTAAATTTCTGGTGTCTTTTATCGAAACTTAAGAAAAATTTGTGAGAAACATCAGATTTACTAATTCCTTTGTATTTATGAGACGTAATTACTCCGAACCGAATTTGACAGTTCTTTGCTTACTTGATAAATTCTGATTAATGAATAATAATAATTAGTATACTTTAGAGTAAGTGACATATTTCGTACAAATAAATACTTGTTTTTTCTTCAAAATACTATTGCGCAACTAAAATGTGCTTTATATAACCGGATGACAAATTAACCAGTTTAAAGTTACATCGAAATCAGTCCAGCCAATGTTAGTGTGACAAACAAACAAACAATAGTTCTATAATTAAATAGATTTAGTAAAATATTTCAATATATTATGTAAATAAAAAAAAAACCTAGTGCTGCTCATAATACGCAGTGACATCCCTAAGCACCAATGCAAGAATAGACTAACAAGTTGCCGTGCGGCCTTAGATGAACTACTGTTCTTAGTATGCCGTGTTTAAAGCCTAACCTCGTTCCAGAAAAAGGCTCGGAGGTAGAAGAAGAAAATGGAAGACAAAAACTCATCGTGCCAACTACAAATAAATTTGGGCAAAAGACAAGATGGTGGAAAGGACGATGAGAATTCTTGAATTCCTGTTACTACATTTTAATATCTAAAATTCGATAAATTGTTTACTTTGTCAACAGTTTATCAAATTACTTAGAATTCTCAAGCTCGTTGTATGGTCGTAAAAAATACAACTGATTATTTTATACATCATTTTTCACTGACTTTTATAATTAACTAAGTAATATCAATACATACACGTACACACAATACGTTAAAAACTTAATATTAACAAAAGTTTTACATACAGTTGTAATGGTGGTCATAATGTTTTTGATTTAAACCTTTTTTCAGCAAACAATAGCGAAAAGCGCGGCAACTTTATATATGGTCTAACGTGCTTAATATGTCATACGTGTTTATTATTCTCTACAAAACTAATTTACGAATACAATATTAATGTTTATCTACCTAATGTTCGAGGTGAATTAAGATCATTTAAAGTTCAATTACTTTAGGACATGCCACGCGAGGACGTCCTCAGCACTATTAGGCTAGACTAGATCTGTGATAAGAACTATAATGAAGTTGTTAGTATTGTGTTTTATAAAAAAAAGTGGTTCCTAAATATTCTACCGGCGCCGAGCTCCACAAAAACACTAGATTTTGAAATTATAATGTTTGTCCGGACACACTGAAGACAGACGACTCAAATGTTGGCATTTTATATAGGTCAACGACTCGTCTCATTTTTAATAGTGTTTTTGTGTGCTGCTATAGAAATTGTAATTCTAACATTAGATTAAAAACAAAAGACATTCTTGAATACTGCATAAAGTCTTTTTGGAAAATGGGTATGGTTTCAGATTAACCGGCAAAATAATAGAGAAATGAAGGAGATTTCGTAATTTGACTAGTGTTTTTTAAAGATATTATTATAAATCATTCGAATTAATCGTACGAATATTGTGATTGTTGTGTCCCACTCCTTAAAAGACACAAGTTGTTATGCGCTGTCTTAGTATTGTCTTTGAATACATTTTCCATATATTGCATTTGTTTCCTTTTAGAAGTTTTATATCTTCAGATATTTAGTTCAGTAATTCCTGGACTTTAGCTAAGTGTTGTCATAAAGTAGGACAAAATAAGTGGCAAATAAAATTTAAACACGCTGCCATCCATACATATGTAAGAGGATTTCTATTTTACGCCTTTTCATTACAGTATGGGTACGCCGTTGCCTGTTGGTTAAATCAACGATTCATATTTGTAATTTCTTCGAACATGTTATCTGTTCCATTGCTATAGTAGTTTATTAAAGGATAGGTTCTAGTACTTGAAATTCTGTCTGAAATAAGCCAATCATCCTTGTCGTAGACCGATGGTTGTAAAGTGTTGGTTTTATTTAAATGTATGTTAGCGTGTGAAAAATGGAGTAAACGACAATTGAGCCGGGTATTCAGAATATCACAGGTACTGCACTGTACTATACTGACCACACACGACCAACATTCGGATGTGCTGTGCGCCGAGTCTCGTGACCCACTCCACGACTCGCATTCCCTAGAATTACCGAACAAACTGTGTGTAAAATTCTACTATCCAGTTCCTGGCTTCATTGAAAGATCATGCTTAATAAACGGGAGCCAATTTAACTAAAGGTGTTCATTTCGCTCAGTTTTAAAGTCTGTCTTGAATAAAACATGCATGATATTTGTAGCCAACCTTAAATGGGTAGGGTGCCGTTAATGTTGTGAATACACTATACGGTTGCGAATCGTTTAAAAATCAACATTGACTTGAGTAGCATACATAATGTATATGTGTTTGTCCCTGATAAGTTATAGAACGCTGAAAGACAAATTCTGAAGGATTTTGAATAAATTTGAATTATACTAGCTGTGTTGCCAAGAAAGGATATTTTGTTATGTTTTATTCAATAAGTTAGGATTTTAATCAGTTTAAATCAAGATATGAGGCCACGGTAACCTCAGTTGGACTTAAAGAAACTTACTTTGATTAAAAGAAACTGAACTCAGTAAAATTTTGTATTTCAAGTATATACCTACGTATATACATGAGTATTATATTGATATCCGTAAAATTTTGTATTTCAAGTGTATACTTACGTACGTGTGTAGTACCTATATTGGCATCTATCTATTCTTTAAGGGTATTATATAATAGGATTTTAACAATAGGTTTTGAAAGGTTAATGTTACGATGTTATGACGACGTTTAAACATTTACTTGATTTGAATTACGCTTAATATAACCATTCACGGATACCACCACAGTTCTGTTATTTATGAACTGTTATAAATTCCGGGTATAATTTATTGTTGAATCTGGTGTTAAAAACTGGGGAATGACTACTCCAGTTTACTGATATTTTTTTACAGGCCGGCGACAGAGGCGACTTAGTAGAGACTATTTTAAAAAATATGTAAAGCTCTGCATAAGATTTATATTAATCGGTGACTGAAAAGAAAAACCAAGCTTTTTATTGGATGCAATAGGAACAGATTAGTTCGTAAAAATAAACATTGGGAAACATATTACAATACTTAAAAAACTACTCAATGGTTTTAGCTTCCCTCAGCTAATTTATGGATCTTGTCAAACGTTTCGATTTGATTTTACGGTCCCACCCATGTCTATTTTATAATAAATAATATTTATTTTTGCAAGTTAATCTTTTGCATCTATTTTTGTAAGTCAGACTTACCAACTAGGAGGCGCTGATATATAGCCTAAGATTTACTCTGAGAAGAAATACCGAAAGTAACCACAGATATAGAAAACAAACTTTGTTTTTTTATATTTTAACTCCATATAGGTATATTTATTACCTTTATTTATATGTGTTCGTGGGTTCAATTCCCACCTAGGACAAGTAGTGGAGCGATGAGCATGATCTTTACCTAGTAGCCTAGTTCCGGTAGTACAGGTTCAACCCAACTTAGGATCTGACGGTCACGTATGAGCTAAGTGAAGGTATTTTTCTACTTATTTATTTGGATAAAATTCAAATTTCTTATATTTAATTCATAGAATTAATAACCAATTAATCAAATTGTCCATTGTTTTTTAAATCCACTTCTACACGCACACACACTTTTACACTGCGCGCAATATTTATTTCTGCATTAAGTTTTCTACACACTGATGAGCTATAACCTTATATTTTTATTTTTTCTGGTTCATTTCTATTATTTCTTGTAGTCATGTGAGCTGGCGGGTAGTGCAGAGATAAAAACGGTATATCAGTACATCTGCACTTAATTTATTAATATTTTCCTAGCCACTTCACTGTAAGTGTCTTTTTGTTATACCAATATTCATGCCGTCCAGATCACCGACACTTGGCTCAAACCGTATCTCCTTTAGACCTCTCATTCTCTGCTTGGCTACATTCTTATATGGAATGACCGGATAGGAAAGGAGGAGGTGGTGTGACAATTTACCTACGCAGTGATTTTTCGTATAAAATTATATCGTCTTGCCTAATTATGTTGTCTCTGCTGTATACCTTTTTTTAGAGGTCTATGTCAAAGGTGCTAAAACTGTATTTGGTGTTGTCTGTTGTCCCTCTTCTATTGACTATTTCACTGAATTCGAATCAGTTCTTGAATCGTTTGATATAAAGTATGCATGTCATACCATCCTGGGTGATTTCAATACCAATCTTCTGGGCTAAAAAACTCCTTTTCTTCCTGTAAACTCCAACTCTTTTTTGAGTCGGTTAGTTCTCATGTTCTACCATTAGATGCAACTCATTATAATAATATTGTCGAAGACATTTGGCTCGATATAATCATCACGTCTCATTCTTCTTCTTCTTTCTTCTTCTAACGATTCCACTTCAATCGATAACAAGATACACGTATTTAATGTAGTAATAACTTATCCGTACGATACTCATGCCCCAGTTAAAAAGATAAAGGTTCTAAATCTAAAAGAAATCTACCGCTAGTACCCTGGATGACCAAGAGTGTACAGTTGGCCGTGTAACGTGGTAATTGAGCTTTTAGGGGACTGCGTCGAAGTTAACTGACAACGGTATAAGATTGCAGGAAATATACGGTGTAGCCAGATGATACAGAGCGCTAAACGACGCCTTATTCTAGATAACATTACCTCTTCTTCTCCTGCCAATATCTGGCAGTTTTTTGAACCTCTTGGTGACGGCAAATCGCGACATCTAGACTACCCACAATCCAAGAGTCTCAATTCCTTAAACAACAATTTACTTCCTCTTTCACCTCGAACAGTCTATCCGAAACTAATATCCTTAATTTTATCGATATCCTACCACGAGTTTGTAATATTTCATTTGCGGTTAAAGTTGTAAATAGAAAATTAATAGGCATTAAATAATGGTCCGACATGTTTAGCGTATTGGTGAATCCGAATAAATGTCAGAATGTGTGGTTTAATATTAATAATTTTTGGTAATAAATGCGGTCATCAGCTCGACCTTACTTCAATTCTACTACTTAGTTACGATAGTATATTTGTTTCATACTTTGATAGTGTAAAAGACGTCGAATTCATGGGCGTCGCCAGAATTATTTTCGAGAGGGGTGAACCTACACATACTATTAAAAGTTAAAGATCAAGATTAAAGATCTTCGAAATTTATTTATCACCTTGCCTTGACAATTTAGGCGATTCCAGTTTTTGTTCAGTCAATAACTTAATACACAATAAATTTTTAATCTATTTTTTACATATATCTTACCTTGTCGATTTCTTATCAAAATTATATAGATTTTTTCACTTCAACGACCTTCTCGAATCTGAGGCTACGTCCTTTGCTAAATACCATCAAACTTTGGACTGTAACGTATGCCATCGAAAAGGTCATGTTAATTTACATACTGCACTCGAAGAACACTACGCGCGCGCTGGTGTAGTCGTGCAAAAAATTTTCTTCCTTTCCAGGGGATTCTCTTCTCGTATTCATGCTCTGATTATATAATGACACAAATCATAGCATGCGAAAGCAAGTTGCAACTGTTTGACAGAAAGTTGTGGATTCATTTTTTTCGGTATTTTCTTTTCGGTATTTATGTCTGTTATGTCTGAACACAAACGTTAATTATTCTATTTGGCACAATATGTTTTTCTCTATGAGAGTATACTTCTTTTTTAAACAATTGTCTGTTTCAGAATGAAAATATTACCTCTAAGGAGGAAAACTATGGATAAAAAAAAAATTATTATTTTAAATTCGTCAAAATGTAAACGCATTGAAGTTGATTCTACTATGTTTGAAATTAATTCCATTAAAGTTGCAATAGCTATGTAATTTATTACTATGTTAACTTATCCTATTTATTTCATGCGGGGTCTTAACCTTAACGACATATGCAACACTTTACATATTGAAATAACTAATACTACCTACCTAATTACGACATTTAAATTCCTCGGATACAAATTAATTCAAAACATTTCAAGGAAACGAGAGTATTTTTGTGACATATTTAAACTACGAAATTCATTACTCATGAGTCATCTCTATAGTCTATTGATATTTAAGAATGTCGTCTTATTCAATATGGCGCAATTATTGATTAATCGTGTTTTATATCACGGAAATAGTATTGAATGCATTGACCGCAGATGTTAAGGCGAAGCGGTTCAGTGGATAATTGGCTAACTTCTGATAGTGAGATGCAACTGATATAGGGATGCAAAGTGACAAATAGAAACTGTTTTTACATATACTTCTTACATGAAACCTGAAACTTAAAGAGTAACGAGTGTGACCTTTGATTTTGGAATACGTTTTCTTCCTAAATACCTAAATCTTTATGTGCTCGTTCGGGCACGATTCTATCGATACAATTCGTACAAATAGTTACTCGTACTTTGAAACTATTTTAAATTAAATAAAAATGTATTTTTTCACTACTCAAGAGAAGTATGGTGTTATCGGTGGGCGCTATCTTTAATATGTGTAACGCGCTTTTAGTGACATCTACTAAAAATTTGTGAAAACCTTTCATCATATTATAGTACCATATCTATGGTACATCTATAAGTATATATATATAAAGCAATATCTAAATCCCATCTCAGGTTAAAACTGTTTCACTAACAACCCAGGTCCTGGGTCGAATACGTCAAAAAGTCATCGTCGTACTTCGTCGAAAAGGACGAATACGTCATTGTTAGCAATTGTCTTTTTTCTCTACCGTCATTCTGCCTTCCATTCATGATTAAGTTAACTCTTTCTCTCTGTTAGGTGGAGAATTTCTACTTAAACTATCTAGCCTAAAATTGCTATGGTTGTAAGAAAACGTGATTAAACCCAATCTTATTGAATATTAACGACCCGCCACGGCTTCGCACGGGTGCAATCTGATACTAAATATACTATAGAATGTCTTCATGTACAACGTTCACAGCTTTTTTGTCATTAGACAATTTCGAAGAAATTGCGAGTCTGAAAAACACGTTTTATATTTTGAATATGTAAACGTAATTCGTACGTATTACGTAGTCGCTCTGAAAAGCACGTTTTCATTATATTGTTATTTTCCTCGCTAGAGAGCCTCGGATAAACGCGTGCGATCGCTGTTAATAATAACGCGCCGCATACATTCAACTTACATGCTTTAAAGGGCTATACTGATCTATATTAAACGCACAATGTATTTGAAGTACTTAATTGGATAAGGATTAATACTGTATTGTTTAAAATCTCTTCGTAAATAAACCATTACTTCTCGTAAAAGGTGAAGGATGAAAAATGAGTATTGTGGGTTATCCCAAAAAGATAGACATACACCATCCTAGACTTTTTTATAAATCTTTTTAAGGTGTACAATACTGTAGTATATCATTTTGATCTATCTCGTAGGGTTTAGCCAGCGTGTGCAATCACATTAGCAACCTCTAAAATTATCAATGTTTTTCTGCTATATTATACATATAAACTTTTCTGTTGAATCACTCTATCTATTAAAACAATCTACATTAAGTTCTGTTGCGTAGTTTTAAAGATTTAAGCATATATAAAGACAGACAGACAGCGGAAAGCGACTTTGTTTTATACTATGTAGTGATAATTTAGTTCAATATTTCAGTAACATATTTTTTTAATTTATTTCATTAACTGACTAAAAAAACGTACTCGTACATCACAAAAATAGATCCTCCACAAAAAACAACGTATCATAACAAAGTCAAATACATGTATTCTTAAAAGCGGAAGCAACTTAAAAACGAGGTGATGAATAAATATTTTAGTATTGAATTTACTAGATCAGAAGCCGCCAAAGTTTTTTGTCTAGTGACCACTTGCGTGCTGGGTGGACCCCAGTTTACGTAATATTGCATTTCTGCCAGTTCATAAATTTGAAATATAATTTCGATTGGCTCTTGGCTGTGCCGTGAAGATTAAGTTAAAAGAAACCTAACCAAATTTTTATAAGATATACCTATACTTAGAATAACTCTAGTTTAATTTTGAAATAATAGATTTTGATTTAATCTAATTTAGTTTTTCACCTTTGAACTTAATTTCTTGACACACTCAAATTCTCCTTTCTTGTAACTTAAGATTTACTGAACAAACTTTTTATATTTTTGACTTTAGAATTGGGATTTTAACTAAAAGCTCTAACTCAAAAAAAATGTGTATATCTGATGAAGAATTATCGTTTCTGCCCTCTGAAAGATATTTTTATTGCATTTGGATGGAACTAAATTATTTTACTCCGATAAATGTAATGGCAAAGTTTCTGATCGAAATGACAATTAGAAGTTAACGCAATTTGTTTACAATGTTGGGTTCATAGTCAATTGGACCTATTCTGAGCATAGAGGACATCAGCGGTGACATCAACCGATGAGGCCGCGGACCGCCAGACAGACCAGATTTCTGAAGGCGTCGAACTGGAGAATTGCATGATATGGACAGAATGCAATGACCACGTGCACGTGTGCTGTTCTCGATTTCTTAACATACTTGTTGATTAATTAATAAGGGCTTAAATATTTAGCACAACAAATTCATTTCTTTAAAACAGCTATCAGATTTTTCAACTATTTTAGGTTTTACCGGACTTTGGCAAGTTGAAATTAAAATGACGACATATTTATATCAGAGCCCTTAATTCTTGACTTCTATTTGAGTCTCACGGGGCCTTGACGATTTATTTGTTCACACGGACCCCCATAGGTTGTCGTGAGGCCTGGGGTCTATGTTATGTTAATTGTCGATGTAGATCACTTTGGGCATCACTGTGCTAAATCATAGTCGTATTTGAAGGAAATATATTTATTTGTAGCCCCGTGTGTATTTGTAATTATTTTTCTCTTTATAATCGAGGTTAGAAATGTTTAAGTAGATTCTTTAAAGTTAGTTTTTTGTAAAATTTTAGTTTAGTATTAGACTGAACAAGTTTTCTCTTCAATCATGTATATATATATTATATTTGTATAAAATTAGTTTCCTACCCTCTCCTAAAGGTTGAAGAGAGGATTGCTAATATCTTTCAAATCTCTACCTCGCACAAAAATCAAAAATGAAAGTATTTCTGCTCCAATAAATAGATTCGATATGTCTTATTAATTGATGAGTTTTATGATTTTGGAACATCATCATGAGATTTCTTAATAATGTTTATAGTATGTAAATGTAAAGAATACGTCTTCATCTTTTAAAATCTGATAGAAACATGTAGATAAATAATGTAGCTGTTAATTACAACTAACTTATGCCTGGGGCTATTTTCTCTATAATTATAAATATGATTAACTAAACTATGTTTTTTACTAGTTCATCATGACGAACCTTAGGGATTTCTGATATATGGACATATAAAACATCACAGTTTACAGTTGTAACCTAACCTACTTTCCTCACATAACAAACAATTGTTAGGAATATATTTGTAAAAGTAAACTGAACAACAGAACAAATTACAAAACGTACATTTAATAAAGATTCATTTGTAAGAAGAAACAAAGAGGAAAAGTTCTTTAGGAAGTGAATTTTGACATGCAATATTAGCACAAACAAGCGTGAACACTAACAAAAGTAAAACATAAGGGATGTAAGAAAACAGACACAAAGTGCATCTAGGCTTGTCCGAATTTCACAATATACAAATAAAAGCTTAAAATGGCACACTAAATAAAATGTCAAATATATACACGTATATTAACACATAATATATATATATATATATATATATACAAGTGCATACATATTCCTTAATATAAAAGGTTCAAATTCACAAATTAGGAGCAGTTGATCTTAAAGCGTTTTCATCCCGAAAAAAAGGTTGTCTGAAAGAAGGGTCTTCTAAGTCCATTTCTAACAACCTTTACTAAAACATAATGCATGTAAAAGGTATAATATTTATCGGTTGAGTAATTAAGGTATAATAAAATTTACAATACACGTAACACAAATAATATTAACCTAACCTAACATTGTTAACTAATTACCATTGTACTTGACTTCTGATACATGTTTAAAGAATCGGTCAACAATAATTTCTTTGTTTTTTTAAAATGTCATTTTACAAATAATTGTATTTTTTTCTAAAAAAAAAATACTTTGTAATTAAATCATTCTTTAATAAAGCTTTATTAATTGCAAAATTAAATTAAACTAATCAAAGAAGACTACATAAGACATCTGTAACCCAAAAGACTCAAGTACTTTGCCGCCCTTTGAGCTCCCCCTGACCCAGAGGTAGGAGGAAAGCGTGAAATAAGGCTTCCGGTACCCTCAGCTACTCGGTGAAAAGCTACGAAATTGCTTAAGATATCACTCCGCTTTCAATTGAGCTGTTTTTGCGCTTCCACGGTAAAAAACAGCTCAATTGAAATACGTACTTCGTCGGTCATGTGTCTATCTTACTCGATAACGAACATAGGTTATTACTATTTACATTTTATTGTGCCCAAATTCATTTTGAGTCGGCATAATTTTCACAAATTTTTGAAAAATTGCTAGTTTCTTTCTGCCTAACGGCAACTTTTTTTGTGAAACAAACTATTTTCAACTGGGACAGAAGTAATTGTTTTTTTAAAGACAAAGTCTGCACTTTATTTGTGAATCAAAATAATAGATAATAAGAAAAAAACATGTAGCTAGTATTCAAATTACGAAACGCGATAAACATAGATATTATAGATAAGAGTTCACTGAACTTTGATACATAATATAATTGACAATCAAAGATGCTGAACCTCTATGCATCTTTATTTTATAGGAACTAAACAGTTGAAAAGTCAATTCGGAGAAACTGTTAACTTCTTCATTATGGTTATCACACTATGTTCATTCCTAAAGCTTAGTTTCCCGCCTTCCCTTCAGAATATTTGCTACGCGCAAAGCTCATAATGGCCCAGTAATAAATTGAGGGGCGGCGTGAGCGCGCGAACGTTATATCGTCTGCGGCTTCGACGAACGGATAGTTTTTCCGAACGCAAACGTTCTTAATTTGAACAATATCGTATTTCTGTAAATATTTTAAACGTGTGTTACAAAGCTTCCTCTTGTATATATTTCTTTTATTATTTTCGAAATATTGTTCAAGAAATGGTTTATTAGATATTTATCAAGCATCTAAATGTACAAAAACTTAAAATGTTTAGCAAAAAAATTGTACACTATATAATACTTTACTTGATAAAACAAATATTATTAACACCGTATGTCAGTGGAAAACCTATAGAGACTGAGGTGGTAACGATTACTGACGATCAGTTGCAATATTTGGTAGACGTTGTGTGTCCAGCATTAGATCCCTATGGAGGTGTGGTAAGTGTTTTTTTATTAATATTGTAAAATTAATAACTCACCGTGCATAATTTTAGTATCAGGTAGTAGTGCAGGCTTGACTATGCCCACCTTAAATTTGAAGAAAGCGTTACAACTTCAGATAACGTCAGTCTCTCACCAAAAAAAAAGAATTACTGACTACCTACCGTAAAAAAACATTTGGATAGAATTGGGAAAAAATGCCAAAAATCATTTTTATTTTCTACTACAGAAGACACTGTGCACTTACCTATTATGTTTACAGTTCTACCAATGTCCAGCAAATAATAAAAATATAATGTTAGTCGTTGGATCTATTTACCTCCAATAGATCAAAATAAAGATGTAACTTATAAATAAATTTAACCAGTTTGCTGAGGTTTTATGCAGGTGTATCACAGATTATAGAAGCATATATCATCACCAGATTGACTCAATGAACTCTTGAAGGTGTATGACATTGCGTACAACGTGCTCGTAAAAAGTTGATAACCCGATTAACCAAAATTAACACTGTCGATTATTATACGTGCAGAATTATCATGCCATTCATACTACTGCTTATCGTTTTTTAATCATTAACATAATAAGAGATATATATTTTAAATTGGTTTGTAGACAACGGGTCTCTGATACGAAAATTGCTTAGTATATGACCGCAACGTTAACGCATAGGAGTTATAACTGTGTTGTTTGTGCCTGCCTAAAAATAATAATATGATATTTAAATTAATTACATATTAATGACTATGCAATAAGGTATTATCAGGATATTCAAACTATTTTTAAAATCGAGTAAGTTGGAGTGAATTAATAAAGTTTAAAAGACATTATTTTTAACCTAAATGGGTGAGCTGCAAGTGTAACTCGAGATAAAAATGGTTGATTGATTTATGATTAAAGTAATACGTTTTCATTATGGTTATGTAAGTTATGTAATAAATTAAGATAGAACATTGAAATTACAAGGTTTCTGTCTCATTTTATTTATTCTTGGGAGGAAATTAGTATATCATATTTTATAGTTATGCGAAAGATATATAATAAGTATACAGATTTTGAATACGGTACATATACGAGTATAGCGCCTTATCTTCTGTATAGGTCTAGAATATACTTTTTTTAGTTTGAATACCTGGTCTGTCTAACAATCTGCCAACTGTTTTACTTCTGCTAGAATGTAAGTTACTTCGTTATGTTCATCGCCGCTCACATAATATAATTTAATCGAATTCTGTGTTTGCTTCTATAAAAAAAAATTGTAATACAGATATTAGACAAAACCAATTTCCTTACCAAACATCCAAGGTTTAAAAATTTTTAAAGCTTGTATATATTTATATTATAGATTTATATTATATTGTCTTGAAACATACTTCGTCCAGCTTGTGCTAATTATAATTTTGATAAAATAGGAAATACTGTTTCATCTTGTATGATGAGTACTTTAGTGTTTTAATAAATGAGTTCTTATTTTATAGCTTGTTCATAATTAATTGTAAGTTAAAGCAATAATCACATAGTAAAATAGCCTTATTCGTGGGTGCGCCAGAATTATTTTCACGGTGGTACATCTTTATCCATAGCATAGTAAGACATCCATCTTATTAATCAGTATAAAGTATGGCATTTTACTAAGTATTAAAGTATTATTTTGTATGTTCTACATTTATTAAAAAAGTGACAGCTTATCTCATCCAGTTTCTTAAAAAATCAGCTGGACGAGAGGTAACACATTTTTTAAAGGCATTTTGTACTACCTCTCAGGTTACCCACTGGTGCAGTCGAGTAAGAAATATGTTTCAAATACACCTTGTGGGTGGTACAAGGGGGTCCCGACGCCTATGGGCTTAGTAATCGCGTCAATAAATTTAGTCTTACTATGCTTTAGAAACAACTATATTTAACTTAAATATCAAATAAGTAGGTATCGAGTTTGATAAATTGCACCTAAAATAGAGATACAATAAACAATTATTTTATACAGATTATGCTCAATATGCAGTCTTATCACAAATATAATGTATTCCAGTCAACCGTAACATAAACAACTGAAATGATTATTTTTGGATGTTTATGCAATCTGTGAACAGATTGCTCGTATTATGTAGGTATGTTTTATAACATGTCTTTCTCAACAAGACAACAAAAAACAATCAAAGACAATCTCCTTTACATATCCTTTACATAATTTTGAAAAAAGAAATTAATTTAAAAAACAGTCCATAAAGTAACAAAAATTTAATCACAAGTAGTTGCCAAATGAAATAAGGGCCTACAACTTGTTTTTTTTTTCTTTTCTCATGGACGGTTAAATTTATGTCACTACCGTATTGGATCTGCTTCTACATAAGCCATTTGGAGCACTATTTACCAGTTATTTCTTGAATATGGCTCAAAGGACGTCCTGTGCTTTTCAGCGCCTAGTGGTCTTCAGCAGATCGAGGGAGAATTCTCAGATGTATCTTTGAACTACCTCTTAAACAAACATAAACTCGCAAAACGAAACTACAGGAATCCTAGGCCCTTGCCTTAAATTATAAATATTATCATCAATTTCAGTAAGCATTGTCGTGACGTGAAAAGAAGCTCCTATCGCTAATACTAATTTACCTTACATGGTTAATCGGACTCTGCCCATCAGATACAAGCTACAACACTACAAGCTACAGTTACAAATTTAAGCAGTCTAAATATCACGCTATTGATTTTAAGAAATTTAAAACAATATTACGTAGATACGTTTCAATTTGCTAACTTTTTTTTTAAATACGCTTAACATAAAGGTAATAATTCGGTCCAATTCCCTACGTAGCCACACGCGAAGCTGTGAACTTGATTACATGATACCCTCCTATTTTGTATATGCAATGCACTAACCGACCCAACGAATTTCATATTGTTCCAGAACCAATAAATGTTGTGTTGACTGAATTAAGTTGAAACTCACATACAAAGGGTTGAAGGGTCTTCTAATGTTTCGTCCGTTTTTTTGTTTAATGCACAATTTATTAGAAATTAAAAATTTACTTAATTGCCAAATGTTTTATTTAATAGTCTGTTAAAGAAGAATTCAACAAATCAAACATGCTACAAATATTTTACACTTTACGTATTAAGGTGTAAAACATATATTGAGCAATACTGCTTAAATGTATTGCATAAAAACTATACTTGCATAAAAATTGCAACTGAGACCTCTCTACTAGGTTAGAGTTATAGGCCCAAAAAATACACCTACACTAGATAACCGACGTCAGCTTGTGTAAACCACTGAGTGACTAGCGGCTTTCGCGGTTAAGACCTGATTCACACTAGTTAAGTCATTAAGTCGATTGAAAAGTATTTTCTTACCTAAAATACTCATTTCGATCAAAAAATAATTTATATTGTCAATGGAAGTACAGTTACAAACAAATACTATTTTACAATACCATAAGCAGAGGCGGCGTAGGGCGTGGGCGACGTGGGCCACAGCCCACGGCCTTGCGGTCCAAGGGGCCTCGCGCCATGGAGATTTATGTATTACTTAAACCTAAGCCATGAACGCGCCGAAAAAAGTGCTTGCGTCGCTATCACACGTGAGAAATCCCCGCTGTAATGCACGTCACCACTGGCCTAAAAAAGGGTATTCCCCTGAAATTGCGTTCCTATCGCTAGCGAAGAATTTCCGCTGCGCGGCGCCGCCCAAAACAAAATAGGGTATTCCCCGTTCGTCAAATAACAGCCCCGGTGTACGGGACACCGCAACTTTTTGACGATTTGTTTTCATGCTGTTGGTCGTCAAAGCAAAGCGTATGTATAGTCTACTTGGGTTGACTTGTCGTGTATAAGTGATAATATCTTTTTTTTTATGTGACATTCTATTTAAGAAATTAAATCTGTGGTTTACTGTTTCAATACGCTGTTTTGTAACTATAACTACTTATAAAATAATAGATACGTAGTCTTGTACTAACTATTGATTTATTGTTTGTGATCTGAAGAAAAATAATTGTACCGGGATTAAGTGAAAGGTAAGAAATCATTTTATTTACACATAATACTTCTTTTTTTGACTTCAAATGTTTATTTTATTATCTGATCGAGGAATGTAGGTTTTATTTTCAATAAATTTAAATTAATATTTAAAACTTTATTTTTATAAGAAAAAATCGTAAAGTGTACTAATTATCCAGTAGTATTACGTAGGTAACTAAACCCAGCAGACATAAAGTTACACGAGGCAGGGGAATTCTATATATCATGTGTCTGCCTTGTTTATGGACCACGAGAGCTAGTCTTATAAAGTATTATTGTTTTTGCCCACAGATTACTTATCATGTCAGGCTTAGGCCCTAAGAGAGATAGAGATGCTGGGAGGAAATGGGAATCCGGATCAGCAAAACGAAGAAGAAAAGCTGAAAGAGCAATATCAAACCAGGCGTTAAGTACAGGTACAGGTATGATGAAGTTTCTTAATCCAACTGCATCTGGTACGACAGAACCATCTGAATCGACAGCGTCGACTTCTAAAAAATATTCAGCCACGATTGAGATTCCTATGAATTTGAGAAGTACTGATGGAGAACCACTAAATACTGATACCGAACGACAGTCTGAAATTGATACAAAATCAATATCTAACGAATCAGATTCCGACGATGAAATTCCTGTGTTTCCAGAGAGCAATATTCTAGATCACGAAAAAAAAATGAAAATTTGTTCTCCACCAACTAGCAGCGATGCGAGTGACGCAATTAAACAAGTATTTGATAATTTTGATCCAGGTATGTGGTCGTTGCCCATATCAGATGTTCAGCGTCATGATATAGTTCAGAACGGCCCCTCACAACAATTAAATATTGATGATGAAGATTATCCCAAAGACGACGACCGTAGGCACTTTTCAAATTTTCATTTCTCTAGAAAACTAAATAATGGTGAAATTCAACATCGTCGCTGGTTAGTTTATTCTAAGTCTCAAAATAAAGTATTCTGTTTTCCATGCAGACTTTTTGGCAATTCACAAACTCAGATGGTACAGGGAGGATGCTGTGACTGGAAACATTTAAGCAGTATTTTACAAAGACACGAGAATACCAAAGAACATATGGCATTTATGTTCCAATGGATAACATTAGAGAGAGGCATAAAACACGAGAAAACAATAGACAAAGAAAACGAAAGGCTTATTCGTGAATCTCAAAAACATTGGTACAATTTGTTTGAGAGGTTAATCGATATTATTAACTTCTTAGCCTCTCATAATCTTGCATTCAGAGGTCACAGAGAAACTATAAAGACAGACGGTGACTTCAGGAATAGTGGGAACTTTATTGATTTATTTAGATTGATATCAAAATTTGATCCTACTTTACGAGAACATATGAGACGTATTACTGACAAACAACTTGCGCATCATTATTTAAGTCACGACATACAAAATGAATTGATTACACTGATGTCAAAAACGGTAACTGATGAAGTGATTCGCAAATTAAAAGAGGCAAAATATTATTCTTTTTTGCTTGACTGCACTAGAGACTGTAGTAAAGTAGAACAAATGTCTGTGATCTTAAGATTTTGTAATACATCAACGGGCACAATAGAAGAACATTTTATTGGATTTCTTGCTGTAAGTGAGACAACAGGAGAATATTTAAGTAATGCCATACTAGGCGAGCTAGAAAAGTATGGGTTAGATATTCAAAACTGCCGTGGCCAAGGATATGACAATGGCGCAAATATGGTAGGCATAAATAGTGGAGTCAAAACTCGAATATTAAATATAAATCCTAGGGCATTTTTCACGCCTTGCGGTTGTCATAGCTGGAATCTGCTGTTGGTAGACGCCGCTAATTCTTCGGTGTCAGCAAAAACATTTTTTGGTTTTATCCAAAAAATTTATTTGCTGTTTTCAGGTTCCAGCAAACGCTGGGAATTGGTCAAAGATAAATTAAAACTTACCATGAAGCCTTTATCGGATACGAGATGGGAAAGCAGAATCGAGGCAGTTAAGTCCATACTATTTCAATTTGATGATGTTGTAGGATGCATAGAAAGTTTGAAAAATCAAACAGATCAATCAGACACTCTCAGTGATTGTGATTCAGTATTAAACGAAATGCTTAGTTTAGAATTTGTAATATCTTTACATGTATGGTATGAATTGTTATCGCGTGTTAATGTGATAAGCAAACTATGGCAATCTGTACAAGTCCATTTGAGCATTGCCCTTAAACATTTGCATACATTTTGTGACTGGATCAAAGAATATCGGCAAACTGGATTTGAAAAATGCTTGTCTGATGCTCAACAATTTATTGACAGAATCTGTTATGATCTGCCGAACGAATTTAAAAACAAAAGAGTAGTGAAAAAGAAAAGGGTCTTTGATTATGAGGGCGAGGATCAACCTATACAGTGTCCCAAAAGCCGGTATGAAGCAAATTTTTTTAACACTATGCTTGATTCAATTATTACCAATATGGATTTGAGATTTATGGCTTTAAATCAACATCATGAAAATTTCGGTTTTCTGTATGATATAAGTAAATTAAAAAATATTCCACACGAACAAATATTAAAAAATTGTCAAGATTTACACACAGTCCTACGAGTGGGTGAGAGCAGTGACTTTCAACCTTACGAATTATATGAAGAATTACAAATAATGATCCCTAATTTACCTAACTTTATAACAGACGTAAAACAGTTGCTTCAAACCATTACACATAATAACTTAAAAGAAATATACCCAAACATTTACATCGTCATTAGAATATTATTAACAATACCAATTAGTACAGCCTCCGCTGAAAGGAGCTTCTCAAAATTAAAACTCATTAAGAATTATTTAAGGAGTACGATGTCACAGGAACGACTTTCTGCGGTCGCAATTTTGTCTATCGAGGCTGATATAGCATCCAAGCTAGATTACGAGCACGTAATTAAACAATTCAGCAGTGTGAAAAGTAGAAAATTTCTGTTCCTGTAATAATTAAATTAAATTGTTTTTTAACGTTGGTCTTAATATCTTAAATATTTTTAGGTTAGCCGATGAAATTTTTTTTTACCTAATTATATATAATCATATATGATAATACATAATTAGATAAAAACATTTTTCATCGGGTAGTTGTAAGTTTGACTATATTTTGCATGAATAAAAGTTTAATAATGAAATGACATATGTTTTTTATTTTAACAAATCTGTCTTTATGCCCGAGGAGAGGGCCTCGCAAAATGTATCTTGCCCACATAAAATTATGATCTGGCGCCGCTACTGACCATAAGTAAATTATGATTAGTTTGCAGTAAATAAAGTTTTTGAAAAAAAATTTGTTAAATAGAAACAAAAAAGCCAAATATTTAAAAAAAAAAAGCTATTGTATTTTTTTTTAAATTTTATTAATTGGATTACCTCCAATTTTTAGACATTATACATAGGAATAGAAACAACACCTGTGTTTGTACTATATTAGATATAAACACAACAAGCATAGTTAGAATACTAGACAAGCCTCTACTCATGTGCATGTGAAAGATCTTGGTTTTTTTATGAAAGAGAAGGCAAAGAACAGACGGCTAACCTCATGGAAACTGATTACCACCGCCCATTACCGCCTGCAACTTAAAAATCACAAGTCGTAATAGGCCTTTATGCTCTTTTCTCGCCTTTACTCATTTTTTTTCAATAATTTCAATTGTACTCGCCAGTTCCAAATAATTTCAAAAATGTATTATTTGATTAGAAAACTTTATAACAAGTAAAGAGTCATAGATACCCCAATTTTTTTTCTTTAATTGAGAAGGTTATCAATATGTTTATTAGTGGAATATTTACTATAACATGCGCCATTACGATGAGTTAAAAAATTAAAAACTGTAGCCTATTAGAATGATTTCGTGAAAAGGAACGAAATTGTGGAAGAGGAGGCTGGTAAAGTTAAATTTAAAGCCAAAGTTGGCCGTGAGATGTCAGATGTCACTTGATATATTATGCGACTTCTATAAGACTAAGAATCGCTGTTTTTTTTGAAAATTGAAATAACGTGGCAGGTAAAATACTTGGAGTTAACGAGTACCACAATTTGACAAGCTTTTTATAGTAGAAGCTGTCTAGAACTGAAAAATCTACAAATTATTAAAAAGGGTACTAAAGAGACACGAGTGCAGCGCCGACCGTTGAGTCACCTCCCTCCCTCTCTCAAAAGATTTCTTCATAGTCATAGTGCACGCAGAGAGTTAGGGTTACGCATAATACTTTTTTCTATTAGCACAAATCTTATGACACTAAAAGGAGTACACGAAACAGAGTGACGTAAAACCTATCATTACAATATAAAATATATTAAAAAATGTAACTCGTTGTAAATATATGTACTTATGTATACCTAAGCAGAGAAGACAGAAAGGTGACCTATGCAGTATCGCTCCAAACATGATGTATCTATAGTTGATATCAGTAGGCTGAAATATTGTCTGCAGTGTTTACTTATTGGAATAAAGTAGATAACATTATATTGTTTATCATATACCGTATTGTATGCCTAAAGACTGAATATTGACGCAGCTCCTGATGTATTTGGAAACAGTTACGAAGATGATGGGCTTCATTTGATGCCATTTTGTTTTAAATTAACTTATGAGTGTTATAAGTTATTCTGATTTTTTATAATATATTTTAAAGTGATTAAGTACATTATAAAGTATATTTTTTATTTTCAAGATTCTACAGTACTCTGCGTACCCATATCGCGATCGCGATGCACGCTCACAGATAAATTTTGTCTGCAGCACAGTTTTTTTTTAAATATTTCGGACATTTAATACACAACGCCATCTAGTTTCAAACTAAGCAGAGCTTGTACTATGATAACTAGACTGACTGATAGAGTACTTATATACTTTTTCCTTTATAAATACATACATATTGTACATAGAAAACACCCAAACTCGGAAACAAATATTTGTACATCGTACAAACATTTGATCCGACCCGGGAATCGAACACGAGACCTCAAGCGTAGCAGCCGCTTTCGCTAACGCTACGCCATCGAAGCGGTCAGTTTGAAAGACATCTGTAAATTAAAAATATACGCATAAGTAGCGAACAATACTAACTCGCAACGTCAGGTAATAAAGTAGATATCCTAAAAACCAAGTGTGATTCATACAAATACTTAGGTGTTGTAAATTTCACAACACAATACACTACATTACTATCGGCAATGTGACGGATTAAGAAACGAAAATCCGTGTGGTGACAGATTAAAAATACGGAGTTTCACCACGCCCATTCATCTCGTGGGTGTCGTTAGGGCCGACTTGTGAGACAAACCACGTAGAACAACGGCAGTGCAAAGAGAGGGAAAACTTAAGCAAACCCTTTATCAAACTGTCTGGCGTGGTGCACCTGATAGGTCAAAACCTCCTTTCTAAGGAGCCTATGTCGAGCCAGTGGGCTAACTAAAGGCTGTTGTTGATGATCATGATAAACAAAGTACAGTATAGTACAAAAAATATTTAGTAAAAAGTCAGAGAGAATTTGGAGTAAAATGGAATACTAAATTGTTCTTGGAAGAGATTTCATATGATTACATCCCGTTTTCTGACTGTAGTTACATAGAAAATAATAAATATAATTTATTTCTCTCAAAACGTACAAAGATATTCTTACACTAAAGGTACAGTATAAACAGAACCTTGTTGAGAACTGGAGTCTGAGCTAGGTTCGAAACCTGTGTGACAGATCTCCAGCCCGCGTCTTCAAACGCTACAAAAGTTATCTTAGTGGCTGCAATGTGGAAACATTGTCACAAGAACTAATAAGAGAAACAATTTGTAAACATTAGTGGTGTATGTATGAATGTATGTATGTATGTATGTATGTATGTGTCTTTGTGTGTATGATTGTATGTGAGTATTGCTTGAAAGTTTTGTGTGTATATATGTGTAGGTGTAGTGCGAGAGAATAATATGTTGTACGTATTTGTGTTCGAATTACAGTACAAAATAAATGAATGATAGATATCAGAGGTATGAGCAGAATACCAAACAGGTAATCAACTATAATTAGGTTTGCCATAAATATTCCTTTGGTTCGTTGGTGGTATTTCTGTTTGTTGACAAACAGGCAATGATTCAGTCGTGAATATTGCTTCAAACGTGTGTCGCCTTCTACGTTCCAAACAAAAGTACACATCTACGTGAAACCTGAGATCTATCAAATTATACCTTGTTACGTGTAACTAAGGCTGAATTTTCTTTCTGATTTCGAAATGTTTTAAAGGCATTCTAGTGCACTTAATTTATTTGAATTATTTCATTATGCAGCTGTTATCGAACTTACTTGTGTTGCAACATAAAAGCTAGTGCCAGTAGACCCTTTACACAAATGTTCTTCCTTACTGTTCATTACTGTCGTCAGCCTATCGCTGTCCACTGTTGAATAAAGACTTCTGCAAAGGAGCGCCAATTATTTTTACTTTTTGCTTAACCTAAAAATATATAATGAGAAATCCGTCTAAGTTTAGCCCACAAGTCATATCTACCGCCTCTGACACCGCCAAAATTTCACTACTTTTTTTTCTTGTTCTTTCTAGCCTTTTTATTCCCAAGATTATTTGGGGTCGGGTATTAGTTCAACTAGTTTTACCTGAATATCAGTTTTTCCAAGGAGGGTGAACTAAATTCGTAGGTTGAACTAGTTGTCAGTATATTTGAGGGTACTGACTTCCCAATAAGGATTACCATAGATGTTCATGACAACCTGGACCGTCGGCTTAACGTGCTCGCCGAGGTATGGATGTGAAACAACACCAACCTTCCACACCCAATGCTGTTATTAAGAATTTCTTGTAAGATAAATCCAACTATACTTTTGACCCGATCACAGTCGAGTATGCTAACCGCTAGACTAACAAGGCGGTCCATAATAACATTATTATGTTAGAAACTAAACCTTGTGACAATCACCTTCTAATTTATTTTCAGAAATTCAACAACTGTCCAACGAGCTTCACAGAATCAAAGTTTCTGCCAAGTCTGGATTTTGACGACAATTTATCGAAACAATCACCACAAGCGAAGGTTAGATGCACTAATCAAGACAACGTTAGATTTCAAGTCGAACCGTCACAAAATTGGCAGCTAGTCGTATTGGTACCTGAACACACTAACGATACCGAAGCTGATAAGTACTCGGTAAGTTACTTAACCTTAAAAAATAACTCAAACATAATCAAGAGTTGTCAAAAAACAAAATGGAAAAAAGGAAACGTAGTTTACAATAGACAAAAAGAAGAAGCTTTGCTTATAAAAAACGGAGGGCATTTTAATTTTGACGGGCCTGTTGGTCTAAAGGTAGGTTTATGATCCTGACTGCTAAACCAGACATCTTGGGTTTGATTCTAAGACTAATATTTGTGTGATGACCACAATGATTTGTTCTGCGTCTGGGTGTAATTTATCAATTGCATGTATGCATTTAGAAATATATGTGTTTATCAACAGCCTGGCTACCATTTTTTTTTTATTTTTTACGTGTGGAAACCCTCACGGCCCGTCACCCCACCGGGGTTTACGGCAGGATGGTGTGTTGGAATCGGACCAACTAAAACCACACGGTATGCCACTCTGCGCCTAAGATAGGAGGGACCCGGGAATAGTTGTTATTACGACATCCAGATTAACAGCCTGGTTACCATAGTACAGGCTTTGTGTGAGATGTGTGATGATATTATTATTAAAATGCTAGTAATGCTAAGTGCAGATTACAAGCAATCATAATCTACAAAGCATTTTTGATTCGGTCATTTTTTTCTTCTGACATTTAAATTTGTAAAAATGTAAATTTCTTAATCATTATAGTTAACAGTGTTTTGACAATTTACTGTCGTATTATACTTTAATAGTTTTAAAATTTCCACATCACGATATCAGAAAAGGATCAGTAGGGTACCACAATGCGGGTTTTTAAAACTGAGATAATAGTCGAGTTTGGAAAGTTATGCGGCAGAATATTTCATTGAACGCTTAATAGCTACCGTTATATGTAAAACACATTAGGTGGACGAAATTTGTAAGCAAAATATAATATATGGAATTTAACAGTTGAGTTCAAAGTTCAAAGGCTATAGGTATCAACAAAACTGACTATAAATATTTAAACTTCAAAATAATTGATCAGTAACAAAATTGATTGGGAAAAAAGGAAAAGTAGCACAGTTAGTGAAACAATATTAACAATTATTTATATATTATTTACATTTTGAGGAAGCCATATTCCAAACTTCCTATGAAAACCTATTGGAGTAAATAATTTAAAGCTATCGTTGTTATTAAAAAAAAAAAGAATTGTTGTTGATATGTAGGTATTTTTTCAAAGAAATTTATTCTGCTACTACTTCTTCGAGATTCCTGAAGAAATAAAACAAACTAAAAAACGTTTTATATTTGTTTTAGATAAACTACAGCCTAATACCACCAAAAGTAGAGTATGAAGAAGTCAGCACAATCCCCATAGGAAACTACACATTTTGGAATACAGACCTTCGTATTGGCGAGCCTTTGAAGTGGCGAGGAGGGTTTCTCCTGCCACAATATAATCAGTTGTCAATTCCAGAACCCCAGAAATATGATATCAACGTGAAATTTTCCAAAGGAAATGAAGGAAATAAGACAATTTTAAACAGTCTATTTACGTGGAATACAACAGGTGGTATGTATATATATTCAAGTTTTTTATAAAAATAATTTTCCATGCGAGAGCCATGCTCTGTTGTTATTTCCTCTGATTCTGAACTCAAAAGGCGACAATACACTTGCCCATGGACAACGACCTTAGACCTTATTAGACCGACGGGCGGCCTATTCCTCTACTTTCCATGCCTACTTACAACATGAAGACTAAGTAAACAAGAGGTATATATGTACATTCAGGTCCATGTTTCCAAACAGGTCAGTACAAGTTTATTAAATGAATATTATACCACCTATTGTAAAGGCCAAGCCGGTACTTTGGAAAATTGATGGAGAAATTGTGAGTTCAATTAGAAAAGAATAGATAGCACACTGGGCAGGCAGTCTGGGCAGTGCAGGTCAGCATAAGAGTCCAAGTTTATCAGACTGTAACCATAACTGTCTTTATGGTAGCAAAAAACGTATAGTATAACTTATTCTTTCAGAGTTGGACGTGTGCTTCGACATCGTGAACTCCTGTGATAAATCCGGTATCAGCAATTTCAAATTATGGGTAAGCAAACCACAAAATTATTTAACTCTTTCTTCAGTAAACATATAAATCAATGAATACAAATCAACAACACTCAGTAGTTCTATTGATTTTTCATAAAAGTAATTAAATACGTTTTTGAATGACCCCATTGAGTATGGGATATTTTTCTTAAATTGAAAAAAAAATAAAAAGCGATCGTGCCGTAGTCGATCATGATGTCTCATCATTATTAACCAACTTGTGGTCTATTTATCTATGATGGATCCTGAAATTCATTAAAAATTTATGCAATATTTATTTGCAATATGGGCATGTAATTTAAATTTAAGGTAGGACAGTTATTAACATTGGTCTTTAAAGAGAAAGTTATGCAAAGTGATTCTTGTTTTATTTAAAACATTTTTAAAAACTTTTATCCTCTTGTTACAGTTTCATAAAATAACCCATACTTTCTCAATATAACCAGTTTCTTTAAAGTTATAATAAAAGAAACTTATAGTACCAATTTCGTTACTGATTTTTTTAGATATTTTTATTTGTTTCAGCCTGATTCCAAAGCACAAAAGATTTTACACAACTTGTCATTAGATGACAAATGCGATATACGCGTGACTGGCATGTATGGCACTACTAAATTTCCCTACCGAACGCCAAAGTGTAACGATGATGTAAAATGTCTACTCAGTAAGTATACCATAGTTCTTCTTTCGCTCCTGCCATAAAATAAAAATATTGGATTCGATTTCTTTTCTCTATGATCTGATTTAGCTTAGGTATTCGTTACAAAAGTGTTTAGATCTTAGAGTTATTTAGATTTTTAGTCCTTGGTATCGATTCTTTTTAGTAACTTCACTACAGAGCAAAATTTGCCAAACAGATCATCCACGCTACCACTCTGATGTCATTTCTTTAAACTTTTATCTAGGAGACGAAAGTCAATAATATTTATATTTCAATAAGGTTTTTTTTATATGTTAGATAACAGGACACCAGAGATTCCCACGAACATTTCAATTGAAGCAACAGAGGCCACAGCAGGTACATGGAATGTTCACGTGGCTTGGTCACAGCCGCTATACCCTGTGGAACTATACAATATCACTTTGCATGCACAGGATGTATGGAGCCTAAATGTGCCAGGGGTAAGTACAATATTTACTATAGATCTCAACATCTCTCAATGCTGCCTCAAAACGTAATTTTTTTTTGTAACTTTTTTCTTGAAGACAGTTTGTAGCTGAGACTATTACTAATTACTCTTTTAATCATAAGAACACTTAAAAATAACAAATCAATTATTTTTTACATAAATTAACACATGTACAGCATTATATCTTTCATTGAAAACGCAGAAGTTCTCCATATTCAGATCCTGCCTAACTTCATATTATATACAATGATAAACCGTACTTTTACTTAAGAGGTGTAAAATAAAATTGGGCAACTATTTACTTAACAGAATAAGACTGAAGTGGTCTTCAAAGGAGTATCTGGTTTCGGCCTGTACTATGTTGAACTACATGCCAAACTTGGCAGGAAAACCGCAGTCACCAGCAGGCGTGCTTTGTTCCCAGGTAAATATTAAACCAGACTTTATTTTAGATTAGATCTCATTAAATTATGACGTAACAGCTCGGATGTACGACTTACGATCGAGAGATCAACTCTATCCAAGACTTGTGTCCCCTCTTGTTACAAATATTAACTTAACTGGAGAAATTAACAAGAATACAAGTGATTTATTGTGTAAATACTAGTTAGTGTAAGAAAGAAAAAGAATTGAAAACATTAAAACTCTAGGTTTGGCTGATTTTTAGTTAACTAGCGGGTGGTTTCACCAAGCAGACTAACCACCCGAAGCGCTCACGTTTTCTATGCATAATATATGTACATATTTACAATAAAATATACATAGGTATTCTATCAGTCAATCTAGCTTTCATAGTACAAGCTCTGCTTAGTTTGAAACTAGATGACGTCGTATGTTGGATATCCGAAAATATTATCATTATAAAGCTCAGCCGACGTCGGAAAACGGGGTGGCGGCGCGCGGGGCGGCGCTGGGTGTAGCCGCGTGCGCCGCCGTGGCACTCACCGCCGTCTGTGTGTGGTGCCGGGCCCGCCGCCCCTACAGGCCCGACGACCCTCCGGTGAGTATCGTACACACTTCGAGTGATGTATCGGATAGCATGAACGGATTCTATGCAACGGTGAATTTATGTTATACAATCAAATAAGGTCGTGTTGTGTTCAGTAAATATTTCATAGCATTCCACTAAGAGATAGAAGTTACCGGAGGTTCAACCCTCCCCACGCCCTGTCTCGGAGGCGGTACGATGGCAGGAAATACACTTGTGTGCAGAAGCCTTGAGTCACTTACCGCCAGGTGACTCGTCGACTCGTTTGCCCATGTATTGCAACTAATATATGCTATAATCTTGTGCTATATTTAATTTTTTTTCTTCTTTCTCATGGTAGGACGACGAACTACCGACAAAAGGCGACATAGAAGGCACAAGCATAACATTGGAAATAGAAGACAGTTGGGAGATTCGGTCAGACAAGCTCTTGTTACACGAAGTAATCGGAGAAGGAGCGTTCGGCGTTGTGCGACGCGCCACGCTCGCTCCCAATGGAACAAATGTCGCAGTTAAAATGCTTAAAGGTAAGACTTTTTAAGTCAATCAAATCAAATATTTAGTTCGTTTCACATTTGCTGTTATGTGTATTTCTCGTATTCGTCAGTACAACTACACTAAAACATGTATTGAGTTATTTAGTTAAGGTTAAGAAATTGAATGTAGTTATATTATAAGAACCGGCGGGCGGCGGCAACCAACAGAATTAACCTTACAGTGTAGGACCAGCTTGGTGTGGTTAAAGTAATTCCAGAAAGAAAGAAATACTTAAAAAAACTTTGTTTCAGACTTCCCATCGCTCGAAGAAATCAGGTCATTTAGGTCAGAAATGGAGCTAATGAAAACCGTGGGAGTACACCCACACCTTGTCAGTCTGGTGGGTGTCTGCAGTGGACGTCGTCCGCTTATTATCGCCGAGTACTGCAGTCGGGGTGACCTGCTTACTTTTTTGAGGTACATACTCGTATACATAATGTTTTTCTACAATTAACCTTTTGTATGAATTAATTAGTACCTAAAACATACTTTAAAGTTGCAAATAATTTAAGAACCATATTCGATCATTTCATTTACAGATGCACGTATGATATTATGGTTTCTAAACGTAAGGCTAACAACTATAACAATAATATCGAAACATCAGACTACAGAAATGACCTGTTCAAGCGTAAAATGCAGATGGAAAATTCTAAACTCGTCGTCAACAAACTTTATGAGCTTCAGGATATTTGTGACAGAGAACTCACATCCATAGACTTGCTGTCCTTCTGCCGGCAGATCGCCATGGGCATGGAATTCTTAGCAGCTAATCGTGTAGTGCACAGGGATCTGGCAGCAAGGAATGTATTGGTCACTGGAGATAGGACGCTGAAGATTGCAGATTTTGGATTATCCAGGGATGTATATGAAGAGAATCAGTATAAACAAAAGGGTAATGGGAAGATGCCTATAAAATGGATGGCACTGGAATCGTTGACAAGGAGGATATATACCACGGCGAGTGATGTGTAAGTATTCTTTACAGAATCATTAGCTGAAAAATACATGAAAGTCAAACATATAACTCAAAAGCGGTAATCTAGTAACTAGTACTAGTACAGAAATTTGAAAGGTGATTAAAAATGACTCTTTTTCTAAGGTGGTCGTTTGGTGTAGTGGTATGGGAGGTAGCTACCGTTGGAGAGGCGCCGTATACCTCGATACCTGCGGCCCGGCTGCCGAGGTTAATAAGATCGGGTTACCGCCTGCAACGTCCCTCTAACTGCAGCCCACAATTGTAAGAGTTTATTATTTTACTTAGTTTTCTTTATAAATTTATTTGAGTTAGGGATAGATTAATATTTAAACTATTTAAATTTAATTAAAATCAATAAAAATGAAGTTTGCCCTATCAAATGACTTTCTAAACATCAAAAATGGACTAAAACTAGATAATTCACATTTAAAATAGATATTATCTAAATACCTCTTACAAAAGTAAAATTTTGGAAATCGTTTTACTAAAATAAGAGAATAGAAGATAATTTTAGAGAAATTTAAGTTTGGTGATGCAACAACAAAATTACCTTTTTTTGTGTTTACTTCACGAAAACTTGATAGTAGTAATATCTAATTATAATATAAGTTAATAATAGTATCAGAACAAGCTAATAATAGTGCCTTAAAAACTAAATCTGTAAATATGAACTACTACAGATACGACTTAATGTTGTCGTGCTGGCGTGCGGAGCCCCGCTGTAGGCCCACGTTCGCGGAGCTGCACGCGCGGCTCGACGAGCTGCTGCACGACGCCAGCTCGCACTCCTACCTCGCGCTCGAGCTGGAGCCCACCGATGCACCGCCCACGCCCAAACCCCACCGATATTTCAAGATGCTCCTCAGGTACTGAAACTAATCTATATGTTGACCCAAAACTTTTAATTATTGCACTAACACATAATAATTTCATTACTTTTTTTCTTTTAAGCCCTAGAGTCGTTCATAAAGTTACAAAGCAATCTTTAAAAAAAAAACAGACAACTTGAGCAACATGTTGATCTGTCTTAAATAAATAGATAAGAAATAACCGAAGGTTGAATTAAATTGGCTTTGGATGACTGCTCAAGTATCTTAATAACAGAAAATATTTTTTTTAGTAGGAGTAAACATAGTTGGTCGCAAGGTGAGAGCTACGAGCGGCCGCTAAAACCCCTACAGAGTAACCATTACACGTCCCCGCCACAGGTGCTAACCAAGGTGCCTGCCGTGTCATGAATTTTACAAACTGTATACCGTGTATTTTACAAAGATGACCTGAAGTATAAGAAGCTTTGTATTGTATTTTTTTAGAAACAAAATATAAAAGGTAGTATTCGTCAGTTCGATCCATACAAAAAACTCCTTCAACTACTTGCACCAATCTGACTAGCTTTTCTCTATTGGCTAAAGTCTCAAAAATCTTAGTATGTAAATAGAATTATACTGATATATGATAGTTCAGAAATGAGTAGAGGTACGTTTTTCGATTATTTTCTAAAAATCTTATTAGGATTCAAGGTCCTCCATGTCCTCGTTATAATTCTCAATCTAGCTTTTATAGTACAAGGTCTGCTTAGTTTAAAACTAGATGGCCTTTTGTATCATATGTCCAAAACATGTGAGCCGTAAAATGATAATTATTATTCTTTTTAAAATCTCAGTTGTACGTCAATATTTCCTGTTGCTCTTACTGCACTCTCTGATTGAAATAAATATGATTATTTTAGATTTCCTAATAAATTTTCATTTCCATTTTGCATAGCTTATTTAGTATTGTTTTCTAATATTAAAATTGTATTAGTTAGATATGAAATTAGTAATTATGACTATTGTAGTGTATACGTATTAGACTGTGATATATATTTTATATATTGGTACTTAAATCTCGAAATATAATAGGATAAAATTTTACAAAGCAGTGACAGTGGTATGTGAATAAACATTTTTACCTTCACCTTTGTGGAATAGTGTTATTACTAAACGTGTAAACGTACAGTTTAATTAGTAGATTTAAAATCGAATGTTTTAGTATTGCCTCATTTTGTAAGTATTAACTTAAGTTATAATAGATTTGACTTTTAATAGGTTACTTTTTTATAATTCAGAATAATTATGACATACATTTTTTACTATATTATACTCTAAACATTTCTTTGTTACCTTTTTGACAGTTCAATGCTGGAACAGTGCAATATTTTTAACATTTTTGTAATGGTGACGTTTAATTTTGCAAATACTCTGTCTCTCTAACTCTAACAGTTCTCAAATAACTGTTAAAAATAAAAAAAAAAAAACAACAGAGTATAAAAACAGAAACCTGAATTTATAGATTAAGATCACGATAAATATTATCGGATACATATCTGTACATACAATTACTATAATTGTATAATGTAAATATTACTTTTGTAAAAGTATACAATTGACAAGATTTTATTCACAGATGTTGTAAAATGTTTTGATAATTAAATTTTTTATTGGCCTAATTATACTTTCATTTCTATCATATATTGAATTGTAATATTGTTATATGTGAACAATTTTACTCATAAGTAAAATTATGATTCATCATAATGATTGATAATAATATGTAGTTTGAAGAAGACGCAGTGTGTCTCTGCGTGCGCCCCGGCAGAAGTATGAATGCGAGAGGAGAGGGCGTTTCGAACGCTATACGTAGTTTTTTTCTTTTTCTTAAAGCCTGCTGATATAGTTTATATAATATTTTAGTCATTTAACACACAACGGCATTTAGCCCCAGTCTAAACGGAGCTTGTACTATAGACACTAGACAACTGATATAAATATACATATATACTTTTTTTTGTAACAATTTTCGAAACAAATATTTGCTGATCATACAAACATTTGGTCCGACCCGGAATTCGAATCCGAGACCTCAAGCACAGCAGCACTCAGTTTAGATGCACTAATTCCAAAAATCAACTTTATGATATAAATGAATATCCGAGTTACCTGAAGGTAAGCGGTTGACCACAGGCATCTGGAATTCACAAGTCACAAGTACATTGCCGGTCCTTGAAGTCATCCTATATTTTAACAATAGTACCAGTCGAGGTCAAACCGGATAATGTTGACCGAAGCATGACACTTCCAACGGTTAGTTCCAACGTCACCCCACCGGGGTTTATGGCGGAGTGGTGTGTCGTGTCGGAATCGGACCGACTAAAACCACACGATGTGCCACTCTGCGCCTGAGAGAGGAGGGATCCGGGAACAGCCGTTATTACGACATCGTAATCCCTCCTAGCGCCTGCCCGCTTTCGCAGGCGCCATCTGCGGATAAACTCTCTATTTAGGCGACGTCCGGCACACGCAGACGTCACCTCCTCGCGGCTGGCCACTATAGCGGATGGAGGGGAAAACCCGTCCCGTCCATCCGCGGCCACACTCAAGGCGGCATGAGGCGCTGGTATGCGCGCCTCTGCCGCCCGGCTCGCCGACGGCGAATTGGGTCCGAGTGGATATCGTCCTCCCGGGCCCTCTCCGCGGCCTCCTTCCGCGAAATTACGTCTTCGCAAAAGGTTGCGACCGCGGTAAAACAACTGTCGCTACTGGCCATGGAGCGTATGTTGGCCGGTAGCGAGAGATCTCCTTCAATAACTGCCACCCCCACGCTGCACCGCCCAGGCGGAACAAACCGCTAGCGTGTGCTGAGCCGAGTCCCCACTGCAGTCGCAGTGGTGACAGGCGGGACTCAAGACCCTCCTGGCGACCGAGTGCAGATACTTCCCGAAGCAGACTATTGTGTCCACCCCAACATAAATAGTCAGTATAAAATAAATAAGGATGTACTTTAAGCTTTTTGCAGTGGTGTTATCCAGGGTACTTTATCAATTTTATTTAACACGACTCCAATTTTGTTACGTTCACAATAGTACTTTGACTTACATACTGTCGTCGTAAAGTAATGTATTTTTTTAAGTTAAAATTTTGTAAGTGTGACTACATGCTTGAAAAATCGACTGGATAACTAAATGATGATGATGGAATCTATCCATTAGATTATCCCTCTACTCTATTCATAAATTTATACAACTTTGTACATCAGCGGACTTAATACCCAGGATATTCTCTATCAACCTTTATGTGGTGTAGAAATCTTGAGGTAATCACTATTAAACAATTTAAGCATACATTGATGATGTACTCCAAACCAACTTCGGCAACGGCAGCGAATTTCAACGGTGACCAGTCATCTATATAGGTGATATTATAGTGTACAAGTGTGTGCGCAAACACAGGTGCACTTTCTGTTCCCTCACTCTCACAATCCGATGGATGGCTATCCGACACGACCGGGGATAGATCAGGCGCAGAACCGACTCCAACTTCCAAACACCGGGCCGTTATTAATCATTTCTACAATAAGAAAAAACTCAATTACACGTTTTTGACCCAATCCGGGAATCAAACCCGAGACCTCTTGATCGGCAATCACATGCGCTAACCACCAGACCAACGATAGAGTTAAAAAAATTAAACATTACACACGATTACATTCATAATTTTAATTTTTAATTTAATACACATACACTATATGCATGTGTACACAACAACATACACGCGTTATTGAGTTTTTTTATTCTGAAGTTCTGAAGAGGAAGAAGAAGAAGAAGAAATTCTGAGTAACAGCTCAAACTTTGAAAGTTGGGGTCTTAACCTTCGTGTCTCGAAGAACACGTAAAGCGGTCAGTCCTACGCCTGATCTCTCCCCGGTCATGTCGGATAGCCGTCCATCCTGCGTACTTTGCTGGTCTCCGTAGTCACTGACCACAGTAGCCAAAATCGGCTAGGAAAACATCATTTGTTATATACGATAATTACTTTACATTCTAATTGTGGAAAGTAAAGAATAAAATGAAAACGCATATAGATATATTAACTTCGTATATTTTACAGCAATATTACTTACGCTAGATATAAAAATATCCATATTATTACACCTAGCTATCATTGTGTTGCCCTCATAAACTCCATTCGTCAAATTGTGTGTTCCAAACCCGAACATACGTTGTTAAAATAAAATTATAATAATATACTTATTATACAAACCAGAAAGCATTTCATTCCAATAGAGTGAGTCAGAACACACAAAATGCACGACCTACCTCTTTACCATTACAGTTACTAAACATGTAAAAACTACGGTAAATACTCGACCTAATTAGTGATGTAACCCACGATAAAATTTACTAATTTTACACGAAACACGCACAGCAAATGCAAGTATATAGTTTAATAGTCGACTTAATACCGTAATTTATACATATGATGAATATAATACAGTATTTTAGGACGTACTCAATTAACAATGAGCTAAACATAGGAGCATCATATTCTCATAAAGTAAACCTTAATATTATATGATATGACAAACCAAACTAATAATTTTTTTTATATTATATCACACATAATTTTGATGCGACTTTATAACAACATTAAAAGGTAGATTCTTTACATACTGTTATATCTAATATATAGAAATATATATATATTTATGTTACACAGAGTTTATCAAATGGTTTTTTTTTTTTTAATTTTATATCACCCCTTATTCGTAAACACAATGAATATACCAGTATATCAATGAATATAATGTTGAAAGAGCGTGAATTACCAAAAAAATGTTTACTCGCTAATCTTTCTGACATAAAGAAGTATTTAAAGTATCTTAGTATTACAGTGTATCGTAATGTCTCGATTGTATGAACCTAGCTTTATGTACCATTTTCTTTTATATATAACTAATCGATCCTCGCAGTTTCACACACCTTTATGGTTATATTTCCGCTGCTAAGGTATGTTAGATAAGCTATGACAATGTAAGCGTATAATTTTTCTTATCAACATTCTATTCAATATCGAAAAAACACTGATGGATAAATCTAGAAATGACAGTTAACAAAAAAAAAACTCCGTAGTCTATTAACATTGTTTTAGGAACAAATTAAAATTACACGTTTACAATAAGGGGAAAGTTTATTCAAGGAAACATTTATAAGCAATTGTAACACTATTACATCTTTACAAAGCTTTTAATATCAACTTGCAAACACATCAATTTACATATAATTTAGAATGTAAATTGACAAATCCCTAAATTTATCAACACTTCATTTTTATACATTACCTAGTTGTAGTGCCTGAACTCAAATAAACAATATTCATTTTAATTTCGAATGATATTCAGTCTCAAAACACAAATATGGCAAGAAAATTATATAAAACTGAATAATAAACGTACTTATATAATCGATTTAAAAATATATAGTGTCATGTATTCGACTATTGTACCTGAGAGCCTATGTCCAGCAGTTGATGACAATTCAACTATTAAACACGCAGATTTTTAATGTGTTATATAAAAAAGTGCAAATTCTACACATAAAGTGAACATTTCAATGTTTAATTGCCAAAAACTATTTACTAAATAAATGTTCTTATATATTTCATAATATTTTTAAATATTTCGATGTCACCATTGGACAAAACATGGTAGTATAGTGGTAGTACACGAAACTCTGACATTGCATTGTGCATTCATAAGTTGTAAAATAAAACGACAATGTACAAGCAATATTTATATACTAACACCGTGATAAAGTGTGAACATCAATACAAAACCTTATATCTCTAAACATGCTTAGGAATGATCTATTTACTTTCATAGAGATCACACTTCAAAAAACACTTTTACAGAACTAAAAACACAAACTTAACTTTGGCTGTTAATACTTCCGAGCGTTCGTTCACTGGCGATAACTGTTATAATAACATTATACAATTTACAATGAGACAGAACTTACCAGTACATTATAAGCAACTTTACATAAGTACAGATTTGAATTTGCCTTGACACTTTCATTTAGATTAGTAATAGGATACATTCATCATTAATGTGAACTAAAATAATCGTTGTAGACTTTGAAATAAGAGACAAAATCAAATATCAATATTTGTGAGCTATCTGTAATTACATATTCAAATTTACTTTTCTTGAACCAAACTTACTTCATACCTTTTTAAACATTAAACAGACATCATAGTTAATACATTTTGTGTTTTAATCACGTTTCGAAAAACTCGAAAAATTAAAATAATTTTAATTTTCGAATTATGATTAAAATTCGAAATTGATTAAATGCACAAAATAATAATAATATTTCAGACATTTCACACACAACGCCATCTAGTCCCAAACTAAGCAGAGCTTGTACTATGGATACTAGACAACTGGTATAAATACATGTATACTTTTTTTTTTGTAAATACTATTATACATATTATTATACATCGAAAACATCCAAACCGATTGATTCGATCCGGGAATCGAACCCCTCAAGCATAGCAGTCGCATACGCTACCGCTGCGACACCGAGGCAGTCAAATAACATATTATTTGACTTGATATAAGTCCATTGGTATGGATGGTAAATAAGTGTTTACTCGGTGTGGTCTATGGTAGGAACTTAGCTTGAGATTTGAATTAAGTCTGTAACTATTTCTTTTTACTTTTGTGGGCTAGTAGCAAGACCATTACTGAAATACTTCAAGGCAAATTCATAACACATTTTCCGAAAGTACGTACATTCAGATAATATAAAGCTTAGCACTTTATTATTTCTTATTATATAGTGTTATGTTTAATTTTAAAGCCAATGTTTCATTTTAGAATGTTTTGTGAGAACACTACTGTATATATTTGAACGGTAATTGGTATTTTATATTATATACATACAATCTGCGATTTAAACCTTTTTACATCTATGGCATCTGCTTTTTTTTTGGAATGAACTTCGGTGAAACAAAAATCAATAGTGTATTGAGAACACAGGAGCTTTAGCCCAGGGTTATTAGTTAAATACATTTAAGTCTGGCTGATAGATGTCGTCCTGTTCGCATTTCATTCGAGTTGCCATATAGTAGAAAAAAACACAGTGGGTTTTTTTTTAATGTTTCAACTATCCAGGGAAATATTCAATCTTTTTGATGAGTTATAACCTACTATGTTGTAGTCGTTCTCGATTGACGTGCTTACCTAGGAGTTTTCTATTTCTATTTGTAATTTCACCTACTAATAAGTGTTTAGGTGAAATCACATGTGAAGTGCTGACGTCAGCTAATACGTACTTTCGGAGACGTGTGGTGGTTAGGTGGCGAGCGGCGGCGGTCAGTCGATGGGCGGCGGTTGCGCCGGGATGTTGACGGGCGCCGCCGTGAGATAGCCCGCCGTGTGAGGTGCCGCTGGAATAAACACATTACTTTCAATTTTTTTGTAATTTAAGAAGATGCGGTTATTGGCTCAGGTATTTATTTAGTATTACTAAAATATTAACAAATTTTACATTTGTCATTGATTACGAAATTTTTTTTACCATTTACACATTTGCTACTAAGGAATATTATTTTTTCATAGTCATTATGAAACGATTACACGTGTCGAAATGTGATATAAATCTGTTTTACGCTTGTGTTTCAAAACTAAATAAATTATTGTGCGATTACTACTTTCGTGATAACTGAATACATACGCAACGATTTACTAGTAATTTTCTTTTTTTTTTTAATGTAGTCTAAATAATACTTCGTATACGCGTGGCAAGTTCTATAATCCTTAAAATGTAACTCGGTCTCTATGACAGTTGTCACTGGTGTCATTTTAGTACTAATGAGGTACATTTTTTATATTTATAATGAACTAGCTATTGCCAGCAGCTTCGTTTGCGTTAGGAGGTATTATTGTTAATTAGGTATAATTTTTGAGGCTTTACTTTCGTTTAGATAAAAACTTTTATCGCCTATTTTATCCCCTTGAGGGTAGAATTGATCAAAATCGTTTCTTAGCAGATGCCTTCGTCATAATATCTACCTGCATGCCAAATGCCAGCCAAATCGGTTTAAAATTGACAAAATTTTATACAAACTTTCATCCCCTATTTTATCCCATTGGGGGTAGAATTGATCAAAATTCTTTTTAGCGGATACCTACGTCACAGTATCTACCTGCATGCCAAATTTCAGCACGATCCGCCCAGTGGTTTGGGCTGTGCGTTGATAGATCACTTTGTCAGTCAGACACTTTTGAGTTATATATATTTAGATTACACTTCATTTATAATGAATTACACTTCATTTGTAATAAATTTGGCAAGTTAAGAATGAAACTAAAAAACATAGGTAATACAAAATACAATCACTTCGTCACATTCGTAGCCATCTATCGTAGAGACAAAGCTATATTTTAAGGACCTTAAACTAGCCCTCACCATGTAATTCCTTTTTTATAGTTATATTTCGAGGTATAAGTTGATCTAAAATGATAGAATGCTGTGCGTATAGAGTATAGCGGTACCGGTGAGCGAGTTGTGGTGCGGCGCCGCGGTGATGAAGAGGTCGTGGCGCTGCGCGGCGTAGTGCTCCCACACGGGCGAGGCGGCCAGCAGCGCGCGCACGCGCTCGCCGTGCGCGGCCGAGCGGCACATGGCCTTCAGCGCCGCCACCAGCTGCGCCGCCGCGTTGCCGTCCAGCCGCGTCTCCAGCAGCGACAGCAGCGAGCCTATCAGCTCCGTCTCTAACGCCTGCGGGCGAACGTCAGTATGCTTCACACACGTCGAACCTTAACTTTGGTTGTATTCGACTTGTGTTATATTTAATAAACGCTATTGCAGCGTAGTTGCATTAGCTCGTTAACTCAGCGATGAGAGCACCCACATGTCGTGGCCCGCCAGGCATGATCACCTCGTCTGGCCGGAGGAACTTCAGTACGTGTAGTTGTGGAGAGAACGGGTGTCGTGTCCCTCCGACACAAAAGGAGGATTTTCCGATCAGGCGAGGTGAAGATGCGTGACGCGCCGCGACCCTCGACGGTTGATGTTACTGTATATCTGCTAATCACCGTAAGAATTTCTATATTGCGTACCGTAGTTCATTACTCCGTAATACGATGTGTCTTCGGTAGATGGCACTGTAGTTTGTATTTTTTTGGTTGCGCTGTATGTACTCAAATAGAATTGAGAGAAATAACAATGGATAGGATGGAATCGATAAATATAATATAAATTATTTTAAAGAACCTGAAATAGTTATCTTGCCGTTTAACAATCCGCTACTGTATAGTAAATTGTTATTTATTTTTTAATCAATACATTTAATACAGAAAGTCGGTTGGCTTTTGGCGTACTGATTCGCCTCCAGGACATACCACGTCACGCTATGTAATGCTATGTATAACATGTAACGCGGTGTTACATAGCGTTGCAATGTGAAAGTAACTCTACTTGACTTCAATAAAATTTCGATATTTCTCATTTGTCAATCCTTCCCGACCAATATTGTTGTCTTAAGAATTCTCAAAGAATAATTTTAATTTAATACTACTAACCTGTAATACTAATCTGTCTGTGTTAGCATTACTCGAAAATATGCTCGACAACGCTTCGCATGCACAGCCAACTATTTCTCGGCATGATTTCACCGCCGTCTTCAGGCCTGACATCACGTCAGTTTGCGATAATGCTACCACGCATGCCTAGAACAAAAAAGTCATTACGGAAACTATATTTACAAAAAGGTTTCAACCCACCAAACTTGGGCATATTAAACGCGAATAAAGAATGACGAATAAATTGTTGGATTAACCTTGTTACAATACCACGGCAGCTTATAAAAATGCGCTATCGCCTTCATGTTTTATTCTTGCATTGAATATACTCATATGTAATGAACAATGAAATATTGTATTAAAAAATTCCATGTCAAATTTATAGTAGGCGTACGTTCGTCGTACGTCGTAATACGAATTGTATTAGAAAAAACTTGGAAAGCTGCTCGCGCATTTTTTGCTAATTTAAATGAACATGGCTACAAGAAATATTTTTGCAGACTGTACAAGACTGGGACGGTTGATGCTCCTTGGGGGGTGAGGGGGTGGAGACGATGATAGGCAGGTGGCACGAGGCACGGTGGGTAGGTGGGTATGGGCAGGTGGGTAGGTGGGTAGGTGGGTAGGTGGGTAGGTGGGTAGGTGGGTAGGTGGGTAGGTGGGTAGGTGGGTAGGTGGGTAGGTGGGTAGGTGGGTAAGTGGGTAAGTGGGTAGGTGGGTAGGTGGGTAGGTGAGTAGGTGGGTACCTGTGACACGGCGAGCGCGGCGATGATGGGCACGGCGAGGCGCGGCGCTACGCTCAGCAGACGCGCCAGGCGCGGCAACTCGCCCAGCTGCGCGCACGTGTCCCCTAACGCCGGTCTCGACTGCAGCACGGCGCACAGTGCGCGTGCGCACGTCTCGCCTCGACTACCCTGTGAACACACACGAGCTCACTAACCTTATATACTGATTAGCTTTTAGACTTCAGCCTGCTTTAGTCTACTACACTATACTTTACATTATGTATGTCGTTAAAGTGTGAAAGTGTGACAAACCTACTTTCATATTCTGTATGTTAGAAGCGTCAAAGGAATACGGTACCTGAATGGACTAAAGTACCTTAGACATTCAGTCAAGTCGTGAGTGAATCAGTTACTGCTGCATTTCTTATAGTTCAACACGTTAAAGAAAAACAAAATCCAAGCTCGTCGGTGGATAAAAAAAATACAATAAAATATTAGGATATAAAAATAGACTTAAGCATGATATAAATTTGGAAGAAAATAGGTCAGTGAAAAATTTGCAACTAAAAAGCAACGTTCTCATCAAACGCTTGCACGGAGTTGTTGCCACAAGAGTGCTCAGTTTTTTTAAGCGTTATGGCCTGCAGGTACGAACTAAGCGTTGCTGAGTACGCATAACCGGCTACGCGTACATTGGAACGCTAAAGTCCGTATAAGACTTATAGTACAGATGACAATCTTTACTAACCTCTGAAGCGTCCTTGTTAAGCGCTGTGACAGTTTCCGTAAGTAATTCCTGTAAAAACCTCTTCGGACTCCTAAGGTTCCAGTGAGGGTTCTGCAGGTAAAGCTTGAGATACACTCCGTCGACGACCACTTCTCCGGGAGGGGCCCACGTTTGTTCTCCAGCCGCACACCGCTCTATCGTTTCTCGATCTTCGAAAGCAACGTTTGCATCGCGAAGTTGATCGCTTTGATGTCTGTGGGTGGAAATAATATTGCTATGAAAATAATATAATAGCCGTTTGCTAAAGGTGAATATGTTTGAAGGATATTATAAATAATTATAATAAATATGATACTGGTGTTTACCAGTTACAATTGTACTCGTACAGTCCAGATTCCGTTTATAAACACAGTGTGATACAATGTCAAAAAATTAAAAGACTCATAAATCGTCATAAACTCTAAAAGGGAAAATAAAAAATATTCTGTAAATTCGCAACTTCATTTTTCAATACTGAGCATGAAATTTCATGACACAGTCCCGCCAAGGAGAATTATGATAAAGATATAATCAAATTCGTTCGTTCGGTAGGCTCTGTGTATTGTGAAAAATAATATTATATAGAACAAATTACGTATATATGTACAAAATAATGTCCTACATTTTTATTTAAAACTTATGAAATGGATAAACAGTGTTTTTTTAAGTAACTCAGATTTCATGTAAAATGTTCGGTAAACGCAAGGAGCGACGTACTTGTCCCGCAGTAGCGCGACGTGCGCGGCGAGTCGCGTGCGCGTGTCGTCGCTCCACACCAGCTCGGGGTGCTCGTGCTGCGCGTCGAACATGTGCACGGCGCTGGCCGGCGCCGACTCGCGCATGGCCTCCGCGAACACGCCCGGGATGTACCGCGATATTGTCAGCCGCACCTGGGGCACCCCACGCGTCTTAACAACACTTTTATATAATAAATACGAACGGTTTAGAAACAACTGAATATACCTCATCTATAAAATGTTACTTATACTTTAGTAACCTGCGACTTTGTTTCTGTTATAACCTTATTTTATTTTTTAAATAAAATATGGTAAGTTACTCCTTATGACACTAGTTATCTGCCAGTTAAAGTCCCGTGAAAATCGGTATAGTCCAAAAAAATGGTTTTTTGATGTTACCATATGTATGGTTACTGTCATATGAATTTAGTAAAAAGTAGTTCAGAATAATTCGACAAATAAAAAATAGTTATCTTAAAACTGTATTTATATTAATATCTTTTTTGACTACTATGTCTATGAATATTAATCAACTCAAAATTTTCTCAATAATTCATCTAATATCTTTCATAATTTTGTACCCTAATCACTTTTCATTGCATGATCATCATCTTCACCTGAAATGATCACGAGTTTAGGCCGCAAATGGTTCAAATTTATATTTCATAATTTTAACTTGTAGATTCATTTCCCATAAACCTTGAGACACTTTACATACAACCATTCACTTACAATTGGAGAAACCTTAGAGTAATGCAAACAAATTTGGGGCTAAAAAAATATTACTTATACCATAAGCTTGGTCTTCACATGTTTGATCAGATCTCAGTTAGACATCGTAGTCATTTTTTTTGCAAGTCATTACATTGCCTTAACATAAGCATTACTTTAAACTTAAAGTGGCGATTTGCCGATTCGACAGCCCAATAACTTAAAGATGTATGCTATGGTAGTGTTGTATTCTTACCTTAGGTCCGTGTAACTTGTCGGCCATCATTCGTGCGAGCAGTTCCACGGCTGCTTCTCTCGTCTCCGGTATCTTACTATTGCAGAATAAATCTAATAGGTATATCACAGCACCTACGCAAAATATTTTTATATCAATACTAGCGCTAGTCAAACTGTACATTTAACTATTCATTGTGGATATTTATGTAAGTGTTATGAATAATAAATAATGGTAAAATTGTTTAAAACGTATCGATTTCAATCTGTAAAATGATTAAGATTTGTTTTAATTTTCAGAGAGCATACGTGTTAGGAAAATAGTGACGTATCGATCAAACCCCGATTCGGATCAATCTGGTTCCAAGAAATTATCGTTTCATACAAACCTTGGAACCTGATCGGTCAGGATAAGGAGCGCGATCAATACTTGCGTTTGCATTACAAATACGACATAAACATAATTATGTTGTAGTGTATTTGAAGGGTATGTAACAGATAACGGCATACAGAAAACGGTAATTCTAAATAAGTAATGATTGTATGGTGAAGGAAATATAAATTTAGAAATAGATGCAATAAAAAGCTTCTTTTGTTATCCAGGTAGAACAAACGATAATCAATGGTTTAAGCAGTAGATGAGTATAAAAAGGTGAGCGACATATTAATGAGGCATCCATTATGAAGCCAGTTGAATATGGGCCACTCCTTAGGAGGTTTCAGCCTAACACGCTGGCAAGACGGGTTGTTAAGTGTTCTTTCTCTTTGCTGTGTTATCTTGTGTAGTTTGGTCCCTCAGACATCTCTTACGTCACCCACAGAATGAAAAAGGATGATGAAGTGCTATGAGTACTAGACAAGTGGTAAAAATACATATTTTTATTGTTAGTAAATAGTTGCATATTACACACTGAAAACTTCAAAAGTCTAGAACACCCAAATATTTTCAGATCACACCAACATTTGTTCTGACCCGGAAACTGAACTGGTAATTTGAATGACGGCAGTGGCGTATACGCTAACACTGCGCCACCGAGGCAGCCATTCTCGAGAGTAATGTATTCGGGCGCTACCTTTGGTGAGCGCCTCCTTGACAAGTGCAGTGCTGGCGAGCAGCGCGGCCAGCGCGGGCACGGCCTCTGCGGGGGGAGGCCGCGTGCCCAGCAGCGCCAGCAGGTGCCCCATCACGTGCGACGCGGCCACGTCCTCCACGCACTCGCGGCTACCGCCCGCGGCCACCACCACGTGTAGCGCGGCCTGCTGGAGCGAGGGGTGCGCGCGCGCAGACAGGAGCCCGAAGATCAACCCAAACTGACCGATGCATTGGATCTCTACACCTGTGGACAAAACACACAGTCTTTCACATAAACCTTTGGTGATAAGATTATTGTTCAATATAGCTATCGGTTGAAACTTCGGTCGAGACTTCGAACTTATATCGAAATATGAAAAAAACTGTAGAATGTATAATATTCTATTTTTACTTTATGCCACGATTTACAACGTCTCAACTAAATAATTATACTAGCCGTAACTTTCCATAAATTTGAAATTATACTATAAAACCTTTCATACCATAAAATAATAACAAAAAAACTATTATATTAGTTTATTTACAAAAAATACACAAAAGAAAATGTTCATCTAGCACAGTAACTAATATGATTAAACCTTTATAAACAGCAGATACTAGTTTTTTAAACGACATAACGTACCAATAGAGAACCTGAAATAGTATAAGTAGTAAAAAAAAATTAACAAGTGCCAGTAACTACTATTTGCAATTTCCTCAATAGATGAAATTAGTTTGCATCAACTAATTATAAGAAAAAGGCGTTAAAACCAATAAGTCTTACCAGGGTTCTTGATAATGACGTTTGCCAAAGATGTAAGAGCATATGTCACGTGTGTCACTCTCTCTGTGGTCAAGTCGGCCTGTGTCTCAGCTTGTATGAACTTCAGAAGTTCCAATATAAACTGCTGTGGATTCTGGCAAATACAAGAAGATAACATGAAAACAGTAGGCTAGATGACACTTTAGTCAAATTAGTTACTTTCTATCATCTGTCAAAACGACAATTTTGTATGAAAAATTTACTAAATACAAAATTGTGAAGTCACTGTTTTAGACTACTCAATTGAACAATATATTTCACTGTATATTTGGTTGAAATTCGAAATAATAATAAAAAGTTATGTTAATTATTATTATTTTGAGACCGGAGGCCCATTGATGCAGGGGTGACAGTTATCGTGGTAACTGTGTAAGTCTTATACTGTCACGATGACTGTCATGCCTTTTACGTCCCCAAGCGGAGTGTGAAAAAGCATCTCACAAGGCCGCCATAGTGTGGGTCACCATACTGCATTGTCTGCATTCACAATGAGTATGGTGACCACAACTCTTGGATTCTATTCATGCTTTCCATCAGGCAAAGTAGAGTTACTTTGGCAGGCTCTTAATATATAGAAAAAAAAAGGTTATGTTAATCGTATTTGCCGAGATGATTTGCGATATTAGTTTTAATGAAGTGGACATTAATATTTATTTACAATACAGTCATCTACCCTATTGAAATAAGTATCATAATCTATTCAAAAGATAGAATATATGATATAAGTGGTTCTAGAGTAAGAAAAGTCCAAGCTTTTCTACAAAATGTTATTTCTTCGAATCTGATTAGTTAGGATTCACCATTTTCTAAACGGAAATGGCGTATAGGTATGTAGATAGTATGTATAGTAGTATATACAGTATGTAAAAGCGTCTATACAAAGCGAAAATTCACATTTTGAATGAACTGATCTAGTCAAGGAAACCCCCCCTCCACCCACTCATTTTGTTAAATCTCTCTACGATAATTTAAGGGACGTGGAGAGAGAAGTATCAGCTCAAAATACGAAAGCTCTTGCTTCAACATTCACAGAAATCGCTGCCTGCGACGGTTAAGAGAAAACTTTCATTGCGTGATATAGTATCAATACTCAGTTAAAAATAGTTCGATTAGTTTTAAGTATCGGTATAAATTGCTTTGTATTTCGCAAAGTTGTTGCTTTTTTCGTCATTAATTTAAAAGATTGAGAAAAGTTGAGAAACACTTACCTCTATGGGGAAATCGGGCTGCTCATTATAAATATCGATGTATACTCCTCCGACAGACACAAGACCCTCGTGCGCTGAGTAAATGAACGGTTCGACGAGTGGCGCCTCTTCGTCGTCCATAGTCGCCCGACAGTTGCGCAACACATCCTTTAGTTCTGCTCGGGTGCTATTATCCCATACCAAGTAAGGCGTGCGCCAGTTGGATGTGAGTGTTTTCAATAACTGAGAGAAAAGTAGGTATACATTTTATAGACAGTTACATGATTTTCTATGCAATATGCATATTAAAATGATAAGTGGTTCGTGTACAGTTCAAGAACTCAAAAACCTTCTGTACCAATTTAAATCAAGTTCAAATAGGAGATACGGTCTTCAAAGATGTTTTACGTGTATTTTTTACAACTACAATGTGAAAATAGTTACATTATACATACATTTTCCTATTTTTTTTTTAAAAAGACAACGCCCACATTAGGAATAAATCCTGTGTTGCGGGGGACTTTACAAACATACAAGAAACGGACACAAAGAACACCCAGACTCAAAACAACAATTTGTGGATCACACAAAGTATTGTCCCATGTAGGATTTGAACCCACAACACTCAGCTAAGTGGAGAGCGGCGTGGTGACCGCTTAAACCACTAGGCCAATCGTGCAGTGCAATACTATTGGTATTAAGTGTGGAAGTATCACGTAATATTGTATGAACTAAACTATGTATTTTTGTCTGATCAGTACGTAATCCTTGTTACGAACCTCGTGCTGGTCGGGTTCAGCAAGTCGACCGCAGAGATATGGCGTAAGCAAGGTGTGTAACGCGCTGCGGATACGCTTGTCCATCTCTGAGGAGCTCGCGTGCGGTCCGTACATCGCCGCTAGCGCCATAACGCACTGTTTTGCTAGTTGGTTGGCTACTTCCTGTAATTAAAAAAAGAAAAAAATTGTGTGTGTCAGCTCCGACGCACGACTGGAGTTTACTCCTTAAGTATGATTGTCAAAACAGACGCAAAAAAAAGCTTATTTAACTAAAAATAACTGAAAAAAGATTGATACCGTATGAAAGGGTAAATTAACTAATTAATGAAAATAACATATATGTAGATATAGTTGCTTTGCATACTCTATACACGTCTTAATACACTCACAACCAGTGCAGCCGCACCAAAAAAGTGCAGCCGCACCAAAAACGTAACGAGGTCATTTGTTCAGCAGATTTTACTCCTTACATTTTTCTCAGACCGGGCGCCTTATATCAAAAAACCGATTCTTAAGAAGCAAACTCTAATAATAACATCAACTGCTTTAATAATCCACTGTTGGACATTTGCTTTTTCTTAGAAAAGAGGATTTGGGGTACTATACAACCCTGGTCAGACGGGTTCGCATAGTGTTTTTTCTTTCAAGTTTGCCTTCTCATTGCAAAGTAATACAATCTAACATGTTATAAAACGCTATTTAGACCTTAAGTCGGCATAGGACACGGCAATTATTAGGCTCTATATATACAATAACTGCGACATACACGACATACACTGCGTCATAGGTTTAGCGGTTAGCGTATGCAATTGCTCACTTAGAAGTCTCGGGTATGATACCCGGGTCGGATCAGAAAAGTGTTATTCAGTTTTTCTGATTATAGTAATGTTTAATACCAGCTCGGAGTTTAACAGTTGGGGTCTTAGCACCCGTGCTTCGGAGAACACGTAAAGCTGTCGGGTAACCGTCCTATCAGATTATGAGAGTGAGGGAACAGAGAGTGCACCTGTGTTTGCGCACACACTTGTGCCCTATAATATCTTCTACGCAGTCTACTGATTTTCATACATGCTCCTTACAACTGTTTTTATGTTGCTATTATATCTTATTGAGAACAAACAGTTTTTGAAGCCAATCTAACCTGCTTGTTGACGTTCGCATCGGTGTCGACGCCCGACTCCGCGAGCGTGTAGTCGTAGCGCAAGGCGGCCGGCAGCAGCGCGTGCAGCGCCCCGGCGCGGGCCAGCTGCGAGCGGCACGTGTCCTCCGCCGCCAGAGCCGCCACCGCCGCTGCGCCTGCGCACGCCGTCTCGCCCAGGTGCTGAATACACAAGTTTATTTTTCAAACTCTCTCTATGTGGCCAGCCAAAACGCCAAGTTATTTAACTTTTATCATAGAAACGTAACACTCAAAAATTTACAAGAAAACACAATTTCCCTAGTTTTACAGTTTTAAGATAAAAACTAAAAAAAATTGTTTTTTTTTAATAATTCCCATTGAATAAATTATTTTACTACTATGGTTTTGATCAATATTAAAGTTGAGTTTAATAAAGAAATTTATTTTGCTCAACCAAACAGTGGAACCAGTAACGGTGGTACTAACCGGTCTGCGCAGGAGCGGCACGAGGTCGGCGCAGAGCTGGGGCATGTCGGCGCAGACGGCGCGGCAGGCGGGGAAGGCGGCCGCCACGGCGAAGCAGCGCGCCGCGTGCGCGCACACCTGCGCCGACATGTCGCTGGCCGCGCTCGCCTCCGACAGCACCGGCACGCAGCGCGACATCGCCTCGTGCAGAACCTGCACCGCACAGCAACCATATCTTTTCTTTCCCATCTTTCTCCATCGTCAAGAGTCTTTAATAGTCCAGTGCTGGACACGAGTTTCTTCTCCGAAAAGAAGTTTTGACCTACTGTACCACGCTAGCCGAGCAGGTTGATGTAGAAGTTCTACTATATGACTTTCTTGATTCTTCGAAATTGTCTCTCGGGTTCATCCATCTCCACATTCGGCTCGGATAAACAGTAGCGCGGTAAACCCGTACATAATGCTAAGTTTTGGTTCACTTATGAAATAGAAAATATGGCTACTGCCGTTACCGATCGGCATTAGTTACGGGCAAATATGAAAAATAAAAATTAGCAAGAAGGTACGATAATGGAATAAAATAGTATCAATTAAAATCACCACATTAAATTAGAGGCAGAAAGTACGGACACTTTGGACAAAATATATAAAAAAATATATGAAAAGTAGAATGTAGTAATCGAGTCCACATTACCTGTAACCCTCCCTCACGCCGCAGTTCCTCCGCATTGAGCGCCGAGCAACGCACGGTGGCGTGCGCGAGCTCGCAGGCGGCGGGCAGTAGCGGCGCCGCGTCCCGCGCGGCGAACAGCTGATCCGCCTCCGCTTCCAGCCGAGCCGTGCGGAGCAACTGCGGGTAACCCGCGTACTTGTATGGCGCCAAAACTGTCGACATTTATCAATATATTAATTATACTCCACTACTCGTTTTATTCGTCTTTAACAATTTTAAATTTACTTTGATACAAAACAAAAGGAAAGCGTTACAATATTCGTATATCATGTGTTACATCTGCCATCTCACCTATCATCCGATGGTCTTGTAGTGTTAATGTGGCAACACTGTTTTTGACGACGCCACTTTTTATACACAGAGTTGGGTACACAAAAATGTTAAGTGGACACCGATTAACAAAAGTCTAATTCAAGCTCTTGGAGACAAATTCTGTGAATATTGGTACTACCTGAACAGTAGATCCATATTGAATATATACTGTGTTTAATTTGACCATTCAAGTGGTAGATGCATCAGATAAAAATATATTGTGGAGTAACAAAACCACAGTAACTCCAAAATCTAATCAACTCTACTGCACCACGCGCGTTGATTGGTTAAATTCAATAGTGGGCTTGCCTTTCTTCCTATTACACACATGTTCCTTTTCATATCACTCTCACAAATTACAGATTAGCGAGAAAGAAATACATATCAAAAATAACTTTTATAATATTTGATAAACTTTTTAACCAACTTCAAAAAAGGAGGAGATTGACTGTCCTAGTATTTGTAATTTTTTTATGTTTTTTCAGCCGTTACTCCGTCAATTATGAGCCGATTTAAAGTATTATTTTTTAAAATTGAGAACATACCTTCTGAATACCTCTGGAATAGTATAGTTTGCGTTCGCAATATGAGCACGATATTGTTGGTGTTGGGTCCATCACCCGTCCACACGTTGCGACTGCATAGGAACTCGTATGCTTGGTTTACAGCTTCGAACCGATCCTGAGCAAATATATATATTCAATAAGTATAATATACTAAATTTATCCAAGACTGGTTTTCGCAATTAAATAAATCAAATCGCAGGCATCGCCATTACTGATTACATTTTGAATTTATCAAGATTTATCACAGAGAACAACAATGCGGTTTTTATTTTCACTGTTCTAAAGTTTATCCTCATCTATATTATATAAAAATGTTAACTTGGTTTGCCTTTTTTTTCTGAACTTTGTGTTTTTACATTTAAAGAGTTGTCGTGTGGATGAAATATGCTGATTTATGACCATTATTGTATTCAAGTAAATCTATCGCCGCTGAAACAAAGTCTCACCCAAGGAGAGCTAACCATTCCGGTCTAGAGTAATCCGCATTCATTCGCTGCTAGCCACCTTCAAGTCACCAGTCTATAATGCAGCCGAGTGCTCCACACTAAGTTTGCCCAATAGTGGTTTCCACTCTAGCTCATTTATTGTATTAAAACGTGGCAATTTCATTGTTAGAAGTATGGTTCTGAATTAGTCTAACTGCACGAACAATTTGTACTGCAGTGTAGATAGAAAACATATCTCACCCGTCCTTCAGGGTTCTTGTCGGGGTGGAACTGCTGCGCGAGGCGGTAGTAGGCCTTCCTGACGGCCGCCTCGTCGTGCTGGCCCGTGCTCAGGCCCAGCGCGGCGTACGCCTCGCCCGCCGTCATGGACGGGGGCTTCTTCTCCACCTCACGCCGCCACGCTTCTAGCACGTCTTTTAAGAGACCCACCTGTTGTGAAAAATATGTGTATTTGTATAATTAGGGTTGTTTGATAATTATGATTATCTTATTAATTTGAGTAGCATTAAAGATGGATGCATGTTTTTTTAAATTAGTTTGATTTAAAATTGATCAATGTTCAGAGTATGTTTAACTATTTAGATTCTGTTGTTGTTATTGTTGTTGGATACTTCTATCGGTGCTATCTTGTGAAACCATTTGTCAAGTCTTTTTCTCACAATTAATTGTGCTTAATCTGTTGAAAGATAAGACACAAAAGAAGTTTGTTATTGGTATTTATTATTGTGATTTGTAGATCTATATGAAGTTTTAAGATTCTTTACAAAAATTAGATAATAACAAAATAGTTTGCTCGAATTTTATGCACCGACGTACCGTTCATCCGGTTATCATTAATACACATACATCATTAGGGATACGGCTATAAAATAGTTTTTTTAAGTACTAACGGGATCCGGTATGGGCCAGTCGGGGAACTTGAGCGTGTCGCAGAGGTGGCGCAGGTAGAACATGTTGCAGAAGAGCTCGTGCTGCAGCTGCGGGTAGCACACGGCGGGCACGGCCAGGTACGGGTAGCGCGCCGCGATGTGCGCGCGCAGCCGCGGCGTGAACTCGCCGATGTGCGCCGACACCTTCATTATCAGCATGCGCCTGCGCAACACACCGGGTAACCGTTCACTTCCACGGGCCTGTCACTTGCCGTCACTGCTAAACTGGACGTGCCTGATCGTCTATATCTGAGATTATTTACAATGTTAAAGCCATAACATTGTAGTGAGCGATATAAAACAAAACAATTAGTGCTATCACCTACTTTTTTTATTTATTTTAAGAGCCTACCAAAGTGACTCAACTCTGCCTGATGGAGAACATGAATAGAATCCAAAAGTTGTAGTCACCATAGTCATTGCGAATGCTGATAATGTAGTATAGTGACCCATGCTATGGCGGCCTATTTAGATGCTTTTTAATAGAAAAATAAAAAATTATCGTTTTCAGTAATTTGTACAATTATACACAAAAACTATAACACCGAAAGCAAAAGGTCTAAGCGTCAGCTTATACTTGGATTTCGCATGGATTACCGAGCACTGTTTTTTCAGCTTAAATCTTTGACAAAAATATTTAAACATAATTATAGAATACAAGTATATGTCTAAGTGTAATACACAACATAAAAAAGATGGAGCCAAAGCATTCTTTCTTTGCATATGACTAATACAGTATTAATTCGATATTTTTCTAAGAATCATACCTCATCTCAGAATTCCAAATAGCCTCTGGTGTATCCCATTCGCCGAGGAATATTTGTGCGAATTTGTCAGCGCCATGATTCTCTAAGTAGCACACCATAGCTTCCGGTAGTAGCTGGCCCAGGATTGAACGCTGCATTATGTCTGAACTAGACTATACACAACAAAAAAAATATAGATAAAGTCGTACAACACTATTTCATATATATCGTAAATTGCGAATAACACATTTAACCCAAAATTGTGTTGATCTTTAAAATATACAAAAAAAAAACATGTGTTTGCACTTATGTACGTACGTAATAAGTTATACTTCTTTGGTGTAACAAAATCAAAATCTTTCTAAAAATTTTGATTTTGGCGTTATCCTATGTTTGTAGACAAAACAACACTTAAATTACGAAATTATGAAGAAAGTAAGTAAAACTGCCACAATAATATTTTAGACTGGGCGGACTGAGTCTGGGCGTTCTTTGTGTCCGTTTCTTGAATGTTTGTAAAGTCTCCCGCGCCACGGGATTTATTCCTAGTGCGGGCGTTGTCTTTTTAAAAAGAAAGAATAGAAAAAAATCTCTCATCACTTTTTCTAATGCGCCAAAAGAAGGATAACTGTAAAATTAAAACACCCTATAGGACTATTTAGGACCCTGTAAATACATTTTTCTCTGTATTGTGCATAGAGTATTATACTTGTAGTACAGACTGACTCCAGACAGAATTGACAAAGCTTTTGAATTTGTCAATAATATAACATTAACAGTATCCTAACAAAACCTTGGAACTCAAACGCGTAGTATATATATATACATACCGTATCAGCTCTAAATGCCTGTTTCATGTGTGTGAGACGCAGGAACCTCGCAATGGGCAGTAAGTTAGATCCAGTGTATAGCAACATGAAGTAGAACACGCCGGTAAGGTACAGTTTTGAGATTTCAGGGTTGTCTTGCATTACTTCGTATAATAGTGTTGCTACCTAAAATATAAAATCAATTGTTCAGAAACACAGTAAGACAAACCTTTTTATAATACAGTTACCCGTTATGTTTGTTTTTTTTTTTAAATAGTTATTATATTTGTGATTATAAAGACACAGAGATACATTTGACACATGAATTTTATGACTTGTACACATTTATAACGTACATTAGTAGTTAGTATAGGAAATAACATAAATTAAGAATCTTTTCGTTCATTACAAAATTTATTTACAAATACAATTAGCAAGTATATAAATACATCAATTTAACTAAATACTTCATATAATTTAACCTATATTTTGTGTCTAGGTTCCCGTTTTTTTTTGTTTTGTGTTGTAGATAATTAAAATTTGTCAAATGTTTTTTAATTAAATATATAAAATTATCAGATTTCGGCCAAGGCGGCCAGTTCCACAGATATTATAGTGCACAAGCGTGTGCGCAAACACAGGTGCACTCTCTGTTCCCTCACTTTTATAATCCAATGGGACGGTTATCCGACACGACCTTATTTTATGTATATTAAACATAGATCTATAAACATACCTTTTCTACCAATATGGGGTCAAAGGTAAGTAATAATTGTACGACATGCGCCAAACAAGCCGGTTCTGACAAAAGCCGTTTTACTTTTGGTAACGGTCTTATTACTGCATCTTCTTCGTCTCTGTGAAACAAAAATATTATGTTAATACTATGAATACAGAATTATGTTGATTGAAGACAACTCGTATTATTTCTTATTTGTAACAGATTACTTTACACGTAACGAGTGAGCTGTACAGTATATATTTATATGTGACTTTGACTTGACTTATTATATATGACTTAGAGCATCTGCTATCTCACTTTAATTAGTTAAATTAAATGCGTCCTTTGCCGACTTTCTGTTAAATATTTTCATCCGGTAACATGTCTGCTCGTATTCCTGCTGTCATAAAAAAATAAAATTGCCATTCTGGTAGCGATCTCATTGTAAAGCAGAAACATGTTACACTTTAAACATTAGAAACAATCAAGTACTATGGTCTATAAACGACAGCAATCAATCGACGTTACTGATAGTTTACACTAAAGACATGTGTTGGACAGCCATTGTCATCGGTCAATAATAAATAAATAAATATTTCAGACATTCGACTCACAGTATCATCTAGTTTCAAATTAAGCAGAGCTTGTGCTATAAAAACTAGACTGACTGATAGAATACTTATATACTTTTTTTGTAAATGCATACATATTATACATAGAAAACACCCAAACTTCGAAACATTTATTTGCAGATCATACAAACATTTGGTCCGATCTGGGAATCGAATCCGAGACCTCAAACACAGCAGTCGTATTCACTACCCACCGAACAGTTAACAAATAATAAATCCAATAACTTCAATTACAACAAAATAGAAGTATTTTTTCAAAGAAAACTCTCACAATGATCGTGTGTCGCGGGAGTCCTTTACATACGTGCATGACACGGACACAAAGAACACGAAGACGCAGACCAAAAATTTGTCCTATATTAAGATCGAATCCACAACACTCAGCACAGTGGAAAATGACATGGCTACCGCCTATACCACTACAGTCAAAACTACAAACAAAATAGATATATCCAACACTGAAGTAAACAATACCTGCTTGGATAATATCTACAACAAGTAATGAGCAAATCCAGTATAGTAGCAGCCAGTGCACTCTCGTCCAGAACCGGAGTGCCGCGAGAGGTCAAGGTCCACTTGAGCTGGGCAACCCCGCCCACGGCCCGCCACCCTTCCATACTGTTCGCCCAGCACTTGGTCTTATTGTTGATCTCACCGGATTTGTACAGGTCTTTTAGCTGTGGGTATAAAATACAATTTGTTTATTATAATTGTTACAGTGTAATATATTTTTTTTTGTATAGAACCGCCAAAGTGACTACTCTGCCTGATGGAAAGCATGAATAGAATCCAAGAGCGGTGGTCGGCGTACTCACTGTGAATGAAGACAGTGCAGTATGGCCACCCACGCTATGGCGGCAAATGCGATCCATTAAATTTTTAGCTATATAATGTACTTTATATTTTATCTTTTATATAAAAGCTAGGTGCACCCGCGACTTCGACCGCGTGGAATTTTTTACAATCCCTAAATTCTAAAATGTAAGTAATCTTAGTTTTTCCTATAACATCAGCTATCTGTCAGTGCGTCCCGTCGAAATCAGTCCAGCCGTTCTAGAGATTAGCCGGAACAAACAGACAGATAGACAGACAGACAAAAATTGTAAAAAATGTTATTTTGGTGTATGTGCCGTATGGTTATTCATATGCATGTAGTAAAAAGCGGTTATTTCAATATTACAAACAGACACTCCAATTTTATTTATGTGTATAGACAAATTGATGTTCGTTACGTCGTCTTACTAAAACTCAGGAATGACTGGTTCGATTTGGCTCATTTTGGTCTTGAAATGTTTGTGGTCCAGGTAAAGTTGACACCACAGGAGTAATTGTAGCGGAGAAAACTTTAGCGGAGGCCTTTTCCCGGCAACTTTAGGCTACGATGATAATGAAGATAAAACTTCTGTTCGTTTACATTTGCTTTAATGGATGGAACTTGGACTTACCTGTTGAAAACTGACAGGCCCCTTCCTCTGCACCTTGTCGCCCTGTTCCACATTATAGTACCACTCTCGATCCCCCGTGGGCTGTTCCCGCGGGCCCTCAATGACATTGCTTTGGGCCGGCACTGTCGCCCGCGACGTGTGTAAATGAGCTAACGTCATTAACTCTACTAAGATCCTGAAAATATTAAACTCAGTTTTTAATAGCATTTTTTAACTACTCATAAAATCAATAATACACATACTTTTTTTGGGTAACATTTAGACGATAGCAATATAGTATATAGGATTTAGAATCGAGTACGGCCGCCATCGCAACTAACTCTCGTAACTAGTCGCGTTAGTCGATATTTTCTTCCGCAACTGGTTGCGATAAAGTACGGACAAAGAATTACGCACACAATCAAAGAAAAACAAATAGTATGAGTACCTAAGTTTAGAAATTTAGTCTTGATGAGGTGGTCGTAGATAAGGGATAAATTAGTTTTTCTTTACAATTTTTTTTAAAATATGATTTATTTTGATAAAACCATAAAGTAAAATACAACATACTAGTTAATGAGGAAAGTTTCAGATGATCAAACAATACAATAACTTACCTAATACCATTCCATTCTAATATATCGCTAACATTTCTTCTATGTAGAATTAGTTTCGATAAAAATTGGACCAATCGGTCTCTTTCCATTCTATCGCACGTCTAAAACAATCGACAATTTATTTAGTTATAATACTACTAAAAATATAGGCTTAAGTTAAATAACTTATAAAACTAATGACAAGATTCAGCGTAAATCATCATCATCATCATCATCATCATCATCATCATCATCATCATCATCATCATCAACATCAACATCATCATCATCATCATCATCACCAGCAGCAACAGCTCATAACAGTCCATTAATAAAGGCCTATCCTGATGAGGCCTAACCTTACGAAGGTTTCAGTCTACTATACGACGTTAGCCAAACGGGATGGCATAAAATTTGTTTTAAGTTTTTCTTCTCTGCATGGCTTGCTTCCTTAGTTGGCTCTTACGACACCCAAGATATGAATAGGAATGGCGACACTCCCGTATTTTTAATCCATCACCACACATTACGTATAAAAATATAGTTATATTCTTACTCTGTCTAACATTTGCACAATGTATTTGGTGTCGGCGAAAGGCCCAATGTCTTCAAAGTACCTTCCATAGACAATACTCATTGCTTGCAAACACATGCATTTCATTTCTATCTTCGGTGTCGACAAAAACCGATGATATAAGTCGTTGAAGAACTCGTATCTGAAAGGGGTAAAATCAAGCAAATTTATTAAATAATATACTCTGCCGTGTATGGGTTATGGACAAATTTACATATATATTTTTTTGTAAATATATTATTTACATTTGTTTACATTTACCTAGACTTAAAGTAAACAAATTTTTGCACTGAGCAGAAATGAAACTTGTATATTTCTAAATGAGTTACTTTAGAAGCAGTTCACTCTATGATTAGGTGTTGCTAATATGAAACATTAGAAGTGAAAAACATTCAATATTTGACGGCTGACTTGCTATTGTTCATTACCGGGGATTTTTTTTTATGTTAGCTACCAAAATGACTCTATTCTGCCTAATGGAAATCATGAAAAGAATACAAGAGTTGTGATCACCACCCCCATTGTGAATGTGGATAATGCAGCTTGGAGATCACACTATGGCAGCTTAGTAAGATGCTTTTTCACGCCCCGCTTAAAGGACCCGGGATCATGTTGGGGGAGAAATATGTGCACTGGTACTGAGTTTCAGGTTTTGACCGCTTGGCGCAGGAAAAAAGAGCCGAATCTTTTAGTTCGTGAGCACATGCCTTCCTCTTTAAAGCGGTGACTTCCAAGGTCAGTGCGTTTTGTCGTGTAGAGAAAGAGAGAAGATGGGACCAGGATAACTGTAATTAAACTGCAGGTAAATCATAAAGTGTAATACTCACGACTTCCTAATGGGACTATCGTCATTGTCCCGTTGCTCCAGCAATATGCGGAGATAGTAGTCACCTATCTTCACCTCGTTCTGCAAACATTGATAGTGAACCTCTAACTCTGCGTGATTCCATGACGTTAATATGGTGCCAGCCACTTCCCGATCTGATGTAAATGCACGGAGTTCATTCTCTAAAGCGTTCCGTAGTTCTTCTCGTGTCTGATGAAAAAAAAGAAAACCACGATTGGGCAAACGTAGTGTACGGCGCCCTGCGGCACGATAGACCGACGACTTGAAGAAGGTGGCTGGTAGCAGAAGGCTGAAGAAGATGTATCTGAATTGCTCAAGACCGGGATGGTTGGCCTTGGTTGGAGGGGGAGACCTTCGTTCAGCAGTGGACGGCGATAGGTTGATTGATTGATACGAACCAGGTTATGAAGTAAATCATAGTTATTGATGCAAATCACTTTCAGATCAATTGCACAGAAGACAATATATAAGATTCATTTAAAATATTAGACGACCTGGTTTCAATTGAAATATCAATTTTAAAAAAGCATATTAACGAAGTTAGAGTTATTTAATTTATGAAAGTATGTAAGTCGAACATTTAGATGAATGAGAAATAAACACTGTGAGATGAAGTTTTATTGAGTTTTTTTTTATTTCACAAGAGTTTTAGCTATTAATATTGGTTTATAAATCACTTTAAGTTAACCAAAAAAACGGTACACCCTGTACCAATCCTTAAAAGTTTTTTTATTGGGCAGTCGAACAGTGGGCAGCTGTTAATACTGGTTAAAACTTAAAGTACTTTGTTAACCAGTATTAACAGCTTTATAGCCAAAACTCCTGTGGTAAAAAAAAAACGCATTTATACTTTCTGCTCACTGGTAAGACACGATATCTATGGGTACATACTCACCGTATGGTTCCATATAAGGTTAGGTAGGGCGTGGTCCTTATGAAACTGGTAATAGAATAGTGACCAGTTGGCGGTTGACTTTACTCTCTCTCGTCTTCTACGTAAGAGTACAGGTCTGTCTCTGACCGCATCTCTTTTTTCGGTAGATGGACGACCCAGTCGCGCCGCCCAATGCTGTAGAGCTAATTGAGCATAGTGCTGAAAAAAAATGTATAAGAATTAATATAATATTATAATTTTAAATACTTTTTAATTGGGCAACTCTTCGATAATAATTGGGTAGATGACTGTATCGTAAATAAATACCAATGTCCACTTCATTAAAACTAAAATCGCGAAACATCTCGGCAAATACAATTAACATAGCTTTTTATTATTATTACGAATTTCAATCAAACATACAGTGAAATATATTGTTCAATTGAGTGGTCTAAAACAGTGACGTCACAATTAGGTATTTACTACATTTTTCATACAAAATTGTCGTTTTGACAGATGATAAAAAGTAACTGATTTGACTAAGGTGTCATCTAGCCTATTGCTTTAATTTCTTCAACTAAGCTACAATTCAAGTCAATATTTCCATATCAATATCAGAACAAAAAATTCACTAAATATTATACCTGCCTTCTAGACGACACAGACAGACATACTGAATACACATCAAAAAACAGGGTGTACATAGAATGTGTGTTTATATCTATACTAATGTTATAAAGCTGAAGAATTTGTTCGTTTGTTCGGTTGAATGCGCCAAACTCAGGAACAATTTCAAAAATCTTTCAGTGTTAGATAGCCCAATTACCGAGGAAAGCTGTAGGCTATATATCATCATGCTGCGACCAAAAATGTGCTGGGTATACTGGTGCCAGTTGTTTGTCGTGATTGGAGTAAATGGCACTCTGCTGTCTCTACTATCTCAGAGAAGTGTCAAGTTATATAGAGGAGAAGCAGAATATAATCAAATATATATTTATTAAAGTGTCCCTAATTTAATTTCGTTCAGTTACTGATAGTAAATCACCTCAACATGTTTTTCTATATACTTGACTTGACGTTCAAGGGCTTCCCAATGTTGAGCACGAGGTTTGACGCTGGCCTGTGCCAGCTGCAAGTTGTCGCGCTCCGGCTCACTTTCCAACGCAGAGGCGGGGGGCACTTCCGTTGATTCTAAGAAGGCCAGAAGACCTGATGGCTGTAAATAAATATATTTTATTAAATTAAGAATTACTATTGGTCAATTTAACAATAAACAAAGATTTTTTTTGTGAAATAGAAGCAACACAAATCATCATCTTTACCAACGGGCCTTAGAAAAAGGGTTTGAGCCTACCAGACTAGCCAGGTGGATCGAAATAGGGCTTGTTTTCCTTTTCTTTATAGCATAATTATTCCGTGTAGTCAGCACTTACGACAACTACAGGATGAATAGTAGTGGTGACATGCCGTATTCTTCATTCATCACCGTACACACCATTCAAATACTTCTAATTCTTACCATGATCCTCCTCAGCAGACAATGCGCGGGCGCATGATCGACCAGCCATAGGGACACTAAATGCCTCGCTAAATGTCTGTGATGTAACCTCGGTGGGGCGTAGAGAGCGGCCAGTAGATGTCTGGGCAAAGCTGCCTCGGCTAACGCGAGAGTCTGCATTCGAGAGCCCACGCCCTCACCACCTTCTTCTACCAAAGCACGCATCACTAGGCCAGCACCTTTCACGATAGCCATTGATGGATGCTGTAAATAATATATTATTTTTATACAGGTAATAATGTTATACAGGTACTAATATTATTTTATAACCTGTATGGTAATAATCTTATACAGTAGTTATAATTTTATTAATCTTATACAGCAAGACCTCTCTAATCTGAACGCCAAAAATTTAACCTCCTTTCGGATTCGTGGAGCGTTCGGATTATAGTATGTTAAGAACTATAGATAGGTATATGTATATGGTACATACTTTCCTGAAATAAAACAAATAATATTGCAAAATATTAATTAGTATATACTTATTCAAAAACATATAAACAGTAACATTTGTCAAACTTTTTTAAAGAAATCCTTTATTTTAGTTTGTCGGGAGGTATTTAATGAGTAACTGGCGAGAAAAGCGAGCGGGTATGGGCCGTTCGGATTATAGAGGGGTTCGGATTAGACGTGGTTCGGATTAAAGAGGTCCTGCTGTAAATGTTTTATGGTGGTTAACAAAAAAACAAACCTATTTCGTATGCCAATAGCCTAGACATATTTGAGTACTTAAATATAAGTGTTTATGCTTAGAAATATTACCTACTGAAATATATATTTTTTATTTTCTTTTATTTTAAGAGCCTGCCAAAGTGACTCTACTCAGCCTGATGGAAAGTATGAATAGAATCCAATCATACTCGTTGCAAATGTACACATTGCAGTATGGTAACGACATTATAGTGGCCTAGTGAGATGTTTTTTCCGCCCCGCTGTGGGATGTAAAAAGCATGACAGTTGTCGTGGTAGGGTAAGGCTCACACATCCTCGATAACCGTCACCCCTGCCTCCAGTCTTGCACTCATCAACGAAAGACGACAGCACGGATGCTGTCGCTTTAGGTTAGCCTTCTGTGAGAGGGTACTACTGCCCTAGTCGAGTCAGCCCTTTCATGTTCAAGACAGCGTGGCTCTACTATCTTATATAAAATTAGAATTAGAATATAAATGGTAAATTTAATTGTAAAATGTCCCTTATCATGTAAGTACTTGGTACTCAGAAAATTTTAATCATCGATGTAAATAGCATCAAGACACAAAAGGAATGATCTTTCTAATCACATAATTTTTTTTTTTTTTTTTATATAATTATTTATCCTGAGTGGGGATCGGACCCACGAATGTCTTGGCAGTCAGAATAGCTTATCACTAGACAAACAAGCTTCTTCAAAGCTTTCATATACACAATTTAAAAATAATACAATGTCTTACGAAAGTTAACTCACCTCAAATAACTTGAATAACACTCGACCTTTCTTTGATACCATTTCTAATAGTTGATCGAATTGCTTTCCATCTGTTGTTTCACTGTATGGCACACAGAGCGCGAACGTTAAAAAATCCAACATGGCTGCCACTATTAGCGCGCCACTTCCTGCAGTCTGTGTGAAAGAATGTAGTGAAACTATTAAATACACTGATTAATTTTGTTAACTAGTTATAGGGGAGCATCCATTAATTACGTGTGCCGGTTTGCTTTAGAACTCTTGGTGAAATTTTACGGAATCATCTCTGCCTCACACTAGATTTTCGAAAATGTAACTTAACGAATTTGAGAAGTAACAACATGCCCACTTTCAACTGTAAAAATATGTGTCTCGAATATTGTTTAGAAGGAGTATAAAAATTTGGTGATCATTCTTGCTAGCTATCACTATAACTATACTAATAATATCATTAACTTCGGACCTAGTCCTTGTTTGCTAGTAACAATCATTTTAGTCGAGTGTTAGTAAAATACAAATATATGTTAACATTCAAGGGAAAAATATCTGTAATACTGTATACGCGGTATACTGTTAACTTCTGATTTTGGTTTTTGAATAAGTTTAAAAGACAATTAAACACTCTAGTGTCTCATTTCCGATTGTTTGATAATAGTTACGTATATGTTAAGCATAACATATTTAAAAAATTTGTAAAATATTACACCCGGAACGGCTGTTTAACAATGGCCCGGTCACACAAGTGCATTTTTAATAGAAAAGCATTTGAATTTAGAATGTAATAGATGTTCATTTGTTTAATCTTTATCTCATCTTTATTCTACTTTTACGTCTATGACGTAAGACTACCGAACGTAATGGAATATACTGCGCCTAAATGAATAGTTTGAGCAATTTTTAAGTATGAAAACCAAGAACGGTAACAATCAGAGGTACAAAATTTATTAGTACCCATTTTTATCTATTTTTGAAATATTCTTCTCAACTTTCAGACGTCGGGTAATTTTCTATGAATGTTGCCACTTCTTAATTTTTGTACAATAAAACATTATGCAAAAGTGTATCGGTATCTCAGTGAAATGGGGTTTCAAATGTTTTTTTTTTTAATTTATAAATTCGACGCAAGACAAACACTGAAAATTAATTTTTACAACATAAATTCAATCAGTGTTGTCAATCACATGTTAAAAATTATTAAAATATATAATATTATGTGCACAGATTAATCTCATTTCGATAATAAGCTTTTTAACGCTGCACCAAGTTCGAGTTCACGTAATTAACGGATGCGTCCTCATCAACTATAGAGGTAGTATACGGAGGGTACTGACGACGTGGTCGGCCCACATGGCGAGCAGGCCGTCGAGGAAGGGCGCGGAGGAGAGCATGCTGGCCTTGTTGAGCTGCTCCTGGCGCAGGTCGGGCTCGGCGTGCATGGGCTGCAGCAGCGCGCACACCGCGTCCAGCGCCGCGTGCGCGCTCGCGCTCGAGCCGCGCCGCAGCGCCGCCACCGTCGCCGTGCCGATCCACTCGCGGAAACTGCACCGGGCATTTCACTTTTCTTACTAACTAATACTCTGGCGGTCAGCATAGATCGAAGCGATCAGGTGCTATTTATTTTTGGACTGTGTCAGAGATTTCGTTTTCAAGTTACATTCGGTTCCCCGGCTCCCTCCACCCCCCACCACGGTAGCTGAGATTTCGTGCGGCTTTTAGTCAGCTCGAGTCCGATGGAGGTTATTCGAAGAGATTAAAAAACGAGAGAGTAAAAATTTGGGGTTGCATGAATCTGTATCAATTTGAATAACCGCAACTCACCCAGGCAGCGCAGTAAACGATGCGAAGCCCACTTTACTGGCGCAGAGTCGCCTCAACGCATGAAACTGCGCCTCGAGTTCTCGATGCGACAAGTTGTTGCCCGAAGGCGCGCTACTGACGAGCGCGTTCAACGCGCCGGTGATCAACTTCTCCTTGTTCTCCGCGAACAAACGCTGTCAAACAACATATTAGAGCTCCTCTGTTGTTTAATTAGCACAATCAACCAACTGAAGAATAGCGAGATTTTTATTGAAAGATGTGAACGAAACACGTTAATTATATAACGATGAAGAAAAAAAAATGAAAACTTCAAATAAATATAGCAAAAAGCTGATTTGATGATCCCTTTACCGCATTCTGCCCACGGACCAATAAATATCATGTTTTTAAAAGTTAAAATAGGTAATGATTTATTTTTTTTGAAATAATACATTTGTCACTCATATTATGTCGTATGTATTTTTAATGTAAAACATACCATTTAAAGTTCAAATCTTTTAATCCGGTCAATATTTAGATTTTTTTTTCGTTAAGAACTATATAAGTTCTTAATGTATGTTGTTACAAATTCAAAATGGCACCGCTAGGGTCCAAACCATTTCAGCCAACTGTTTGTTTCGACACAAAATATAAAAAAAAATTGTAATGTTAAGTGAATATCAAATAATTATAATGAACAATTCGTTCTGAACTACAGATATGAATTTTTCATGCTTTATCACGGTCATCTTACACCTAACCAGTTTATGTTACCCGAAACATTTTCAAACAATCATATTCCATTAGTATATTATTACGTTTTAACACAAGAACAATAATTTACGACAATCCAAAATCATTCAAATGATATTTACATATGACAATGAGGACGATCTACACCCATGTTGTCTTGTTCAGAAATTAAGAAAAAAAAACTCGATTGATGAATACATAACTAGTCCCGTTACCTAAAGAAGTAGCAATGTAAGAGTGTAAAATAATAAATTGAGAGGGGACTTACAAGATCCCACGTAAGAAACAGCCACAACAGGGGACGGGCCTAAAGGCACACAAGGTACATTAATATGCCCCAGAAATGACAAAATATAATATAAAATATAAGCATGAAGGCAAAAAAGTAAAAAAGTTGTGGAGATATAATGAATTTATGCGTTTTGCTACATATGTTGTCTTATGTTAACTTTTTTTTATTCGGTTCCTACCCAAGTGACTAGTCAGGCTGATAGAAAGCATAAATAGAATCAATTCCAAGAGTGGTGGTCACCATACTCATTTCGAATGCAGACAATGCAGTATGGTGACCCACACTACAGCGGCCTAGTTATCAAGTTCTACAAGTTGTAACAAAAGTTCATAATTCAAAATAATAATTTGAACCTATTTCAATACAAGTCCGCGCTGAAGCTTATTTTGTTTAAGAAAATAATGAAGAGTGAAGGTATCTGTTAATCCACAGACTATACGAGATTATAACTTTAAATTTGACTCCAATCAATATTAGAATATTTATTAAAGTGAATTGTGTATGCTTGCACATGGGCGCCGGGCGGAGGGTACAATGTGGTGCACTCACACCCCCTTGTCAGAAAAGAAAATACATAGGAAAAAAGATTTTGAACTACACCAACGGGCGTGTAATGTTATCCGAGAGTACTGTTGACAATTGATATCAAAATATAACCACTAGCGACACCTAGTATATTGTGTGTGAACTAAGAATTACAATAAACTCACTCTTGTACTGAACGACAAAACGTGTTTATTTTAGAAGTACTGAAGGATTTGTTGATTATATGGGTGATTAATTTAATTTACAGATATAAAGCATATAGAAGAAAAATACGTTAAATTATTTTATAGAAAACCTCCATATTTTAGATAAAGACTAAGACTAAGAGAAAGATTTAGTACAATTCTATATTTTATATTAATTAATAGTGCATGTGTCTACATATACTAGATACACCTTCTGAAAATAGTTCTGGCGGCGCCCATGTGTTTTGCATTTATAGAAATTTAGAAAAATGTAGTACTTGAGTATGCAATCGGAGAACTACAGATATACAAATTCAATATTTTCCTAAAACATCAAGAAAGCAAAAATCATATCAGTAAAAACTACAAATAGCATGAAAAGTTAGCAGAATAATTGAAATTGAAATAAGCGTTATTAAATATGCGTGTTCGTGCGTTTATATGCGAACTAAATGCAATGTCTTACGTCTTGGCTGACGGAATATATCAAGCCACTGTAGCCCACGTTCGCGTTGAATCTCTCTATCACCTCCGCTCGACACATGCCCACCGGGTTTTGGAATAACCTACAAAAATACAAAAACAGATTGAATGGTCAACGGTCTTTAACAGTCCATCGCTGGACAACGCCTCTAAATACGTATAACGAGTGATATAAGTTGTGTAATTTGAAGTTAATAATATAGTTTAGATTCATCATTTTCCTGTCCTTTTGTAATTTTTCTACGGTTGGTGGAATGAACAGAGTAGGCTACGAATTACGTTAACATTTGGAATAACCGTATATAAAATATAATATTTGATATATCATAAAAAATGTTTATTTAAAAGAAAAACTAATTAGACGTCATTAATTTTTTAAAAATTATATCGTCTAAATGACCACCGTTTCCACATTTGCACTCTTCTAAGCGAGCACCGAAACTTTGGAATAATCGTCGCCAAAGACCCCGCGAGATCGCCGACATCTCTTCACTGATTTTTTCTTTTAGTTGACGTAGTGTATTTGGTTCATTGATGTAGACACGATTCTTCAAATAACCCCATAGAAAGAAGTGGGGATAGATCTGGACTTCTGGGTGGCCATGGACTGTTGCCTCGTCTGGAAATAAGCTTTTTTGAAAACATGTCTTTGACCACCACAGGGGCTTATTGGATGCGTGACAAGTGGCTCCATCTTATTGAAATCATGTGGTTACGATTGTAGCCAGCAAATTCCAGTAGCATCGGTTCCAAGAACTCCCGTAACATTTTCACATATTCAACAGAAATAACAGTAACTGAACGGCTGTGAGAATCTTCGAAAAAATAGGGTTCAATGATTTCTTTTGCTGAAATTGCAGCTTATACAGTTGTATGAACCTTGGGAGAATGAAGTGGCCTCTCGTGTTTAGCTTTGGGATTTTCACTGCTCCAACACCTGCAGTTCTGTTTGTTTACATATGCGTTGAGGTGAAAATGAGCTTCGTCGGAAAATAAGATGTTGCCAAAATTACTGAATCATTCTAACATTATTTCGACATACGACTTGTGGCAATTTAAATCATTAAATTTTAATTCCTGTACTATCTAGATCTTATACGGATGTAATTTCAAAAAACGGTGTACTGATGTGCGGGAAACCCTAATTCAGCCGAACGTTTGCGCGTCAATAAATTTGAATTACGTTGAACAGAAGCGGCAACTTGCCCCACGTTCTCTTCGATCTGGGCAGTCAGTGGGCCTCCAGTCTGTTTAACATTTAGCATCGATCCCGTCTCATCGAACTTCTTCACCCATTTCTTTATTAAAGCAGCACTCGGGCACTGATTTAATTCGTCTAAATCGTATTCAACGCAAAATAAGCGTCTCACAGCAATAAGCGAACTGTTGTTTAAATTAAACTTTTTCGCACAGTAAGCGCGCTACGGCTCCGTGAAACGATCCATTGCGACAAAATTTCTGAGAAACAAGCTAATGGTCAGACCCCTCCCCTTGCCCCGGGTGGCATTTGTTTGCGCGGGACGTTAGATTCATGGTAAAGAATTCTTGGCCCACCCTGTATTGCAATCAAATTACATAAAATCTTTATAAATTTTAGCCTATGTGTTATTCCAATATATAAGCTATGCTCGTATTACTGTAATGTTTCCTCTAAATCCGTTTTGTGGTTTTGGCGTGAAAGATTAAAAAACATGCATACATCGATCCTCATACTCTTTTACAGTTATAATATTACTAAAAAATAAAAACAGTAGAATAATACGTGTTCAAAACACTAACCTAAGATGATTGGATTCTGTTTCTTCATCGACTGGCTGATGTAATGGACCCAACCGGTATCCTCGTGGGGTAGGCACTGAACGCACATGGACATCACGCTGGCCAGCAGAGCGGACACCATCCAAGAGCGATGCCAGTAATGCGTCCCTACAAAAAGATAGGTTGTGATTAGCTTAAATAATTCTTATGTATTAAGCACATAAAAAATACTCTAACTAATTAAACTAAAGGTAAATATTTAAATACTCTTCAGATGAAAACTTTTTACATCACACTGTTATATATAAGCCTTTTCGTAGAAAAGAGGTATTGGCTCTTGTTTTCGAAAAAAAAAAGCAGACTGTGTAAAAATGTATATGTACCGAAAATTTACAAACCGGTGATTTTAATTTTTGACATTTTCACATACCCAGTGTTACACCTCAAACGCCAAAATCTATTATATATTAAATAACATAACCCTCTTTTTGGTGCAGTCAAGTAAAAAAAGATAGGTCTTATAACCTTTCTCCAGCCAAATATGTCCGCGTCTGACCATTAAGATATTCTATGGAAAATTTCTGTGGATGTTCCGGATCTCTTACTAACGCGAACACATCGCTCAGTGGCCGCAAGCATACCACCTGTAAATAACAGAGTATCATGTAATACACAAAATTTATTACATAAAAAAAGGATACCATATGTCTGACGGCTAACTGAAGAACCGCGTGCTCTATAGACAAACAGAAAAAAAGCTCGCGCTTGCCCGACTTTCTGTTACGCACTTCCGTCCTTTCGAAGTAGTTACTTCGAAAGGAAGTGCGTAACAGGAAGTGTTACTTAGCACCACTAAAATTATTCAAGGAAAGCAAAGGGGAAAATGTTACATATCAAAAAACTATATCTTGACATAATTCTATGTCTAAAACGCTCACAGTAACCCCATCTTTGGCAAATCTTCTAGTAGACATAAAAGTCGACCTCGAATCTCCATATTGTAACTAAAATTACAAATGCGGAACGGTAGGTGATTTGTTAATTTGCACCATGAAATTCTGCATAGCATAAAAAGGTATTCTTCTATAAAAAAAATCAATTCCTTGCCGTAAGATTACAAGAAGTTAATTTATGGATAGACTTCTTATTACTTTTTAGAATATTTAATAATATTTATTTACAGTACTGTAAAGTATTATAGCTTGGTAATTTCATTTAACACGTTTTTATAATTTCCAATTTGTAATTGAAACACGTCTATTAAAATTGTACGGCACGGTACGGTGTACAATTTTCAATAAATTTTAATATAGTATTTATTATCTTATATATTTTATTGTGATTTAAGATGTTATTAGGTAGGTAGTGTTAAAGTATTTTTTTTATTTTACAATGTAATGGGCTAAAGTACAGTCATTGTTAACATATTCATAAACAATCAATTCTCCTTTGATGTAAGGAAGTAACGTTCCGTTGCGGAGTAATATAATGCGGATAAAAAAATATTAAAAAAAATAATGCAAAGAAGAACTGTTTTCTTAGTACAAGCGACGAAATCGATTCATAGATATACGTTATAACAATTGGTATTACTTAGGACCCATCCATTTACCCTTTTTATTTTTTTTAACGTGTGGAAACCCCCTCGGCTCGTCACCCCACCGGGGTTTACGGCGGGGTGGTGTGTCGGAATCGGACCGACTAAAACCACACGGTGTGCCACTCTGCGCCCGAGATAGGAAGGATCCGGGAACCGCTGCTATTACGACATCCAGATCCCTCCTAGCGCCTGCCCGCTACCTCGGGCACCATCTGCGGATAAACTCTCTATTTTAGGCGACGTACGGCACACGCGGACGTCGCCTCCTCGCGGCTGGCCATTGTAGCGAATGGAGGGGAAAACTCGTCCCGTCCACCCGCGGCCACACTCAAGGCGGCATGAGGCGCTGGTATGCGCGTCTCCGCCGCCCGGCTCGCCGGCGGCGAATTGGGTCCAAGTGGATATCGTCCTCCCGGGCCTTCTCCGCCGCCTCCTTCCGCGAAATTACGTCTTCGCAGAAGGTTGTGACCGCGGTAAAACAACTGTCGCTACCGGCCATGGAGCGTATGAGATATCGGTAGCGAGAGATCTCCTCCAATAACTGCAGTAAGGACCCCACGCTGCGCCTCCCAGGCGGAACAAACCGCTAGCGTGTTCTGAGCCGAGTCCTCACAGCAGTCGCAGTGGTGACAGGCGGGACTCAATTCCCTCCTGGCGACCGAGTGCAGATACTTCCCGAAGCAACCGTGCCCGGAAAGGACCTGCGTCAGTCGGAAGGAAAGGGTCCCGTGCTGCCGCCCTGCCCACTCGGCAATGACTGGCTGAAGAGCCTCCACGAGGGCAAAGCCAGCACGAGGAGTCTCCAACCGGAACGACCATCGAGCCATCGTGGCTCGACGAGCGGCCTCACGCCACTCGCGTATCTCTTCGGGCGGGGGCCGTATGCCGCTATCCGCCCGGAAGTCAGCCGTCCGCCGATAAACTTCGGCGAGCACTTCCGCTTCCAAATCCCACGGCGGAGTTCCGGCCAAGGCGCACGCCGCCTCCGTCGATACGGTGCGGTAACCGCGTATGGCTCTAACCGCCAATATCCTCTGAGGGCGCCAAAGGCGAGCCCTATTCTGGGCGGTCAGAGCCGCCGCCCACACCGACGCACCATACAGCGCCATTGACCGGACAACCCCCGTGTATAGCCGTCTCGTCGCGACGCTGGCTCCACCCAAATTCGGCAAAAGTCGCCCGAGGGCAGAGGCAGCGCCGACCAGCTTTGGAGAAAGCTGTCGGAAGTGCTCGTCAAAGAGCCACCTCCCGTCAAGGATCGGGCCCAGGTACTTCATCTGGGCCTGAACCGGTACGAGGACCGAATTGACTAGGATAGAGGCGCCGGGTAGTGGACCACGACGGGGCCCATGGAACAAAAGGGCCTCCGTCTTATCTAGGGCCACCCGTAAACCCAGCGCCTCAATACGCCCGACCACCAAAGAGACTCCCGTGGGGGCCAGGCGCGCCGCCTCTTGAAAGTTCGCTCCCCGGGCTGTGACCAATGTGTCATCTGCGTAACAAATTACGCCCAGCCTGGGGGGAAGACGACCTCGAAGGGCCCAGTCGTATCCCATGTTCCACAGGAGAGGTCCGAGGACAGACCCCTGTGGAACACCGCACGACATGGGCCGCCGCCTCAGAATACCATCTCGGTCCTCGTACATGACGGTACGCTCCTCAAGATAGTCTGCCACAAGCCACCTCAGGTACTCTGGCACCCCGTGGTAGTGGAGGGCTTCCCTGATGCAGCTAAATGGCAGACTATTAAATGCATTGGCGATGTCTAACGACACCGCCAACAGCACGCCGCCACAGCTCACCGCTTCTTCGGTAACGGCCCTCAGGCGCAGTATGGCATCGACCGTCGAACGCCCCGCCCAAAAACCAAATTGGGCGTCCGACAGATCGGGGCCTACCTCGCAGAGGTGCCGGACGATGCGGGCAGAGAGTATCCTCTCAAACAGTTTACCCGCCTCGTCCAGCAACACGATAGGCCTATAGGCCGCTACCGATTCGGCTGGCCGTCCCGGCTTCCTTAATAGGACCAGCTTCCCGCTTTTCCAGCACTCAGGGAAGCGTCCGGACGCCAAGCTAGCGTCTAGGACCTCCCTGAGGCGGTCCGACATGTGTTCGAGGGCTCGGGCTAGCACTCGGGCAGGTATCCCGTCCGGGCCGGGGGCGGTGTTCTTAGAGCGGATCCGTAGAACAACCGCCCCTACCTGCGATTCCCTGACGGGCGGAACATTGTCTTCGTTCACCCCGTCGTCTTCGACCATGAAGGCCATCGACGGGGGCGTGAGCTCCGCCCGCTGCGGGAAAAGGCCCTCGACCACTTCCCGCAGGAAGCTGGGCTGGAGTGTCTCTGTAAGGGGGGGGCCCCAGGTGCAGAGCTTTTATCGCGCCGCACGATAGGGGCGACCCCAGGGGTCACGATCGAGACCCGCCAGCATTTCCTTTCTCTTAATTTCTTTGGCGCGGCTGATGGCCAGCTTTAGAGTTTGCCGTGCCTCTCGGTACTCCTCATGAAGCCGGTCCTCCCCGCCCTCTTCGCGGTGTCGCCGCCGACTACGGGTGTAGGACCTCCGGGCACGAGTACAGGCCGCACGGAGGTCCGTCAACTCCTGGGACCACCAGTAAACCTCCTTCCGTGGAGGCCGGCAACCTCGGATGCGGGGCATGGCCGCATCACAGATCTGCGCAATGGCATCGCAGAAGCGACCAGCCCCCATGTCGACCTCCTCGGTCGGGGCCTGCGGAGACAGCCAAGAGTGAATAATGGCCGCCTCCCCTAGTAGGTCCCTATTTAATTTGGCTACAGCCCACCGCTGAAAGCGAGAAGAACGCCGCGCCGCGTGACCCCTACTGGCGTCCTGGGACCGGGAGAGCTCAAATCGGATATAGAGATGGTCCGAGAGCGTCTCAACCTCTTCCAGGACACGCCAGTTCCTTACTCGGTCCATCATCAGATCATCAGATTGGGCATCAGATGCATGGATCATCAGATTGCCCGCCGCACACACCGGGCAGTGAGGGGCGGCAGAGCACTCTGCCGCCTTGTGCCCCGGTCGACCGCAGCGGAAACATAATCCGCTGCAGTCGAAACAACTGACGCACTTGGCACGTGTGTGCCCCGATGCCAGGCATTTGTAACACCTCACCATCCATTTACCCTTTTTTTTTTTTTTTTTTTTTTAACGTGTGGAAACCCCCTCGGGCCGTCACCCCACCGGGGTTTACGGCGGGGCGGTGTGTCGGAATCGGACCGACTAAAACCACACGGTGTGCCACTCTGCGCCTGAGAGAGGAGGGATTCGGGAACAGCTGTTATTACGACATCCTAATCCCTCCTAGCGCCTGCCCGCTTTCGTGGGCGCCATCTGCGGATAAACTCTCCATTTAGGTGACGTCCGGCACACGCACACGTCACCTCCTCGCGGCTGGCCACTATAGCGGATGGAGGGGAAAACCCGTCCCGTCCATCCGCGGCCACACTCAAGGCGGCATGAGGCGCTGGTATGCGCGTCTCCGCCGCCCGGCTCGCCGGCGGCGAATTGGGTCCGAGTGGATATCGTCCTCCCGGGCCTTCTCCGCCGCCTCCTTCCGCGAAATTACGTCTTCGCAGAAGGTTGCGACCGCGGTAAAACAACTGTCGCTACCGGCCATGGAGCGTATGACGGCCGGTAGCGAGAGATCTCCTCCAATAACTGCAGTAAGGACCCCACGCTGCGCCGCCCAAGCGGAACAAACCGCTAGCGTGTGCTGAGCCGAGTCCTCACTGCAGTCGCAGTGGTGACAGGCGGGACTCAATTCCCTCCTGGCGACCGAGTGCAGATACTTGCCGAAGCAACCGTGCCCGGAAAGGACCTGCGTCAGTCGGAAGGAAAGGGTCCCGTGCTGCCGCCCTGCCCACTCGGCGATGACCGGCTGGAGAGCCTCCACGGCGGCAAAACCAGCACGTGGAGCCTCCAGCCGGGACGACCAACGAGCCATTGTGGCTCGACGAGCGGCCTCTCGCCACTCGCGTATCTCTTCGGGCGGGGGCCGTATGCCGCTACGCGCCCGGAAGTCAGCCGTCCGCCGATAAACTTCGGCGAGCACTTCCGCCTCCAAATCCCACGGGGGAGTTCCGGCCAAGGCGCACGCCGCCTCCGTCGATACGGTGCGGTAACCACGTATGGCTCTAACCGCCAATATCCTCTGAGGGCGCCAGAGGCGAGCCCTATTCTGGGCGGTCAGAGCCGCCGCCCACACCGGTGCACCATACAGCGCCATTGACCGGACAACCCCCGTGTATAGCCGTCTCGTCGCGACGCTAGCTCCACCCAGATTGGGCAAAAGTCGCCCAAGGGCAGAAGCAGCGCCGACCAGCTTTGGAGAAAGCTGTCGGAAGTGCTCGTCGAAGAGCCACCTGCCGTCGAGGATCAGGCCCAGATACTTCATTTGGGCCTGAACCGGTACGAGGACCGAATTGACCACGATGGAGGCGCCGGAGGGTGGACCACGACGGGGCCCATGGAACAAAAGGGCTTCCGTCTTGTCCAGGGCCACCCGCAAACCCAGCGCCTCAATTCGCCCGACCACCAGTGAGACACCGGTGGTGGCCAGGCGCGCCGCCTCTTGAAAGTTCATCCCCCGGGCCGTGACCAATGTGTCATCTGCGTAACAAAGTACGCCCAGCCCGGGGGGAAGACGACCTCGAAGGGCCCAGTCGTATCCCATGTTCCACAGGAGTGGTCCGAGTACAGACCCCTGCGGAACACCGCACGACATGAGCCGCCGCCTTAGAACACCGTCTCGGTCCTCGTACATGACGGTACGCTCCTCAAGATAGTCTGCCACAAGCCGCCTCAGGTACTTTGGCACCCCGTGGTAGTGGAGTGCTTCCCTGATGCAGCTAAATGGCAGGCTATTAAATGCGTTGGCGATGTCCAACGACACCGCCAACAGCACGCCGCCACAGCTCACCGGCTCTTCGGTAACGGCCCTCAGGCGCAGCACGGCATCGACCGTCGAACGCCCCGCCCGAAAATCAAATTGGGCGTCCGACAGATCGGGGCCCACCTCGCGGAGGTGCCGGACGATGCGGGCAGAGAGTATCCTCTCAAACAGTTTACCCGCCTCGTCCAGCAGCACGATGGGCCTATAGGCCGCTACCGATTCGGCTGGCCGTCCCGGCTTCCTCAATAGGACCAGCTTCCCGCTTTTCCAGCACTCAGGGAAGCGTCCGGACGCCAAGCTAGCGTTCAGGACCTCCCTGAGGCGGTCCGACATGTGTTCGAGGGCTCGGGCCAGCACTCGGGCAGGTATCCCGTCCGGCCCGGGGGCGGTGTTCTTGGAGCAGATCCGTAGAACAACCGCCCCTACCTCCGATTCCCTGACGGGCGGAACATCGTCCTCGTTCCCCCCGTCGTCTCCGACCATGAAGGCCATCGACGGGGGCGTGAGCTCCGCCCGCTGCGGGAAAAGGCCCTCGACCACTTCCCGCAGGACGCTACGGCACGGCACGGCTACGGCAACACCGATCGACCACTGTGCCATGGTTTGCAGGAAAAGGTCCTGCGCCGCGGCACAGTGGTTCAGGTTCGTCTGGACCAGGAGGTTGGAGACTTGGGCCATTACTCGACCGTCTCTACAACCTCCTCCATGGGCAACGATGCCGACATGCGAACGACATCAGAGGCAGCCTGGGTCGATTGGCTAGCCCCCGACGCTTGCCGAGAATTGTAGGGAGGTTTACAGCCTCTCTGCCCAATCTGATGATCGGCGGGCTTGTTACCCGCCGCACACGCTGGGCAGTGTGGGGCGGCAGAGCATTCTGCCGCCTTGTGCCCCGGTCGACCGCAGCGGAAACATAGTCCGCTACAGTCGAAACAGCTAACACACTTGGCGCGTGTGTGTCCCGATGCCAGACACTTAAAACACCTCATCGGTCTCGCCGCCAGGACTGTGATCCTAGCGCTGACGAGACCGATGAGCAATCTACCGGCGTCGCCTAAAATTTTGGCTGACGCTACGGGACAGCTGACCCACACCGCGCCAAGCCCTCCTGGACCGGGGCGGATGGTGCCGACCCTAATGTTGTCCACGTTGCACTCTGTCTTCTCTCTTATTGCAACGCGGACATCTTCGGCCGTTATAGAGTCGTCCAGGCCCGAAATGCGCAACTCTGCACACTTAGTAGGCCTGGCGATCTTAACACCATCCGTGGCCGCAAACATGCCCGGCATCTTCTCGGCAAAGGCATCTGCAGTCTTTGCGCCTTCGGCTCCCGGGAACTCGAGGACTCGAGCTCCCGTCTGAGCGAGGCGCAACCTGATTCCATCCGTCCCGATGTCATTGGCGAGACTAGCCCGGGCCCTCTGGAAGATGGCCGCGTAAGACAGTCCGCCGTTAACCGCTTCCGGTGACACGGTGACCACTACCGCCGCGGTTTTGGGTACCTGCAGCTTGCGCGGCCTCTTCGTAGTGGCCACTGCCACCGACAGCGACTGCGGGGTAGAGGCTGCTTTTTGAGCAGCCTTTTTACCCCGCTTTCCGGACTTTTTAGTCCCCCCGACTATCTGCCAACCATCTGTGGAAGGGGCAGATGAGGGGGGAGCAGGCGTGGAGGTGCCAGGTACAGCGGCTGGAGTGGAGAGCGGAGGGAATTCCGCTCTAGGCTTGGCCGCCGTTTTGGGCCCTGACCTCGGTGCACTTGTCTTGGCTTTAGCCGCCTGTCGTGCCCTCGGAGCAACCGCAGGAGCGGCAGACACAGACGCCACCGCCGCATAGGACACATGACCGCCCGCAACGGTAGACGTTGATGGCACCGATACGGTCTTCAGTCTATTTGCCGCGAGCGGCGGTCGGACAACAGGAGCCGGGGGCAGCCTCGCCTCTAGGCCAGCGAGACGCCCGTCCATCATGCGCCACACTGCGTCCGTGATTTGGCGCAGGTGGGCATCAGGAATACCCCCGAGGTTGGAAGAGGGGGTAAGTTGTGACGGAGGCGAGCCCTCTCGTTCGGGGCGATCTGCCCGGAATTGAGCAAACTGAGCACTGAGCTCAGTCACCTGCCCCGTCAGACGCTCGTTGGCTGCCTGGAGACGAGCCATGTCTCCGATAAGGCTCTCCACGACCCCCGCAATAGCGGCAGAGGAGTCCTTAAGGGCCTTCACAAAACAGCCCTTAAGATTGCTAGACTTGGTGGCCACTTTGTGGATGATGGCCACCGCCGCATTTGCTCTCTCCTGCATCGATGATGGTGTTTGGAGAACAGAACTCCCTTCCATCGGCTCCTTAATTTTAAGCAGGAGATCTGCGACCTCCTCTTCCGCTAATGCTTCGCCGTCCGCCCTGACTCTTCTGTAGGCTCCTGCCTTGCAGAAAACGGAGCCTGACGGAACCGAGGCCGGAGTTCGTGATCTCCCCCTACGACTGCTTGCAACCTTGGGAGGCAACATCTCCTGAGACGTATCGCTGCCGTCATCCCTGGAGCGTACGCGTTTCCGGCTGTCACAAAGTTCCGTTGCCATAAGCTCCAGTGTGTCCTCCTTCGCACTAGAGTTACCACCCGCGGCGGATTTGGAACGTAATCGTTCCGATGTTCTACGGCTCCCAGCAGCCATAATGACTTCTGGGAGCCCCACCGAGATAGGCGTGCTAACCAATGTCTCCTCTTCGTTGGAAGAGAAGTCGTCCGTTCTTGCACTCTTTTCCCCTCTGCTTTTCTTCTCCTTCTTTTCGTCTGTAGTTTGGTTTTTATTCATTAATGATTCCATATTTGAACCCACGAGATGGGGAGAACAAAGGTCGACCCGGGCAGAGATCCCCAATACCCGGGCAAGCGTATATTTATGCCCAACCGAGGGGTCCGCAGGTGCCTCGGCTGGGAGTGCGCTTACGACTGAACTACCCATCAGCCATGCATCCCCTGGTCACGCACCAGAACACGGGATTCGGGGTAATTTTTTAAAGAGGTTTTCTTCCTCGCAGTCCGGGCGGCTAAGCCAAGACCCTCGCCCCCGATTGGTGTCGCGAGACATAACCACGACACTCCTTTCGGGATTACGATGTGACAACGGTGGCAGGAAGATTAAATCTTCCAATGCCTGCTCGGCGGCAGTGTGAGTACACACCGAGCCCGTTCTCCTTTCTCCACCATTGACAGTGGAGAAACGCCGACCCATGAAAGGGTCCCACCATAGTGATTTTTTACCGAGGTTTTCCTCCTCAATGCTCCGAAGAGCGAAGAACCAACAGAGGAATCGACAAAAATGCCCGCTCTGTTGGACCAAGTCTCGGCCGATTTGCCGAAGAAAATGGCTTCCTCTTTGTGCTAGAATATTAGCCGTTGGCGTGATGTCCTCTTCCAAATGGCACAGGAAGAAACAGTGCCGTCGCCAACGTTACCAGGGTGCACCACGTGGAGGTTTTCTAGCCCAGCACCCCACCATCCATTTACCCTGGTGCAACCATTTTCGTTTAAAGAAGTTCTTCGTTTGATGGTTAATGAAGGATGTGTATTTTTAATATGCTTGTTCATGAGTTTAGGAGAGTAACTATATATTACTTGAACCGTGGTATTGATGGTATATTTCAGTTGGAAACGTTTCCAAGGCAACATAACTGCATCAATCACACGTTTTCAGATGTGTACTGAAATTTAATTTAATATTCTTGGAGTCTTTGGTTATGAAACAAGAGTGAAGCGACGATTGAAGTTTTATGTCTACTAATAGATCTTCTAGGAACTTCCAGAACTTGCAAATTAGAATGAGAATCGATTTAATGTGAGAATTTTCGTAATTTTACAGGTGTATGTATAATGTATCGATGTACGAGCTGTGCCCGACGTGGCTTCGGTTGCAAGTTTGTTATTTTGAACAAACTCTATCTCATTATTTTCCAAAAAAAAAACTGTTATTTCAGCATAACAACATTTCTACATATAAATAAAGTTTCTACAATAAAATTCCAACAATCATGTCACGTCCCAAATCTCGATACATTTTTTTATTATAGAAGCCTACCAAAGTGACCGGAGGCCCATTGATGCAGGGGTGACAATTATCGTGGTAACTGTGTAAGCCTGACACTGTCACAATGACTGTCATGCCTTTTAAGTTCCCAAGCAGGGTGTGAAAAATTATCTCACAAGGCTGCCATAGTGTGGGTCACCATACTGCATTGTCTGCATTTGCAATGAGTATGGTGACCACAACTCTTGGATTCTATTCATGCTTTCTATCAGGCAGAGTAGAATCACTTTGGCAGACGCTTAACATAGAAAAAAAAATCTGCCTGATGGATAGCATGAATAGAATCCAAGAGCAGTGGTCACCATACTCACTGTGAATGAAGACAGTGCAGTATGGCGACCCACGCTATGGCGGCCTAGTAAGCATATGTTGGTATCGAGATTTTATTTTTATATTTAAGTTTTATACTTACAGAATAGGTCTGGGGATCTCTTTCTAATATGCATGTGTCAGACAGACATAGGGTGCGACGCATTGGTTCCATATGACGGGCAGGGTTCACTTTATGCACAATAAACTCACTAAGGGATGTCTGATGTTTGTCACCACTGTAAAATAAAAGAACATTGTTTCTTACTTCAGAAGTTGTAGTTTGTGTAGTGGTTGTAGATCCTGACTGCTTAAGCAGCGGTCGTGGGTTCGATTCCCATCCAGGATAAATAATTGTGTGATGAGCACGATCCTTTGTTCTGTCTGGGTGTAATTTTTTTTCCAACTTACTTGATACTGATATTGTGGCCTATTACGGAAAATCTTAATAAAATGTAGCATATACGTTATTCTGATGTATAAGCTACATTAATGTAAAGTTTCATCTAAATCGGTTCAATATTTTTTGCGTAAAAGAGTAACAAACACCCATACATCCATCCTCAGAAACTTTCGCATTTTTAATACTCCTAGGATAGTAGGATTTGACTGGTCTGTTGCATTCATTGCAGTGCTAGCTGGACTACCAACAAACTGCCGGTTATTAAATATAATCATCACAGCCTCAGTAGTAAACTGCTGGAGAAAGGCATCTCCTTAGAAAAAAGGATAGCCAGATGGCCAGATGAGTTGATATCAATTTTCCTTCTCTTTGCAATGATGTTGTCTTGCGTAGTTAACTCTCTTAATCGCCTTTTACGACGCCCATGGGATTAAGAGGGGTGGTAACACTGTATTTTTAATTACCACCCGAAAATATGTGAAATATATGAAGTTATTATATTATAACACAGAAGCAACAATGAAATTATGAGTTTTTCGGACTTCGAAGAGGGAAACCTTTGGAAAAATATAGAACAGCTTATGAGCTCTAACAAACATAGACTAAGAGATCAAAGAACACGCACCGTGGATTCGTTAATTGCTTGCGTGTCGCGCATGCTGGAGCCGTGTTTCGGTGTTCTTAATTAGTACTAATTATTTTGTTCAACTACAAAAATTACTTGCATTACATGCTTCAATTGTAAATTATAACATTAGGTCCGTTGTGCGTCGCCATTATTTCAATTAGACTTGTTATGGAGGACTAGTTCAAGAGGAAACACCGGATCACCTCATACCGACTGACTCGGGTGATCACGGATCACAAGAAAGGTCTGTAGTGTCTAAATTGGGGCAGAGATTTAGGAAAAAAACAATAATAAAACGGCATATGATAATCATGATGTTTCTGATCTACTTAACATACAATGCTTTTACCTGGATTATTATTTGTAACTGTAACTACGGACAAAGAATGTTATATATTAACTGATGTTACTTAATTGTTTTGTAAAAACTTGCCGCTGAAAATTTTGCAATAGGTATAGCATTACGTATGATTATATTAATAAGTAAAGAATTTTTAAACGTGTCGGTAAAACTTATAGAAACCGATTCTACCTATAATTTCAGGGAATATTCGTATTTTAATTTACAAATAATACTAAAATCAGTTTTGAATATGAATGCGACGTAATTTAGACTCTAAATTCAGTCATAATTATTTGAGTGAATGTTACGATTTTACTTTCTAAACCACGGTCATAGCCCGTATCGCGAAGCTCATCCCAAAAAACTGAAGCGCCTCAAAACAAAACAAGCCCCTTCTCTTTCGTCTTGAATACTTTCGATTTCAATAAAATGTGTATAACAAACATTTATTATTACTAACGTTAACTGAACCAAAATGATGAAAAGAAATTTGATACGTCCATCATGATGAGCGTATCGCATTAGATAAATGAGTTCGTCCAAGGTCGGGTGAATCACACAATCGAATGTTGCAATGGGTAAAGTGTAAACTGACAATTAAAATAAATAAAAGTGTAGGTTAATTTACGCGAAACGCAATGGTACAATGACTTTGTTACGAGTGAACGTATTTATAGGAACAACACTGACCGATATTTTATACAATTATCAGTTATAATTTAGATAGAAAACAGGTTTTCCATATAAAGAAACTATATTTTATATTTAGTAATGCTAATTGTCAAAGTTAAATTACTGAACAAATTAGGTTCTATCCATGTATGTATTTCAGGGACGTCCGTTGTATATTTCGAACTCGGTGCAGGTCCTTTCCAGGCATCAGCACAATTAGGCCGACTCGACCGGAGTTACAGAAAACCAGTGCTAAGAAAATTCTTTGTTGCTTTTCACTGAATGAGTGATGTTTCCAGAGCCTAAACCCTACCTTGGATTCTGGAGGGGGGGACTCAAGGAGCTATAACGCACTTTTTAACTCTGAAATTTTGACAACAGATTCAATTTCAGATTCGAACAGATTCACGGGCGGCGATAATCAGCTGCCATTGAGTGACTCATTTCCCTTAACCCCCCTATACTTATCCCTAAAAAAAGACTGTCAACGGTTGTCACATTTTGGACAACCTTAAATATACACGAGAACATATAGCATGAGTATAACTTTTATTTTTATTACTAACAACCAGACTAATTTCAAGTATAGCAACCATTCTTTTGGTTTTGGATAGATTTTATTTACTGAGTAATACAAGTCATATAGACTATATATAAATAAATACACTATGTGTCATAGAATCAGAAACCGAGGCGAAATCGCTGTCTTTGCTAAAAATGAATACTATTTACGAAAGATTTTATTTAAATTTTCTATTTCAGTGATGTTAGCGGTGTTTGCGACGCGTTGGCCGCCTGGCAAAGATCAGCCGGCCAAGTTTACCAGGGAATGTCCAGCACCTTGGCAATAAGACTCCGTGAAAAAATGTCGTGTGATATCAGTCGGTCAGTCAGATATTCAGTTAGATTCCGGCACACCAACGATTTAAACACACTGCTTCCACAAGTTGAGAAATTACCTTTTTTTGCAATTATAAACCAAATCCTAATTTTGTAACTCCGATATCACTAAAACTAAACGTCACCCATTGCTGTAACGGTTTTAGAGGCGATAATTGTTAACATGACTTCTTAATTGGTTTTTAATGTTTTCTGCCGAATGCGATAGTGCAAAAATATTCAAGGGGCACCAGACATTCGTTATTCATGGCTATTGAGATTCACTACTGTCATCGCCAAATCGCACTGTATTGGAGATTGGTGTTTGTGTATCGCTGAACAGGTTTTCTTTTTGTAACTGTCATTTTTTCGCTCAACGAGCGTTTTCGAGTTTTTAAGCGTAACATTTTTTTTCGAGCCATTTTCCCAATCGACGTTGGAGTCGGTCTTAAGTCTACTGCGATACAGCTGAACTTCGATTCTGTACGTGACGCGACTGCCATCAAACCTCCACTCACTTTATAAGTAAAATAAAAAAAAACAGTTAAGTATTTACTTTGTGTATAAAAACTTACCTATACTTCCCGAATCTCTGATTGTGATAATCATCCAAAGTAATCATTGTGGATAGAACCTTGATACTTATACTCAAGGTCAAGTTCGCTAATTCCAGCATCTTATTTATGATTATCTGATGGTCCATGGCATTGGAGAATAGGTGTAAGCGACTATATCCCCCTACTGCTAAGACGAAGCCTCCTGGTACGTCACGAACAGGCAAAATGCCTTGTACATCACAGTATGGGTAGCTAGCTAATAATGTATGGGTGGAAGGATCCAGTTGATCCAATGCACAAGGACCGACTTCTAGGACTATCGGAAGGCGTGTTCCACTCCAGTGATGCTTGTAGGCCTGATATCTCTATAAACAAGTAATGTTTAATATATTTAACTAATTCAACTATTTTTTTCTATATGCATTTTGGACTATATTTATAAAGCTAAAGACTATAATTTAATTGTCTTATAAATCACAGAAGCAGAAGTTTGACCATAAACAGGGTCGTTCAGCTTTATATTTTTTTTATCAGTTTTCTTTATATAATGCTTAAGTAGAGATTTAAACTAGATCATAATTCAGAATATGTTGATAATAATAATTGTTCCTCAACAATAATAAGACAATCTATTTTTTGTTAAAAACTTTGATTACAGCTTATCAAATGGCTACTAATCAAAACAAAGTGACATGAGTTCACAAAAGTAGTAGAAAAACATACTAAACTGTTTTTTTGTGTTTATTTTTTTTTCTATATTAAGAAGCTGCCAAAGGTGACTCTACTCTGCCTGATGGAAAGTATGAATAGAATCCAAGAGCTGTGGTCACCATACTCATTGCAAATGTATATCAATCAAATAACACTATTATCATCATCAACAGCCTTTAAAAGCCCATTGCTGGACATAAGCTTAGACAGGGTTTGGACTACCATGATGATGATGATAGCGAAACAGGTGTAGGGTTTGTGTAAAATTTTCTTGCTTTTTTCAGTAATGTTGTCCTGCATAGTTTACTCTGTTAGTCCGCTCTTATAACAACTTGGGACGAATAGGTATAGTGACACTTCATATTCTTAAACCGTCACCAGACAAACGAATAGTCAAATAACACAGTTCAAATTGATACTTACAAAAATATCTTTAGGTTTCTCAGCAAAAGAAAGCCTGTATTTGAAAGCTTCAGTTAGTATCAAACACTTGTATTCCGAAGAGAATTTCATAGTGTCTACTTTCTTCTCCTTCTTCATAACTAGAGTGAAATCATGATTAGCAGTGGAATTTGAATGCTTTGCCGATGTTATAGTAACAACATCTGCATACAGCCATTTGTTTGTCACCTCCAAACGATCCGGGTTGTATGTAGTAATACCGTGGGTGCCGATTGAAAACACCCGTTTATACTTCCCCTTCCATGAGTGTTTTGTGACAAGGAATGATGCCACATCTTGGTTATCTTTTAATGGAATCATCTTATCATTGCCTGTGGAGAAAACAGAATGTTAAATGTAATATTTTCTTCTTAATAATGTCTATTCTTTATATTCTTCACCTGACGTTACATAATTTCTTCTTTTTGTAACTAGCACTTTGTAATAAATAATTATGTCATGTCAACAATAAAATCAACTTCTAAGTAATAGACTAGAATTTTATAGTAATACTTATAGTAGCTTTATTACTTTGTTCTAATTCTAAATATTTATTGTTTGTTTTGTTTTTGCTTTAATTTACTGTCATAAATTCTAGTTACTAGTACTGTCTTTATTTAGGCTATCATAGATCATAAATTAAAGTCTGAAGTTATTTAAAGTATATTTTATTCTAAAAATTTTATAATACAATTTTTTTCCTTTTTTTTTCTAGTGATTTAAATAATTGTAGTTATGTATGTGTGTATGTATGTATGGATATATATAGGTTACGAATTATATTTATTAGTAAATACTTTGTCAAAATTCATTACACCGTCATCGACTACTTTCTCTTCTAAACATTTTAATCCACCCTAAAGTTGCCAGGAAGGGATTGCTTTAGGTAATAAGACCGCCTTTTGTGCGGTTTATATCTGACGTTGTATGCATTCTCTAGAAAGCCTATAATATGGTGTATAAATAAAGAGTTTTATATCTATCTACCTATCTGCAATTTATTTTCGTAATAAGTCAGCAACTCCAAACATTGAATCTATGGAACCTAAGAGTTCCATTAGAAAGTCATCAAGGTCCCATGAAATTATTTATTACATCCATAAGTTACAAATATCATTGTAAGATAGGACAAAATATGAGTTGAGAAGAACTACTATTATTATGTGGGAAATACGAATAACTTAGGTTAAACTTACTTTTATACTTACATTTAAGTGCTTTTTTTTTTTTTTCTAATAGAATGATAAAAAAAGTAAACTGGGTATGATCATGAATATTGGAATTTATCATTACAATAAGTATTTAATTACTTATTATAATGATAAATTCTAATATTCCAGTACCTGAAAGTGGGAAACTCTTGCTATAGTTACTCCAGTACCTGACTATAGTAGTATGCACTTTCAGTACAATGTAAACAAAATCACCGAACTGTTAAAAATTATTATCCCATCAGTATATACTAAAATAGAGTAGCTTATAAATGAGCTAATAAGATTTTTATGAAATCATTTAAATATTGTAGATAAATAAATATATCAGTAACATACAAAATTTTAGCATTACTTTTACTTTCTTTTATTGTATATAATTATTTTGGTAATTAATATATATTAAGCATACGATAAGCGGTAAATAGTGTCTATAAACATCAATAATTTAGCAGTAAGTGGTTAGTGTTAACTAAATAAGATATAAGGTGATAATAAAAACAAATTCTGTATATGTTTATTTTACCACTAAAAATATGGCAAATACTGCCTACGATATTACTATATATCGAATAAGGTAAATTACAGCCGGTTATAATTGTTACTTGTTAGGGCCAAGTGGGTTACAACAACAAACCAATTTTACAAACAATCTAGCCTATTCAACAAAATACCGCTTCAGAATCACTTTCAGAGAAAAAAATCAAAACATTCAGGAACACAATCATCTATATTCGAAGTTTACAGAATCTAATCAGATCAATCCTCCCCTTTGTAAATAGATCGGGAGACCATTGCTATCGAATACGTGTAAACAAGGAACAGAGCGACACATTTTTTTCGAACAATCGTATCGAGAACGTATAAACTAATACTCACAAACTATATGATGATAAACAAGGTTGAATACTCTCAGCTGGTATCAGATAAGACCCACATATTATACAAATAAACGCAAAAATGATGAACAAGAAGAGCTCGAGAAAGGACCGACCAATCGTTCAACAATTTGACAACTATGTTTGGTGTTGCAGTGTCAAAGGGAATATTTCATAAACCCATAAACTATGGTAGAGATATAAAATATGTTAAAAGTTAGGCATTATCTGCTAATTGCAGAAATACTTTAATAATATCAATCATATCATATTAGCATGACATTTGACAATTATCGATAAAAGTGTTTTAAAATTTAGTCTTGTTGTTTTTATTAAGATTTTATTCTTCGTTGTCTTATTAGTTGTTGCTCTTTTTTATAAAAATTCCAAGCAATGAATCCTTCTATTTACGTGTAAAAACAGATTGTTTTAGACTTTGGATCTGAAAAATTCAGCCTTTATGAACCTACAGGTTGGTAATATGATTATATTTTAAATACTTCTGGCAATTCTGAACTCCCATTTATTTCATGTCATTTATGTCAATGTCAGATACCGCTCTGCCGCATGCAGTGCTACGTGCACTTATTAATATATTTTTACACTAAACCAACTCCTAGCCCCCCACCATGGTTCTTGATTTAGATCTATTTCGTGCTGATAAGGACGGCAATCCTGACAAAATCCGTGAAAATCAAAAGAAGAGATTCAAAGATGTTGGACTTGTCGATACTGTGGTCGAACAAGACACCCTCTGGAGGCAACTTCGCCACGAAGCAGACAACTATAACAAACTTAAAAATGTATGCAGCAAAGAAATTGGTCAGAAGATGAAGAGTAAAGAACCAGTTGGACCAGAAGATGAACCAGTGCCGCAAGAAGTAGCCAATAAGTTGGTTGATCTGACTGCAGAACAATTAAGACCTTTGACAGTGAACCAGATCAAAAAGGTGAGAGAAAGTTTAAAATAATTTGAATTATATAAGCTTCTATTGAAAGCCTATTTGCAATGGTCTGCTTAAATACATGTATTCTAGATTACCATATGTTATAGCTAGGTTATTCGGCAATTATTTTGAGTTGGAAGTAATAGTGTAATTTGTTTTTTTTTTTACCTTAAATACCAAATTTAAAAAAAGAACTCAATCTGTTAAGTATTGATTTTTATGATTCATGTTATGACTTTGTGACATTGCATCATCTACTATATACTAAAGAAAGATACAATGGTTATAATAGAAAACTAATATTCCTGTAGCCTAAGTACACTTATGATACTAGACTACATGTGGTGAAAGGTAGAAGGCAGGAACAAAGACAAACACTGCAACACTGTAAACACAACTTTGTAATTATGCTCATAAAGAATATTTTCTAGTAAAGTTATTTGATTAATAGTTTTAAGTTAGAAATGTAAATTTATTTCTTATTAGTATGAATGTGTGTAGTATGTTTTGTGTATGTATGTGTGTAAAAACAGTGAGTTAGATATATTATATAATTGTTTTTTTTTTAAATGAATATATTTGAACATCACATCATCATCATTATTAACAAACTTTAACAGTCCACTGCTGGACATAGGCCTCTCCATAGAAATTAGTATTGAACATCACATTAAATTTTAATTTATGTAGGTGATGAAAAAAAAGGTCATATTGTCTTCAACATTTTTTTTTTAAAAAGATTACATGCCTCAGCAATATATACTGTGTCGCTGTGGACTTTACCAACATAGATTAAATCGACATGAAGAACACTGTCCATGTGGTGATGAATTAAGCGTACATAGTGCCACACCCCTTTCATCTCATCGGTGTCGTAAAAGGCAGCTTAGGCAACAAAATATTGAAGACAACATCACTGCAAAGAGAAAGAAAACTTAAACAAACTCCATAGCAACCCGTCTGGCTTGCGTGGCATAGTAGGCCAAAACCTCCTTGCTAAGAAGAGGCCTAAGTCCAGTAGTGGACTGTTAAACACTCAGAGTCAGAACAACAAGTAATGAATCATTGGGAGTTTAAACTCTTAATACCCAGTACAGTAGAGAACAGCATAGTGACCGCTTAAACCACTGCACCATTCATTTAGTATATGTGTACTTACAAACTATGTAACACCAAGCCTTCTATTTCTGTTACTAGCATGACAACCGAACCACAAATATTTTTAAACAATCCTAATGCTATCCACATATTTTCTGAATGAAGAGTCTGTCTAAAGGTATAATAACAAATATATTTTATTAAAATCTGTACTATAAAATGTTGTAATCATAATTACAGGTTAGACTGTTAATAGATGAAGCTATAACAAAAAATGAGCAGGCTCTTATAGCAGCAGAAAAGGCACGTTCAGCAGCTCTTCGGGAAGTAGGCAATCATCTTCATGAATCAGTACCAGTAGATGATGATGAGGACCATAATAAGGTGGAGAGGACACATGGTGACTGCGAGTTTAGGAAAAAGTACTCACATGTGGACTTGATTACCATGATTGATGGTGAGTAGGTGTATGATCAGATACTGGTAACATCAAAGACAACACATTTGAAACAACCATGCAGAGAATAAGTACAGAACCGACAGGTTTACGTGCTCGTGCTTAAGACTCCAACTTCCATTCTCTGGGTTGTTATTTAACATTTTTTTTAATTTAAAACTTCTTGCACTTTTTCTGCAAAGGCAGACTTAATGCTATGGGACATCAGTCCAGTCGCACTCCCATTTGATCTTCAGGTAGTGTAGAAATGAGATGTGGTAGGTGCAAGGTATTGAATTTTTCGTAGTACATAATGATTGAGTAAGTAAGTAAGTTAAGATTTCAGCATTTCTGTAATCGGTAAAACTTAATGTGGGATAATAATCCCATAGGAATATGAATGTGAGGGAACAGAGAGTGCACCTGCGTTTGCACACTCACTTGTGCAAATGTCTCCTGCGTAGTTGAATGGTCTCCATTGAGACTTGCTGCCGTGGCAGAGTTTGGTTAGGAGTACATCATCAATAGGAATATGAGCAAGGATTTTCAGATAGTGTATCTAAGAGAAAAGTTTAATTACGAGGAATAATTCTTTTATACACTCTATAGATTGAAATTTTTAAATGAATTTTTACAATTTAAAATGTTACCTTTTCACATATGTCAGAAAAATCTACATTACTGTCCTGTCTTGGTGGTAAACATGTGTACAATAACACTTGATCTCTACTCCGGGTAATCCCCAGTGCCTTTGAAAACTATTTGGTCACCAAGTCCCGAATTCATATCCATACACACAATGACATTAAAATTGTATAAATTGAAACTTATATCATTAGGCGCATTTTCGTTAATGCTAAATATTTTTTAAAAATTTTCAAGGCATGGACGCTGAACGAGGTGCTGCTGTAGCAGGTGGACGTGGATATTACCTAAAAGGTGCAGCGGTGTTTTTAGAACATGCACTCGTTCAACTCTCCCTAAGAATGTTGCTCAAGAAAGGATACACACCTTTGTATACCCCATTCTTCATGAGGAAAGAGGTAAGGCAAATTTAAGCTTTTCCCTGTCGTTGGCTCAATAAGCTCGTTTTCATTTGTCGTGGATAGACATCCTTGGCGAACAGCTTGAGTTAAATTAGTTGTATGTTATCGTAATATAGTCACAGAAGACATTATTATGTCTTCTATATATATAATACTAGCTTTTGCCCGCGGCTTCGCTCGCGTGGAATTTGATCTGCCACATTAAGTTTCGTAACAGATCATTTTAAATAAAAAAAAATGAACATTTTTTTTCCACTCTTACATATATGTATATAATGAAAATGGAGGGGAAATTTCTGTTTTACTAGTAGAGGTACATTATCGTCAATAAGAGATATACTAATAAAAGAGATATACTATTGTATAGATATGGAAACCACACTCCACAAAATCACACCTAAAATAATGCAAATTTTGTAGCTTAACTATGTGAGTAAATAGAGCATTTACTTCATGTCGAATACAATTATCCCACTTGGTAACACATAAAGATGTATCACACTCAGTTTTGATATGCATGCTATTGAGATCAATTACGTATTATTATTTGGTCTAGTACATTTCCATTCCTCAAACTCCACTTTCAGCTTTTGAAGTCAGTCTACACTGACTGCAATAAATAGTCAAAGTAACTTTTAACACTGCAGTGTGTTCTAGGGCTTCAAGAGCAAAAAAATTTAATTTACAATCACGCGAAGTACATTTGCCCTAGACCGATGCATCCAGATGCCAGTGACTTAGACATAATACAGAAACTAGATGATTCTCATTACAAACTATTAAGTTGAGCACATTCAAAATTTTGAATTGTTAGAATTAATTAAATCATTTAAATGTAGAAGAGTACTGATGAATTACTTTATTTTATATGTAATTAGCTGTGCCCCGACTTCAGTCGCGTAAGATTTGAATTTTGAATTTTCACCTTAAAAGCGGAGTTTTTGTTGCGTAAATCCCAATGCCGTGACAAATCATGGATAAAAAGTAGCCAATATGTTGCCCAGTAACCTGCTCTATCTCCTACTGAATGTCCCATTAAAATCACTCCAGCGGTTCCAGAGAGTAGCCTGGAACAACAAACAGACAGACAATTTTTTTAAAAAGGTAGTTAGTTTTAGTTTTTCGTGTAAAGAGCTACAAGCACTTGAAAAAACACATTTTTTTTAAAATCACGAACATTTCAATTTTATTTATTTGCATTGATATATACATCTGTGCAAACAATACTGACGTCGATTTGTACTGTCGACATAACAGATTTCTTCTAAAGGTATGTGAATGGTGCTGTTGTATGGTATCTAAACCAATAAAACAGTTTCAAAAAAATTTATTCTCTATGATGTCCAAAATCTGGATAGGTATTCACAATATGACAAGAAATACTTTGACTATTTTAATTTAAAGGTAAGAATTACAGACAAAAAATATACAGATAGGTCAGACAAAACTCATAAAATATTGTCTATGTATTAATTTGAAACCTTACTTTTTTATTCTTTGATGTAGCCAAGTGTAATATTTATGGGTGCTAACAATTTGTTTTTAAAACTAACTCTAAGATAATGGTTATATTGATATTAATTCTGTTGTGTAACACTCAACGAGAGTTAAGTGATTTCCAAGGTACTATTCTGTTGTTAAGTTGAACTACATATAGTGTCCTATAAGGAAACATTATATTTGACTCATTTTATTAAATCTCCTTGCTAAGGAGAGCCCTATATACAGCAGTGGACTGTAAAAGGCTGTTGATGTTGATGATATTTGACTCTTACATCAATAAAAGTGTAAAGGAAAGTGTTTGAAAACGTTTTGAAACGAGATTTTTTAAGTTTTTTAAATTTCTGTCAATTTAATCCATATTATAGATCAAATTGTAAACAAAATTTATTACTCCGTCATACCTAAGTATTCATACCTATTTTACTCAGTGTACACATGGCAACCCGCGGTAAAACTTTTTCGTATCGATATTAATTCTTAAATTTTCTAACAGATGGCGTAAGTAGTAAGGATCCAGTGAATAAAATATAAACGAGTCTTACTTTGAAAAAAATATTGTCATCAAAATAATAACAAGATAACCTGTTTTGCAGGTAATGCAAGAAGTGGCACAACTAGCTCAATTTGACGAGGAATTATACAAGGTTGTTGGCAAAGGGTCTGAGAACAAGGGTGACAGTGCTGTTGAAGAGAAGTACCTGATTGCAACTTCTGAACAACCCATTGCTGCATACCACAGGGATGAGTGGCTTCCTGAGGCATCTTTACCCATTAGGTGCGACATTAAATTATTTAGCAATGCAATAATATTATTTTATATCATATCCCTAACTGAATATTCGTCAAAGAAATATGGTAACATAACAACTCAAATTAATAAAAATCGAGTGTTACCATTCTGTAAGAGGCAAAATGATATTAATATTAAATTTTATACAATGTATAGTTCTTTTGTTGACTTGGCTCCTCAGACAGATTTGAAGTTTCTTCAGAAAAAGATTATACGACTCCCTCGATGGCGCAGCGGTAGCGAATGCGACTGCTGTACTTGAACTCTCAGGTCGGAGCAAATGTTTGTATGGTCTGCAAATGTTTGTTTCGGAGTTTGGGTGTTTTCCGTGTCTAAAATATATGTATTTACAAGAAAAAAGTTATAAGTATTCTATCAGTCATTCTAGTTATCATAGTACAGGTTCGACTTAGTTTGAAACTAGATGTCAAACGTTGTGAGAGAGACGTTGTGTGTCAAATATCTGATATATTTATTATTATTATGCAGTCTATTCATTGATAATCTTCTAGGAATCAGAAAAGAGTCATAATTTTGATCTCTTAATAGTTTCATTTTTGAATAATTTTAGGTATGCTGGTATATCGACATGTTTCCGTCAGGAAGTCGGTTCCCACGGTCGCGATACTCGCGGCATTTTCAGGGTACATCAGTTTGAAAAGGTAAGCATTTTAATTTGTTTGATTAGATCACTTAGATTGCTAATGTGAACAAAACTTAACTACAATTAACTTATAACATTATACTTTAACAAACGATAATAAAATTCCGTTTCTAACAAAATACACGTAAACGCTACACTCATTGTAATTTATTAAAAATTTAAATATATTTAATGAAATATGAGTATTGTATAACGTGTCAGAAAAAATCGCGTTGATTGAGTGCTTTATTGATGTACGTTGCCTTACGCGATCCATCTTCGTAAAAATGTTGCCATAATTGTATTTCTGGGCATAATTTGTAAGGTTTTACACAATAACTCATTATCTGGAGAAACGCTGGCCAAAGGAAGACTAATTTTCCAAATTTCAAATTGTCTACAGGTAGAACAATTCGTGTTGACCTCTCCCCATGACAATGCCTCCTGGCAAATGATGGATGAAATGATCACCAATGCTGAGGAGTTCTACCAGGTGCTCGGTATCCCCTACCGCGTCGTAAACATCGTCTCTGGGGCACTTAATCACGCCGCCTCGAAGAAACTTGACTTGGAAGCTTGGTTCCCTGGATCAGGTGCCTTCCGTGAATTGGTATCATGCAGCAACTGTTTGGAGTACCAGGCCAGGAGATTGCTTGTGAGGTAAAAATAATTGTTTGTTTTTTTTCTTAACCATAGTCTTAAATTAATTGCAGCTAATGTTATAAATGCTATAGTAATTCTGTCTATTATGTTTTGTGTGGCTAAACCCCTGAACCAATTTTAATGAAACTTGGCAGGATGATACTGTGATTCTTTAGAAGAGATATGGGCTACTTTTTACCTTGATAATCGATATATACATGGGCAAAACCGTGGACCAAATCTAGTATTTTATAATATAATTAATAAGATTTTAGTTATTTTAAGCACAAGCCTATTATTAACTGACAAACTATAACTAACGCCTCACTTTCACTACAACACAATGTGCATATCACATTTATCTTATGAAGCCTAATTTTACCATTTGATTTCCACAATCCTCTCCAGATATGGTCAGACAAAGAAGATGAACGCAGCCACGGAGTACGTTCACATGCTCAACGCGACCATGTGCGCCACTACACGAGTCATCTGCGCGCTACTCGAGTGTAACCAGACCGAAGAGGGTGTCAAGGTAACAACACATTCTATTATTTTTTTTTACATAGTTATATAAAGACTCAGGTCTTTTTTCCCCCAAAAAATAGACAAAGACACATTAAATGGCAACATTTTGCCGGATAGTTTTAGTTGGTTCGAGTTGTACCATCTTATTTAATCCCTGCCATGTGACCATACAGAATGTATTGTGTGTTAGTACGCATTATTTTGTGTAGACACGCCCTTTTCATACTAAAAAATGGTTGTGGTTTTCTGGAAGAGAGATTGCTTTATTATAAGACTTATAATAAATCGACTCTGTTATTATTACCCATTAATTGTCGATTTAATATTATAATGAGACATGTCCACAATGTCGAGCAATTTTAACAACAAAGCTGCTACTTTTGTATCGAAAAATTTTTAATAGCCAAAATACAATAATATTTACAAAGCATGACAGCATCGTTGCAGTCTAAGGCTCGCTTATCTACGATAACTGTCACTCCTACATCAGTGGGCCTCCGGTCTCGCACTCACCAACGAAAGCAACAAAAGACGAAAGTCCAAATGTTGTCGCTTTAGGTTCGTCTTCTATGAGAGTGTAGTACTGCCCCGTTCGAGCCGATCATTGTTAATTAATAATAATACGATTACATATAATACATTTGTAGAATCTGAAGGAATAGAACTTTCAAATTCAACAAAACTCAGATCTCCCACCTCAGAAACCTACAATCTAGGTTTTTCGTTAACGTTACACGTTCCGTACAGGAACGCTTCTTTGGCTGTCTAAAAAAAGTACTTGAAAGTCTTATCAGGGGTAAAAAGCTGCGAGCCTATAATAGTTGAGTCATGCCGCTTCTGCTGTGCCTTTGGTGTACTTACTTGAACTTAGACCGAATTAGATGCTCTTGACAAGAGTGTCCGTTCATTGCTGACTGTATTCTGAATATTGAATGACACACGTTCATCGGTTATGAGGTTTTATAGCCCACGAAAGTTTGGGGGTCGTAGTCTATTAAACATCAAAACCCTGCACAACTGATAGATATCCAATTTTTTTGCTATCTATTTAAAAATATAATCAATATGTACATAAATATAATAAAGAGGATAACAACATTTTGGACATTTGACACACAACGCCATCTAGTCCCAAACTAAGCAGAACTTGTACTACGCGTACTAGACAAGTTACAAAAATACGTAAATACTTTTTTTATATAAATACATGACCTCGACTGCTCTGCAAAAGAGTACACAGCAGTTACACACTCTACTACTGCACCACCAAGGCAGTCTTACACAAATGTTTTTGTATCCAGGTACCTGAGGTCTTGAAGCCGTGGATGCCTGAACAGTATGAAGAGTTGATCCCGTTCGTGAAGCCGGCACCCATCGATCTTGAAGCAGCCGCCGCTGCCAAGAAAGGCAAGAAGAAGGACGAAAAGAAATAACTGAACTTGTGAGACCATTCCGCAAATCACGCATTTAATTTATTTGTCTCACTAAGCTTATTTTTTTACATAATTAAATGACAGCCTGAATAAATTAGTATGTTTTTTTTTTATATAAAACCAAATAGTAATACTATTCTACTGCTGATATTATCTGGGTTATATTATTAAAGATTGCTATATTAAAAAATTGTACACATTTTCTTTTAATATTCAACTGTACGATTGTAATTGGTGTACAATAAAGTATATTCTAATTTATTATCCGTGTTGTGCTGGAGTAAGTGACAACCCCTATTCATGTTAACTACGCAGCTCACCAGCACTGCTAAAATGTGGTAAAGTAGACCAAAACCATTCTAAAGAAAGACTATGAACAGTGGTAGATTGTTTTAGGCTATTGATTGTTTGATTGCGCTACACAGCTCCCTCTTTTTTTCTGTGCGGCAATCCCTGCGGATACCACCGAAAGATGGTTATGTCGGTCTCGAACCGACCAAAAACCGCACGCCGTCTCAGGTTCCAATAGTCTGGGGACCAAATTCACCCTAGTGAGGAAATTTCTGGAACCCCGACGGACCTCGGGCCACCTACGACTTGTAGATGACCCCCCTGTGTGGAAACTCCGATGCTCCTACTTTCTTCCTGCCCGCAAAAGGGCGAGCGCAGTCCGTAGCGCTCGCATCGCATACACAGTTCCCTAGCTAAAACTCAAATGAGTAGTAACACTGAGTGAAGAGCACTTTCAGAACAAATTATATTTCTTTCTGGCCTTCATTAATCCCAAGATTATTTGAGGTCGGATACTAGTTCAACCGATTTTACCCGAATATTAGTTTAGCCGCGGAGTCACTGGAACTAGACCTCCGCAACTCTGACGGCAGGCTGATTTTGTAGGTTGAACTAGTTGTCAGTATATCTTCTGTCAGACGCCCAATTCGATTTTCAAGCGGGGCGTTCGGTGGTCGGACATCTACTACTATAATACGATAACCGTGAGACCAGGAACGCATTTTATGAAAGACAAAAGTAAAAATAAGTGGTAATTTAGGCAGTGCCTACATTCATTGGTTAAACAGTTACATACTATTACACACAGATAAGAGAACAGAACTTGGCTTGTAATTATCTTATCTCCAGCGAGAGGAATAAACTCAAGTCCCTTTATTGTATTGAATGAAACATCATCTTGATATTTTTATATTTATTGTGACTAATATCAGTCAGCGCCGATTACAATGCAATGCAAACTTATACTATATGCGTAATTATGTCAAGATATAAAAATGATAACAGTACCTTACAAGAGTCAGGGACTTATTTGTGTGTGTGTGTAAAGAAACTTCCATTTTTACACACATAAGCAAGATCATCATATCACATTTTTTTATTATTCACAACGAGATTTGGTATATACAAACATGTCCCCGAATCTTAACCCACAATTTGCCGAACTTTACATAGATTTTATGTAACTCGCATCTAGAATTCATTTGTTTTAATTAATCTTTGTAAAATATGTAACCACGTAACATTAACTTAACAAAGTCAAATTCTAGAACAATTTAAAAGCAACGTCGACAAGTAAGGTTGGATTTTATAACGGAATTTCCGCACGAGTACAAAACTACTGGTATAAAATTATCAAAGACATACCTACAAACTAAAACAAAAGTAAGCATACGATGTACAGAACATAACTTAATCCCGCAAAAATTTCGATCTCAGCTAAGAATAAAAAAGAATAATGATATATGTACAAGAAACGCTGCCTTAAATAAATCGATTAAATAACTTGCATATATTATAATAAAATTCTACAATTATTATACGTATAACTATGTGTACATTCGAAATAGTTTAAATATAAGTATAGTTAACCTTGCCTAACAAAGATTACGAAGGAACAAACGTATGCAATTACATTACGACTAAATAGATAAGACAGCATTGATTAAACAGTGCACTTATTTACCAACAACATGAATGTAACTCTAATTGCAGATAGACATATTTTAAGAATGTTGTATAATCCTAATGGTCGTACTCTAGTTAGTATGCAGCCGGCGTAAGTAATATTCGCGGAGCACACAGGCGACAGACATATATTCATTATTCATCATGTATATTTGAATATGTGTATAATAATAACAAGCTAAGTCCAGACTTCCAGAAGTCTAAAAACTGATTACGGTGAACGTATTTTACATATTTGCAAACTATGAACAGAAAAAGTAGAAACGACCTACAATAATCTATTCCCATTGTTCTATATTTTAGTAATCAACACTATAAATAGTTTATATTCATTAAAAACAAACCGTTGCCCACAATTTTACCTGCGATTGTGGTCACTGATCGGACCCTGTGGCTAATAAAATTATGTTTAACAGCCTATATATTGTTGTATATGTATTGATAGAGATATACGAACTTACTCACTTATTCAAGAAGTAAATGGTCCTGCCAAACGTTATACCCGTCGGCAGGAACGACGGGTGTGCCGCTAGGTAGTATTGGTGGTTGAATTTACTCTTTGAAAAGAGGCCCACATCGTTTGCCAGAATAGTCTGACATCCCCTAAACACATGAGTGAATTCGTATTTCTCACTTCTAGATTTTACTTCACTATAATATATTATTATTATTATATTATCCTAAAATATTGATAAATTCTATTTACGTCTACGATAAACAATGATTATACATAAAGCAGAAAAATTCGTAGTTATAACATTTATTGTTAGTACACTTTTCATGAGTAAAATTGCAATAATAGATCTTATTTACAGTCTTAAAGTAAACTATAAGTCAAGACCTGTTGAACTAGTGGTTGGCAATTGTGGTTACAAGGGTTGAGGTCGTGAGTTCATTTCCCATCCAGGAAAAATAATGATGAGCACAATCATTTGTGTCAGGGTATTATGTAAACTATGTACGTGTACAGTATGTATGTTTAAGTAAGTTAATTAGTGGTCTGATCATCAGTCGGGACTCTGTCGTTTGGGATTATATATATAACCCTGTCCAGTATAGTATCCACAAAATCTGATCCTTGTGAGTAGTAAACTTGTCGTTCGTAAGTTAATTCTACAGTACACATTTACAATTATTACGTGTTGATAATTTATACCGTGCTTTACTTTTATTTCCCCGACGCAAAAAGGTCGAATGTTATAAGTTTGACACGTATTTGTCTGTATGTGGTAGCGTTTAGCTAACGATAGAACAATCACTTTTTTATTAAAGCTCGTGACTGAAACTTCTTTTAATTGTTCTTTAGTTTATTTCTAAGAATCTACTTAATCAAAGATTACGTAATATTAATAATTTCTATAATAGATTCTTTCTGGAAAAGTAATTGTGTATATCCTAGCAAATTTGTTGGCATGTAACATGAATTGCAAACCACTTAACTGCGGTGACAAATGCCGCAGTGCGATTGGACTTCCTTTCTGGATAGTCCACCGATAGCAGTTTAGAAATATCAAGCGTGGATAATTTCATTGATAACATTGCAATTTCTTTTTTTCTTTAACTGTCAAACAGTGTAGTAGCAGTGAATGAAGATCAACCGCTATATTTTCCTAATGACGCAATACATCGGGACGTCTTGCTGATGACATCATCGGCTTTAATGATACTTCATGAATAAATATCATTTAGTACGTGTCCTAGGCAACGGGGTACAAACAATTTAGAAGTTATATACATAATTATCTTAAAAAAGACGTTATTTAATAGTAATAAACTGTATTCTTCAATATTTAATTTTCACGTAAATTTGTATGGGAAAATATTTATTGTTTGAATTAAACCTAACATAGAGACTTGAGTTTTCAATTAACAATTATGTTTTTCTAAACTGGTATACAAGCAATAGTACTTCAGTAGAAACTTCAGTATATCATTAAAAGATAGAAAAAAAAATCTATTTTTATCGGTTGATTACGACAGATAAGTGGTGGAAATTCTGATGAATCATTTACATTATGGTACACATTCTGACAAACACTCAACAGCTGTTATTAAATATACTAAAAACAATTAGTTTTTACAAGAGTTGCTACACACTTCAAAGAGCCGGCTTTGTCGATTCGGCAGTGTGTGCACACAGTCGATTCTACCGGTTTTGCCGCTCAATGCAATCCAGCTGCTGCCAGACATAGCGAAAGCCGGCCGGCCGGCATTTCTACCCAACCATTCACCTACATACAATATTTTCTATTTTACCGCCTTACTGTATTTATGTGTATAGCAACCATAAGGAAAAACAAATCATACATACAACTATGTTCGATAACTTCTAGATTCAATTAAAATAATCATAAAGGTAGGGTGCACCCGATTCGTTTGCCTGTACAGTTAAAACCGGCAGCTAAGCTTGAGCTGAGGACACACACGTAGCAGTAAACCTATATAAATTCCGACGCTACCCCCTCACGCAATCACTGCCCAACTGACGCCTACACAGGGATGACCTCCAAACACGCTCAATCAAAATTCATATTTCTTTGTTTGCCTGAGCAGGTGTGGAAACCTGCACAGTTCTGCAACATACATTTTTCGGTTTACCAGTAAAATTCAACTATTTAGGCAAGCATGTCAGTGACACCCTGCTGTGTATGGCTACACTAATAACACCATTATTGTTACGCACTTAAGATATTTTTTGCAAATATTGTTTTAAAATGTCTACAGATTGTATTTGTTTTGTATAACTTTGTATCTGTAAATGACCTTGCAGACCTGCACATAGTAAATTATTTAAGATACCAGAGTAATAGTAGGCATGTAAGATTATTTATAAGCATTTTTTATATTATCAACTCAAGTGGATAGTTATTTTAAAAACATAGTAAATTAGGTTTGAAACTTTAGAGTTAATATTAATCCCATTTCCCAAATGACAAGGATGTCATAATGAGTACAATAAAAGCAAAACAAAAATTACTGAGTATTAACAGAACTTGTATGACCTAAAACTTTTCTATTGTAATTGAATTACTTTTTTATGAGAAATAAGTATTAAAAAAAATAAATAATACAATATCTTAATTATGGGACGCCTTATTATTTCACTATCAAATGAAAACGGCTACAGAAGTTTCACCTACAAGTCATAATCTGTAATCAAAATTAAAAAATAAAACTATTGGCTTAGTTTTGAATTCAATACAAAGGAAATCCACATTGAGTTATCATAACAGATTTACTGTTGTCTTCGCAAGATACTTCATAGAATCAAGTAAGATCCTAATAAAAATAATATTAATTATTATTAAACATTTATACTTTTATTTTCCACTACAAAGTTATAGCTATAACATATTTAGGCATTTTAAAGTTACACAGCATATAGTTAACATTCTATAATTAAACAAAATGCACACTGTGGGACACAACGGTCAACATTATAACACAAGTTAACAAAAAGATTTCAAAGCAATGGTTTGCAAACAAATTAATAATAATTTTATCTTAAACCATTGTTATAAAATCCAGTGTACTACATATTAAAATCTAGGTGAAATATAATGCACTATATTGTGCTTAACATTCACTAGTGAAAAAACACACAAATACATATCTATATTAGTGTGTTTTCATTATTACTACATTTCTAGAACGCTAGTAAACCTAAGCTATACTCCGCTAGTTAATAACATTTTTAAAAGTGTGGTTTCAGCATGGATTATATTCTCCAATTATATTTTAGTTTAGATTATTTATAAGGACACTCAGAACTACAAAAACAAATAAAGGATCTGAAAGAAAATTATGATAAACAACATCTTATCAACAAACCATAAGCCATTATATATAGCTTCAATCAGAAATACACAAAAACTGCTACGTAATTCACTAACACTGAATTGGTTTACAAGTGAGGGTTCTCACCAAGTTCCTACAAATGTCCAGTCTGAAGTCGTCCCATGACCGACTAGCCACATATCATTGCAATTTAAATCACAGAAACTCCAATTTCTGGCAATACACACTTAAGCCACAGGGTCATTGGCTTAAGGGTACATTGCCAGAAATTCCGCCACTATTAGCACGCCAACTGCGCCTTCTGCCGGCACTTGTGCATCAGAGCACGCAGGGTGAACTGACGACGAGCCAGTGTACGAACTTGCTTCAAAAATGTATCCAAATCAATAACTTCTTTACGTAAAGCCTCACCCATGTAATAAATAGCATCTTCTAAAGTAGCTTCTTCTGCGAAAGCATTTAAGAGCTGAGAGTACAGAGGAGCAGTAGTAACAACAGCTTCATCTACATCAATGCCTTCTTGTTCTTGCAGTCTCTCTATTGCAGTTTCAAGTTCTTTTTCCTTCTCCTGCAATACAACTATATTCTTTTCAAGTTCAGTTCTCTCCCTCTGCAATCTTGTTAGAATATCCTCAAGACGAGTTTTTCCTTCACGAAGTTCCTGCTGTGTACGTCTAAGAGTTTCCAATTCAGCTTGAGATTGCTGAGATTGTTCCTTGAGTCTCCTTCTCAACTTATCTTCAACAGCAGAGAGTAGGGATGCTTTAATGTGCTCCTCCGTTATAGTGCCTCCAGCCACATCAGGCCCTGGGGTATAACCTGTCGCAGCAGGATATGGAGTGGTTGTAGCAGTTGTTGGTGGGAAAGGCATGCCATTACTATTACCAGCACCTGGGTAAGGTGATCCAAAATTAGGGTATGGTAGAGGGTTTGAGGTAGTTGGATATGGTGTAACAGTAGGATAACCTGGCTGTGAAGTTCCCTGAGGAAATGGATAACCAGAAGGCTGTGGCATGAAGGAGTTAACTGGATAAGGTCTAGCCTCAGTACGTGGTTTGGAGTAAACTGGTGGTAATTCCCCAAAAGCAGTAATCATACACTGAATAAGTTTTTGAAGTGTAGAGCCATTTTGAGTCCATTCGTGAAGATATGGTAGGTAAACTTTACCATTGCTGTCCACATACTTTGAAACTTTAATAGACATGTCTGCCGTAGGTTTCACGAAACATAGCGGCGCATTTTGAGGATGTGTGTCCATCAACCAAATGCATACTGGGATGTTGTAATAGGCACCTTTATAATTAACAGGAATTGTTCCTTCTAGATTGAGTAGGTCTTTACGAGTGCCATTGTTGAAAACAAAGGCTTCTAAACGATAGGTCAAACTTCTATACACTTGTATCAAATTAATCACTTCACGGGCAGCGTAGTCGCGATGTTTGTACTTCGATAGATATTGTTTAAGCACTACATCGTCGTTAGCCATATTTAAACCGTATTAAAAAAAAAAATACTTGGAATATGACAAATTTTTAATGAATTTATCACTTCGAATACACCTTTAATCGCAAATTCACTGTCAAATTGAGAGTACGAGAATTCTATAAATCGACTGACACCCAAATAGTCATCTGCTGGGTTGCCATTTTAAAAATATTGACTAAAAATTACTGACCTATAGATGTTACATTTACTCGTAATGCAGAACTAGAGCTGACTTGATCATATCCAAATATTTATCCAAACTTTTTAATGACCAGATTCTGATAGTTTCTGATAGTCTGAAAGATTCTGATAGCCATGAAATTAGTGAAATGGCAAGTACAGCCTAATGCTTACCACTTGTGGGTCAAATAAAGCCTTTCATCTTATTTCCTATTAATCTGTGGCGAATTCCACATTATAGCAGAAACGAAAATGTATAACAGCGCTATCTAGCGAAGATACATTGAACTACGAAGTATGAACAAAACGTATGAATGTAATGAATTACAATGTAACTACTAATCCTGTATCGCGATATGGAGATTCGCGGGGCAATTAGCATATATACAACATCCCAACTTTAACCGTTGGGCCGTGGCCCTCCAGGCGTGATCACCTCGCCTGGTCGGAAGATCCTCCCTTTGTGTCGGAGGGACATGATACCCGTCCCTATATATATTATTAACTAACTACATGTTGGAATCATTGCAAATTCAAAGAGTGGAAAACAAATTACATAATCGTTCTGTACATATGTATAGATATTCTAAAAATACAACAAACAAGTTTATTACGAATTTCTTTTTTTTTACAGCAACCTACCAACGGAGAGGAAATTGGAAGAGTTCATTAAAACACTCTCCATGATAAAGGCGATAGAGGACTGCCACAGAGGCGACATCTTTTTGCAACTGCAGAGACTCAAGGAATACAGTGCCTTTCGGGTTATTGATAATCCGGACTGCTTGCCGCTGTAACCGATCCAAAGCGTCCAGCAAATACTGCGCGGATCCATCGTAAAGATGAGAACAGTACTCCACGCAGGAGCGTACCCGGGTCTTACAAAGAAAACACAGATGCTCAGGCACAAAGCACCGTCTCACTCTGTTCAGTATACCCAGCTTCCGCGAGGCCGCCTCAGTAACACTTTCAATAAATTCTCGCGGATTGAGGTCCCGGCCAATATTCATACCCAGGATACTGAGATTGTCCTGCAGTCGCAAAAGAGTTTTCTGAAAAGTGGGGAGGGGAAGGAATGGAGACTTTTTGACATGGAGCGCGCAAGCTTGTGTTTTCTTGGCATTGAACTCGACCAGATTCTCATGAGCTATTGAGAAAAATAATAAAAATAAAATGTAAATAACTCTGATAACTTTTCTGGCCATATGAAAAATTTCAGCTGTTTTCGAGCGCAATTTATTTAAAACTGTTTGATTAATAAAATTTCAGCAATCTTTGAGGGCAAAATATAAGAGTTTTGTTTTTTTTTTCACTCTGAGAGCTTAGAAATCAACTTTCAGTTTGTTTTGAAAGTAGTAATCTTATAAATTTAAGAGTATTGTAAAGAAAACGCCTTAGTAAAGGGTAAATTAAACTTTGATCTTTAATAACTTTCGACTGAGTTGATTTATCAAGAAGTGACATCAGACCTTTTTTGTAGAGCGTTTAGTTTTCTACAAAATACATAAGAGGTATTACAATGCAATTTATCGTTCGTTAGTTATAAAAATCAGAAGAAAAAAAGTTTCCTGTGTTATTCTTATGGGAAATCGAAAAGTGCGATGCTGACTACCTAAATATTAATATCAAGGGCTCATATTTTCAGAGGCCTATTTTGGCATGTAAACGAAACTTTTAAGCCTGATTTCGAGAATTTTTTTTTATTTTTTTTTGAAACGCCCTAATATATATATATATATATATTTATTTACTTTATATATATATATATATATATATAAAAAACGCATACATACAGACACGTATAAATACATACATACTAATTATTCTGAATCAACAAGTCTCCGTAAAACTCGTGTACTCTCCAACCTTGAAAGTTAATGAGTTGATAAATTTCTTATATCTGGGAGTTCCGGAGACTTACAGCTTTGATAATAAAGGACGAATGGAGAATATGGGCATAATGTGAAGGATAAAGAAGCAAGAGATTATCGGATGAACGAAGATTTCTGCCATGGTAAGAGCAGAAATATTGCATATCGGTTGTTAGATAAGTGGGTAGGTTAGGACGATGAAGAAGGGGGTGTAACATAGTCAACGCCTGTAAGCTGCGGAGATGTCTTATAGGTAGCCATGACACTTGTTTCTGAATCGGAAGTTCTGATAAGCGGAAACATGATCATATTTACGTAAATTGAATATGAACCAAATGCAATTGTTGAGAAATCGGTCTAATTTATTGAGCAGATCTGCATTCAAGTCGAGGTAACACACATCATCATAGTCGATGTTTGACAAAATTAAAGTATGTACTGGCATGGTCTTAGTTAATTTCTCTAGAAGGAAAAAAATATGGCACTATGAACCTCTGCCTGCAAGAATAATGTGACGTCATTTGACCTAGACAACGCAGTACATATTCGCCAAGTACGTTCAAATTTATTGTTGTAAAGTAATTCATACCATTCGAGTCCTATTTTGTTTATCGTATGATACCTGAAGTTAAAAAAAAACGCCTATATATATTGTATAAAAATGCCAATAAAATTTCATTTCGTTTACCAAATAAGAAGTGTTGCAGTAGTATAAAGTAATGAAACGTGATTTTATTGGACGTGCAATAGATATAAAATATATTACAATATCAATATAATCTATTTCTTTTATCTCAATAGTAATCATAACATAAAAACAAATAAACGTGAAAATGTTAACATTGTGAGAGACTGGTGCCTGTTATAGGTATATGCAAGAGCACAACCTGTATTGTTGATCACCAGGCCCCCTGCAGGTACTTTAATCTACTAAACTACATTGTTAGGATGGAATTTATGCAAGCAATGGAAATTAGAAATATATGATACAAAAAAAATACCAAATAAAGGTTAGGGAAAACCAGAAAGCTTGAGAGTGATTGCGTGAATAAAATGTGCTGTGGTTTACTGCATGATAGTGTGTGTAACGTGAGAGTAGTGTGCTAACATAAAAAGTGTATTAGTTTGTGTTAAATAGGTATTTGTAAAAAACCTTCATAATTTTTGATGTGAAAACTTATTTAGCGGCGTTGTGCACTTTTTGTGATATGTTAAAAAAGGTTAAACTCGCTTCGGGATGCGCGACCTGATCGAAAAGTCTTAAGGCGGCGGGCGAGTAGACAGACTGTGTGGCGTAGGAGAGGAAATATCCCCTCTATTTCTCCTGCCCGGTGAAAATGTATGCCTGCGCCTGCTGTTTCCTTTAGGCGTCACAGGGCGCTTGCGCGACTGTACGTGAGTATATAAATTATCATGTTTGCGTACGACACCGCAATAAATGAATATTGTATTTTAGCACGTAAATGATAGTACTTTTATAGTGCTTTAATTATCAGTATAAAAGTTCAAAATTATTCCCTAACCATACTAAAATATCAAAAATGCACTAGGTTAATATTGAAGCTTTCGCTTCTGCCGGCACTCCCGGAGTGCAACCCGTTGGTTTTATTTTAAGTTTCTTGATAAATATGAGCCATGGTGACACTTAGGGCAGTAGTTTTTATTTGTTTTTGGTACATTTAGTGTTGGCATGCTACTCCTAAACTAGGAACTGGCCCTGTTCTTCCACAACTGAGTTTGAATTAAATCTCTTCTCAACTATCAACACTAAAAAGAAGGACGACGTCGTCAGGAAAGGTGATTATTTTGCCCTTGTAGAGTTAAAGTTTACACAGATTATTCATCTACTCGTAGACCAGAAATAATGTCAAGTCATGAATACTGATTTGAGGAACTTCGTCACATAGTGTCTATTTAAACTCTCGAACAAGTATGGGACGGAAACCGTGTCAAAAACTTCGAGCAGATTCAGAAATAGTGCTCAGGACTTCTTACCCTCAAGATGGGTCGTGACTGTATGGAGAAGTTCATGAAATGCATCGTTCGTCGATTTGTCCAAACTTAGATTTAATTTAAGTGACTCAAATTAAAAGTAATAAATATGTGTATAACTATTACCTGACCTGACCTGATCACCTTGCTATTTCTGATTGATATACCTGTTGAGGTTATTTTAGGTAAATATGGCAGCTTTTTTCATCTTTAGATAAATTTATTATATCCTGATAGACAATAGTGAAAACAGTCTGTACTATAAGCATTGTGAACACACTAAGATCAAAACAGGAAGAGAAGGCGCAGACAACATATCATTCAACGTAATCAAAATTTACACATTTTATACATATTAAAGTATCATCATTATAAGATACTAATGTTACTGTAATTATAATATAAATCTTAAAGTATTTCAAACACTTTGTATGAGCTCCTGGTTAAAACATGGATAATTTATTATTAAAATAACAATATCACCTTTCTGTGGCCAATAGAAAGCCAGTTAAGTAAAAAATGTTCGTCACTATACATATACTCGTACATCAATATTAGACAAATTATCATTTTATCCTTTGATGAAGCTTTTTTCGTTATCTATATCTACAAATAATAAAATTATAAGAGGTTGATGTCTTTACATTAAAAACAGAAGAAATTTAATGAGGAACAAAAAACTACTATATTTAGAGTTTTTGTATGTGAAGTGCTTTAGCCAATTTGAATGTGGTTTTTTCTTATGTATTATCGTAAACCTTATTTAATACTTAGTGTTTATTATATTTTAGTCAGTTGATAACATAAAAACTTAAATTATTTTAAATATGGATAGGCCAGATGTCCAGATGTCATAAAGTAGAAGTAAAGGTGAAGAACCACAACATTAGATAGGAAAAAAGATTAAGAGGATCGGTAAGAAGATAAGAGAATTATATTTAATGTTCCATAGAATATTGAAAAAGCTAATCACGATAAAAGATAATTTAGCAAACATAGAAATATAAATCAATTTCAGCTTGTCAAGTAAAATTAGAAATACCAATTGTTATCAGGTGAGGTGCCCAAAGACATAGTTTCAAAGTCGTAGTGAAATTGATTTAAAAAAAGGAACCTAGGGCAATTTCATTTCTGTCAAACTCTTTTTCCGGTGAGCTGTCTACGTTGTTTAACGTTTGGGCAGCGGTTCGCCTTTTAATCCAAGTTCATCTTCTTGGACTAAACGTAATTACATTTAATAGTGTAAAAATATACCAGCACAATGCCGCCTAAATTTGATCCTAATGAAATTAAAATCGGTAAGAATCAACTTCTGTGTTTATATCCTTTCTCAATGAGTGCCAAGAATATTCGGTGTTAATGGTGATGTATTTACTGCATTTCAGTAAACTTGCGATGTGTCGGTGGAGAAGTTGGTGCCACATCATCCTTGGCTCCTAAAATCGGTCCCTTGGGTCTCGTAAGTTCAATATTACAATGTCAGTTTTCTAACCTTAATCTTTGGCATGGCAGTCCTAAAACCAAGTTTATTAGTTTTTAAACAGTTAAGAGACAATTAGAATTACCTTATTATCCTACTAACTACGGCAAATAGTCTCATGTGTTCTACATATATATTTGAAATTACATTTTTTTTTGTTTTTTTTCTGAGTGGGTTAAGTTTGTTGGGCTTTGTAATGCGAATTAGTCTAGTTGTCTCTTTTTTTGTCATCCTGGGGGGTGCCACCCTACCAGGCGCGTCCTTCCGGGTGGCGGATGGAAGGAACCCGCGACTTAGGATTATTTCCCTGTCGCGGCTACTCCGAATGCCCAATAAGGAGTCGCGGACCAGGCATGTGACTGTCATGCTAGTTTTATTTGTGCTCAGGTACTTTAGTAAGTTATTTTAAGTTTATTTCAGGTGAGTATATGGTGTGCTTATAGTTACTGTCTTTTCTTTTAGATGTCATTATTACTTGGAAATTTTTTGATACTGTTCTTGATTGTAAATAAGATTATTTCATGTTATGTTGCAATATATTTTGTAATAATCGCACATGTGAATGATATTTAAGACGCTAGACTCATTTTAAATGCTCACAGAAGTTTCCAATTAACAATAATATCTACTACATTCACACAAAACCATGTCCTAAACTAAGTGAAGCCTGTGTTCCGAGTCTTAGATTACTGAATTGAAGGATTATAAAATTATTAAAGAGAATGGCAGATTCTGTACTACTAGTAATATGTAATGGATAGTTATGAGATATATACTGTATATCAACTGAATCATCTTATCTCTTGATACACAATGCAGTACAAAAATGTCATACATGTCCATTCTCCTTTGGTTAGTCTACCTCTAGAGGATATAATTGCCATATCTCTCTATGAAGAGGGTTTATAACATGCAAGTGATGCATTCAGAACCTTCATTCTAAGAAAAAACAGCAATGGACTGTTAAAAGTTGTAATTTTTTTTTATGCTTTTGGGTGGTACTCTGGATGGTTTAAATTCACAAATCAGCCTAGCAGAAAATTCTAAAATAGTCTTGCAGTACTAAGTTTTCTGGGTCTACGAGTATTAATATAAAGTAACTAACCTAGCCTAAGTGCTTATAAGATATTGCACACAATAAGAATAGACAATACAATGTGACACACCTATTTTGGTACTAGTAATTTTATATTTACTAACAAATTTTCTGCATACAGTCCCCCAAGAAGGTTGGTGATGATATTGCCAAAGCCACTAGCGATTGGAAGGGGCTCAAGATCACCGTGCAGCTGATTGTCCAGAATAGGCAGGCTCAGATCTCAGTGGTGCCGTCTGCTGCTGCACTTATAATCAGAGCTCTCAAGGAACCTCCACGTGATCGTAAGAAGCAAAAGAACAGTGAGTATAAAAATTTTAAGTTACAATATACTTAATAATATAAAGATATAAAGAAATGAATTTAAAAAATGAAATACAATATAATTGAAGAACAATTTAAATAAATATCTTAAAAATGTAATCATCACGTTATGGCCTATTAAATAAACTAATTGATAGGTAGTACACCTATCAATTAGTTTTATGTCTTAGCAATACTAATAAATAAGTCCTCTTTTGAAAGAATTATTTTGAGTTATGAATTTGCCAGAAAAAAGGATGATAATAGAGAAAAGTGGTTAAAAGTTAGTTATTTTAAAACACAAACATAAAATAATTATAGATTCATAAAATGTTATTAGACCTATATTAATAGAACTAGTTATTTTTTAAATTAAATAAAATAGTAGGTGAGAAATTTACTGATAATTAAGTCTTACAAAACATTCTTTTTTATTTCCAGTTAAGCACAATGGTAACATCACTCTTGAAGATGTGATAAGCATCGCCAAAACCATGAGGCCGCGTTCAATGGCGCGTTATCTATCTGGCACAGTGAAGGAGATCCTCGGTACTGCACAATCAGTAGGCTGCACGATCGAGGGCAGAGCTCCACATGACCTCATCAATGACATCAACTCTGGTGCACTTACAATTGATGAATAAACTGAGGATTTAATTTAGTATTGTTGTTAATGATTTAATATACCTTTTATACCATGATCAACCTTTAAATTAAATACTAATATATGATTGATTATTAATTACAATCGAACAGAACAAAAAATCATGTTACACAAGACCAATAAGGTCTTGGGTGAAAGTCGAACCAACAAGGATCGCGAGCTTAGGATCAATTCATACTAGTGTAAGTTGCAAGTCAAATTTTTCCCTAGTAAAGCGAGTTCTTTGCGCCTGAGCATTTGTGTCTTCTTTATAAGACCCAGGTACGCTCCTGCGTGTAGTACTGTTCTCATCTTTACGATGGATCCGCGCAGTATTTGCTGGACGCTTTGGATCGGTTACAACGGCGAGCAGTCCGGATTATCGTGAGACGTACGTGACTCACATACGTGAGACAATAGAGGTAGCAACCTCTAGCTCCAATTTTTTAAACTCACCTTTAATTAAGTTAGCAGTACAGTCAAATGAACACTATAACACATGCTACACAAAATATCAACAAAATAATAATTTAAATAAATGTAATGTAATTAATCTGGTTCATCAAAACATTTGTTGCTTGACGGAGGGCAAGCAACTTGAGCTGGAATTATTCATGAATTCAGAGAATATTAATATTATGTGTATTACTGAGCATTGGTTAAAGGGGCATCAACTCATGTTTAATTTCAGCAACCACCAAGTTGGAAGTTCATTCTGTAGAGTCAACACAATACATGGTGGGTCGCTTATTCTATTACATAAAAACCTTAAGTTTAAGGAACGGAAAGATATTGTGTCCCTCTCTATAGAATGTTCTATAGAATTCGCATGTGTGCAATTAGAGCAATTCATTGTTATAGGTGTATATAAACCTCCCTCCGCGGATTTGAAACTATTTTTAGAAATAATGGATGAAGCCCTAAGCAAACTTGCCATCTCAGGTAAGAGCGTACTAGTCTGTGGTGACTTTAATATTAACATTCTTGATAAATCAAATTCCACCCTTAAAGTTCTTAGTCTTTTTAAGTCCCACAACTTGCTAAATTTGTTTATGGAGCCTACTAGAATAACCGCTACTACAGCTACTTGCCTGGACAACATCTATACAGATATTGTTCCTAGACATAAATCTATTATTAATAAGTTAGATTCTGATCACTCTGGTCAGTTAGTTAGTTTTGTAAGTAAAAAGAAAACAGTGCTTAAAAAAAACATTACTCTTGTACCAGTAACAGTTGATCGCCTGGAACGTATGAGAATTAACTTAATTAATAATTTACCTTCCTTAAATAACAAATTAGACCCTAATGCACTATATTGTTCCTTTTTTAATTCGTTCCTTAGTCTATTTAATTCAATATTTACCTCCAAGACGGTTACTGTTACTGATTGTCCTATATTTAGTAACTGGGCAACAGTAGGAATTTATAAGAGTAGGGAAACATTGTATAGGCTGTATCATGAAAGACAATATAATACTAGTGAGGACTTTAAGCAATATGTAAAATGCTATTCAAAGATTTTTAAAAGTGTCTGTAAATTAGCCAAATCTTTGTTTATTAAGTCTAAAATCAGAAACAGTAGTAATAAAATTAAAGCAACTTGGAAAGTTATTAATGCTGAGACTGGGAGAAGTGGAACAAAGGAGTCTGATTTTAAATTAAATTTTGATGGTCACATTACCAAGAATGACATGGAAGTGGCCAACACATTTGAAAAAATTTTTTCCACTTTCCCAGTCGCACTTACAGGTAATTTAGGCTCTTCCACCTCCACTGCAGAATCATTGATCAGAGAAAATGTACCAGAATTTTTTAATAATTTTACTTTTCAGTATATAAATCAACTTAATGTTTCAGCTGCCTTCAAATCTATTAATATAAAAAAGACAGCTGATCTTTGGGGAATTTCTGTAAGTGTCGTTCACTCAATAATTGACATTATTGTACCTGACTTAGTTATTATATTTAATAGATGTATAGATTATGGTGTGTTTCCTGACCTGATGAAGTATAGCAAGATAACTCCTTTGTTTAAATCAGGTAGTCCATTAGACCCCACAAATTTTAGACCAATTTCGGTCCTACCAACATTTAGTAAAGTTTTTGAAAAGCTGATACTTACTCAGTTGCTTAATTATTTTAATGAAAATCAATTGCTGCATACTAAACAATTTGGTTTCACTCATGGTCGGTCAACATGTGATGCTGGGGTTAAATTATTAGAGTATATATTTGAGGCTTGGGAGGAGTCACGTGACGCCTACGGGGTGTTTTGTGACTTATCTAAAGCATTTGATTGTGTGCAGCATGAAACACTTGTCAGGAAATTACACCACTATGGAATAAGAGGCAGTGCTTTGGATCTTCTTACTTCTTATTTGAGTGATAGGATTCAAAGAGTAGATGTTAATGGTAAATTATCCCAGGGATCAGCTGTGGCGGTGGGGGTGCCCCAGGGGTCTATTCTGGGTCCATTTCTGTTCCTTGTGTACATCAACGACTTGCCTCATCTTGTGAGGGATAACCATGAGATAGTGTTGTTTGCAGATGACACATCCTTAGTATTTAAAGTTAACAGACAGCAATCGGTAATTGACGATGTAAACAATGCTCTCTCTAAAATGGTACTTTGGTTTTGCGCTAATAACTTGTTATTAAACAGGAGTAAAACCAAATGTGTTAAATTTTATACTAGGAATGTTAAACAAGTAAAAACTAGTGTTTTGATGAACGGGGAGGAACTGGAATTGACAGACAAGGCTGTCTTCCTAGGTATAACTTTAGATTCACGGTTACAATGGGGCCCACATATAGAAACGTTATCTGGTAGACTTAGTTCTGCAGCTTATGCTGTGAGAAAGATTCGTCAATTGACGGATGTTGATACTGCGCGATTAGTTTATTTCAGTTACTTTCACAGCATTATGTCCTATGGTTTATTGCTTTGGGGCAGTGCCTCTGATATCGATTCAATCTTTGTGCTCCAGAAACGAGCTATTAGGGCTATCTATAAGATGGGCCCTTGTGAGTCACTAAGAAACAGATTCAAAGAAATTAACATTCTCACACTACACTCACAATACTCACATTTACGAGAATCTTTTGTATGTTCATAAAAATCTGTGTAAATTTAAGAAAAATAGTGATCTCCATCAATTTAATTTAAGAAATAAAAATAAACTTGCCTTGCACACTACTAGGCTCCATAAAATATCGAATTCGTTTGTGGGTCAATGTATACAATTTTATAACAAATTACCAAACAACATAGTATTATTATCTATTGGTAAATTTAAGAAATTTGTTAAGCTGAGGTTGTCCAAAAAGGCTTATTACTCAGTTTCAGACTATGTCACAGATTTAGATGTTTGGAAATGAATTGCTCTTTTTTTAAGACCTATGATTGTGAATATAACTGCTATTTTAATATTTAAAAGATTTTGAGTTAAAAGAGTGGTGGTGAGTTTCTTTCCTGGGTTCTTTTCTCACCACTCTACCATGAACAATCTGCGAACCCAGCTAGCTATAATTTTAATCGACAGATTGTTCATCTTTCATCTTTTATTGTTTTTTTTTTATGACGTTCATAAGTGTCTTTTGTGACCTAAATGAATAAATGAATTTGACTTTGACTTTGACTTTGACTTTGACTATCAATAACCCGAAAGTCACTGAATCCCTTGAGTCTGCAGTTGCGAAGAGATGTCGCCTCTATGGCAGCCCTCTATCGTCTTCATCATGGAGTGTTCTGATGAGCTCTTCCAACTGATCCCATCCTCTCCGTTCCTCTATAGGAAAACTCGTGCTGGCCTCGGAAGTCACCGTTTCAGAATGGTAGACACGCTCCCGAACTAAACGGTTCGGCTCTTCCTTCCTGTGCAGAATGGTAAAAGCCTGCAATTCATTACGGGCGCACGTGTTTCCCTCCCACTATGATCCCGGGTCCTTTAAGCGGGGCATGAAAAAGCATCTCATTAGGCCGCCATAGCGTGAGTCGCCATGTAGCACTGTTGGCATTCGCAGTGAGTATGGCGACCTCCGCTCTTGGATTCTATTCATGCTTTCCATCAGGCAGAATAGAGTCACTTTGGTAGGTTTAATATAAAAAAAAAAAAAAATGTTCCGCTTATTCACACGCTTTTACTTTTATAGTCTGACACCAGTTTTCGATGCTGACTGATGAGTGTCGGCGCGTTGATTCGTGTAGTTGGCCTGCCTACTTGATTTCACTTTAATAAAGGTCGTAGGTAAAATACTTTGCTCGCATCTCTAGACAAACAACAAGAACTTAGTTTTGTTTTCAACTTATTGTAGAGTTTTATACACAACGCCCGGTAAATAAAGTAGACATCACTGAATCAAAGGATAACAGCTTGAGAGCAAAATGAGCATATACTGTGGTGACTTCCACGTACAGCACAAACAAAAATTTATACTAGAGCACCATCTAGCGAAAACAAATTGAACTATGGAGCAACTACTAATCCTAAATCATAAGATTAGCATTTACGCAACATCCCAATATCAATCGTTGGGTCATGCTCGCCAGGCATTGTCACCTCGCCTGGTCAGAGAATCCTCCCTTTATGTTGGGGCACCTGTTCTTCCACAATACCTATCTATTATAACAAACAACGAGAAAGATTAATTAACATTATTTTTAATGAAAATGTTATTAATAAAAAAAAACAGTAGCAGTCGTGGGACTGCCGATAGAAGTGAAAACGGAACTATTAAGTTGAGAGTATTTAAAACTATATGCAAAAATTATATGAAATTTTTTATGTTTCATATATAGCTATATATAATATATAATATATATAATATATAATAATAAATTTCATATATAATATATAATATCATATTCTCCATAGCTATAGAGATACTATTATCATTAGCATGTCGGTGACGCGAACCGAGGATTTTACCCTCTACCAAAACGCTCAACGCGCCTAAAGAAGTTTTCACTTCAAAAATTCCTTCTGTAAACTATAAATAATGACACTGGCTTAGCCATCGACTTTAAATTTTAAAAATAAAAATTTTATCGCTATCTTATTTGTTGGGTACTGGTTTAAAGGTAGGTTGCCTTTCCCCATTTTGCTTATACTTATTTTTCAACAATTAGGGCACTAATCATTTCCATCCAAATTTAGTTGCCAACTTGTTTCGAAGTCACAGATTCAGTTGGATCTTACTTTAGAATGTATAATGAGTTCACTGTTTGGTAAATCCTTGGATCATACGTAAAATTTAGAAATAGTAATGGGAACGGAATTACAAAGAATGGGAATGTTTATAAACCAGTGTTTTTACCAGTTAACTCAGATATTTAGGGATAAATTGTAAATTATTAGCAACTAAATTTCTGAAAATGAGGTCTTCATTAAATGTCCTAGTTGTTGAAATACAAGATAGGGAAAGTAACCCCAGATCGGCTACCTATAAACCCTTAAATAATTTGGACCAGTAACATCTGTGACAATCGTTCCAGATAATTGGACCTCTAAAAGATCCATAAAGTCTTTCTACAAAACTTTCATATAGACTATTACTTGGTTTGTAGGGGTCTGATCTTAGTAACTTTATGTAAAATATTTAAGTTCTGGCAAATCGTAATACACCGAAAGTCAACTCCTATCTAATTAGAAAGACTTGGAGGAAGATTTAAGAATATTTATTTTTGTGAGGTCACATGATTTATTTGTAGATTAAATACTTTCTAGATAATGTTGATTATTATTGGCACTAAATCACAAAATTATATGAATAGTTTCGTTACTTGATATACTTCACTTCTTTTAAGCGAAATTCTCTTATTTTGTATCTATGAGTTTTAAAAAAAAAAATTTTTAATTCCATCAATGTAATCTTGGCAACATCGTTCCCTCCAAGCAGAAATGTCAAAATGGCGTCAACGCAGGACGCTTGGTATATTTCTTTACTTGGTTTAGCAGAACACTTTCGTACATCGAATCCTCCTGACATAAAAAGTTGTATCCAGTGCCTACAAGCTGTATTTAATTTCAAACCACCACAAAGAGTAGAGGCCAGGACACATTTACAACTTGGAAATATTCTTTTGACACACACCAAAAACATCGACTTGGCGAGAACGCATTTAGAACAGAGTGTAAGTTTTTTTGTTGTTATTCACGAACTTTTGGGTGTATGCAGAGTTCTGGAGTAACGGTAGACGTAATGGTATCATATAATTGTAATAATGTTGTTCTATTTGTGGCTAAATGAGATACCACTTTCTCAAAGTATGTAAACAAAGTTCAAGTGGGTCATATGGTGATTGAACAGTGTTGTGGTTGCAGTGGTGCCTGTCTCAGACTATCAATGGATTTGACGATGTTAAATTCGAGGCGGCAAGTGTCCTCGCTGATCTCTTCGAGCAACAAGGCCAGCCTACACATTCAAAGCCCATACTTCGAAAAGCCATTGAGTTGTCACAGCACAGTGTATATTGGCACTGTAGACTTATATTCCAATTGGCAGTAAGTATTATAATAAATTAATTTTACATTTACTTTTAAGTGTGATGCCCATGATGCAATAAATTATTTGATTATCAGAAACATAAACAAAAACAAATTGACATTACCTTGATATCTTTACTAGTAGTTTTGAAATCCATGTAAGAATGAAAAAGGGTGGTATGTAGGTTGCAAAATATATTACCTAGAATTGTTCCATGCTTTCTGAACTGATTTGATGACTAACTATTGAAGTAATTTGCACTTAAGTACACTGTAAGCATATTCACCTCTTATATAAAATAATAGTTAACGTACAATTTTATATCATAACAATCTCTTATAAAATGCATGAAGAAATAGTGTAATGTAGGATAATTATTCTGTGACCTTTTTATTTCTTTACTTAAACTATTTTTCAGTAGCAGTTAAAAGTGATTTTTTTTTCCTAATTCAATGTTTCAATTTTTTGTATGCTTTTTTGACTTCAAATAAAATTAATTTCACTTTGTATTTTTAAAATAAGTTACTTTTAACAAGTTAAAGTATAGTTCTATAAATATAAATTTAAAAAAATAAATAAAAGATATCCAGCGTAATTTTACAGGTTCTTATATCATTAGATTCTTTTTATTTTTAAGTTTTTTGGTCATTTAAATAGGTTATCCAAAGGCAAAATATTGTAATAAGTTTCGTTACAAGGTCTGATATTAATAAACTTAAAAATACTTGTCTTAAAGTAAATTATAGTGGAAGTAATTTACATCTGTTAGAGATAATTGTGGTTAAATGGTGAAGTAGTAGAGTGCCAATGTTTACAATGAATAAAACCTTGATAGAATAAAATTTTAATACTAAATGAAATTTATCTATGGCTGCTACTATAAATCATCTTACAGAGTTACAGAGACATGCTCTTTAGTTTTTGGAAATTGCTTTGTTTTTTTTTTTACAATTATTATATTGTTTAAAATTATTAATAACCATATTTAAAAAATGGAAAACAATAATTTAAATATGTATTGCATGTCGAATTTAATTGTCACTTAATTTCTTCAACTGATTCATAAATTTTATATTATAAGTAAATAATTTGTGTAAGCATTATTTGAGTTTGCCCTTCATTTATACTAATTTGTACATTTGTTTTGAACGAACTCTAAAATTATTAGACTGATTTCAAAATTATTTCAAACATTAGAACGCTACACTATCCCTAAATTACTTAACTATAATTAATTATTACTAGAAAAAAATAGGCATCCCTACTGAAATTTCTAGAATGTAACCCAATGTGTAAAGAACTTTCTATGAAATGGCTTTCATTGTGTGTGCTGCAAAAACACAAAATTAAACACCATATTAATATCAACATTAAACATACTGTATGTCCAACTATTTAGGTTCTGTTACAGTAACAAGTTTTTTACATTTTTAAAGTACTAACAAAAATCAGACCATACCTTTGTATTGGTCCGAATCTAAATAAATAATTTTATATTCAAGAGTGGTTCAATACTTGTACATCATTTGAATATTACAAATTAAAAAAGACTATGTAATTTGAGCACCTGATCCGTCAATAAAATGTAGACCTGCTGTTAAATACACTAGGAAGCTCATTCGTAAATATTGATTTAAATATTGTATTTTTTTTCATGTAATTTATACATAAAAATTATTTTGGATATTATCATAACACACACTAGTTTTTATCTAAGCAGATTTTAATCATTGCAAAGTTAGAAATTATGGGAATGCGTGTTATAATTGTAGTTGTAATAATGTTTTGCAAAAAATGTAAATTCTTATAATGTTCTAAAAATATGATAATTACATGAGAATTAGTGAGGATGATCCACTTTGTTAACAGTTTAAATGTCATGTAGTGGTATAGGATGTGATTCTCCTTGAAAAAAAGATATATGTATAAAAAACAAGATTAAGTGAAAAAAGTGTGGAAACTTTTAAAAATAAAGACAAGATCTAGATGAAGTATGAAAAACTAAATGAAATACAAAAAAACTGGGTGTATAAATGGGCCTGCCATTTATACAGGGGTGACAGTTATTGTGTTGTATGAGTAAGTCGACATTGCATTGTCTGCATTCATAATGAGTAAGCTGGCCATAACTTTTGGATTCTATTCATGCTTTCCATCAGGTAGAGTTGCGTACTTTGACAGGGTCATAAAAAAAAATAGATTTGTTCATAAAAAATATAAAATGTTGTAAGCAAAATGTAAATAGTAATTCGAAAAAAGAAATTGATTATATCAGATTCTATATTTATCTCAAAATGTTTAAAAAAATTAACTCCTGTACGACACTGAGGCAGTCCGCTTATTCGAAATAATTTAAACTGCATTGCAGTATTGCCCAAATCTGAACTCTATTTTCTGGGTCTATTACCCTAATATATATCATCTTACAGGTATGTTATACTGAATTTATGTGCACTCATTCATGTTATTGGGTTGTTCAACAAGCTACTCGCTATTGCATCTAGAATTATGTGTATCAGCAGCATGTTTCACAATATACAACTAATTGCAAGTTTCTCAAGTGTTGCCCAGTTATTCTGTTTTTCCTAAGTTTTAAATATTTATGTAGCGGTTTTCATCAAGTTCGTGTGCAGCTGATATGACTTGTATGTTTGTTTGTGCACAATTTCAAATGTTAAATAGCTGTTCGATAATTTTTTAGATAACAAGAATAAATCATTTATTGCAATAGACATTATAATAACTTATGTTCGATAATTGAACCCTTATTTGTAGATTTTTATAAAGCTAATATTAATATGAGTATAATGTAAACTCAAAAACATTACAAATTTTCTTAAATAATCTGTTGTTTTTCAGCAAATTCATGCAACAGAGCGAGAATATGAAGTGGCAAGCAGTCTACTGGGGGTCGGCGTGGATTACGCACAGATATCCAACGCTGCCTACACCAGAGTACTGTTCTTACTGAGTAGAGTTATGGTGAGAATATTACAATTTTAATTAATTTCAAATATTTATTTTATCTTCAGTGTGACATATCAATAGGAACAAAAGAAAAATGACATACAAATTATTTGAAGTCGGCGGTCCTATCACTCACGACGATCTCTTACAGTCAACCTTTGTATAAATATCATGCAATTATTTAGACAATTTGTGACTCAAAATTACAAAATCTACCTTTAATTTAAAAAAAAAATGTACAAAAAAAATATATCAATCACAAAACCATAAATATATTACGACTATACATACATAAATATTTATTCAGCTTTAATATTTTAAAATACACATACATATACAGACTAAAATACACACTACTGTAAGTAGTTAAAATTGTACATGAATACTATACAGCCATACTACTAAATAAACATTTAACATGTTGTTAGAACTTCAATTGACAATTGAAGTTTTTGATAAAGAAAACCACACATTTCCTTTCAATTTGTAAAAAGGAAATAACTAATCATTGTTGCCACAGTTATAATAAAACTCAACTGCTTAGGGAAATCTACATGATCTACATATCTATATTGCTTATGGATTCGAAAAGGATTTGTCCATATTTTCATTTGACACATTCAAATATGAGCAATTTCCACATATGTATGTTGTCTGTTAGATTAATATGGTTTTTTTAGCCGTGTAAAGTATTTTTTTGTGACTGATCAATGTTAGAATTTCATGTTGAGATCAGTCAAATCAATCTATTACATGTTGTTGCCTTAGTGGCGCAGTGGTAGCGTATGCGACAGCTGTTTGTGAGGTCTCGGGTTCGATTCCTGGGTCGGACCAGATGTTTGTATGATCAGCAAGTTATTTTTTTCAGTTTGAGTGTTTTCTATGTACAATGTGCAAGTGTTTACAAAAAAAAAGTTTATATATAATTTTATCAGTAATGCTAATAATATAAGTTCTGCTTAATTTGGAATTAGATGGCGTTATGTGTCAGATGTCGGGAATATTATTGACAATATAATTAGAAAATTTATTTTTCTTTGTATGCTTTTTCTGTAATTCCCCTGAAATTTCTGAGTATATATGCTGTTTGCATTTGTATTCCAATTCCAATGCAGGTTTTTAAAGAAATATAAAATATTTTTTATTTGTCCCTTAATGAAAATATTTTTGAAGTTTTACTCTTTGATATCAAAGGTGGTCATACAATTTTTAATTTTAATACAAGTGGTTATTTTTTTTGTTTCAGCTACTATTAATAGACAAGAAAATACAAGAAGTATTACCCTTGTTAAATCAGGCTGGCCACCTCGTAGACTCATGGACTGGTAGTCCGCACCAAAAGGAGTACCTCAAAGTATTTTTTCTAGTACTACAGGTAAAACCTTTATAATTTTTTACAATTTGTGCAAATAGGTATCTCTAAACATAATATACTATAAGTAGACAAAAAACATTTTTAGTAGAAGCTAGCAGAATCTTAGCTTACCTACTATGTTATATAGCCCATAGCTTTTTTCTATAAATTGGCTATCCGCCACTAAAGCTTTACACGGTAGTAGAGCCGAGATGATTTCAACACGAACAGGCTGGCTTGAACGGGCAGTACCTCCCACAGAAGACTAACTTAAACATCCGTGCTGTCGTGTTTCGTTACGAACAAAATCGAAAGCCTATTGATGCAGGAGTGATAGTTATTAGGGTAACTGTGTTATTATTACACTGTCACGATGACTGACATACTTTTTACGACTCAAAGCGGGGCGTGAAGAAGTGTCTCACTAGGTTGCCGTAGTGTGGGTCACTATTCGCCTCTGGCGCTCTCAGAGAATATTGGCGGTTAGAGTCATGTCGACGGAGGCGGCGTGCGCCTTGGCCGGAACTCTTCCGTGGGATTTGAAGGCGGAAGTACTTCCCGAAGTTTATCGGCCGACGGCTAATTTCCGGGCGGGTAGCGCCATACGGCCCCCGCCTGAAGAGATACGCGAGTGGCGAGAGACCGCTCATCGAGCCACGATGGCTCGTTGGTCGTACCGGCTGGAGGCTACACGTGCTGCCTTTGCCGCCGTGGAGGCTGTCCAGCCGGTAATCACCGAGTGGGCAGGGCGACAGCACGGGACCCTTTCCTTCCGACTGCCACAGATCCTTTCCGGGCATGGTTGCTTTGGGAAGTATCTGCATTGGGTCGCCAGAAGGACATTGAGTCCCGCCTGTCACCACTGCGACTGCAGGGAGGACTCGGCTCAGCACACGCTGGCTGTTTGTTCCACCTGGGCGACGCAGCGTGGGCTCCTCACTGCAGTTATTGGAGGAGATCTCTCATTACCGGCCGTCATACGCTCCATGGTCGGTAGCGGCAGTTGTTTTACCGCGGTCGCAACCTTCTGCGAAGACGTAATTTCGCAGATGGAGGAGGCGGCGGAGAGAGCCCGGGAGGACGATCTCCACTCGGACCCAATTCGTTGCCAACGAGGCTGTACGTCGCCAGAGTTTACTCACAGATGGTGCCCGCAGTAGCGGGCAGGCGCTAGGAGGGATCTGGATGTCGTAATAACAGCTGTTCCCGGATCCCTCCCATGTCAGGCGCAGAGTGGCACTCCGTGTGGTTTTAGTCGGTCCGATTCCGACACACCACCCCGCCGTCAACTCCGATGGGGTGACGGTAGGAGGGGGATTCTACACGTCAAAAAAAAGTGTTGGTCACTATACTTTATATTGTTTGCATTCGCAATGAGTATGGTGGTCACAACGCTTGGATTCTATTCATACCTTCCATCAGCCAGAGTAGAGTAGAAAAAAAAGAATGTTTGAATTCAAACCAGTTTCAGAGATTAGTTTATTCAAGCAAACAAACTCGTCATTTTGATATTAGTATTGGTTACACCACACCACTTAGGAAGACTGGTAAAATAAATGATTCACTGTCTAGACATAAAGTCTTCGTTGTACAAAAGTGCATGAAGTTTAAAACAAAAAATATTTCCTTACAGGTATGTCACTATTTAATGGCAGGTCAAGTAAAGAGTGTGAAACCATGTCTCAAGCAGCTTCAACAAAGTATACAGACTATTATGGCGCCCACGTGGCCTGATGACGATGGTAAATATACAACATTAACTGTGGATTAGTATTTTAATATGATTTATTTTATAGGCAAAGATATAACCGATTTCTTCACCTACTCGTACTCGTACTCGTATAATGCTGTATCGTTGTCAATAAATTAAATGAAATACTGCCCATTGTATGCATAAATTAAACAATCTAATATATAAAATTCTCGTGTTACAGTTTTCGTTGCCATACTCCTCCGAAACGGCTTGACCGATTTTAATGAAATTTTTTGTGCTTGTCCGGTATCTATGAGAATCGGTCAACATCTATTTTTCATCCCCCTAAATGTTAGGGGTAGTACAACCCTAAATTTTTTTTTTTATTTTTTAGACAAAATTTTTAATTTGTATTTTTTTATGATACAGCATACAAAAATACATACAATCCTCAATTTTCACCCTTCTACGATCAACCCTTATTTTTTAATAGCCATTTTAGTAAAAATGGCAAAACAACGTTTGCCGGGTCAGCTAGTATTATATAATACTTTGAAACGACCTACAATAATTTCTTATACTCATAATATACATCTACATTGTATTTTGAAAAGGATAGGGTTGACAAGTGTTAGTTTAAGAAATTCTCTTACAGAACAATAATTTTATACCAACCATGTGTTACATTATTGGTCATTTGACATTAGTACAAAGACCATAGGTCTTTCTCTGAATTTTTCTCAAACTGGGTTGAGATCGGCTGACAATACGACAGAATTAATATTTTTTATAAATACCTCTACTACCCTAGTACTAGACTATATAGCTGTAGAAAAACTATTAGAGATCTTTTTATGACACTACCCGTAACGATGGTCAGAGATATTTGTATGGCTACTCGGGTTAACATGGTGTCCGAGGCAAGGTGAATATATATCTGTATATGTTGTAGCGGTGTGCGGCAGCGCGCCGGGCGAGTCGTTCGTGTGGCTGTCGCGGCAGCAGCTGTACGTGCTCGTGTACCTGGTCACCGTCATGCACTCGGCGCAGGCTGGCTACATGGAGAAAGCGCACAAGTACACCGAGAAGGCTCTCGCGCAGATCGACAAACTCACATGTCAGTATATTATTCATTGCTTCTGTTAACGAATTACTTCTGTCGCTTATGTAAATACTACTTAGCTGTATTGAATTTACAAAAAAATAATTTCAATTAATTATAATATAAAAATGTTTAAGATTATAGTGATAGAATATAGATAACTACAGCAGAATAAAAATTTAAGTATATCTTTAAACAATTGCGTATATTATAATTTCATAGCGTGTATCAGTTCATGACCTATATGTGTATTATTTTGTGTAGTTATCACCTGCTGTTGTACTAGAAAAGCTTAACAATTTGACTTAGGTAATTCATTATTTCATTTGTTTGCTACGTTTGGGTTCAAGTAATTTTTCAATTTACAACATAGTCTTTAGAGGTCTGCGCTCAGCGGTGGACATCATTCAAAAATATTGTTACAAAGTTATTTACGCTGTCTAAATAGGTGTCAATTTTGTAAAAGTACCAAATAAGTCAGCATACGCAAGTCCGTTTACGGCAAAATAAAGAACGGTAATGGAGGTTGCGATGATAATGCGGGTGGTTGCGGTTCGCAGCGAGCGGGTGCTCGGAGCGCGGCTCGCGCGCGGCGGGGCGCGGCGGCGCGGCGCTGGCGTGGCGCCTGCGCATGGCGCTGGTGGAGCACGCGGCGCTGTGCCGCCTGGTGGCGGGCGGCAAGGCGCACGCGCTGCACGAGATCGCGCGCGCCGCGCACCTGCTCTCCGTGGCGCCCACGCGTACGTACACCCACCCTCGCCCTCCACTCCGCTTGTCTGTAGCGTGCTTGTTCAATACACGTCTCGCTATACTCACAGATGCATTATCCCCTTTGAGTTCCCTCCCTAGGAGCCCGTTTTGAACTCCGGTAGTGTGCACTCGATGAAGAGGAACAAAGAAATAGCTAGACACCGGTTTTGTGTGAGATCACAGTATCGGTAGCTTATTTGTACCGAAACATAACTCTATGTCGGTTTTTCGTTCCAAGAACGCCGTTCTTTTTTTATCGAGCACGTCTAACTAAATTATGACACTTGTACACTTGTAACACTTGTTGTATGAAACGAGCTATTAGAGCTATCTATAAGATGGGCCCTCGGGAGTCACTAAGAAACACATTCAAAGAAATTAACATTCTCACACTACACTCACAATACATTTATGAGAATCTTTTGTATGTTCATAAAAATCTGTCTAAATTCAAGAAAAATAGTGATCTCCATCAATTTAGTTTAATTAATAAAAATAAACTTGCCGTGCACACTACTAGGCTCCATAAAATATCGAATTCGTTTGTGGGTCAATGTATACAATTTTATAACAAATTACCAAAAAACATAGTATTATTATCTATTAGTAAATTTAAGAAATTTGTTAAACTGAGGTTGTCCAAAAAGGCTTATTACTCAGTTTCAGACTATGTCACAGATTTAGATGTTTGGAAATGAATTGCTCTTTTTTTAAGACCTATGATTGTTAATATAACTGCTGTTTTAATATTTAAAAGATTTTGAGTTAAAAGAGTGGTGATGAGTTTCTTTCCTGGGTTCTTTTCTCACCACTCTACCATGAACAATTTGCGAACCCACCTAGCTGTAATTTTAATCGACAAATTGTTTATCTTTTATTGTTTTTTTTATGACGTTCATAAGTGTCTTTTTGTGACCTAAATGAATAAACGAATTTGACTTTGACTTTGTAATTGTGATAATCGTTTACAGCGGCGACGGCAGCGGCCCACACGCCTCAGTTGCATTGCCTGCTGGGACTCTATGCTATGTCTATGAACTGTATGGAGGCTGCTGAGGCGCAATTCCATACCGCCATACACGTTAGTATACGATCAAATTATTCCTTATATGTGGACAGCCAAGCCAAAAGGGTCCATTACTAGGTATTGACCGACTTCGTTATCTACAATAGTCAATCGATAAAAAAAATAATCAAAAACTAGTAATTGTTTTAGAACACTTTTGATGTTAAGACTCTAATAAAGCTTGTTTTGAGGAAAAGCATATTCACTTTCACCAAGAAAAAAACACACTTCCACTTGCTTATGTATATATAAATATGAATATGATTTAATTAAACTTATTATACAGATTCATTATTATAGAGTGAGATACTCTCCATATAATTATATTTATAATATTACAAAATAAACAAATACAATCAAAATTAAAGATCGATACATAGTTTAGGAAAAATGTCTCCTAGACGGTATTCAGTAAAAATTGAAAGTAAATGCGACACCATAATGCAATAAAAAACTTATTTTAAAACATACAATTCAAAATATACTATATTCCAAAAAAAAATTACACTCCAACCAATGGTATTATAACTTAATACTTAGCTTTTCTCTTAAAATTCTTGATACTTAAAAACATAGTTTAAAACCATTTACTATAGAACTTGTAGATAATGGAACATTAATTAATAATCAATTAACGTGGTCATTAATGATATTTTTCCATCTAACTTCACAAAACCGCGTTTATCACGGAACCTAAGCTGAACTTGGTGGCCTAGTGTGAGTTTAAATCGCATCAACTTGTTCTTGACGGCGAGCGCGTACGGCGTTACGGTTACCGAAGATTTCAGTGCGGGTAATCACAATGCTGAACAAGCTCACTGTTACGATTGACATGAAATGTACACACTATGCTCTTATTGTATGAGATTCCTACGTGCATCGAGTATGTAAGCAAAATGTAATAATATATTTTTACTGAGATGCCTATTAAAATGTGACCGCTTGCATTTTTAATAAATGTAATATTAATTGACTTTTCAAAAAATTACGTTCACTTGTTATTACGATAAACTATAATCCTCTGCACAGCTATGTATATAAAGAACTCGAATAGTCATGGTTGCAGTTGTGCTCTGGACCACAATCTACTTGCAGACATTTGTTTACAGGTAATATTTTGTTATATTGATACGTTCATAACGTATATTCACCATTTATATATTAAATGCTAATGTTATTTTTTCTGTGCATGTAAAATGGCCGCAAATAGAGGTTGCTACCACATTTTGATTGACAGCTCGGCAAAAGTATATAATTATGCATCTAAATTAGATTTTAATTACATACACAATGAACAAACAGTGAATAAGCATTGATCTGTTAATTAAAATTAAAAATTATGTTTTGGTTACATTAGTAATTGTTCTAAATTCTTATACCATTTCAGATGTCACAAGAAAGAGATTTGTGGATGTTCGCGAAATTAAATTTGGCTATAGTATATTTACGAGGGCGAAGAGACAACGATCTCACTCAACTGATGGAACAAGTGAGTGATTGTTATATTTATTAAAAAATTATTTGATGATTGAAAATCCGTACATTTTTCCTTCCTAATATAACACATCGTTCAATGAGTCCCGGGACTAACTATGAAAACAGCATTTTATCGGCAAAATTCTTTGTAATTCATCAACATAATCTCCTTCAAGTATAATACAATCATTCCAACGCTTCTCTAACTTTTCAATGCCATGTTTTTAGAACGATTTGTCTTTTGACTTAAAATAAGCCTCAGTAGCAGCGATCACCTCCTCATTTGAGCCAAATGATTTTCCCTGAAGCATCTTTTTGAGATCTGCAAAGAGCCAGTAGTCGCTGGAGGCCAGATCCGGCGAGTACGGAGGATAAAGAAGCAGTTGGAAGCCTAATTCGTTGAATTTGGTCATCGTTTTGATTGACTTGTGGCACGTTACGTTGTCTTGATGAAAGATGACTTTTTTCTTCATGTGTGGGCGTTTTTTCGCTATTTCGGCCTCCAAACGATCCAATAACACCATGTAGTAGTCGCTATTGATGGATTTTCCTTATTCAAAGTAGTCAATGAAAATTATACCATTCGTATCCCAGAATACGGACGCCATCACTTTGCCGGCCGACTATTGTGTTTTTGGACGCTTCGGGCGGCTTCCACCGATCGTACGCCATTTAGTTGACTTCGGACTTGACTCTGGAGTGAAATGGTGAATCCATGTTTCGTCCACTGTCACATATCGACGCAAAAAATCATATTTATTGCAAGTAAACAGTGCCAAACAGCTCTCAGAATCATTGATACGTTGTTGCTTTTGTTCCATTGAAAGCAAACGCGACACCCATTTAGAAAAAACCTTTTTCATAGCCAATTTTTGGTGCAAAATAGTATATGCGCTACCAGTTGATATGTTCACCATCTTAGCTATCTCACGCACTTGCATTTTGCGGTCACCCATCACGATTTTCAATACTTGCATATTGTTTTTGAGAGTTACTGCCTCATTTGGTCGACCCGAACGTTCCGCATCATTTGTATCAGCACGATCGCGTTTGAAGTCAGCATACCACCGAGAAATGGTTGTTTTCGACGGAGTAGAGTCCGGATAACGTTTTTCAAGCCATTGCTGAGCTTGAACAGTGTTTTTTTCCACGAGAAAACAATGTTTTATCAACACACGAAACTCGTTTTGGTTCATTTTTTCACGATTGCAAAGGTAGCGTCCCTTTAACCACTATAGCTTTCTTCGTTATGTTTAGAATTACATCAAATTTTGACATATCTTATCTAAAGGTTGGTACTTCTGAACCTTGCTTAGAAATGGTATTATTAGCGCCATCTCTACGCTAGTCCCGGGACGTATTGAACGATGTGCTAGATTATATCGGGTAAGGCAAGGTGATGTATTGCACTATCGTTCACGTCATAGACAAGCTTCGAGTGTGATCAGACCTGAGGAGACTATAGTTAGAATAGTTTCCGGGAAAAACAATAACTTGGACTCCAGGGATAGCGGTTTAAGTGGTCGCCTCGCTGCTTCCTTCGCGACACAGGATTTATTCCCAATGCTGGAATTGTCAAATAATTAGATGATATACTAAACAAATTACTTAACACTATTTTACGTTTGCAGGTGAGGCCAGAGTCTTTACCAGCGTACGCGCACGGGTTGCGCGCTGCATCGTATTATGTACTGGGACTGCAGGCTTTCTTCCAAGCGCGGTATAACGAAGCAAAGTAAGTATACATTTTTACTAAATCTATACAAATAATAAAATTGTAACAGGTCGATGTCTGTACATTAAAGATGTTGAAGAAAACTAATGAAAGTCACTGAATCCCTTGATACTGCAGTTGCCAAGAGATGTCGCCTCTATGGCAGTCCTCTATCGCCTTTATCATGGAGTGTTCTGATGAACTCTTCCAACTGATCCCATCCTCTCCGTTCCTCCATAGGACAACTCGTGCTAACCTTGGTAGTCACCATTTCAGAATGGTAGACATACGGTCCCGAACTAAACGGTTCGGCTCTTCCTTCCTGTGCAAATCAGTTAAAGCCTGGAATTCATTACCAGCGCACGTGTTTCTCTCCCACTACGATCCCGGGTCCTTTAAGCGGGGCGTGAAAAAGCATCTCACTAGGCCGCCATAGCGTGGGTCGCTATACTGCACTGTCTTCATTCGCAGTGAGTACGGCGACCACCGCTCTTGGATTCTATTCATGCTTTCCATCAGGCAGAATAGTGTCGCTTTGGTAGGTTTCTATATAGAAAAATAATAATTAAGGGATGTGTATTAAACTAACTGCACGTTTCAGACCAACCGGTCTGATAGGTGCGGTTTGACTGTGAACCCTACAAAATGCCAGCCTTATCATTTTGGATAGTCAACGTATGACTTGAAGACTAAATCTAGATCCAGATTGCCTGCAAGGTTGACCTAGTGGTTTAAGCGGTCACCACGCCACTCTATACTGCGCCGAGTGTTGTGGGTTCAAACCTAACATGGAACAACACTTGGGTGATCCACAAATTATTGTTTCGAGTCTGGGTTTTTTGTGTACGTTTCTTGTATGTACGAGGGGGCGTTTTTAAGTTCGCGGAATGGAGGGTATTGAGTAATAATAAAAACACAAAATTATTTTTCTTTTTCTATATATTCCCCTGCAACACGAATACATTTTTCAGATCTTTCAATTAGTTTTTTTATTCCCTCGTAAAAAAAAGTTTTATCTTTGTCTGAAAAATACGCCGAAACCGCCTCCTTAACCTCCTCATCAGTTGAAAATTTCTTACCACGTAATTCTTTTTTCATTTTTGGAAAGAGATAATAATCACTCGGAGCCAAATCTGGACTGTAGGGTGGGTGATTCAAAATATCGAAGCCCACCTTATGCAGGGCAGCCAGTGCGACTCGGCTCTTGTGAACGGGAGCATTGTCATGCAATAGCAGGACACCTTTCGTTAATTTTCCCCGTCTTTTTTCTTTGATGGCTTCTTTTAACTGTTCTAAGATTGAAGCGTAGTATTCCCCCGTTATAGAAATGCCTTTATCTTTATAATCTATCAATAATATTCCTTCTGAGTCCCAAAAAATCGTTGCCATGAGTTTCCCAGCCGACTGTGAAACCTTAAATTTCTTTGGTGGTGCTGTGCCCTTTTTGTGCCACTGCATGGAGTCTTGTTTGGACTCGGGTTCATAATGATGAACCCAAGTTTCATCCCCAGTAACAATTTGATTCAATACGCCATCCTTGTCTTCATTGCAGAGGTCCAAAAACGGACGTGAACATTCCACGCGCTGTTGTTTTTGCAATGGCGTGAGCATTCTCGGCACCCACCGTGCGCTAACCTTAGTCATGCCAAGATGATCGTGTAAAATTTTAAAAATTGTTGTATCCGATACTCCAACCATTTCTGCGAGTTGTTTCTTTTTTAGTCGAGCATCTTCCAATACAATTTTTTCTACTTTTGCAATAACTTCTGGCGTAGTCACCTCAACGCAGCGCCCCGGCCTCGGGTCGTCTTCAAGTGATTCCCTGCCTTGTTTAAATAAACTATGCCACTTGTAGACCATTGTTTTTCCTGGGCAAGAATCCCCGTAAACCAATGACATCTCATTGAGTATGGTTTGAACAGACTTTCCTTGCTTAGTAAGGAACTTTATCACCGCACGGAATTCAATTTTCTCCATTTTTTTCACTTCGTTCCCGATTAAAATACTTGGTCAACGATAGTTTAATAACTAATGATCCAATCACAACAAATTTTACTATGCAGACTAACTATGAGTCACTGAATACGGTAGGCATCAAAAGAGCGCGTTTACCCGCCTTTTTCACTGTCATTCCGCGAACTTAAAAACTTACCCTCGTATGTGAAGTCCCCCGCGACACAGGATGTATTCCTAATGCTTGCTTGATTTTTTTTATGATGAGATAACAGAACTCAAAACAACATTTTTTAGAGTTTTTGTCAGTTTGGCTTAACCGATTTGGATGCGGTTTTCCCTTAAATATTGTAGTAACTACACTTAACAGTTAGTGTTTGTTTTGTTTTAATCGATTGACAAATAAAAAAGTTAAATCAGGTTAAAGAATCACCGCGATTTCAATTATATTCAAAATGTCTGTTTAAATATTAAATTCCTAACCTCGAAGTTTTGCGGGATCCATACCGTCAAAACTTTCTAGTTTGTTTTGGTTATGATCCATGCCGAATAACCGAACTGACGAACCACATGATGGTAAGTCATTACCACGATCCTTGGGCTTCTGCAACTAAGAGTCAAGAGGCGTCGGTAACTTCACTCACTCGGTGATTACCAGTTTTCTGTGAAAAGTTTAGTAATTTCTTTTAGGTTTTGATTGAGTGTTTCTAAGATCTACCCAAATGTTCTGCTGGTGGCAGTGTCGCTCTTCAGGTCACCAATCTTGACTGATACTGGTTAGGTAACACGATGGCTGGGGCCCGTATGCCGTCTGTGTGGACAGGCCGACTTGGGAAAACTGTAATCCTTTCTTCCAAAAGCCAACCTACACCCTGTACTGTACTTACATAAGATTAATGCTATCAATGTTCACGTACTTAAAGAAAAAGACATCTCTGTGGTTACTTTTGGCAGTTCTGCCCAGTGTGAGAATTAAAGAATACACCGAGCATTCTAGATGTAAAATGCAACTTTTAAAAATGTCTGCAAAAGGTTTACGTACAAAACTAAATATTTACCATCATTAATTTATCATTTATCTATGAAAAGTAGATTTAGGAAGAATTTAATCATCGCAAAGAAACAGTTTAACGAGACCATATACATCGTTAGCTTTCAATTTTCTTAACTGATTTTCTTATTTCCTTACCCAGGAGGTACCTCCGCGAGACGTTGAAGATGGCGAATGCTGAGGACCTAAACCGACTGACGTCATGCTCACTGGTGCTACTGGGGCACATTTTCTTGTCGATCAACAATTCGCGTGAAAGCATGAACATGGTAACACCAGCCATGCAGCTCGCGAGCAAGATCCCTGATGTGCATGTTCAGTTGTGGGCATCAGCAATATTGAAAGGTAAGATATCCAGAATGCTATTCTCAAGAAACAAATTAACTATAACATATTCTGGTTGGTACTGTAACTGAGTTGGAACCCTTTTTCCTGTGCTGAAAGTACCTCAAACAGCGCTCTTATATAGAATTTGAACCGAATAAAAACTGCACGTCTCACCAGTAACTGGGATCTTTACCATACTTTTATGCAAATCTGTTTTATTTCATAAGTTACGGCTATATTCCAGAAGGGTAGACACTGATAATTGATCCCCACTTACTACGGTCCTTCTTCCATATACACTAGTCGCTTGATCCTCGCCGGTTCTTGGTGCTTCAGAACATCACCAATTTGGTTTGTAAATGTTCGTGAGTCTTCTATCACCCATCCTCTGTACGTGGCCAAACTATTAAAGCATGCCCATTTCAATCCTCGACTCCAGATCTTTCAATACCCAACGTTTTCTATTCATTACGTTCTTAACTCTGTCACTGACATTCACATCACACATACTTCTTGGGGAACGCATTTCTACAGCATTAATTTTACTTTCGTGTCTCTTCTGCCATGCCCAAGATTCGCTACCATACATAAATGTTGGGACCAGCACGTCATTGTACAACTAAACACGCCTTTTATACACGTTTTTGTTGGCGACAAAGGAGTGCAGAGCAACACTCACCTTACTGTCATAATTTTTTTATGTAAACATAGAACTTAAATATACAAACGCCCGCGCTTGTTCTACTCTCGTAATATTCAAATCAATCAAGTTATTTTCCCTTTCAACGATCATTCCTTTCGTTCTCATAGTGTTTTTTTTCATCCCTTACAATTTAAATCTTTCATTCATAAGGGTCACCATCTTCTGCAATTTCGCCGACGCCGCAATTAGTACTTGGTCATCGGTATAGAGAAGGCATTTGATTGCTAACTCATCCATTCTCAATCCTAATTCAGAATCTTTCAAATCCATCAAACAACTGTCCACAAATAAGTTGACAGCCAAGGAGATGCTACATATTCTCCTGTGTAAGTCACATTTATACAGCCATAGGCTTCACAGTTCTCGTATAGAGATTTGAGAGGCCGCAACATATGGCTGTCCACCCATACGCAGACAATGTTGATCACAAATCACACCTTACCATTCGGTCATAGATCTTCTCAAGATCGACAAACGCGTAGGAAACTTTCTGACGTTGGGCGAGATTCTTTTCAATGATTGATCGAAGGGAGTAGACCTAATCCATGCATGCCATTCGCTTTCTAAACCCACCTTACACATTCCATATTATTTCAACACTCTTCAATCAAAACAGCATACAATTTGCCAACGATACTGAGAAGACTGATTCCTCTGTAGCTTCAGCACTTCAGCCGTGAACCCTTCCCCTTAAACAGCGGAACTATGACAGCCTTGCACCAGTCTGTACAGTAAGTTTGTCACGGAGGCATCTCCCTACCTCAACATTTAACTTGATCCTCTGTCATACCCTGGAACCTTTCCAACTTTCATACTCTTCATTTAACTTAATATTTCATCCACACTAATATCGTTCGCACCATCAATTTCACTCACACAAGGTAGATTTGCGATCTCTGTACTTTCAGTATCAGAGACCAATCCCCCACACTCAAATACCCTTTAACAATATTCATTCCAACGATTTAACTGTTTTTCCTTATTGAGAGCATTACCATCCGCATTACTAATGACATTCAAATCAATTTTCTCTGATTTTCCCTAGACCTATATTACAAGCTTTTAAAATAGCTTCACGTTGGTCTAGAAATTGTTGATGAATTGCTCTTCGCACCTATTCTCATATTCCTCTCTTTTCTTTGCAATCAGTTCTTCTAGTTTACTCATCTTTACCTTATAAAAGTCCTTTTTCTTTTGCACATCATCATCCGTACCCAACTGATTTATTCTTTGGTTGGCTTTACTGCCCAGCACTTCCAACTACGCTTTTTCTTCTCACTCTGCAGACATCCTTGCTCCACCATTTCAGTCTAAGCCTTATATTTCGTTCTTCTAGCAACCTCACATTGGTAACTGAATCCACTACCCCACTCTTCAGATTATTTAATAATTCTTCAATATCGTCTTCATATTCAGGCTGTTTAATACATTTTCAAGTTTCTCTTTAAACTTTTTTTCAAATTCTTCTCTCTTACTTTCTTCGTTCAGCACTCCCACTTTTATTATTTGAAGTTGAGTTACCGGCGCAGGAGCCCGATGCCACCAACACGTCAACAAATCGCGTATCTTGAAAATAACGAAAAATGACACTTGACACCTATCCATGCATTAAAATCACCAAACAAAACAACTATTCCATTATTTTCTATTATTGAGACCAACTTTTTCAACTCTGGCAAGCTTTTTTGCCCGTTCGTCGACCAGCTTTAATGTGTTTTGAGCATTCACTCAAACTTCAAATTGATGGGTGGCGAGCCTCGCCTGCGACTTGTTCTTCTCTGAGCATTCGATTTTCCAAGCTACCGGAGAATTCTTCACCCCCTCGGACCATTCAAGATCTGTTCAGAACTGAGGGCCATTTCTTTTTCATTGAAATCTTTGGCAGTATGGATAGGATAATTTGGTATTAAAGAGAAAAAGGTGATAGAAACTGTTCGCCACGGACTGGGATTGGCAGAGTGACAAAACGACGCTGGAAGCGTCCTGGAGTCACATATCCATGTGCCTTGTCCGGTGGTAATGTACCTGACAAGAGCAACCCTGAAATGCCATTGTCCATTTAAATTATAATTATTTATAAAGATGTAATGTTTTCGTAGACTTATACCGGCTAGCGGGCGAAACGGAGCGAGAGAACGAAGCGTACCAGATGCACTGCAACTTCTCGCAGGCGCTCCTGAAGGACCACTTCCAGGCCACGCAGCTGCCGCAGCACGCGCTCGTGCACTGGACCAGCGGGCCTCCTCCCGCTCTCCCGCCTCCCCCAGCCTCGCAGCCACCTACGTAGTGCCACCCCCCTTCGACCTTACAAGTACAACCGCCGTCCGCCCCGGGGGGGACGTACTGCGCGCCAGTGACTTAAGCGACGTGACACAGTGACAGTGATAGTGACTCGATCTGATAGTGACGTGGTGCGAATCTTACGTGATGATGAAGGACCGAGGGAATCGATCGATTCTGGTCACCGTTATTCGTTTGTGGACTAATGTGACTTGTGAAATTATTGAACGAGTGAATGTTTTCTACTGAATAGTGAACACATCTAAATTTATATAACCTGAATATTTGTTTTAGTTTTGTGTGATGTATCTCCTATGAAGGTCGGTTTAGCTGAAAGTCTAAAAAATTGTCTCACAGTTGTAAAAGAAATATTTATTTTATAAATTTATTTTAAAAAAATTCGTAGTAGTTTTTGCATCACATCTCTGAAAAAATATTTTAGTTATAAGGTTATATATTTAGAAATTCGAATTTAAAAATAAAACAGTATCTATGTGCAGGCAGGATTAAGAAAACACAACCCATAAAACAGTCCATTAATATAAGTTTATATTGAATAGTTATAGCAAAGAGATGTAAACACAGTGAACTTGGAAGGGGATGAAAGTCACATAGACAATGAACACTCTCCTTGTAGCTTGTTTGACAGTCAATTACATCTTTCATCAAGTTCTTACAATTGTACTGTAATTAATTTTGTAGCATACTGCAATTTTTACAATGCATTTTTCAATTGTCTGGTATCTGCGCATTCGATTCCATGTTACAGATGTAGAAGCAAGCAATATTAATATTATTTAACTCAACTCAATTGGTCTTTCTAACAATTTTTTTTATATATTAGGAAACGATTACGTCTTTTATTTTTGCATACGATATGTTACATTTGACGCATCGTCAACATCTGACGACCAACTCTAGTAAAAAGCCCTCTCATGGTTATCTCAAATAGCTCACGTTGCCTCGACTTCCGATTCACCAACTTCCGTCCCTTTTCAACGAAGGCGAGAGGAAAGATGTCACACGTCAAAGACTTTGCCTTAATGCTTTCTTAAGACATGTTTGTAGCCTAGTTCATTTGTTATTCTATGTTTTATAAAAGTCAAATTTAGTCTGTTGTAACCACTGTTGATATTGAATTCATGATTATAGTATTTTGTATTACAGTCACCAGGCATTGTAATAAGCATTTTCTATAATAATAATAATGTTCTTATGTCTGTCATTGACACTAAGAAGACAGAAGAATGTAACTTGTACTACCAATGATATTACCTATAAAAAGCTGGCAAATTGTAACTACATATACTAAAACTTGAGAGTCAATGAACTAAACCAAAGTTGCTATTCGTCACAAGAGCATATTATTATTAAAATATGACTGTTCTTTGCTCAGAAGGTTTGTAAATTTGAATGTGTTCAATATTGTACCACTTTTGTTCCATGCAAATGATCAAGAAAGAATTTTCTTTGTTATTCAAACGAGTAATAGTTGATTTTACAAAGTTATGACAATAATTTCATATCATTGCACTATCTAAATGTCGCGACTTGTATACTACGACGCTTGCCGCCTTATTATAAAACGTGCCCAATGAAAACACCAGGCTTAGGCCATTCGGAAAAAAATGTTCGTTAGTCTATGTTCAGTGGTAAGGCCGGGTAAAAACAGGTTTTTATATAAAGCACGATTGTAATAATGTTGCACCCGTTGAACAACCAGCAATTTTAACTGTTGATCTTTTCATGATTAATAAAAATAATATATGATGACATTTTGATAGATATGAACATTCCATTCAGTTTAGATTCCTTTGATTCTTGACTTAAATTTGGTACAGTCACTAGCCATTTATGACTTGTTCAGGGTTGTCCAAACCCGACTCGATCTAGGGTCAATAAATTTAATATAAAGATAGAAAAAAATATTTGAAAAAACAAAATACAGGTAACTTTTATAATCTTGTCACTATTAACATCAGTTTAAAAGATACGTATAAGTATAGCAGATGCACAAATTAAACGGCAGGGGCTGCACGGGTCCTGGTTCGAACAGCTCTGAATTAGATAATGTAAATGAGAGTATTAATTTCAAAGTAGCATCATTACTTGTACTTGTACTGTATGTTTCTCTGATCTCATTCATCTTATCATCACACACATTTGAATATAACTCTACAATAATCAGACAAAATTTTATTATAAAATAGCAGTTTACAAAATATTCTTTATTTATTGTGATTCCTAAAATTCACAAATATGTGTTGAGCGTGTCTCGACAATTTCATAGTACTTTGACTTAACAACATATAATATGTTATAAATTGAAAATGTGAATAGTGACACCCCTGATGGAGTTAACTCCAGTACAGTACATTGATGGTCGTTATGACCTGATTACATAAAGTCTGTAAGGGTTGCCAACATTTCATATTAAATGTAGAGTATTGATTTTATTATTTGTAAATATTATATTTTTAAGACTATTTTAAATTTTCAGTTATAAAAACCTCATGTGTGCTCTTGAAATAACAATGTTCCTCAAGATATTATGTATACTTATAAAATATTGTTGTGTCGTCTATAGTATATAGCTCAAACAGATTACACAGAAAAGACGCACATATCGCAAAAAGAAGACATTGTTACGAAAAATGGCTGATTTGGATATAGAGTTGGCAATTCTTGGGCAGTATGCATATTAGTGAATTTAAGAAATATTTCTTGTTGATGACAGTTACACAGTATCACTTTTCATCTAATCAAACTGAAGGGGCTGTATCTAGCTTGCGTACCTTAGTGAAGTGGATAATTAAGTGCATAAAAAAACCTCTCTTAAATACATATGGCAACATCCAAGTGTTATGTCAAAGCATATAATTATCAATGCACTATTGTACATTGTACGTTTGGAAAGCTTATAACGATGTAAGTTATGACGGGCCAAAGGAGAGAGAAAGCATAATAAATTGTCTTATTTTGCACAATATACACTAAATTGTGGACAAACATTAAACTATATTATTTATGCAGATAATACGGACTGATATATAAATAAATTGTACATAATGTGTCAAAATATGAACTTGAGAAAGAACAAAAACGTCTCATATTTATTATTATTAATATTAATCTTTATTTTATTAATTATTATTGTCATAGTAATTTGTTAGGAGTGAGTGGATGTTGTTGATATGCTGGTTGATTAATTTTAATAGTAGCATTTGTGCGTCGTTCGGTTTCAATAGATCCTATTGCTATTATATAATCTATGTCACAATAGTTCAAATTCCATATATTATTTTTGTAATTAATGTAGAAATGACTGCTTCTCTTATTCCCAGCTGATCTATTGACACCGAGCACAGGCATCAACTTTTCACACGAATCTTTCGATCACTTGAAAGGTGTCTGTACACATTTTTTATTTTAGTAATTCCCTATCGAACAGTTAGACGTGGCCTTAGACAAAGGGTACACTCGCTGTTGTTAATATGTAAATAAAAGTTGAAATATTGTAAATAATAAAATTATAAAATATATGTTTTTTGCTATAACTGGTGTCGTTTCATTTGATTCAAGCGAAAAGAAGTAAAGTATTCTTAGTCTTATTAATATATTGTGTTTTTAGTGCTATTTTGTTAAATAAATAATGTTCCGGAACCCCAGACTGTTACAAAAATAATTGATTTAAATTAACTAAAACTGTATACCTTTAAAACAAGTCTCATCACTCCAGAGATTATTGCAAATAAAATTATATATAACATAGGCACCATAACTTCTAAACGCGGACATCAACATTAACTGTTGTTCAGGTCAAGTCATTTGGGCTCGAAAATCATAATATTTAACACCTTCAACTATTGGGTAATACACACCCTACACACCGTGTTTATCTGGATTTTCTGGATCTGGAGTTTACTGTGAGCGTTTTCAGTTAAAATTGCAAGAATACTCGCTGCATATCGAGAATTCACTGCCGCTGGGTTGGCCGTAGTGCAGTGGATCGGGCTTGAGGTTGTTCTTTCGATAGAACGTGTCACGTAAAATAGCGCAGCGTCCGCGATTGAAGTCACGCGCGCGTTGCTTAGACTGCTTCTGCTGCCATCCATAGTCCCAACTTGTTACTACTCTGAAGACATATCTGGAAATAAGGGGCTTTTTGGGAGTGCTAGTTAGATGAGTTCTCGATGTACTTACCTTACAAGATTTTTATACAACTCAAAGGTCGGCTTGTGGAGAATGTCCAGGATATTTAGTCTGCTGAGTTATGTAAGAGCATAAAGTTGTAAATAAATACTTTCAGTTTTGGATACCGCAGGCATTTTTACATATGCCATCTATATAATTAAGCGCAAAGTTCAAGACTGATTGAGGTAAGGATCTAATGTGAATGGCCTCTGCCTCATCCAAGGGCCAGTCTACAATCTACGGTTTAGTGGTCAGTGACTGACCGCTAAACCGTAGATTGTAGGTTCGGTGCCCTTAGGAAAAATAATCGTATGATGAGAACTATCAGTTTGTTTTGTGTTTGGGTGTAATTAATAAAATGTATGTACTGATTTAGAAATAATGAAGTATGTTTATCAGTTGTCCGGATATCATAGCACAGGTTCTGCCTAGTTTGGGCTCAGACGGCCGTGTGTGAGATGTACGTAGCTATTCTTATTTGCTCATGAAACTAACTTATCCTCTGGCGCTTCGTGGTTTCTTCGTTTTAAATATCTTTCCGTTGCGTATTTCTCAGTGCTACGATACAGAATGTCCAAAACTTGCGGCGCTATTGGTCTCATTAAACTGTCGTCTTCGAATGGTTCACATACATGAGGTTCAATTTTTTTCGGGGGTGCTACTTTCTCGTTTAATACCTGAAAAGGGAAACCGCGAGTACTAAGATTTTGATATCACGCGGCGAGTACTTCTTCACCTGATATCATTAGTTGAGGACCTAAAACTTTGTCCCTTCAGATAATAATCGAAGTCAACTGTTTGCTCGATTGGTTTAGGTCGTCATGTTTCTAACAGCTATTTCTTCACGGTTTGTGTTCATAAAATATCTACCACGATCCAACAGTACAATTAGCCAGGCAGTTGTCCTTGCTACCTAGCATATTAGGAGTACACCAGTAGTCTTTGTACACACCGATAATAGCATGCTATTAGGATTTCTGTGGATTTTTGTGTATCCAATGAAAACATTTTCAGTTTAAATATTTTCAGGTGTAAATAAGTACTTACCGCCTCTAGCTCTTTGGCCATTGCGATGTTAGTGTCAATGTCCCTAATTTGCCTCTCCTTACACGTTTCCAAAACTTTTTTAAGGTAATTTTGGTACCACACTATGTTCCTACGAGTAAACCTTTTTAAGGCATCGGTCTTAAATGCCGGCGTGGCCGTCATTTTGAATCGTTTAAATATACCACGTAATTTAGAATTTTACAATAAGTATTGCTCGAATTTGGCCTAAATGGTATAATTTTATTGATCTACAGATTTACATTCGAAATTAGGTATAAAGATTTACGAATTTGCTCTGTGACACTATTTAATGTGACATATGTTATTTTGTTCTTAGTCTTGAAGTAAATTTCTCTAAAAAGGATAGATAGTTGTTTGCCTTAGATCTTTTATCAACCAAAACAAACTACGTTTTTTATTTATCCGAATAAGGAAGAAATTACATGTAAATTAAGGGTTAGTAGAATCCATGACCTTGAGCAGCTCCGGATCCGTGCAAGTTGGGTAAAAACCGCCCTAAACAGCCCCGAGAAACAGGGATGAACATGAAATCGAGTAGGTACCGAGCTACAATAACTTCAGCACGTTACATTTAGCTCAAGTTAAATGGGTACCTCAGGTCACTTTAGGGAGACAGATGACACAATGATACCAGAACTCACAGCCTACTAGCACATTCAACCGATCATCGTCACGATTGTATGTTGATGCGCTGGACAATGTGGAGCGTCGAAATCTCAAAACAATTTATTTTTATGTAATAGGGACGCGATGGTAATATGATAGCGAGTGGATAAGGACTGCCCAAGACCAAAATGGTTGGCGCTCTTTAGTGGAGGCCTTCATTCAGCAGTTAACGTGTGCCTAAGAACGGTTACATATTTTCTCATGATTAGGTCATTTCAGTAACAAAAATAAATGAACGTATAACATTAAATTACAAGGAACCTTTATTTATTACTTAAAATATTTAAAAAAATAATTATAACTATTAGTTTTGGCTGTGAGATCGTCCAGGTTTTCTACCCATCACAGGACTCCCTCCCATCTGGCGTAAGAGGCCGCGGAGTCCTTTGGCTTCACGGACTCCACTCTCGAGTTGTTCGGAGGGGATTGCGCAAAAGTCGTCAACAAGAGGCAAGGGGCCGCTGAGCCGTTCAGAATATTGTGAGAGACGAGATTGATGACCAATTGGTGATGTCTTTTCAACTGCTGGCTGTGGCTGCGACTATGGAAAGAAGTGTATGCAAGTAAATAAAGTGTTTGGCTTTTCTCGTTGGCGCAGTGTTCTTGAATCCTGTTGAATCTGTTCTTGAAACCTGGGCATCAAACCGTCTCAGGGTTGAACCAAATGTTTGTATGATCTGCAAATATTTGTTTCGAAGTTTGGGTGTTTTCCTTGTAAAATATGTATGTATTTACAAAATAAACTATTTAACCATTCTATCAGCTATCTGGCTGTCATAGTACAAGCTCTGCTTAGTTTGACGCTAGATGGGGTTGTATATCACATGTCCAATTATTTATTTCTTATATTCTTAATAAAAATAAAACACCAGACCTGTAATAGATTCTCTTTCACTTTCTTATCATTTGTGAGATCGATTAAGTAGACAGAACAAAAGTGTGTAACAAGAAGCCAGGGAAGTGAGCACTATAAATACTCCAAAAATGTCAGATATAATTTATTTTTGTATTATCATCACCAAGCGCCTTTAAGAGGCCACTGAATATAGACTTCTCCTTAGAAAGAAGGTTTTCGCCTCCCATTCCACACTGGCGGTACAGGTAGGATGGATCTGCATGTCGTCATATCAGGTGTTCCCGGATCCCTCCTATGTCAGGCGCAGAGTGGCACACCGTGTGGTTTTAGTCGGTCCAATTCCGACACACCACCCCGCCGTAAACCTCGGTGGGGTGACGGCTAGAGATTTTAACAAGTTAAAAAAAAAAAAAAGGGTTCATGTAGTTTTCCTCCCCTTTTCTTTTTTAAAAAATATGTAGATTCAAATGAATTTTAGAAAACATTTGAATATCATCAATGGGATTTACACTAGTTAACATTATTCAGATTAGGTAATTCTTAAAAATATATTACAAAAAATATACCTTTCCAGATACTGCTGCCAATTTGTCCTGCAGTCTCTTAACCATAGCTGCATCACCTTCATAACTGGTCAATGTTGGCTGTGGCATACATTGGAACACAGTGGCTAAAAGATTGTGTAAGGAGACTAACACACTGTCTTGCCAAGACCTTGTGAAGTAGAGGCTGAAAGATGGATTCTCTTCTGGTTTCTGTATAAATGGTAGCACTGCAAAACAAATAGCATCTTTTAGTTTTGTTGCATGATATGTACTACCCTAAGTGGTTCTTAATCAATATTCAACACATTTAAGTAAAATAGAAATTGATAAAAACTAGTTATCTCAAGATACTTAAATATAAGTAAGGCGACGTAAATAAAAAGACATACTACAGCGCCATCTATCGAAGACACATCGAACTATGGAGCAACTACTAATCCTGTATCGCAATATCGAAATTCTCATGGTAATTGGTATATTCTTCTATCCTTTGTGTTGGGGGGTCATGAAACGGGTTCCTCTACTTAAGATACCTTTTTTAAAAATTTTGTCTGTCTCTTTGTCTGGGCTAATTTCTGGAACGGCTGTATCGATTTTAATGAGACTTTCAATACGTGATAGAGAAGGTTACTGGGCAACATATAGGCTACTTTTAACCCAGATTTCCACAGGATCAGCATTTATGTAGCAAAAACGACATCTCCAAGTTGAAAATGCAAATTTAAAGTGAATAAAGTTGTAGGCACAGCTAGTAGGTAGTACAGCATCTTAATAACATGATACCTATGTGTATAATACAGAATGTGAAAACAATCAATATGACACATATTCAACTAAACAGAAAATTACTTGTTCTGACAGTCCTTGCTAACTAGAGGCCTATGTCAAGTAGTAAACTATTAAAAGTTGTTGATGACTGACTGGTTGATTCATTAATACTGAACCTTAACTGCTGGGGCCACAAGCTTTAAATTTTGGCAGATAATTTCACCTCTAAGTGGGTAAAATAAGGAATGCATGATTATTATTTTTTTGTAAATACATGCATATTATACATAGAACATACCTGAACTGCGCAATAAATATCTGCAGAACATAAAAACATTCAGTCCAACACAGTAATGGAATCCGTGACCTCAGGCACAGTCGTGGCATATCAGTGGTACGGACAATTGTGCCAGCGAGGCAGTCAAGTTAATTTTATATATATGGTAAAGAACTTACTGAACCAATCTCTCCACTCAACCTGGCCTTGCAGTTCAGGTAACATTTTAGTCAAAAAGTCAGCAATCCTCTCATTGCGCACACCGCCAGTGCTTTGTGCAGCTGTCACAAGATATAGCTTGTACAAACTATATTCCAATTTCCGCACAGCTAAAACAATTGACCCGTATAAGCATTTTATACCAGAAATCAACTTGAAGGAATTATTACCTTATTTAAATTTACCTGGTTGAACATGACTTTCTAGCTTTGAAAAAACCAAAGCGTCTAAGTGAGACCAATATTCTTTTAACCCACTAAGATCAGATACATTAATATAATGCACAACTTGTTCCACTATTTTATCAACTCGGAAACCTTTGTCTTTATCCGCTTTTAAATCATTGTCAAACGCTTTTACCGTCGATGAAAAACCTCTGAACAAAAGGTATTCTCGTACTAATTCGTCTACAAATTGTATGTGGGCCATTTTGGCCAAGGAAATGAATTCTTATTTAAAAACACAAACATGTGAAAAATACACTAGCTGCCCAATTATTTGAGATTTGACGTTATTGGATTCAACTGTCATGATTTTTAGAAAGTATACATTCTGAAACTTTGATAGTCCCATTCCTAAAGCAAAATAATCTAGTGTTTAAACATGTTCAATGATGACTATTTAATAATAACTGATACAATAAAATTAATATACTTAATTTTATAAGCCCATGGATCTTAGTCTTATATGGTCACCACTTCAGAACAGAAATAAATTAAAATGCGTTCATTCTGAGTGACAATATGTACTAAAAGTACCAATAAATGATAACAGTAGTAGCAATAACAGTCATTAATTTCATTAATTTCATTATTACATTTAAAATAAATTTTAGTAAGAATCTAATAAGAACGCTGTTATAGGAATGCAACCTCTAGAATACAATTATTGAAATGTCAATCGTCTTCAATCAGCTGTCGATTTTTTATTAAAGAATAGGAGATAACTTATTTGTATGTAAACCAAAATGTGCATTGATAAATGAAAAGTAAAGTGATAAGTGTTTGGGTGCAGTGAAATCGACCAAGGTGGTGTTAGTGTTAGGCGGCGGTGTGTGCGGCAGCGGGCGATGGCGTTGGCTGGGGCGTGAAGGCGGCGGCGGTCGCGGAAATCGCGGCTCGAGGGCGCAGGCATGCGGCGGCATGGCGGGAGAGGCTGCGGGCACGTCGCGCGGCCTCCGCGTCTACAAGATCGTAGTGCTGGGCGACGGCGGTGTGGGCAAATCCGCTGTGACTCTGCAGTTCGTGAGCCACAGCTTCTTGGACTACCATGACCCCACTATAGGTACTATGACGGTTATTAATATGTTAAATGTGCTTATTATTCTCTAAATACCAATTGAAAATAATAAATATAGTGGTGAAAGACCTTTGAGAGCCACTACAGAGCACCATATGGTTTGAGCCTACTTCTGTTATCTACAAGTTATTTTGGTTAACAAAACATTGAAATAAAATATTAGTCATATAGTATTTCAAAGTAACTGGCATTTAGTTCTTGCATTAATGGAAACATAATTTTAAAAAATTACAGCCTTTCCTGAACTCTAGTTTTGGTAGGTCATTACTATTTCTTCTTAGTCGTCATACACAAAGTCACAACTATTTCCTGGAGGGGTTGATCTCCACTTACTATGGACCTGACACACCTCTTTTTCTTCATCTACATTGAATAGTTGCTGCATATACGCTCACCAATTTGATACACCAACCTGGTACTTTTCACATGTCCCTTTATCAGAACATCACCAATTCGGTCAGTAAATGTTTACTGTCACCCACCTCTTTTGACACTTCCACATACATTCACTCTGTAAATTCCCTTTATGAGTTCACATCACACACTTCTTATTTGATATTAAAAGGGAACTTGTATGTTTACAAATAATTAATTGCTGAAATCTCTAGATCTCTCTCAAGTCAATAGAGAAAATAATTATGATAATTATAAAAGAAAATTTTAATGCGCTTGAGTGTATACATCCACAAATATTTTTATTTTACGTTAATTATATTAATATAAATGTATAATGTATAATTTTTATGTGTAAATTATACTCATTGATAGGGTCATTACATTTATTGTAACATAAATTGTCATTTTCATAATTACATACAATTTTGTCTATGATACTTTATGGTAGTATAGATCTGCAGAGTTAAAAATGAAATGAAGAAAAATCAAAATATAGAAGTTTTAACTAAATACGTTTTTCAGAGGACTCGTATCAACAGCAAGCAGTAATTGATGGAGAGCCTGCTTTGTTGGATATATTGGACACTGCAGGACAGGTCAGTTGGTCTATATTAATGTTTATAAATTTGAAGAGTTTGGTTGAATATGTTAATCTAAGGTACTACCGGTTTCAATTTAAAAAAAACAGTACATACATATATATACGGATAGCCTATTTATCAATAAGGCTAAATGTCACATGACAATTTGGCATGGTCTATGACACATAGGAGACGAGCATAAAAAAATATATCACATAAATGAGGTAAGTTAATCTTAGACAGATGTATGTGACTGTCAGCTAGTTACACAAATATTCAAAATATATATTTGTGTAATGGCATAATTATGTACAGTATAGCTTATGCATGCTGAATGCACATGCTCATGAATGCAATTTTATCAAAGGATTAACGTTTGTGACTCTTAAAATTTGTTTTAATTTTTAAATAAGTGAAAATATACCAAGTCCCAGTGCACTCAATAGTTACATACTTTATTTGTGTTATTATTCTTATATCTTTTTATGTTCATCTTTTCTATTGTTTATCTTGTATTGTGCTAAATCAGAGGTTGTGAGTTCGATGGGCAAATCTTTGTTGATGAACACAAACATTTGTTTTGTTCATAGTACAGGCTCTACTTAGTTTGGTATCAGACAGCCATGTGTGAGATGTGTGAGGATATTATTATTTCAATTTGTCAATTTATCTCAATTATTGGTATTTAAATATTTTATCATGTAACATTTTATTATTATATTATATTATATATATAATATTATATTATAATATAATAATATAATATAATATATAATATTATATTATAATATAATAATATAATATAATATAATTTTAATTACAAAGCAGGCAAACAAATAAGTTAATATTTGAATAAAATTAATTTTGCAGGACAACCTGCAGATGTGATGCATTAAAATTATTATGTACATTAATGAATGAATACAGAAGGACAGCTTGTGTAGAGAAGAGAAAATGTATATTTGAGACATTGTAGACATTTCGGCCATTTCGGCTATTTCGGCCATTTAACACGCCATCTAGTTGCAAACTAAGTAGAGCTTGTACTATGATAACTAGACTGACTGATAGAAAACTTTTTTTGTAAATACACACATATTATACATAGAAAATACCCAAACTCAGAAACAAATATTTGCAGATCATACAAACATTTGGTCCGACCCATTTATAATTTTATATTCATATTTTTTTTCGTCTACTGCACTTCATTTATATTATAAATGTAATACCATTAAATTACGTTTACTATCACATTGTGGCGACGCGTTACCACGCTAACTGGCAGTCTGCCCTAAGATTGTTTATCTACATATCACAGGTGGAGTTTACAGCAATGAGAGAGCAGTACATGCGCTGCGGAGAGGGCTTCGTACTGTGTTATTCAGTCACAGATCGACGTTCGTTCCGCGCTGCCGCTGAGTACAGACGGTTGCTAGCTCAGGCTCGACCCACGGAGAGACTCCCTCTGGTACTGGTGGGAAATAAGCTGGATCTCGCGCCCAGGTTTAGACAAGTATGTTGATAATGTTTAAAAATATCAAACTGACCAATCAACCTTTCTATTCAGACCAGAAACTAGCGTTTATATGCAAGTCTTATTCTTAATGTAAAATAATTAAGATAACAATTTAAAAAGTATCTATAATCAACAAGAACCCTTAATCAACAAAAATCCTTTTTACTTTTGTAGTATATTCATTTATACTGGAGGAATGGCCATTAAAAAAAAACATCATTAATGAGTATTTAATTCAGCATAATTTTATCACGATGGTAATAGGATGTATTGTGGTTATAAAGGTGACGACAGAGGAAGGCAAGGCTCTCGCGACCCAGCTCGGGTGCCCCTTCTTCGAAACGTCTGCTGCACTTCGACACTTCGTTGATGATGCTTTCCATGCACTCGTTAGGGAAATACGACGCTTGGAAAGGCAAAGACAGGTGATTATGTTGCCAGTTCTAAACTATACCCGTAGATGATATGTGGAAACCTCCAAAGTTTTTCATTTCATCGAGGCTCATGGTGAAGTGGTAGTGTTCCATTTCAGGGTAGTCTATTGCAAGGGACTGAGGAAACAGTAAGATCTCTTTGCCCTTTATTTTTGTCTACCGCTTTGTTAAGGAGGATAGTGGGTGTATTATATATGACCTAACTCCTCCAATTTACTTGTTATTACTTCCGTTACTGCTTTCAAGATACGTTAAGTTTCCCTGAGACTTTTCCAGTTGCATTTACGATGTTTCCCCAGGCCGCAATTTTTTTTTTTATTTAAGGACCTGCCAAAGTGACTCTATTCTGTCTGATGGAAAGCATGAATAGAAACCAAGTAGTGGTCACAATACTCATTGTGAATGTAGAAAATGCAGTATGGCAACCCACGCTATGACGGCCTAGTGAGATGCTTTTTCACAGCCCGCTTGGGGACGTAAAAGGTATGACAGCTATCGTGGCACTGTAAGGCTAACACACTTGCCACGATAACTATCACCCCTGCATTAATGGCCCACCAGTCTCGCACTCAACAACGAAACACGACAGCACGTATGCTGTCGCTTTAGATGGGTCTTTTGTCAGAGGGTAATACTGTCCCGGTCGAACTATCCCGTTCGTGAGAGATTAGAGAGGGATTAGTCTCAACCAAAAGAGTTTTAATGAATTATAGTGTATCTAAGAGAGTTTAAAAGTCATTCAATTTGTGTGGTTACAGGATAATTTGATATAGTAGCATTTAACCTTGTTTATTAAACTTATTACAGTCATCCATAATGGGGACCGGTATATCGACGAGTGGTGGTCGAAGACGCTGGCGGCGACTTCGAAGCATCTTCGCTCTGGTTTTCCGACGACGTCGACGCCACCATACATCGCCTTAGCCTTCGTTGGTACAACACTAGTAACATCTACATCTTCACTTCAAATGTCACCGTAAGTGTGATTATATAAGGCGCTCATAACACCAATATTTATTTTGGTATTTAATATCAAAAGTGATTGAAGATGTAACGAAAAAAATTTACAAAACAATCGTTTTATTAATTTTTATATTGACAACGGTAAATGTGTTCTAAAAAGATTTTAACATCACGTTTTACGGACTTTTTTACTACTTAATGTGTACAACTACAATTATAACATTAAATAATTATATTTAATCTGTAAACCAAAAAATATAATTCTGATTTTAGCATGTTAATGTTCTGATGAGATTTTTTTTACGCATTTAAAAATGTGTTTTAAATATCCCTTTTTCTACCTCAATAAGACGCTATATTATTTATGGTTAAAAATAACTTCATGTGGCAAATATACTAATTAGTAAACATTATCGGCATAAATGAGTCCTTGAAATCATTTTTAGATACAACCTTCGCAGTGTTGTTACAATTAAGGCCTATTAAAACGGTTCTAATGCTCGCTTTGAATTCTTCGCGATTTGTTTAATAAATAAATAATTAAATTCAACGGATTTAACTTGTTGGTCTTATACTTTGCACATAATAAACAATATTCAGCATGTTTGTATAAAACCTCAGTGCCTAAGTACATGATAAGGTCATTACTATGTAAAACAAGTAAGGCCAGTAACAGGCTAATTCACCTTGATATGTTCAAGTCAAGATATAACTAATTTCGTGATTATGCTTCTCAAAGTAGGCAGGTAATGCTGTTCAATGACAGATCTTAAGAAGTGCTTTAAAGAGTAATAAGTTTTCCTGTCACTTATAAGATCAACTCTGTGTTTTATCTCTGGTTTTCTCTCTAAACTATAAGTAATCTTTGTGTTGCTAGTCCTCTTTTTTAATTAGTACCAAAGGGATAAAGCCTACTGCAGTTTTTTTTTAAATACCCTTGTACTTTCAAATTGCCAAGTATTTTGTTGCCGGACGAGAAAATACATTTAAGCACATTGCCATTATGCTACTTCAAAAAAGATACCTTGGTCCTCTACCTCTTAAACAATTCCTAATTAGATAAATATAGATTTACTAGTTACTTTAAGATCCTTTTTATAGTTCGTACTTGTACAATCTAGGCCTAAATATGTTTCTATCTATAGAAACACATACTTGTCTCTGTGATTGATTGGCATTTAAATACGCCATAAATTCATAATTATTTTTAAATTTACAATCAAACAGATAAAAAAACCAAGACATTTAATGTGATTAAAATTCTCTTTCATCATTATTTACGTGCCATTGCCTAGATGCCATCTTTGAATTTATATGTGTGACATAGTTTATATAGACAGTACCTAATAGAGTAGACTATTATGTCTTCCGAGTAACGGAGCCATGAAAGCAATAAGTAAATGTAGAATTTATTTTACAATACTTGTTTGTTTTAATCAGTATATAAAATGTTTGAAATATTAAAATTTATTTAGGAGTTTGAATGTTAGCTTATAAACTGTAGTTATGTAGGAGGGGTAAATTTGTGAGCCGACCAGGGTATCACTTGATATTGTACAGATTTGTCATGATGTTGCGGTCGTAAAGGGAAAATATTAGGCAGAGTTAAAAGTAATGGGTAAATAAAGGCCGGAGCTAAAAAATAATGGACAAAATATGTCCAGACTTAAAAGAAAAAGTGTCAAGTTATGTCCGGAACTAAAAATAATGAGCGAATAATGACCGGAGTCTATTGTTTAAATGGGCATATAATAGTCAAAATGTATGGACAAATACATTCTTTTTTAATAGATTCACGTTTATAGACCGAAAAATGTGTTCTGTCCAGAATTAGATACGCACTGCGTTTTGTGACACCTTTGCATTTAATTAAAAATTGAATGAAAAAAAAAGTTAACCAGTTGTACAATCTAGTTGGTTCTCAGATTGGCCCCACAAGTCAGATATATTATGTGAACCATAGGGGACCTTGTATGTGAAACGAAATTCCAAATGTATACAATTGCCATATTCGTGTATATTTTATCAACCAAAGTAATTTATACCGACGATTTTTTGAGTGTATAATAATTTGACTTTGGCAGTATAATTAAGTAATATAAGTGAGATCTATCGAGCTCTTCGTTCTGTGAAACAGAGTCAGCAATAAATATATAAATTAATATAAATTATATATTTATATAAATTTAGTGAATAATATAATCGGTGTATGTATTATTGAAGTACCTAACCTATGTGGATGTGAGAAATGTGTAATGTTAGATTGATACGCACAAATTATAGAGTAGTCGTTGTTGTGTATGACTGTGTGCTCGTTTGTGTAAACCTCCACCTGCGAATCATCTGCAAAATTAATTAAAATTAAGTACAGCGTTGAACTGTCTAATAAGCTGGTTCCACAACCATGACCATGACCTGAAGATAAACTAGTGTTAAGTAATTATCCCGTTGCTTTTCACTGAGGAACTGAGGTGAGTGATAGGAAGGGAAGAACACTCAAAGAGCAATAATATACTTTTACGTACGTCTCTCGAGTTGCAAGTGACTGCATGCGGCGGTAGTCACTTACCATGGGACGTCCCATCTGTTCGTTGAACCCTTTTGTATAAATATATGTTAGTTAAAACATGTTATGGTTTCGTGAACATAGTACAATATATAAATAAAAAATAACGGAAATAAACACACATAGAATCGAGTATATACAATGTGTCGTACACAAGGAATGTTGCTGACAAGAACCCATAAAATTTTCCAGTATTTTTACTTTAAAAACAATTTTGAAACTTGACCAATTGTCCTAGTCTTAGTATATTACTTTCTGAGCGCGTGTAACCTAGCAACCTCTATTTTTGCATATTCCACGTTTTGTCATAGAATAAGGGATAATTATTCTAGTTTAAGTAGATTTGTCACCACAATAGATCATAGACGGTAGTAAATGTCACTATATACTTAATTAAGAATATAAACACAAAACTGATAGCATAGTTTTTTTGTAAAAACGTTTTTATGCTGGCAACACTTGCTACAAAACTGGTATTTAAAATAAATCAGGATGAATAGTTCTATGTGCTCATAGTCGAGTGTTTTTTTTTTATACTGGCAATCACTGTTTTATTTTGACGATTTTTTTTTTGTGATGATTCGTTGTTGGAGGATGACCACTGCATATTGGGTTACACTGCGTTGTGTTGCACCAAAAGTGCAATAAGACCGTGTCAAACTAGGGTATTTAACTGCTAAAGTTGTGTAGAGTGGGGCTTTTGTTTGTTATCAAACCGCTTTATTAATATTTTGTTGTCACCTGTTTTTATGTCTACAAATGGAATCATTCAGTAACCGCAGGTCTTACTCAAGTCTCACTCTAAACGATTTAGCTATAAAGCCTAAATTATTCCTTACAATGAAATATATAACTATCTAATTTAGTCCTTAAATCCGTTTAAAATAAAGTACAATTTTATTTGTATAAAGTGTAAATTATGTTTTGTGATCAACTGAAAGTATTCAGTCGTGCAGCAACTTACCTATAGGTTCTAACTCTAGTCATTATTTGTTTGTATAGCTGTTTATAGATGTCTTAACATGGTTGGTTACCTTCTGGTAAAATGTCACTAAACATTCAACTTAATTTCAAAAACTTTAATAGTCAACTGCTGGACGTAGTCGTCTCCTAAGAAGGGGAGTATCACTATGCCAAATTTCATTACAAATCGGTTCAACGTTTTAACAGTAAAAGCATAATAAACAGACAGAAATAGTTACTTATGCATTTATAAATTAATGGGAATGTATTATTTGTTTACCGAGATTGCCAATTTAAAAAAAATGTATTGTGTATTTTGACATTTTACCAGAATCGCTGACACAATTTTATTAGAGAATATTGTAGCATTAGAATTGATTGGAAAAACCTTGTTCCTAATGTTCACTTCGCCTCGTGTATTAATCTTCATTACGGGAGATGACTTTTGGTCGAGGATGACTTTGGTTATTGAAAATATACAATTTGTTTATTCAATAAAAGCTATAAAGTAGAATGATTTTGTCGACTCGATGCAACTATCCAGTCCAGCCAGGGCTACAAAGTCATGTGCCGCATTGTTTAATAGTACACACTCTAATAGGCCTAATAAGCTTGTCGTATGTATTTTATATGTCTGTTTATTTATTTATTTCTGACCTTAGCCTTCTATACCATTATTTAATATTGGCAACATGTACAAAAACAAAGAATACCGAACCAACATCCAAAGAATTCTGTCTCAAAAGTAAAAAGCCTATAAAATGTTGACCTTTTATGGCTTGATTTCTTTGCCTGTGCGCATGAATGAGATGTGACCTAGTTAAAGTGTTGCCATATAAAAAAATGGTGTAAATACATAATATATTTTATTATAAAGTTTTTATGTAAAAGATCACACGTATTAGCGTATGTAGTAGTTCAAAGCCCGTAGTCAGTATGTATTTAAAATTTACGCTTAAAATTATATTTAAAATTTGATTGATATATTCCATAAAATAGAGGGTTATTAGGAGAGTATAGTTATTATCCTATAGTAGGTGATTTGAACAATAATAATTAAAGGTATTTCATGTTTTTATCGCAGACAAAGAATGACACAATATAGAATGAACCTCATTTTTCATCGAAATTTTATTAACACCACCAACTTGTGATTGAGTGGTGTTTTTGAATATATTGTCAGAGACGCCCTCTATGTGATAAAGTGTGAACTATTATACAAGTAATGTACGAAGGGTGGGTTTAACTCGGGCTATGTCCTTATAATGTACATGTAATACTGACTACCAAGGTTCACTTCCATACTTTGATGTCGAGGCTTATTCTATAAGGTTTCTTTGTCTGTAGTTTTTATGTCCAAATATTTTAAATTTTTAAAATTGTTGAAATATTTTGTTCAGTATATTTATAGAAATACATATTTACTTAATTTGTTTTGTGTAATAATTTATAACACCAAATAGTACCTTTCAGATATGTATTTATATTTTATGCATATTGTAAGAATTGTGTAGAGGTTTTGTTGAATAAATGTCATGTTTCGAATTGAGTTTTTCTTCCCGATTTTGGTTTTACAGGTGGTTAACAAGGTTGTTTTCAACACTATACCATTACGTGTTTTGTTGGTGAGTGCGAGACTGGAGGCCCATTGATGCAGGGGTGACAGTTTTCGTGGTAAGTGTATGCAATACAATGCCACGATGATTATCATGCTTTTTACGGCCCCAAGCGAGGCATGAAAAGCCATCTTACTGGGCTCCCATAGTGTGAGTCACCGTACTGCGTTGTCTGTATTCGCAATGAGTATGGTGACCACAACACTTGGGTTCTATTCATGCTTTCCATCAAGCAGAGTAGAGTCACTTTGGGGGGGTTTTAAAATAAAAAAAAATACATACGAGGGCCGGCAAATAACTGAATTTTCTTATGGTTTAGAGCTTAAACGACCAGGCAGGTCACCTCGTGGTTAGTGAATATCGCTGCCTGGACACCGCAGCTAAGAGATACAAACGAGTTGTCACCCAGTTATAAATCTAATAATGTGATCTGAGTATTTTGGCTCACGCTCACTGCGAATGCAGACAATGCAGCATGGTGATCCACACTGTGGCGACATAGTGAGATGCTTTTTCATGCCTTGCTTAAATGATCATAGTATGAGAGAAACACGTGCGTTTACAGTGAGTTTCTGGTTTGACTGCTTGACGCTGGAAAGAAGAGCCACCTTACTCACCTTACGTGCTGTGTCCGCATTAAAAAATTTCATTATATACTTAAACAATAAAATGCAATTATTGTTTAGGGTTAGTGTTGCGACTTAGGTAAATTGAATTGTAAACTAATATTACAATATGAAAAATATTTCATTTTTTAACAATACCATCTAGCGGTGAATCGCTGTTACGGATGCAACAAACAAACGATGTTAGTGTGCAAGATGTGCTCGTTTCATGTTGGCGACAGAGACCGATAGATGTCTTATGTACACGGCGCCCAGGGCTCGTTCTGTCGACATGCGGCCGGCCCGGAACACCATCCCCGCCCGGTCGCCGAGCCGTGTCGACCTGGTTAATGGGGGTCTCACGCGCCGCTTTTACGTCTGCGAACATCTCACTTACCTGACTCATATAATTAAAAAGACAAATTGTTTCATAGTCACCGGAATGAGAGCAATAAATCCAAAATCCTCTTATACCTTTCCGAGGAAGCATTTCGCGAGCAAGTTAAGTAGAGACATACCGTGTTGGTAGGACAGCGTATTGGGGTCTCTGTCAGAAAAATCATGGATATTTATAAACTCTACCTTAAAAAGCGGGTTCGTGAGAACAGAGGATGCTGCTATTGACCTAGGAGGCTTTTTCTATGTGCTGCCATGATGAAAATGAATGAGGGGGAAATGGAGCCGTAAAAGGCATGACAGTCAAAGTGGCAGTGTAAAACCGAGATCCAGGATACTGTGTCATCATGAAACGGTGAAACAAGATACTAACTGATCCGTCATATAAAGTTATTTCTCCAATTTAGCTGGTTACAATTATTTATTTAGCTTATATTACTTCTTACAACTGCTTGATTGACATTATGCTAATAAGTATAATTATTTCTCAACGAATAATTACAAAAAGAGGGTAAGGAAATGTAATAAAACGATATTTTAACGATAGTTAATATTTCATTTCTGTGGAAATAATACATGAACCGGTACGACGATTGAATTGGCTACGATGAACGCACCGGGTGGTGGACGACGACGGCGCTCATAGAACAAAACTATGCGTAAACTCAGCGCCTCAATGCGCCTGACCACGAGAGAGAATCCTCTGCTGGCCTGGCCCGCCGCCTCTTGTCATTTCGGCCACCCAGGCTGTCACCAGTGTGTCATCCATGTAGCAAATTAGGGGGTAGAGACGACCTCGACGGGCGCAATCGTATCTCTTGTTCCACAGGAGTGGTCCGAGGACAGATCCCTGTAAAACACTGCACGACATGAGCCGACACCTTAATACACTATTTGGACCCTTATTTACCGCCTGCGGTATTTTCTGAACGATGTTACCATTCAAAGGTTGACAACGCCTTTGTGAACGGCGTTTTTTGGTAGCAGTAGTCATTTTCCATTACGTGACTTGCCTGCCTAGCCAAGTAACTAAGTCGAAAACTAACAATATATAGGAATGGTGTCGTTCAACGCTAAGTCACGTGGTCAGAACAAAACATTAGTCAATAATACAAGACAATAAGGGCTTTAGTGATTGTGGAAAGAGAATCGCCGCGAAAAACTTGTATCTTGGCTAAGGGGCAACCCTCCTAGCCAAGCTGACATTCAACAAATGTAAACGTTATTAGAAAACTAACAAATGTATGGGAATGACGTCACTCAACGCTAAGTCAAGTGGTCAAAACAAAACATTAGTCAATAATACAAGAGAAAGAGAATCGACACAAAACACTTGCATCTTGTCTAAGGGGCAGTCCACCTAGCCAAGTTGAAATTCTACAAATTTAAACGCTATGAGAAAACTAACAAATGTATGGGAATGATTTCTCTCAACGTCTTGTCTCAAGTGACGTGGTCAAAACAAAATATTAACTTATAATGTAAGAAAATAAAGACGTTAGCGATTGTAGACAGAGAATCAGGTTGTCTTGTTTGCATTTTATGTCATAAAAAGTATGTAAACGTTAAATTAAATCACATAAGACTCTTTATTAGTTCAAGCATCTACAAAGTTGAAGAAGTCGGTTAAGTATTTTCATAAAATGAAATAGACATACCAACATTCATCCATTATAAAAGCTATCTTTTTTTTCAAAACTTGTATTTTGAAGGAGACATGTTTGTATTGTTGACATGTGTACATTATTAGCATAATGTCTAAATATATCCCAAATCTAACAGTGATGTTATATAAATATTCCTATGATATAACATCACTGTTAGATTTCAGTTGGAAATGAGTAGTAGAAATCACGCATATTGAATTAAAAATAAATAGTAAAATCAATATTACGATTAGCCACCGGCTATGTTATATATGTTTATGTTCAAGATAAAAGTGCCTGCACACACACATTTTTCTTTATGATACACTTCACTGCAGAATTGTTACTAAAAGCATGATCTTAAAGAAACATTGACGACTTTCTATGTGATCTCACTCAGCAAACCTTAACACTTGGAGCAGTTGTAACATTATTACAAACAATACAAATGGTCAGTACGCAGTTAAAGGCATTAGTTGACGATCCATAAACGAGTTAACGACGGACTGCTAACATTTGGAGGCCTTTGTGACGTCTGCTTCACGAATTATATATTTTGACTTGGGGTGGTTATAATTATGACACTTTTAGGACAAAATCACAGCTTAGAAGGTTGGTGATGTTATTTTTATTGCCAAAGATATTTCTCTAAAACATTTTGGTCACACACTATAGTTTAGAGCGTTTAACATTAGTTTAACAAGTAGCTTATTCTTTTATCAGTTAAGGATTTCTACCACCTTATAGTAATATTAATAACTTATATTGATTATATTTTGGATCATTCTAAACCAAACGTAATTTCTATGCGAGTTGAAAACTGAATTACTTATTAACTTACTGTATTTAATGCGTGTTAGACAAAGAAATATGTTACAAACACACTCCAAGTATATTAAGTTCTGTACTCAAATTTTACCATTTGTATCGCTATTATTTTCTAATCAAATAAGTAGGAACATCTACTGTTCTCAACTATTCTTACACGCTTAGGTGTATAGGTACATCAAGATTTTACATATAATTAGGTCATTGTTTCTTTAAAGTCGCATGTATGTTTTTAATTCAAAATATATCTATTTCGATTGCTATTTTAAAATTAACCTTATTTCTAACATATTGTGGCATAGTTGAACAACGATGTCGTTTCATTTGATTTTATTTATTTAAAAGAAAACGTCTGCGTTAGGAATAGATCCTATGTCGCGGGAGACTTTACAAACACACAAAAAACGGACACAAAGAACATCCAGAATCAGAACAATAATTTATGGATCATATAAACTGCTGTCCCATGTGAGATTTAAGCCCACAACACTCAGGGCAGTAAGGAGCGGCGTGGCGACAACTTAAATCACTACGCCATCCATTCAACCTATAGTTGGTTTGACATTCTTGGTTCTTGACCTTACAAAATCACATTATCTAAAGCTAACTATGATTAGATTTAGAAATATATGCAGCCTGACTATGTGACAGATACGTTGACACGAATCATTTTGCTTAAGTATTTTACAATCAGTCAGCTAGCCAGCTGACTTGATTTAAATTCTTCGTTGCCTCAACGTTTTTTATTTATGCTTGGTTCTTATTGGTTCTCACGTGATGACATCACAGCCTATAAAATTCCGCAATAAATGTACTATGCAACATTAAAATGATTTTTCACTTTGAACTAGAACTTATTATTTAATACTCTTTAGTTTATAATATATGTAGATATAATATATATATTAGATTATATCAAAAACGTGTGTGTAATATGGGATAGGTCGTATAAGTGTCAAGCGAACTTTAACCCTTCATGTACAATATACAAGGTTTGTCCATGGTTAACTTTGACAGATATCAACCCTACTCAATCTGGTTGGACGTCGAAATTTTAATGGAGATATTACGAACACTCGAGTAGTTCGTAAACTGAAGGAATACTGGTTGCCTTGACGCTTCATGAAGAAAACTTTAGTCTTCAGGAGAACTATTATCTAAAGTGGCTTCACAGTTCGTGTGAGACTTGTAGGTAATGCTCAGAAGATACAATTTACTTAAGTAAGTCATTTTACTTAAGTTGTCGGTTATTTTATTTACGGGGCAAATGAGCAGAGAAGCTACTTGTTGATAAGGGAAAACCGTCGCTCTTGGACACGTGTAACTAAAGAGACACTGTGTGTGGTCCTGCCCTTATTGAAGGAATAGTGTTGTTTCTTCGAAGTATTTTTTTATTCGGTGAAAAGTAAAAGATTGCTAAGCACCAGTTTTCTATAAGGTAGTAATAACACTCATGCCAAGTCAGCCTAAGTATGTCGAAGCTTTATTACTCGCTTTATATACAGTCACTATTGACAATACTGATTTTGTACAATGTTATTTACCTCAAAACAAAATAACTATTTAAAAACAAGCAGGTTTTCTGAGAAACAAATATTTTTTTTTTTTTTTTTATCGTCTGGAAACCCCCTCGAGCCGTCACTCCACCGGGGTTTACGGCGGGGTGGTGTGTCGGAATCGGACCGACTAAAACCACACGGTGTGCCACTCTGCGCCTGACATAGGAGGGATCCGGGAACAGCTGCTATTACGTCATCCAGATCCCTCCTAGCGCCTGCCCGCTGCCGCGGGCACCTTCTACGGATAACCTCTCCATTTAGGCGACGTACGGCACACGCGGACGTCGCCTCCTCGTGGCTGGCCACTATAGCGGATGGAGGGGAAAACCCGTCCCGTCCACCCGCGGCCACACTCAAGGCGGCATGAGGCGCTGGTATGCACGCCTCCGCCGCCCGGCTCGCCGGCGGCGAATTGGGTCCGAGTGGAGATTGTCCTCCCGGGCCCTCTCCGCCGCCTCCTTCCGCGAAATTACATCTTCGCAGAAGGTTGCGACCGCGGTAAAACAGCTGTCGCTACCGACCATGGAGCGTATGACGGGCGGTAGCGAGAGATCTCCTCCAATAACTGCAGTGAGGACCCCACGCTGCGCCGCCTAAGCGGAACAAACCGCTAGCGTGTGCTGAGCCGAGTCCTCACTGCAGTCGCAGTGGTGACAGGCGGGACTCAATTTCCTCCTGGCGACCGAGTGCAGATACTTCCCAAAGCAACCGTGCCCGGAAAGGATCTGCATCAGTCGGAAGGATAGGGTCCCGTGCTGTCGCCCCGCCCACTCGGCGCTGACCGGCTGGAGAGCCTCCACGGCGGCAAAGCCAGCACGTGGAGCCTCCAGCCGGGACGACCAACGAGCCATCGTGGCTCGACGAGCGGCCTCTCGCCACTCGCGCATCTCTTCAGGCAGGGGCCGCATGCCGCTACCCGCCCGGAAGTCAGCCGTCCGCCGATAAACTTCGGCGAGCACGTCCGCCTCCAAGTCCCACGGCGGAGTTTCGGCCAAGGCACACGCCGCCTCCGTCGATACGGTGCGGTAACCGCGTATGGCTCTAACCGCCAATATCCTCTGAGGGCGCCAGAGGCGAGCCCTATTCTGGGCGGTCAGAGCCGCCGCCGACACCGGTGCACCATACAGTGCCATTGACCGGACAACCCCCGTGTATAACCGTCTCGTCGCGACGCTGGCTCCACCCAAATTCGGCAAAAGTCGCCCGAGGGCAGAGGCAGTGCCGACCAGCTTTGGAGAAAGCTGTCGGAAGTGCTCATCGAAGAGCCACCTCCCGTCGAGGATCAGGCCCAGGTACTTCATCTGGGCCTGAACCGGTACGAGGACCGAATTGACTACGATAGAGGCACCCGGTGGGGGACCACGCCGGGGCCTATGGAACAAAAGGGCCTCCGTCTTATCTAGGGCCACCCGTAACCCCAGCGCCTCAATACGCCCGACCACCAAAGAGACTCCCGTGGTGGCCAGGCGCGCCGCCTCTTGGAAGTTCGCTCCCCGGGCCGTCACCAATGTATCATCGGCGTAACAAATTACACCCAGCCCGGGGGGAAGACGACCTCGAAGGGCCCAGTCGTATCCCATGTTCCACAGAAGTGGTCCGAGGACAGACCCCTGCGGGACACCGCACAACATGAGCCGCCGCCACAGAACACCATCTCGGTCCTCGTACATGACGGTGCGCTCCTCAAGATAGTCTGCCACAAGCCGCCTCAGGTACTCTGGCACCCCATGGTATTGGAGTGCTTCCCTGATGCAGCTAAATGGCAGACTATTAAATGCGTTGGCGATGTCCAACGACACCGCCAACAGCACGCCACCACAGCTCACCGCCTCTTCGGTAACGGCCCTGAGGCGTAGTACGGCATCGACTGTCGAACGCCCCGCTCGAAAACCGAATTGGGCGTCCGACAGATCGGGACCCACCTCGCAGAGGTGCCGAACGATGCGGGCAGAGAGTATCCTCTCAAACAACTTACCCGCCTCGTCCAACAACACGATGGGCCTATAGGCCGCTACCGAATCGGCTGGCCGTCCCGGCTTTCTTAATAGGACCAGCTTCCCGCTTTTCCAGCACTCAGGGAAGCGTCCGGACGCCAGGCTAGCGTCCAAGACCTCCCTGAGACGGTCCGACATGTGTTCGAGGGCTCGGGCCAGCACTCGGGCAGGTATCCCGTCTGGCCCGGGGGCGGTGTTCTTAGAGCGGATCCGTAGAACAACTGCCCCTACCTCTGATCGGGCGGAACATTATCCTCGGTCCCCCCGTCTTCTCTGACCATTATGGCCATCGACGGGGGTGTGTGCTCCACCCGCTGCGGGAAAAGGCCCTCGACCACTTCCCGCAGGAAGCTGGGCTGGAGTGTCTCTGTAAGGGGGGGGGCCGACGTGCGGAGCTTTTGTCGCACCGCACGATAAGGGCAACCCCAGGGGTCACGATAGAGACCCTCCAGCATCGCCTTACGCTTAATTTCTTTGGCGCGGCTGATGGCCAGCTTCAGAGTTTTCCGCGCCTCTCGGTACTCCTCATGAAGCTGGTCCTGCCCGCTTTCTTCGCGATGTCGCCGCCGACTACGGGTGTAGGACCTCCGGGCACGAGTACAGGCCGCGCGGAGGTCCGCCAACTTCTGGGACCACCAGTAAACCTCCTTCCGTGGAGGCCGATAACCTCGGATGCGGGGCATGGCCGCATCGCAGATTTGCGTAATCGCATCACGGAAACGACCAGCCCCCATGTCGACCTCCTCGGTCGGAGCCTGCGGAGACAGCCAAGAGTGAATAATGGCTGCCTCCTCTAGTAGGTCCCTATTCAGTTTGGCTACAGCCCACCGCGGAAAGCGAAAAGAACGCCGCGCCGCGTGACCCCTACTAGGGTCCTGGATCCGGGAGAGCTCAAATCGAATGTAGAGGTGATCCGAGAGCGTCTCAACCTCTTCCAGGACATACCAGTTCTTTACTCGTGCGGCGAGGGCAAGGGTAGCGAACGAAAGGTCCACTATCGACCCTCCCTGCTGTCGCACGCACGTGTTGGTGGAGCCCCTGTTTAATAAACAGAGGCCCACCGAGGCCGCCCACTCCTCTACGGCCTCACCTCTGGCGTCCGTCCTGGGGGAACCCCACGCAATGGACTTTGCGTTGAAGTCCCGCAGCACTAAGACGTGCCCAGATGTTAGTCGCCGCATCGAGGTTTCCAAGTTGTTAAGGAAAACCTCGAAGTCGCTTAAACTCCGGTTGGGGGAGAAGTAAACACCATATACGGTGATCCCCCCCACTCAGCAGCTACATATCTAGTACCCTTGTCTTTTAGCGGCAAGGGTGGGGAATGAGCCGCCCTGGAGCCAACGACTGCCACGTAGCCGTCCCGGTCACTCAACCAGTTTGGTCGAGGAGGAACGTAATAGGGCTCCGCGGCTACGGTAACACCGATCGACCACTGTGCTATAGTTTGCAAGAAGAGGTCCTGTGCCGCAGCACAGTGGTTCAAGTTCGTCTGGACAAAGAGGTTGGAGACTTGGTCCATTATTGAACCATTTCTACAACCTCTTCCATGGGCAACGATGCTGACGTGCGGACAACATCGGAGGCAGCCTGGGTCGACTGGCTAGCCCCCGACACTTGTCGAGAATCGCGGGGAGGTTTGCACCCCACCTGCCCAATCTGGTGATTGGTGGGCTTGTTACCCGCCGCACACACCGGGCAGTGAGGGGCGGCAGAACACACTGTCGCCTTGTGCCCCGGTCGACCGCAGCGGAAACATAGTCCGCTGCAGTCAAAACAACTTACGCACTTGGCGCGTGTGTGTCCCGATGCCAGACATTTATAGCATCGCATCGGTCTCGCCGCCAGGACTGTGATCCTAGCGCTCACGGAACCGACGAGTAGTCTGCAGGCGTCGGCCAAAATTTTGGCCGACGGTACGGGACAGCTGACCCACACTGCGCCAAGTCCTCCTGGACCGGGGCCGATGGTGCCGACCTTGATGTTCTCCACGTTGCAGCCTATTCTCTCGTATAACTGCAGCGCCGACATCCTCAGCCGTTACGGAATCGTCCAGGCCCGAGATACGCAGTTCAGCGCACTTGGTGGGCCTGGCGATCTTAACACCATCAGTGGCTGCGAAAATTCCCCGCAGCTTCTCGGCGAAAGAGTCCGCCGTCTTTGCACCTTCAGCCCCAGGGAACTCGAGGATCCGAGCTCCCGTTTGGGCGAGGCGCATTCTAACACCCACCGTCCCGAAGTCGTGTGCGAGACTGTCCCAGGCCTTCTTGAAGATAGCCGCGTAGGACAGCCCACCATTAGCCGCCTCCGGTGACATGGTGACCACCACCGCCGCAGTTTTGGGCGCTTGCAGTTTGCGCGGCTTCTTTGTGGCGGCCATCGCCACCGATGGCGACTGCGGGGTAGAAGCTGCCTTTTGGGCAGCCTTTTTACCCCGCTTTCGGGACTTCTTAGCTCCCCCAACTACATGCCAACCATCCGTGGACGGAGCAGATGTGGAGGGAGCAGATGTGGTGGTGCCAGGTACAGCGGCTGGAGTGGGGAGCGGAGGGAATTCTGCTCTAGACTTGACCGCCGTTTTGGGCCCTGATCGCTGTGCACCCGTCTTAGGTACTGTTTTAGCCGCCTGTCGTGTCCTCGGAGCGGCCGCAGGAATAGCAGACACTGACGCCGCAGGAACAGCAGACACTGACACCACAGGAACAGCTGACACCGACGCCGCCGCCGCATAGGACACACGACCGCCCACAACGGGAAGCGACGTCAGCGCCGATGCGGCCTTTGGTCTATGTGCCGCGAGCGGCGGCCGGACAACAGGGGCTGGAGGTAGTCTCGCCTCTAGGCCAGCGAGTCGTCCGTCCATCATGCGCCACACTGCGTCTGTGATTTGACGTGGGCATCAGCGATTGTACCGGGATTGACAGGGGCAAGTGATGGAGACGGGCCTTCTCGCTTAGGGCGAACCGCCCGGAATTGGGCAAACTGCGCGCTCAGCTCAGCCACCTCCCGTGTGAGATGGTCGTTGGCCGCTTGGAGACGAGCCACGTCCCCAATAAGGGTCTCAACAACCCCCGCAACTGCAGAAGAGGAGTCCTTAAGGGCCTTTACAAAAGCACCCTTAAGGTTACTCGACTTGGTGGCTACCTTGTGGATGATAGCCACCGCTGCTTTCGCTCTCTCTTGCATGCACGATGGCGTTTGAGGAACGGAATCCCCTACCATCGGCTCCTTGATCTTAAGCAAAAGATCTGCGATCTTCTCCTCTGCAAGTGCTTCGCCGTCCGCCCTAACCCGCCTATAGGCTTCCGCCTTACAGAAGACGGAGCCTGACGGGATCGAGACCGAAGTTCGCGACCTTCCTCTACGGCTACTGGCGACTTTAGGAGGCAACATCTCCTGAGACGTGTCGCTCTCCTCGTCTCTGGAGCGCCCGCGTTTTCGGGAGTCGCACAGCGCCGTTTCCATCAGGTCACCTCCCGTGCCATCTGACGAACATGCAGATCTGGAACGCAATCGTTCCGATGTTCTGCGGCACCCAGCAGTCGTAATGACTTCTGGGAGCCTCGTTGACATAGGCGTTCCAACTGATGCGTCTTTTAAGTTGGACGAGAAGTCTTGCACTCTTACGCTTTTCTCGTTCTTCTTGTTCTTCTCCTTCTTCTCCTTCTCTCCTTCTACATTTAGGTTTTTATTTTTAATTTGAGATTCCATATTAGACCCACGAGTGGGGGAGAACTATAAGTCGACCCGGGCAGAGATCCCCCAATACCCGGGCAAGCGCACATTTATGCCCAACCGAGGGGTCCGCAGGTGCCTCGGCTGGGGGTGCGCTTGCGACTGAACAGCCCATCAGCCATGCATCCCCTGGTCACGCACCAGAACACAGGATTCGGGGTAATTTTTTATAGAGGTTTTCTTCCTCGCAGTCCGGGCGGCTAAGCCAAGACCCTCGCCCCCGATTGGAGTCGCGAGACTTCAACTCGGGACTACGATATGTGACGGCGGCAGGGAGACTACGTCTCCTGATGCCTGCTCGGTGGCAGTGTAAGTGCACACCGAGCCCGTCTTACTTTTCCACCGCTGAACGGAGGAACTCCGACCCTTGAAAGGGTTCCACCATCGTGATTTTTTACCGAGGTTTTCCTCCTCAATGCTCCGAAGAGCGAAGAACCAACAGAGGATCCGACAGACGCGCCCGCTCTGTTGGACCAAGTCTCGGCCGACTAGCCAAAGAAAATGGCTTCCTCTTCGTGCTAGAATATTAGCCGTTGGCAGTGATGAACAACACCATCGCCAACGTTTCCAGGGTGCACCACGTGGAGGTTTTCTAGCCCAGCACCCCGAGAAACAAATAATACGTTAACCATAAGTACAGTCGCAATAAAAATCTTATTTGAAAAAAACGTAGATCAAGTGTAGGTACGTTATCAGTAAACTTACACATGTAACGGACACACACACGTAACAGGGACATACATATAATAGACTAACAGTGAGTCACATCGGCTCATTACTTCTCAATTCAATCTCGGTCGTACTAATGGCATGATTAGCTTTTTTTTAGTTTCCATAAACCTGTCAAAAATAAAGTTACCTTTGTACAAGTACAAAGTCTTGCATAAACAAGTCTAAATCCAAGAGAAAGATCTTAATTAGGTTCACGATCGACTTGATTGAAATAAATAATAGAGTAAATATGTTGCTAATGAAGTGTTTTCAAAAAGGCAAATTGCGAACCAAATGAATCAGGATAAAATCTAAAAGACATTTTGATAGATTCTCATATAGAATCTTATATTTAATAGCTATTTCATTACCATATTACCCATAACACTAACCTCATAAATTTTCCAAGATGTATTTACATCATAATCTGAAGGCTTAGAGAGTCGTTATGAAGTAATAAATGGGTGGCAGCTTGTCTAATAACGTCTGCCGCATAAGCTATGTGTTTAGCATGTATTTTGATAGTGTTAGTTATTATTACTGTCTCAGAAACTCAATTAGAGTAACCAGATTTATGTAACTAACTAGAATACCTTTGTTTACGCCTAATACGCTTGTTTAGCCTTACTACGTACAATTTATTATGTATTGATTGCTTCAAATCAATCTTTATTTAGACCTAGTAGTTACTCGCGGTTTCAGCTACGTGTTTAGTAACAATCGTGTTCTTCATCTGGTTTCATTCACAATAAAATGATTGTTTTCATATTGCCTTTTCATCATTTTTTAAATATCTTAATAGTGAACAACTTACTCAGCCACTCTCCACAACAGCCGGTCCTGTGCCATCCGTATCTAGCAGCTTCCCGCGATCTTCACCAGGTCGCGGACCACCTTGTGGGTGGCCTACCAAAGCTGCGTTGCCCAGTACACAGTTGTCACTCTAGAATTTTACAGCTCCATCGGCCATCATTTCTGCGTGTAATGTGGCCCGCCCACTACCACTTAAGTTTAGCAATTTTACTGGCAATATCGGTGACCTTGGTTCGTTCTGCGTCTCCTCATTCCTGATTCGATCACGCACAGAAATTCCGAGCATTGCCCTCTCCATTGCTCTTTTGGTGACTTTGAGACTTCTTATCAAGCCCATAGTGAGCGATCACGACTCGGCGCCGTAAGTCATCACTGGCAACACACACTATTCACTATTAAGATATTTGAAAACGGATCAGAACTACTCGGGGTGTAGACAAATTCAGCAGCATTCAGAGCATCATAAAAGCATGTACAACCGTTCTTACAAATGGTGTAACTAACTCGTCTTTGTTCGTGCCTTTTTTCGAGGTGTCACAAGTATATAGTCAGTCACAAAATACTTATTTTTCAATAAAACTAACAATGTGCAAAGTTTCAGAGATAGAAGGAATAGCTATACAAATGTAGGCCATACTTTAATTGAGTTCATAGCCAATTAAACTGCCTCGGTGGCGCAGCGGTAGTGAATGCGACTGTTGTGCAGTGTGTTGAGGTCTCTGGTTCGATTCCTGGGTCGGACCAAATGTTTTGACTAAGTGTTTTATCAGTCAGTCTAGTTATCATAGTACAAGTTCTGCTTAGCTTGAAACTAGATGACGTTGTTTGTCAAATGTCTGAAATATTATATTATATTACAATTATTTAATGAAATTATAGATAGTTTTATCACCAACTTTATTGCTCGAGGGGGCTAGAGCAATATCGTTGAAACATTTTCTAGTCACTCCTTGGAAAGAAGTAGAAAGTCGGAATGAAAGAAATATTTATCCGTTTGTTAGATCAAAGATATTTTTTTGGGCGTAATTGTTAACAAAATACGTGTGGCACTCGAAAACTGCTGCAGTAAAACTATTGTATAGCATTTTTTATCAACTTATGCAATTATAATATTTCGGAGCAGTTCGTCTCGATCCGTGCGAGCTTCGTACAGTCTACACGCATACGTCTAGTCGCACACACTTAAACATCGTACTGAAGTCTGCCGAACTGAAACGACATTAGACGATGCACGGCTGTGCCACTGTGCCGGTCGGAGTGGGGGATGTTAGGTTTATTTTCGTTACGGAATTTTTTGATTCGGTCGCCGCTCGAAGCCCGCGATAAAAGCTATGCAATAGCTTAAAAATAAATTAAAATAAATTTAATTTTAAAATTGTTATTTATTTTCGTTAATATTACAGCTACGGCCAATAAACAGTTAATATAGTTCCAACAGGAAGGGAGCAAAAGATAAACTGTTCAGTGGAAATTCGTCATGTTCAAAGCCAGAAGTAAGAAATAATCACAAAAGCGAAGCTACGAGCTATAATTAATGGCTTGAACTAACTTTGAACATAACCAACTTCCATATAACCATTTTTCTCTTCTTTTACCCCCTTAAGGTTGAAATTTGCAAATACCCCTTTTTTAGTGGGTGCTTGTAACATATAAAGCAGCTATTCACATTTCAAGTTTACCTGGCTTCATCAGCGTCTAGGCACAGCACATTATATCTACGGACTAAGTAAGTAGAGTATCTCGCTCCCGTCTACGCAGCAATCACTTCAACACCGCACCGCATGCAGTCCTGACTTACTGGGATCAGCGGACTTTACCCTCGACTCACTGGGCCTAGCGGCATTCAGTTCCAACTCACTGGAACTAGCGGCAGTCAGTTCCGACTTACTGGAACTGTTCACTCCTCGCACTCGCACGCCCTACAACAGAGCATAGATAGCTGACTCATCAGTAAACCTCCAGTCTTGGAGGGGAATGATGTGGCGATTTCCACGTTCCACGTACAACGCTAACAAAAAGAAATACTACAGCGCCATCTACTGAAGACACTTAGAACTACGGAGTAATGAACTACGGGGCAAATATTAATCCTGTATCGCAATATAGAAATTCTCGCGGCGATTAGCATACGCGCAATATCTCAACACCAACCAGGCCCGCGGCCCGCCAGGCATGATAATAATATATCTCTTTGTGGTACACCAGATTAAATACAGAGGTAACTTAAAGCTAAGGAAGTACAAGTGGCGGCCTTATCGCCCGTTGGCAATATGTCTCCTCACCTTGTCGGTAGATCGACACAAAGTGTATGTTGGACTGACATGACACCCGTTCCTTCACATAGTAGCCCTAGCGGCTTAGGCTCTATATTAATCAGTCAGTCAGCTCAAGTAATTTTATATGTGTAGATAACTACATTTTACCCGTGGAACCACCCGTGTATATTGGTTATCGTGGTAAAGATTAGCCGATATCTTTCCTCAGGAATCAAAGTATCTCCATGCCCAATTTCATTAAAATTGGTGCAGAGGTTTAGTTGTAAAAATGTGTCAAACGGACAGAGTTACTTTAGAATTTAAAACATTAGTACTTATGGATCTTAATAGGCTCTTAACTCTGCGTAACTTAAATTACTGTGATATTGAATGTTTCGATGAATTTCACCTTCACGTTCCAAATTGTATTGAAAATATCCACAGTTTATTAAAATTCATAAGAATCTATATTAACTACGCTTTGAGCAGACATTCCTCATTTTCAATTATTTAGGTACATCATTTATTTTGAACTAGCTGATAGACGAGACTTTGTCTGTCTGGCATTTAACAAGAAAGTGTTTAATTTTTTGTAACATAAAAGAAAATTGTTTCTTATACAATCAGCTATCTGCCAGTGAAAGTCCCGTCAAAATCAGTCCAGCCGTTTTAGAGATTAGCCGGAAAAAACAAGACAGATGGACAGACACAACAATTTTAAAGATTGAATTTTTTAAGTAGGTGTGGTATATTCTTACATACGAGGGGGCGTTTTTAAGTTCGCGGAATGGAGGGTATTGAGTAATAATTAAAACACAAAATTATTTTTCTTTTTCTATATATTCCCCTGCAACACGAATACATTTTTCAGATCTTTCAATTAGTTTTTTTATTCCCTCGTAAAAAAAAGTTTTATCTTTGTCTGAAAAATACGCTGAAACCGCCTCCTTAACCTCTTCATCAGTTGAAAATTTTTTACCACGTAATTCTTTTTTCATTTTTGGAAAGAGATAATAATCACTCGGAGCCAAATCTGGACTGTAGGGTGGGTGATTCAAAATATCGAAGCCCACCTTATGCAGGGCAGCCAGTGCGACTCGGCTCTTGTGAACGGGAGCATTGTCATGCAATAGCAGGACACCTTTCGTTAATTTTCCCCGTCTTTTTTCTTTGATGGCTTCTTTTAACTATTCTAAGATTGAAGCGTAGTATTCCCCCGTTATAGAAATGCCTTTATCTTTATAATCTATCAATAATATTCCTTCTGAGTCCCAAAAAATCGTTGCCATGAGTTTCCCAGCCGACTGTGAAACCTTAAATTTCTTGGGTGGTGCTGTGCCCTTTTTGTGCCACTGCATGGAGTCTTGTTTGGACTCGGGTTCATAATGATGAACCCAAGTTTCATCCCCAGTAACAATTTGATTCAATACGCCATCCTTGTCTTCATAGCAGAGGTCCAAAAACGCACGTGAACATTCCACGCGCTGTTGTTTTTGCAATGGCGTGAGCATTCTCGGCACCCACCGTGCGCTAACCTTAGTCATGCCAAGATGATCGTGTAAAATTTTAAAAATTGTTGTATCCGATACTCCAACCATTTCTGCGAGTTGTTTCTTTTTTAGTCGAGCATCTTCCAATACAATTTTTTCTACTTTTGCAATAACTTCTGGCGTAGTCACCTCAACGGAGCGCCCCGGCCTCGGGTCGTCTTCAAGTGATTCCCTGCCTTGTTTAAATAAACTATGCCACTTGTAGACCATTGTTTTTCCTGGGCAAGAATCCCCGTAAACCGATGACATCTCATTGAGTATGGTTTGAACAGACTTTCCTTGCTTAGTAAGGAACTTTATCACCGCACGGAATTCAATTTTCTCCATTTTTTTCACTTCGTTCCCGATTAAAATACTTGGTCAACGATAGTTTAATAACTAATGATCCAATCACAACAAATTTTACTATGCAGACTAATTATGAGTCACTGAATACGGTAAGCATCAAAAGAGCGCGTTTACCCGCCTTTTTCACTGTCATTCCGCGAACTTAAAAACTTACCCTCGTACATATTTAGTGATAAGCTATTAATTGGAAATTACAAATAGTCTTCAATTTTATTTATTTGTATGGATTCAGAAACCAATATTTTTATTCCTATTTTTTGAATTTAAGTATTTTTTATACACACAGTTTGTTATTTTATATATATAATTATATATATATATATTTTTTATACATGTAATGATGACTTTTGAACTTCAACGCGTCTTATTTATACTGAATTGTAATGAATTGTTTTACGTAATTTTATTATTATGTTATTATGATATAAACTTACCAATGAAATTATAGAGAAATAAAAAAAAAACCATCAGAAAACTAATCTTTTAAAACATGAGTAATTTAGACAAAACCTTTTCAAATATTGGATACAGACATGTTTTTCTTAGTAATTGGCGGGAAAACCTGTTGCTTTCTCAGCCCCTTGTCGCTAGCTTTTCAATTCAGGAGCCAGTCGAGATACGATCTAGTGAAAGACGGTCGCGTTTTCGTTTTAACAGAACTCGCGAGCTTACGCGATCTTAGTTCGCTCTTTGCAAGAAATATATAAATAAACTCTTCTTTTTGTCTGCGTAACATAATTTAATATTAAAATTAAGCTTACCAATGGTTATTTTCGTGATGTAGACATGGTAGTTTATTGAATTTTTTTGCGTTAACTATGCAATGTGATTCAGTGGTAACCTCTTATTTATTTATTATTTGACAGAATGTGAAAACATGAATTATTTTAAGTAGATAACATTACACAGAAAGCTTAATGTCAATAAATGTTTAGAAATAAATTCAAAATAACGATTCTGCTTGGTTTTAGTAGTGTATATCTGTAATTTCCAAATCAAACTTCGGACACCGTTACTACCAAACTTGGTTATAGCTAAATTTTAAAAGTCATAAAAATATATTTACCTATAAATAGTTTCAAAAGATACCGCAAGTTATAAAATCAGCAAATATGTTATTGCAAATATATTGGCTTCTTGTTTTTGTGCCCGTTTTGTCGAGGTCCGCGTCCACCCAAGTTGTGTACAAAGTGGGGGTTCTCATGGCCTCGCGACTTGATTCACCCTTCGACCTGGAAAGGTGTGGCCCGGCCGTGGACTTGGCCTTGGACAAAATCAACGAGAAGTTTCTGGCACACCACGGCGTTGAGCTACAGAAGGTGCAAGGCAGGTTTGTGACTTATTATGTTCGTGTATTTGTAAAATTCAGTTGCGGTTACTGAGTTGAAATTAATTGCTTTGATATTACAGGCAACAAGTTGTATATATTTATATCTATTTAATAGTCCAATAAGTCAAACAAATATACCTTGACCTAATAAAATTTACCTAAAAAGGAGAGTAAATGCCTACGTTACTGTAAAACTACAATCTTTAGATTGCCTAACTTGACATTCAAAGAAAATCAGGTTATTCTTTTGCCAGAGCAGTCCAGATATTTCTGAGTATTCGAAAAATATACGTAAACAATATTTAAGATCCCACTGACTGACTATGAACTGAAAACTAAATAGATACTAAATTTTGAAATTACTGTACTGCGTTTTACAATCACACTACCGTGATTTATACTACGTATATTTACATACTATTGATCTTAGATAGAAATGCAATGTCTTTTATATTCGACTTCTGAATATCTTAAAGATAAAAAAAGAACACACAGATTTAAATCCAAATGAACTTTCAATTTCAGTTGATTTATATGGTAACCCTGAGGCGACTTTTACTCTCTCCTGTTGCATATGCTGAAGGTGTCTTGAAGGTTGTTATCGTTGTACTTAAATATTCTCTCGAAGAATTCTGTAATATCCTATTATTTTAAAAACCGGCAACATGTTTGTTACTATTCAAGTTGAAAGTAACTATAATTATAACAATACGAGTAGATAATAAAGTAAAGACGTATACAAATATATACTACAAAAAAGATATGCATTTGCATATATACACATGCAATATTGTCGAAAATTTTGCAGGACACAGCATTTTTAAATTCGAGGTTATTCGAGGGTAGGCTTCAGAGTGGGAATTAAGATAAAAATCCAAGCGAAAGACTTTTGACACTCTGTGCCATCTAGTCCTAAACTAAGCTGAGTATACAAAAAGGATGCTCAGACAATTGATATAAATTCATTTTTTTTTATAAATACGTACATATTATACGTAGAAAACAATCAAACTCCAAAATAAATATTCGATCATACAAACATTTGATCCGGCCTAGGAATCGAACCCGAGATCTTAACCACAACAGTCACACACGCTCCCACTGAACCATCGAGGCAGTCAAACTGAAAGGCAGTAGAGTCTCTCTGACAGGCACTGGATAAAAAAAAAGAATTGAAAACTTATCTTAACTTATTTAACATGATTTCTTACATCGTGTTTAAAACGTACCTTCTTCCACAAAAATGTTACATAAAACACAAAACTTACTTAAATATTTGTGTTAATTATTAAAAAAACACTACTACACAATTTAATTATAATACTAATATATCAATCCTAACGGGATCGGAGGAGGCTAGATCCCGAGCGTAGAAGACGTTGGTTGCGTTAGCAGCCACCAACGGGGACGCAAGCATATCAATCCCATTTTATAATCATCTAAACTTGGCATAGAAGTCGACAGGTTACGAAGTAGTAAGAAAAATACTTACATCTTATACACATACTGCCTCATATCTGTGGCACTCTGCCAATTTCTAACGAACCTAAAACATCAATCATATCAATTTAGTGATAGCAGAAAACTTACTTGGTAGAATCTACCATCTCTGAGTGTCCTGAGACTCAAGAACCATATATTTTCTTAATGTCAGTAATAATAAGCTATTATGAACATGATTTGACATAATATAAGGTTTGTATAATACAACAAAACCAACCTCAGCTGCAAGTGGTGCACCTGCAGATCAACGGATCAGGCTCTGACAAACATAACGTTACGATTTACGGTAATGGACTCGCCATTTATTATAACGTAGGAGGCTATTGGCTCAAAGTGGGCGTCTAACATACCTCGCCGGGAAGGCACGTGTGACTTTATATATGTATATATTTATAAAATATCAGAGAGTACAAAAAGAATTTCAGAGAAATTGTAATATAACTAAAAGAGCGAACTCATCATAAGCAATTAAACGATCCCCTACTCCAGACCGTTTATAAAAAAGCTACAAAAACTCTGTCCATCTCGCTTCACAGATTACTTTAAGACGGACTTAGGACGACAATTCACATATACATCCTGAATCTATGTAAAGAAATCTTATATAGGAATCCCGACGAATATATAAAAGTATATTTTGAAGTAGAAATTACATTTTTTGAAGTAAATTAAATTCAAATATTTAATTAAAAAGTCAATCACAAGTTAGATTAATTTCTACCATAATTTGGTTTAATTTATTTTTCTTGTAAATGTCGATATGAATATAGCCTTTTTCGTAAACAGTTGTTTTTCTTGCCGAACTATACATTACATAAACGCTAAAATCCTCTTCGGAACGGCCGAATGCGTTCCGAAAACCTCAAAAAAAAGTACTGAGTGGGCGAATTTTGCGCGGCTTTTGGGTTCGTAGCCGCTGAAAAGATTTCCAATTTCTTTCAGAGCTGTACTTAATGGATGGTTGTAAAAAGTAACAAAGCTGTGCAACAATTTCTACTTTCTATTGTCGTAAAATACGTCATATAGAGGTGAACTGTAGCACCCTGCCTTTGTCATATTTGTGGGGCTTTGTCCATAACCGTTACATAAAGCCGTACTTTGTGAACAGTCGTTATTAAGGCTCATATGAAAGTTATAATTTACGTGTAAAGATAACTTATACGATCTTTATATGGATCATGTTGCGCAGAAATGGTTTAGGTTTTAAATTGGTATATTAAAAATCAAAATTAACTGTAGTTGTGATGTAAAAATATTTATTAGCACAAAAAAAAATCTAAAATTACCACACCTTTAAAAATAAATCAATATATTTAATAAGGAGGTATTTTTTGAAAACATTCTAAACTAAAGATAATTTAAGGTAGTTTAGTATCAATACACAAATTTTGATCAATTTGTACGAGTATACTGAATCAATTTCTAAACTTCACGGTCTTATGTACGAATATATCATATCAAAAAATGTCCGTGGATAATTCGTAACATCGAGACATTTAATAACTTTTGTAGTACAATTTATATTCTCAAAGTCTTGATATGTGATTAAATTATTGAGTGAATATTTTTTTTCTATGTAAGGAGCCTGCCTAAGTGACTCTACTCTGCCTGATGGAAAGCATGAATAGAATCCAAAAGTTATGGTCACCATACTCATTGTAGTCATCATAGCAGTGTAAGGCTCACACAGTTGCTACGATAACTGTCACCCCTGCATCAATGGACCTGCGGTCTCGCACTCACGAACGAAACAAGACATCACGAATGCTGTCGCTGTAGGTTGGTCTTTTGTGGGAGGGTAGTACTGCCCCGGTCTAGCCGGCTCGTTTGTGCTGAAATCAACTTGGCTCTACTACCTAATTTACTTATGTATATGAGTGATTTTTTTAAATTCTGCCTACCATCTGACTTGTAAATTATATCAGTGTCGACTTGTTGGGTGAGTAGACAAAATCTACTATTAGAACTGGTTGAAAATTATAAATGTCGGGTATAAAAATAAACAGGACACTTATTACAGTCGCTGAAAGAACGTAACTCTAGCATACATATACTAAAAAAATCCATTTATAATCTATGATCATTTGAAATTTCAGATTAGGTATAATCAACTCTGGGTGCGGGTCGGGTAGCCTCCACGTGCGTTCTCATGTTTCTTGTCCTTTCTGACCACTTTGGTCGGCGGAACGGAAGCAGGGGACCGGTGCACCCTGGGCGGCGGTCAATGACTTCCTTTGTGGGGTGGATATTGGCCGCCGGCGAATAACTCGACAGGAGGGGAAACGCTCTCGGTACTCTCCTGTACAATCAGAAGAGACTCGACGAGCGACGGCAGGAGCCGAGGTGGGATCCATAAGCCATAAGGAACCCAGGAGCGGGTCGGCCCACTGTTTCGTGCAGGGGTTGACAACCATTAGTGCTACCGCTGGTTAGAGAGGATTAGTCACCCTCTCGCGTTCCGTAATCAACAGGGACTCAACAACAACCTGACTGGTGGCTCTAGAAGGGTACACTGAGAACCTGTTGACCGGAGGGCTTGCCTTGATTGGCCGGCCCATGACAAGGCTAGTCTATAACACCCGACAGCAAAGTCGTAAAAACCTGTGGATACCGGCCGACCTCCACAGTATATAGGCTTATCCGGGTGCAGGGGGCACCGCCCGGACTTCGTTTCCCACATACTCGTGGGATTTGGTATGGAATCTTATATACATAAAAATAAAACAAATAAGGATGGATCTACTAACGAAACTAGCTTAACACAAAATGGACTCTTGAACGTAGGAGAGAAGAAGGCGAAAGAGGGTGAGGAAAGACGGTTGCGTCATCGGTCGTAATTACTGAGATCGTCTTTGCCGAGACCCACAACTCCACTTCCCTTAGATGGGAGTGAGCGAGCCGTAGAGAGCGATAGCTCAGCCTCGGTAGGGTCGGAACGAGAAACCCGCAGGCAGTCTCGAAATCGCGGTAATGATGCTGTGGAAGGATCTGCTCATGCGAAACGATCACATAGTGGAAATGACATAAGCCAGATGAGCTCAGCAAAAGTTGGCGCTCAAATGCTGCTTAGTCTGTCTAATGTCGAGGAGATATTGGACAGACCTCGCAGCACCAAGGCAGAAGTAAAAAGCTCCATTCGCCGTGCTCTGCAGATTTTACAGTACGGCGTGAAGGAGCTCTGCAATCGGGCGGTGTCACGCGAGCACGTGGAGGCGTCCATGCAGAACCAAATATTGGCACTGACTGGCCAGGTGAAGGATCTCCAACAGGAGATTGAATGCCTCACTCGGACACAGTCAGTGGCGCCATCTCTAGTCGTGGAGCATCCCTCTCCATCTACCAAAGTGATGGGAAAGATCCCAAGGTCTACAAGTGGGCCGACGGTGCCAGTAGCAATAGATCGATCGGCAGTGGACCACCCGGACTGGGAGCAAATTGAAGTTGTTATGAACCGAGAGTTTGCTCGATTCCAGTCCGGGCTCTTGGACAGATTTTTCCCAGAGAGGGGTGCCAGACCTCCTCTAGGCCAGGAACGCACTTCAATGACTGAGCAACCGGCTGCTGCAGTCATGATACCCTGTACTTCCCAGAGAAAGCGGAAGAGAAACAAAAAGAAAAAGAAGGTAAAAGGACCCTCCGTGCAAGGGCTGACCCCTATAATATCTTTGACAAGGCAGACATCGGGGCTAGAAATCTTGCCGGAACCAAAAATAAGACAGGAAGAGGGCACCTGTGCCCAAGTTATTGGGAAAAAAGCCAAGGCTGCTGCTTCGAAACAACATGCAATGGCAACCCCCGCCGCGAAGGTGAGCAGGCCGCAGCTTCCGCGACCATCCACCAATGCCGCCATTGTGGTTATGGTTCCTCCAACATCTAATACCTCATTGGCGGAGGTAATGCAGGCCGCAAAGGCCCGCATAAAGCTGGCGGAACTCGGCATAACCGGTAGAGTTCGCCAGCGGAAGGCGGTCACAGAGGACTTAATACTGGAGGTCCCTGGGCCGGACAGCGCTGCAAAAGCGGACGCTCTGGCCGAAGGCTTGCGTGCACTCTAAAGCGATACCGACGCGCGATTTATGCGTCCGTGCAAGACGGCCGAATTGCGGGTGATGGATTTAGACGAATCCATCACCCCCACTGAGGTTGCAGAGGCAATAGCCTTAGCGGGTGGCTGCTCTCCGTCCGATGTCAGGGTTGGGAAAATATGCAGGTCTGCAGCCCGGTTGGGAACGGTTTTTTTTTTCTTTTTTTTTTTCCCGCGACGGTGGTAAACAAGCATACAGCCCGCCTGATGGTAAGCGGTTACCGCAGCCTATGGACGCCTACGGCATCAGGGGCATCACGTGCGCGTTGCCGACCCTTTAAAGACCTATTTACCCCCTTCTTGAAGAGCCCCATACTGTAGTTTCCAGGGAAAACCTCGGCAGGGAGCTCATTCCATAACGGGATTGTTCGCGGGAGAAAATTTCTCTGAAACCGCACTGTGCGCGACCATTTAGGTTCCAATGTATGTGGATGAGCTCCCTGACGATGGCGAGCGGTGCGATGGTAGAAAGTGGCTGTGGGCATTATATCAAACAATTTTTCAGAACACAGCCCATTGTAGAGACGATAGAGCACACACAAGGAGGCAAAGTCTCTCCTAAGACTTAGTGGCTCGATACCGTCTGTGAGATCGGGATCGTCGACTATTCTCACAGCACGTCTCTGAACTGAATCGAAAGGCTCAAGCTGGTACTTCGGTGCTCCCGCCCAGAGATAACAGCAATACTCCATGTGAGGTCGAACTTGTGCTTTGTAAAGTAGTAACCTTTGTGCCGGTGTGAAGTATCGCTTTGCTCTATTCAGAACAGCAAGCTTTTTTGATGCCAGCTTGACCTTCTCTTCCAAATGAGCTCGAAATTGGACGTCACTGGAGATGTCGACACTGAGGATTCCAATACTCTGTGAGATGGTAAGGTGTGTATTCTGGAATTGCGGAACCACAGTGAACGGGGTTTTCTTAGCGGTAAACGCACAGACTTGTGTCTTAGAGGGGTTAAATTGGACCAGGTTATCCCGACCCCAATCGGAGACTCTGTGTAAGGTGCTCTCGATTTGAGACACAAGTTGTTCACGATTTTCTACTACAACGGTACGAGGGATGTTAGCTCGGCCCGTGTAATACGCATCTCTAGTACTGTCGTCCGCATAACAATGGATACCATCCGTGGACAGCATATCATTGATATGCAGCAAGAACAGCGTTGGAGATAGCACGGAGCCTTGCGGGACACCAGCGTTTATCTCCATGCTTTCGGAACAGCTACCGTCGACGACGGCATTTATGCGTCTGCCGGACAAAAAGCTAGCCACCCACTTGCACAAACCCTCGGGCAGGCCGTAGGATGGAAACTTCGATAGAAGACCCCTGTGCCAGACTCGATCGCACGCCTTTGCTATATCCAGGCTAACTGCCAAAGCCTCACCTTGGCTCTCAATGGCTGAAGCCCACCGGTGAGTGAGATACACTAGAAGATCACCAGTCGAGCGACCGCGGCGGAAACCATACTGGCGGTCGCTGATCAAATCGTGCTCCTCTAGGTAACTGAGGAGCCGTGTGTTGATTACACGCTCCATCACCTTAGAGAGAAGGGAAGTTATAGCTATAGGAATGTAATTCGATGGGTCCGATCTATCACCCTTTTTTGGCATTGGGTGCACATGGGCAGTCTTCCACGAAGATGGCACTTGCCTTTTGCGGTAGGAAAGCGCGAAAAGTTGCGTTAGTACAGGGCACAACTCAGGAGCACACTGCTTGAGCACCATTGCAGGTATGCCGTCTGGCCCACTCGACTTATGAACGTCTAGACAGTTTAGTTCCCGCCGTTCCACTTCTCTTTGCGAAATGTGTATTTCCGGTCAAGAGTGTTGGCACGGCGGGTTAGTAGGCGGCACCGCACTTCCATCCTCGTTCATGGTCGAGTTTGAGGCAAAGAGTTGCCCAAGTAGGTCGGCTTTCTCTTTGGCACTGTGGGCCAAGTTACCATCGGCATTTCGCAATGGTGGTAAAGACGACTGGCAAAAGTTTCCCTCGGCCGCCTTAGCAAGAGACCAAAAGGCACGACTCCCAGAGGGGTAGCCTATCAGCAGCTCACTAATCCCGCCGATGAAATCGAATTTGGCTCTGGCAATTGTCTTTTTGCTGGACCTCGAGGCAGCATTTAGTTTGCGTCTCACATCAGAGATGTTCGGATCCTTATTAGCACGGGCCGTGGTCCAAGCCCTGTAGGCAGTCTGCTTGACTAGTCTGGCTTCCTTGCAGAGCCGGTTAAACCACGGCCGCTTTTTTTTTCCCGCAGCTACTGATGAGTTAGGAATAAAATACTCCATACCCACCAGGATCGTCTCAGTGACAGCGGCTGCGCAGGGGTCGGGGTCTTCTGACGCGAAGCAAAGCTGCCTCCACGGGTACGATGCGTAGAATTCACGCAATCCATCCCAGTCTGCTGATTTATATTGCCACATGCGGCGCAAATCGGCTGGGCGAGGTGGAATATGCCGCGCGCATGGGACTACGGTCCGGACGAGGCAGTGGTCGGATGAGCCGAGAGGTGCGTCCACTGTGATAGTGTAGTCGTCCGGACGCGTCGTCAGCAAAAGGTCCAGCAAAGAGTGCGCATGGCTCTCAATATCAGGTATTCTTGTTGGGGAATGTACCAGTTGTGAGAGGCCATGGGCCAGAGCAAAGTCATGAGTAGACCTTCCCGCAAAGTCGGTGGATCGAGAATTTAGCCACTCACAGTAGTGGGCATTAAAATCTCCTAAAATCACCAACTTAGCACGAGGGTACTGCTCAAGATCTTTGTCAGTCGTCACTTGCAGGTGCTCAAAGAGTGTTCTAGTCTCCCTGTCGCCGCTATGAGACCTGTATAGGCACGCATAGATTCGAGTCTGACCTCCGTAGTCTACGCACACCCACATTACTGATAGGTCCCTGTCTTCATAAGAATGAAGACGGCGACAGCAGATATCCTCCCGGATGTACATGCACACACCGGCACGTCTCAGGAATTTGTGTTCGAGTTTGTAGCCGGGGTAGTGTAGGTGTGATGTATCGGCCGGGCAGCATATCTGTATCTCCGTAAGAAATAAGAGGGTCGGCTGCGCAATCTCCAGATGAAGGTGGACTGCGTTCAGGTTGGAGTGAAGTCCCCTGATATTGCAGAAGTCCATAAACGTGGAAGAGGGTGCCGCTATAGATACTCTTTTTCTATTTTTCTTTGTCATTTTTTTTGGGGGGTTCAATTGGTTTGTGAGGATTTACTGTGTTGACAGCTAAGGGGGCAATAGGGCGGTGCCAATCCGCACATGGCTGATGCGGGTAGTGCGATTTGTCGGCGCGGCGTACGAAAGGGCCCCCGCTCCCCTCCTGCAGCAGCAACCGGGTTCCACTCCGGTCTCCTCCTCCGGCACGATTACTACTGCAGGGATTTTTCGCAGGCTGGCGGTTCGGCCTCCCAGGGTGGAGGTTGTAGTGATCCCTGGGTTCGGGAACCCATCTATCCTGCGTGTGGCCAGCGGACAACCGTTTCAGCGGGTCTTCCTGACCGCCGCGCCCGCATCCCGCGCCCACACGAGCCAGTAGCAGTATTATAAGCACCACTGGTCCCCCGTTGTCAAAACAGCGAATCCTCTAGAGCTCTGGATACCTTCCACACCACAGGAACACAGCACTGCCGAAAAACGCTGTGCTATTTGGCTGTGGTCTTCTGTAAGGCGGAGGTCCTTCCCCAGTCGGGCTGCTCTAATGTTTGAGCGGAAAATATCGCGCTATGCCCTACCTCTCTCAATTTGGTTTGGGTCCGGGGTCCACTAACGGCAGTACGCCAAGTTGCGGCCGCCCAACGAGTGCAGGTGGGATGGGCATCGGTACGTGTAGAAGCATTAGCACCACGGCCCTTACAATGTTACCAGTGCCTCGAAATGTGGCACGTCAGGGTGAAATGCTCGGGCCACGCTGATAGAAGTGGTCGCTGCTTCCGCTGTGGCGAATTGGGCCATAAAGCCCGAGCTTGTGCAGCAGATGCTCCAAAGTGTCCGGTGTGCCTTGGTCCAGGACAGTCCTGCGATTCCTCCGTCCCAATCGGTCCACCAAATCTGGTCCGAGGAGTATGAGGTGACGGAGGGTGAACTCGACCAAGCCACGCGGCGGCTCGCTTCCCGCAACACCGCGCCTGGACCTGATGGCATTCCTGGTCGGGCGTTGGTGATAGCTCTGTCGGTACTGGGGGACAAACTGAGGCAGATCTTCACAGATTGTTTCCGCCTCGGTATCTTCCCCCTCGGCTGGAAAGAAGCAAGACTGGTGCTTTTAAAAAAGGAAGGGAGGGCTGTAGATTCTCCCTCTGCGTTCCGACCAATATGCCTGCTGAACGAGTCAGGGAAACTCTTTGAGAGGATAATCTGCTCGCATACGATGCTGTCCTTCGCACCAGTCTGCCCTCTGGCATAAGTGTCGTCTGCTATGTGGACGATACATTAATACTGGCTAGAGGTTTACACTTCGAGGAGGTGCTTTGGCTCGCCGAGCAGGGTGTGGCTAGTGTCGTGGAAAAGATACGTGAGTTGGGCCTGAGGGTGGCACCTCAGAAAACTGAGGCGATATGGTTCCATGGCCTGCGTAAGCGCCAGGAGCCACCCAGCTTATGTCTCCGGATAGGTGACGCTGAAGTCCAGGTAGGCCAGTACATGAAGTACCTAGGCCTCATCCTGGACAGTCGGTGGAGCTTCGAAGAGCATTTCGGGCGACTGGTACCCCGAGTGCGAGGGGTAGCAGGTGCGCTGCATCGTTTGCTGCCCAATCTCGGGGGACCAGATACTCACCGGGCACGGCTGCTTCGGTGAGTATCTGAATCGAATAGGACGGGAGGCTACGACACAATGCCACCACTGCGAGTCCGAACGGGACTCCGCCCAGCACACGCTGGAGGACTGCCCTGCTTGGGAGTCTGAGCGTCGAGTCCTGGTCGGACGGATCGGACGAAACCTTTCACCGTCAGCATTGATCGCGGCAATGCTGGCGAGTCGTGAAGGATGGGAAGCCGCGATCTCTTTCTGTGAGCAGGTTATGCTCCGGAAGGAGACCGCAGAGCGAGATCGCGAAGGGGCCGATCCCGCTCGAAGGAGGCGGCGAAGGGGACGCGGCAGAGGTCGCTAGCTCCCTAATCGCCGCCTAAGGGTCGCTGCGGTCACATCTTGGGGCGTTGTGACTGCTGCAAACGACCCGAGTTAGGTGACACTCCGGTGCGGCCGGGGAGTGTCGTCTGGGGCGGGGCGCTGTTCTGCCTCTTACTACGCATGGAGGTGAGAGGTGCGATAGCGTTTTGCCTCTGGGGCATGAGGTGCCCGGGATGTACCTCACTTGTGAGGTATGGCAGGGAGGACTCTAGAAGCCGCTATTGCGTTCCTGGAGCTCCTCTCGACTGCCGAGGTAGGCCGCCGCGGGGTTTAGTGGGTAGATCGGTTTTCCGGAAGTCCCACACACGCCCTTCGTCCCTCCGGAGGGTATGGTGCGAAAAGCATTCCCCGCGTAAAAAAAAAAAAGAAAGAAAAAAAGGTATAATCAACTCTTAGGAATTCTCAGGAAAGCAAATGGAACGTGTAACGTAAAAGATTTTAAATCAAACTTATATTTTAATTTTGGAATTATTTAATCTGTTATTCAGAGAATTCATAAAAACTTACTTCATGAAAAGTGTAAATTTTGTAATTTTTTATTAATAAAATGGCTCAAAAGTGCAAAACTTGACGTCTATGTCATAAAAAGGTCCTCATGCATCCATTCTCAGAATTAAAATAAATACTTTTTGGTTTAGTACACTGAAAGTAAGAAAAAAACCCGCGCCTTGTATTTATACTTTTTAATGGTTCGAGCAAAGGTGTGAAACAAGATTCCGTTTAATTTTCCTCGCAACAAAAAAAAGTTTATAAAAGTTCTTTGCAGTTATCAAGAAGCGTGTTTTGCACTTATTGTGCTTTAATGTTATAGGCTCAAGATTCATTTAGTACCTACTTCCCTTGTTAAAATCAACGGAATCCTACTTTTCTAAGGGTTTGCAAAATATTATTTTGATATATATTTGGAGGCGTACTTGTTATTGTTATTTTACTTGTTAAAATATTACACAATTAGTTAACTAACAACATAGTGTACAGTACAGTAAAAAGAAGGAAAATTTGACTCAAACCCTTTATCAAACAATCTGGTCAGCGTGGTATAGTAGGTCAAACCTCACTTCTACAGAGAAACTTATGTCTAGTAATGGAATATGAAAGGATAGTGATAGTAGGATATCAACATATCAGATATTATATTGTGTAACGATATGTTGATTTCTTAGAATTTTCTGTACTTTGTACGTGGTATTGGTACCGATCCGCAGTCGTTGAATAAATAGTGAAATTATAATATTTTATTATAACTGACCGATTTCTTGTATCGATCGTCAATATACATGAAAAAAGTATTATAACATTATAGTTATATAGATGCTACCTTCTGGTTTTTTTTTCTATCTTAAGAGCCTGGCAAAGTGACTCTACTCTGCTTGATGGAAAGCATGAATAGAATCCAAGAGTTGTGGTCACCATACTCATTGCAAATGCTGACAACGCAGTATGGTGACCCACACTATGGCGGCCTTGTGAGATGCTTTTTCACACTCCGCTTGGGGACGTAAAAAGCATGACAGTCATTGTGACAGTATAAGGCTTATACAGTTACCACGATAACTGTCACCCTTGCATCAATGGGCCTCCGGTCTCAACGAAACACGACAAAATGGATGCTGGCGATTTAGGTTGGTCTTCTGTGGGAGGGTAGTACTGCCCCGGTCGAGCCGGCCCGCTCGTGCTGATCAGCGTGGCTCTACTACCTAACAAATATAACTAGCCAAAATACAACTTACAATATGATTAACACAAAAATTTTATGTAGCGTGTAGGATCACGTGGGCGAGGTCATGTAATGAACCTTAGTAATTAGAAAACTTGTATAATATTCATCTAACTTTTAAATCTTATTGTATGTTTATTTTGTACGTCATAATATTACATCCAGACTTTAAACAATTCGGACGAATTTAATTAAATTTAACACAGCTTGAAAGGATATCAAATTTTATTAAAAGTTGTATATACAGCTAGATGTATACATTTTAGACAAGTTGGTATCGGCAAGTATGTACCTACGTAAAGCCAGTTGGAAAATAGAAATGAACACTGTAGAATTGAAGTCTTTGCGATAAAGAGCATATGCAGACATAAAATTGTTTATTACTTCCATTTTACAACTTAATGTAAATTAAAGTGATGAATGAGCTTTAATACTTACATTTTCTTCTATCATTAAGTTGTGAGTGATGAATCGTTGACCTTAAACTAAGATATTTAGGTGATTGAGATACTTTTCAATTAACGTTGATTTCTTTATTTAGCGCCATTAGGTCCATTCAAAATTAAAAGAAAAATACCACTCCATTGATTATAATTCATCATAATTTAGATGCCTTGAAGTCTGTGAGACTTTATAACAGTTAATCATAAAATAGATTTAATTTAAAGATGTAAGTTTAATATTGTGCAAAATAATATATTATTTCGTGAGACTCAAACCGCAACACTGAACACTAATATGTTACACAAAAGTTATACCTAAGTGTCTGATATTAAATCGGAAACTTGAATATACACCAATTTGATGTTCTGTTAGTACAACAATGTTGGGTAAATCAGTGCTATCCTAAACAAACGGGTTTGATCCCTCTGTGAGCGTTGTGCGCAGAAATTAATGGAACATATCTGAACAATACAATAAGCTGAAAATCCTTCACGTCTATGAGGTGCTGCAGAGAACGGTATGCTTATATCTTATAACCGTATAATAGATGTGGTTTGATAGTTTACAGTGGGCAAATCTTATATCATTCTGTTCAGTCTATTACTGAACGAAATCCTCGTCGTGAGACGGATGAACTTAAAAAATAATATTCCTTTTTCAAAGACGCTAGAGATATCCTAAAAAGACGTTTTCAATATTTCATTGTACTACTTTGTTAACGTGATTACCATGTATGTATATGCAGTATTATAGATGTCAAGCACTAATAGTCTGTGAGATATAACATGGACGGGAATGGAAACTATAATGATTCTGTTTTTGCCGTTTTATCTATGGAATCTTAAGAAACACAAACTGTGATTTCTGTGCAAATTGTTAAAAAATGATACTTACTATATAGGTCGAGCTCTTGTCTGTTTTTTATGTTTAGAATGAATTCAGTCTATACTAACAACATTTTCGTTCGTTTCAACGAATATGCTTAAGAAAATTGAGGTCGCACGGGTATAGTAAATCCTAGTAACGTTTTTGTAATCACGTTTTTTATACAACCACAGTTTCGTTCAGTAAACTATTAAACCTGCTATAACAATTGGATTTTCTTTCACTTTACGCCCTCCCACGCTAAGATTACGGACTGACATCGCTTGAACATTTACAAGATGTTTTCTTAATTCCCGCTCAGCTAGCTCGTAAAGCGTCTGCTGGGAGAGACATGTACTCGCATTGCTCTCATGCACTGCTTTTATCGTCCGTGTTACTATTAAAATGTCTCAATAAACCTTTCATGTGATGAATACATTTTCACACACGAAATTGAAAAGAAAAAAAATCTGCATATTTCTATAATAAATATATGAAGTTAGAGATAAAAATGTATTATTAAATTGACGTATATTCTGATATTATGTTACCTATTGCTTGTCTAGCGTGAGGAGATCAAAGTCCGTGAATAACTACGGATGTGAATAACTGAACCGTTTGAACCTAACCTCCCAAGGGTGTTAGTAAAGTAGTTTAGATTAATAGGACAGTTCTTAGTTGTAGCATAATGTCACGAATTGTAACATAGGTGTTTCAATATTTTACTACATTTCAAATCAATCTATCGCCGTTCACTGCTGAATGAAGGTCTCCCATTTACTGCATTTACTCGACGGCAGTATCACAGTAGTTACAAGTGTGACAAGCTAAAAGTCTTGTGATGTTTCGTCAAAACCCCAAAGGGCCTCGTTCTAGTGGCCTCGTGGCAGAGGCTTCTTTATCGTTAGTCCGCCTGACCTGAATTTTTGTAGATTGAAAATAATGTCTACGGCTCGGATATTAGCTCGAGAGTTTTGTAGAAATTTAATACTAAGATTTGGGTTTATTTTTTTAAGAAAAAAGGGTATAAAAGGATAGAAGTCGCTATATAATACTTTTCTAGCGTAATGAAAGTAATACATTCAATTAAATTAAATGCATAATATTGTGTATTTTGAAGAAAAACATATTTAAACACGTAGTTTAGCTTTAATACTTAAATTTTGTCTGATTTAAAGGTTGAATTCAATTATTTGACATGTTTGAAATACTCTTTTAGGGCGAGCAATGCTACCTATTACTAAGTTTAGATTTAAGGAGATCGTCCGTATGGTGATGGATTAAGAATACGTAGTGTTACCACCCCTTTTCATCCTGTGGGTGTCGTAACAGGTGACTATGGGAATAAACTATTCACGAAAATATCACTAAATAGAGAAGGAAAAACAAACACTATTCGAACCCTGCAGACAGTGTTTTATGGTAGATCAAAACCTCCTTGCTAAGGAGAGGTCTATGTAACTTCTGTTTTAAGAAAATTATTGAGTCACCTTGTACAGAGCTTTAGCAAGAGTCAAGAGTCATTTATTAAAATTAGGTTGAGAGTGAATGTTTTTTGAACGTCATTGTTTACACACACCTTCATAATCTCCAAACCCCGCCACTTCCCATTGTTTTAGCGTAGTTGATGTTTTAGCTGTTTTGCAATGTTAATAAAATTCAGGTATACGGTTTAAACATAAATCACGCTGGCCAATAATAAACAATAAACATATTATCTATGTCATAAAAGCTTTTGATATCAGATGTGCGTATTAGAGTCTCTATACAGTTCTTACTGTATAGGGACTGTATAGAATGTCGTAATATTATAAATATTATACGGTCCAATTCCCGATATTTTTAGGAAATTAAAGGCAAACGTAAGGCACGTTTTGAAATTACTTCAAAGGGATTCTTTTTGTAATACACCTATTGTGTATCAAAGTCAAGTTGAAAAATACTTTATTCTTTTAAAAACTTAATAAAGAGGTTTAATATCTCAAGTCGAGTCTCAAAGGTTTTTTTTTTATTAAAGTATATATCCTTTTTCAAATTAAAATGGAATCATACTTCAGATGTATTGAATACCTTAATCGCAACTTATAATAATATGAATGAGAAAGAGAACTCGTTAGATTGTTTGATTTGTGTTAAGCTATTCGACTATCATCGTAGAGTTTCGCTATTCGTTGTCATTGAATATAAAAGGCAGGGCAATTTTCATCCAAAATAAGGAGATGTACGTAAAAAAAATTGGAAGCGAAACCGTCTGGTGAAAACTAGTAGAACCATAAATGTTTTTTTTTTATAATCTGAGAAGGTTTCTACGAGGAAAAACTAGGGAGGTAATAATGAATTAAAAACTTTGCTAAATATCACACTTGCAGAATACGGTTGCTATAGCAACCCCTATATACCTAGCCCTTTTTAAACCTGCTTACCCTACTCACTTACAGTAAAACTTATACTGCTTACGTACTTTACAACGGTAGTCATTCCAAATAGATCCTTTTTTTTCTAGTTTGACTACATATGTACCTATTTGTTACCATACCTCAAGTTACATTTTATATTTTCTACTTCAATAATTAGTTTTGAAAGATAATGCAGGAAATATTAAAGGTAAAAAATAAATAAATAATGATTTAATAAATCCTTTTTTGTTCACAGTTATCCATCGTGCTCAGGTGCAATAGCACCAGGCTTGGCAGCAGACATGCACTTCAAAGATGACGTCATAGCATTCATCGGGCCTGCGTGTGCTTTCGCTTTAGAACCCGTCGCTAGGCTCGCCGCGTACTGGAATACGCCTATTATCACTGGAATGGGTGACCAGGTAAAATAGGCTTAGTTAGATAACTTAATATTGCTGCTCCTTAGCATTAAGTTTAAGTTGAACCGAGCTTCACTCTAACTAACTAACTCAATCTATTTACTTGCGTAGGCAGGTTATGCTCTGACTAGAACAAACAGCGTAATTTAAGACCTCGGAATCTGACATATAAGCATCGTGAGTCATGAATACATTAGTAATATATAGAGGAAATCACGTTTTAACATAACTTGAGACGGGTGAAAGGTAGGTGTATGATAATATGATTAATTGTAAATCTGTAAAGCAATACCTTTACCTAATAAAAGATTGAGTTATTAGATATAGCGGCCAGAAGGTCTATGAAAAGATTTAATATTTTTTCTTAATATACAGGTGGATGTTTACTAAAACAAATCGTTTTGTAACTTTGAATACGGCCACACATTTGTCAATCAAACTATCGCCGTCCACTGCTGAACGAAGGTCTTTTTTTTTTTTTTACGTGTGGAAACCCTCTCGGGCCGTCACCCCACCGGGGTTTACGGCGGGGTGGTGTGTCGAAATCGGACCGATTAAAACCACACGGTGTGCCACTCTGCGCCTGACATAGGAGGGATCCGGGAACCGCTGCTATTACGACATCCAGATCCCTCCTAGCGCCTGCCCATTAAAGCGGGCACCATCTGCAGATAAACTCTTTATTTAGGCGACGTACGGCACACGCACACGTCACCTCCTCGCGGCTGGCCACTATAGTGGATGGAGGGGAAAACCCGTCCCGTCCACCCGCGGCCACACTCAAGGCGGCATGAGGCGCTGGTATGCGCGCCTCCGCCGCCCGGCTCGCCGGCGGCGAATTGGGTCCGAGTGGATATCATCCTCCCAGGCCTTCTCCGCCGCCTCCTTCCGCGAAATTACGTCTTCGCAGAAGGTTGCGACCGCGGTAAAACAACTGTCGCGTATGACAGCCGGTAGCGAGAGATCTCCTCCAATAACTGCAGTGAGGACCTCACGCTGCGCCGCCCAAGCGGAACAAACTGCTAGTGTGTGCTGAGCCGAGTCCTCACTGCAGTCACAATGGTGACAGGCGGGACTCAATTCCCTCCTGACGACCGAGTGCTGATACTTCCCGAAGCAACCGTGCCCGGAAAGGACCTGCGTCAGTCGGAAGGAAAGGGTCCCGTGCTGCCGCCCTGCCCACTCGGCGATGACCGGCTGGAGAGCCTCCACGGCGGCAAAACCAGCACGTGGAGCCTCCAGCCGGGACGGCCAACGAGCCATCGTAGCTCGACGAGCGGCCTCTCGCCACTCGCGTATCTCTTCGGGCGGGGGCCGTATGCCGTTACCCGCCCGGAATTCAGCCGTCCGCCGATAAACTTCGGCGAGCACTTCCGCCTCCAAATCCCACGGAGGAGTTCCGGCCAAGGCGCACGCCGCCTCCGTCGATACGGTGCGGTAACCGCGTATGGCTCTAACCGCCAATATCCTCTGAGGGCGCCAGAGGCGAGCCCTATTCTGGGCGGTCCGAGCCGCCACCCACGCCGATGCACCATACAGCGCCATTGACCGGACAACCCCCGTGTATAGCCGTCTCGTCGCGACGCTAGCTCTACCCAGATTGGGCAAAAGTCGCCCAAGGGCAGAAGCAGCGCTGACCAGCTTTGGAGAAAGCTGTCGGAAGTACTCGTCGAAGAGCCACCTGCCGTCGAGGATCAGGCCCAGATATTTCATCTGGGCCTGAACCGATATGAGGACCAAATTGACCACGATGGAGGCGCCAGAGGGTGGACCACGACGGGGCCCATGGAACAAAAGGGCCTCCGTCTTGTCCAGGGCCACCCGCAAACCCAGCGCCTCAATACGCCTGACCACCAGAGAAACTCCAGTGATGGCCAGGCGCGCCGCCTCTTGAAAGTTCACTTCCCGGGCCGTGACCAATGTGTCATGGCCGTAACAAATTACGCCCAGCCCGGGGGGGAGGCGACCTCGAAGGGCCCAGTCGTACCCCACGTTCCACAGGAGTGATCCTAGGACAGACCCCTGCGGAACACCGCACGACATGAGCCGTCGCCTCAGAACACCGCTTCGGTCCTCGTACATGACAGTACGCTGCTCTAGATAGTCTGCCACTAGCCGCCTCAGGTACTCTAGCACCCCGTGGTAGTGGAGGGCTTCCCTAATGCAGCTAAATGGCAGACTATCAAATGCGTTGGCTATGTCCAATGACACCGCCAATAGCACGCCGCCACAGCCCACCGCCTCTTCGGTAACGGTCCTCAGGCGCAACACAGCATCAACTGTCGAACGCCCCGCTCGAAAACCGAATTGGGCGTCCGACAGATCGAGGCCCACCTCGCGGAGGTGCCGGACGATGCGGGCAGAGAGTATCCTCTCAAACAGTTTACCCGCCTCGTCTAGCAACACGATGGGCCTATAGGCCGCTACCGATTCGGCTGACCGTCCCGGCTTCCTCAATAGGACCAGCTGCCCGTTTTTCCAGTACTCAGGGAAGCGTCCGGACGCCAAGCTAGCAACGAAGGTCTCCCCCAAGGAACGCCAACCATCCCGCTATTTGGTAATTCGCATCCATCGCGCTGCAGGGCGCTCTACATTAAGTTTACTCAATCGTGGTATCCATTCTAGTACACTTCGGCTCCAGCGACCATCGGTTCGTCTAGAAACATGGCCGGCCCACTTCCACTTCAGCATACTGATTCTCCGTGCGAGGTCAGTTACTTTAGTTCTCTGTTGAATAATCTCGTTACGAATTTTATCAGCCAGAGAAACGCCCAGCATCGTATGCTATGTACATAATAAATAAATTATATGAATTTTAAGTAATAAATGTCAGAGGGGGAATCGGTATGAAATATTTAATTTAAACCTTTCGTCAGTAATATCGACTCTAATGAATGGGTATGTAAAAGTTTTGCTACATGTGTTTACATTTACATAAATAACTCGCAAAATCAACCTACGCATTTATTCATTAGTATGATTGTAATTTATTGAAAATTTTGCGACTTTATTAAATTTGATATGTAAACTCTGGCTATTACATATGATATAAGTATACAGTGTTACCACACTTATTCATTTCGTGTGTGTCGTAAGGACGGACTAGAGGCAAACTGCGCAGTACTACAGCAGTGTAAACAGAAGAAAAATTTGAAACAAATTCTAAAATCCTTTAACAGTTCAACGCTGGACTTAAGTTAGCACCAGGTTGAAGATGATATACCCTTGCTTATATAAATTTACTTGCTTATAAAACATACAGATTGGAATGTGAGCATGTTTACTTTAAAACAACGTATAATTTTCACTGAGAAAGTTTTTATAAAAATGCAAGGGCCTCGAGCAATTAGTTTGTTGTACACAAGATAAATGTAAGACTACGCAATTTTTTAAACGAGCTAGTAACGCGCAAAGTTGACAGTTCGGCCTAGTTGCAGCTTCATAAAGTTTTAGTGGAAGACTTTGACTATCACGTGACAACAAAGTCGACCCACTTCAAACTAGTAAACAGATTCAAGGTCAATGTAAACATTACTCAGTTCGTGTTTTTTGCTAAACTAAGCTGTTTGAAATGGGCAATATTCTCTTTTTTATTCACTTTGCACTAATTTAAGCATATCTCTGCTGTAATAGCTGTAAGCTGTTCGTCACAGAGCCATCTAAAGGATGAGGTCTCTTTTTGAGTTTAGATTTTAATGAGTAAATAAATCAGGGACAAATTAGTACTATGATTTACTAAAGCAGTCCAAACAAATACTCGTTATTTTATTCAATAATAAAATAATAAAAAAACTAAATTATTGTTACTTCCCTTAAAAAACCTCCTGCAAATAAATTGAAATAAAAAAATCAGAAAACAAAGAATTGATACTGAATATGGATAAGCTACAGAACAACGGATGACATGGTTAAGCTATTTAAAAAAAAAATCTAATCACGTATTTTCAATTTCTTACGCACTCACTAACATTAGTTCTATAAAAATCGTCAAAACTTCGTAATAAAATGAGCCTATTTTGTCATAAATCCTACGATAAGCCATCCCAAAATCGTATAGCATACGGTAATAAGAATTTCAGTGTGTATCTGTAGGCAAATGTTTGACATTTAGATAATTCTATCTTAATTGCGATGGTGGGTAATTAGTTTACACATTCGTCAATATAGACTAATTAACTACATCCTTGTATCTGTAATAGGATGTCGTTTCGAAATAAACTTTCCTAATCTACCGTAGCATATGTTTATCGCGACACACACAGAATAGTTTGGGTGAAAACTTTGAGAATTCGTTAGTGGATGAAGAAAGTTATACCGAAGAGATGACAACGGGGGTTGACATTGTGAGATGGACAGCTTGTGACCTCGGCTAGAGGCCAGTTAGTTTCACACCATACACATACAAGCGAGTTTGATATTATTTAAGTTTACTTTTTGTTTACAAATTGTTTGAACGAAGAATGAAACGATTGGAGGGTAAATGAATAATTTTGTATTCGTTTGACAGTACGTTTAATGGAATAGCGTTTATGAAACATGAATACTGATATACTTTAGTTATTTTTATTTGTGTGTGTAAATCTACTCCACAACTTCTTTATCTTCTATTCTTTGCTTTACTTCTTTTCTTTATCTTTAAAAATACATAAGTTACTTTTTTCTTGTGCACCTTTTTTTTTTTTTTTTTTGTACTGTGCGGAAATCCCCACGGATACCACCGCAGGGTGGTTATGTCGGACTCGAACCGACCAAAAACCGCACACCGTCTCAGGTACCAATAGCCAGGGGACCAGGTGCACCCTAGTAAGGAAATCCCTGGAACCCCGACGTACCTCGGACCAACTACAGCTGCAGTGGCCCCCTCCTGTGTGGAAATCTCATGGTTTCTTTACTGCCCTCCTTCCCCCCGAAAGGGTGCGCGCAGTCCGTAGTACTCGGATATCCCCCCCCAACCTGCTTCTGCTACGGTGACAGATGGCCTCATTTGTCACCCCCAGGCCTGCACTTATGGAGGACGGAGATCTTCTAGTGATCTCCGGCGCCTGAGCCTTCTGCGGTACCTGGCCCGTTCCCGGGCCTGGCGGACCGAGAGAGGTTTAAAACTCTCTCGGTCCGCCGGGCCCGGGAACGGGCTCGCTGTGAGTACCTCCTACTGTGAGGCTGAGTCTATCAGGTGGCTTCCTCCGAGGTCCATGAAAAAACAAGGCCTCGGATTTGTGCAAAGCCACCTCGAGACCCAGTCGCCGGATTCGCTGCACGACTTGGGCAACACCGGCCGTGGCCCTCAGGGTTGCCTCACGGTGTGTCTTGCCGCACGCCGTCACAAGCGTGTCGTCCGCGTAACATGTGACGGCTACACCATCTAGGTATGCACCGCGAAGCACCCAGTCGTAGCCAATGTTCCACAGGAGAGGCCCTAAGACCGACCCCTGCGGAACACCACACGACATTTCACGTCGACCGAGACCGGTTCTACTTGGGTAGATAACGGCTCTTTCCGACAAATACGCCCCGACAACGCGGCGGAGGTAGAGAGGCACTTTATGATATACTAGCGCCTCTCTGATACAACTCCAGGGGAAAGTGTTGAACGCGTTGGCGATATCTAACGACACCGCCAACACCACTTCACCCCGAGAAACGGCTTCCTCCGCTAGAGTCCTCACGCGCATGATCGCATCCACGGTGGAGCGCCCCTGACGGAAACCGTACTGGTTATCCGCCAAATCCGGCCCTACTCTGAAGAAGTGCTTGACGAGGCGCCATGCAATCACTCTTTCATAGAGTTTGCATACCTCGTCAAGCAACACTATGGGCCGGTAAGCGGATGGTGAGTCCGCTGGGCGCCCCTCCTTTCGGATGAGGACCAGTTTTCCCGTCTTCCATATTTTCGGAAACTGGCCCTGCTCGAGGCATGCGCTGAGAAACTCCGGCTCTCGAACCCCGACTGAGAGAGTCGGGGTTCGAGAGCCGGCGCCTCATCATCCAGAGCCAGGACCCATGATCGTCCTGGGATGCCATCGGGTCCTGGGGCGGTGTTTTTGGCTTTAAGCCGTCGCACCGCCAGCGCTAGTTCTGCCCAAGTGACCTCAGGTAAGTCGTCGTCGTCCACGTTAGGCGCCTCAGGCGCTGCAAGCGGAGCCATCGGTGGTGGTATGTGCTCCACCACATGCGATGGAAACAGGGAGCCGACAACCCTTTCAAGCAGCTCTGGCTGAAGACATCGGGTTAACGGCGGGGCCCATGGCCGCATTTTGCCTCTAACCATACGGTAAGGGCGTCCCCATGGATTCCGCTCCAGTGTCTCCAGCAACTCGCGTCGGGCCTCGCACTTGGCCCGTTTTATCGCTGCCTGAAGAGTCCTCTTGGCGACCCTGTATTCCACCAAAAGCTCCGCCTCTCGAGCTGCCGCATCCTCGGGGCGGCGACGCCTTCCGCGGAACCTAGACCATTGACGGCGCGCGGTCACGCAGGCATGTCTCAGCCTTGCGATCTCCGACGACCACCAATAGACTTGGCGTCTCGCAGTGTTGGGCTGAACCCTAGGCATCGCCGCATCGCAGACGCGGGTCATGGCCTTCCGGAACCATAATGCCTCGGCATTCACATCTATAGGCCTGTCCGGTGCAGGAGTCCAGGCCTGTACGATGGCGGCTTCCAGGAGGACCTCTCGATCTAAGCGCTTGAGCGCCCAACGCGGCTCAGGTGAATTTCGTCCAACCGGCACGCCATCTGTGGGAGCGGAGACTTCAAACCGAACGTATCGGTGATCCGAACCCGTCTCCTCCCCCACAATGACCCGCCAGTTCTCAACATGGCGTGCCAGCAAGGGGCACGCGAACGAAATGTCCACGATCGAACTACCCCTCGCTGTCACGAACGTGGGAACGGACCCCTGGTTTAGGGTAACTAGGCCGAATCTTTCGGCCCAGTTCTCCAGTGCCCTGCCCCTCGGGTTCCTGCGTCGGGAACCCCAGGCCTCTGACTAGGCATTGAAGTCACCGAGCACAAGAACCGGGTGGGGGCGACAGGCGTCGACGACGACAGCCAGCTGAGCGAGCCATTGCTCATACTCAGTTATGTCTCGATTCGGCGTGAAATAGGCAGCCACGACCGCTATATCCTCAAACAACGCCGCTATGCAACCCCGTTCCCTTGCAACCACGGTGAGGGGAGGAGTGCCAGCGGCAGTGCCGTGTACCAGAGCAAATAGTGCCATGCTCTGGAGCAGAAGATCCTGAGCAACGGCACCGTGGCCCACGTTTGCCTGGAGGATGCGGAGATGCGAATCCATTATTGGATTTCCATCTCCGCCCCCCGCCGCAAATCTTGCTGCCCTCTGGCAGTACTCTCCGGGCTCTTCGGACGGGGCCCAGGAGGTCGACCTCCCAGCTTCGGATCCGACAAGACGCAGGCCTTACTGCCAACCCGGTGGTCGGCAGGTTTGCTCCCCGCTGCACACCTAAAGCAGCGCAATGGAGCGTTACAGCCACTCGCCTTGTGACCAGGCTGGCCACAACGGAAACAGAGGTCACCTACGGTGACCTCTGCTGTACATTTTACCCCCACATGTCCCACCGACAGGCATCGAAAGCATCTTGCCGGTCGAGTCTGCAGGAGCCGTGCCTGTGCCCGCAGAAAATCACCAACTAGGAGAGTACGCCTGTCAGCGATCTTTTGGGCCGCCGCAATAGGACAACTGACAACCGCTGCCCCCTGTCCACTGGGGCCGAAGCGTATTACTCCAGCCTTTATATTATCCAGAGGGCAGCCTCCGGCCTTCATCACAGCGAACCTAAGCTCGTCCGTCGTAACAGAATCGTCCAGGCCTGTGATGCGTACTTCAGCGCATTTCATAGGCCTGGACACTCGGACGTCTGCTGCGTCCAGTGAGTCCCTTAATTTTGCCGCTAGGGCGTCAGCTTTGGGGCCACTGGTGGAACCGGGGATCTCGAGAAGCCGGGCTCCTGTTCGCGTATTCTTGCACCGGACGCCCGGTATCTCGAGGGCCTTGAGGTCGACGTTGGCCTTGACTTTCGCCAAGACCTCAGCATACCCCAAACCCCTCTCTACTGCCTCTGCCGTCAAAGTGACGACGATTGCCGGAGAACGAGGGGTTCGGAGTCTTTTTGTCGCTCCTGTTGCAGCGGCGGCGGCCTTTCTGACATTTTTATCTGCTTTTTTGGCGGCCTTCCGTCTTTTCTTCCTATCACCGGCTGCCATCCAGATCCCTTCCTTCGGTTGCTGTGCTACATCAGCCGGGGCTGAGACTGGGGTTTGCATTTGGGTTGAGTTCGCCTTCCTCTTCTCCTTCCCTTTTTCCTGGGTGGCCTTTTGCGACGTTATTGTTGTCTTTGGCTTGACCACTCTTGCTACTGTTTGGGCTGTTGAACCTGCTTTAGCAGCGGCTGCATATGTTACGCTTGGCGGAGTTAGAGGTGGGCGATAAATTACGTTCTCTATTGCAGAGATACGCTGGCAAAGCCGCTCCTCCATCTCCGCCATGAGTCGGACTATGTCCTGTTCCACTCGGCAGGATGATGTCGATGGCGCTGGCGTGGCACCAGCATTACCATGAGAGGAGTCTAGCGTCCTCTCTCTCACTTCAGCAAGGTCTGCTTCAAGGCTGGCTTTCTCCCTCTCGTGGGCCTTGTTTTCGGCCATTAGGAGTCTTCCCGCTCCGACGATAATTCGCACGACCGCCAAAAGAGCCTCTTGTTCTGGACTTCCTGGTCCTTGGAACGTCTGAAGGAAGCAGTCGGCTACATTGATTGCCTCCTCAATCTGGTCCACAGGATTTTTCGCTCTCCGCTCCTTTAGGCTCAGATCACCGCACATGATATCCGTAGTATTTTCGGACTCGATCTTTTCACAGAGGGCTTTAAGCAATAGCTCGCCCTCGGCCTTCTTTGTTGCCATAGTTCCGGCAGTCTGCCTTGTTGTGGTGACCCGCCCAGCTTTGGGAGGTCGGCCTCCGCCGCGAGCTCCTCGATGGCTTGTTCGCACTTTGGGTGCCGTGGCTTCGTCACTAGAGGCGGATTCTAGCTGGTTTTTTTCCGCCGATTGGGGCTGGCGCCTTTTTCGCCTTTGTGATCCCCTTTGGTATTCTTCTACAGCTGAGGCTATTGGCGTACTCGCACCGCTCCTGTCAGAGGCGGTGTCAGAATCCAACACTGCCCCGTGTCTTGCCGCGTCCTTCGCGATTGGTTGGTCGTCGGATTTACCGCTCGACGACGGGCGGGTTTGGCAGTGGTTGCTCCCCCCAGAATACGACTGGGAGCTGCCGGAGCCGTTTGGCTCCGGGAGGGACTCCCCAGGCGCGGTGCGTCTGGGACCCTCCTGGGTAGGTGATACCTTTAATTTACCCATGCCATATATTTGAGGTTAATGTCCTCCGACAATAGGACGCCTTCGGCACTGGACTCCCTCCAGCGACTCAGCCCATTGCCAGGCGTCAGAGCGTGGGCTTGGGGTTTTTTTATAGAGGTTTACGTCCTCTCGGATCCGAAGAACCACCGGTCCTGTCCGTTCAGGATTACGGCTGAGCCGAACGGGGTCTGCACCAGACCGAGTCCGTCCGCCCCAAGGTTTTTTTATAGAGGTTTCCTTCCTCGTAGCCCACAAAGAGCCATCGTTCCTGACTGCGGCCAGTCAGGTTTACGACTTGGCCGGACGGTGGTCTGCATCAGACCAATGTCCACAACTTCTGACAATGCCAGCAGTTGAGAACCCGTCCGCCCGCTAGTATACTCTACACTATGCCCTCCGCTAAACGGAGGGACACGTGGAAAGCCTTCAACTATCCTCACAAGAGTTGTTTCCACCTCGGCTGGAATTTGCCGTAGAAGGCAGTGTCTCTCGCACTTAGTGCCAGAGACACTGCCGCCTCCGTTGCCCAGGGTGCACCGCGTGGAGGTTCCGGACCCCGCACCCCTTTTCTTGTGCACCTAGATCTTGCAAAGTTGGATTTATTGTTTATACTGATGTTATTGAAATAAAAGATATAAAGAAGTGGGTGTATGCAATTCACACACGGCAGAAGTGGAACTTCTGAATATTAGTTTTACATAATATGCACACGTAAAACGCTCGAACCAGGAGTATGCTTAGTATAATATAGATATACCTACCATCTCACTACCCAAGGCGCATACATATAAACACTGCTTAGGAGACGAGAGAGAGGGCACTACGAAGCATCACATGTCAACATGTGTATATGTTCCATCTCATTCTCTCGCCGACTTAATACTATACATTTGTGTCTATGTCATTTATTGAAAATTTTGTGACAGTTGTTATTCTATATGGTGATTAAGTATATCGAGTGTTGTTATTAATTCACTTCTTTTTATGTTTATTATGTGTTTTTTTCTTTAAGGTGACGCATTTTCATTTCATCGAGTTTCAAATCGCACCGATTCTAAAAAATTTCAAGTCAAAAAGACAATGTTTTGTAAAAATACAGAATTTTAAACACTTTATTACTAATACTGACAATGAAATGGATGGATGAAACATGTCTAGGTCCTACGGATAACCCACAGTAATTATTTTTGTGTTTTAAGATATCATTTCTTTGTGGATTTTGTGTTTAAATTTATTCTGACCAATGAATTTAATATTAATTCTTATCCAATTAAATACGTTAGATATCGTCTTTCAAAAGACATCACAGAGGATTAAAATGCTTGGGCAGAGCGGCCAACACTTCTGTTTGCACACGTTCGAAGCCGGGGCGGGTCGCTAAATTATAATAATCTTGAATAATTTAGAAATTTGCTTCCAGTTAAAGGACAAATCTGTGTATTCAGAAGCCACCATTGTTGATGTTGATGTGGGTATGGTTATTCCCACCCATGTCACTCGTCGGTACCCATATGAGACAAAGCAAAACTCATAAAAGCCGCTCTTGTAATCTCAGCTTTACTTTAATAACGCATCCTTTTTCGCTCTCACGAAATGTCAAGGCTGAAGCTGACATACCGACCGCAATATGTAGAGAGTGTAGACATATTAGCACAACAAGGGGTAGTGCACACTCGAGTGGTACCATAGCTTCTGGTCTGAATATAAAGTTTTGAATTAGTTTTCTAATTTTATTGTTTTGTGTGTATTTTAAAACTGCATTGTGAACAACATGTGACAAACATGTGATCTGCAAAACCTTATGCGATTCTGGATGAATTCTATATATTTCAGTTAGTCTAAGCACTGGGAGATCAGGCATCTTTAGAATTTACAGAATTACATTGATATACAATGGTACCGATGTCGTGATGTCACAAAAAGCTAAAAACATTAGGCTCATGTGTCTTGAGTTGGAGGTCCTTGGGTGGAGATAGTCACTTACCATGACGTAACTTGTTTGTTCGTTTGCTCCCTATCCCATAAAGAAAACAAAGCGATTTGTTACATTTAGAATTATTCAGAATTCGTGTTTGTACGAGGATTAATATAGGAAAAGGAATTTCACAAGTAATATTGGTAAATACGCTGTGTATCAATACACTAAAAGTTAGTGATTGATCGTTTAATACAGGCGATGCTGAAGCACATCGAGTACCCGATCACTCATAAATGTAATGCAGGGAAATTCATTTTAATTTTATTTTTAACCGGCTTGGAAAAGAAAGTGGGTCTATTACCAGTTACAGATATTTCTCGTTTATGATCTCTCTTTCAGGGGGGGCTTCTGCTGTACGGCCCTTTACAGAGCGTGTGCATGGGGCAAGCGCTTATCGCCGACCTACTACAGCCTCACGAGAATACTATTCTGTCAGAGGCGGTGAGAGTCCTGGCACGTTTCTGCCTCTAGATATCCTGGCGGATATAAAAGCGAGGGTCTATGACTAGACTTGCGTAATCCACTGGGATGAGAGCGGGGGAGGCCAGGAAGAGCTCGAGCTCTAGCTGGGAACCTCTGGTCACAGACTGATTACTGCGGTAGTGAATAGAATAGCGGCCTAGTCCCGTCAAGGTGCAACTGGGCCATCACACTGGAAAGGAGGGAAAAATATTTCCCCTGTGATAATGCTTGACAGGGTGTGTCGCCGATACGGGGAGGACCTGGAATAAATAACATGATTCAGGTCCTCCCAGAGTAAGGCTTCTGGGGATGACCGTGGGGGTGGTTTTTAGTAGAAAAACCACATACTTCTGGCTCCCATATCCAAAAGGAGCAGGAAATCCACAGGGATTTCCCACCCCATATTTCTATCCCACCCAGATATTTTTTGTTTGCTTTGACCCTCTCGTTTGGTCTTATTTATATTATGAAAAAAAAATATAGCACCTAAAAGGTAAAAGGGTGAAAAGTCAGGAATAACAAATACGGTTTATTTTGTTAAGAGCCAATGAATTCTCCTGGGTGGATATTGATCACGTTTTACCAATTAACGAGAAACACAACACCGACATGCTCGTACTCAGTGATTTGCCGAAAACATTTAGTATTCACATGTACGGAAGCTTTACCCTTTCTTCACTAAATCTATTCTTTACGAAAAATCATTTTCAAGGTGTTACTGGACCAAAACATACATTGTACAAATAAATTTTGGCCATTTGTAATAATAACTCACAGTCTTAATAAGTTATTCATCAACCTTTAGCAGTTCACTGCTAGATGTAGGCCACTCTGTTGAAATGAAGTTATTATAAACCGGATATACTTTAATTTACAAATTTTATACATTGCTGAACTATACGTGTATATGCTCGTACCTCGGACAGCACGTAAAGCCGTCGGCCGTGTGCCAGACATTTTCCCGTCGAGTTGGACAACCGTCCCATTTGATTGTGAGAATGTGAGAACAGAGAGTGTACCTGTGTTTGCACACACACTTGTGTACTATACGAGTAATATCTCCTGCGTAATTGACTGGTCTCCGTTGAGGCTGGCCGCCGTGGCTGAAATCGGCTAGGAGTATATCATCATCACATGTACCCGGAGCATTCACCAGATGCTCAACTTTTAGTGAATTAGAAGTCATAAGTTTGTCGCGTAGAAGTCGTGAATGAACATGGTTAATTCATCCAAGAGTTCAGAGTTCCGTGATCATGACACTTGCAATAGTGCCGAAATATCTGAAAGTATTTCTTTAAAGTAAACATAGTAAATGTTATGTTTACCTAGTGATTCTTTGTATAAATTTATATGTACTTACTTGTCTACATTTCAATTTCGTTTGCTTTCAGTTAAGTTAGAAGAAATTTTAGAAAATTCATAATTTTCTTTTAAGCTTTATGTTTTGAAGTGCTCTTTTTTAAGTGAATTTATTGTTGAAATATTTTTGAGAAAAATTATCATGATCAAAAGCCTTTACCATTCTACTGGTGGGTATATGTCTCTCCTTAGCTAGGGGGTTTTGGACTGCTATTCCACGCTGGCCAGTCGGGTTGCTATAGGATTTGTTTCAAGTTTTCGTTCTCTTTGCAGGGATATTCTCTTGTGTGGTTTAGTTCCTTAGTCACCTGTTATGTCTCCCATAGGATGAGTAGGTACTCCGTTTTCTCATTCTCTCACCACACAGAGAGAATGAGATGAGCGAAATTGTTGGAATTTAAATTTTAGTTATTTTATGCTTTATTAATTTTGTACCTAAAAAAAAGCACATGACTAAGAGGTGATTTCTTCAAGAGACTGTAGACGCCATAACAATCTATTAAAACTTTCTTTGACCTTCGAAATTTAATTATAACTACTCACATAAATATATACTGCAGACTCACTCACACGCTTCGAAACTTCATAATATATGGATATATTTGATCCTTCGTTTTGACCTTTGCCCTCTTTGCTAAACTGTTCGTTTATCTTCCAAATGGCCTATCCCTTCACAAATTTGTTTTCGAAGTTCAAAATAACTTTAAAACAAAGATTATCAAATGTAAGTAATATGTGGTCCACTAGTACTTTTTCAAAATAAATAATAATAACTGACGAAAAAGACTTTAAAACATTGACGATCATAATTTAATTTGTACTCAAATATGTAAAAAACAAGACTCTCGACTCCAACAATAATAATAAAAATGGACCTTTACTTACTTTGAAGGTAAATGAAAAAAATCCTAAAGTGAAAATTTGTTTTTTGTGAATAAATACTAGTAAAGTGCATTAGGTGCCTAACATAGTGTAATTATTTCATTTAGCCTATAAGTAGCAACTGTAATTTAAGTTTAAAAAAGTATATTAAAATATGTTTCTTTTTCAAATATCGTAAAAATATCTTAAAGCTACTTACGCAGATACTTAAAAAGAGTTTTAAATTTGTATAGGTTCACTCTTGAATGAGTACACTCATTCTACCTTCTAAATGAAGTTTTGGCATAAGTTATTGGAAAGTTTTCACAAATTTTTTATTGACAATTACAACAACAATTTAACAATTATAGGTTCAAATTAACTCAAAAGAAATAAGAAGATCGAAAGATTTGTGATTAGAATGACTGTTTAATCCTCAAAGTGTTTTTCGATTGTCCACGAGAACCCCCACGAGGCATTAAGTACTTTTAATCACTCAACAAAATGGCTTTGCCCTTAACCTTAGATTATCTCGAGAGACGAATATACGACGAATACATTACATAACTACAGCTAATGAGTCTGAATTTACTATCTAATTGTTTGAATTTAATCAAGATCGGCACGCGACACGATTTCGATAGAGAATTGTAGAGAATTCTTGTGAAATTACTTAAACAAACATTCGGGTATTACATGTTACGTGTCTACGTTACATAAAGGATTGTATAGTATGTTTACTGTGTAGAGTTAGAGCCTTTAAAGCTAATTCTCAAAGTTTCACAGAGTTTGTTAATCTGTGCAATTTTGTCATACGTTTCGTTATGATTAAACTTGTATGAAATAAATTTGGGTGTCATATTTTAATTAAAAACAATCACAAGTTCAGACACATTGAGGAGGGCCTCACGTCAGAAACTTTGTAAAGCACATTATAAAGTTTTGAACGCGTTTGTGATTTGTTGCCGATATTAATTACATACATTCGATATACAACGCAATATTCCTGTCGCTGGTATTAACGACGCGAGTCTTTTTTTTTTAAATTGGGTGATTCCAGTTGCGAAATTATAAAAAAGAAATAATTGAATATTCGCTCACATTCAAATAGATACACGTGTGTTCGAGTTGATGACAGACAAAACCGTTAACAAACAAGAAAAAACTAAAAACCGACTACCAATTTAAAAATTTTGATAACATTTATATATCTTATGTCAGCCGAGTCACTATTGGAAATTTAATGGCACCATTCATTAAAATCGGTTCAGAATATACAAACATGTATAGAATACCAAAACATTGGGCGGTCTATGCATGTTTGTACATTTCACCGTAGCGGCCTTTGGGCTTTAATGTAGTCGGGTAAAACACTTTTCACCGAATGAATGAGATTATGGTAGCCTAAACTCTAAAATTCTCTTGACACTTGGGATTGGGTAATACAAGGATGGTAGTATTTATTAGAAAACCGTTAGCTCTTTTGTGTCCAAATACTATAAAGACATCAAATTCTTTAAAGTAAGTAACGTAAAAAATTCATTGCTAAGGAGCTTATATTCATCGAAGCTTAATCTTAATTGACTTTCGGACGTATGTGAATATTCAAATACATCCCTTTGGTCAAGGATACAGACAAATTCTTGAAGAAACACACCACAAAATCTAAACATTTTGTTGATACGGTTGGGATTGGATTGAAAAGTAATGAGCCGACGTAGATGGCCCTTTAGCCGATTTCGCATTCGAAGATTTCGCACACTACTTCGATCTGCATTTGTCTGTTACGAATAGGATTTTTATTGGCATTCTGGTAGAGTTTTACGGTTTTATATGGATGTGGAAGTCTTTTTGTTTTTGATGTGTAACATCTTTCCTGCAATCTGTGGGAGTGATTTCAGGAAAGGTAGGCTGGAAGGCTCACCCTGCTTTTTATGATTTTGTTTTATCTGATGTTTAATATCAAGTTTAGTTAGTGTGATTTTATATGACTGTCTTATATATCGTTTTGTGGTTACATAACGACACACGCACAAATACCACAAGGAAGGACAAATAACTAAAATTTTGACCATACCTAATTCGAATAATTCTTAACTACTTGATAGCTTTATTAATATTTTGAAATAAAAAAGTCATTGGACCTTTTTATTATCATCATTTCTAAATAATAACATACATATGCGAAAATCATTTTTATCCTTTGCCGCCTTTACTTCGCTCTTCATTTAATTCTTTATGTACATATACTGATTTATATCTTCGAATCCTATTCGAAGTTTAAATGAGTTGAAAACTAATAAGGTCGTATTGCCAGTATAAATATTTACAATCGATCAACTTTATCTCTATCATGCGCTATACTTTATTAATGGATTCATAGGACTTATGATTCGTTTGTTTGTTTGTTTAGACACACTAATCTCTGGAATTATTAGGGTTAGAATCATTTTGTTACACATGTATAAACTGTTTCCACTATTCATTTAAAATTAACAAAGGATATCGATCATTTTGTATGGACTCCTCGCCTATACATGGCAAATTTATTATTGAAATAACGATTATGATTCAATGTTATTGAATTATATGTGTTATAAGTTTTGAATCATGACTTCACCTCTACATTTAACGACTTTTAAATTACGGCTGCTTTTTGTGACTGTGGGTTTGCTCTATATGGCGGCACTTAAAATGATAATTGAAATGTGGGCATTACTTGTGCCTCCCCTTTCGAGAATACAGACGTAAGTCTATGTTACTTTTAGTTTATAGAACATGCTTAAATTGTATTAGATTCTAATTAAAACATTGTGTAAAAGGTTTCTCATGTTACTCTTTTGAGTTTTACAAATAGTGGATTACTTCTAATCAAACTGTTAAGTTTAAACTACATTTACGTCAGATAATTTGGTGTGTTGTTGTAAAAATATATGCATATTTGAAGAAAAGTTTAAGGATAAATACCGAAAATCAACTCAATATAAACAGAATGTTCCTTTCAATTGTTTAGAGGTTTGTAAGGTTTCAGAAAAGTATTTGTAATATTATACTTGACAAGATTGCTTTGAAGAGTTCCACGGAAATTGAGTGTTGCGTGCCATCGGCCATTAAATTCAAATAATTAAATGATGTAATTAGAGTTATAGTCCTAAATGAGTTTTCTGATGACTCGTCTCCTAAGAAAATTTAAGGTTAAGGGCAAAGTTATCTTATTAAGTGATTAGAAGATACACTATACCAAAGTTAATTTTAATCTTAGATTTTGTTGCCTTAATCCGGACAATGAAAGAAAGCTATTTTCAATTTTATGACATTTATTTATATAATTGCAAAATGTTCTCCTCACAATGTGTGACAACCTGATACGACTCATTTGTTTTAGAAACTTAACTTAGGTACCGAAGGAACAACAGAAATCGTAACGATTTATAAATATAATCGTAGGATCCGAATTCGTTATGATTTTTCAATTGCAATTTCACTGAAAACGCAAAAAACTAGTTCGTTGTATTAACTAAAAACTCTTTTCCGTAATGTGAAACAGTCTGTATTCCAATATCTATTCAATTCAAACAATTAGGCGTTGTATTCAGACCCATTATTCTAATCAAGTATTCTAATGTTCCGTGTCGAGGGAAATCTAAGGTTAAGGGCAAAGCTATCTTGTTGAGTGATTAGAAGTAGTTAAGCCCGTCGAGGCTATCTGTTGGACGTCGGAGACGATCTAAATAATCTTTGGGGATTAAAAAGTTTCTTTGTCGGTATATCTTGTCGATTTAACCCTGACCTTTCTACTTTTCATGTCTAAATTCGTTTATTACCTCTAGAATTATTTGTTTGCTTTTGTGTTTAGATGACATTGTTTGTTTTCTTTAAAAATAATTATCTGTCACTGTAGCTTTACTCGTAGATGAAAATTTGTATATGTACGTATATATTTAAGTGTATTTATGTGTATAAAGTATTCAACGTGCATTTGGATTAGTGATAGTTATGAGTTATTATATATTTTATGGAATAAGATCGCATTAATTTACTTGTGATACCCACTTTTTTACGCGGCGAATGCATTTTGCACCATACCCTTCGTTAGGGAGACGAAGAGCTTGTATGGGACTTACGAAAAATTGATTTACCCATGAAACCCTGCAGCGACCTACTTCAGTAGTTAGGTGGAACCTTATTAACATACTACCCGGCTAATGGCCATCTTTTTGCTACGATCAATCCTGGCGGTGACAAGTTTTGCCCGATTTGTTTGACCAGAATTTGACGCTCGGACTCCTGTGCAGGGCGGTCTTTCAACGTGCGTTAGGTGGTATCACGGTCGGACCTGCAGTGGTGGCATTGTGCCGTTACCTCACATCCGATTTTATTCAGATACACAGTGAAGCAACCGTACTTGGTAAGTGCTCGTATCAATCTACCCACGCTTCGAACACTCAGCAAAACAGCTCCGACAGCACGTTGGCTAGCACAGCCCTACATTTCGAGCCGTGCCTGCCAAGCCCGCAAATAGTTCCGTCGTAGCATTTCAGGCCCATGATCCTGCGCTATCTCTTCACCATTCTGATCAACAGAACGAATTTGGTCGTAGACCATCGCGTCTTTGTCGTGCGGAATGTTAAAGGTTAATGAGCGCGCTAGAACCATCGCTGCCTCATGCAAAATCGTGCGGTAGCCCCGTAGTGTGCATTTATATTGAAAGTCTAGTGCAATGAAACAAATATGAAATGCGTTTTTCCGTAGTCTAACTAAGGCGAGAACCTAGCGCAATGGGACTGAGCGAGCTAGAATGCTTACTTTTCAAACGCTCCTATCCGCGCAGAAGGCCACCCTATAGCCCCTTAGCCAAGATGCAAGTGTTTCACGTCAATTCTCTTTCAGTAATCGCTAACGTCTCTATTCTCTTGGATGATTGGCTAACACTTTGTTTTGACCACTCGATTTAGTATTGAGAGACGTCATTTACGTACATTTTTTAGTTTTCTAATAACGTTCCCGTTTGTTCACGCTCGCACGCGACTGTGGTTGTCAGATTCGCCCGCTCATCGCACCCGCCAGAGGCTCAGTCACCGCGTATTCACTCTAGACGTATACGTACGATCGGTGTGACCATCAGCCACTGCAGACTCCTGAGTTCTTTAGACCAGACGGGTGTTTCATAGAGGGCCTCCATGAGCACGACATCCTTCTAGAGGCAGCGAACTCCTTACCGTGTTTTCCCGAGATTGCCCGGCAGATGATGTAGCGCACTACTGCTCATTACACTCGGAGACAACCTGTATAAATTTATCACCAGTTTACAATAACTTCAATCCATCCAAAAATTGCGTGGGAGAAATTGCTGAGTGATATTTAAAACTGCCCTTTGTAAATTAACTCGGCTATGTATTTTGTAATTAACAATAATGTAGAAACTCTGGTGTGCAAATAAAGCGTTTTTATCTGTTTATATTGTTATGTTATCAGGTTATTCATTATTCATTAACTTTCCTCTGAATTTTACAAATAAACCACAGTAGCTAATAAGTACTCTATCAATATTAATTAAGCTTTGTATTTAACTTAAAAACATAACACAATTCGTGTACTATGTGATCTGAATTCAAAATTACATTTATTTTGTTCGTTAGAAATTAAATTCTGAAATAATTAGTGCGCGCCCACGAACGACCCGTGTCCGATGAAAAAATTAGTCGCGCTCGGGCGCGGCGACGGGGAACTCACGCCTCCCTGTCATAAACGTATCTAAGAAACTACGGGGAAGGTAGGTCAGATAACCACTTGACGGACTAAGCTCCTTTAAGTCAAAATAATGGGATTAAGTGCTTTTTACATAGTTATCTAATAATAAGTTACACAGTTTGAAGTAAATGATTTATTCCAGTATCGAAAAAATTGGACAATGTGCGGGACGATGTAGTAATGCATGAATCGCGAACGACAACTTCACATTACAATAAACCTTGTCATTTAAAATATATTTCATCAATCATCATCAAGTGCCTTTAATAGTTCAATGTTGGACGTAGATTCCCTCTTAAAAAGGAAGTTATAGCCTACTACATGACCGAATAGATTGGTATACTAATCTGGATGTCGTAATAGCAGCGGTTCCCGGATCCCTCTTATCTCAGGCGCAGAGTGGCACACCGTGTGGTTTTAGTCGGTCCGATTCCGACACACCACCTCGCCGTAAACCCCGGTGGGGTGACGGCTCGAGGGGGTTTCCACACGTTAAAAAAAAAAAAAGAAAAAGGGTTTGTATTAAGTTTTCCTTCGCTTGACAGTGATATTATTCTGCAGTTTCCTCCTTAATCACATTTTACGACACCCATAGGATGAATATTGATGGTGATACTCTGTATTTTTAATCTGGTGTCACACTATAAATTTGCATACTTACAAGACATTATTTTATTTATCTACTCTACTAGAGTTTTACCCACTTTAAATGTCCTGCAACCGCAATAGTTTCTTTAAAAGCTAACCAATCAACCAACCTAACCACCCGTGTTAATAACTATTCGTTCATTCATTATTTTCATTCGCTTTGTTTTTTTTTTCAATTTAAGTAAAGAACAAAAGAGTAAATGTGTGTTTTTACTCAAATACGTAGTGTGTAGCTTTGGTCAAGGGTACAAATAAATCGGCGAGAAAGCTAAACTTGGCATTGACACGCCACGAGATTGGATTGAAAAGTAATGAGCCGACACGCTTCAACTCGTAACTGACTGTATACACATGTGCGAAGATATCGTACACTTCGATCTGCGTTTGACTGTTTGAAATGGGATTTTTATTACGATTGCAGTGGTGGTTCATGTTTTATTTATGTGAATCGCAAACGTATTTGCTCTGTGTGTTACAGATTTGTGATGGTGTTGATGCGTCTTACAGTGACTTTAATATGTTATTTTCTTTAAGTGTTAGCTCGTTGCATTGAATGATCGTTTTTTATATTTCTCATTTCTCAATCTTGTTTGTCACTCGTCACTCGTGAAGTCACTTATGAACGACATTGTAATCAGTTCATTTTAGTTACGAGCATAAGGTGCAGTTTCGGACGCTTACATACTGTTGTTAAGTTCTCTAGGTAGATGTAACCTAATAGAAGCAACAGCCAGACTGCAGTCCAGATCGAGTTTCTAGGCCACTAAAGCGTGGGTCACCATACTGCATTGCCTGCATTTGCAATGAGTATGGCGACTTTCATTCTTGGATTTTTTTTTACGCTTTCCATCAAGCAAAGTAGAGTAAAAAAAAACAACTGTCATTAAGCTACGACATCAACACATAACGAAATAAAATTTTATATTTTGATATTAAATATTCCATTTCTTGTAGCAGGCTTGCTCATTCGCGTCTTCAATAATCACATCTTCAAATTATTGTATAAATTCAAAACCTTAGTATAAAAGATATATATAAATTAATGAAATATAATGTAATGGCCATAAAAGAAGTCGTAAATTGTGTTATATGTATACGAAATCAGACTTGCACAAATTGCAATGATTCTTTAATAAAATTGGCCGGTGGTTTTCTTTGGCTAATATGTAATTCTGCAGTCCTTTGAAGTGCGTGCAGATGAAAGTAAAACTATGATAACATGTGTGTACTTATAAGCAAATTGAATGCGCACTAATGATAAATAAAGTACAAACGAGAAACCCTGGACACGAAATATACGTTATAACACTATCACGATAATATGGTGACTAACTAGGTAAATGTTTTTACAACAAATGGACAAAAAAAATACTCAACGTACGATTTACGAATTTAGACGTTGAATTATCCTATGACCAACTCATTATTATCCACCCTCTTTAATAGCGCACTGTTTGATATATGTCTCTCGTTAGAAAAGAGGTTTTAACCTACATCACACTGGCCAGAAGGATTCTTATAAGATTATTTTCAAGTTTTTAATAGTGCTGTTATCCTGCAGTTGCCTTTGTCGGCTCGTACGATAACCACCGAATGATTGAACCACCGATGAATAGGAGCGGTAACACTCTGTATTCTTAACTTGGCAGTCTACGGATGGAGTAGCTACTTTTGAGCTTTTTAATTTGGTAAACATTAACTAGTGTTTTAAGTATGAATATTTTTTTTCTATATTAAGAGCCTGCCAAAGTGACTCTACTCTGCCTGATGGAAAGCATGTATAGAACCCAAGAGTTGTGGTTACCATACTCATTGTAAATGCAGACAATGCACTATGGTGACCCACACTATGGCGGCCTTGTGAGATGCTTTTTTACACCCCGCTTGGGGACGTAAAAGGCATGACAGCCATCGTGACAGTGTAAGGCTTACACAGTTACCACGATAACTGTCACCCCTGCATCAATAGACCTCCGGTCTCACACTCACCAACGAAACAGGATAACACGGATGCACGTGCTTTAGGTTGGTCTTCTGTGGGAGGATAGTACTGCCCCGGTCGAACCGGCCCGCTCGTGCTGAAATCAGCGTGGCTCTACTATCTATAATTGTCTAATAAAAAGAATTGTCTACAGCCAACTCACAAATAATAACAATTATCATTATTGATTGAAATCTGAGGGCATTTACTGCATAAGAACAAAGATATACTGTCAAAGAATGCTTAAATTTTCATTTTCATCTTACAATTCTGTTGTAAATTCTGTTAAAATAATACGTCAATAATAATTACGACCATTAAATTTACGACTCGCTACGCCTACTTAAATATGAAAGATTCTCGAAAATCTTATGAAAATCATATCCACTTTAAGTTAATTGGTTTGAGGGGTTAGGACACGATAATCCATTCGAGACAGATAAAGAAATTCAATTACAGTTCGTTTGTCAGCAAACTTTTATTATTTACTCATATTAAAGCTAGACATAAAACAAGCCAATCAGATACGATAATTTAATTAATTTGGATTATTATTCTACTTAGTAATATTGATAGCGAAATAACTTCAAGCTCTCTATTAAAATGTGAACTAATTTCTGAAGTTGAAGGGCACACGCTAATCTCTGGAACTGTTGGTTCGAATTTATCGTGGAAGGTTACAGAGCATATAGCGTCATACTTCCACTAATAGGAGTTAAGAATTTTAGTAAAAATTAAATTGGTACTACGTGGAAAAAAATAAAACTATTGTAAAAACGTGGCAAATTTATTCATTTTGAAACACGCAGCCAAAGAAGCGTGGATCTCTTACTCAATTGTATTATATAGGGTGGGCCACGAATTAGTTAACATTTGAAAAATTTATAAAAAAGGCATTTGATATATTAAAAAATTGTTTATTTACAAGAAAGCTAATTAGTTGGAATTTGTTTTTTTAAAAATTACATCGTCTATATGAACACCGGTTTCACGTTTGCACTCCTCTAAGCGAGTACCGAAAGTTTCGAATATGCGTCGGCAAAGAGACCGTGAGATCGTCGACATCTCTTCGCTGATTTTTTTTTAAGTTGACGTACTATATTTGGTTTATTGATGTAGACACGATTCTTCAAATAACCCCATAAAAAGAAATCTGCTGGGGCTAAATATACCTTTACTTCTGGATATCGTCTCGTCTGGAACTCAGTTTTACCGGCAACATGTCTTTGATCACCGGCAGGGACTCATTGGACGGGTAACAAGTGGTTTCATCTTATTGAAACCATGTGTTACGATTGTAACCAGTGAATTCCACTAGCATCGGTCCCAAGATCTTCCATAACATATTTACGCAGGATGTTAGATTCAAATGTTAACGAATTCTTGACCCACCCTGTACTATCAATCCATCTTCCATATATTTAAAAATCTAAAATTTTATCTAAGTGTTAAATTTCTCTTATGTAAACATAATTATACTTCTCACACAACTTTTGAATCGAGGAAAATCATTATTCGAAATGGAGTAGCTCCAATTTAAAGTTCGAGCTTCCTCTGATATTGGCTTTAATAGTCTTGTTGGTGTATCATATTTATTAAACTTGGTAACGTTATATGACCTTCTGATCTTCTTTAATCAATACTCTATCCAATACAAAATTATTTATTTAAACTTAAACAAAAATGTCTTTTGTTTTCCTTTGTCTACTGACAGATACTTCTCCTGCGTGCTTTGGCATTTGACGCGTGCACTTTGTTATGATTTGAGGCGATTTGAAGCTGATTAGTTTTTATGTATAGAACATGAATTTCATCGAAGGTAATTTATTTATTATACCTAACATATACGATCATTGACTATCATTTACGTTGAATACATTAGATCCATTAAAGCCATAAGTCAATTAATGGACTGTCTCCATAAGTGAGTGCGATCCATGAGTGCCATTTTATGAATAAATATCGATTGAATATTTCTAAAATTGAAACGCTCCGATTTTCAGCTGGTATAGCATTTTTTTTCGTTTCAAATAACTTTCGAAGTCTCAAGAAATCTTTGTCGAATACCCTGTACGATTTGCCTTCTACCACAAATAGGAAATTGTTCTTTATCATCGTTTACCGTTGGATTTTTGCTAAATCAGGATTTATGACTGTACATTATCTTGGATATTATGCGAAGGAACTCAATGAGGTATATAGATAACGATATAACCAGAATGTAGTATTTTTTGCCGTAGTATCCAAATGGAAATATTTACTATTATAAACATTTTGTGGTTTTTGCAGTTTTGAAAAATGAATCCAGTGACAAATTTAGCTGCAAGTTTACTTAATTAAACTTAGTAGAATCTATTTTTCAATTCCATTTTAATATCAGAAAGTGCAATAGAAATTGTAATTGAAGCTATGAAATAAACTTTTGTTAGTTTATAAGAACATCATTGTTAAAAATTCTTACTTCACGACAATTTTTTACACTACGCTTTCCGGACAATTATAATCCTGAAAATATTTAATACACAATAAATAGATTTCTCTTGGATGGTATACTTCACTATTTTCATCATTATAGAACGTCCTATCAGAGAGAGTTGAAGATAAACAATTATTAAATTAGAAAATCTAAAATTGCTGATGGTAGATATTGATTTTAAAACAAATTTTCAAGGAATTTTCAAGAATTGAGGTCTTCAATGAAACGAAAGCTATGTGAAAAGGCTTACTACGCAGTTTTAGATTACTTAAATGACAAGTTCACTTGGATTGATGCTGCTCACTCCCACTTCCCGCTTGTGTTTAAAAGTAGCTGATATTTAATTTATTGTTGTATTTCGTTTTTATTCTTTTTATATACTACTATTTGTTTTTTCTTAGACGGAAGTTAAATTGTAATAGTATGTATATTTTTACGTATGAGGTAAGTATGGTTTAGGCTTGTTATATTAGGTCATATTTTGTATTTTTCTGGTGGTTTTGAGTGCTATCTTGATTAATACTGGTTAAGGGACAAGATGGCCCGGGCTCGTATGCCGTTTGTATGGACAGACCAATTCAGGATTATGATATTTTCTTGAAAGTGCTGTACTCGCATAGTTTTTATTCAATTCAAGTTGACCAGAGTCGTTGGCGCTTCTTGGATGAGACCTTCGTTCAGCAGTGGATGACGATAGGTTGATTTGACGTTTACGGACTTAGACGTAATACTTCCATAATTACCATAAAGCCAATTCGAAACTTTTTGTTTGGTGGATTAGAATATACCAAACTGTACAAACAAAAAAAAATGTATAATTTCACAGAACTAATTCTGGCAAGTAAATTTTTCGCTTGTGAAGTTTGCATGTCAATTTAGTTTAGAAAAGAAAACGATTCAGATTTGACACGTAGGTGTCTTTATTGAAGCAAGTGACTAAGAGTTTTTTGATGTTAGACAAACGTGGCAATTAGGACCAGTTATGTGATAGTACATCTACATATAATATATTTTAGTATTCAATTAATACAAATGTATATAAAATAAACAATTATATTTTTATTTGAAACAACCAAATTTTTAATAATGCGGCATTATTTATTGCCTTATACAATTTTGGGCAACATTTAATAAATAATAACCCGAATACGCCATTTCCTAGGTAGTAGAGCCACGCTGATTTCATCATGAGTGGGCCGGCTCGACCGGGGCAACACTACCCTCCCACAGAAGACCAACCTAAAGCACGAGCATCCGTGCTGTCGTGTTTTGTTGGTAAGTGCGAGACCGGAGGCCCATTGATGCAAGGGTAACAGTTATTGTGGTAACTGTGTAAGCCTTGCACTGTCACGATGACTGTCAAGCCTTTTACGTCCCCAAGCGGGGTGTCAAAAAGCATCTCATAAGGCCGGCATAGTGTGGGTCACCATACTGCATTGTCTGCATTTGCAATGAGTATGGTGACCACAACTGTTGGATTCTATTTATGTTTTCCATCAGGCAGAGTAGACTCACTTTGGCAGGCTCTTAATATAGAAAAAAAATGAAGCTAAGTTGCTAATGATTACTTGATGAGTCACACAAACACAATAAATTAATTTTATTTTAAAGGAAATAAAGTTCTTGTTGAATTGCAAAGTTGTTTTATTATTTTATTAAACTTTTACAAAAAAAACCGTCCGTGTGGTGATAGTTTAAACATATAGAGTATCATCAGTCATATTCTTTCCAAGGGTGTCGTAAGAGGCAACTAAGGGAACAAAATATGCAAACCATCACTGAAAAGAGAAGGAAAACTTGAAACAAATTTCAACATGTTTGGTCCGTGATCTGATTAATCTGGGATATTATGAACGGCATTTATTTGATCAATGATATTTGCAAACAAGCAAACAAGATAATGCCATATCCACGTATGGTGCGTGTATTGTTAATCCAATCAAAATATCACAGTTTAATACTAAATGATTTCATAAAGAATGACAAAACGAATGCGTGTTCTTATTCTAAAAAAATATATTATATTATGATCAAATTCTGACTACACGAGCTGCATATACACTGTTAATATTAAAAGCGCGCTGTGGAAATGTTAATTATGATTATTTTGTCAACATTGTGCTCTCGAGTTAATGTAAACATCTAATTAAATATTTAAATGTCATGTTTTCACAGCGAACGAAGCAAGAACCTACTTAAAATTTTACACTGTCAGCATAAAATCTGGCAACTCCAGAGTGAATTGTTTATATTGAGGCGTGCTAAAGTTGATTCCAATCGAATTCATGACCTTATTAATTATCAAATCATGTAACTAATTCAGAGTGTTGAAATATATCTTTTTTTGGTTTGGTGAAATCTCGTTTTACCTGTCAATATTAATGATTTTATCTATTTATTATAAGAAATTGCTTCAAGCAAAACGGAAAAGTTGGAAGGTGATTCCCCGAGCTAATGAGGTGGCTCTTCGACGAGCACTTCCGACAGCTTTCTCCAAAGCTGGTCGGCGCTGCCTCTGCCCTCGGGCGACTTTTGGCGAATTTGGGTGGAGCCAGCGTCGTGACGAGACGGCTATACACGGGGGTTGTCCGGTCAATGGCGCTGTATGGCCGGTAGCGACAGTTGTTTTACCGCGGTCGCAACCTTCTACGAAGACGTAATTTCGCGGAAGGAGGCGGCGGAGAAGGCCCGGGAGGACGATGTCCACTCGGACCTAATTCGCCACCAGCGAGCCGGGCGGCGGAGGCGCGCATACCAGCGCCTCATGCCACCTTGAGTGTGGTCGCGGGTGGACGGGACGGGTTTTCCCCTCCATCTGCTACAATGGGCAGCCGCGAGGAGGCGACGTCCGCGTGTGCCGTACGTCGCCTAAAATAAAGAGTTTATCTGCAGATGGTGCCCGAGGTAGCGGGCAGGCGCTAGGAGGGATTTGGATGTCGTAATAGCAGCGGTTCCCGGATCCCTCCTATCTCTGTTGCTGTGTAGTCTAAACGATTTGATATTTATTGATATTAATTGTGAGAGTGAAAAAAGTTACATAAAAATTGAAATCATCGTTTCTAAATTTAAACTATACTTTTATTTCATTACATTTTTGTATTTTTCAACGCAGTGGGATCGTTTTAGTTTTTTTTTCATTTTTTTCTGTTTGACCTAACATCTCACGTTAACTTTTGTTATAATTTAATATTTTTTATTCCAGCATTGTTATTATTACTTTTTGTATATCGTACACAACAAAGGTGCCTTGTTGACCTATTGAGAAAAGTTTGAAGAAAGAGCTACTGGAATAGTGGAATCCTTCGTGATGTAATACCGTAGTGATCGTGACACATGACAAATTATTTTCTCACTGCCTTTGTAAGGGAAGACTTGATTAGTTCATGGACATGTCTCAATAACGCTCTTCGAGTATTAATCTGTAAACAGTGCATGCTCTATCTCTACGTGCCCATGTTGATATAGATGGCTTAATCCTAAGACGACAGTTCAGCATCCGTGATGTATCTAAAATCATTCGCTATGGATCACTGGCCGTAACTTTAAGAACGTGTGTTGTGTAATCTACTGGAGAATATTGTTTAGAAATAGGAGGCTAATGTTTCGACTGCCGCACGAAACATGTAGTAACTGCTAACCCTATATCGCACTATGAAAGTTTTTTCGCCAATTACTATATATGATCGACTTCTTTCATTGGAGAATAGTGGTTCTTTTGCAACGAGTTTTGTTTACATTTCTGTAGCTACTGTTGTGCACGGTATTGTTATAATGTATGTATAATATCGACTTTGGACTGGATACCCATCACAGATTCTTTTTAACTTGTTTTCTTTGTACGACATGAATCTACGATTAACTTATGTATCAATCGTAGAATGGAATCTATTTCTTAAAATATTGATTCAGCATTATGTTTTCATGTAAAAGTATGAGTGGTATTTATATTTATTGATGATATTTGATTAGTTGTCGACCTGACAGGAGCGAGTGTCATCGTCGGTTTTCACAGATTCATATTATGGCTAAGACGATTAACATCAAGCTGTTATATCTAAGATATTTCTCATGTCATCTTACAGGCGTGAATTTACTATTTTGTGCGATATAGTACGATTCATTCTTCTTGCAGATTATATTTAAATAAAAAGAAAAATACATTATTCTATCTAAAGAGATAAGAAGTAAGTATTTACATAAAATTATAGCACGAAGGTCTCATCTGAGTTAATGTCAATCTCGTTTATAATTTTCTCTGGATTATAGTGATAAAATATTCAAGTTTTCAATGAAAGCGCTACGTTGTGCCTACTTATTTAAGACCATTACTTATGTTAAAATATTGCTAAGTATTTTTTTTTCTTTTTTGTTTTAGAAAGTATTAACATGTTTTGTGGGCATTGGATTTTGATCATTGTACATTTGAGAAAAAAATCTATGTCCTCTGAGAATCGAACTCATGACCTCTGTGTGCATAGGATCACTAACCGCTGAATCAGCTTTGTCAGTCAGGTTAAATTTGATCAAATTATTCCTCTATCACTGTTAAAAATTGCAAGAAAATATTATATTTTTACGAAAAACTGATTTCTAATATTTTGTACTCATGTCGTCTATGAAGGCTATATAAAAGATGACAGGTGGCTTTTAAGATAAAGAGCTCTTAGTTCTTAAGGTACAGGTTGATGTGTTGTCTGTCGCCATAATGGTGATTAATGGTTGAAGACTAAGTTCATTGTGTGACTGAGTGTTAATAAATGACGTGAAATATTTTTTAAAGAAGGAATAGTGTAGAATGTCTTCGTAATTAGAAAAAACATTTTTAAAATCTGTCATCCTAAAAATTTAAATGTGTCTTATATTGTCGTGGCAGTGCGTGTAATATAAAGTGTTTCTTATTGTCATTAAAGAAAAAGTTCGAGTCTGTGAGTGAATAATGTACTAAATGTCATATGTACAATTAAGATAAATCTAATGATAAATCGGTTCAGCTATTAATAAACAACGAGTTAAAAATTCTAGTTTTCAGCTTCATTAGATTAGAGAGAGAGATATAGAAATAAATATACATTTCGTGGTATTATTAAGTATAATTTTAAAACTACTAAACTCAATTAACATTAACTATTTATATTAATGACTAAATGTAATATTTATGCCTCCTGTTTTTTTTTAATGTGAAGTGGAATTTATGAAATAATTTCACATTTTCAACTGTGAACATGTTTCAACTTTACGTTACGTTACTTTGGAGTAGGTTAAATAAAAAAAAACATTTCTAAAGTTAATAAAATTTTATTCGACAATTTCAATTTTATAAAATGAAGCAAACCAATTGAAATATAAAACACGCATGGAATATATAAAAGCTCATCTGAAGTTGAAAAATACACTCGTGAGCAATCCAATTAACAACCGTCCCTCGTTGTTGATAGACAAATAACATACACAAAACGTGTAAAAGGAACTCTGTGTAATTATGTAAAAAGTTCATAATTGATTGAGTAGACAGTACTAATTCATTGAGTTGTTGGAGTCATTAATAAAAAGAGTTACGTATGTTTTAATAAGTCGTTTAGGTTTTGCATAATTAGTCCAGTCATTTGGTCAAAAAAAAGGGAATTACCTGGAAAGTTTGCCGGGAGTTTTGAAAATTGGTTATTCTATGGCTTTCGGTATGCTCTTTTTGAATTTCAACTTTGCCACCTCGTATTTCGGCCGCTCGCGCCGCCATATTGAAACGTCATCATGAACCTTTATCGATTTTAGTCCCGCCAAAAGTTTAACTTTATTATCATTTCTTTTAACACTTGACTTACGAAAAGTCTCCAATCCTTTTTCTTTCACTTCAATTATTTGATTTTCTAATAATGAATTGTCACAAATAAAACAATTTTCTGTATTAGAAGCCATGGCTCTGAGAATACAAACAACACTATACGACGATAAACGTATACTGATGACTCAGCTTAAACTAAATACTTCTCATAACTCCTACCGACAGATGTTTCGTTGAAGGTCGAGAGTATGGAAACTATACACTGTGTATAGTCTCCATAGTCGATAGAAAGGGGCCTAATATAAAGGCGACACATTACCCTTATACCTGCGTCTTCAATACCGGCGGCAGTAATAGAATATTTTAGAAAAATATACGAAAAACACGAGGTGGTGCAGATGAATAATACTTTGTAACGCTCGTACGCCAAAAACTATTGATTTTATGAAAAACATTATTAATATATAAATTGTAGGAAATTTTTTCTACTTTGATTTTGTACATAAATATTTTTCTCGTAAAATGCGCCGGAAAGGAGATATTTCAAAAAAACTGTTTTTGGGTAGTGATTTTAATCTAGTGTTGTTTATAATGTTATTGATTCTAGTGGACTAAAAAGATTGCCACGATTCGATACTCGAGGTCCCACCCTATTGTGGAATCTCAGTTGGCTGGATTACAATCTCAAGATATGTGTACCTTCAATTATATATATTAGATATTTCATTATTAACATGTAGGAGGATAAAACAATAACCAGTGAACTCGAAAGTATCTTTCGAATATCAACTTTGGTCATTGTTTTATCAAATACACAAACTGTAGAACACCACAGTTTAAGTTCCTAAACATGATTGTTATTTTGAAAACCTTTGTTGGGAAGAATGCGAGTACTTATTGATATCTTTGTTGCAGCCTCCGTCGGAGGGAGAGTTGGCTGCTCCAGCGAGTGTTGTCAGTCGTATGCATAGGCTTAGAAACTTACGCAAAGGAAGTAGGGTAAGTTCAAGAAATCATCTCACTAGGCCGCCATAGGAAATCACCTAGCTGCATTGTATGCATTCGCAATGAGGTTGAACTCCACTACTCTTGGGTTTTACTTATGCTATCAGGCAGAGTAGAGTCATTTCGGCAGGTACTTATATAAAAAAAATAAGTTTTTGCTTCTTGGTGCACTTACAAAAGCTTTTCGTTATTGTCTTATGTAGTTGCAAATAAACTTTCAAAACCAAAATTTATTTAAATAAACAACATATCAGTTTTAAAGAATAAGTCTTAATTCAATAAAAATTGTTGATGATTTACGTTAATCGTCTATGCACAATGAGTACGTAATAAAATCTATAAAAATAAATAATGTACAAATATGTAAATGATAGATCGAATAGTTAATTCGTCACTTGATGTTATGAAACTTATGCATTTACCCAAATTGGTAAAATAAGCTACCAGAATATACTCAAAAGCATTATTTTTCAGCCACAAACGCTGTTCAACGACAAAGGTAAATATCCTACTCTGACCCGTATGTCGTACTGCCAATGTCGCTTGCCACGAGTCTTCACGAGCGTCTTCGAGAGGTTCGGATGGTCACACGTCGCATTGCTGCTTGACAAGTCCGATTTATTCTCTTTAACAGTTGGTAAGTTTAATATAGGATTTCGTATATTCATAACGGTTAGTGATTGATGTCATGGGTTTGATTTTCACTCTAGACAAGTAACTATGTGATGAACACGATCCTTTGTTCTACGTCTAGGTGTATTCTTTTTTTAATATGTTTGTGTATAAAAATATTAGTTTTCTACGTATATTGTGTATTCTATAAGTTAATTTAGCTTTCATACTTGTAGTATAAGTTCTGTTTAGTTCGAAACTAGATGGCGTTGTGTGTTAGATGTCTGACAAATGTTATTGTTGTTATTATTTTGAAGAATTCTCATTATTATATTCTCATTGGTAAGCGGTCCCTGTTCTGGACATCCAAACATTAATGATGTCACTCAAATTCAGACATTCTTATGCGTCAATTAGCATCTTTGTTATTGTTGTGACCCCATCGCAGCGTAGAAATTTCCATTTTCCTTATTTCGATTTACTTTCTTCCATTTGAAAAAATATGTATTCCTAAGAGAGAATGGCGTCAGGCAGACAGCCGACTAAAGAAAAGTAGAATAGTAAAGTGGTGATGCCTTAGGCAATATTTTATTTTAACGTGGCATAAATTGTTATTTGTTCGAGTGGTAACGGATTAAGAAAACAAAGTATTGCCACCCCAATTCATTTCATGGGTTTTGTAAGAGTCGGTTAATGGTACAAATACGCAGGCAAATAGCGTTGTAAAGAGAAGGAAAACGAATTCTATAACAAACTATCTGACGACCCTTGTATACTAGGTTAAAACCTTCTTCCTAAGGAGAGGTCTATGCCCAACAAAAGAACATTAAGACTGTTGATTTGATATGATGTACAATAGTCATTAATTAACTGGTTTAATAACAGGTAAAAGTCTAGAGTGGGGTTTACGGAAGGAGGGTGTATTGAAAGCGGTGAGGGAACTCGACGGCAACGAACGTGAATCCTGTGAGGCTTTACTGAAGGATGTCAGTATGTACGCAAGAGGTAAGTAACCTCCATATTTAACTTAAACAATGTACCCATTTACTAAGTAAATAAATGATAAATTAACACTCTAGTCACATATACTAAGTAGACCTTGTCATCAGTTATTTGTTTGCATAGACTAGACTATTAGTTCGGTAGTTAGTAACCCTGACAATTAAGCCAAAAGTCGTGGTATCCATTCCCATTACGGAATATATTACGGAAATAGTTTTGTGATTTATCTAAAACATGTGTGGCGACTTCTACATAAGTGTAAAACAGAAAAATATACTATAGTGCCATCTAGCGAAGATACATCGAACTACGAAGTATATTAATGAACTACGAAACAACTACTCATCCTATATCACGAAATAGAGATTCGCGTGGCAATTAGCATATATACAGCATCCCAACATCAACCGATCAGCCCGCTAGGCATGATCACCTCGCCTGGTCGCAGGATCCTCCCTTTATGTCGGTGAGACATGAGACCTGTTCCCTCCACAAATGCATGTATTTAATAATTAGAATGTTTGTCGGCAATGCGTCACATTTGTCAGATAAAAAAACTAGTTATTTGATAGTCACGACACGAACGTACATTGATTCGGAATAACAAAACTTCAATGTTCATTCTAGAGTAAGATCATCTTTATCATTTAATATAATATTTATTTCTAAAGAGGTTTATAATAAACCGCCATTACTATCAGCCTCTTAGCAGATGTTTTGGAGGGCCCTGTAAGTGTCATTTATAAATGAGTGTACACTTTACGTCGGTGATTTATTAAAACGATTTAACCACGATATCTTTTTAATCAAAATTATAGCAGATAAGCTAAGTTTAGAACAGATTTAAATAATAGTAAGATAAATCTTTATTGGAAACTAAAAAGAAATTAAACAGTAACATTAAGTGCGAAAATGCCTCCTCTGGCCTGGAACCGTCAGAGTTCCATGAACAATATATTATTTTACTCATTACTTTCCAAGTATCGAAAAATTTAGAATTTTCTGTACAAGTTGCAAAATGTATTTGGTAATAAAGTAAGAAAAAATAATGTGAAATAAAAAACAAAAATTTACTTATTTTAGGGTCTAGCCTGTCCTATATGTATAACATTTGGATCATTACTCGTGAGTTAAGAAAAAAAAAATATTATTACGACTTTATTGGCTTTTTCACGTTAAGTAAAGGTTTCTCAACAATTTTCGGCAATTTGAAATATATACTTACTTTTATTTATATAGCAAAATAATACATAAACAAATAACAATGCACTTTTAGCGGCTAGGAAATATATGAACTTTGAAATTATCATTATTTTTTATCAAAATATTTTTTTAACAAAAAAATGATTAAAAATATTTACTATTTACAAAAAAAGCTTGAAAAATTAAAGGCAATTTTAGAAAAAAAATGGTAATCTGGTGTCCTAAAAATATGACAGTGGGAAGTAATGGGTTAATAGAGCAAACTATTCTAAATCAAAAATTTTAGTAATAATAATAATAATCCTAGCAGAAGGCGGTCCCCCTTGACACAGTCCTTACATTTGACCATAACCACTGGTATCTTGGTCCCTGTACCCGTTGTCGGTGGTTTACTATTTTTTATATATTTAAACATGTATTTTTGTTTTGTTTTTTATGTATTTAAAATTATAATTAATATGTTTATAAATGTAATAAATAGAATAATAATACTCTTTGTTATAGATATAGTATAGACTATAATCATTTCCACCTTGCTACATTTCTCATTTGTCTAAAATGACATGATGATGCCGTGGTGGAACTTTCTGTCTTTATGATTCCTTTACTCGAGAGTTGTTGATATTTATATGTTAATAATGTTGTTATTACTAGAACGTAGATATTCATTACTATTACTGGAACGTAGTGGAACGTGATATTCATTTTCACACACGTGGCACACTGAAACACTTTCATACTTATAATATGTTCATGTATAGAATAAGTAAAGAGAGGTAAATACCTGCTATATACCAAAAAAATTGAAGAATACAGCTACTTGCTGTAGGGAATGAGAATATACTTCGACATGTTATTTTAAAAAGTCTGCAATTGACAAAAAGCAGACCGCTTGAGATTTATAAAATCAAATAATACGTTCAAAACGGTTGATATTCAACCGCCAAGCGATTTTTGGTATGTTTAAAGTATGAAGTGTTAGTATATTGAATAACCATAGATTTTATACAAAAAAGGTACTAGGTAGTAGAGCCACGCTGATTTCAGCACGAGCGGGCCGGCTCGACCGGGGCAGCACTACCCCCTCCCACAGAAAACCAACTTAAAGCGCCAGCATCCGTGTTGTCGTGTTTCGTTGGTGAGTGTGAGACCGGAGGCAGTTACCACGATAACTGTCACCTCTGCACCAATGTGCACCAATGTGATGCAGGGATGACAGTTATCGTGGTAACTGTGTAAGCCTTATACTGTCACGATGACTGTCATGCCTTTTACGTGCCCAAGCGGGGTGTGAAAAAGTATCTCACAAGGCCGCCATAGTGTAGGTCACCATACTGCATTGTCTGCATTTGCAATGAGTATGGTGACTACAACTCTTGGATTCTATTCATATTTTTCATCAGGCAGAGTAGTCACTTTGGCAGGCTCTTAATATAGAAAAAAAAAAGTAAAGCAAGTTGTAGATCGGTAGCGCTCGACAAAATTGACGATGTTTGAAGAAATAGCAGGTCAGATTTACTGTAACCGGGTTTTCTTAAGTCCAAACGACAATAAAAGAAGGTTCTGAGATATGTTCTCGTAACGAACCTTACCTCAGCAAACTAAAGTAATATTGCGTACTGTCACTTTTAAAGGTTTAGAGAAATGGTATTTCAGTGTGTCCAAATCTTGCAACTTTATTTGAAACTTAAACAACTATACTGTAAGCTTTTGAGCAATATTATTTTTTTTTATAAAGAGCCTGCGAAAGTGACTCTACTCTATCGGATGGAAAGCAAGAATACAGACAATGCAACGGCGACCCACATTATGGTGGCCTAATGAGATACTTTTTCAAGCCCCTCTTGGGGACCTAAAAGGCAAAGACTGACCACGATAACTGTCATCCCTGCACCAATGGACCACCTGTTTCATACTCACCAGTGAAACGTGACAGCACGTATGCTGTCGCTATAGACTGCTGCTTCTGTGAAAGGGTAGTACTAGCCGGTCGAGCCAACCTGTTCGTGCTGTAATCAGCGTGGCTCTACTATCTTCGAAGTATAAAGATGTAAAACCTCAGCAAGTAGCAAGCTATTATCTAATTTTACCCTGAAGAGAGAAAGTTGGAGTTTATTCTATAGGTATCTTGATAGAAAGCTAGCTTAGTTTAGTTCATTTCAATTGTATTAGTTTTAAATTTTATGAGCAAGCTTTCAGATATATTGTGAAAGAATATTCTGTTACAAATTAATTGCACAGTTATGCGTTCACCTTTTCAATATAAATTGAACATTGTATTTGTCATGATTATCGTAGGAGCCTCGGCGTTTTTGTATAAAGGGTAACAAAGAAAATAATCTGTACAAAAATAATTAACTATATACCATTACCATATATTAATTTATGTAGCTACGTGGTATAGAAATGGGGCTTGTTTAAACTTTCAATGTTAGTGTTGCCAATTTTTTAACCGCACTCTTATAATTTGACATTATTGATGTCTCTATTTTGGTAGAAATCTTTAAAACTATAGTGTTCTGACACCCGCTGTACATCAAGTCTCATTTTCAAATGCTGGAGAGAACCAAATGTTTGTATGATCTGCAAATATTTGTTTCAAAGTTAGAGTTTTTGCTATATAAGGGCCCATCCACGAATTAGTTAACATTTGAAAAAATCGTTTAAAAAAAAACTATTTGAAATATTATAAAAATTGTTAATTTACAAGGAAGATAATTAGTAGGCATTTATTTTTTTAGAAATTACATCATCTAAATGACCACCGTTTCGACGTTTGCACTCAGAAGAGTGCTTAGAACGTCCACGCTTAGAAAAGCGAGCACCGAAATTTTTGAAAACTCATCAGCAAGGAGACTGCGGGATTGCTGACATCTCTTCGTAGGTTTTATCTTTTAGCCGACGTAGTGTATTTAGTTTATTGATGTAGATACGATTTGTCAAATAGGCCTCCAGTTTGCTTTACATTTAGCACAGATTTTGTCCCTTCGAACTTCTTCACCCACTATTTTGTTATAGGAGCACTCGGACACTGATTTAAGTCGTGTAAATCGTAGTAAATCGTACACTCCTCCTCGCGCGCCGCGCGGCATTTGTTTGCTCAGGATGTTAGATTAAAATGTTAACGAATTCCTGGCACATCCTGTATAATATGTATGTATTTATAAAAAAGTATATAAGTAATCTATCTGTCGATTTAGCTGTCATAGTACAAGCTCTGCTTAGTTTGAATATAGACGACATTGTGTGTCTAATGTCCGATTATTTATTTAATTTTATTTTACCTATTTCATCGAGGAAAAATACGGGATTCAAAAAACAACGTTAATAGTTTAAGAATTCAAATTAGAATCACTTCACTTTTATCTTTTTATTTGAAAAATATCTACCTTCTAAATATTTTATAAGTCTTAGAAGACAATTTTCTCAAAACCGAATATGCTAAGCCAGATGGCTTAGCATATCCGCTTATAATATCATCTTTACACGAAAGGAATCACGTATTCTATTTACTTACAAAAAGAAATTATAAGGCTTTGAGTTAAAATGTAAGTAAATATTATCATTAAAGATTACATTGAGTACTTCGCTTTGAGTTTTTTTTTAATACCACTGCCGAGATTGAACCATAGTAAGTATTTTTAGATTTCACAAAACTCGAGCCGGACTAAAAGATTCGGAAACTTACTACTTGAATTAAATATAAGGCAAATTGTTTAATGTTTAATGTACAACAAAAAAAGTAGTTTGACTGTAAAATGTGTATACATATTTATTATCTTTTAAAGTTTATGAAAGTCTCTTAAACCTCCTTGCTAAGAAGAGGCCTATGTCGAGCAGTGGACTATTCAAGGCTGATGATGATAATGAAAGCATCTTTTTACATAAATAAACAAATAAATATTTCGGACTTTGACACACAACGTCATCTAGTTTCAAACTAAGCAGAGCTTGTGCTATGACAACTAGAGTGACTGACAGAATAGTTATATACTTTTTTTTTGTAAATACATATATATTATACATCGAAAATACCCAAACTACGATACGAATATTTGTAGATCATACAAACATTTGGTCCGAGCCGGACATCGAACCCGAGACTTCAAGCACATCAGTCAGATTCACTACCACTGCGACGCCGAGGCAGTTAATTATGATTTTTTTATATTAAAATCATTTTAAATTAAATTCCGCAGGTATCATCATGAGTGCCTCAGTTTTTTTATAAAATAAAGATATTATTAAACTTTGATTTTGAACATAAAATATTAACAAGAAAGAAGTGTTCATTTTTTAATATTAAAATACTTCGTGTCATGGTGTTCGTGGGCACATTCCACCAAAACAGCTCGACCGATCGATTTTAACATTTTTTTTGTGTGTTTGGTAGGTATGAGAGTAGGCCGTAAATAATTTTTTCATCGTCTTATCCCTCCCGCCATGTCTTACATTATTTATTTTTGTATGATTCATATTTGATAATGATGATAATTTCAATCTGGAGTTACGTATGACTATTTACATGGCAGAACAACGTTTACCGTATCTGCCACTATTTACGAGTACATGTTTTTTTTCATTCGACGTATTCGATGACACGAATTAAATTAAGTAATGGTTACTTCAGAATCAATTTTACATGTAACTTTAGCTAATTACTGTGGACTATTCAACGACGTTTAATTTCATGTTGCCCTGGTACGAGTAGTAAAATAGTATTTGGCCAAAATAGTCATTATTAAAAAACAAACAATTAGTAAACCCAGCAATAAAATAACAGTTACTCCATAAGGTTACCGAAATATAAATACATACATGTTTGTGTGCGTTGCCGCCTTTTGAACCCCTCTTGTTTGGGGTTCTGGTAGCTGAACAATAACAGTTGAATGAAACATACTGGTTCGCTACATTACATTAATATTAGAAAAGCAAAAGTTTGGGATGATGCTTGATGTTTGTTGCGTTATTACGCCAGAACGCCTGAAGGGATATCAGAGATGAATTGTATGGAATAGCACATAAGCCTCTCTCTCAACAAAAAAATTACTTTATGAGACGTAAGTCATAACATTGAGGAACATTGACAATCCTTAGTTTCCAATGTAGTCGACGGAAAAAATAAGACTCGTCATTTAAAGTTTTATCAACTTTTTTTTTGTATTTGCGAGCACTCTGTTATTAGAAATATTAATAAATAAATTTGAATTATAAAATAATAAATGTTAAAGACAGGATGTGAAATAAATAAAATGATGTGACTGTAACAGTTGCAGGTTGATATTTCTTAGAAGTTTCTACAGAATACGTTCTGTTTCAAGTTCAATAAAATAGACATTGATTTGATTTGACAGAAAATTATCTCATTCGAAATAGAAACTCAAATAGTTGAAAGGACAGCAAGCGAATATAACGCGTTCCTTATTTGAAAGAAAGAATGTCATTTGAGATACGTAATAAATTCACGTATCAAGACATTCCTGACAAATTTCTTAAGTTTTTTTGTCAGTAACTTTGTACCTACTTGGCGCAGAACAATAAAATACTGACAGTGTATATTTTCTTCAGCTCTTATTAGAAAGCGCAAACCTCCTCTATTTGTGGGTAATTGGAATACTGTCACTTATTACCCTCTATATTTTTTTTTCTTTTCCGTTTCCAGCTATTTAATCCAAGCTTGTTATTTCTATGTGTTTCTTCTAGAAAAAATGTATCGAGTACTTATTCATCTTTTGTTTTTTTATAGTGAATAATTCCTTGAGGAAATTGATGACTGATCGCAACTTGACTTCGTCTAGGAGTAATTTAGAAGAATTCTATAACATAATTTTTACATATCGCGTAAGATTGACTGACAAAAGTATTGATTTTAAAGCAAAATATCTTTTTGTCTACTTACATAAGTGTAAGTGTAGGTATAATGAGCACCTTTCATCGCAAACAGTCGGGGATAGGTTAATTTAGCTGTTGATGTTTCTATCAAACTTACACAAAAAAAGTCTATGTATTAAATCATTACAGTGAAAATGAAAATGTACTGTTTAAATATTGTGAAGTTTCATCAATTTGCAGTAAAACGTATTATTCATTATTAAAACAAAAATATTTAATGAGTTCTTGAGAGAAATTATCAAACAATCTGTACGCACTTTGACAGTTTCCAGCTTCACACACAACCAGCCAGTATTACGTACGTCGAGCGGACTACTTATATTGTCTATGGACTTATTAATAACCTACCCACAAGTTTATATAGTAGTATATTAATAATAATGGTGCATTTGTATGTATTTACGTTGAAGTACTTAAGTACTAATGTTATGTTATAGTAGTAAGTGTGGTACTTGAAGTTTTACTTTATTCTTGCTTTTACTCTTAGATACCTAGCACCACCTTAAAATGAAATCAACACATCCAAAGATGGCCTCGAAAAAATTGCTTTGAGCAATAACGCCGTCCTTTATACATCACGACTGTGTTAGTTTTATTGCAATACAAGTTTTTGCCTGCGGCTTCGCTCGCATGGAATTTGGTTTTCCATGTTAAGTTTCGTAACAGATCATTTTAAACAAATATTTTTTTAACATACAAATAATGCTACGGTACATCATCTTTGTGTAACTTCCATGGTTTAGGCAGCGTACGCAAAGATAACTCTCAGAGGACAATTTTTTTTTTCGACTTAATTGACTTGTATCGTTATATTACGACCAAATCACATAAAATTATTACAAATTCTAGCCTATATGTTATTCTGATTTATAACCTATATTACTGTAAAGCTTCATCCAAAGTCCGTCCATTAGTTTTTTCGTGAAAGAGTAACGAACATTCACACAAACTTTCGCGTTTATAATATTAGTAGGATAACGGTTGTTAACCCTGGTGGACAAATAAAGTATTATGTATCTAGCCATTATTTTCTTCTTTTGTTTATGGGTTTATTATTATTATTTTTTTCTATTTGTTCTCCTACCTATTTGTTATTGTTCAGTTTAGATTTAATAATCTTCATTTCTTATTAAAACAATTGTCACTTACAAATAACATAAAATTAATATCTCGGTGCGGGTATAACAAAAATAAAGTTGTTTACACGGCTACCATTTTTAGAGTTTTCATTTGTGCATGAAACATAGACACAAGACATCTTCATCATCATATCTCGCATCCAGCGGCTTCCCGCGACCTCCACAAGGATGTCAGACCACCTTGTGGAAGGCCTATCAATGCTGCGTTACCAAGTACAGGTCGCCACACCAGTACTTTATGGCCCCATCGGCCATCGTTTCTGTGTGTAATGTGCCCCATTCCCTGCCGCTTAGGTTTAGCAATTTTACTGGCAATATTGGTGACCATGGTTTGTCTGCGGATCTCTTTATTCCTGATTCGATCACGCAAAGAAACGCCGAGCATTGCCCTCTCCATTGCTGTTGGAGTGACTTTGAGCCTTCTTATCAATAATATTGATAATATCAGCATTATTGTTAATTTCAACAGCCCAAATATAGGGTGGGCCACGAATTATTTTGAACATTTGCAAAAATCGTATTAAAAATCGTTTGATATATTATAAAAATTATTTATTTACAAGAAAGCTAATTACTTGGAATTTATTTTTTAAAAATTACATCGTTTAAATTACCAACGTTTCGACGTTTGTATTGTTTTAAGCGAGCACCGATATTTTCGAATACTCGTCGGCAAAGAGACTGCGAGATCACTGACATCTCTTCGCTGACTTTTTCTTTTAGTTGATGTGGTGTATTTGGTTTAATTATGTAGACACGATTCTTCAAATAGTGCGTGGGTCTCCAGTTTGCTTTACATTTATTAAAGGAGCACTCGGGCACTGATTTAAGTCGTGTAAATCGTATTCAACGCGAAATAAGCGTCTCACAGTAATAAGCGAACTGTTGTTTAAATAAAATTGTTTTACACAGAAAGTGTGTTGCGGCCCCGTAAAGCAATCCATTGTGACAAAATTTCCGAGAAATGAGTTAGTAGTAATACACCTCCTCGCGCTCCGCGCAGTGTTTGTTTGTGCAGGATATTAGAATCAAATGTTAACGAGTTCTTGGCCCACCCTGTATATACATAGACGATATACTAAGTACACTTCGTGTTCTGTTTCGACAACAATGCTTACTAACCTATTTGGACACAGTTGTAATCCTAAGCGTTCGCGGCTCACTGGTGCGAGAGTTCCTTCTGGCTGCACACGCATTGGGGATGACACACGGCGATTGGGCCTTCTTGGACGTTGAAATATTTCAGGTGAGTACACTTACTACCTTAATAATTATTGATCTAAAAATAACTTGACTGCACGGATGGTTTAGTGGTTGAAGCGGTCAACTCGTCGTTTTCTACCGCGCTGATTGTTGTGGGTTCGATCCCCACACGGGATAATTTATGTAAGCCAAAAATTATTGCTCTAAGTCTAGGTGTTCTTTGTGTCCGTCTCATGAATGTTTTTTAAGTCTCCCGCTGTACAGGATATATTACTAATGCGAGAAAACTAAAGAAAGAATATTAAAGTCACTTAAAATAACGCTAAAACCACCACAGGTTACGTGTCGATCTGATGACTTTACTGCACTTTTAAATTAAAAAAAAGGGCGATTAAAATTGCTTCAAGTTAACAACAGTTAAGAACAATGTTATACTGTTTTGTTGTATAGCTTAAATATGAGAGAGTAATATAGAAAAAATGTGTCTTTTGTTAAAAAAGTGTGCCTTTTCTTACACAAAATACAGAACAACGACTCAACTCAATTACAACTCTTGGATTCTATTCATGCTTTCCATCAGGCAGAGCAGTCACTTTGGCAAGCTCATAAAATAAATAATAGTTAACGGTAATACAATAAAAGTTTATAAATTACCTGACCTGTAAACTCTGAACAAAAATGTCAGTATTGTTTATTTATGTATGCAGGCCATATTAAAATCTTAGATACTTTCTAAATATAGATTACGTGTTTTTACATGTAAACTAACTTTTAGAACACGTGTGAACTTAGTTATTCATCTAATGAGACATCTCACACAGCTATGCATCACCTGAAACTTACTAAAAGTATTATGTTAAGCGTCAAGAAAATAAAAATAACAATACATTAATTAAAAGATCACACCTCATCACATCACATCTTACAGTATCGAGTTTTGAACGATAGTAACCCTAAAACTTGAAAAAATATACCTTTCAAAAGAGATGATATACCTTTTTGTTTAGTTTTCACCAGAACCAGTATTGCCAAAGCTAATAAATTTTAAGTAAGTTGCAACTAAAGTTCTTGACAGCGCATCGGTGCGATCGATTTGATAAAAAAATATAATAATTCCAAAATTTACCTTAAAACAATATACGTTATTTAGATTACAAGTATCATAAATATTAACGATGTAATTTTATCTACTTCTTTGAAAATTTCAGAAGTTATGAATAATATATTTTAAAGTGAATTTTGGAGCAGATGTTTGTGAAAATTTAATATACACTGTAGATATTTTCACTTACGCGTAAAGGAACACGAAATCTTATTTCATTTAATGGTTTTCTATACTCATGTCAGAGATTTGTGAGATAACAAACTTATCTCAAAAGTAAAGACGTAGATAAATATTTAAATTTAATTTATCTGTACAAGAGTAATAATACACATATACAACCTTAATGTACCGCGTTACAGAGTTTGCAACATTTTTATTTTCTTTTTTTGAATAACAAAACCCGCACTAAGAATATACCTATGTCGCGGGGGCTTTACAAACATACGTAAAACAGACACAAATAACACCCACGAATTTGATAGCCACGTAACTATTACAAGATAAAAAATAGTACTGGTTTAACGCAATTAGACTAAATTACAAAAATTGTCCTCATTAAGACACAATATAGTAAAGTTTTATCCAAAAATTCTTCATGAATATACATTTAAAAGTTCTAAAGTTCTTCTCAAAGCTCGCTCACAGTTCAAAATGTTCTCTTGTGATGCACTGTTCAAATCTGTAACGCATTTTTCTTTTTTAATTAGCAAAACAATAAAAATAACCCACAAAAATAACATGTTGATAAAATGATGACATGAATGTTTTGATTGCTCTAACTTAAAACGTAGTTTTTTTTTAAAGCCTAGAGGACAGATGGGTCTCCTGGTAGTGATTCCTGATAGATACGGCGGACTCCTGAAATTCAGTAGACCCAAGTGTGTTGCTGTCTTCCCTCATAGAATTGGTGGTGTTAGGCTTGTAGTGACCTGAGTGTTCTTTGTGTCTATTTCTTGTATGTCTGTAAAGTTCCCCGCGACAAAGGTTATGATGTGGGCTTTTACAAGAAAAAGAAAAAAAACACTTCGTGAAATGCAATAAAAGATTTGCTTGACACGAGTTTTACAGTGGTGTGAGGGCTTTAATAAACTCAGCAAAAACAATTATCATAAGGAATTTAATATGTAAACTTTTTATAGTATTTAATTTAGAAATACGTACGAATATAGAGTCCAGTTTATTATGAGCCACTCAGACGTAAAAGCTAAGCTGAATAGTCTTTTGAAATGTTTAAAAAAGTCAAGTAATCCTTATCGACTTGCGCTCGAATGTACATACTCGTTCACTGTTATTTAGTATTCTATTCAAACTTCTATCTCCACCTTGACTTTAAGAATCTTATAATTTCTTTCATACCACACATTCTTGATCCTTAAGATGCTCAGTATACCTGAGATTAAATATGCTGGGACCTTACTAAATTCATGGATAATTCCTTCTCGGTTTAAACGGTGTCCTTGGAATGCCTAACCGGTAAACATTAGAGGCGCCATGTAATTTTGCCGTGGGAGAAACATGCTTTGATAATATAAGTTGAACACACAGGGAATGGTGTTAAGAGCTTTTTTTGGTTGCTTTTATCTGTGTGAGTGAGGTTATCGAATGTTCAATCTAAACAGTTGACTTACTCTCAACCATTTTCTAGCTGCCTGTAAGAGATTGTCTCTGAACAATAAGGCCTACTATTAAGTTATTCTATTAATTAACTAGCGTATAATAAAGCAATTTTATATTAGCTTTTTCTTATAAGAATGATTACCTTAGAAACCACGGTGTAGAAAATAAAGACACAAAATTGCTGTTATTAAAAATTAGATGCTGAAAAAAGCTCTTTGGGGTGTACATTAAACAGAAAATATTACGAATTAAATAGGTTATCGGATAGCTTCTTGCCATTACCCACTAGATACCTACTAGCCATCAAGGAGTATTTTTGATTGAACGTATGTTTTTTAATTTGAATATATCAATAAAATATCGGTCCTACTTTCATCCAATACAATTTTGTGATGGCGCACAAATGGGTATTGATACGGACATCGAAAATACGTCGTTAAGATTGTCCAATTCAACAAAGAGCTCGTGACCTTTAACTCATAAGGAAAGGCCTGAACCTCCCACGACTAACTAACCTATGTATACGGATATCGATAATTGATAAAGATTTTTTACGGAAATACATTTAAAATAGAAATATTTCAATGAAGCAGAATCTCTATTTTAGAGATAAGCTTGATTACAAACTCTCATATTGTCTTTAACATATTTTATTGAGTAGGTCTTGTTACAGTGTTCTTTTAAGCGTCTGTAGTGCAATTGATAATGATGAGTTAGAATAGTATGACGAGTGACATACTCTCATACAAATAAATAAATACTTAGGACATTCAACACAAAACGCCATCTAGTTTTAAACTAAGCAGGGCTTGTAACTATGATAACTAGACTGACTGATAGAATACTTGTCTACTTTTTGTTTGTCAATACATACATGTTATATATAAAAAAAAACACACAAACTGCGAAACAAATACTTGTAGATCATATATACATTTGGCCCGACTCGGGAATCCAATGCGAGACCTCAAGCAGTCGAGGCAGTCAATTCGATTAAGATTATAATAATAATTAACTATGCCATAACGCATGAGTATTTGTTTTTAATATAGTAAGTGAACATAACAATAAAATACAACTTTGTGCTCCTAATTAACATGTACTATGGAATTTCGAATCGATTTTAAAGTTTTACTCAAAAGTAAATAATTACTTTCAAATGAATACTTCCTATATTTTTTTAAAAGCATCAAAATTTTAAGAATCCGGTCGTAGTTTTATTGAAATAACGTCATAGTTAATAAGCATGTTTCAGATATTTTCTCATCACATATTCAGAATAAACCGTTATTGAAGAAATATCCAGAATTGGATCCGTAAATAGAAAAAAATAGTAATCCTCCATTCTCAGATTACATTACAATCCTTCCAGATTGTATCGATAGGACCGAGATTTCATAAAAAATATTTTACACAAAAGTTCTTTTGGCATACTAAAAAAAATTGAACCTTCCGAATGGGTTACACGAACTGGTACGAACACTTAATGTGTTGCTTTGCAGTATTTGAATAATGAAACTGAATAATTAGTGTTCTTTTTATATGAAATGTTTATATCATAAGTGTTATTTTATTCGACGTATTTACATGTATTCATCATTATCCATGTTTATTATTAGAAAGTGGGCAGCTTTCAGAGAATTCAAGTGCTTTATTAGGAACTGAGCGATCCGGGCTGTGGAGCAATCTGATTGGCTTAGCCAATTCGTCTAGAAAAGTCTGTGGCTAGCCCACACAAATGTATAGCTAGTTACGTATTCTGTTGAGGATTAAGGTAACTACGACTTTATCGAGATTAAGTGTGCGATTTGTGTCTGTTAACGTCGTCTGTGTGTCTTTTGTTTCTTGCAATATTAAGTCCCGCGTATAAAATACTAACTCTAATCTTCTACTGTCCATATTTGCATTGTAAAGAATATGAAAACTTGAAAGAAAACCCTATATCAGCTCGTCTGGCCAACGTGATATACATAGTAGACCAAAACTTCAACTTATGAGCAGCAGTAGACTAAAGGTCGTTTATGATGATAATACTTACAGATATTTTTTATATCCAGGGTGGGTATTGGGGCGAGACTGGATGGGCAGCTGACGATGAACGTGACGCTGCCGCCCGAGCTGCATATGAAGCCTTGCTTCGTGTGTCTTTAAAACTACCTACAGGTGACCGGTTCGATGAGTTTGCTGATACCGTACGAGCGAGGGCCAAGCAGCATTACAATTATACATTTTCTGATGGAGAGGAAGTAAGTACTTTTATTTGATAAACACCAATTTGTTTCAATAAAAGCCTTCAGGTTTAGGCCTGTATCGGTGGAGCAATCGCGACGCCCCCAGTTGATAGGCCATGACTACCACTCTTTATTGATAAGACACGACAACTTCTCCAGAACAATAAGTATGACCATATGTTTGCTTCACGTTCCCAATTAAAATGGTTACCTATTCGCCAGCGCCGCAATCTGCGAGCGCTAACTGCCCTATTTTCATTTTTCAACGCAACCGTTTTTACCTACATATCTTACTCCGTACCTCCGTTATCTAAATCCTCTAATCACGATAGAAACCTTCGCTTAGAAAATAATCTGCTTCTCACAACTCAGATTTCGTGAACTCTTTGTTCTTTGTTCAGGCAGTACTACTCTGAAATACGTTCCCGCTCGAAGTCAGAATGTTCACAATTCGTTTTACATTCAAAAAGAATGTACATAATCTCCTTCTTAACGAGATTGAAGAATCGTCTTATCGACTTTGGCTTAGCTTATACTCAAGTTGTTATAGTGTACCAATATAATCTAAATGTGTGTGTATGTATATATTTATGTATATATGTGTATATTTATATGTGTATTTATGTCGTATGTATTGTATGTGTTCATGTATGTATACCTATGTACTCATGTATGGTATATTTTCATTGTCAATGTAACCTCTGTACATCTCCCTTACAATATTTCTATACCACCCTAAGGTTGACTGGAAGAGAATGCCTTGGGCATTAAGTCCGCCGATGTACAAAGTGCATAAAATGTAAATAAATAAATAAATAAAATAAATAAATAATGAAAGTAGACATAGAAGATCAAAGAAAATAATGAAGGCCTAGATCAACAAAATATTTTAAATACATTATAATTCAATGTCATCTAATTACCATTAGGTACTAGAAAATCAGAATCACGTTGAATAACCAATCATTATTTATATACTAGTAGAATATGTATATTTGTTTTCAAATGCATAAGATTAGCGCTACCAGTCCAAGCGCACCTGTGTGTAAGTTCAATAAGGAATATTTATTTCTATAGGATGGGCCACGTACTAGTTAACATTTGAAAAAAATGTATAATAAAAACTATTTGATATATTACAAAAATTTTTATTTATAAGAAAGCTAATTAATTGGAATTTATTTTTTAAAAATTACATTGTCTAAATGACCACCGTTTCGACGTTTGCACACTTCTAGCGAGCACCGAAATTTTCGAATACTCGTCAGCAAAGAGACCGCGACATCGCCGACATCTTTTATTTTTCATTTTAGTTGACGTAGTGTATTAGGTTTATTGATGTAGACACGATTTTTCAAATAATCCCATAAAAAGAAGTCTGCTGGGGGTAGATTGGTACTTCTGGGTGGCTATGGAATGTAGCCTCGTCTGGACATTCGCTTTTCCGGAAACATTCATCTTGTTGAAACCATGTGTTACGATTGCAGCCAGCAAATTCCAGTAGCATCGGTCCCAAGAACTCTCGTTACATGTTTGCGCGGGATATTAGATTCAAATGTCAGCGAATTCTTGGCCCACCCTATAAAGTATCTAAATAACATGCAACCACAGATATTTTCAGATACTGATACTTTGACAGGTGAATTTTTTCATTGGCGCGTTTTACGACGGCGTGTATTTATTGGGTATGGCTCTGAACGAGACCCTGACAGAAGGTGGAGACATTAGAGATGGCAGGAATATCACGAGACGAATGTGGGGAAGAGATTTTCATGGTAAGTTTACTAATGATCATTGTATCTAAGACAGTCAAAATATACGGCCTTGGAATCTGGAATATGTCAGTTTTCATACGTCTTTGAAAATTAGTTAAGTTGATAGTAAGTTCATCTTTCGTTAACCAAATTACTACGAACCATGTAAATTTCTTTAGACCGAGTGAGGATATGAACTCGTATAGTTCACCATTGAACAACATGTACATTAAGTTTTGATAAATAAAACATAATTGGCCGTGTGGTGGCGGATTAAGAACAAATAGTGTTATCACCCCTATTCATCCCGTGGGTGTCGGCGACTAAGGGAACATTAATGTAGAGTAAGTAAGTATGCAAGACAACATCATTACAAAGAGAAGGAAAACTTGAAACAAACCCTGTTCCAACCCGTCTGGCCAGCGTGGTATAGTATGCCAAAACTTCCTTGCTCAGGAGAGGCCTATGTCCAGCAGTGGACTGTAAAAGGCTGTTGATGAAATAAAACTCAGAAACAATCTAATGTTAGAAAAGAAAAATGATTTATATTATTTTGGTTTCTTTCAAGGGTGATTTTTAACATATGTTAGTTGAGAAATATATATGTATTGTATATAAAACATATATTTTTTACCGTGTTAGTAACATACTCATTATGCTTACAAATAAATAAGTTTAAGCTATTTTGTTTTTCAGTAAATGTATATGAATATGGTAGTTACATTAATTTTTTTTTATCTGTCTGTCTGTTTATTCTGGCTAATCTCTGAAATGGCTGGAGTGATTTTAATGACACTTTCACTGGAAGACAGCTGATGTTATAAGAAGTACTTAGGTTACTTTTATTTTAGAAAAAAATAAAGTTGAAATCAATGTAATAGTAAACAATATCCTATTTAAAAGCAATAAAAGCCGCGGGTAATACCGCGGGGCGCAGCTAGTAATTTAATATAACGGACAATATATTGAAGTTCAAAGCGCAGATGCGTGTAATTTGTTCAAGTATTCATGAGTTTGGAAGCAAGGGTTCGAAATATTTTTAGCTCTAGCAATATCGGAGATACAAAGCAGAAATACCTACAGAATTACTAACGTGCTTCATTTTGCGACTCGCATGAAATAAGACACATAATTTAAATATTGAATGTCAATATTCTACCTTCTATGGGCAAATAAGGCAAGACTCAAATGTTTTCTCAGAACATAAACATGTACAATAATAATTAATTACACTTTTGGAGTTGTTTAAGTTATACCAAACAAAAGTTTCACGTAATTACTGTTTCCTCGTAGCATACTCACTGTTCTGTAACGAACCTTACAATAGCTATTAAAATTTAAACAAAAGGTACAACCACCATTTATAAATACTTTCATTGTTATTCAATAAGCACAATAAAATACATGCCAACTATGGTTCATTCAACTTTGTTGTTTTAATGTTGACGTGAATTTCAGATTTCGTTGATAAGTTTAATATCTCTATTTTTATCCGAAAAGATAGGCAGAAATGGCGACAGGTAATACCTGCATATATCTACGCTACGATAACCAGACTGCTGATCTGGATGTCGTAATAGCAGCTGTCCCCGGATACCTCCTATGTCAGGCGCAGAGTGGCACACCGTGTGGTTTTAGTCGGTCCGATTCCGACACACCGCCCCGCCGTAAACCCCGGTGGGGTGACGGCTCGAGGGGGTTTCCACACGTTAAAAAAAAAAAAAAAAATTAAAAAAACAAAAAAAAACGATAACCAGACTGCTGATAAACATGGCATATATTTCATAGCCTATTTCGACCACGGAGGCCAGTCATAACGGAAATCAACCAATAACACAGGAGACATTATAGTGCAGAAATGTGTGCGCATACACAGGTGCACTCTCTGTTCCCTCACTTCACAATCCGATGGGACGGTTATCCGACATGATCGGGGAGAGATCAGACGCAGGATCGGCAACTTTTCATTCTTTTCTCCTTCTAAATATACTACATTCACATTATTCATAAAAGTAATACCGAAAAATACATATAAAAAGTTGTAATGATAAATAATTTCTTTAATTGTTAATCATGAGTATCCTTATTTGTACCATATTTTGGTATATAACAAGTATTTTTCCAATCACGCTAACGGATAACATTTTTTGAAAATTTCTAAGTATGGACACATTTTTAATTCGTTTTAATTATTTACATACAATAATAACTGTGTATTCTTGTAAACAGGTTTGCGAATTTTGAACACATAGTATGATAGATTATTACCACCGTCACTGGTGGAGAAAGACTACGCTTTCTAAGTGTTCTAGCAGGCTGAAAACTTTGTTCACGTAGGCAAAAAGTTCTTTTAACATGGTATGACCGGTTGGTATAGGGTTTTCTTTCTTATTTTTTTCTTAAAAAAGACAACACCCGCACTGAGAATAAATCCTGTGTCACGGGGGACTTTACAAACATACAAGAAACGGACACAAGGAACACCTAGACTCAGAACAATAGTTTGCAGATCGCACAAAGTGTTGTCGCGCGTGATATTTGAACCCACAACACTCAGTGTAGTAGAGAACAGCGAGGCGACTACTTAAACCACAAGGTCAACTGTGCAGTCGTTCAAGGTTTTCGTTTTTTGTTTATTTATTACAAGTTTTTCTTTTCTTCACGGTGATGTTGTCCGGGAGGTAACAAAACCCCAAAATCTTCCCTATCTTTGCGGAACTCTAAGGGCGGCAACGCACTTGTGATTCTTAAGTTATAGGTATCAGGCAGTGATAGTCACTAACCATAATAGTCCTTAAATGTAGCTTGATTTTTATAACAGTGTCACTTGTGTCATTTTAGAACTTTCGAGGTACATTGTAAAAATGGCACGTAAAGAATGGAAATATTGGTAATATAAAAAAATGCTTGTTTAAATTTACTTGTTTTGTAGCCTTCTGTCACAGAGGTACAGCTGTATTTTACGGACAGTAGGTGACCTATGTACTTAGCCCCAATACGACAAAAAATGTGCAAATATTTACGTCATAAATACGCCGAAAAACTGTCTTATTGACCATATAAGGCTGTGTATATATCTGAAGACAAATAACTAAAATACGAATAAAACTCAAAGATAGCTTAACAAAGGATTTCGACCTCTTTGTATGGGCTACTTGCCTAGACATGGGCAATTTATTATTGAATACGCCTATACCCAACAACAAACGGCATTTTAGAAAGTATAGTGTCAAGTCAGTTGTATAGTAAAATAGCTTGAAATAGAAAAGCAAACACAACGTCATATTCATAGTACGAGTCAGCCACGCAGAGCGAATTTACAGGTGACAACGGCGGGAATAACAGGTTGACATAAATCAAGTATTGCTAAGATAAAAAAAAATACTTTACACACGTAACCATTTCATTTTATAATTTCTTTGGCAAAAGTTTTTAAAATTTCAAAGAAGAATGTTAATATACTTTTGTAGTTTTCGTAATAATTTGTCTAAGTAGTTTCGTTTTTTGCCTTTGAATAGTTTTCTCTACTCCATTTCTTTATTTATTGCCGTGACAACACTAACGATTACTACCTACTATAGTAAATCAAACAAAGATCTTAGAGAATAAAAGAGATTATTTTGATGTTATTGGATTGTGACCGTAATTTGTTAAATATTTAAAAATATCTATTTACAATTGCCATTATTACAGATCAGCAGTTCACATTCAGGCTAAGATTGGTCGGAGTCCTCTATTAGTAGGATTAAGTTTTCTAACAACCTTGATTTCGTCATTAGAAAAGTTTCGACGTAAAGTTAGATTAACGTAGTTGATTGGAGTACTGTGTGTATACATATATATCATTTTATAACACGTATATAAGACTTGTAAATTATATTAAGTAAAGTTTTAATCGACTTCTAAAAAGAGAGGACTTAGATCATTTCAAAAATTTTTTTAATTGATTCGCTTAAAAAAATTGAGACCGTGGATCTCTGCCGGCAAAATATTTTCTGTTTTTTTCTGAGTGGCCACTACTCATTTTTTATGTCTAAATTACTAATATTACTTTTCCTCCCTTAAATTATTAACGATAGATGTTATTGCAGGTATTACGGGCCACGTTCGCATTGATGCCGTTGGCGATAGGGATGCAGATTACGCTATTTTAGATCTCGATCCAGTTACAGGAAAGTTTGAGGTAAGTTACCTGGCTTTATAGAAACGATTTACCTGGTCTTTTCTTTTAGTTTTATCCGATTTCATGATAACCATTACTTGCTGGTGAAACTCAATACAGAAAATAATTATTTTAAACACATCATTTAAATCAGTCTATCAAATGCACACGATTTTTTAAACCCTTCTAACAGTTCCAGGTATTACCGTATTCCACCAATAAAACATACTCTTTGTTGTGTAGTCAAACTCTTTGTATGTAATCCGGTAGAGAGGCAATAATTCTATAATTTGTTAATGTCTCTAATTGCGAGCATCGTACGGACAAACGTGTATTGTGTTCAAATCAACCAAATGCTGTTAAATGAAACAGTATACGTAAGCACTTTGTCTGAAATTACGAACTAAACACGTCTCTATTACGTCTGGGTGCTAAATCTACATTTAGTACTGTTAATCCCTATGTGTCACACAACACCTTGTGATTCCGTGAATAGGATCTTCCTTTGTTAAATGTATATCTTTGTATAAGTTCTTCTAGGCATTGATTGTTAAACTTTTCTATACCTAGATGGAGAAGATGCCACAGGCCGCGCTGCGTAAACGTTTTTCACCATTTACATAAAAAAAATTGTATTTTAACAACTTTTAAAATAACTATCGATTACAGAATATTTTAACGAAATAAATACAATTTTCTCAGTTATCATTATTTATACTGTGAAAAATTTCAAAAGGTTAAACAACAATTGAATAATTCATTACGAATAACAAAGTGTTAATTGAACTAAGTTTATTCTCATTTCAATGGTGAAACTGTATTCCGGGCTTAGCACGGAATTGTAAGGAAGGAAAAAGCTTCTATTTTATTTTAAAATGAAAAGTAAATTAATGTTGTAGACAAATTTAATACGAAAAAAGAAAGTCAATTACAAGTTTCCACAGAAAACAGAATGAGTAGAAGGAAATAGAAATAGACATTTACATAACAACATGTAAGCAAGAAATTTATACAATCACTTCTGGTATCTAGACACAAAGTAGGAGTCACACAAACTTTCCCTGAGTTAGCTATGTGTAAACAAGTCCATATCGACTTTCTTCGTAATTAGCATAAGTTGGCCTTGCCTGAAATCCCTTGTAATTTCTCAAATTCTAATCAACCTATTACCATCCACCGCTGAACGAAGGTCTCACCCAAGGAGCGCAAACTATCCCAGTCTTGGGCAATCCGCATCCATCCGCTGCCAGCCACCTTATTGAGCTTACACTTACACCTTGTAACTTACACTTGTACGATAAAATATAGAACAAAAACCTAAAGCAACAGCATCTGTGCTGTTGTGTTTCGTTGGTGAGTGCGAGACCAGAGGCCCATTGATGTAGGGGTGATAGTTATCGTGGTAAGTGTGTGAGCCTTACACTGCCACGATGGCTGTCTACGTTCCCAATTGAGCGTGAAAAAGAATCTCATTAGACCACCATATTGTAGGCCATCATACTGCACTGTCTGCATTCACAATGAGTCTGGTGACCACGATTCTTGCATTCTGTTGAGTTTTCAGGCAGAGTAGAGTCACTTTGATAAACTATTAAACAAAATACATTGAAAAGCAAGATCATTTCGTATTAAAGCCTACATTCAATTATCGTCCTTGTTTGATTTTTTTTAAGTTTATTGAAGATAACAAAGTTTCAATAAAGCTTTATCACTGGTAATAAAAAGTATTAAGGTTTAGAATTAGATGAAATTGGATCATATGAATCAGCTAATACTCGTGGCAATCTAAACACCAAATTATATGCGCTTACTAAAGTTTCAGACAAAACACTTCTAGTTTCAGTGTCAGTGTTAGAATTAATATAGGGAAGTGACACGACTGTCGTGGATTACCTTACTAAAGTCATCGAGACATTTATTACCTTTTTAACAGTGCTATAAATTGTGTTTTATAGGTGATAAATTAAGTACTGTCTTTATTTTATTTAAATTTTTATAGACTACTCCCACACTCGGTATGTATCCTGTGGCGTACAACATACAACTACTACAAACATGCATGAATCGAATACAAAGTGTCTAGACTCGAAACAACAATTTGTGTATCATACAAAGTGTTGTTTTATGTGGGGATATAGCCACGGCACTCATATTTCTGGGAAGCGTTGAACTGATTGAGATACACGAGATATTCCGAATAATATCTTTAAATCTTTTTCGTTATATAATTATATACTTCTACGAAAGAGAATTCTGTACATTTCCCCTAGTGTGATTGATTGTTGTTTCGTTGTTCTTAGTATTTGTTATGAGGTAAAAAGGATGTGATTTCTTCACCCACCTACATGGTCCTGATGTTTTTTACTTTATATTTCTGGTATTTTTCACTGTATATAAAACCAATTATATCGCAGAAATCGTTACAGAAAGTCAATAATCATCAATATTTTTGTTAGAATTCGAAGAGGAGGACTATCATGTTAGTCAACACCATAGCTACTGTCGATTAATAGACCTCGGGCTCGGTTCCCGAGTCGGACCAAAAGTGTTATTGGGTTTTTCTTACAATAATTTTATGATAACAACCCGGAATATAGAAGTTGGTGGTGTTTAACGCCCGTGCCTAAGAGAACATCAATGACAATCGTTATTGTGAAGCTCCTTCATATACTGAATGCAGTTCATCCTCAGTGTTGCGGGGGTCCGATGCTCACTCCGTAAAAAAGCTGACATGGAGGCAAAACTGATCTGACTGAACCAAATGATCTTGGGATTAGTTAAGCTTAGGCAGATGCGTGAGGTTATTGGCAGTATTACACATCTTCCTTCATTTTGGCAAAATCATACAACGGCCGGCAACACTCTTGCATCTCTTGAGTAGCACTGTTGAAGGGTAGCCCCAATCACTAACATCCAGTGAACCGTCTGGTAGTTTGTCCCCTGAACCATAGCAAATAACTATAACATAATGATATAATTGTTATTTATCACTTAGGTGGTAGCCTTTTATCACGGCTTGAACAGCAGTTATAAGCCGGTAGCTGGGAAGGCAATCCATTGGCCAGGTGGTCGCCGTGGCCCGCCACTTGATACCCCAAGATGTGGCTTTTTAGGCAACGATCCAATGTGTCAGGGTGGTGAGTATTTCGATAATGCCTAGAAGTCCATTATTCTTTTTGTAATTTACACACATTAAAGGACATGACGATCAATTCTTGTAATAAAAAAAATTAAAATTCAATCTCGACCTACTTTCGATCTTATAAAATGAATCCTCGTAGTAAAGTACGAAACATGCAGCGTTGACTGTAACAGTATTACATCGTATTGTGACAACAAGTTGGACCGGAAATACTGCTGGTTTCAGTTTTAATTCACTATTTATCTTACTAAGAGAATATCTTTTATGAGTTTAGTAAAATTAAAGTATATTGAAATTGAATTTAAAACGAATTTTATAATGAGAATTGGCATTTCGAACATATACGTTTTATTCAAAAATAATTTCGTAGCACTTCGTAGCGGCTCTACGGAGTGCTTCACGGTACTCATCAACAAGTGTATTAATACATAGTTCTAAATACGTAGGTAACAATAGAATAATAAATTTTTTTTTCATTTACTGGAAACTATTTTCTACTTTAACATAAAATTACCACTGTAAACAAAGTGACAATACTAGTAATGACAGTGTGACCTTGGCCTGCTCGAGCTATTGTTTACACTCTAAGAACCTTCTCTATAAAAACACAGCCTTTCTTTCCATTGTCTTATTCTTATTTACTTTTTGAAATAACTACTTTCATTTAGTTAAATCAAATTATGGGTCTTTAATACGCGTCTCGGTACATGCATAATGAAGAATGAAGAAAGCAAGAATGAAGTGTGTATGTGTGTGTATGTGTGTATGTATGTACGTATATATGTATGTGTGTATGTATCTATGTGTGTGTGTGTTCGTATGTATGTCAGGTTATCTTGTATATCGTTATTATATTTGTTGCACGCTGCTGGATCAGAAGCTCAGACTGTCATAATCTATTGTTTCATCGGATTGGCAATATTTTTAATATTTGCTGTAACAGCTGCATGTATTGCCTACAAGTAAGTTATACTAGTTTTAGGAATATCAATAATATTCTAGTGTAAGTAAGTATTAATGTAATTAATCCATTATCTGATAGATTTTCTGTCATATAAAACCTTTTTTAATGGTTCATTACTGCAACGGGCCGAACAGCAAAGTTTCATATTGTTTTCAATTTTGTTTAAAACAATACACTCGTTATCGTTTTGTAATCTTTTGGGAATCTTTCTTTGTAGGAAGGTCCCCTTCCACCCGTTGGGTGTTTTTTTAAGAGCCTTTCAAAGTGACTCTAATCTTGTTGTGTTATATTTTTTAAGTTAATTAGCACTTTTAACTTAAATATGTCACTAGAGGTAAGTATTAGACATGATACTATCTTAATGAATGTGTGTGAAATTTTTTGAGCCCAAACTAAGGTTGTCTAAATACAAAACAGGCAAGCACGTATGGACGCCGAGCTCAACAACACTTCGTGGCGTGTTCGACCTGAAGAAGTGCTGGTGGAAGTAGGGACTGGATTAGGAGCCAGCCCGGCGCTTCACAGCATCAATGAAGTGTACAAAGTACGTTTTACTTATTGCTATGATATCAAATTGTTGTATAAAAGAAAAATTAAGTTACATGTCGAAATTGTCTATGTCTGCCACAGACAACAATATAAATCTAATAATCTCAAGCTCACGTAGCACCTAGTTTTTTTGAAGTGAAAACTTCTTTAGGCGCGTTGAGCGTTTTGGTAGAGGGTAAAATCCTCGGTTCGCGTCACCGACATGCTAACGATAATAGTATATCTATAGCTATGGAGAATATGATATTATATATTATATATGAAATTTATAATTATTATATATTATATATGATATTATATATTATATATAGCTATATATGAAACATAAAAAATTTCATATAATTTTTGCATATAGTTTTAATTACTCTCAACTTAATAGTTCCGTTTTCACTTCTATCGGTTTCTTGGTTCTAAAGTAAGCAAGTAATAAAAATACATGTTGTAGAGAGACGAGTGTCATATCCTTTGATCAGGCGAGGTGATCATGCCGTGCAGGCAGCGGTATATACTAATCGCTGCGAGAATTACTATATTGTGATTCAGGATTATTAGTTGCTTCGTAATTTATTATTCCGTAGTTCGATGTATCTTCGCTAGATGGCGTTGTAGTATATGTTTTGTTTACGTTGTATGTGGAAGTTACCACCCATGTGATATTATATTAATTCATTCCAGCATTGTGCATAGAACATCCAACAAATAAATAATGTCTCATTACGCTATGAACGATTACTTTATTATCAAATTATTATTAAAAAAGTTGAGAAGAAAAAGAACAAGAAAATTTCTGAACAAGTTAAAATGAAGGTTAAATCGTCATAAATTTTAAAGAAAAGTCTTATTAAGTTGAGACAATAAGTACCGAGTACTATTTAAGTATTTATGAAATTGAATAGGCTTCTTACAAAGACGCGGCATATCTAATTAGCAATAAATTGTAAAACCATTTTACCAACTTCAAAGTTCGTACTTTTTAAGGTTACCTTTGAGTAATGATAACAAGGTGAAAATTAGATTCAACATCTTTAATGAAGAATATAAATGTAAATTGGTAAACTCAAAGTTACAAATATTAATAGTGTTTTTGATAGCATGCAGGTTATGATATAAAAGTTTGGATTACGAATCGAATTAGTTAACACCCCTACAAATACTTGTTTGGCTATACTATGAGCAATATGATGATGTAATATAGCTATTATATGTAGTGTTATAACTATTTAATAGAAAGAAAGTATGAGGTAAGTAATGACTGATTTAGACAATAACTTCGTTAAAATGTTCATAATACACTTACGTCTAGCTGTAAATTGTATGTAGCTGTCAGTCCATAGTGTGTTAAAAATAATGATAACAAAATCGTTAATAAGACGAATTATATGACATCGTTTGAATTGTTATTGGAACGAACAGATTGCTCGATGATTATAAACCCACGCGTTTCCAATTAAAATTATGTACTTTTTCTTAGGAAAATGTTGGTCGACTGGTTTGGATTTTTTTTTATTTATATTCTCATAAATATATACTGTTACTAGCTCTCCTTGGGGTGGAGTACCCGAGGCAGTACCGGACCTGCCTCGAACATGGGCACACCCTCCCTGACACTGTCTTCATTTACCGTCGGCCAGTACAAGGGTAACCGCGTTGCTGTCAAAAAGATACACAGAAAAAAACTCGACTTGAACAAGAAACTACTATGGGAAATCAAGCAGGTAAGTGGAAAAACAAATTTATCTGTTAGATAAAGAATGACAGAGACAATAAAAAAGGAGGGATAACTATTTTTATATAACAAAACCAGCTGACTTAACAAACGATGTTCTGTCTATAATATGATATGTGAAAAATACTATACGACCTATTCTTATACCTATACTGTTTTCAAAACAAAGTCATGTAAATAGGTCAAGCTGTTTCAAAGGAGTGTACCCGCAAACACAGACACACAAGATATTTACACAAGGTAGTTAATATTCGAAAATACAATGTTATTTCATATAACTAATTTGTTATATGACTTTTATCATGTTGCTGATTAAAATTTTACTCACATATTGGTTTCGTGCATATTGTTGTCAATCTGGTAGTTTGGAATGGAAAAATTGAGATAAGTGAAATAACAATATTAAAATTGCAGGTTTGTTAAAAAGTTTTTAATGTAAGTAGGTCGCAGTCGGTTATCTGTAACTTGACCTTTGTCTTGGCCTTGGCGTTTGTCTGAATTGTTGTCTGTGCAGTCTCTACTATTTTATAACCATCAACAAAATAACACATTTGAATGAAAAGTAAATAAATTAGTAAAAGATAAACAAGTTTCTAATCAAAGTCTTCATTTGATCGTCAGTTTGCAACATTACATTGTCTTTGCAATGTTAATTTCGGGTGTAAGAACTTTTTAATCATGTTTTGTTTATTAGTATTTTTGATATGTAAATTGTAAAATGTATTCTTGATCAATAAACATTAATATAATTAGTTCAAGCAGATTATTAATTATTAAAACCGTCAGAAACCAATAGATATTAACACATAATAAATTTATACCATTTTGCTAAGCTAAATAAACGTTAGCCTACAGTAAATGTTATTATGTTAATTGTTTAAAGTATAATTATCGTTGCGTCGTACTTTGTAAAGATTTTTAATTAACTCTTAAAATTATCATATCACATTACATCAATAACTTGCTGGATGTAGACCTCAGTTGCTACATGACATTTTCTCGTCTTAATACTGCAGTGTCTCAAGAGAAAACTTTTTGAACAGTAGCCAGTGATAGTCTATGGTAGGGAGACGTGGTCCTACACACAAATCATGATTACCGATATTGCTCGGTGAATTGCTAAACTTAAGTGGTAGTAGCCGGGACTTATTTCTCAGACATAACACGGCCGATGGGGTCAAAAGTTCTGGAGTTACGACCACGTACTAGAATGACTCCTATTAGATACTCGGCAGAACTAATGAGGGTTGTGGGAGGTCGTTAAATGTGGCCAGCACAGGATCGGTGATTGTAAAGAGCATTTCAGCAGGCCCTTGTCCAGCAATGGACGTCTTTCGGTTGAGATGATGATGATGAAATAGTACTCAGTATCTAGTGTCTTAAGTAAATGGCATTTATAATCGCCAGTTCTATTCATCCATTGCTATAAAAATAATAGTTAGTGGGTACAATAATAAAACTTAATAGTAATAATATAATAACTAAATCTCAATGATCCAGAAGAAAATCTCACTGTATATTCACATATTTAACTATCTATAACAATGTATCTATAATATTAATAACTATATGTAATAAACTGTCCTTGTTATTTTTTACCAGGCTCGTAACGTGTCCCACGAGAATACAACGCGATTCATCGGTGCTTGTGTGGATTGCCCGTTAGTGTTCGTACTGACGGAGTACTGTCCAAAAGGTTCCTTAAAGGACGTGCTCGCCAACGATGAACTACAACTGGACTGGAACTTTAGAACATCACTAGTTCATGATATCGTACAGGTACAGAAACTTCACATTTTTTAGCTTTATATCTTACAGTTTACGCAAAGATAAGGTTTTACTTAAAATTGAATAGTGAAATTTTATATTTTAAACAACATTATATAACTTTATTCCATAATTTCTAGTCAAAAAAGAGATTAACCCGAAAAAAGTGATATTATCCTGCGTAATTTGTTCACTTAGTTGACTCTTACGACATCCATGAATAAATTGGACGGTAATTCGTTAATACAAGGAAAAGTTATATTTGAATTTATAGTCATATTGATGTTCATTAACGTGTTTTCAAATACACAGCTGCTGAAAATAAAATAAGATAATCAGAATACTAGCTAACGAACCTGGAGCCTGCGAAAAATATTGCCAAATTACGCCGTAAAATAGATGTTTATTGTAAGACTTTTTAGTTACGATTTAGTGTTGAAATAAATAACTTCTATTTTACTTTCACATATTTATGAACAAATTGTAACTGAAAAATTTTCAGTTTTTAATTAAAGTGCTCCCTTTGCTGTTCTATTTGTTGGAGAGTTAGTTATATGTAGCTTCGTGGACTGCTCTCGGGCTACTCGGGTCAATACTAAATTGTGCATTCATTGAATAGTGAAGTTTTTAATAGAAATCTTTGGACAATCAGTGAATAATATAAATGTTTGAAGTATCTTTTATGCGCCATTTCTAAAAGTAAACTCGTTGAGATAGATCTTATTCTTGTGTCGTTCGTCTATCACGTGTTTGTGAGCCGATGTCAATTGTTATTTGAATTGACTCTACACAAGACTCTTACTATTATAATTCTAAAAGAAATATTTCAATTAAAAAGGTGGCAAATTAAAATATGAAAACTACAGCTTCGTACAATTTATCATTAGACATTGAATTCACATTTTTCTTTAAATAAGCTTAACTTTAGTTTTGTGTGCAATAGGGATTATTTATCATTATAAAAGTATATAGGTATGAGGCTACTAATACATTAAAGGACACTGTTTATTTTTTTAACCTGTGCCACTCTGCGCATGAGATAGGAGGGATCTGAGAACAGTTGTCATTATGTCATCCGGACCTCTCCTAGCGCCTGCTTGCTAGCGGGACACCATGTTCGGGTATAACTTTCTATTTACTTGACGTACGGCACACGCGGGCGCCGCCTCCGCCTCGGATGGAAGGGAAAACCAGTCCCATCCTATCCCGGTTCGCCGGCGGCGAATTGGGTCAGAGTGGAAATCGTCCTCCCGGGCCTTCTCCACCGCCTCCTTGTGCAAAATGACATCTTCGTAGAAGGTCGCTACCGCGGTAAAACATCTTTCACTACCGACCATGGAGACATTAAAGGACAACTACACCAATCTACCATCTTGCCTGCTTCTCCGCCTGAATGTATATCGGATATTACGGTAAAAAGTAACTTATGTAACTCGCGGATAATGTAACATACCATTGGTATAACAATTTGCAAAATCGGTTTCAAATCAAAAACAAAAACACTTACATTTATATATATTAGAAGTTAGAATTGTTATTGTTGGAAACACAATTTATTTGTGTCTTACTCTCACATTAAAGAGCTCAGAAAAAATTAGAAAGACAAACATCTCTGATTAAAAATTAGTAAATATTTACACTTAACCGGCCGCAGCCGAATTTCATTCGCCGGTACATATACCACCTTTTTCCTTTGAAATAATAGTTTTACGCTGTGCAAGGAGATAGAACATACAGTATTGATATTATTAACATTTTATTCGAGACGGAAATAGAACGCCCTAGAATGTCAATGCACGATCCCAGTTATTGGAGCAACTACACATTTTCCACATTTTCATATATCACAGAAGCTAGTTTTCTCTGTTTTCAATTACAACCCGTGCGTGAAATCGATTTTTGTAATACAGGGAGGAATTTTAAAACCTCCAGGATTTGTAGCAAATAATATATATGTATACAAATATATGTATATATGCTAGAATAACAATGGGTATTACATACCTTTGAGCTGCTAGAGGTTTCGACGAGTTGTATTGACCGCAGTCACAGGCTGACTGTCAAATTTCGTGGGTTTTTTTCTTATATGCATAATACCTAATTATATATTGTGCACGTTTGAAGGAAAGAATGTAAGTCACAAAATATGTAAAATGTGAGACATTCAGTCGAATGGACATGGTCATATGTTAAATTTTTACTGTTTAACTTTTAAAATAATTCTCCGACTTCAATGTAAATTCGAATCGTATCGCAATTTTAGTTGGTGAATGAATTGCAATAAACTTCTACCGTTAGGGATGGTATTCTTTCTTTAAGTTCTGTTTCCATCTTAAAGATGTACTATGGCTACATTATTTTTGAAGTCTGTGTCGAAGATCTTTTGTTTTCTTCTTTTTAGGACAATATCCACATTAGGAATATATGTATCAGTTGCCGACGGGTGACTTTGCAAGACGTACAAGAAACGGACGCAAAGAGCACCCAGACAATTTGTGGAACACATGAAGTGTAGTCCCGTTTGAGGTTGAACCCACAACACTGTGCACAATGGCGACCACTTTAACCACTTTACCATCCGTGCAGTCTATTATACTCGTATAACGAGTATAATAAAGTTTCAAACGTTTTTAAATTTTTATAATTTATTTGATTCCTTTTAATGTGTGAAAGGATGTGTAAATTATGAAGTCGATATAGAGATGCTGCTTATTCGTAAGTCTCTTGAAAAACTATAAATCAACCGCAAAGTGAGAAGATAGAAACTCAACAACATTAAAACCAGAACTCGACAAAACTTAGTTAATAAATCTGTGAATACTACTTCCACACATTGCCGATAGTTTGGTATCTATTTAAATATACACTTTCTTGAGTTGAATCGCCTGAAAAGAAAAGTGCCTTAATACGTAGAAAAGTGAATCCCTAGATCTGCCAGTTGGAACCTAGTTGCTGTCCTGCGTATCAAGAATATACCCTAAATTAGTCCCTGTAGTTGAGTAGATTAGATCTATTTAAACGTTTGCTGCCAAGTACGTGAGTAGAAAATACAGAACAGTGCTCTTTATTGGTGAATTCGTTCCAAGGTCTACTAAGAGTCGAAAGGTCAAAGCATATTCTTAAAATTGTAGGTTTTACTTGATAGTTATAATTTAATTTATGAAGGCTGTGTGCATATTTCGGCCTATTGAAAATAAAAGTAACTATCACAGTTAAAATCCTAAAACAGATAATATTCAAACTCAAAAATTCCGTTAAACGTGATTAGTATTAAAGTTAATGGGTGTGATTTTTGTCTCAACTTATTTTTAGAGAATGTTATGTTAATTATGTCCAGTACATTATGTATTTAAAGTTTTAATTTATATAGCTTTTGTTTATACCTACTTGTTATGCTAATATTATTACAAATATTACAGCATCATATTATGGCAGCAATGATAGTTTTAATAGTTAATCGATCAAATAAGTTTTGTATCTTGAACCATTACGTATACCCACTGGTATATATTAAATTGTTATTGCTGACTTTTAAAAAAAACGGTAAAGAGTTTTAAGATATTAAATAAATGGTTATTATTTTGATGTTAACACAATTTATTTGCAAGGAAGCAAGAGAGTATGACAACATGCTAGTTCCATTAAATAAGTCCTAAATATCAAAAAATGTTTATTTCGGTGATATGTTGTTACAGAAGCAATCCCGAATAATTATGTTATTTTAGCATTAATGCAATTTCGTTGTTTAGGGCATGTGCTATCTCCATGGAGGTTTGGGTGCTCACGGCAAACTTCGTTCTTCAAACTGTCTCATCGATGGTCGCTTCGTACTCAAGATCTCCGACTACGGACTCAACACGTTATGCACACCCACCGATTTAATAAAGGACGACACTTATTACTACAGTAATGTATAAAATTATTTATTAAGATACTTTATGTGATAACTTTTTGTGAATTATAAATAAGTGACCGAATTGAAGCTTAAAATTATTATATAGAACAGATACATATTATACTGAAATTTAGAGAATCCTGATTTGATCTGTTTTTTTGATCTGGATAGATAGATAGCGCGGCTGGTAATCTAATGTATTTATACAAAATAATAATAATTACTTTTGTTTTATACAATATTATTCTTACTTAACACGAAATCTGTAAACAGTTTCTTCAGAATCAACAATAGAAATTACTGTGATACTTTTTAAGTCATATTATATTTTATCCCAAAAGTCAATTATTATTTTTTTAAATAGGTCATACAGTAAATTAGGTAAGAATCGGCGGGCTTTAAAATTGGTGTATTCCTCATTCCTTGTACACCCTGCATCCCCATTTCTATCTAATATAACGGGCGCCGGCAGCAAATGTTCATTGACGCATTAGGTGACTAATGTTCCGCCAGGACAACGATACAACTAAATAAGCTGATAGCTTAGTGAGATTTTTTATTTCTGTTTCTTGTTTTATTTTATTTACAGTTTTTACAATATGTTTTGAGCTGTTTCTGCTTTTGTTCTAAGTAAGAATAACTTCGTATGGATGTTTTCTTAACTATGTTACTTAGAAGACTATCATAAAAGAACAAAGAAGACCTTAATACCATTATTTATTAGATGTTAGTATGAACACATACGTTAGTAAGAGTCAGATGTGAGTTAGGATTAATTATAATTGAATTACTAATGTCAACTAACTTTTTTTAATCCTAAATAATCTTTGGAATTTAATAAGGTACCAAGCACGTTCCTTCGCGTTGACACAACTCGGAGATTTTGTCTCGCTAATATATAAACATTGCCCAACGGCTGGGTTCCTTAACTATCCTTTTTCCTTGTTCTACTTATCTGTAACAAATATTTACAGGCCCCGCATATCAAAATACTTAATTTTATGATCCTTTTTTGAACCTATGCAACACCGTATAGTCTAATATTCATCTAATAAAGCCCAAATACCTAATGGTCTTTTAAGAATATTGCAGATCAAACATACACATACAAAATAATTGTTCTACTCTAGATTTTTTGAACACATTAAAATAAAACGTCATAATACATAAAAATTAAAGTCCAGAATTTTTCTTAAAATTATGCGTACAGTTATCTTACTTTTAAGATCTGTTCTAATACAGAAAGTTGTTATTTTTTTTGTGTAGAACTCCTATGGACAGCACCAGAGTTAGTAGCGGGCAGTATCTACCCTGGTGCGGCAGCATCTTTAAAAGGCGATGTGTATAGTTTTGGCATTATACTTGAGGAGATAGTACTGAGAGCTGGACCCTTCCATCATTATACAAGCACTATGTCTAACAAAGGTAAGTTACACACTTATAAACTATATTAGTATTACAGTGGACCCCCGGTAATTCGACAAACGTTTTGCAGGGCAGTGTCGGACTATCGAATTTGTCGGATTATAGAGTACTGCCTAAGACCCCCTATAGTCTGGATTTTTTTTTACAAAAGAGTACCTTGTAATCCGACAAATTACAGACAAATGATAAAATTCTATATGTTGTCTTCTGGGCTTGTGACGATATACGTATGGCATGGTAGTCGTAGGAATGTATACGTAATGCACAATGAATAAACGCTAAGCTGCACCGCTATCACACAGTCAAATTCAAACTAAGCAATGGGAATTGAAACAATACCTACGCGTGGGGCACAAGTTGCAACCTGTTGGTCCGGATTAGACAGGGGCCGGATTACCGAGGGTCCACTGTATTATGTCACACATTACATTTTGTAGCTGCACATACTTTACGTTTTGTATGCTAAAGAAAGCGGGAGCTCTTTATTTAATTACGAGGACTTGTAAAACATTACTATGGCCCCTGATTGAATACAAAAAACCATTTGATATATTATAAAATTGTCTATTTACGAGAAAGTTTTAGATCGAGTTTATTTTTTAAAAATTACATCGTCTAAATGCCGAAATTTTCGGATACTAATCGGCAAAGAGACCGCGAGATCGTCGAGATCTCTTCGCTGATTTTTTGTTTTAGTTGATGTGGTGTATTTGGTTTATTGATGTAGACACGATTCTTCAAATAACCTCATAAAAAGAAGTCTGCTGGAGATAGATCTGGAATTCAGGATGGCCGTGGAATGTCACCTCATCTGGAAATCAGCTTCAGAAACATGTCTTTGACCACCGGCAGGGACTCATTGAATGTGTGACAAGTGGCTCCGTCTTGTTGAAACCATGTGTTACGATTGTAGGCAGCAAAATTCAGTAGCATCGGTCCCAAGCACTCCCATAATATTTTCACATATTCAGCAGAAGTAATAGTAACTGAACGGCCACTACAATCTACCAAAAAATAGGGTCCAATGATTCCTTCTGCTGAAACTGCAGCCCATCCAGTTAACTTGAGAGAATGAAGTGGTCTCTCGTGTTTAGCTTTGGGATTTTCACTGCTCCAACATCTGCAGTTCTGTTTGTTTACATGTCCATTGAGATGATAACGAGCTTTGAAAATAAGATATTGTCAAAATTTTCGAATCGTTCTAACATTGTTTAGGGATACGACTTGCGCAAATTTAAATCATTAGGTTTTAGTTCCTGCACTATCTGGATCTTAAATGGATGTAATTTCAAATGTAATTTCAAAATACGGCGTGATAATGTGTTTGATAACCCTAATTCAGCTGAACGTTTGCCCGTCAATAAATCTGGATTACGTCGAACAGAAGCAGCAACTTCCTGCACGTTCTCTTCGATCCGAGAAGGCCGTGGGCCTCCAGTTTGATCCCGTCTCTTCGAACTTCTCCACCCATTACTTTATATAAGGAGCACACAGACACTGATTTAAGTCGTGTAAATCGTATTCAACACGAAATAAGCATAGTAATAAGCGAACTGTTGTTTAAATGAAATTGTTTCATACAGTAAGTGCGCTGCGGCCCCGTGAAGCTATACATTGTGACAAAATTTCCGAAGAACAAGCTAGTGATCCCGGCGCCCCACGCGGTATTTGTTTACGCGAGATGTTAGATTCCAATGTTAACTTCTTGGCCCACCCTGTATTATTTCATTATTTAATCTTATCAAAACTGTGGGTAATTGGTTAAATTATTTTTTTTTAATTCGAAGTAACTTTACAATAATTTTGGATTAAAATCTTTTCTATTTTCGTATAAAACCAGGAGATGGTAAACTTTTAATTAAGTTTAGCCTATAAACCCTTGTTTTGATAAATGGTTAAGTAATAAGAAGCTTAAAACTCAATAGACTCAACAGAACTAAAAGTTTGACAGTTATGATTTGATTTACGCACAATTTTAACAATTAGTTGCCAAGTTTAAGCAACTGTCGAAAAGATAATTTATCTATGACTAAAGTTATTAAAGTATGCGCTTGTTGTGCTACATTATTACTGGTAAAGCAGATTAGGGTTACGCAGGCCTTTGGATAATGATGTACTTACATATGTACGTCTAATAAAGAAAGACAATTAAAAAAACTTGTAAAACAAATTTAATGTTATTTTTTCTTTTTTTTTAAAGACAAAGTCCGCAATACGAATATATCCTGTATCACAGGGGTTTAATAATCATACAAGAAACAGACACAAAGAACACCCAGACTCAGAACAACTATTTGTATATCACAGAAAGTGTAGTCCAGTGTGGAGTTTGAACCCATAACACTCGGCGTAGTAGAAAGCGGTTTGGCGGCCACTGAAACCAGTAAATCGCTATTCAAGCATAGTATTCAATATTCAACATCAATCTTAACTTGTTTTTATGAAAGGACTTACAAAAAATAACAAATTAACAAGTTTACTTGAATAATAACCAGTGTCGTCGGAAGTTATTTCAAAGTTTTCATTTTTTCCAACTACTTTCTAAATTTGCAATAAGGTTTTGGAACAAACTCATTTATAATATTCCCTCGTCAAGCAGAATATTTTAAAATAAACTAAATTTTATTACAGTTACCTTCAATACCTAGAAAACTTCGTCACAAAAAGCCTTTGTAAAGGCTAGGTCACACGAGACAAATTTGAAGATGAGATGAATTATATAATTGAAATTGATTTTTTAATCCTTAACCACGCTTATAATAAACTAAGTAATATGACTAGCAGTTCTTACTAACTTTTATACACCCATATAAATTTCGGATTAAATAAAATAAACAACAAAAATAACATTATACTTCCCGCTTTCACGAATTTTATATCGCAATACCGCGAACACGACACAAAACGCCTAATAAACGCAAAAAATACATTCACATAGCGCAATATAAAACTTTTATTGAACCAGTTTTACATACAATTTGAGTTTTACATCATATATTACAAGATTTTTAGCCGAATTAAAGATAAAAATGTTACGAGAAATTACGGGATATTTCGGAACTGGTGACGCTAAAGCCATCTGGGTACTGTTTGCGTAGACGAAATATAGAATATTAGTGCACAATTACTGATGTATGGTATAAGCAGTCTAATGTTACAACAATTAACGAACAATTTGTATCCCGCACACTGTTAAATATATACACAAATTTAATTTGTATCGCATTATGATTTAGCTGTATAGGTAGCGCAGTGGCAGGTCTGCTGTGCGAGGTCTCAAGATTGATACCCGGGTTGAACCAAATGTTTGCATGATCTGTAAATGTTTGTTTCGGTGTTTAGGTATTTTTATATATAATATATATGAACTTACTATGCATATTGTATCAGTAGTCTAGTACAAGCTTAGCAAGATGTCCGAAAATACTATGCTATTTTTTTTATAAATTATTATATTATAACAAATTAAAGACATAGACATACAGATATGTTCCTTACAGAGTCATCAAAGTATATCACATTTGGTCTTACTTTGTGTTCTAGCCTTTATAATGTTTACAACTTCATGGTGAGCTATGTCTATAATGAAATTCTATTTGAAAAAAAAGATTTTAAATTGGGAAATGTCTTATATTACCTAAGGATGCTTTCTCACAATAAAAATGCTAATAAGAATATCTTATTTGTTTTCATTAGTTTGACGCTTTAAGCTTTGGTTTTTATCCATGCAATTGAATTATTGTTAGAATGTATTTTACAGACGGACCCGCGCAGTGTCATGTGAACAAATTTGTTTACCATAAATAAAGTTATAGTGAACCAACCTTTTAAGATAGACATATACTATTTTAAGAGCTTTTAAAGTTTTTCATACATTTTTTTTTGTAAAACTTTAACCGTTTACGCAGCGTATGCGATAAAAACTCTAAAAACGAATATTTTACCCCCGTTTTAGTAACATTTTTCAATAAAACTCTACTCCATTTGCCGTAGCCTGATTTTATATAGCCTTCCTTGATAGCTGGGCTGTGTAATATTGAAATAATTTTTCAAATCAGATCCGTAGCTCCTGAGATTAGCACGTTCAACCAAATTAAAAACAAACAAACAATCTCTTCAGCTGTATAATATTAGTATAAATTATTTAATTCTATTATAAGACAATCTCCATACTAGAAATATATCCTGTGTCGTGGGAGAGTTTACAAACATTTATTTAACTGGACACAAATAACACCTCATTAAATTTTTAATAATTTTATGAAATAATAAATACATTTTTGAAGTATATAGTACATTATTTATGCACAGTTTCAATTTTATACGCATTTTAGACATATGTACATAAATAGACACTCAATTACCTAATAATCAAGGTAAAAACTCCATTCGATCAAATATCATGTCGTTATCGGTAACCAAATATTACCTACTTCGATTAAATTGCTACAAAGTGTGGACTTTTACACATAATTTGCTCAATCTGTAAATGTGTGACACACATAAAACAATAATATGTGTATAGTTAATGTATGGTTATGGTTGTAAAGTCCGCCGCGACACAGAAATATTAGTAGTCCGGGAGCTGTCTTAAAAAAATGTATCTCATTTTAAATGTAAATATTATTTGACGAATTTTGGTAACCTTCGACTTAGTTCATTATTTCGTTACTTTAAGTTAGTTTTAGTTATGACTTCGTATAAAAAATGATAGTTACAATCTTACTTTCACATAATTTTTAACAGAGATCGTGGGTCGTGTGTGTGCTCGGGAATCCCCCACATTTCGTCCCGCAGTAGGAGTGAATGAGGTGAACACTACAGCTGGAGGTGGAGGTGGTGCTGCTGTAGAGCTGTTGGAGCTAGCCTCACGATGTTGGGCTGAGTTGCCTGATGATAGGCCGAGCTTCGATACTATCAATGTCAACTACATCAAGTAAGTAGTTACTGTACTAAGAATTTAAAACAATATTAGTAAAAACCAAGGGCAGTTCTTCACCTATTAAAATCAACTTTTTTTAATAGGAATTCGTAATATTTTGGTTTAATTTTTTTTCTATTCAATAGAATGATAATATACTAGTTTAAGGAAAGCCCAGTATTAGATTTTATATAAGAATCAAATGACAACAAGATTTCTATGGAGATTTTAGATATTATTCTTATTTTGTAATCTTTTTTTGATGGTGAGTGTGACAATTACGGAAGCCAGCGGCAGTGACAGTTTTGTTAAGTACAACTACAAGACACAAGACGTAACTCTTGTTGTTCCAAAAATATTAACGTGTTATTCAATTAAACCATATTTTCGCTATATTATAAATATAAATATAAATATAAATTATATAAATATAAAAAAATAATATGTTCCTTTTTTTTTACAAAAACTTTATAAAGGTGTATAATGTTATTATACAGACTGACTGGTGAGATACCTTCAATATTTGAGGACGTGATAGTATGCGAACATATATCATGAAATAAAATAACATAAAAACGAAATATTAAATAACTTCTTAGTAAACTTCGTACACAGTACACCGAGAGCCCAGTATTTAACTGCGGAATACTTGGACACCGCGCGGACTTATTTTTTAGAGACATTTCGATAAAAAATAAGCACCTATTTTTTTTGTATCATGTTAACGAGAATCGAGTACCGAGTACTCTCCATAAGTATTGTAGGTATCTCACCAGTCACAGTGTATATTTAAGCACAGCATTACCGCCGTTGTATTTTTGGTTATGATTTTCACACAACGCCATGAGAAATGTACTTCTCGAATACACATAAAAGTTATAGTTAATGTCTGTAGCAGACGTTTCCACAATGTCGGGTTGATAAGGGATGAACATTATTCTTTACGTAACCACGTTTTATCACTGTGCGTTGCTTTGTTTTGAAAATTTAGGTTATTATCTCACGTTTTACGTGTAAACGTATTTGAAACAATATCAATTTAAAATAAAATAGAATCAACTTTATGGTATATTAATGATTTTGTAAGAATATCATAGATGAAATATGCATTCCTATATTACTGCCACTTGTGCTATTTTTGTGTCCTTTAAACACACAAAAATTGCTCAAGTGGCAGTAATATAGGAAATATTATACTATATAGGAATTTTTTAATTCGTTAAGAAATATCTTTAAGACGATCAGTTGAGATAGACTTAACGTCAATATAATTCAATATACAGTAATCGACGTGGATTAAGTAAAGCGAATGAGAGTAATTTCTGGTATATTATTTTTCTATAAAAATAACTCGTTACAAAATAAAATAATATTGTAGTAAAGCAAAAGTATTTATTACGTATATAATATAAAATATTTTCAGGCAACAACCTAATATCCAGTTCGTCAATTTATACACAAAATAATTAAAATGAGAAATAATTTTTTTTTTACCCACCATAGAGGTTATCGTGACAACTTAATGGACGACTTGTTACGTCGTATGGAACAATATGCGAATAACCTGGAATCTCTTGTTGAGGAGAAAACAGAACAACTTTCGATGGAAAAGAGGAGGTCTGAAGAACTCTTGTACCAAGTGCTGCCAAGGTAAAGCTAACAAAGTTTACAAATTTAACGTTCTAGTATGTATTACACGGTTATATGAGACTCCATCATCTCAACACAACACCAACTCGGTCCCACTTTCTCCTTTTTTCTACGTGACAACACGTGCTGGCCTTGGAATTTTAGAGAGGTAGACATACGCTTTCGAACTAAACAGTTCGGTTCTTCCTTCCTCTGGTAATCAGTTAAATCCTGGACCTCACTACCAGCACTCGTGTGCCAACCTTTAAGAGAGGCGTGAAAGGGTATCATTTTGTTTTTATTTTGTATTTTGTTATCTGTTATTTGTATCTGTACCTATTGAATAAAATAAATAAGTCCCATTTGGCTGCCATAGTGTGTGTCATCACGCTGCATTGTTTGCATTGAAAGTGAGTATGGTGACCACCGCTCTTGGATTTTGTCTCATACTTTTCGTCAAGCAGGGTTACTCAGGTAGAGTTACTTTGGCAAGCTCTATACTCGTATTTATATAAAAAAAAATATATGTAAATAGTAATTTTTTTTATTTAAGGCTATGTTAAATTGAAAATTTATTAATTTTGTAGACTTAACTTAATTATCTGTCTCCTATTCTCTCAACTACTCTCCAATGTTGCAAGTGTAATTATATAAAAAAAAATTAAGCTAAACAAAACCAAAAAATATTAGAATCCTTTTTGAAACACACATTTCTTCTTATAACACGAATTGCTCTACCACGATATCTGGACTTTTTATGTGAAAAAAAAAAGATGTGACATTTCTTCATGTTTTTTACTACTTTTTATCTAGGCCTGTAGCTCAGCAGTTAATGGCAGGCGAGGTAGTCCAGCCAGAGAGCTGTGAATGCGTAACTGTGTACTTCAGCGACATAGTCGGCTTCACGGAACTGTGCGCCGCTTCTACACCGATGCAAGTAGTGGATCTGCTCAATGACCTGTATTCAACCTTCGACAGGATCATTGGATTCTATGATGTTTATAAGGTTACATTATCATTATTACATTTTAGAAGTAGTAAAATAAAAATATATATGTATATCGTAGGAGAGACAAATTTTAGCACAAACGGACCGGCTGTATACCATGATCTAATAGAAAGTCGATGTTAAATTGCTCTTATGTTGCTTTTAACCAAGTGAGTGAATTTACCGGAGCCTAAAACCTCCATGATTGTTTGGGGCGGTTCAAACGAAGGCAATGGTTTTGTGACTTTTGAGTTACAGATGGCCGTAGACGGTGGTAGTCCCTTGCCATTAGGTGAACTTTATTATGTTTAGGGCAGACAGAGACAACAGTTTGTCTCTTGCTTTTATTTTATATATGGTGTTCATTTTGGGTACTGTTTAACGCAGGTGGAAACAATAGGTGATGCTTACATGGTGGTGTCAGGCCTTCCAGCGCGTAATGGTGATCTTCACGCTCGGGAGATCTGCCTTATGGCGCTTGCTATCGTCGAGGCGGTTCGAGGATTTGTAGTGCGTCATCGACCGACGCACAGATTAGAGGTGAGTAAACGTTGCCATGTTTTTATGCCAATTTATAGCCTCTTTAATTCTCATGAACTACGAATATATGTCTAGTGATATTTGCTAGTGTGAAAATTTTTGTGAAAAAAACTTCATCACCACTGATTGCCTCGATGGCGTGGCGGTAGTGAAAGCGACTGCTGTGCTTGAGGTCTCGGGTTCATTCCCGGGTCGTACCAAATGTTTATATAATCTGCAAGTATTTGTTTCGGAATTTGAGTGTTTACTATGTATAATATGTATGTATTTAAAAAAAAAGTATATAAGTATTCTATCAGTCAGTCTAATTATCATATTACAAGCTCTGCTTAGTTTGAAACTAGATAGCGTTGTGTGTTAAATGTGGGAAAAAATATTAGTTTTTTTATTTTATTAGCTTCATTCCCGCAGTAGGCTTGCTTGACAATAGTATCTATATAGAGAACTTTGAAGGCCATGCTACGTTATAGTAAGAGAGATTGTTAAGAAAATGCACCTCCTACATTATATAAACCATCGCAAAAAATGTCAATACCAACATTATACGCAATTGCGTTTCTTGTCTGAGTAAATTTGTCTCAATATTTAAAAAGTTGAAATAAAAACTATGTTCCTCCTTTTCCATTTTCAAAAACATGTATTTTTTGGGTAAGGTTCGTATCGGTGTTCATTCTGGTCCAGTCTGCGCCGGTGTAGTTGGAGTCAAGATGCCTCATTACTGTCTGTTCGGAGACACCGTCAACACTGCCAGCCGAATGGAGTCTACCGGTCAACGTATGTACTGTTAAATAACCATCCAGAAATTATTTAAGTTACATAAAGTTTTTTATGTTAATCAAATTTTCAATTACATGTTTCAAATTTAATTAACAACTCTTAACATTTATTATATGACAATCTTTTATTCCAAATTTAACTGGCACGCTAAATTATTTATATAATCATATATTCTACTACTGGATTATATTCTGTCTGTATGGTAACGGATTAAGAATACATAGTGTTACCACCCCTATTCATCCCGTGGGTGTCGTAAAGGGCGACTAAGAGAACAAAGTTTGCAAGACAACATCGTTACAAAGCGAAGGAAAACTTGAAACAAACCCTATTCCAACGGCCAGCCGGCCAGCAAATGGCCAGCGTGGTATAGTAGGCCAAAACCTCCTTGTTAAGGAGAGGCCTATGTCCAGTAGTGGACTGTAAAAGGCTGCTAATGATGATGATGATGCAGATGGATTATATTCATGAAATAAAGTATTAATTTCAAATTTTTCTTTATACACCTACTTATAATGAATATATAAAAGTAGATAAGTATATGACATGAGAGCTGGCCTACTTCGAAGAAATTAACTTGTAAAAAGTCATTAGTCTATAAACAGGAAAGTTTGAACAAGATTGCCGTGCCGTGATAAAAGATAGGAACTAGATTTATTACTCTTTTCTGGTTGTTAGTGAAGGTATTTAAGACTCAATTCATTTATTTCTTAATTTATATGTGATCGGCCTTCGTATAATAAATTTCTGTTTGTTACAACGAGATGGTAACACATCAAAGCTTCTAACACACTTCTGCTGGACATATATAGGTTTTTCTTTTTTTTCTTTTGGCCAGTTTTCCTTCAACAAAATAATATAATATCTATAATTTTATGTTACTCTCGTAAAAATAATATTTTGATTTCAAATACCAATTAACATGTTACTAAAGTTTTAAACAACAGTGGTATTAAACGATGAGTTATTTTACGTCATAGGATCTCCTATGACGTAAAATATTCACAATAGTGGCAACCCACCTATCTTACAGCTTTTTCATAACATCAGTCAGCGATAAATAAAAATTAACTTCTTTAAATTCATTTCTTAAAAATAATAATACATTTTATCTGTGTTATCTGTTTCTCCGCAATTTTAGCTCTTCGTATTCACCTAAGCGAAAACACCAGAAGTTTACTGGAGCAATGGGGGACTTTCGTCGTAGAACGCCGAGGAGAGGTTGAACTCAAGGGCCGGGGAAGAATGATTACATACTGGCTGCTCCACTGCTCGGAACCAGAAACCAGATCGCTGTCTCAGGGCCCCCAACCACCACCACAGTACCCCATACTCTTTCCTGGACTTCCACAACCAACTTTATCTCTACAAGTACCATATTTAGTAGTAGATCCACCTACTTTAGCGGCTTAATGTATTTTTGTCTGTTTTTTTTTTAATTTAGTTAACACTATTTGGCAACTATTAAATACTAATGATACATTTTCTGTAAATGATGGTTTATTTATTTTTAATATAATATTCAATTCTTCGTAATGTATACTTAGGAAAAGCTAAGAACTAAAGTTTTTATACCCACACATTTATGTTTTAAAACTTTTTGCCACATTAGGACGGTATCATACTAATTTAATGATTCAAAAGCTGATAGTTTAAGTTTTTAAATATCTATGTATTTTAGTATTTTATTTTAACTTTTTTATTTTTCTGATTTTAAGTCAACGTAGATCGGTGGTCAGCGAACCATATACCTCATATCAATTTTTTTTCAGATATCGAACCCGTAAACATTTAAAGCAAATTATTTTTAATTTTTTAAAATACTTAATATAGTTAACGACAAGTGCTAGAAGATAAAAGTGCTATAAATGTACAAACTTACACCTTTCTACCTTCGGAGTAGATAAAAACAGCAGCTTGCTACCGGTTCCTATTCAAACTTATCTCACGAGTTAATACTACAGTCATTATAGCCTTCAAATACGCCTGCCTGTTTTTGAGCTGCTCATCTTTAGATTGTCGCCTATTTGATCAAAATTTGGTAGAATGACCTTTAAGGGTCCACCAATCATACAGGTCTTCCTAGTAACGTTAATCTTACATATTTGTATCGGCACAAAATCTCATCTTTCTCACAATATAAGCCAAGATCAACTTTAACCAGCTGCTGCGAAATGCAAATTTTATGAATATTTTACTGTCATTTTATCTGTGTCTCTAGTTAACGACATGACTGTATAACATTTACATTTTACTAGCTGAACAATGGACGATAACACAGATTTGCATTAAACAGTTGAGTCACGAGGGACATTAGTTACGTCTACATGCATCTCGATTGCAATGCAATTCAGAAAGTTAATCTGTTGTAACAATAGCGCAACATAAGTTTCTCTTTTATTTATGGCGCGTAATCACATGCCGCCATTTTGTTATTTTCAAAATTAGTATGATGAAAGTGATTATTACAGATTATACCTTATGGTTTTTCAATATTTCAAAAAAAATTGTGCCATATAGTACTGCGGTGATGCTCATTCTTTGTCTGTGGCCAGATAGACTTTGTAAAGGTAGGATAATGTGAAAATGTTTTTAATACAAGTATGTTCCGTTAGTACTAAATAATTATTTTTGGATGGATTCAACAATTCATTTTAAAAGTACACCTATAAAGCGAAACAACAAGGAAAGATGTCACAACGGTACTTAGTTATACTGAATTTCTGCTCCATTTAAATTAAAAAAATATATTAAATCGCAATAGAAAATTAAGGTGTGAAGAATAAGACGATATTTTAAATGTGTGTATTAAGCATATAAAGAAAAAAAATATTTTCTGAAAATCGAATTAAAACTACAAAACATATAATAATGCCTAACTCATTGATGAGAAGTACGTAGGAAAATGTTTAGTTTATTTTTCTTCTTAGGATTTACATTATTTTTTTAAGTGTTAAAAAATAATTTCACTTATATTTTTATTTAAAAGTTGCAGCTTTTGCAGTATCAACTATTTTATGTAATTTAAATATTTATATAATAAGTAAAAATAGAAATAAAATAATTTATTGAACATAGTGAAAATATTTGTTAGAGAAAAGAAATAGTGTGTATTACACTGTTAGATTCTTAAATACTGATTAAGAAAATATTTTTATATATGGCAAGTGTCTCGTAGTGCCAAATAGAATAGATATTATAGTACAATTATACCATGAATACACTTAACAATAGTCTTTATTCTTATTATTTTGTTTATAGCGTTGTACGATAATTCGAAATTGGAAATATTTTTGAGTTTTTTAGTGCTTTTAGGTGACGGTAGTCACTTTCGGCCTTGTGATTTGCCTCCAGTATTATAAAAAGGTTTACTTAAGAGAGTATTATTTATTCAGAAGTTTATGAATTGTGAAGTCTTGAATGGATCACCTGCTTGCATAAACTATGATCCTGCTGATGACGTATTTGAGAATAGACCTCGTAAAACAATTGGGCCTTCAATTGTTTCGCGAGGTGTCTTTTCGCATGCCAAACGGGTGCAGGCATTGCACCTACAGATATATGTATAGGATATATAGGAGATTTGTTATAATAAGTAAACAAAGTATTATAGTAAACTTTGATATGTATGTGTGTTACCTTTTCTTATTTTTGTAACAGTCAGTTATTTAAGCGGTGACAGAGGAAAAAATTAAATTAATACACATAACTCTAATTTTTGTTTTGAGGGTTTCGTAGCCAAAATCACAAAAATGGAACCCTGATTTATTTATAATTAAGTCAACATGGTTTACAAATTTTTGATACTTTTGATACTTGCATCTGCAAATAAATGCGAGAATAATAATATTTCTTTCAGCTGCTTTCCTGTCAACTGCGATCTTATAATCTGTATCTGTACTGTCGTGGTATAACTGTACTTCGATGTAGTGTTCCTACTTTCATACATTTATATCATATTTTCTAATCTTCTTGTAGAATTATAGTGCTCTCACTAAATGCCTATTTTTATAAGAATGTTAAAAAAGAAATATCAAACGTAAATGATTAAAAGATACATGTTTTCATTTATTTCACGTCAATTAAATGTAATGGAATGACAATTATTTTCTATGTTTGATGATAAATAAAATGGAAAATGTGGTTGCTGTTTTATTTAGAAAATAAAAAGAACAATTGAAATTGTTGATGAATGAAAGTGAATGAATGAACGAAATCATGCCCATCAAAACAAATTAATTAGACTAGAGAAGTGCCATTTTTCTTGTTTTAGTTAACATAAATCGGTCGGTTAACAAAAAGGTTTTACTTACATACTGAGAGAAACAAAATTAGTTAGAATCTAGACCTACCCATATTGTAAAGATTTCACTATTAGTAAACATCCCAACATCAAACAGTAAACCCTGTGTGCACACAACAAAAAATATATTCATCTACAATGTCTCAAGATGTTTAAGGAGGTGAACAAAAAATGGTTGAGAAGATAGGACTTTTAAGCTTCAAAGTTATCTTGTTTTTCAAAAAACATCTGACATAACTAATACTCTTATTTTAGTGCGTGCTACTTCTACATAATTACATCATCTTAACGTCGTTTATTCAGTGGTGGTTTTATTTTATTCTCCATTTGTCATATTGCGTGCTGGTTGAAGATGTAAAACAGATAAGAGTCTGATTGAAAGTTATCGGTGAACGATTCGAAGATACTGTTGTGAAGGAGCTGGGAGCTGTGCAACAAACCACTTTCCAAGAATATTGGTAACCATACGTCCAACAATTTGGCAAATAGAGAATCAATTTTCATCCATACCTCTAATGATACTGTCAGAATGAAATCAGATAGTTCTCCTACTAGTAATAGTACAGATAGCCTCATTCATTCTCTTACCAAGTGATAAGCAATTTGCTAAAGCATACTCTATGGATACTGCAATCACTAAGTTCTTATTATCATCGATAACGTTGTGGAACATGTTTTCAAATTATGGTGTTATGTCGTTGCATCTTATAATTGATTTTTGGTTCTAGTCACATAGTGAGTAATTGGAATTATCGACATAACAAAATATACAACAGCGTGAGGTATCGTACAAACGTTTTTGTAGTTCTGAAGTTATAGAGTTCAGATATTAATAATAATAATATAATATATCTCTCTCAAGTTGAAGTGACAATGGGCAGGCCACATCGCTCGTAGAACCGACAACCGTTGGGGAAGAAAGGTTCTTGAGTGGCGACCGCGTACCGGAAGACGAAGCGTGGGTAGGCCCCCCCCACTAGATTGACCGACGACATAGTCCGAATCGCGGGGAGCCGATTGATGCAGTTGGCGTCCAGTCGTACGGCATGGCGTTCTAGGGGGGGAGGCTTATGTTCAGCAGTGGACGTCTTCTGGCTGATGATGATGATGATGATGATATCTCTTTATTGTATACCAGATTAAATACAAAAGTAACTAAAGCTAAAGAAGTACAAGTGGCGGCCTTATCGCCCGTTGGCAATCTCTTACAGTAATAGTGATTGATACATCTTTTAAAAAGAATTTAACAGACTAACTGCAAAACGCTATAAATCATCTATTATTTTAAACACTCTAATGGCATTTAGTGGAGACGTCAGTCTGAGTTTGATCGATGCACAGCGTTAATGTAGTGGTTAAAAAATAAAGTTCTATTTATAATGTTGTCCAAACATTACAACTTATCTTAATGGGCAAATAGCGTTGACTAACATGAAGAATTACTCTTATAAAACCTCGTAAAGCCTTATAAATATTTATAGATTCAAACTATATGTGGTACGTAAAAAGTATAAAAGACTATAATATAATGGGTTATTAATGACACGTCATTGCCTTTAAAGTTTGAAATGGAGCAATACTTTGTTGATTGGCAGTCCACCACCGTTCATTTTTCAAGAAATCTTTTGTCTCAGACAATCAGTCTTTGGAACAAATGTCTGCGTTATTGCCGGATAGATACGACTTTCAAACATTCAAAAAAAAAACGTATCCAACTTCAAAGATCGGCAACATGCTTGAGACTCCTGAGTCGCAGGCGTTCCTGGGCGGTGGTATTCACTTTCTATTAAGTGACCTGTCTACTCATTTTATCCTGTATGTCATAAAAACAATACGAGCGTGTCAAACGTGGCACGATTACCGGTGCTATCTACCGATAAATATTCAATGTAACAACATCGATATTTGTAGAAGTAACAGGTAACGTAGCATTATTATATCTAAAGGAAATTAAAAAACTTCTAGAGGATAAATTGGTCGTCATTTTCTTACTGAATATTATACCTTATTATTCTTCTTCTTTTCTTTTCCCATCGTTCCATGTGATTTCATTTGCATTTCGTGTTCATATGTGACTAATTGTGAGTACCTATAGCTAACAAAGTAATTCCATTTAGTTAATCCATTTAGTAAGTAATTCCATTCGATATTTTGAGAAAAAAATCTTAATATTCCACTGTCCAGATCTGTGTGAGGTTTAGCTATAATTCTCTCTGTAGATCTGGTGTTTCACTAAATATGATAAAAACATTTTTAACACACATTAATCAGTTACTAACTATAGTCCCTAGCAACACTGGTTACCATCGCAACGCACATAACAACATAATATTAACAAAACAGAGTTTTAGCCCAATTGTTTCCACACAAACTACGCTCATATTAATTGCTTAAGATCAAGTGACGTCATTAGTTGCGTCATTGATATGTTAGCCCAGCGATTAGCAGCCATTATTTTTAATGAACTCGTAAATTATTTCAATGGCATTGTTATTAAACTGTGCAAAATATAACGGAATGTGAAAGATTGTTTACACCGGTATGTACCATATTCTTTTCTTTATAGCGTAAATTGCCTTAACTGCCAGCTAATCTGTTTAATTAAATGAGAAGACGTCAACTGCCAACCAACCTGAACACCAACAGTCAACTCTTGGACGTAGTTCTATCCTTAACAAGGAGGTTTTGGCTGTCTAAACTACGTTGGCCATAGGTTCATATAACTTGGGTTTGTTTCAAGTTTTCCTTTTCTTTGGAGTGATGCTGTTCGCCGTAATTTGATTACTTAGTTGCCTCACCAAACGACGAGTCATTAATTTAGAACAAAATATTAATGCAGTTTCAATGTCTTTAAAATAGCAAACATCAAATATTAAGAAAATGTAAAGAAAAATAAGGGACAATGAAGGAATTATTTGACCACCAATATTATTGGCTTTTTATCATGACGTGTGCTAGTGCTCTGCAGTTAGAAATGCCGGATAGCTGCCAATCTGGCCACTATTATGAACCGAGCAGCATGACTTGTCAGAGCTGTCCTGCTAACGCTTCTCTGGTTGCATCAGCTGATGGTAAGTTAATGAAATCGTAGAAACATATTTTATATGAATGTGGTGGCATATAAAATTAGTCGTCATTTAAATATAGTTAATTTGGGTTAAAGTTTGGTTAATTTAAGTATGAAAATTCTGAAATAACATGTATGTCTAAGACGAATCAGGAATGAGGAGATCCACAGACGAACCAAGGTTACCGAAATTGCTAGTAAAATTGCTAACCTTAAGTGGCAGTGGGCGGGGCACATTACACGCAGAAACGATGGCCGATGAGGCCATAAAGTTCTGTAGTGGCGACCACGTATTGGGAAATGCAGCGTTGGTAGGTCCCCCAGAACGTGGTTTGACGACCTGATGAAGGTCCCGGGAAACTGCTGGATGTGGGCGGCAGGGGACCGGCTGTTGTGGAGAACCTTGGGGCAGGCCAATGTCCAGCAGTGGACGTCTTTTGGTTGAAATAATGATGAAGATGATGTACTCGTATTTTTAGGGGTTTTTAAGAAGTGTTAATATCTGTCGGAACAGTTTGAATGCGGTTTTATGAAAAAAAACTGTTATTGAAAGTTTCTTTATTTTTACAGTTGGTTCTAATCTGTGCCAATAGTACCATATTAATGTAAAAATTACAGGACATGACATTAATTTTTGCTTTGACACTTTAACTGATATTTACAGGAAAATCAACTAAGTCCATGTTGGGCAAGTACAAGTACTTTTTAAAATAGGCAATAACTTCTAATTCCGTAATGTTCATAAATTTTCAATTTTTTAATAAGTTAAGTATAACAAGTTAACAATTAAGATTGTAGAAAGTAAAAAGTACCACTATTAAATATTCTGCAAACGAATCACTGAAAGGTACACATTGTTAACCCTCTTCAATGTTTCTAGAAGACTAGACTATGGTATAGACGAGATTAAAAATGACTCCTAATTCGTTTAGTATCTACTATATCTATATACTAACATATAATTTTTTTTAATTTTACAGACAGATTGACACCTTAAAATATTGAGTTTGAAGCTATCTACTCTTAAATACAAACACAGTATTCTTATTTTAAATCGCTCTTACAATTTATTTCAAGGATTTGGCTGTTCATGTGAAGCGCACAGCGTTCCATCTGGAATCAATCGCTGTAAACCATGTAACGCTACGGAAATGGTGTCTGCAGATGGTGACACGTGCGTACCGCGGCGCTGTCAAAACACTGGGGGAAAGTTTGTATGTAGAAAATGCCCTAGTGATTTCATCAGCGGTGCGTATGTATATTCAACAATGTCACTTAAACTTTTCAACTTACCAGAGGCTTAGCCTGCTTGAGCAAGACAGTAGCTACCCATGATACTAAGTCACATCGGGCTAATTGATAATCCTTACTGCAATAAATACGGCAAATTGAAAAAATTTTCTCAAAGAAATGAATTTGAAAGCTTATAACGCAAATCGTTTATTAATTAAGCAAGAGGCTATTAAATATTTAGTTTAAACAAATTTAAATAATTTATTGAGACCTCAAATTGAATTTTAAAATACCGCTACCGCATTGACGGGTAACTTCTTCCCTCGACCCACTTAAAAATACGATTTCATTTGACTTAAGTTCAATTTCTTTGATTATCTATTTGGTAGAATAACTAGTATTATTACAGATAATAATATTAATATTATTTTATACATGTTGATAAATGTATTTAAAAATATAATTTATAAGTATTTTAAATAAAATTTATTTCAAATACGCACATAGAAAACACCCAAACTTCCAAACAAGTACTTGCAAATCAGACAAACATTTGGTCCGACCTGGGAATCGAACCCGAGACACCAAGCACAGTAGTCGTATTCGCTACCGCTGCTCCACCGAGGCAGTTATACTGAATAAAATATTTGCAATTAGTCCGATATGATTTTCTACCAAGATTTGCTACTGTAAAATATATTAATTTGAAAAAATAAATCTGCCAAATAGATTTCAGAAATAAACTTTCTTACATTCAACAGTGACCCAAAACATTGATGGTTCGCCTCTCAAAGAGGTACAATGCATGAAATGTGCTAGAGGATTCAGAGCTAACAACAATGTTTGCGTAAAGTGCCCGGCCTGTGTTTGCACCAAGAATCAGATCGTTGTCAGAGGGATTTGTGTACCGAAGAGCTACGTTAACAATAGACCGAAGTACGAAGAGAATAGCTTGCATCCCTTAGCTTTGCTAGACGTGGTGAAGCACGAATATTTATGTACGGTAAGTGTATAAACTTGCTTCCAAACTTAAAAAGAAAACAAAAGAAAAAACAACTTCCAAACCTTCAAAAAAAGAACACAGAATTACATGAGTTCATGAGTGGTGGGAGTCACTTTACCTCATGTTATTCGAATATTAGACCCCCACCTGTACCCACTGTATCGTAAAATAAAGGAAGTATCCTTTACTTTAGTTTTGTCTTGATTTACTTAAGACAAAATAAAATTGGTGTGTTTTAATTAAAATATTTTAATTAACACAAACCTGGTGCCGTACTTGTTTGAACTAGAAGTTTGATAACAAAATATTATTCTATAAAATCGGCAATTGAAAGCAAATGATTGAACTACTTAATTATATTGGTGTCTAGATATTAAAATTCAATATTTCAATTAATAGCATGGTTTTCAGAACCTATGAAAATCCACACTTCTGATGTTCCTATGTAAAAATGCGTTTTCTTTACCTTTCGAAATCAAGGTGGTAAAAACCCATCAGACTTTTAAATGCCTGTTTTAAAAACATAAACACACTGTCAGATCCATCTTAATTATAAACTTTCAGTTTCTAAAATGTATATTATGTATACATATGTACGTATAAAAGTGTGTATATATAAACACTTTTGTATCATTATTATTTATTGTACATGTATTTTTTTAAATTACATTTTCAATTTCTGTGCATCTACTATGTTCAGTTCTGTATCGCCGTAAGGTCGACTGGCAGTAAAATGCCTACGGTATTAAGTCCACCTTTGCGACATTTGTGAATAAAGGTTTAAATAAATAAATAAAAATACATTATATAGATGTAGATGAATGATTACAAATGCAGGCTTTTTGAGTATTAACCTATACTCGAATAGAAGAAAAGATTTTTTTTTTCATCACTATCACCATCAGCGTTTAGCAGTTCACTGCTGGATTTATGCATCTTCTTAGCAATGAGGTTTTGGCCTATTATACATCGTTGGCCAGACGGGTTGGTGTCGGATTTGTTTCAAATTTTTCTTCTCTTTACAGTGACGTTGTCTTGCATATTTTATTTCCTTAGTCGCCTCTTACAACACCAGTAGGAAGAGTACAAGTGGCGGCACTCTGTATTTTTAATCTGTAACATGGAGAGTTTTTTTTTGCCTTCTTCCAATAAATCTAGGCAATTACATCTAAAAACCGTAATGAGGTAATAAACAAAAATTAAACGTAGAACTAATGCTTTGTATTAAATCCTTTATTTTTATTTTATTACATAATTAAATTATTTTTGTAAAATAAGATATCAGTATTACTACTTATTAGTAACATCCTGATAGATTACATAATTAGAGATGTGTAAATCATTTTTATCTTTCAGCAAAATGATTTTCGAGCTTGTCGCGCTCTGACCAGTGAATGCGTCAAGAATTTTTACTCAATCGACCCGGCAGGGCCTTGCAGACTATGGATACAATCTAAAATACCAACACCCAAAGGTAGCCAACCTTCTTACATAAATTGTCAGTACAAAAGATCGCACCGGCTGATTTATTAGCTCAGTTGCACAAAATAATTTTTGGATAATAGAAAAACGTGAAGAAATTAAATACTTTGTACGTAGTTGAATGTTTAACTTCATGCTATTCTAGTCTCAAAGCTGGTTAATTTTTATATAGCTAATCTAATTGAGCACAAAGAAGGGCTAATTAATTGTTACAGTACAAACAAGGATATTAGTTGCGAACTAATTAGTAGAAAATATCTAAGTATTGATTGTAACATGATAGAACGATCTCGTATTTCATATTTATTGTAGCTACATCGTGATTGGTCGATACGCCTTGGGGCTTTCTAGAGGCTTCTCACTGATCTTTGTTACCCTTATTTAATGAACGATATAACGCATAATTATCCAAGTCAATTAATTAACAGTTTATTTTCGATACTTACTTAAATCTTTGTAATTTTGTCACGTGTCGCATGATATTTGTAATATAATATGACTACCTCGATAGCGTAACTGCTGTGCTTGAGGTATCGGGTTTCGATTCCCGATGTGACCTACAAATTTTTGTCTTGGAGTTTGGGTGTTTTCTACGTATAATACGTATGTATTTATAAAAAAAGTATACAAGTATTCTGTTAGTCAATCTAGCTGTCATAGTACAATATCTGCTTAGTTTGAAGTTAGATGGCGTTGTATATCAGATGGCCGATTATTTATACTATATATATTGTATAATACCTAACCATAATGCATTATATTTCTATAGGAGAATGATATTAGAATCTGCATAACCATTTAAAAGGTAAATTCCTAAAAATATGAAAAACTTGCATATATTTTAAAAAATCATGACAATTAGTAATAACTGTATTTTTCAGTCCATAGGTTACTTTGAATAGGATCTGCAAGGAAAAATAATCATTCAAATAGCAAAAGAATTTTCTAAATCATTTAATGACAGAGTTCTGAAGCAAGAAAGGCTGGATTCATAAGCTTTTCAAAGTTTAATAATGAAAAAAATAAGTAAATAATAGAATTTTATATCCACAACAGAAGTCTCTATTAAGTTCACCCTTAGTACGCTTATAATGACTAATTGCCAAGTTTATTAAACCAATTATAGAAGGTCGTATTTGTAAAAATATTTTATCTCTTTTCGCAGGCTTACCGCCACTTATAGTACAATCTTCGTTAAGAGACAAACACCCGGGCGAAACGAATGTTCCCCGTGGGAAGGTAAGGTTTACTATGCCAGGTTTTATGATTTGGTGACGGCTATATTGCTACCATAAATCTTGAAGGCTGATCGTGGCTGAACAAATATGGCGACTGATGCGTATCTTTTTTGCATATTTCAAACCTTATGGAAACAACATGTTCTTACAGTGCACTAAATTTAATTTAGATTCCTTCATAACCAAATAAAGAACAATAATTTGTTTTAGTAGCTTGTTCGTGTAACAACAGATATAATAACATGTCAAGTGTTTGGTTTCAAGTAAAATTTTGTATATATTCTTTTTAAATTTTGAATATTCCCCTGTTAATGGCGTTTTCTCCGAGTAGGAAGAACCGCTAAGTTTAACGCCAAAATATATTTAAATTTGTTCAAGGCATTAAGAATAAGGTAGATTACGAAAACTTATAGCCTGCAGAATACTGTACACTCGTCTGGGAGTTATAACCTGAACCTGCCTACCACTAGATAATCTCATGTTTACTACTTTAATTGTAAAAAAATAATACACGCCGTAGTGTTTTTAGGATGCTTTAGTAATAGCGGCAGCGGTGTTCACTTCAGAAGGAGGAATTCAGTTTCTTAAAGACCCAAGTCAACAGATTTCTCCGTGCTACTTACCAATTACTATTAGAATCGGACAGGATTTTACGTAAGTAAATTATTCTTTGTCTAATAATAATTGAAAACGCATGAATTCAGTTAGAGAATCATAGAATTCAAACCCACCAAACAATTATCTATAATAGATATTTATTAGTACCTTTTCGAAAATTTGTTACCGTGTTTTTTTTTTTTCGGAGCCTGCCAAAGTAACTCCACTCTGTCTGATGGCAAGCATGAAGAAAGTGTGGTGGTCACAATACTCATTGCGAATGCAGACAAGGCAGTATGGTGGTCCACACTATGGCATGGTTTAATATATTCGATTCAGACAAATTACAATGTAATCCTCCGTGAGATTTAAACAGGGTTACAAAATGAAATAGCTGTACTTGTATAATTATTTTCTTTAAATATTTAACACTTATTACATAATATAGTAGTAATATTATATAAAAATATTATATATATTACATAGTATATACTACACAACATTGAAATCAAAGTGTTTTTTAGACTTGAATTTTGATGTTATTTTTATCCAGGAACCCAAGATTTTAGCAACCTCGCTTAAATAAGAAACTTAAACAATAAAATATAGACATAAATACTCATATATTTTACAAGATTTATTTGCTTAAATCCTACTTTTCTTAGTTATCCTAGTTATATAACATTCTGAGCCGAGATCTGAAAGTATCCCTCATCATTGTTGGACGGAAGTTCCTCTATACATATTACTTTCATCCCGGAAGTGAAGTTGAGTAAAATGTACGGCGTCTGGCTTTAAGGGACTTTTGTGAACGTTACACGTACGAAAAATGAGAGAGTAAAGGTTAAGGGAAAGGAAAAAACAAAGAAAATTGGTGTTATATGCGAGTTATATTCTGATTTATTTTTGTTTTCTTCTTCCTCGTGTAACGGTTTACTATCCTGATTGTTTAACCCTTTTTATTTAAGGATGCTACGATTTCGCAAAATAACTATTTGTAGGGTTGGAAATAGAAAATATAAATCTGAATAAATAGTATGTTGAAATCAGGAGAAAGTAACTAGTGTCATATTTTATTTTTTCGTTTTTTAAATAGATACTCAAATATGGAATTTAAAAATGATTTTCATGTCTCACTCTCTTTCTAACTATATACTCTTATATGCAGTTTCGGCATCTTTTCTTCGTCGCCCATTACTGTTTTGTCAGTCAACTCCCATACATGAGACTTCCTTCACCACACTTTGTTCATCTCTGCACATCACTTATTCATATTAGGATTATCTTGCTTTTTAATTTTTCATCCAATTGTACTACTTACGTTCAAGTATACAATTTACCAACATTTCAAAATTTCAGCTATAAACTCATATACAATTGATGTAACCGCCATATAATTAAATGACCTTAAAGTCAACATAATCCTAAGTATTTCGTTTGCTTTACTTAGCATGGAAACAATACACTTGATACAGGGTTTTATGACTTATTCTTAACAGCTGTTCAATACTTGAACGCGAATAATAGATACCATTTATCGTTTAGTGTGCTTATCACAAGCAACCTGTAAACAATTTTACTTCCATATTTAGTTAGTTTACTTATATGATTTTAACCTTTTCAGAAATGAATGCCCTACGAATATCACAGAAAAGTTAAGCGATGATATGAACGTGACGATTTCACCCTTTATGTACTCGGGGGGGAAATTAATACAGATACCCATCTATCCACGCAAACCTAATGGTCATACTGTACAGGTAAAACTTACCTTAAGATTTAATGTTGCAAGTAATGAAATTTAAAACTAAAACCTACGTGTATATGTACAAATATATATCAATTTGCGGATCTATGTATGAGAATTTCATGATAAACTTTTATTTTACGACATAGAGGTTAGTGTTCTTATTTACAAATGCTTGTTTGAAAATTTAGCAAATGTTTAATTATTTTTGTAGACGGGAACTTGGTTATCAAGTGAATTTAAAAGATACTTCATTGTGGATACAGTCCTTTCAAGAACAACGAATACTACAACGACTATTTATTTGCAGACGTTGCTGATTCGGGTACGGTAAGTATTTGTTAATTTATTGTTTATTTTCAATACGAGATATTAATACCATAAGTTTCAGTAAGCTCAGTAACACAACTTTTATAGCTGCTTTTATATATAAGTCATCAGATTATTAATTTAGAAGACTAAAGTATTATTTTGTTCTTTTTATGAGCGTAGACGTAATTATAAGTCTCACGGTGGTAGCGTAATGGCTAAGTTATCCGGCGTCGTCGATGATCTGGTTCTAGGTTCAAACGTTGCCTAGTCGACTACCGTCGTCAACCTCCTTTTTGAACTTAGAGTAGGCAAAGACTAAACTTCTCAATTTTTTTATTGTCTTTTTACTGTACCAGGGTAGAAAGAGACAAGAACAGTCAAGGCTCGCTAAAGCTGGACGTATCAATCGAAGCGAACTACGCTACAAAATCTCAACTTTCTAAAACAATTGTGACTACTTTGAAGGTAATCCATGTGATGCCTGAAGCTGGTGTACATCGAGGTCTTGAGGTCAGTATTGTTCTTTTTTAATAATCCTGCTAAAATGTCTGTATTCTGCCTGATAGAAAGCGTGAATAGGATCTAAGAGTTGTGGTATTCATAGTCATTACGAATACAGACAATTCAGTATATCGTACAATGCAATCTCTGTAAGCATTATACTCATATTCCGTATGGTGGTTTATTGTAGAGCCTACTAAGGAAGCAAACGGCATTGATGCTGGGGTGACAGTTATCGTGGCAACTGTATGACCCTTACACTGTCACGATGACTGGCATGCGTGAAAAAGCATCTCACAAGGCCGCCATAGTGTGGGTCACCATACTGTAGTGTTTGCATTTGCAATGAGTATGGACTCTTAGATTCTATTCATGCTTTCCATTAGACAGAATAGTCACTCTGGCAGGTTCTTAATATACTTAGTCTGGCCATAAATACTGTTACACTTAATTATAAAAAAATATTACATTTGAATTTCGAATCTGTCATTTTTATACGATTGTTCATTGTGTTTTCTCATTTTGGCGCCAATACATTGTAAAATATTTTGCGATATTAAAATGGTGTGGGGTGATAAAGAGAACCGAATCGCGGTGATAGCATTACACAAAGTAGGTATGGAGCCAAATGCAATTTTTAAAACTCTCCATACACTTGGTATTAGTAAAATGTTTGTGTACCGGGCTATTAATAGGTACAATGAGACCTCCTCTGTTTGTGACAGAAAAAGATCTGGCCGTCCACGTAGTGTTCGTACGAAAAAGGTGGTCAAAGCAGTAAGGGAAAGAATTCGAAGAAATCCTGTCCGAAAGCAAAAGATTTTATCTCGGGAAATGAAGATAGCACCTAGAACCATGTCGCGTATTTTAAAAGATGACTTAGGACTTGCAGCCTATAAGAGACGCACTGGCCATTTCTTAACTGATAATTTAAAGAAGAATAGGGTGGTAAAATCGAAACAACTACTGAAGCGGTACGCAAAGGGAGGTCACAGAAAAATTTTGTTTACGGATGAGAAAATTTTTACAATTGAGCAACATTTTAACAAACAAAATGACCGTATTTATGCTCAAAGCTCTAAGGAAGCTTCCCAATTAGTCGACAGAGTGCAACGTGGACATTATCCGACTTCAGTGATGGTTTGGTGGGGTGTTAGCTATGAAGGAGTGACTGAGCCATATTTTTGTGAAAAAGGTATCAAAACATCGGCACAAGTGTATCAAGATACCATTCTTGAGAAGGTAGTTAAGCCCCTTAACATCACCATGTTCAATAACCAAGTATGGTCCTTCCAGCAAGACTCGGCGCCGGGTCATAAAGCTCGGTCCACGCAGTCTTGGTTGGAATCGAACGTTTCGGACTTCATCAGAGCTGAAGACTGGCCGTCGTCTAGTCCCGATCTTAATCCGCTGGATTATGATTTGTGGTCAGTTTTAGAGAGTACAGCTTGCTCTAAACGCCATGATAATTTGGAGTCCCTAAAACAATCTATACGATTGGCAGTGAAGAATTTTCCCATGGAAAGAGTGCGTGCTTCTATTGATAACTGGCCTCATCGTTTAAAGGACTGTATTGCAGCCAATGGAGACCACTTCGAATAAGCTTTTTATATTTTTAATTGTTTTATATTTATGTATTAAACTGACACACTGTAAAAGTAATAAATGTTATTTGCAGTTAACAATTTTCTTTTTTCTTTATTACAATATTTATGGCAAGACTAGGTAGAATATATAGGACTGTAACAAGAAGAAAAACTTGTAACAAACCCTATACCAATCCGTCTGCCCAGTATGATACAGAAGCTCAAAATCGCCTCTCTAAGTAGAAGTATATCTCCTGCAATGGACTTTTATAATCTGTTGTTGATGATAATGAAGATGATGATGATGATAAATTCTTTATTCTATACCATATATGCGTCAAAAAGTTAAAAAAACACTTTTTCACTTGAAGCTTTTTTCTGTTTATTTTTACCCACTTACCCTCTCTGGGTACCTAATTTGTTTATTCTTGGTCACGTCAACGTTAAAAATGTATGAAAAGTACGCATTTTTGATAGGCTTTTGAAAAGTCTCTTAGTCTGACTTATTTACAATAAGATGATATTTAGAACTTATTTTGAAATAATGGGAAGATAATTGATTCAATTATCTATAATACACAAACAAATACCAAAGCTAACAATCATAAAAAATCTGGAGTGAAATTTATCAGTAAAGCTAACATTTGATAAGAAAAACTCGTAGTTAAGATCCCGACGTGGTACCCGTATCAAGGAGAAAGTGTCCTTCCACGTCGATATCAGACGCCACAACGTTCCCAACCTGCGACAAATCTGAAATATACATTAATATTTGTAGTTTCACACTCTTTATTATCTATTTTACATATGTTACTTCAACAATAAATAGAAATTCAAATTCATTTATATTACTATACTGTGACACATACCCCCTTCTTTCCGTATTTCTCTGACAGGAATACCACTTACCAGTACGTTATCCGTCTGCTTGTTTGCCGCCATATATGGCGGTATGGTATACCATAAAAAAAGTAAATGCTTTTAGATATGGGGCGGTGTGTTAGGCTCGGTGCTGTCACTCTACGCGCTGGTGCAATTGCGTGGCATCGTTCGACGGGGTGGGCTGTACTTCTCCGTAGCCCCGCTATTAGCAGGGTTCATTGCCGACACATTATATTTCGTAAGTGTCTTTTACAACAGTTGCTTTCATAAAAAAGTTGAATATAGATGTAAAAATCTCCTTAGTAGTCTATTTTAATATAAAAATTGATACAATGGATTTGTAAATCCCAGAAACCTATATAGCTCGAATCCTATGCACACATTACTAATGTGAATCTAACATTATAAACTTTGTTTTTAAAAATAAGTGTGTAGCTTTTTTATATAGATATTCATATTTTAAGTTATGTGTGACCAGTACGACATGTGAAATAAATATATGATAAAGATGCACCGAAATCAACTATCCCTATGTCTGATTGTATGTTTACAATAATCTGTCCTGTTCCGTCCTGTAATCAGTAATTTGCAAGAAAAATTGATAGGTAATTTTTTAAAAAGTTGGTATGTACAGTCGTACAATTTTATATTGCTAAAAATATTGAATGTTTACTATGTTTTCCAACCAGGCGACACTGTTTTCCACGCTCCACGCTTTAGCTGCAGAAGCTGGAACGCTCGGATTGACGCTACCATTGTCGCAAGCGGAAGAATACATTATAAAAGCACTTATTTATTCCGCAGTTTGTTTAAAGGTAATTTAATAATAACTAATCTTTAATAGTTAACTTTAAAATTAGTGTGGAAATAGGTACCTTATGGATTTTGACATGTAAATAAAACATTAATAGTTACCGCCTGTTCGAATTATGGGTACCAAGATGATTCTAATCTGTTGGAGGTATTGTGCACATTGCCAAATTGTCTGTATAAGCCATATCCTTTTCCTACCATTATACACGTTCCTTTGTCACATATCTTGCCTTTTATTGCATGCTAAATTGCCCCATTCCCATATATTCTAAATTGCCCGTTTGATGGCAATAGAGCTGGCCCTTTTTGATAAGTTTTACTTAAATTGTACTTAGCTTAATGGGGCACTTACCTCTGTTTACCCTTTCAGCGACATGTTATTATTTTATCAATAAATTTTATGGAGGATATAATAGGAGATTGTTTCTATCTCCCTATTTAATTTCCTTGGTTACATTAATTCAATTTTAGTATGTTTGAATAAACAAAAGGTCTACACTTGAACTGTTATTATTGTGGTATTCCTTGAATTGTGACAGAGATTATATGTAGACACGATTTTTCAAATAACCTCATAAAAAGAAGTCTGCTGGGGACAGATCTGGACTTCAGGTTGGCCATGGAATGTCGCTTCGTCTGGAAATCAGTTTTTCCGGAAATGTCTTTCGCCACCAGCAGGGTCTCATTGGATGTGTGACAGTGGCTCCATCTTGTTGAAACCATGTGTTATGATTGTAACCAGCAAATTCCAGTAGAATTGGACTCAAGAACACCGTAACATGTTTACGCGGGATGTTAGATTCAAATGTTAATAAATTTATGGCCCACCCTATGTAATGATAGAGTATATATTTTTGTTATGTTAATAGATGTGGAAAAAATCTTATTGAATCTATTTCAATCAAACTCTAGTTATGCTAAAGGGAGATTTTGATCTTATCAAGATTTTCTCTAAGAGATCTATTTGACTTTTGAATTGAATATTGTACACTGTTTCATTGGTTTCAATTTTGTAATCGCGTAACCCATTTTTTTCTAGAAGTAGCCTAAGTTACTCCTTATAATATCAGCTATCTGCCAGTGATAGTCTAGTCAAAATCTGTTCAGCCGTTTAAGAGATTAATCAAAACAAATAGACAGATAAACAGACAACAATTTTCAAAATTAATTATTTGTTAGTACCGTATATGGTGCATACTCATTTAGTGAAAAGCTTTTAAATTGATTTACAGACAGAGACCTAAATTATCTTTATTTATATAAATCCCATAAACTACTGTATTATATTTAATGTCAAATGAACTTAATTTATACGGAAACATGTTACGAAGATGTACGACAGCTATTTAATATCTGAGAATAACTAAAAACGCACGATAGACCGATATGTTTTAACAGTCTTAAAATGCCTTAATATGAACATTGACTTGATTTCAAAGTCTACTAGTGTTTTTTTTTAATTAGCACTGGCGGTGGTGGTTATTAAAACTAATTTTGTTCGAAAGTACACCGTTTCTCAAGTTTATTACCGCGTTTTATACGTGCTGACTTAATTGAATATAAACCAAATTTAAAAATGCCATAACGGAAAAATAGCACAAAAGTATTTTCTCATAGCTCATATTTCGTATTATAACTTGTAATACCTATTGTAGATTAAGCTGTGGTTACTGCAAAACCCCTCAGTGCTACCAACAACTTGGTAGATTAAACGCTTCGCTACCACAAGTTGCGCTTAAACTCCGCGGAGTTCGTGTAACAATTCATATACTCACCTGATCATATTTGTCGTAGACCGACGGTTGTAAAGTGTTGGTCTTCTGTAAATTACCTAACACCACACCATATTGTTAAATTAAACCTGTGAAAACAAGTATGAGTGTTAACAACACAAAGGACATGCCATATGTGTCTGGTACTAGTTCCTTCCTGCGTTTGAGCCCGCGTGTGTATGTCAGTTATTACGGTAAAACGTAGGTTATGTCCTTCCCCCACAAACAATGTGTCTCCATACAAAATTTTAATAAAATCAGTTCAACAGTTTAGTCGTGAAAGCGTGACAGGCAACTCACGTTCGTATTTATAATAAATATAGCTATTACTTTCAGGCTTTCAAAGTCACCTGGATCAACATCAAACAGTGTCGTTGTGATATTTTCTTTCTGGACTGGTCAGAGTACAACCCTCCATTTAAAGGTAAGTTTACATTCTTCACGTTATTATAAGATAGGTAATAATCACAAATTTATACTCAAACTGGAACTGGAATAAAATTACTGAAATATATGAAACTGTGGATTTGGGATCCTAATTATTAACGTATATGTCGAAGGCGGTAGGAAGCCTTAAAACTCAACGTTCTAACATAACTACAATTTTGTTACACTCGGAAATAAATCATATAAGAAGTAAGTAGGTGAGTAAGCTGTTTTTTTCTTTGTAATCACATAACATTTTCAAGTTCTATTATTGAATATGTATAGCATATTAATATATGTTTTGACAACAACATGAGCTCAATATAGCCGAACGATTCAACAAAATAACAGATCTTATTAGTAGCTCATACATACGAGTATACCATCAATCAACAGCCTTTAACAATCCACTGCTTGACATAGGCCTCTCCTTAGCCGGATCTGGATGTCGTAATAGCAGCGGTTCCCGGATCCCTCCTATCTCAGGCGCAGAGTGGCACACCGTGTGGTTTTAGTCGGTCCGATTCCGACACACCACCCCGCCGTAAACCCCGGTGGGGTGACGGCCCGAGGGGGTTTCCACACGTTAAAAAAAAAAAAAAAAGGCCTCTCCTTAGCAAGGAGGTTTTGGCCTACTACACTATACCTATTAGGTACATATATATACCAATACATATATAACTATGAAATCAATTCAAGACGAAAATTTATAACTATTAGTTGTATTGAAAAATAAAAGGAGATTTGTTATTCGTATCAAGAAAGCTATATCTCAGATTTGCCAATCATTCAAGGAATACATATTTATGTGAATTTGTTTGAAGTGAAAACTGGAATCTTTCACCCTAGGGAAATAAACTGCAGTGTTTTCTTATTCCAAGAGCTTCTTAAAAAATTCAACATACCATTATAAATTATATCTGTGTTTGAAATAATTTTCAAAAAGAATGCAAAGTATCAACCCAATCACTCCATGGATGTCACAAGAGGTGACTAAGGGACCAAACTATGGAGGACCACATCACTGTAAAGTGAAAAAAAATGAAACGTTTTATCATCTGAGGGGTTGATATAAGATAACTGTATATCTCGGCAATTCGGCCGAGACTTGGTACAACAGAGCGCGCGTGTCTGTCGGATCCTCTGTTGTCTCTTCGCTCTTCGGAGCAATGAGGATGAAAACCTCGGTAAAAAATCACGATGGTGGGACCCTTTCTAGGGTCGGAGTTCCTCCGCTCAGCGGTAGAAAGGTAGAACGGGCTCGGTGTGCACTTACACTGCCACCGAGCAGGCATCAGGAGACGTATTCTCCCTGCCGCCGTCGACACATCGTAGTCCCGAGTTAGAGTCTCGCGACTCCAATCGGGGGCGAGGGTCTTGGCTTAACCGCCCGGACTGCGAGAAAGAAAACTTCTATAAAAAATTACCCCGAATCCCGTGTTCTGGTGCGTGACCAGGGGATGCATGGCTGATGGGCTGTTCAGTCGCAAGCGCACCCCCAGCCGAAGCACCTGCGGACCCCTCGGTTGGGCATAAATGTACGCTTGCCCGGGTATTGGGGGATCTCTGCCCGGGTCGACTTATAGTTCTGCCCCACTCGTGGGTCTAATATGGAATCTCAAATTAAAAATAAAAACCTAAATGTAGAAGGAGAGAAGGAGAAGAAGGAGAAGAACGAGAAGAACGAGAAAAGCGTAAGAGTGCACGACTTCTCGTCCAACTTAAAGGACGCATCAGCTGGGACGCCTATGTCGACGAGGCTCCCAGAAATCATTACGACTGCTGGGAGCCGTAGAACATCGGAACGATTGCGTTCCAGGTTTACATGTTCGTCGGATGGCACGGGAGGTGACCTGATGGAAACGGCGCTGTGCGACTCCCGAAAACGCGGGCGCTCCAGAGACGAGGAGAGCGACACGTCTCAGGAGATGTTGCCTCCTAAAGTCGCCAGCAGCCGCAGAGGAAGATCGCGAACTTCGGTCTCGATCCCGTCAGGCTCCGTCTTCTGTAAGGCGGAAGCCTATAGGCGGGTTAGGGCGGACGGCGAAGCACTTGCAGAGGAGGAGATCGCTGATCTCTTGCTTAAGATTAAGGAACCGATGGTAGGGGATTCTGTTCCCCAAACGCCATCGTGCATGCAAGAGAGAGCGAAAGCAGCGGTGGCTATCATCCACAAGGTAGCCACCAAGTCGAGTAACCTTAAGGGTGCTTTTGTAAAGGCCCTTAAGGACTCCTCTTCTGCATTTGCGGGGGTTTTTGAGACCCTTATTGGGGACGTGGCTCGTCTCCAAGCGGCCAACGACCACCTACACGGGAGGTGGCTGAGCTGAGCGCGCAGTTTGCCCAATTCCGAGCGGTTCGCCCTGAGCGAGAAGGCCCGTCTCCATCGCTTGCCCCTGTCAATCCCGGTACCATCGCTGATGCCCACCTGCGTCAAATCACAGACGCAGTGTGGCGCATGATGGACGGACGTCTCGCTGGCCTGGAGGCGAGACTACCTCCAGCCCCTATTGTCCGGCCGCCGCTCGCGGCACATAAACCAAAGGCCGCATCGGCGCTGACGTCGCTTCCCGTTGTGGGCGGTCGTGTGTCTTATGCGGCGGCGGCGTCGGTGTCTGCTGTTCCTGCGGCGTCAGTGTCTGCTGTTCCTGCGGCCGCTCCGAGGACACGACAGGCAGCTAAAGCAGTAGCTAAGACGGGTGCACAGAGGTCAGGGCCCAAAACGGCGGCCAAGTCTAGAGCGGCATTCCCTCCGCTCCCCACTCCAGCCGCTGTACCTGGCACCTCCACATCTGCTCCCTCCACATCTGCTCCGTCCACATCTGCTCCGTCCACGGATGGTTGACAGGTAGTCGGGGGGGCTAAGAAGTCCCGGAAGCGGGGTAAAAAGGCTGCCCAAAAAGCAGCTTCTACCCCGCAGTCGCCATCGGTGGCAGTGGCCGCCACAAAGAAGCCGCGTAAACTGCAAGCGCCCAAAACTGCGGCGGTGGTGGTCACCATGTCACCGGAGGCGGCTAATGGTGGGCTGTCCTACGTGGTTGTCTTCAAGAAGGCTCGGGACAGTCTCGCACACGACTTCGGGACAGTGGGTGTTAGAATGCGCCTCGCCCAGACGGGAGCTCGGGTCCTCGAGTTCCCTGGGGCTGAAGGTGCAAAGACGGCGGACTCTTTCGCCGAGAAGCTGCGGGGAATTTTTGCAGCCACTGATGGTGTTAAAATCGCCAGGCCCACCAAGTGCGCTGAAGTGCGTATCTCGGGCCTGGACAATTCCGTAACGGCTGAGGATGTCCGCGCTGCAGTTATAGAGAGGACAGGCTGCAACATGGGGAACATCAAGGTCGGCACCATCCGCCCCGGTCCAGGATGACTTGGCGCAGTGTGGGTCAGCTGTCCCGTACTGTCGGCCAAAATTTTGGCCGACGCCGGCAGACTACTCGTCGGTTTCGTGAGCGCTAGGATCACAGTCCTGGCGGCGAGACCGATGAGATGCTATAAATGTCTAGCATCGGGACACACACGCGCCAAGTGCGTAAGTTGTTTTGACTGCAGCGGACTATGTTTCCGCTGCGGTCGACCGGGGCACAAGGCGGCAGTGTGTTCTGCCGCCCCTCACTGCCCAGTGTTTGCGGCGGGTAACAAGCCCGCCAATCACCAGATTGGGCAGGTGGGGTGCAAACCTCCCCGCGATTCTCGACAAGTATCGGGGGCTAGCCAGTCGGCCCAGGCTGCTTCCGATGTTGTCCGCACGTCAGCATCGCTGCCCATGGAAGAGGTTGTAGAGACGGTTCAGTAATGGACCAAGTCTCCAACCTCTTTGTCCAGACGAACCTGAACTACTGTGCTGCGGCACAGGACCCCTTCCTGCAAAGTATAGCACAGTGGTCGATCGGTGTTGCCGTAGCCGCGGAGCCCTATTACGTTCCTCCTCGACCAAACTGGTTGAGTGACCGGGACGGCTCCGTGGCAGTCGTCGGCTCCACGGCGGCTCATTCCCCGCCCTTGTCGCTAAGAGACAAGGGTACTGGATATGTTGCTGCTGAGTGGGGGATCACCGTATATGGTGTTTACTTCTCGCCCAACCGGAGTTTGAGCGACTTCGAGGTTTTCCTTAACAACTTGGAAACCTCGATGCGGCGTCTAACGTCTGGGCACGTCTTAGTGCTGGGGGACTTCAACGCAAAGTCCATTGCGTGGGGTACCCCCAGGACGGGCGCCAGGGGCGAGGCCGTAGAGGAGTGGGCGGCCTCGGTGGGCCTCTGTTTATTGAACAGGGACTCCACCAACACGTGCGTGCGACAGCAGGGAGGGTCGATAGTGGACCTTTCGTTCGCTACCCCTGCCCTCGCCGCATGAGTAAGGAACTGGCGTGTTGGGACGCTCTCGGATCACCTCTACATTCGATTTGAGCTCTCCCGGATCCAGGACCCTAGTAGGGGTCACGCGGCGCGGCGTCCTTTTCGCTTTCCGCGGTGGGCTGTAGCCAAACTGAATAGGGACCTACTAGAGGAGGCAGCCATTATTCACTCTTGGCTGTCTCTGCAGGCTCCGACCGAGGAGGTTGACATGGGGGCTGGTCGTTTCCGCGATGCGATTACGCAAATCTGCGTTGCGGCCATGCCCCGCATCCGAGGTTATCGGCCTCCACGGAAGGAGGTTTACTGGTGGTCCCAGGAGTTGGCGGACCTTCGCGCGGCCTGTACTCGTGCTCGGAGGTCGTACACCCGTAGTCGGCGGCGACACCGCGAAGAAGGCGGGGAGGACCAGCTTCATGAGGAGTACCGAGAGGCGCGGAAAACTCTGAAGCTGGCCATCAGCCGCGCCAAAGAAATTAAGCGTAAGGAGATGCCGAGATGAGATGAGAGGTCGAGGGCCTTTTCCCGCAGCGGGCGGAAAACACACCCCCGTCGATGGCCTTCATGGTCGAAGACGACGGGGTGAACGAAGACAATGTTCCGCCCGTCAGGGAATCGGAGGTAGGGGCGGTTGTTCTACGGATCCGCTCTAAGAACACCACCCCCGGGCTGGACGGGATACCTGCCCGAGTGCTTGCCCGAGCCCTCGAACACATGTCGGACCGCCTCAGGGAGGTCCTGGACGCTAGTTTGGCGTCCGGACGCTTCCCTGAGTGCTGGAAAAGCGGGAAGCTGGTCCTAATAAGGAAGCCGGGACGGCCAGCCGAATCGGTGGCGGCCTATAGGCCTATCGTGTTGCTGGACGAGGCGGGTAAACTGTTTGAGAGGATACTCTCTGCCCGCATCGTCCGGCACCTCTGCGAGGTGGACCCCGATCTGTCGGACGCCCAATTTGATTTTCGGGCGGGGCGTTCGACGGTCGATGCCGTGATGCGCCTGAGTGCCGTTACCGAAGAGGTGGTGAGCTGTGGCGGCGTGCTGTTGGCGGTGTCATTAGACATCGCCAACGCATTTAATAGTCTGCCATTTAGCTGCATCAGGGAAGCCCTCCACTACCACGGGGTGCCAGAGTACCTGAGGCGGCTTGTGGCAGACTATCTTCAGGAGCGTACCGTCATGTACGAGGACCGAGATGGTATTCTGAGGCGGCGGCCCATGTCGTGCGGTGTTCCACAGGGGTCTGTCCTCGGACTACTCCTGTGGAATATGAGATACGACTGGGCCCTTCGAGGTCGTCTTACCCCCGGGCTGGGCGTAATTTGTTACGCAGATGACACATTGGTCACAGCCCGAGGAGCGAACTTTCAAGAGGCGGCGCGCCTGGCCACCACGGGAGTCTCTTTGGTGGTCGGGCGTATTGAGGCGCTGGGTTTACGGGTGGCCCTTGATAAGACGGAGGCCCTTTTGTTCCATGGGCCCCGTCGTGGTCCACCACCCGGCGCCTCTATCGTAGTCAATTTGGTCCTCGTATCGGTTCAGGCCCAGATGAAGTACCTGGGCCTGATCCTCGACGGGAGGTGGCTCTTCGACGAGCACTTCCGACAGCTTTCTCCAAAGCTGGTCGGCGTTGCCTCTGCCCTCGGGCGAGTTTTGCCGAATTTGGGTGGAGCCAGCGTCGCGACGAGACGGTTACACACGGGGGTTGTCCGGTCAATGGCGCTGTATGGTGCACCGGCGTGGGCAGCGGCTCTGACCGCCCAGAATAGGGCTCGCCTCTGGCGCCCTCAGAGGATATTGGCGGTTAGAGCCATACGCGGTTACCGCACCGTATCGACGGAGGCGACGTGCGCCTTGGCCGGAACTCCGCCGTGGGATTTGGAGGCGGCAGTGCTCGCCGAAGTTTATCGGCGGACGGCTGACTTCCGGGCGGATAGCGGCATACGGCCCCCGCCCGAAGAGATACGCGAGTGGCGTGAGGCCGCTCGTCGAGCCACGATGGCTCGTTGGTCGTTCCGGTTGGAGACTCCTCGTGCTGGCTTTGCCCTCGTGGAGGCTTTCCAGCCGGTCATCACCGAGAGGGCAGGGCGGCAGCACGGGATCCTTTCCTTCCGACTGACGCAGGTCCTTTCCGGGCACGGTTGCTTCGGGAAGTATCTGCACTCGATCGCCAGGAGGGAATTGAGTCCCGCCTGTCACCACTGCGACTGCAGTGAGGACTCGGCTCAGCACACGCTGGCGGTTTGTTCCGCCTGGGCGGCGCAGCGTGGGGTCCTCACTGCAGTTATTGGAGGAGATCTCTCGCTACCGGCCGTCATACGCTCCATGGCCGGTAGCGACAGTTGTTTTACCGCGGTCGCAACCTTCTGCGAAGACGTAATTTCGCGGAAGGAGGCGGCGGAGAAGGCCCGGGAGGACGATATCCACTAGGACCCAATTCGCGCCGGCGAGCCGGGCGGCGGAGGCGTGGATACCAGCGCCTCATGCCGCCTTGAGTGTGGCCGCGGGTGGACGGGACGGGTTTTCCCCTCCATCCGCTACAATGGCCAGCCGCGAGGAGGCGACGTCCGCGTGTGCCGTACGTCGCCTAAAATAGCGAGTTTATCCGCAGATGGTGCCCGAGGTAGCGGGCAGGCGCTAGGAGGGATCTGGATGTCGTAATAGCAGCGGTTCCCGGATCCCTCCTATTTCAGGCGCAGAGTGGCACACCGTGTGGTTTTAGTCGGTCTGATTCCGACACACCACCCCGCCGTAAACCCCGGTGGGGTGACGGCCCGAGGGGGTTTCCACACGTATAAAAAAAAATAAAAAAAAAAAGATAACTGTATATCACAGGTTCTGACTGCCCAGAATACACCACGCTCCTGGCGTCCTCAGAGGATATTGGCAGTTAGAGAGCCATACGCGGTTACTGCACCGTGTACGAGGTTGTTAGAGCTATACGAAGGCGGCGTGCGCCTTGGTTGGAACTCCCCCGTGGGATTTGGACGCTGAAGCTTATGTGACTTTTGATATATTCTGACTATCCCAAGTGCAGAGTAGTACACCGTGTGGTTTTAGTCGCTCCGATTTCGACACACCACCCCGCCGTAAACCCCGGTGGGTTGACGGCCCGAGGGGGTTTCCACACGTTAAAAAAAAAGGATATGTGTGATATAGTAGACCAAAATCTTCTTTTTAAAGACAGGTCTATATTCAGAAGTGGACTGTTAAAGGCTGAGATGTGTGACTGGTATTGCAATCAATTACAAGTAGTTCCACTGCAGAGTGATTGGCCAAATTTTGGTCAATACACAAATAGATTAGGGCATCTATTTAAATTTATAAGGCCTACTTACTACTATATTTACTTTTTAACCATTATAACACAAACAAAGTATTCCAGATATTTTTATAAATGGTTGACGAAAAACTTAACTACAACTTAACTTAGTCGTATAATGTCAATGTTTTTTGTCAAAATATGTGTTATAAATTATACGTGTCCGCATGTGATAATAAAACGGATATTTTTACAGCATAGGTACAATTTCGCTCCAACCATTTACGTAATGTGTGGAATAAACGAATCTGTCTTATGTAAATGAACGCAATGATATAATCTACGAATATTTTATACAAATACTGCGAGTCCTATTATAGTTTCGACAACGCATGTAGTTCATCTTATTTTGCCTTCTTAAGTACATTATGCATTTTAATTTCACTTGAAGGATGAAATTGAGTAAAATAAAATTTTGTCATTTCGCTACTCAGTTTGGTAAAATGGTAGCATTTAAAATTTTCACGTTAAACGATACATGATTAGATATACACATGAAACTACTAGATTACTAAATAATCGTTTGAAATGTGATAGATATTTGTAAACACAATTTGCCGTTTGTGAATCTTAAAATATTTTCTCGTTATTTTGTATCATAATGACGTAGATTATGTTAAAATGTAATCCAATTTAGTTTTAGACCGTCACTAGCATGGTCTGTCCTCTTGTGTCGCAGTTGTCACGATAAGAAATAGCCTATGCCTTCGTCAGAACATAAAGCATCTATGTCAAATTTCATTAAGTCGATTTTCTGGTTTAGCCGTGTAAACGTAACGGACGGAGAGAGTTACTTCCGCGTTAACAATATTGATAGGGGTTATTTGTTCGATGGAAGATTGAATGAAGACTCTCTTACTTACTTAACATTAGGTTCCTCAATTTTGGAACGAAGTTCCTTATCGTGCGGTACGTTGGCTAAGGGGGCTAGGCGAGCGTCACGAAAAATCCTCACGACACTTGCTATAGTGCGTAGCGCTCGGAGAGGGGGTAGGCCGAGTATAGGATTCAACTTATTCGTTCTCTCTCTCTCTCTCTCGATAGGACAAGCCACGCGACGCGCGCGTCTGCTGTGTATGCATACATTGTTTTGTCGTGTTCGTGTGTATGTAGTTTTAGTTATATTTAATATTTTTAAACATTGATTACAATTTTATTAACATTTTTTTACTTATTTTATTTGTCTTTTAACTTCTAAATATTGTTAATTTATTTAATAATAGCCTTTTTTCTACTTTTATAGACGCATATGCAACAGATAAGTCCAGTAATTGGAGAGCTGTGACATTAGCTAGAGAATGGAGTAGAATACAGACGATGCGCAGAGTTTCACCGGGACATACAATCGTTCTAGCACTGCTTATTTTGCATGTAAGGATAAATTTAAATACACATTATCAGCTGAATTCAGTTAAAAAATATCGTATTTTATTTGTGCGAAAACACTTTACAAACAAAATTTTCTAAATAATATTTGAAATTACTCTTTTTGACGCTAAACATAGTCAGGGTAGGAAGTTTCATTCGTTGAAAGGATACTCTCTGCCTGCGTAATCTGGCACCTCTGCGAGGTGAGCCTCGATCAGCCACGAGGAGGCGACGTGCGCGTGTGCCATACGTCGCCTAAGTAGAAATCTCTCGTTCACTCGAAGATGTTACCCGCTCTAGCGGGCAAGCGCTGGGAGGGGTCCGGATGGCTTAACAACAGCAGTTCCCGGATCCCTTCTATTCCAAGCGTAGAGTGGCATACCGTGTGGTTTTAGTCGGTCCGATTCCGATACACGACCCCTCAGCAAACTCCGGTGGAGTGACGGCCCGTGGGAGTTTCCACACGTTAAAAAATAGGGTTTTTCGTCCTCAATGCGTCCTGGGTTCTTCATAGTCGAGCATCCCAAGCTAAAATATTATTACCGTTTATCTTCAAGAAGACTTCAATTTTTGTCTCTCCATTTTTGTAATACTAAATGTCTATAAGTAGAAAAAAAGAAGACAGTTGAATTTTTCAATAAAGTGAATTAATATTGTGGTTAAAAATTATATTGAAAACATTATATCACTGAGCATAAGTTTATTTTATTATACACCTTTTGTTTAAAGTAGATATACCTTTTTTTGTGCGGCAATCCCCACGGATACCACCGGAAGATGGTTATGTCGGACTCGAACCGACCAAAAACCGCACGCCATCTCAGGTACCAGTAGCCGGGTAACCAGGTGCACCCTACTAAGGCAATCTCTGAAAAAAGTGGATATACCAACTAAAGGATGCATCGTCCAAAATAAAACTTAACGTATGGATGGATTCTGGATTAAATATTTTATTCAAAGCATGTACACTGAGAAATCGTACAAGAATAAAGTTCGCATAAAGAATTCAAAAGATACCTGCGTCTGAATATTTTATTACTAGGGAAAATTGCACAAACACCGTGTAAATAGCTATAGGAATTCTTTGTCAGAACACGATAAGTTAAGGTAACTAAGACATTTAGATTTATCTATTTACTTTTCTAGGTTACTCTGTTTCTGATATTTGTATTTTAAAGTGTAAACACACTTTAAAATAGTTTACTCGTATTTCTATTTACTATGTAAAAGCTAGAATTCATTAATCCGTCTGCTCTTTAGCTCTTCATTATCAGCCCGCCGCAGTCCACTACTAGGCATGGGCCGCTCTTAAGGCACACCACAGAGCCCGGTTTGCAGCTTTTCGCATCCAGTCGCTGCCAACCCTCTTATGCGTACCGCCACTCGACCAGAGAGCATCTCACGTTATGTTTGCGAAAACGCGGTCTCCACTTCAGAAAACGTTTTGCTCAAGCAGTTATTAGTTCTGCGACATATGTTACAAGCCCATTGCCACCTTAACTATCTCTCTCTGGTTCTCTGACGGATCTTTTGTTCTTATATCATGAAAATATAGCACACTGTAAGGAAAAGCACCAAGATTCACAAGTGTGTTATCGATCTTCAAGGCTGGATACTTTTTCTTGAAGGCTTAATGGTCATATCGGTCCGGCAATATTGCAAGTGATAATTGATTCCATATTTTGGCTGTGTTTGAGATCCAAAAACAATATTTACAAATTATTGGTGAAACTATGATTCATAAAGTAATAGTTATTCGTGTTTTTTTACCAGCTGCTAACACCGTGGAAGTCGTATTTACCTCCAAGTGTTGGCTACAAATGGGCTGTAGCAACAATCGCATGGTGGTCTTCGTACATCACATTCTTAATAGCCCGCCTGTTATGGGATAGACTTGCTGACTCACCTGTTAAAAACTTGCCAAAGATTTGCACCAATGTTGGTCTGTCGTTATTGGTATTCGAAGAAGATTATTATGCTCATTATGTCCATGGCAGGTAAGAATAAAGAAAGTGGTTTTGGTTATTAGGTTATAGTGGCACCTTTGTAGAATGCGTCATCGTCTAGTATTGTTGGAATGTGTTTTTAACCATTTGCTAAAAAAGCATTACTTTGTCGTATTTTATTAACACGTAGTGAAATAGTGCTATTTTTAAAAGCACATTATATGTGTAAATAAAGCCCACTAAGATTTTTTAAATGTTGAACAGCGAATGATTTCTAGTAACTCCTCTAGAAATTAGTTTACTCTTTCTGCAGTTGCTACCAAATATAACTGCTCTATGATAATTTAATCTAATTTATTTTACATTACCTTGTATTTTTACAATATTTACCTTGTATTATTTAAGAAATGACGACTCTAAAGACCTAAGGTCCATGGCTGGACCGCTAGCCACATGTCGAGTTGTCTGCGCGCCGCAATTGAGGTATTTTAACAAATAATTATTATTCTAAATTTAATTTTCAAGAAATACTAGAGTATGATATTTATTTGTATAATTACAGGGTTGTATATAAGCAGCTGTCACTTTCTGTACAAGGTAAATGAAACCTGACCATCTTATCAGTTGGTAATTGATCTTAAGATACTTTGAAAATTATTTTCTGTTCCATGATATATCTTTCTTTTTATTTTTGAAATATCTGTATAAAACAATGATTTGACAACATTTGGCCTTAATATTTCATTTAAAATTCTAGTACTCTGTTTCTAATTTGACTTGAGAGATATTTTAATGATCATCAGTGTATAACATCTTAATAGATCTTGTTTTTCATTGCATAATATCGTCGTACTCACCATAACAACATTGTTTTATAGTATCATTTATTTAAACGATGGTATAAAAAAAATGTTTATAAACACCGGCGTGTCTGATAATACGTACATCATAATATCAAACACGCCGGTGACTATCTAGGTGGCGCAGCGGTAGCAAGTATAACTGCTGTGCTTGAGGTCTCACATTTGAATCGCGGGTCGCACCAAACGTTTGTATGATCTGTAAATTTTTGTTTCGGAGTTTGAGTGTATTCTTTATATAATATGTATGTACTTACAAAAAAAGATATATAAGTATTCTACTAGTCAGTCTAGTTATCATAATACAAGTTCTGCTTACTTTGAAACTAGATGGCGTTGTGTGTCAAATGTCTGAAATATTTATGTATTTATATTTGTACATTTTTACTGATTTCTATTATGTTATCTTTGTTTTCAGACTTAGGGGAAACTGAGACACGACAGGCTTTGCTGTCGCGCTTCTTAGCGGCGTTCTTTGAAAGAGTAAAATCTTACAATATTAACATTTTTATAATTTAGTTCTGTGCCACAAAATACAACTGCATGCCAGTATGAGAAAACGATCAATTTTTAAAGCTGCATCAATAATGTTGTAATTCTTTATGTTCAAAGGCTTTAGATGGACTAAGCTGGGTTGCCAGCGAACTCACAATATTGGAGAGGTTATTAGATGTGGAACTGACGACTAGAGAAACTGGCAACACTAGTACTCTCCTATATGATCCCGCTGATAATACACCTTCGTGTTTTGCTGTGACTTGGTAACTCCTGACTGATTAATATTGAAATAACCCTGGAATATCTTACTTGATGTATTTGTGAACTATGTTTTGGTCACAATATTCCGAAGGTTATATTGATCTAGTGATCAGTAACCCTGACTGCTAAGAAAGTTTTCATCCAGTACAAATAATTGTACGATAAGCACGATCGTTTTTTCTGTGTCTTAATTTAATTATGATATGTGTGTTTATAACCTTATTTATAAATTTACTAAATTATTCACGTTGTCCAAATTTACAAAATACAATTACAGTTAACTTAGCCCACCCATCCCAGTCACCACGTTGAATGGCAATAGCCAACGTTTGCACCAGCAACAAATCGAAACGGGAGTCATCATTAACTTCTGTAAATATTTACTTAGAATTTTGTGCTATTTTCCTAGCCTTTTTGTGCCTTTAGTTTTGTGCACGATGTAACGACATGTCCTGTATGGTCATGGTGTTTAAAATTCATTAAAACGGTCTAGAAGCATGGACGATGTGTCCTCTATGCCGAGAGACATCGAATTGCGTTTGCTAACGATTCAATTTTTGCTACAAAGAGAGAAAAGAAAAAGTTTTCTGCGGCGTATCGTCACTTCTGATGAAACGTGGATACAGTATAGCCGTAAAGCCATCTGTTTGAAAACACCGTGTTCGTGAAACACCATTCAACAACCTGAATGTTGTTGTGATGTAGGACTATTTGACTGTCATCGAAACCACTGGTTTCATATTAAGGCCTATGAGAGTTAAAAAAATTCCAACGAGAATTTATATTATATTCTACATCCACTTTACTACTACTTACAACTTTACCACATTTACATTTCTCGTAAAGAGGTAGCCCTTTGCAGGGGACAAACATAAGGGACAGATATTATTAGACATTGACAATTAAATAATTAAAACTGGTCACTATTTTACGAATCATATGTTTGTATATCAAAGTCCAGTAATATGGAACAGTATTTTCTCCCTTACATCTATATTTCTTGTAACCAATAGGCCGAGTAAAAGAAAAATCCTGTTTCAAAACTAATTTCATTCAAGGATAATTTTTTCCTCTTCCTCAACAAGTTACAAAACATCGTTTGCGATGAAGGCCTAAGGGAAAAAAGCAGGGTAAGTTTATTGGTTTAAAGAGATGCAGATGAAATTGCGCGGGTTAGCCAATGGTTTCATAATATTTAAGTCTGTATAAGTTGCATGCACTAATAAATGTTGTTTTAGGGTGAATTAGTAATGTAATAGGAAACAATATTTTGCCTTTTAAGGTGGGGAGAAGAATGGAACCTGTCAACGTTTGATGCAATGGTATTCGGTAGCGTTTTAATCGCATTAAACGAAGCTTTGCTTGCAGTACTGATCACCGTTATTATATGGCAGGTGAGACGACATAAAGCAGTGAATGACGCAAGCTTGAAGAAAGACACAATTACGAGATTGGTTATTAATCTAAAATGCTGCATGGAATACTGCAACAAAGATGTAGTACTATGCTCATATCGTTTGGTTATAGCTAATTAGGACCTTGAACTGCTTATTGAGACTCTCAACGTTTTTTATATTAAATGAAAGAATTTTATTTTTCATATAAATTTTATTTTCTAATCACGGTGGATTTTTTTTTTACTTATTTTAGTTTGATTGGATAGTCTATTAAAACTAAAACACGACATCATCATTAACTAATACAGGATATTGAAATCATTATTAAAATATTAATTATGAAGAATAAAATTATGTTTTTCGCGGTAATCTTTTCATATTAGCTTTACGAAGTCTTCACATGTCAGAATAATAAAGATACTAGGCGTACGGACGGAAAATACTATACATATTAGATAAGTAAGGAATACTCCCATAAAAAAGAATATAGATCAAAAACAGACTAAACATAAAGAAGAGAGGGCCCTTAGCAACTGTTCACTGTGGTTCCAACTAGGTCTTGAAGTCATCGTAGTGGACGTGTTTCAAAGTTATCATACTGTCAGCGTACAGCTATTTGTATTGTGCTCGTGTCGAAAATTGTAAATCGTTTTTCATGGTATTAAGAGGTAAACGATGTGGTGCATTGAATTACCGCTCAACGCCATCTAGTAGTTAAAGTCCACATTAAACAATAATGGTTGCGAATTTGCGAAAGTAGATGGCTCTTTTCAAGCTAATTCACCTTAGTATAACGAAATTCCCAGATTATTGTGGTTCATGTTATTGTAAATACACAAAAAAATACAGAAATATGAACATTCTGAAAATAAGTAATCTTACTGCATGTTATATACTTAACAAAACGTGTTTTCAATTTCAGGCTATGAAAATACTACGCAGCCTGCTTGGCAATAAAAATCAACGAGATAAAACTGAAATTGATTTTTACTAAGCTTGTCAAGATTAAAACCTTTGTAGTCAAAATATTTTTTCTTGAAACGTTGAACGAAAAAGAAACATTTAAGTGACAAATAAAAAAAACAACACAGTTAATCGTCATAACTTAAATACTGACGTCACTAGTTGAAGTGATTAGATTAATTATTAACATCAGCATTTAAGATTTCAAACTAACGTTTTACTGCATAACGATCCCTACTTAATGTTGGAATCACGCCATGAAGTTAAATCATTTCATGGTATCTCAATTTTGTGTTTAATCATGTAAGCACATATGGAGTAACAAAAGTGAAAGTATTCATGAAATATCCGTCTACAGTATAGTTATTAAAATGACAATAAAACTATATGTTATAAGTTATGTTATTATGCTACACGTAACGATATCAGTAGGGATAAAACACGAAGGAGCTATCATTAACTCAAGAGGTGATATTTTTGGAAGATTTTTGTACAATTATTTGAATTTGTTGGTGGATGGTTGTTCAGGAAAACAGCTCAAAAATCATTGCCGCATTATGTATGTAGAACTCTCCGACATTGACTACAAGTATACTAAAAAATTGGCTAAAATTTTTAAAGATCTATCTGATTTACACACCAACCGCATTCACGAAGAGATAAAATCTTATCTTAAAGAACTCGATAGAAGTACAAATCGACGATCTGAATTTCTAAAAGCTTTGGATGACGCATTTCATGCAAGAGAAATTTTGCTATTTGACAACTATTTAAGCAATCTTTCCGATTATTGTAATGAAGAGAAATTGTTTACTGGAGAAGAAACACATAAGCTTCTGCATGAAGTTATTTTGTATGGCATTGAAAAACTAAGTTATAAGAAACGGCGAGAACTGCGGAAGAAATTGGACAAAGCTGTAAAGGAATATTCAAATATTGACCTAATGGAGAAATTTAAAATGTATAATATATCAATTCCTACACGATGGCAAGGTTTGATGTAAATGAAAAAGAAATTAATGAATAATATAATTGATAAACTACGTGGTTAAGGGAAAGAAAAATTCTAGTATTATAAATATAGGTTATAATTTGAATCTAATTATAACTATTCGTGTAAATTGCGATGTATTTACACCGACAAAATATACAACGACAGTATTCAGTTGCTTTCCCAGCCCTAAGATTCATAACTTGTAACTCTAAAACCATTTTACTTTTTAGAGAATAAAAAATAAGCACTTGGTGTAATACCTACTTAGCTATCTAATATTGAAATACAGGTATAGCAAAGATGATTGCATAAAGTATTAATAACTTGTCACTAGTTTTACTATTTATGTATTTTCAGGAACAAAATTATCACATCACCTGGGATGAATTCTTTAAAAGTAATAAATACTTCCAGTTTTATCCAAACTCGGAACAATTTAATTTTTTACAATATACCTTCTTTTAAAATTAGGCTTCTATAAGTGTCAAAGTCGAAATATCTAGTCAGCAAGAAGCGGGAAAATATTTTTACATAAACATATTAAGTCCGAATAAACGTACACATATTAAAACTTTATAATTGTCTATGCAATACAAACAAGATGTTGTTAAGTGTTAATATTGTTAAGTAACTTGTAAATATAAAATATAATAATATGTTATCTATCGTCGTTATCAAATTAAATTGTATAAGATCTATCTAACTGATACCTATGCTTCATATTATCTTTTTAGGTTTTGGTGTGTCATTTATTTTTCGACAGTGTAATAGTGTTGTTTATAAAGTAAATTTGCAGATCTAAAACACTCCCATATGTCGTCGATGTTCTCAACTACGAAATATAAGTTCGTAATCGCAAATTTTTCTTTACTTCGAGTATGTTATTATACAACAGCTCCTTCATATTCTCTTTTACTTTTTTTTTGGAGAAATGAGTATACTGAATAGAGAAACTGATTATTGCAATCAATCCACATACACACACTAGTGCAATTTAAAATTATCGTTAGTGCCACAATAACATTATTTTCACTAAAACCGCAGCGCGATGACAAAACTCATTTACTTTCTTGTGTTTATACTGATCACTCAATCAAGGAGTAACACAAGTATAAGTGAAGAAAACAATAACTTTTATGATACTGGTGAAGACGGAGACGCGATGGAAATTGAATTCAAAAATAACCGTGCAGAAAATTTCAGTTCATGGGAATGCAATGACAAGAGCTCTTCGGGATGTAGTGTAGAATTTCCTACAAGTATACACACAATCAGATCAACTATGCCTACAACATCAGAGCCAAAACCTGTTGTTCTTCCAATTGGATGTTTTTTTAACATGATGGTGAATATATGTAAAACAATTTTGGAAAAATTTAAACCTTCAAGGATCGGTAAATATTTTAGAGCACTAAGTCGAAGTCTTAAGGGAATGGGTTCTAGTTATATACAAAAACTATGCTTGAAAAAGTTCCGTAAATTACTGGATAGATATTCACAGTATAAGCCGGAACAACAAAAAATTAAAGTAGAGAATTTTCTGAACGCCGTATCGAGTGGAAAAGAAAAGTGTAATGCGTATATTATGGCCATGAATAGTATATTTTTAATACGGCGAGTTGTACGGTTAGAAGATTACGTGTACCGTGTAAGAGAATTCGGAAAAGGCAATAATAAGCACATCGGACAGAGAACTAGAGACATTCTAAAGGATCAAATATTCAAATCATTTTACGCATTAGATAAAAAAATACAATATGAAATAGAATTAAAATTTAAAGACGCGATCTTAGAATATTCGATGGAAAATAAGAGTGTTACGTTGGTCACACCGTGAAATTAATCGGTTTTAATATTTATAAGGTAAACTGTTCAAAGAAAACATAAATTATAAAATGTATGTTCTGTGTAAATATTGTGTGTTACTGTGTATTGTTATGTGTTTATGCATACGAAATGAATGGCAAAATTACGATGAAAACAAAGGTATTTTTGTAGGTTTTTTGAGTAAATACTTGGATATATTAGCAACAGGTTGTTCTGGATCTCGGCTAAAGAAACATTGTAAATTGATGTACAAAAAACTCACACATATGCATCATAAGTATACGAAAGAGCTTGGAAAACTTTACAAATGCTTGTCTAAAATGTATTCAGAAGAAATAAATGGGTATGCGTCATTTTACCGCCAAGAAATTGATAAACAACCGTATCATCGTACAATATTTCTTAAAACAATGAATGAAATATTCAACCTGCAACAACATGTACAATTTGACGACTACTTAAACGAATTGGACATGTATTGCAATGGATACCCTCTCCAAATGGATGAAATAACCCGTAAACTGTTGAACGACGTTATTGTGAATCGTATAAAAATGCGACTGAGCCAAAGAGATCAGGAATTATTGAAAAAAATGTTAAAGATGGCTATCAAAGAATACCGAGATCTCGAAGTGCAGGATTTAGTTTTGGAATATAACCTGTCTACGTTAAAACCTTTTATACCAGTCCGAACGGATCCCCAACAATGGGTTTTGTCATTTAATCTCGATATCTTCAATGACTAAATTGTTATTTAGTACCTAATATATTATGTTGCCCACCTAAATACTTGTCTTTGATGACCAACACAAGTATATTACTTTCAACAGCCGTTTTAACTAGGCTTATTCTGCCCTAACTATACCACTATCCCAGTTGACTCTCAGTATTCATAAACCTGTTTTAAATTTTACTAATATGTGTGGCTGTAAGTTCCTCCATGTATCGAAATAAACACAGTATAGTAATCCAATTAAAACTTAAAAAAATCACGTTTTAAAGATAGTGGTGAAGAAATATAGATTTGTTTTTAATAAAATACATTCTTCATTGTGTAATTTACACTCTTATGAGTTCAATTTCTTTTAAAGGAGAATAGCAGATATATATGAGACTTTTGTACTGCCTTGCGTATCTCATAATAGGGATTATTGTTGATCTGTTTCGCTGGTAATATCATCAACAATAACAGTTTTAATTTTCAGATTTTTAAAACTTTAGTTTAAAAATATGATTTTAGTTTGTAGTTGTCATAATTAGATATACGAATTGTCATTACTGTCAATAAGATAGCGTAGTGCCACATTTTTTAAATCAAAATTATTCATTTACGAATTTCATGCTCCGTCAATAAAATTTTGTTCTGTCAAATAACTTTCATTATTTTTCTATCATAAACATTACTTTACGATCAATAGAGCCGATTGAACAAAAATTACAAATAAACCTTTCTTAAATTAATTAAATGAAATAATTTATTCCTTAATTAATTAGTATAATATGTACGGTCAGAATTAGTTATAATTTTTTTTTTTTTGTTCGCTGCGAAGGTAATTCTAGTTGTCTGTTACTGTGTATTTCACCGCTAAATGGCTGCACCGGTTTTGTTAAAATTAACAATGGAGAACCATTGATGCTTGAGAAAAGACATATGCTATTATTTACTATGATAACCGACTTACACACAAGCGGAGCCGCGAGCTTAAGCTAATTTCGGCATTAAAAATTTACTTCGTCATTTTAATATTTTTTTTATTTATGACATATTTTGAATACGTGTTTGATTATGTCATTATAGAATGTGTCTCATTATAGAGTGAACCGCGATGTACTGAATACATCTGTGTACTCCTTTAGGGAGTGCAGGCGTGATTTTATTATACAATATGTGTAATCATATACACATGATTGCTGCAACTATGACAAATTTGTTGTTATTTATTGAAAAGTTCCATTGTATGTTTCTGAAGAACTTCACCAGAACATCATTAAACTATAAAGAGACCACGAAATAGTACGATGCTTTTCTAAACCATCGCATATTATTTTTTGTTCACTTTACATCGACAAGTGACAAATACAAAACATTAAATAAACACCGCCGATTACATTAACGATGTTTTCTATTAAAAACGCGCTATTACTAAACATTATTTATCATTAAAATTTGAAATCGACCTCATAACGAATGCCACCTTTTGAATATAAAAAGAATCATCAAAATCCGGACATCCAGAAACAAGTTATGACGAAGACGAAAGAAGTTATGACGTAACCAATACAAAAAAAAAAGTTGTCCTCTGATTTTTAAAGTCGGTTAAAAAACGTTTAGGACAGACAAGAATACACCAAGCCGGTTCTGCAGCGATTCGATTCGTTTCACTAATTTTGTAGCATTGTATATTACTCTTAACTATTTTAAATGAACTATTGTCACCCATCTCGTTTCATTTACACTTGTGGTTCCAAAGTATAGGAAAACAAATATTAGTATAAAACAAATTAATTAATGTCAGTTATCTCAATATCACGGAGGAGTAACTCCATAAACTTGAGCGCCTTCAAATTTTTTGTATTAGATTTATATTATCATTACGCAAATATGATCATGTATTTGAATATCGCAACCTGCCTAAATGGCTCTAAATTCACCTTCAATGAAATGCTTATATTCTTTCCATACTTTATGGCATTCTTTTTCATTCATGTACTCCACCTTATTTAAAGGAACACTTTGTTTTTCTCAATGACACACATTCGAGATCCTTGAGGTCACCGGAATCTCTGGAACTGGCAGTACCTACTCATTGTCACAGGTTTTACGATAAGTCGTTCACTATACAGGCTATCCGACTATGGAATGCTTTACATATGGCTATAAGGCATGCCAAATCTTTGCCTATATTTAAAAAAATGGTTAAAGAATATTGTTTTTTTTTTCTTTTTTTTATTCTATTCTTACACCTAATCTGTCCATAAATTTCGTCTTTTTACAATCCAATTTTTCCATCCAAACGTTGCCAGGAAGAAATTTTTTTAGGCGGTAAGGACACCATTTGTACATGGTCACACAGCTGATATGTTCTTGTAAATAATCTGTAAAAATTATGTTCTACAATAAAGTTTATTCTACTCTATTTTATTCTAAATTTTAGCGTTACATATTTTAACCGTGATTTGGAGTTTTGTAGAATGAGTGACATTATGAAATAAGATGGTATGAAAAGCACTTTCGGACTTCCGATAGTAGGACTTAAAAATTATGTAAAAAAATGCATAAACTAAATTAAAATCAACAAAAATTAGTAACATCAATATTCAGAGAAAACGACATATAACAGAAGTTCTTTCACAGCTCTGAAAATATCGCTGAAATTCACGATTTGATACACTTAGCGACATCTAATGAACATTTAACTTATTATCTATCAACGAACAAGTTTTTGAAGTGGTTTGTCTATATTATTATATTCCATCTATGACAAGAACGTTAAGTTTCTGAAAATATTTAAATTAATTTTAGTAAAGTTCTATAAATATGAAAATTACAAGTTAATAGTTAGGATGATTCACTTTATAAATGATATAAATCTCATAAATACTCATTAAATACTTATTTTGCTAGGTATTATATTAGTATTATATTGCTACATGTATTGCGGTACAGACTTTATTATTTTACTTTTAAGTTCTATTTTATTTAATATATTTCTACTTTGAATTTGTTCGATCTTTTATACAAACACGTCGAGTACAAAGTGTTAAGTTTTATATATATTATCAAGAATTCACCGGCTAGCGGGCAGTTTATGGAAAATCCAACAGTTAGGGCTCGCAACATTCCGTCCCTTGCCTGTAGTGCCGCGTCTGCGAGATTTCTTTTGTGAGATGTAGCTTTTGTACTACGTGGGAGACCCATGCGTAGATATTTTTGTTTCGACTAAACCGGAACATTAACACGTCGTAATCTTTAATTATTATTTTTTTGCGATAAATTTTAAGCATAGACTACAAGATATCTTTACAAATGCTCATATTCATAAATTTGAGCTATATTATTCGTATGTCGATAAATTTTAAAGTACATATCATTTTAATACTCCATTTTAATATTTTCGTTTTTTAACGTTATCACAAGTGTAATAAATGTCTGATGGTCAGTTTGATTTCGAAATAACTAATACTACTAATAATACTAAAACTGCAATGAGAATTAGAAATTTTTATTCATTTAAATCCACAATTTATTGTGAGTAAACGAAAACAGACTTTTTTGCCATAAACAATAATAATGTATTGGCAACACTTCAATCATTGATGAACAAATGAAATACGGCAACGTCACGCACGTATTGAAGTGGTAGAGTGATTGTTCATTCGGCTTTCATAAAAAGTAGTGAATTTACAAATTGTAATTAGTATTATATTTTATTAAAATGGCAGATAGTAAAGGGTAAGTAAATAACAATGTGTTATATGGACTATGCACGGAAGTAGTTTCACAAGAAATCGATGCGTTACCTGCAACTGAGTCTTCAAAAATTGGCTTGTCATCATGTCGTGAATTACAAACTAACTCATTTCGATAATCAAAATCTGCAAATTTATCCAAAATTAACTTCTTTTTTTATTTAAATGTGTTTAAGATTTATATACTTTAATTACAACATGTATTTTCTCTAATTCGTTTCATGAAGTAACGCTTGGGTTCTTTATTTGTTTTTTTACAATTCTGGTTGTTTGGCAGTAATCCTGATGATTTATCGACCGCGATTCTGCGCCGTAAGGATAGGCCCAACCGCCTCATCGTCGAGGAGGCGGTCAGCGATGACAACTCTGTGGTGGCGCTATCTCAGGTCAGAACCTCTTTGTCTATATTCATCGAGAAAAAAACCGTCATATAAGTTCCGTGATGTACTTATATGAAAACTGCTTTGTCACCTATAATGTTTACTTTTAATGTATCTAAACTTTTCTGCAACATCTTTTATTTGAACAAAATCATCATATTAGTATACTAAATTGATCAAAAAAAGTAAACATAAGGAGACTATTATAGAATGAAACTGATGAATAACCTCAAACTTCTATATATTGTATTTACACACAAGTTTTTAACACAATTAATAAATTAAAATTTCTTTAAAATCAATTGTTAACCTTAATTTCATCATCTATTGTGCACAGTCATTGTAAATAATTCAACATCAAAACTAATGTAGTTTGAGTTTAATTGTTTCTTTAGTATAACTAGCAAAAATTACTTCACTATTTGCTTGATGTCAGTTATAAATTTTATTTTATTATTTATTTACCTAATAGTATTCAAAGAAAGTGTTAACCTAAGTTTACTATTAGTTTGGTACACTTCCATGATGAAATGAAACTAATAATAATATTATACATAATTAAACTAAAAGCTCATAAGTTTCTAATAAGTAAGAATAAATAGTTAGTCAAGATTTTTTACTTTGGATTAGATTTTTTTTATACTTTAATATATTTCAACTGTCAATCAGCAATTAGTTGCTATTAGCTCTTTAACTGCCCAAAATGTTCAGGTACTTTACCATTTTATTTTAGTAGTATATAAGTGCTTTGTTTTGGTTAATGCTTGGGAGTTGAATACCTTTGATCCTATCAATCAATCTCATATTTATATTGAAAGAGAAAAAATACAGTACTACACACATATATATTATTTGTATGCGTAGGCCGCCATAGCATGGGTCGCCATACTGCACTGTCTTCCTTCGCAGTGAGTACGGCGACCACCGCTCTTGGATTCTATTCATGCTTTCCATCAGGCCGAATAGAATCACTTTGGTAGGTTGCAATAAAAAAAATCTTTATCAACATCCTTTAATAGTCCACTGCTGGACAAAGACCTCTCCTCTGAAAAGGGTATTGAGAGTTTCTATACCACACCGGCCAGACATGTTGGTATAGGATTTGATTCTAGTTTACCTTCTTTTTGCAAATGACTGCAAACAAACAAACAACTTGTTGCTTCTTGACACTCTGGTGATGAATAGAGGTGATGATGCTCTGTATTCTTAGTCTGCCACCACACAGATAATATGCATATAAAAACAAACCCATAGGTAATTATTGAAAGACAAGGTAACAAACAGACCTGTTATCAAGAGTTTTATATGTAGAAAATACACATGGGAACGTAAATTAAACTAAATTAATCAACCTTAATTCTCTTCTACTCAAATCCTTACTAGTACCATTTTATAAAGCACATCCAAATCGATATTGTAATCAAAACAGAGCCTTACTTTTTTATGATGCTAAATATGGCAAAAGTCAAACATTTGAATAGTTAATTGTTTAAAACATGAGTTGACTTTAAATAAGTCAACTTAGTGCCAATGCATTAATATTTCTTTAATTGTCATTTTGTTGTCTTTAAGAGTCTAAATTGGGCAAGTTATAAACACTTTAGTTTTGTTTGCACAAGCATAAAATATTATTTTTTATCTTGATTGAACACCAAACATGTTAAATACAATGTGAATAACATTGCCATATCAATCTAACTTCCATTGTATATAACAGATATCAGTCATTATTACTAGTTACATCCTACTAATATTATAAATGCAAAAGTTTGTATGTATGTTTGTTACTCTTTCACGAAAAAACTACTGGACGGATTTGGATACAACTTTACAGTAATATAGGTTATACATCGGAATATAATGATACATGTCAATTAAGTCAGCAAAAAATATGGCCTCTGAGAGTTATGTTGGCGTAAGCTGCCTAAACCATTGAAGTTACACAACAATGATGTATTGTAGGATTGTTTATATGCTAAAAAAGAAAATTAAAATGATCCGTTACGAAACTTAATGTGGCAGCAAAAACTAGTAGATAAGAAACCTATAGTGGTAATCATGAAAACGTTTGTTTCCAACAGTGCTTTGCAAGAACAACTTTTTGTTCTAGGTAATCCTACTACTATTTTTAATTAAGCACATGTAAACAATACCTATGAATTCTAGCTCGTAATCGTCTAACTGTCACCTCGCTACTTCCTGTACATATTTAAAATGCAGTTAGATTAAGAATATGGAGTATGATTATCTTTATTCATCGGTTGGATATCTGCTGATATGTCTATTAAAAACGGCTTGTTTTAATGAGTGCGTTCGTATATTTTAATGATTATTGGTATAAAAGTGAATTCGTAAAGTCATGATACTGAAGGACCCAACAATGTAGCATGTCTTTCTGTTGTGAGTAAATTTGTATATTTGCTTTCTTTTAAAAAAATTACCTTAACAAAGATAAAATTAAAAGTTTTATAATTTCATGGTTTCATGGAAAAAGGAATATTTGTAACAAAAACTATAACTTCCTTTCATAAAATTTACTTACTTAGAAAAGATTACGACCATGTTGCAAAACAATACTCATTGACATCATACTTTATCAGATGTTGTGGTTAACAATTATTAGCTTTTTACTACCTATAATTAATTTTAAATTACAAACTATCAATTGCATGACATTACGCAATTAACACAATAAATAGGTAACAAATGATTTCTACTTAAAGTTATTTACGTACTTAATTAATATAGATACTAAAATGCTTTATTTTAAAACGGTCTTAAGTAGTTTAACAAGGGTATTGAAATTCTCATCTTATTGGATTACTACTCAATTTTTCAATTTCAATACAATAACAATTAAATTTTAAAATGCACTCGACATCTACTTACATACATACTCAGTTTTCTGAATACTCTTAAAAAAATGGGTTTAAATATGACTCAATTAATTTCAAAGGTCCGTCTGCCCTGACATATATTGAACCAGACACCACTTGGTGCAACTGTGAGGCTTATAATTGTTGTTTTTCTCATACCAGCTTATTTAGGTAACATTCATAAACGATCATGACAGGCATATACGAGACTGTACCACCTTGCGTGTCTCATGGTAGGGATTATTTTAGTGTTTATTTAGCTGGTAATATCATTGATAGTAACATATCAAATTCTCAAACTTCTAGAACTTTCTGTAAAAAAATTATTTCAGTTTATAGTTTACAATAGGCTGCACTAAAGGCGACAGACATAACAGCTGCATATCACAAATTAGTTGTCATTGTATTCAACAAGATATCATATTGCCATATGTTTAAGATTAAAATCTCTCGTTTACGATTTTCTTAATTCATCAATAGTGTTGCTCGGCTGCTACTTACACTAGTAAGCTTATTAATATATATAAATTTAATAATTTTATCGTTATAAAACCATTTGTATTTTATAATGTTATAAAAATATTTTCGGACATCTGACAGACAACGCCATCTAGTTTTTAATCATGACATGTTTAGAAAACGTAAAAATGCGTTTTGTGCTTGCGGTTCTAACAACTTTTTGGCAGAATTTTAATTCTTTTAGCATTGTTCTAAAATGTCTTTATTACATGAAAGTACACTAAATGATGTTTCACTTTACAAACAGTATAAGTCTCGTAACCACCCATGTTGCTAGCGGTACAGGATCTGCCATTCTCCATTAGTTAATGACATGTATTATTAACTTACTTTGCGTGTATTCTTCTATCAAATATTTGATAGTATTTAGATTTTGTACGTGGACAAGGATGTCTAAATTGACACATACATACACACCTGTTTACAGTTGAGATTTCCTGGGTGCTTGTACACACAAAATGAATAACCCAAAAAAATCTTGAAAGACGTTATTACTAGCAAATTATTTAATCAACAGGCAAAAATGGAGCAACTGCAACTCTTCCGTGGCGACACCGTTCTGCTTAAAGGCAAACGTCGCAAGGAGACGGTTTGCATCGTCCTCTCAGACGATAACTGCCCTGATGAGAAGATCCGCATGAATCGTGTTGTGCGCAACAATCTGCGCGTGCGAATGTCCGACGTCGTGTCCATTGCGCCATGCCCGTCCGTCAAGTACGGCAAGCGGGTGCATATATTGCCTATTGATGACTCTGTTGAAGGTTTAACTGGGTAAGTGTTCTCTTCGTAATCATTTTTCATCTTTGACGTTTTCATTCGCTGCTGAGAGTTACACTTACTTGATTCTCATTTGATCTTCTATTCTGGTACCCGGTTCTTACCTATGCCACCAATTACTAATCAAGCTTTTAAATCGTAAGAACCAATATTTATTACTTGTATCTTTATTTGTTTTCTCTTTTTAACCTAACAACAAAATAATTAAAAAAAAAGTAATTACACTATTTCCAATACCCGTAAAACCGTTTCTGTAGTGACGCCATTCTGTACCTGAGTCTCCTATCACGTATCTCGTATTCTTACCGGATTTATCATAATAAAGTACTTATAATCTTAGTTACATACCTCATATAAGAGATGTTATGAAGATAACTAGTCGATTTTGATCACGGTGGCCAATCGCAGCGGAGACAAGCCAACTTTTACAACGAGATATTATAATGCATAAGCTTGTGTGCAAACGCAGGTGCACTTTCTGTTCCTTCATTTTCATAACGCTATGGGACGGCTATCCTACACGACCGAGAAGAGATCAGGCGCATTATTTAGCATTTCTATAATGAGAAAAGTCAATAACACTTTTTGGTCCGACCTGGCAATCGCCTCTTGATGCTATGCTATATCATCTTTATCTAATCATATTTTGATCATATGCTAACCGCTAGACCAAGGCAGCTATCTGATCTAATGGATTTTAGAACATACATATATTTGCCCACAGCAACTTGTTCGAAGTATATTTGAAGCCATACTTCATGGAAGCATACAGGCCTATCCACCGTGACGACACATTCATGGTGCGCGGAGGTATGCGCGCTGTAGAATTCAAGGTGGTGGAGACTGATCCGTCTCCGTACTGCATCGTGGCACCAGACACTGTCATACATTGTGATGGCGATCCTATTAAACGCGAGGTTTGTCATTATTTATTTAATTATTAAGTTGCAGCCTAATTTGTAAAGTCAGGACTTGGCAGCATGCTATCCAAAATTCCTTTGATACACTCTCAAGTCTTGAGCATCTGACTGATCATCATGATATTAAAAGTAGAGAAAAGGATATAAAATACCCTCGTCTATATAGTTGCTTATTGATTGAGTCTACATTTAGGCCAGTGAAGCCATAATCAAAGTTATTGAAATTGAGTTATTGAACGAATACATTTTCACGACAATGACATAGTAAGAAGTGGCTCTGTTTCTGTACATAGAACTTTGAGTGTTTTTTTAGCTGCGTCATGTTGTTTAATATCAATAATGAAGTACAGTAGTTTCTTATTAACTCAATTCAGTTATTCTTTATAAAAAATGAAAAAAAAAATTGTTTTTTTTTTTAATATTTTTTTTTTAAAAAGAAATAATAAAGAAATGTCATGGTGGAGTTCACAGCCCGACGTTCATACAAAGCAAAACTGTCCGCGCATGTCTTCCACTGTTGAGTGAATTCACATAATATTTTCGTCTATCATCTTTTGTCTTCGTAAAATGATTTTATTATATCAATTGCATGATACAAACACCCAGTACAAGTGATGAAAAAGCATGTGAATGAATTACGCAGCTCTGGTTAGGCCTAACAGAATTTTTGCTGCACAGACACTACGCGACCGAAATATCGCGACTCACGACTCAGAAAATTATGCTCGTCTGGCTCCACCCTAAAGGCGAAAATAGAAACGAATAAAATAACTTAAACTCATTTAAAAACTTGATACTGTTACAGACATTCTAAGAAGTTATGCGCGTCCATTTAATACATTAGTTAGCTAAAGTAAATAATTCACTCTCATTTGTGGTCTGCATATCTAGCACACCTTTGCTCTGAAGGTATGCATAGTAAAGGTAATCCAACAACATAATGCCCACCTGCAATGACGTAGCGACTACGTTATGTGCGATATTGTTACTATTGTTATCACTATGTTGACCCAGTTCTCACTTGACCTAACAACGGGTCCAAAACTATACGATCTGAATCTTGACTTCTTAACTATGTATTTACGTAGCTAAGTTGTGGTTGAAACAATAGCATTGAAATGTACATGTTCTAAGATCATTATTATTTTATACTGCATTATTTCCATAAACAATAATTTAGGTTTTATTTTACAATAAAACAAATATTTGAATGTAATAAATAATGCCTTATATTTTGCGCCCATACCGATATTAAGTTTAGAATATTTAACTTTCATGTTGTGGGTATTATGTGGGTGTAGAAATCTCATGTTTCATATCTATGTGTGTTATAAATATTTATAATTATGCAAATATGGAAAACAATATTCTTCAGAGATCAAGCAATAATGGCCAATAAAAAAAAGTGATTTTATTGTTAGGCCGAGAAAACCAATCACAATTAAGGTACCAAAAAGTAAAATATATATTTAATACTTCCACTCACACAAACAAAACCTCCTTTCTAAGGAGACACCTATGTCCAGCAGTGGACTATCTTGATATTAATGTGTGATTTTTTTTCCTTTATTTTCGATAGATAAACTTAATATAATACGATAAGGAAGAGAATCTATTTAGGTGTAACTCATATTCATGCTAACATCTCAGATAACTTTGCTAGAAGCTGCTGTAATTCAAAATTTTATCTGTATAGCTTATTCTTAGCGGTAAAGTTCGGTACTTCTGAACGATAGTTAGACTATATCTTATATATTTAACAGGAAGAAGAGGAGGCTCTTAACGCTGTCGGTTACGACGACATCGGTGGATGCCGCAAGCAGCTCGCTCAGATCAAGGAGATGGTGGAGTTGCCTCTGCGCCACCCTTCGCTGTTCAAGGCTATTGGTGTGAAGCCTCCTCGCGGCATTCTCATGTACGGCCCACCTGGAACTGGCAAAACACTGATTGCTCGTGCTGTAGCAAACGAAACTGGTAAATACTTTTTCAAATTATGCTTAAAATACTCTTTAGCACTGAACATTATGAAATGGAAGATAAGATTCTTACCTCTATAAATATTTGTTAATGTGTTCTACCGTTTGTATAACTGTTAAATAGATCATGTTACAGAAATAAACTGGTTTTGTTTTAAAAAAATTACATTGCAAGAAATGCTAGGTTACTTTAAAAGTTATTTATTATATTACTTATTAGGGTAAGCCTGTAACAACAGTACAGGCTTACCCTAATAAATGTAATGACTACAGGCTTACCCTAATGTGGCAGTAGTATGGTCTTTAATTATTAAAACGTGCAACAAACATGGATAGTTTTGTAAACTTTCTTTGAGACCTTTCTACCACCTTATTTAGCAAAACTTGAATTTTCCTTATTAGGAAAGTTTTATTTTAGTTTTAATTTGTTTTATGTGTCTTCTTCATAATCAATACGATTTTTATTTGAAATGTAATGTCTATTCTTAGATTATTCATTAAAAATTAACTGCCTATGGTCTGTGACATATTCCATTTTTGTCAAATATTTTTAGTAAACATTGTTTTTCCCCCAAACAGGTGCATTCTTCTTCTTGATCAATGGCCCAGAGATCATGTCGAAGTTGGCTGGTGAATCTGAATCGAACTTGCGTAAGGCATTCGAGGAGGCTGATAAGAACTCCCCTGCTATCATTTTCATTGACGAACTGGACGCTATTGCTCCCAAGAGAGAGAAGACTCATGGAGAAGTGGAACGTCGTATCGTGTCTCAACTTCTCACACTTATGGATGGTAAGTTTCATTTTTCAAGTAAATTTTTTAATGGTAGGGAGAGAATATGAACAGACAGATAGATTTCTTATGGTAGGTAAATACCACCGCCCGTAAACATTTGTAATTCAATAGTCACAATAGCCATCCTTTCAGTTCCTTCTCCCGGAATTAAGGGTAAGGCTTACAGTCAATAACGACTCTGTGCTCTTGTATTATTGGCTAGTATTTTGATTTGACCACATTTATTGTTGAGGGACAACAGTACCATACATACATTTGTTAGTTTTCTAATAACATTTACGTTTGTAGCCTGTTAACTTGGCTGGGGGGTGGACCCATATGTGCCAGACATGGCTCTTCCACGAAAAAAAAAAGAGTGTACTTTAACATTGTTTAAGAATATAGATACGCACCTCTTTCATTATATATTATAGATTCCCAATTAGGAAAGTCTCAGACACAGCTCGATTACCTTTATTACAATAGTAACATGGTCACTACATATAAAGTTGCCGTCCTTCACAGAACGTATATTCTTGTATATATTGTTAAGAAGTTACGAGGTTCCCCAACCGCTGTAAAAACTACTGACATCTGCTAAATTAGAATTGTGAGAATGCCTAATCCATAGGATAAAATGATAATTTAGTACCAGACAAATAATATACTGCTTTATCATATACTTATTTACAATTTAAAGATGTGATTATCTGTCCAAATTATGTATCTTGATTTGCTGTTGCTGTTATTGATAACAATAACTATAAATATAGATTTATGTTGTTATGTAAACATAATTTAAGACATTTCCTGTATGATGTGGTTATACAAATATGTAATCAACAAAGATTAAAAAAAAATCATATACTTATTGTCCCCTATATTACAACTTACCGAAAATAGATTTACTAGATTCACTACGGGAGACCTAAGTTTCGCTATATATCGTCTGGTTTGAACAAACTGATGCCATAGCCTTATAGAATATGTGTTGCATATATTACTATCAGATGACCTCATGTTCTCCATATAAAAGAGATAGCACCTCACCAGAAATAAAATCACGTTTTACATTACAAAAATCTGACATGCAAAGATTTTATCTTCGTGGTATTCATCACAACTTTTCTAATTGAAATTTCTTCCAAAATAGGTATGAAGAAATCATCCCACGTGATCGTGATGGCCGCTACTAACAGACCAAACTCCATTGACCCGGCACTGCGTCGTTTTGGTCGGTTCGACCGTGAAATTGACATTGGTATTCCTGATGCAACTGGACGGCTCGAGATTCTGCGTATACACACTAAGAACATGAAGCTTGGTGACGATGTCGATCTTGAACAGGTATGTTATTTGATAATCAGACTGTGGAGACAGTCCACAGTTTTTGTTGTAGAAATTTGTAAGATGACTTGAAATTGATAACTAGATAACTTGTGTGGTGATAGTAATTGCTAAATATTTCTGGACTTAAACATGTATGTAGTACCTTACTAATCTTGAAAATGAAAACATTCAATCATTTATATAAAGCATAAATAACTAACCTCCCAGAGTATTTCGATATAACTTCGAGTCATTAGTATTAAATGTATATTCCAGTGTTAATTTTATTTGTATTGTTTAGATTGCTGCAGAATCTCACGGTCACGTTGGTGCCGATTTGGCTTCTCTGTGCTCTGAGGCAGCCCTTCAGCAAATCCGTGAGAAGATGGATCTCATTGATTTAGAAGACGACCAAATCGACGCCGAGGTGCTTAACTCACTCGCCGTCTCCATGGACAACTTCCGGGTATGTTAATTTGTAATATTATTAATTACAAGCACTGTCTATGCCTGTAATTGCCTTGATAAGAAATGATTTTTTTACATCATGTGATGCAATGCAGAATTTGTTTTAGAAGCGTACACTAGCCAACTTAACGTTTAAATACAGGTACATGGACTTTTAAATACCTTCACTCCCTTCAAATGCATTAGATTAATCTGATTTAACATTATTATTTTTTGTTTTTCTCAATTTAATTTATCTCTCTCATTATTATTATTACTTCGTATTTTCGATAGCTGGGTATTAAATCTAAAGTGGTATTTATTATTTCTTAGTACGCAATGACCAAATCATCGCCGTCCGCACTCCGCGAGACAGTAGTAGAAGTACCCAATGTTACTTGGGGCGACATCGGAGGCCTGCAGAACGTGAAGCGCGAACTGCAGGAGTTGGTGCAGTACCCTGTGGAACATCCTGACAAGTTCCTCAAGTTCGGCATGCAGCCGTCCCGTGGTGTGCTATTCTATGGACCCCCTGGTTGCGGTAAGTTCATTGCTATTTTAGTAAATGTTAAACTGATAGCTAAGGTTACCTAAATCAACCAGGTGAAACAAATACATTAGATGAAATTATTAACTACTTACATCTTGTCAAATTTTACTGTAAAAAAATAAATAAAGACAATCCCACATAGACTTCTCCTACAGTAGACCAACGCCTCCTTACTAGGGATACCATTAGTGTCCATATTTATCTTATACCAACCGGTTGGTATAAGCGGTGTATAAAGTTTTCCTTCTCTTTTCAGCAATGACTTGCATATTTTGTTCTCTTAGTCACCTCTTACGTACAACACCCATGGGAAGAGTAGTATATCATGTGAAAGTTTGAACTCAATTGGTGCAGAACTGATCAGTTTTTGAAGTATAAGCAAACCAACTTAACATCTTTCTGTATATTAGATTTGCTTTTTGAATAAGGAATTTAGCTGTCACTTTTTAATGAAAAGTATTCTAAATGTAATTCAGTTGAATTTAAACTCAGATTGATAACTGAAACCAATCCTAACCACAATCTGTCTTACATACAGGTAAGACCTTGTTAGCAAAGGCTATTGCTAATGAGTGCCAGGCCAACTTCATCTCGGTTAAGGGCCCTGAACTGCTCACTATGTGGTTTGGTGAATCTGAAGCTAATGTACGAGATATCTTCGACAAGGTGAGTAAATATAACATTTATTTATTTTATTTTTTATTGCACACACATTTCAATTTATAAGTAACAAAGAAAGTAAATGTACATTAATTATTTTTTATTATTTTTCTAATTATTAGTTTATTTCGAACAGGTCCATAGTAACACAAATATTAACATAATGTTCTGATCCTGATGGACCCTGTCTATATGTAAATATATCATATCTATATGATTCTGGGGTCGGACGAAATGTTTGTATGATCTGCAAATACTTGTTTCGGAGTTTGGGTGTTTTCTATATATAATATGTGTGTATTTGAAAAAAAAAGTACATAAGTATTCTATAAGTCAGTCTAATTATAATAGTGCAGACTCTGCTTAGTTTGAAACTAGATGGCATTGTGTGTTAAATGTCCGAAATATTTATTATTATTTATTATATCGTAACGTTTCCACATTGGACAGTCTCATTTATCTTATGATACGCTCGTGGTGCTTTTTGTAGACTCTCTTGAACAGATGAACAGTTCATTTGAAGGTACATGAAAAGTTAATAAGTGGAAGTTGGCGACCACAAGTTCATGCTTTCCATCAGGAGGAGTAGTCACTTTGGCAGGCATATTAAGAATATAGAAATATAGAAAGTTACTATTATATATGGGTTTAATTTGAAAGGACTTTTATATGTATATGAATTGTCAATATTTTTTTGACAACCCTCTTAAAAGATATCCAATTTGTATGTTACATAATACATGTTTACAATCTGTAAACAGGCCCGGTCAGCATCACCGTGCGTGTTGTTCTTCGACGAGCTGGATTCCATCGCCAAGTCCCGCGGCGGCTCCGTGTCAGACGCAGGTGGCGCCGCCGACCGAGTCATCAACCAGATCCTCACCGAGATGGACGGCATGGGGGCCAAGAAGAACGTCTTCATTATTGGTCAGTTCAATACTTGCTCCACGTTTATTTTGTAATTATTTTAATAGCATTCCCAGAGACGGAGAGATTGTGCAGAGGCTACGAAGTCATTTACATATTGTTGAATAGACAATGAAATATATTAACATACAATATTATATTGTTATATTTATGCAATCTTCTGGAGAAACTAGTATGAAATAAGGCCCTCCTGTTATATTTTGTATTCATTTCTATTACAAAACCATTTACTTTAATTTTACACAATAAGTTTCCACACTATCATCGCTTACAAGTCTTTAGTAGTCAACCTCTGACCAAAGGCCTCTCCTGTTAACTAAAAGTATATAAGTATTCTATCAGTCAGTCTAGTTATCAGCACAAGCTCTTCTTTTTTTTGAAACTAGATGGCATTCTGTGTTCAATGTCCGAAATATTTATTTATGATAATTAAGTAATAATAACTAATCTATTGTCTCGGTTATTTATCTCGACAATACCATTGATGATATTTAAATGTAGTGGTTTTTAATAACATACAGAGATCTCATTTTAAACAAGGGTCGAAAGTCAATATATTTTATTTAGAAATTTATATATTCATTGTACAATTTTCCTGGAGTGTTTTACTATTAGAATTGTATGATATATTTGGTAAACTAATGAAGATCTTCGCTCGCGTGGAATTCCATTTACCACATTAAGTTTCGTAACAGATCATTTTAAATAAACATTTTTTTTAACATACAACCAAAGCTACATTATATCATCTTTGTGTAACTTCAACGGTTTAGGCAGCGTACGCTGAGATAACTCTCAGAGGTCAGTTTTTTTCCGACTTAATTGACATGTATATTACGACCAAAATTACATAAAATCATTACAAATTATAGCCTATATATTATTCCGACCTAACCTATATTACTGTAAAGTTTCATCCAAATCCGTCCAGTAGTTTTTTCATGAAAGATTAACAAACATCCATACTCGCAAACTTTCGCATTTATAATATTAGTAGGATTGTATATTCACAACCTAGTCAGAATGATTAAATACTTGCAAGTTTATAACTGAAACGCTAGGCGCTCCCATTTGTTCTTCCCTCCCAGTTCCCATTAGTCCAGACGTCATAGTAAAATACAACACATTTTTTTCCTTTTTTGTCCCAGAAAATGACCTCTTAACAAACTAGGCAATAACTATTTTCCCAAAATCTTGTAGGACATATAAAAAAATGACAAATTAGATGCTATGACGTCATGTTCTCTAGAACAAATGGGAAGTTCCGGCACAACAACGGTAGATAAAAAAATGATTAAAATCACTCACTACATTTTGTTCGTGTGTTATTCTGTTATTCTGTTATTTTTTTTGAATTTTGAACACATTAATTTTATACGGCAGGTGCGACAAATCGTCCCGACATAATCGACCCAGCGATCCTGCGGCCGGGCCGTTTGGATCAACTGATCTACATCCCATTGCCCGACGAGAAATCGCGCGAGGCTATCCTCCGGGCCAACCTCCGCAAGTCACCAATCGCCAAAGACGTGGATCTCACTTACATTGCTAAGGTAAAATATAACCATATTACAATTTATTATGTACAAAATTTTATTTCAGTTGAGTTTAAAATTACAATATGTCACTATTGAAGGTATTATAGCAACATTTTATTGACGGATCAGGTAAATCATCCAAAAATTTAAAAATATGGTACTACACCATCTTTTTTAAAAATAAGGACAACTAATTTATATGAGACATCATAGCGCGATGCCATGTCTGTCGACTTGTACAACCTATGTATTACATTTTAAACTACAAAGGGAAATAACATTTTATGCAAAATTTAGAAATTTCTCTACTCTGAGATGCGCAAGGTGGTACAAAATCCCATACGTATCTACCATTGTCCTTTCACAAAGGAGGTATTGTGATATCTAATTTAATCAATACCATTTTACCTCATATTTTGAATATGTAACAATCGACTTCATGTATATATTTGATGGCAGGTCACACAAGGGTTCAGCGGTGCTGACTTGACAGAGATTTGTCAGCGCGCGTGCAAGCTCGCCATCCGCCAGGCCATCGAGGCCGAGATACAGCGCGAGCGCACGCGCCAGCAGCAGACCGCCGCCGCTGTCATGGACGTTAGTACTCTTACTTCGAACCTTTAGAGCCTGTTGGGCACTCGCTCTGACGTGCGAGTTACTCATTACAACTAGTAACGAGTGAATACCTGAGATACGATTACAATAAAAAATGATTAGTTCCATCTACAACTATGCTACTATGCTCTTTGTTATGCAATGTGCAATATATAATTAAAGCATTATATACCTGTAAGTACTTCAGCTACTATGCCATTTTAAAATTTGACTTGAAATAATTAATTTCAATTCTTTACTTTGGTCTTCGATCGAATTAATGTTATGCGTCGACAGATGGACGAAGAGGACCCGGTGCCAGAGATCAGCCGAGCTCATTTCGAGGAGGCCATGAAGTTCGCTCGGCGTTCCGTGTCCGACAACGACATCCGCAAGTACGAGATGTTCGCGCAGACTCTGCAGCAGAGCAGGGGCTTCGGCACTAACTTCAGGTCGGTGAATAGCGAAATCTAAATCGACTAAAATGAATTCTGTGAAAATTTGAGCGTGTCTGTTCTGTTTTTTGGCATAAAACCAAAACTGAGCGATCGATAACTTTGAACGTGTCGCAGGTTCCCGACGAGCGGCGGAGCGGCGGGCGGCACGGGCACGTCGGGCGGGGACCAGCCCACGTTCCAGGAGGAGGGCGGCGACGACGACCTCTACAGCTAAGCGCCGCGCGCCGCGCGCCCCTGCAGCGAGCCGACTGCACACACTCAAGGTCACCGCTCCACTCGTCGCGACCCTGACCCTCGCTCGCCGCGACAAATATAACCCGTGGCTCGATATCTGCGCATCGCTTCGACTTCAGATAGAAATACAACTATGTTTACCTTCAGGGTAAACGGGCATTTAGTTCCACCTGCCTTTAATTATAATAATTTACTAGTAGCGGGTGAGTTTTAGTTAAAAAACGCGTAATAGTCTATCAAAATTGGCATTTACATTTCGGCCGGCCGAGTTCGTGTCGGTGCGTACGTACGTCGGTGTCCGCAGACGCCACCCGCGGGTATGTTTGGCGCGGCCGCGGCGGGTCTCCTCGGCCGGGCCCGGGTCGGTCGGGAGCCACAGAACGGTTCTGGCGGCAGCCTCTCGCAACAAAGCAGCAGAGACGACAAAATATTAGAAAATCGGCGCGTGCTCTTTCGCGCCGCGGTCGATTAAATTTCTACCAATCTAAGGAAATGTAAATGTATTTATTTTGTAATTCAATCATTCGATAACATTTGTTTCTGTTCCGATTTGCTTATGTTTAGTTGTAATTCAATAATGTTTGTGTAATGTACGCTCGCCTCGCGGGCGACTAAGATCATATGATAAAGTAATTGTTAACTTTACTGTATTTGCCAGGTTCTGTGCGTAGGCGGATCGGCGGATGCCGTGGCACTCCGCCGGTTCATACACAATATTACAGTGATTTTTTAATAAAAAAGATTTTTATAGACTACACATCTGACTTTTATTTATTGTTATTTTCGTTACAATTTAATTATGATTGTCCTTTTCTTTACGGGGTAGTGATTTAGCACAACCCAGTAAAAAAATATTTCCTGAAAGCACATTTTTTTCATATTTCAGACCATTACGTACTATAATTTTGGATTTTGCTAATTGTTGAAACGTGTAACATGTTGCTAACTTGTCAACCTGTTTCTTATTTTATAGTATTACCACCAACACATCTGCAAAAGACCTAGAATGAGATTACTGAAAACGCTCCTTATAGACCTAAAATGCATTTGTTTCTGGCATATTTTGAAAAAAATAATTAATAAAGATCCTAATTTGTTAAGCTGTGTAAATTTTTTTAGCGTTTTTCATTATTTACTTTACGGTATGGAATGTTTCAGACTGCTTTAAAATCTTACAAATAACAGAAATCTGACATTTGGATAACATTATACCTAGTAAGTGTACTATATACTCTAAAAAAACTAGATCAAAATCCTAGAAACTCGCCTTTACTGCAACGTGGCAACTTTGCAAGTCACATATTTGCGGCTTACAAGGTTTTACACGGAGTAAATACAAAGAGATGAAATCTCCCAACCAAATTTTTCTATGAAACTGCGTGTCATTTTACAGGGTGGGGGGGTTTTAAGTGCCACCAATTTCACTTTTTTCCATCTACCAAACGATAGTAAAACCACTTGCATCGTTCTATGTCGATGTTGCTGTGTAGTTTAGCTATCTTACTGTGTAAGATGTAAGGAACGTACTTTGTATTTTTTGCATTTTTTTTTTCTTTTTTAGGATTGTTTAGTTGTTTTTTCGTACAAATATTACGTAGACGGCAAAATTTTTTAGTGTCACAAACTATATGATATATTTTGATTTTAAAAATATGATACTACTAGCTTTTGCCCGCAGCTCTGCCTACACGCACACTTTCGGTTATCCGGTAAATATAAGGTGGACCACGAATTAGCTAATTAGTAGGAATTTATTTTATAAAAATTACATCGTCTTAATGATCACCGTTTCGACGTGTGCACTCTTCTAAGCGAGCACCGAAATTTTTGAATACTCGTCGCTAGAGACTGAGATCGCCGACATCTCTTTATGGCGAAACTCTGCGTCTTCCAGGCGAACTAATAGTCTCTTTGTCCCATCCTGAAGTCCCAGTCGACCCTGCTGATTTTGTGTCGCGCCTCAGGCATCACATGTCTGCAATTTGTCCACTTCCGGCTTCAAGACACGGTACCAAGACTTCCTTCATTTTCAAGGACCTCGCCACAGCCTCACATGTTTACCTACGTGAGGATGCCGTTCGTCGTCCCTTTCAACCTTCGTACACTGGTCCTCACCAAATAATGTATAGAGCTACTGATGGTAAAACTATTACCATTAGTATCAAAGGTAAAAGCGTTAGCGTCGATCGCGTAAAACCAGCTTTCATATCGACATCTGCTCCAGATCCACTAATACATTCTTCCTCTAATCAGGTATTACCACCGAAACCTGCAACCACTCCTAACGATCCTTTATTTTTTCCAGTTAAAAAGCAGCTAGCCGCTCCCCCAGTTTCAGTTCATCCCTCGCCTTATACCACACGATCGGGTAGACGTGTTAGATTTAAGACTTTTAGAGACTAGTTGTCTTTCTCCGTAGGAGGGTTGGTGTAGCGTTCATGTGGCAACACTGTTTCTTGATTACGCCCCTTTTTATATACAGAGTTGGGTACACAAAAATGTTAAGTGGACTCTGATTAACAAAGCGTGTAATTCAAGCTCTTGGAGACAAAATACTGTGAATATTGGTACCACCTGAACAGTAAATTCATATTAAGTATATACTGTGTTTAATTTGACCATTCAAGTGGTAGATGCATCAAATAAAAATATATTGTGGAGTAACACAAACCTAGTAACTCCCAAATCTTCACTGATTTTTTCTTTTAGTTGAGGTAATGTATTTCGTTAACTCCATAAAAAGTTTTCTGGGGATAGATCTGAATTTTGGGTAGCCATGGAATGTCACCTCGTCTGAAAGTTAGTTTTTCCGGAAACATGTCTTTGACCACCGACAGAGACTCATTGGATGTGAGACAAGTGGCTCCATCTTGTTGAAACTATATGTTACGATTGTAGCCAGCAAATTCCAGTAGCATCGGTCCCAAGAACTCTCGTAACATGTTAGCGCGAGATGTTAGATTCAAATGTTAACGACTTCTGGGTCCACCCTCTAGTAGCCTATGCGTTACTTTGAGGTATAAGCTATATTACTGTAAATTTTTACTTAAATGCGTACAATAGTTTTTGCGTAAAAGAGTAACAAACATTCATGCATCCTTCTAAACTTTCGCATTTATAAGATTTAAAGTTACAAAAATATTAAAAAAATTATCGATATAGAGTCCAAAATTCAATATAGCGCAATGTATCAGAAGCCGCGGGTATTTTTTTTAAAGTCTTATGTATGACAGATTTTGTATCGATAACTGTCGGCTGAAAAAACCTAATAACGCTATTTACCGGCATTTATAAAGTTTGAAACAAATATGCTTCATAATGAATCTTCCTATGAAAGTGAGACGTTTTACCAGGGTAAAAATAAATTTTATATCACTTTTCAGCCTCCTAACTATCTCCAGACGCAAAAATCATACCATAAAATCACTCCGTGGCGACAACTCATTGATACGAGCGATGGTAGCCAGCTGTCATGTCTGTCTAGTTTAGAACAACTCATTTATTGTGAACTACAAAGTGAAATAACTTTTGAATGCAAAATTGGGGATTTTAAAACGTTATTGTCGATGATATTACCAATCAAATAAATACAAAAATGTTTTCTTACATGAGATATGCAAGGCGGTAAAAAAGTCCATTACATGCCTGCCACTGTCCTTTCAGTAGGTTTATACGAGTATGATTGCTTTTTTTTCTATATGAGGAGCCTGCCAAAGTGACTCTAATCTACCTGATGGAAAGCATGAATAGAATCCAAGAGTTGTGATCACCATACTCTTGCAAATGCAGACAATGGAGTATGGTGACCCACACTATGGCGGCCTAGTGAGATGCTTTTTGATGCCACGCTTGGGGACGTAAAAGGCATGAAAGTCAACGTAGCAGTGTAAGGTTTACATAGTTATCACGATAACTGTCACCCCTGCATCAATGGGCCTCCGGTCTCGCACTCACTAACGAAACACGACAGCACGGATGCTGGTGCTTTAGGTTGGTCGAGCCGGCCCGTTCGTGCTAAAATCAGCGTGGTTCTGCTACCTAACATGTTTTACTAATACTGAGTTCTGAGAATCTGTAAATGTATTGTAAAATTAATGTATATATAATAATTAATGTATGAAAATGTATTTTTAATTTTCAATACACAAAATATTATCATCTTATAGCATATACATTTAATTATATCCAAAAAAGGAGAGATTTTTCTAGAAGTACAGTAGTAAAATGAATTACAAAATATTTACAAAGGAAAAGTGATGCCATTCACAGCATCAAAACGCACATGTTGCGAACGTTCACTAGGTGCCCATTTTATTGAAATTTAAGCGTGGGCAAGCTCAGATTAGCCAGCTATAAATCCTTATAAATTTTGAACTAATGTCCGAAAAATGATTGGCAACAAATTTGTCTTGATATTTGGCAACAAATCTATTAACATGTTATATCATGATGGTGGCCAAGTTAGTGTCAGGGACACTTGATACACAAATGGGTTTTCTCCTTTGTAATTTATATATTAACTAAAGTAAAGATAATTAAAATATTTCAAACACTACACTCGGGAATAATAAATTTATACCTATTACTGGCACATGCATGCAATGCATTAACGTATAAATTAAAAACTATTACCGAGCGTCGACATAATTCGCTGAATGATCGTTATTTACTCTCAAAAATATCTTTAACGACAGGTGCTTTCTTTATGAAGCGTCTCAAAGAAATTGCTCTATGCTTAGCAAAAGTACTGATATCTTCTGCTAGGTATTGTCCAGATATTGAACAGTCCAATAATGAATTCTTAATATGCCAGACATCTACCATTTCATTATTTTTAAAGGATTGGTCTTTATTTCCTTTAGAAATATAACTACATAAACATTCTAATTCACTATAAGAATATTGCGTAGCTATCTCTTTTTTTTCTGACAATACTTCAGGTGAAGTGTAAACAATTTCTTTATGACCTTTTGCATTTTGTACTAATCTTTTTAACGTTATAACAGGACAGATTTCGAAGTTTGGTAGCTCAGGTGAGTCATAATCAGAAGTTTTTCTCATGTAAGCAGGTAAATGTTCGGATAGTTGTTTCTTGCTTGTTTTAGAACAATTACACTTCTGCGGTTTTACATATGCCATGTAACTCTTCCATTTAGTTTCTCTCTCGTGGTCTAGTTCAGCTTTTCTAGTTAATTTTGGTGTCACCTTTTGTGTTAACATTGGTATTGGCAGCTTTTGTATATTTTCTATAACCGAGTGTAGTGATTTATTAGTACATATCGAAGAATTACGACTACAATCAAAACAGTGGGGAATTTTACAATCTGTACATTCGATTGGAACGTTTCTAATATTTGGTATTTCTTGCTGGAGAATTTGTAGCAAAGAACTTTGTAATATTAACTCTGACTGTTGTTGGGAAGCCGTATATTTGACGGGCACATATTGATCATAATGGTTAATATCCTCAAATTCTGCATCATCTATAATACTGTTGTTTTTTTTATCTCTAACTTTTTTAGATGTACATTGTATGTCTGATTTATAAGTATCCTCATTGTACAGAAGTAGTTTTACATCGTAGCATGCTCCCATAACCGGTACATTTCTGTTTTTAGTTGGTGTCTTTTTTATTTGTGTTGTCGTTTTGTCCATATGGATTTCACCTACTCTACATTTTAATAGTTAAGGCATTCTTAATATTTTCTAGCATTTGAAATCCATATTGCTGTATTTTTGGACACAAGATATTTTAAGTATTTTTTTACGGTTTTGTTTACCCAATATGACAGTTACTTTGACATTTCATAAAGAAAAAGTATATTGTTCACATTCTTATACATGGCGTGAGATTAGTGCAGGGCTGTAGCTAGAGTCGTAGAGTAGTAAAAAAATATATTTATGTGATCATAAACATGGATCTAAGAACTATTAAATCCTCAATGATGAAGAACAAGCGAACAAGATTGTTGAAATTCCAGATTTGGGAGGGGTGATACAAGTAAATAGATACGACTAACAATACCATTTAGATTATATTATTTCTGCAAAGTTATTATAATAATTAATATAACAACAACACTAGCAACACTAGAAACAGTTGGCATTTCTCTTACATATATTTAAAATACAATATTTATTGCTACAAATTTACAATTGCTATACTATTTAATTTACAAACCAGAAAGAAAATGAACCCGTGTACAATATAAAAATTGAATTAAAACACAACTAAAATGATTTTTACATAAAAATATCTGTTACCGAAGATGTCAAACGCTCGTGTAAGTCTATAACAGCTATGGAACCCATTACTATTAATAAAAGTGATGTAAGTTGTGCGGTCCTCATATGAGACTACTTGTCAAATCGAAGCTTCCGCTACCGAGTAGAAGGGTTACTATCCTCCACTCACCCCATACGAGCCGGTGTCCCACAAGGGTCCGTGCTCTCCCCCCTACTCTTCACGCTTTATACTAGCGACATTCCGAAGCATCGGTATGTGCAGACGGCACTATTCGCAGACGACACGGCTATCTACTGCTCAGGAGTGAACCCCTCGACAGTAGCCAAAAAACTCCAGACCGCAGCCAACGCACTGGGCGTTTGGTTCCGGAAATGGAGGATAGAGGTCAACCCCGAGAAAAGCCAGGCGGTGCTGTTTCACAGTAGACAGCTAAGCTTTTATCCTTTGGAGAAGACCCCTCAGATTAGGATGTTCGGCAAGTCTATCCCTTGGCCTAGGCAGGCCAAATACCTAGGCATAACTCTTGACGACCGTCTATCCTTCGGCTCCCACATCAAGGCAGTCCGCAGCCGGGCTGCCTTCGTGCTAGGACGTCTCCACAGCTTAATAAACGTGCGTTCGAAGTTAGACTTAAAAAATAAAATTAGGTTATACACGGCATGCGTATGTCCTATAATGACGTACGGTAGCGTAGTATTCGCACACGTTAGGCCACACAGGATCCATAGGCTTCAAACATTACAGAACAATTTCATGCGCAAAGCTACGGGAGTACCGTGGTATGTACGCAACGTCGATCTCCGCATCGACCTCAGATTGCCGACCATCAAGCAATTCATAAAACAGTGCTCTCTCAGCTACTTTGACTCTGCTCCGACTCACCCCAGCCCTCTAGTGGTTGCGGCCGTAAACTACACACCCAGTAGGATCTCGAAAATACGTCGACCCAGACACGCGTTAGGGGAACTAGACGACGAAATTACACTCGCTCAACGTAGGGCGAACACAGCTAATACGAACCGTCCGCGTTTTCGTCCCCGTCGTCGGGGGCGGAACACGCGCCGCGTAAACCGTTCACCAAACATGGGAGTAGGTCGCCCCAACGTATCAGTAACACCCCAAGCCGAGGTTCGTACCCCACATGGGGTGCCCTTGGGCAATGTTACTTAACAAACGACCGGTTGAGAGCCCTCAGCGCTCACCGTAAATTAATCCGGGTAAAGTTGTAGAGGCCATCCGAGGCCAACAGCTAAAAGTCATATCAAAAAAATAAAATAAAAAGATTGTGCGGTCCGTCCATTACCGAATTGGAAATCACCTGGTCCAGACGGACTGCACAACTTTTGGCTTAAATGGTTCCGAAGCTCACATGCGTGTTTGGCATCACAATTCCAAGCCGCTTTGGATTCTGGTTCATTATCACAATTTTTAACCACTGGTGTAACCCATTTACTCCATAAATCTGGTAGTGCCATGGATCCCAAAAATTTTAGACCTATTACTTGTTTACCAACTACATATAAACTTCTAACATCTATTTTGGGACTCAAAATTACTACACATATAAATAATAATTTGGTACTATCTATTTCTTAAAATGGATGTAGAAGTGGGGCCCGTGGCATTAAAGAGCTCCTTATCATAGACAGGACCATTAGCCAACAGGTACGTCGTAGTCGTAAGAGTCTGGCGACATGTTGGATAGATTATAAGAAGGCTTATGACTCAGTTCCACATACATGGCTTTTGAAAGTGCTAGAGTTGTATAAAATTGATGCAACTCTGTGCACTTTTTTAAGGTCGTGTATGAGTCAATGGAGAACAACACTTCGCTATCCAGGATGTCGGCAGACTGCGATAAATGACGTACTTATAAAGATCGAGTGAGGTATATTTCAAGGTGACAGTCTGAGTCCCTTGTGGTTTTGTCTAGCTTTGAACCCTCTCAGTACTCTGTTAGAGGGTTCAGGCTTAGGCTATCGGTTGCAGAAGGATGATCAAGTTATATCTCACCTTCTTTATATGGATGATTTGAAATTACTGGCCTCCACAAAATTACAATTGATGGCGTTATTAAGGGTCACTGAAAACTTTAGTAATTCTATCAAAATGGAATTTGGTGTAGACAAGTGTGCAGTCATGTATGTAAAGAAGGGCGTGATTGTAGAATCTGAAGGAATAGAACTTTCAGATTCAACAAAACTCAGATCTCTGTCTGCCACCGAAACTTACAAGTATCTAGGTTTTTCACAGTCCTTGGGAATATCAGAATCTGGCGTGAAACAAATGTTACAGGAACGCTTCTTTGGCCGCCTAAAAAAAGTACTTAAAAGTCTTTTATCAGGCGGTAACAAGGTGCGAGCCTATAACAGTTGGGTCATGCCGGTTCTGATGTATTCCTTTGGTGTACTTAGATGGACTCAGACCGAATTAGATGCCCTTGACAGGAGAGTCCGTACATTGCTGACTGCATTCCGCATACACCACCCACGTTCATCGGTTATGAGATTGTATATTCCGCGAAAGTTTGGAGGTCGTGGTCTCTTCAATATCAAGACTCTACACAATCACGAGACATACAATCTCAGAGAATATTTTCTACAGACTAATGTGGGAGTGCATCGCAATGTAGTTGCAGTGGATACTGGATTTACCCCGCTCGCTCTGGCTAAAGGGAATTGGCGCAAACCTGTAGTACTTAGTACTACTGATCCCAAGGAGGTATGGAAGGGTAAAGAACTTCATGGTCGATTTTATCTGGCCCTACATGGGTCTGATATAGACTTTAAAGCGTCGACGTCTTGGCTACGGTATGGTGATCTCTTCGGAGAAACCAAAGGTTTTGTTTGTGCAATTATGGACGAAGTTATCATGACGAATAACTACCGGAAATATACCTGAAAGATAGTACGGTTGACATCTGTCGGGCGTGCCACCGTCCTGGAGAATCTATTAGGTATATTATTTCTGGTTGTTCTCGACTTGCTAATGGCGAGTATTTGCACAGGCACAATCAAGTAGCCAGGATCATACACCAACAACTTGCCCTTAAATACCAACTTGTCAATCTTGAAGTGCCTTACTACAGGTATGTGCCCGACCCAGTTCTCGAGAACGGTCGTGCTACATTAGATTGGGATTGATCTATTATTACAGATAGGACTATTGTTGCAAATAAGCCTGATATTGTGTTGATAGATCGATTACAGCGCCGCGCAATGATTGTCGATATCGCCGTTCCTCATGACGAGAATCTCGTGAAAGTTGAAAAAGAAAAACAATTGAAGTATTTGGATCTGCCTCACGAGATTGCCGATATGTGGAATGTGGATTCGGTAATCATTGTTACGATAATCATATCTGTTCACGGATTGATAGCCAAGAGCTTCGACCAACACCTTAAGAGGCTCACGTTAGAGGGTTGAATCAAGGGTCTGATGCAGAAGGCAGTCCTCCTTGACACGGCCCATATTGTGAGGAGGTTCCTGTCTCTGGAGCCCTAACCACCGGTATCTTGGTCCCTGTACCCAATGTCTGGTGGTCTACTATTTTTTATATTTTTAAATATGTATTTTTTATTTTTTATATATTTAAAAATGTAATCAATATGTATATTTAAACGTAATAAAGAGAATATAATAATAAAAATATTTGAAACAGCTGAATTCTACGATTCGCCATGTTATTAAAAATGCGAAGCACTTTGTTCAGATCAACTGATTTTGTTCGCTTTTTTCAAAAGCCAGAAATACCATACCAGGCATTCGTGATCCATTGACAGTCTTTGAGGCCTATTAATTGTAATTAAAGTTGAAAACGTAGATTCGCAGACTGCAGTGCTACATGCTATTGTCGCCATAGATGCAAAAAGTTCTTATGCATCTTTTAACGCCTTTCGTTACCTGTACAAAACTTACAATGTGTTTTCCATTCTATCCTCTTTACGACTCAAGTAAACTTTAACCACACTAGCCTCTTCCCTTAAGGGAATTTTCAGACCTAAAAAATTTGTTTGTTTTAGTTGATTGTAAATTGAAGATGACTAATTATTTTAATTATTTAATTTTTCCAAACTTATCCATTTTTCTTTAGTGGAACCATTTTATCTACATCCAATTCATCGAGACTTGCAATCGAATTGATTAGATCATCGTTGTCCGAATACCTTCTTTGTAATTCAGCAATTAGTATTCCTAACGTTTCGAAGTACTTAAATAGCTCATCGTTCTCTTCTATATTTCGTTTGGCAGAGGAATAGGAGGGGCCGTACGTGAATTAGTGATTCAGCCGATTCGGTTTTTTTACTTGCCTCTTCGAGGTCTGTGTTCTATTTTCAGATTCGCCGCAGTCGTCGCTTGTTAAAGACTTAGCTTCATCCAAAGTTTGATCTTAATTTTATAATTTCATGTTCGACACATTTTATGATTGTCTTTCAATCCTGCACTTCGAACTTGCAAAACAGGGTCTGCAGGTTGTAGCGTGGATAAGACTTTTTTAGCCACAACCATGGTCATTCGTACTTCCAGATCAAGCATAACTCTTTTAATACCGATACTCTTGGTGACATCATCACCATCGAATCTGTCATTTTTGATTTCTTTCAAAGTCTGCAAAATCGATGAATAGTTATCGAATGCAACTTTTGTAACTGCCAAATGTCCAGACCAGCGTTGTTTGAGGAGTCAGCCAATCCTTTTTCCACCATATAAGGCAGATATTTTGCCATGATGAAAGAATTCATGTAATATTCAATATTCAATTTATAGCAATAAAAATAACAATTGAAACGATTTTTCACTAAAAACACTCTTTACAGTACACTTCACTTAACGGAAGTACAAACAATCAATGTTATTGTGAATAGGGTATACTTTACGTTTAAGTTTATCTTAATTTAAAAGGGGATTTCCCGATTGCAATATAGTCCACAATATTGCAATTTATGGTACGAGGAATCCCCTCTGTATCGTAGATACTAGACCCACCGTTACATGTAATGGTGCTTCAATTGCCATCTATACTCAGAGTAAAGAATTACTATAATATGAACTGAATGTTACAAACTGGTATCTTCGTCAAATATACGCACCTACCGCTACAATTTTTTTATTTCAAATTATGAACAAACAATTTAATTAGTAGGGCATTGTGATTTCTAGATAGGGCATTGCCCCACAATGCCCCCCCATAGCTACGGCCCTAGATTAGTGTCATTTCATTTGACAGAATTAATATACTTGTAGTTATAAAATAAATTATTATTATTTAAATTAATTAAAATGATCTCTTAATATGAATCGTCATAATGTCCCTTGGCGATACCATCCACGGTGGCTAGCCTCAATGGAGACCAGCCAATTACGGAACACATATAATGGATCGGAACGGCTCAAATGTGTGCATAAGCACAGCGACACACCGTTCCTTCACTTTCACAATCGGATGGGACGGATATTTGACACGACCAGTGAGAGGCAAAACGCAGAATCGACGGCTTTACGTGCTCTCCAAAGCAGCATTAAGACCTAATCTTCTAAAATGTGGGTTGTTAATCATTTCTATAACCAAAAAATCTCTAACCCTTTTTGGCACGATCTGCGAATCGAACGTGAGACCAGTTGGTCAGCAGTCGCATATGCTAACCGCTAGGCCAACGAGGCAGTCATATCATTGTATCTACGTTGGGTATGGTCGTACGGTTATGGAAAGTTTCAGGGGAGGCCTAAGTCCAGTAGTGTATGTCTTTCGGATAAGATGTGTTTCAAAAATTATAGTTTGATAACGTTTGTCTATAACCTGAATTGTCAGTAGATATGTTATTAAATAAATAGAAAAATCTTAGAATTTTCAAGGAAAAAATAAAATTACGACTTTTTACACTATAACTGTTTTTAATCTTGCAATTTTTGCATATACGCAGTTTTGTTGCACAGCGGGGCTTATTCGCTATAAACTCATTTAAAAAGGTCACAATCTCTTCTATTTCCCGACGTTTCGAAAGGATTACACCGTCGTGATCAAGGATAGACCAGACTGGTGTTAGCTTAGCGACTACTTCGTGTGACTACTTCGGTCGCGTTGGTTGTTTGTACTGTCGGTACTTCTATATAGTAAACTTAACTTAAAGTAACATAGGGGGATAAAATAAACGTTATTTTTACGTTTAGATACACCATTTCAGAAATACAACGAGAAAACATGCAACGGAAGTTTCGTAGCAAACTACAATTTTTAAAGTATGAAAATATTGTCACCAAAGTTTAGATTATCTGTGTTAGTTAATTTAATACATCTGTACCTATAAAATATATTAATATCAAAACGGTCTCTAAATATGAATCGTCATATTGCAGTACACTGCTGGTCATAGCACTCTCCTATTGGACGCCACTGTCTTTGATTTTGATTAATGTACTTTATATTATTGTTTGGCAACCTTTTTCTACAATTACCTAAAATTTGACCCAAAGTCTCATAGGAATACATAAAAACAGGAACGGTCTTTGGAAGTGGCGAGCAGGGCAACCATTCGGGGCCTCGCTCATACAAGGGCCTCGTGCACTCGAGCAACAACGGGGATTTCCCGTTTCATTTCATTTGTCATTTTAATAGGCAGCAGTGTCGACTGTTCTCAGTTTATGCTTTTATGTTTGTACGTGTTGCGTTGCATTATTTATATATATTTTATTTTACTTTTTCTTATAAAAGCCTACCAAAGTGACTCTACTCTACCTGATGGAATGCATGAATATGGTAGAATCCAAGAATTATGATCACTATACTCATAGCGAATGCAGACAATGCAATATGGGGACCCACACTATATCAAATATCATGATTAAAACTGATTCCACCAAGGCAAGGGTCTCGCGATAAACTACTTGATTGAGGCACCGTAATGAATACCTGCCTGGGGTCTGACAATAACTAAGGCCACCTCTACATAAAAATATTTGCTTTTTACACTACATATTTTTGCTTGGTGGTAAAGGAATGTTCGTGAATTACGTAGGGGGCGAAATAAGCGTTATTCTTATGCTTAAATCCACCGTTTCAGAGATATGGCACAAAAAGATCTAGCGGTAGGTACATTAAGTTATGTTTATTAAAATCATAATTTTAAAAAACTATAAACTAGCCCTAAATAAAACTAACCTCGAAAATCACCCACTATTTGAATTTACAGCCTTGTCTTTTAAATATTTCTTTTACATCAGGTGCGTCGCTAATTAATTGCATTAAAGAATGTGCACGTTCCCTTGAAAAGGTCTTACGTTCTTGTACCAATTGTGATTCTGATATAGAACCGCCAACATCTAGCAATAGTTCTAGTTTTCGTGTCGGAAGCATTTTCATGAACTTAACAAGAGAATCGTCAGAAAAGCATGTGCACAACTCCTCAAACTCATGATCCGAACATTGAATACCTATATCTTTCGATTTGGGTGGTACCTTTGCCGGAGGTGGCATAGGATCTTTCATACCTCTCGCTTCTTTCACCAGACTTTTTAATTTTGTAACTGAGCAAGTTTTGTAGTTCAGTAACTCAGGTGCATCGTAATAAGACATTTTTCTCATGTAAGTGGGTAAATGTTCTTGTAAATGCTTCTTAACCATTTTAGAACATTCACATTTTTTTGTGTGGATGAATTTCATGTAATTCTCCCATTTTGGCTCTCTTTCATGAGCAAGTTCTGCTTCTCGGGTTGAAAGTTTTTTACCGGAAGGTATTGATGGCAATGTTGGCAACGAAGCCTGCAGTTCTGTCCCAATCTGTGACAATAATTTTGACTGGCTATGAGTACTAACTCGATCACAATCAATGCAATGAGCTATTTGACAACCAGAACACATAAAATTAACTTTTTGTATGTTTGCTATTTCTTGTTCTAATACTTGCAGTAAAGAACTTTCCAATCTTAACTCGCGCATCTGTTGCGAAGGTGTATAATTCAAAGGTACTGTAAAGGCATAATTTTTTTCATCCTTAAAATCAGTGTCGTTCAAAACTTCACCCTGAATGTATAATTTAATTCTATCTGTGAACTCTTCGAAGTTATCACAGGCTGCGTATATGCATCGTTTATTAATAATTATAACTGGAAACTGTGACGCACTGGAGGTGCAATGTTTTGGACAGAAATTCTGCTTTACATTTGGTTTGTGATCTTTATCACAGAAAAGATAAAAAGGATGTGGTTTTGGTACAGGTGTGTGGAATTGTTCGAAATCTAATTCAATCATGCTATAAGCGCTTGGCTGTTCTAAAGCTTCACTTAACTGTAACAACATCAATGTTTCCATATTGATAAAAAAATCTGCTTGTTCGGGTAACATCTTTAGACAATATGATACAAACATCTGAAAGTTTTTTACAACATGACAAACTTTTTTCTTCCATATTTGATTAAATTCTTTTTGAGTCATGTCTTTCTTTTGGGCAAGTTTAACTTCGAAATCTTTATATGCTAGGGTCTTTGTCAAAGCTGTGGCTCTTTTGTTGTGCTCATGTTTACTCAATTCGATTTCTGCTAAACATTCTTGGCGCTCTTTCAACGCAACATAAATTTGACAAGCTAAGTTTTGGCATTCTAGGTAATTTCTTAACTTTTCTATAGCGACGTGTTTCTCTAATTTGACATCATGCAATTTGTCTCCAAAGTTAGCTCGAGCAACTTCTAAATTTCTGATAAATTCGGCTTTTAGCCTCTCTTTCTTTACATTTAGTTTTCGGATATATCGATCCCTTAGCATTATTGATTGCTCTTGTAATAAGTATTCATATTTTGACCGCATATTTTTGAATGTTTCTTCTCGGAAACTTTTTATATTATTTACAGTGGCATCGAAAATTAAGGTTTCTAAATTGCTAATAGACTTTGTATATAAAGTAGTAAATTCATTAAAAGCATTTTGGAGGTACTCCGTGTTATAGTTAGCTTCGTTTTTTGAATATTCACTCCACATTTCGTAACCGAGTTCTTCTAATTTTCGTTGCCACTCAAGATCACTTTCATTTAATTTTCGGTTACATTCCTCTCTCATCTGACAGTGATACTCTTCTATTAGTATCATGGCTACTTTATCGACGCCATAGCAATTCCATTCTTTCATACATTCCTTTTTGAACGGTTTCATTACTGCTCTGCCTTCTAACAAGTCCTTTGGTGGAACAAACCAGTCCTTTCCACCTCCTTTCATGGGAGGCTCAAGACCTGCGAGTAATTTAAGTTTGGGTGTCATGCTTTTAAAATAAACATTTGCTAAAGCTGGTGACATTTTTTTCTTCATTGTTGACTGAGTAGGAACTTGTTCTCTTTCAAGGAAACATTTTCTAAGGTAATAATTTTCATTTAAATTGAACATAATGAATATAATAGCAAGTAACGTTACGCAGTACCAAATTAATAATATGTACTATTTCCGGAGTTCATTAAATTATAAATCTCATCGTTACATGGCTTATGGTTTTTCCAATCTCTAGCAATTATTATTAAATAACAAAATACATGTCAAAACTCTGATAATTCAGACGTACGTAAATGTAAAAAAAGCAAATAATAGTCGTACTGTCAAAAGTGTCAACCTTGACAGTCACAACTTTTTTCTAATATAAAAATTTTATTTTAAAAATGTTTATGGCGTAGTCTTCAACTATAAGTAATTAGTTGAAGACTACGCCATAAACAAAAATAAATAGGAATTACGAGACACAAATACAACGACTTTTTTATTAGACCGAATTCTTTTTTGGTTATTGTTTAAATCATAACCTTGTATGATATAATAGATATATAAGAATCATAATAATACAGTTAATCCATAAGTGTTTATGTAGACATACATATTATACATACATATACATACATAATATAACTTAAAAGGGGAAAGTATAAAAGTAAGATAGATTTAGTTTGTGAAATTTTGCCGCAGCAGGTACGTAAAGGTTTGCAAAGCCACCCTGATCTCGCGTGTTAATGTGTCGGTTTACTTTTCCCTAGATTTGCCTCGCTCTTTCTTGTTACCATTTCAACAACCCAATTTAATTAAAATTAAAATGTTGGTTGTTTCTTAGTTTACGCATAAATAAAATTAATATCAACAGTAATAAAAAAACTTTAAAAACTATTTATGCAAATTACAATCAGTTTTTCAAATATGTCTCGAATTTCACGCGATTCCAACAATCGTCGTAAAGAGAGAATCCTCGCCTCAACAAAAGATTTGCTACTTTTAAGTTCTTTTAAGCTTAAGGGAGAAGGCGAATCATTTAAAAATTGGAATGGATAGGTGCCATTCCACATATCTGATTGCGTATTACCAGCTAGTGACCCAAGTAGAAAATTCTCAACATCTTTATTTGAAAAGCAAGAGCATAAATAGTTATAGTCAAAGTCAATATATTAGCATGCTATGTCTTTCCTTTTTGGTTCAGTTGGCTTTGGCCGCAATTTTTTTTTTCCTTGTTTAGTTGAATCAACGTTTTCAGTTCTAATGCAGAACACGGTTTGTAGCTTAGGAAGTCAAGGGCATCGTAATTGGATATTTTTCTCATATATGCTGGTAATTGATCGGAACGGCTCAAATGTGTGCATAAGCACAGCGACACACCGTTCCTTCACTTTCACAATCGGATGGGACGGATATTTGACACGACCAGTGAGAGACAAAACGCAGAATCGACGGCTTTACGTGCTCTCCAAAGCAGCATTAAGACCTAATCTTCTAAAATGTGGGTTGTTAATCATTTCTATAACCAAAAAAACTCTAACCCTTTTTGGCACGATCTGCGAATCGAACGTGAGACCAGTTGGTCAGCAGTCGCATATGCTAACCGCTAGGCCAACGAGGCAGTCATATCATTGTATCTACGTTGGGTATGGTCGTACGGTTATGGAAAGTTTCAGGGGAGGCCTAAGTCCAGTAGTGTATGTCTTTCGGATAAGATGTGTTTCAAAAATTATAGTTTGATAACGTTTGTCTATAACCTGAATTGTCAGTAGATATGTTATTAAATAAATAGAAAAATCTTAGAATTTTCAAGGAAAAAATAAAATTACGACTTTTTACACTATAACTGTTTTTAATCTTGCAATTTTTGCATATACGCAGTTTTGTTGCACAGCGGGGCTTATTCGCTATAAACTCATTTAAAAAGGTCACAATCTCTTCTATTTCCCGACGTTTCGAAAGGATTACACCGTCGTGATCAAGGATAGACCAGACTGGTGTTAGCTTAGCGACTACTTCGTGTGACTACTTCGGTCGCGTTGGTTGTTTGTACTGTCGGTACTTCTATATAGTAAACTTAACTTAAAGTAACATAGGGGGATAAAATAAACGTTATTTTTACGTTTAGATACACCATTTCAGAAATACAACGAGAAAACATGCAACGGAAGTTTCGTAGCAAACTACAATTTTTAAAGTATGAAAATATTGTCACCAAAGTTTAGATTATCTGTGTTAGTTAATTTAATACATCTGTACCTATAAAATATATTAATATCAAAACGGTCTCTAAATATGAATCGTCATATTGCAGTACACTGCTGGTCATAGCACTCTCCTATTGGACGCCACTGTCTTTGATTTTGATTAATGTACTTTATATTATTGTTTGGCAACCTTTTTCTACAATTACCTAAAATTTGACCCAAAGTCTCATAGGAATACATAAAAACAGGAACGGTCTTTGGAAGTGGCGAGCAGGGCAACCATTCGGGGCCTCGCTCATACAAGGGCCTCGTGCACTCGAGCAACAACGGGGATTTCCCGTTTCATTTCATTTGTCATTTTAATAGGCAGCAGTGTCGACTGTTCTCAGTTTATGCTTTTATGTTTGTACGTGTTGCGTTGCATTATTTATATATATTTTATTTTACTTTTTCTTATAAAAGCCTACCAAAGTGACTCTACTCTACCTGATGGAATGCATGAATATGGTAGAATCCAAGAATTATGATCACTATACTCATAGCGAATGCAGACAATGCAATATGGGGACCCACACTATATCAAATATCATGATTAAAACTGATTCCACCAAGGCAAGGGTCTCGCGATAAACTACTTGATTGAGGCACCGTAATGAATACCTGCCTGGGGTCTGACAATAACTAAGGCCACCTCTACATAAAAATATTTGCTTTTTACACTACATATTTTTGCTTGGTGGTAAAGGAATGTTCGTGGATTACGTAGGGGGCGAAATAAGCGTTATTCTTATGCTTAAATCCACCGTTTCAGAGATATGGCACAAAAAGATCTAGCGGTAGGTACATTAAGTTATGTTTATTAAAATCATAATTTTAAAAAACTATAAACTAGCCCTAAATAAAACTAACCTCGAAAATCACCCACTATTTGAATTTACAGCCTTGTCTTTTAAATATTTCTTTTACATCAGGTGCGTCGCTAATTAATTGCATTAAAGAATATGCACGTTCCCTTGAAAAGGTCTTACGTTCTTGTACCAATTGTGATTCTGATATAGAACCGCCAACATCTAGCAATAGTTCTAGTTTTCGTGTCGGAAGCATTTTCATGAACTTAACAAGAGAATCGTCAGAAAAGCATGTGCACAACTCCTCAAACTCATGATCCGAACATTGAATACCTATATCTTTCGATTTGGGTGGTACCTTTGCCGGAGGTGGCATAGGATCTTTCATACCTCTCGCAACAAATACACATACAACGACTTTTTTATTAGACCGAATTCTTTTTTGGTTATTGTTTAAATCATAACCTTGTATGATATAATAGATATATAAGAATCATAATAATACAGTTAATCCATAAGTGTTTATGTAGACATACATATTATACATACATATACATACATAATATAACTTAAAAGGGGAAAGTATAAAAGTAAGATAGATTTAGTTTGTGAAATTTTGCCGCAGCAGGTACGTAAAGGTTTGCAAAGCCACCCTGATCTCGCGTGTTAATGTGTCGGTTTACTTTTCCCTAGATTTGCCTCGCTCTTTCTTGTTACCATTTCAACAACCCAATTTAATTAAAATTAAAATGTTGGTTGTTTCTTAGTTTACGCATAAATAAAATTAATATCAACAGTAATAAAAAAACTTTAAAAACTATTTATGCAAATTACAATCAGTTTTTCAAATATGTCTCGAATTTCACGCGATTCCAACAATCGTCGTAAAGAGAGAATCCTCGCCTCAACAAAAGATTTGCTACTTTTAAGTTCTTTTAAGCTTAAGGGAGAAGGCGAATCATTTAAAAATTGGAATGGATAGGTGCCATTCCACATATCTGATTGCGTATTACCAGCTAGTGACCCAAGTAGAAAATTCTCAACATCTTTATTTGAAAAGCAAGAGCATAAATAGTTATAGTCAAAGTCAATATATTAGCATGCTATGTCTTTCCTTTTTGGTTCAGTTGGCTTTGACCGCAATTTTTTTTTTCCTTGTTTAGTTGAATCAACGTTTTCAGTTCTAATGCAGAACACGGTTTGTAGCTTAGGAAGTCAAGGGCATCGTAATTGGATATTTTTCTCATATATGCTGGTAATTGCTCCAGTGAATGTTTCTTCGCTAGTTTAGAACAATTACATTTTTTTGACTGGACATATTTCATGTAACTCTCTATTTGAGAACCTCTTGCGTAAGCTAACTCTTCTTGTCGTGTCAAATAAACAGAAGGCAAGGATCCTAATTTTTCTTTTTTTTTCTTTTTTTTTTTCTCTGCTTCGCGGCAATCTTTTGTGCACAATAATAAGCCACTACATTGTCCGATAAATCAATATCTGCTTGTGGTTTATAGGTTGGAAAGACACTTCTTAGTTAAGTGTCTTATTCCATCCTGCTAAATCTACCCCGTAATGTTGGAACACTGTGTCTTTTCAATCTTTTGTGTTGAAGGCCTTGCTCTCCACTCAATCTCCGGGCAAGTTCATTTTTATGTGTTGTTAGTCTCCTCTGATACGCGCCGCTATACTTTCTTATCTCCTGTTTGACAGTTGGCAATTTCAAGTCGAGGTAGATGTTCTTGTTACTGATGTAAAAAGGGATGTCAAACATGACTCTCAGTGTTTTGGTCTGAAATCTTTCCAGTATCTCTATGTTACTGTTACTAGTTGTACCCCATAGTTGGATGCCGTAGGTCCAAATTTTCTTTAGGATGGTTTTATATACAGTCAGCTTACTCTGTGTAGTCATTTGCGAGTGGCGTCCCATTAACCAATACACATTACGCATTTTTAAATCTAATTGCCTTCTCTTTGTCCAAATGTGTTTCCGCCATGTCAGCCGTCTGTCCAAGTGCATACCCAAGTATTTTGCGCTGTTTTCTTGCGGGATTTGCTGATTGTGAAGTGTGACTGCAGGGCATGTGTCTCTCCTGAGAGTAAAAGTTACATGGATTGACTTGCTTTGATTTGCACGGATTCTCCAAAGTTCGAGCCATTTCTCTACTTCGTTAATGTGGTGTTGCAGTCGTTCTGACGCAGTTACTGGGTCCGTATGTGTGGATAACAATGCTGTGTCATCTGCATACGTTGCAACCATTGTTTTATTTGTTGTTGGTAGGTCGGTAGTGTACAGAATGTAGAGAACCGGACCAAGTATGCTTCCCTGAGGAACTTCTGATTCAATCTCATGCAGGGCAGAAAGTTCGTCGTGGAACTTGAACTCGAAACATCATTTACTGAGATAAGACTTAATTATTTGAAAAAATGAATGAGGAAGCAGCTTCTTGACTTTATATAACAAGCCCTCATGCCACACTTTGTCAAAAGCCTGGCTGATATCCAAAAAGACCGTTGAACTATATTTCTTGTCTTCCAGTGCTCTACTTATAACGTCGACGATTCGGTGGATTTGTTCAATTGTTCCGTGATTCTCTCTGAAGCCAAATTGATGATTTGGAATGATGTCATCTAAGTATAGTTTCATCCTTTTTAGTATAAGTTTTTCGAATACTTTGCCTAGTAGTGGTAACAGGTTTATAGGTCGGTACGAAGTAACTTCATTAGGCGATTTATCGGGCTTAGTTAGCATAATCACCTGCGCTATCTTCCATTGTTCCGGGAAATGGTTTAGTCTGAGACAGGCATTAAAGATGTTGACAACTGCTACTATACCCTTTTTGGGAAGGTTTTTTAAAAGAACTTTATCTATGCTATCGTATCCCGGTGATTTTCCATCCTTGAGGTGTTTTATTTCATTAATCACTTCATCGGGGCTCGTATGTTTTACCGGGAGACACATTTGTTCAGCACTTTCCAGGTAAGTTTTTATGTTCACAGTATGCTCCGGTCTCAATTCGGGGAATGGTTGGAATACTTTACTAAGATGTTCAGCAAAGATTATTGCCTTCTCTTTATGAGACCTTGCCCAGTCTCCATTGCTTTTCCTAATGGGAGGGATCTGGTTGCTGGGACATTTAAGTTTTTTTGTTGTCTTCCACAGAGAATAATTAGTGTCTAAACTTGGAGTTAAATTATAAAGAAAATCCTGGAGATTGTCGTTGGTGAATTTTTTGATAAGGTCTTTAAGTTCGTTTGATGATCTGTTGAACGCTGTTTTATCTGTAGCATATCTAGTTCTGTGCCATATCTTTCGCAGGTTACGACGTTCCATTACTTTGTCTTTGATGTTTTTCGGATATTCGTTCATTGTTAAAGGCAACTTATATCGCACTTTAGTGGAGATACTGGCAGATTCATGTATGATCTCAATGGCATCTTCAATATCTTCAGCTGTTTTCAGTGGGTTTAGCCTAATGAGCCCTATTGTGATTTTGTCTTGGTATATCTTCCAGTTAGTATTTTTATTGTAGAATCTTTTTGCGGGTTACTACCAGTACCACAGTGGACCTTATGTTCAATATTACTGACGTGTGATCGGAGGATAAGTCTGTGCAAGTTTCGGCAGTCATGTAGTTTTTATTGATGTTTTTGGTAATGTAGAAGTCTAGCAGATCCGGGATATTATTTCTGTCTGTTGGCCAATATGTCGGTTCACGTGAGGTCATGCATTCGAGCTTCAAATCCTGTAGTGTATTATACAGTTGTTTTCCACGATGTGAAATTAATCTTGAGCCCCAATACGTATGTTTTGCGTTCCAGTCCCCCCCGCAAACAAATTTAGAGCCTAGGGAAATAAAATATCTGCTGTAATCGTCTTTGGTGATCGTGTGTCTAGGTGGACAGTAAATTGCAGAGAAAGCTGTTTGAACTTTATCATTGAGTACAACCACCAATGATGTGGCTTGTATTTTATCTGTGGCATATTTTTCTAGTTCATAGTGCTTGATGTTGTTTCTTATAATTACTGCAGTTCCACCGTGACTATTTCCAGATGGATGGTTTGTTGTATACACTGAATAATTTTGTATGTTGAAATGAGATTTTTTGGTGAATCTTGTTTCAGAAATCAATGCAATGTCTATTTTTTCTAGACGAAGAAATGCGTTGGCGTTCCAAGTAACGACTCGGAGAGTGTTTATCATTTTGTTACGAGGCTTGAAACTAGCTGGACCATGCGGTCCATCATTTTGTCCATCATATTGATCATGATTTGTTGAAACTTGGCGAACATTAGCTCTAGCTTGTTTGAGGAGTATTCTGCATCAGGTAGGTTTTGAATTGGTGGTTGTTGGTTTGCTACATCTGCATAGCTTCTTTTGTCATTGTGATTAATTTGTTTTAGGTTTGGTTTTGCTATTTCTTCTAGTACTCTGTTCTCTTTTGCATATGGAGTTGGATTTTCTTTGGTCTTTGGTTTGGTTTTTAATATTTTTTCCTTATATTGTTTGTATTTTGTACATCCTCTATAGCTTGCAGGATGATTTTCTTGGGAATTTGCACATGTTGCATCTGTTTCTGGTGTTTTGGTGCATTGAGAGGTAGAATGATCGTTTTCACATTTTACACATCTAAATGGTCTGAAACATTGGTTTTTGGTATGACCAAACCTCTGACATCTTTTACATTGTATTATTTATTTTATCTTATAGGGAGCTTCAAAAGATACCCTCATTTAACTTAAATATTTTAATTTGAATATTTCTTTATTGTTTTTATTCGGTTCAAGATCTACAAAGAATATTGGTAACGGTTCTTTGGTCGATCTGTGAAAGACGTTCACAATTTGTCTGACCTCATGTCCTTGTTCCTTCAGTTCTGCTTTAATTATAGAAGTATCTTCAGTAGAGTGGAGTCCTCTTAGTACAACCCTATACGCTCTTTCGCTTTTTAATTTATAGGTGTAATGTGCTATATTATATGCTATGAAGTTTTCACGGATTACTTTGTAAGTATTTATATCATTTGGCATCAACTTGATAATATGGCCAGATCTTAAGGTTGTCATCGTATATGATGTATTCTCAACAATTTTATTGATTGTAGCTTTTAATGCTGTTACATCCATAACGCCCGTCACAAAAATAGGTTCAGGTTTTGGTACGTACTCTGTTACCGTAGCAGGTTCTTCTGTTTCTTCGCTGTTCAGCATATCAAATTTGTTGTGCGTAGGTACATTGTAGTGCTGAGTATTCTTGGATTTCTTTGTATTCTTTTTTTGTATTGGGCTTGTTTTTCTTTTTTACCTTATGGAAGGAACTTTGTCTCTTTGCCACTGAACTGTAGGGTTTTTAGTATTACATCTAGGATCTGTTTCCTTGTTTTCGATTTGTGTGTCACTAGCTTTATGTGCTACTAATGTCGGTAGGCTGTTGCTACGATTTATGATGAACATGTTTCTGTTCAATTTCTGCTGGATCATTTTGTTGGGGTTATTTAAATTTTCATTTGGTTCACTCATTTTGTTCCCACGAGTCAGGACGATCTAAAAAGTCACTTGAAGGGTGACGCCTATTCCCTCAAGAAGGCTCCTTACATCAACGTTAGTCAGGTCCGTTGAAGTTGACGTTAGGAACTTGCCACCTGCAAGCCATGTATCCTCTCGGCACGTTTCTTACCTTAGGATTAGGGTGAAGGTAGAAAGCCTCTCTAAAAAAGAGAGGCTTTCTACCTCGTGACACAGACAGTGAAGCCAATGCCCCCGATTAGATCATTGGAGTTGCGGGTTGTGGAGGTCATTTGCTACCCCCAACAATACTTGCTTGTTAGGCAAGCTGATTCGGGTTAGTAACCGCCGCCTGAGATTCGGCGTTGTTGCTCGTTTGGCACCACACGGGGGAGACGTGTAGGGTGGGTCTAGAAAAAGATGATAAATCCTACGGACGCGAGCAACTTTCCTCCCCCTAATAGGATCCTAATAAAGCTAAACTTTCAGGTTTAACTTTTGACTGTATCGCTGTTGGAGAATGAGGGACGCTGCAGTTACATTCGGAGCAATAAGGGATTTTACAAACAGGATATGTGAATTGAACATTTTGTATATTTAATATTTCCTGCTCTAACACTTGCATTATAGAGTTTTCCAATTTTAACTCTTGCAACTGCTGATATGGTAAATATTTTACAGGTAGGTATAGCAAAATCACAATTATCATCTTCAGAACTGGTGTCACTCGTAATGATGTTGTTAACATCATCTTTTATTTTGTCTGTGCATTGTTTAAAGCTATCGCAGTTCGCATATATGCAGTGTTTATTAATGATGATAACTGGGAACTGTGATGAATTTGAAGTACAATGTTTTGGACACAATTCTTTACGTACATGTGGTTTGTTATTTTTCTCGCAGAAAAGATAGAAAGGATGAGGATTTGCTTCGGGTGTATGGAAACGTGGTAAGTCTATTTCGAAAGTACTTTCTACGCTGAGATTCTTTAACGATTCATTAAGCTGTATCAACATTAAATTCTCCATGTTAGTAAAGAAATCAGCTTGTTCTGGTATCATCTTTAGACAGTACAGTATAAACATTTGAAAGTTTTTCACGACACGACAAACTTTTTTCTGCCATATCCTTATAAACTCAGCTTGTTTCCTTTCTTTCTGCTCTGCGTAACGAATATGTAAATCTTCAATCTGTATTTTCTTACACAAACTCTTATTTTTTTTTATGTGCTTGTGTTTGGCCGAGTCTATTTCCTTTAAATAATCTTGTCTTTCTTTCATCGCAACATAGACTTGACAACCTCTTTTCTGGCATTCTAGGTAATGTCTGAGTTTTTCGACAGCTATATATTTCTCAAGATTAATATTATGCAACTTATCGTAACATGTGGCACGTGTTTTTTCTAAGTCTTCAATGAAAATTACTTTTAATTTCTCTTTTTCTTCCGAGTTTGTTGATATATTTATTCGTTATATGGAGTAATTGCTTCTGCAGCAAATCTTCATACTTTATTTGCAGATCATGGTGTAATTTAGTTCGAGTCTCTTTAATTTTTTTTATAGCACCGTCTGCCAAAATTTGCTCCAGCTTTGTTAGGGATGTTTTGTATACAATAAAAGTAGAAAAAGCATTTACAATATACATTGACACAGCCTCGCTTTTATTTTTAGAGCAATTGTGCCATTGTACTTCACATTCAGTTTTGACAATATTTTTCCACTGTTCATCTTGGTCATGTAGTGCTTCTTCTGTTTCAATCACCATTCGATTACGATACGCTACCATTTTTTTCATTGCAATTTCATCCATGCCACACCAACCTAATTGTTTTAAATATTCAGCATTTAAAGGTTTCAAAATTGCTCTACCTTGTAGCAAATCTTTCGGTGGTACGTACCAGCAGCCACCACCACCTTTCAAGGGAGGTTCTAGCCCAGTAATTACTTTAAGTTTTTGATTCATAGACTTGAAATACACATCGGCAAGAGGTGGCTTCATATATTTCTGGATTACACTAATCGTGGGGACCGTATTGTCTTTTAAATAACATTGTCTTAAGAGGCGATTATCGGTCATCTTGAAAATTAATACACAAAAATAAATTGTAAATATAATACAAACAAGTTTTATAAAAAATATAAAAATTAACGTCAATAATAAAAGTGTGTATGTGAGGGAAATGTTAAAGCTATCATCATTAATCTATTTCGAGTGACAGGGAGCCGATTTTGAGCTTAATAGCACCATGTAAAAAAGAGGTATCATCATAAGCGAACAATATGTTCAAGCCTTTATATGAATACGTTAGTTACAAGATCCTTCAAAATTTAGAAGACTAATTTTCAACTATTTGTCAGTCATCTCTCAATAGCCCGGTCATTTAGCCAAAAAAGGGGGTTACCTGGAAAGTTTACCATGAGTTTTCAAAATTGGTTATAGTATAGATTTCGGTAAGCCTTTTCGAATTTTAACTTTGCCACCTCGTATCTTTAACGCTCGCGACATAATCGATTTTTTAGTTTAATTTTATGTTAAATGTGTTTCTCTTGAAATTTATCGGCAAGGAGATACATATTCCCAAAAAACTGTTATATGGCACCATTTTTTGAATATGGCGCGGCGAGCGGCAGTTACGAGGTGGGAAAGTTGACATTCAAAAAGAGCATACCGAAATCCGTTAAATAACCAAACTCAAACTCACAACTCCCGGCAACTTCAAAACTCCTGTCAAACTTTCCAGGTAAAACTACTAAATGACTGGACTACAAATCCAAAAAATAAATCACATTTGATCCACCCATTTAGGAGCTACGATACTACAAAAGGTTAGTATCTGTTAGTAGTAACGGTCGTTAACATGAAAAATTTGTAAGATCGTAAAGTTAGTAGTTTGTAGTGTAGTGTATGTGTGTGCGTGTAGGTGTGTTTGCGTGTGTGCACTTTCTGTATCCTTACTCTCATAACCCGAAGGAACGGCTACCACAAAGCCAACACTTGATAATCGTCAGTGTATATCAACTCGATCGTCACAATCACCGCATTCGGCGTTGTGATTGGCCCGCCACGTAACAGCAACAGCAAAGAGTTAATATGTAGCATAAACTAACACTAGGCTCCTCCGTGTAACAGATTAGGAATACGTAGAAGGCGGCTAAGGGAGCACACTATGTAAAACAACAGAACAGAAAGAAGGAAAACTTGACACAACCCAAATCCTAACAACTCATCTGACCAGCGTGGTATAGTAGGCCAAACCTTTCTTTTTTAAGAGAGACCTGTTTCCAGCAGTGGACTATTACATTGTGATGATGATGAGGCTTTCCGAAACCACCTGTAACACTATTTATTGACAAATAAAAATACTCTACTATACATATCCTAAACTCCGTGTTAAATTCCTGGTATTTGTCACGACGAATTTTGGTATCCTCATTTGGGCAGTGGGGCAAGAAACCTCTGCAAAAAGGTTTTATTTTTGATTTTTATCAAAAAAATTTACGTAAGAAAACAAAAAAGAACCGGACAAAATATTTTTAATTTATACAAAATTATAAATACTTCTTTCACTTAATTATAAATTCAGTTCTGCTTACAACTAAGTAACTTCACCAACAGCCATTTGTTGTAATAAAGTCATAACATGACAAAATCGTTCTTTTATTTCAGAAACCGAACGGTGAGGCAGTAGTTCCCTTATCCGGCCAAACACTTGTTCAGATCCAGCTTCACCTTTTAGCACTTGTAACATGGTTTTATCCTCGTCCCTCGTCCAACTATTGTTTTTTTCAAGTTTCTTGGGTTCAACAACAATAGGAATATCGATTTTCGGTTGTTTCGGCTTCGAACCTTCATCTTTTTTCTGAACAATGTAAACTCTGCTGTCTTTTTTGTCTCTCTTTAGTAAATTGTCTTTGTTTTCGAGTTCCTTTTTTAAACTTTTAGTTTTAGTAGTATTTTGAGACTTTTTGCTTGTTTTTGGACTCAATACGTTAACAGTACAGTCTTTATGTTTCGTGTTGTCGTTAACATCTTTGATATTTTTAGTAGGAGATTTACTTAATTGTTTCTTGGCTTTTTTCGGTGGGATTTTGGGATTGTTCTTGGCGTTTCGTTTGGGAGAGGCTCGTTCGTCTTCAGAGTGTGTCGGGGAGACGTGTGAGTGTGTAGGGGCGAGACGTCGCGCATGTACCCGGTACGGTTCCTTGCTGTAGGGGTATGTGACGCATGCAGACCGCAACAGTCTGCCATGTTGAAGGAACACTCGCCCGTGGAGGTACTGTGGAAATAATTAACTTTAGCCCTTTTTATACTTAACTGCTGACAAGGCGTAATAGGTTAGTTTAAGAGTTAGCCAAAGTGACTACTCTGCCTGATGGAAAGCATAAATAAAATCCAAGAGTAGTGGTCATTATGCTTATTGCGAATGCAGACAATGCAGTAGTGTCTCACACGGTAGCCAGTCTATTAAGATGCTTTTTCACGACCCGCTTCGGGACGTAAAAAACATGACAGTCATCGTGGCTGTGTAAGACTTAGATCCTCACCATGAGAACTGCCACCTCTGCATTATATCGTTATATATGTCTGTATATTTTATACAACGATAAAGCAAAAAAAAGTAGAAAACAGAGCAGTCAAATTTCAACGTTGTCTATTAGCGTGTGAATCTTTTCTAACGTATTACTTACTGTATAACTGCATCTCGTTTGCGCATGTTTACAGTGAACTTAGATATGAATGACCATCAAGTATCTATCTGATTGCTCATGCCCGAATGAAAAACACAAAAATTTTATTCGCTTCATAAAGAGCCTAGATACGTTTATTCACTTGTTCACACTGAGGATTGAAAAGCTAGCCTTAAATAAATAATTAGCGATTAAATAATACATCTTTTAGATAGTAATAATGAAATACTCACTATTGTGTCTAAACTCTCCTTGGCATCTAATTTCTTTTTGTTATCACTCTCGTCCTGGAACTCCCACACGTCATAACCTTTATCACAAGTTAGAAAGCTCTCGTTTATGATGTCTGTTCCGGTCTCGTACAAACTGTAAATTGACAAAAACCTAGTAGGTATTTGTGTGTCAAGAACGGTAATTAGAGATTCAGAAAGAATTAGCGTCCAGAGAAATCACTTTTTCGCTGTTTGGAATTAAAAGGCTGTGAAGTCACATCTTCGGCATTTGGAACCGTCACTAATATCCTTCAGGACATCGATGCTTATAGAAGAACAGGGGTACGCTTGTTTAAAGCAGGAGATAATTCAGTTGGACAGGCGCTAGGGTCTAGGGCCGTAGAGTGCGCGGCCTCGGTGGGCCTGTTTATTAAACAGAGGCTCCACCAACACGTGTGTGTGACAGCCGGGCGGGTTGATAGTGGACCTTTCGTTCGCTACCCCTGCCCTTGCTGCACGAGTAAGGAACTGGTGTGTCCTGGCAGAGACTCTCGGATCACCTGTATATCCGATTTAAGCTCTCCCGGTAGGGGACACGCGGCGCGGCGTTATTCTCGCTTTCCGCGGTGGACTGTAACCAAACTGAATAGTGACCTACTAAAGGAGGCAGCCATAATTCACTCTTGGCTGTCTCCGCAGGCCCCGACCGAGGAGGACAACATGGGGGGTGGTCGCTTTCATGATGCAGTTACGCAGATTTGCGATGCGACCATGCCCCCAGACCAAACCAGACCAGACCCAGCAGAACAGCTTCATGAGGAGTACCGTGAGGCTCGGAAAACTCTGAAGCTGACCATTAGCCGCGCTAAGGAAATGAAGAGAAAGGAGATGCTGGAGGGTCTCGATCATGATCCTTGGGGTCGCCTTTATCGTGCGGCGCGACAAAAGGTCTGCACATCGGGACCCCCTTACAGAGACTCTCCAGCCTAGCTTCTTGCAGGAAATAGTCGAGGGCCTTTTCCCGCAGCGGGCGACACATGCTCCCGTCAATGGCCTTCTCGATCGAAGACGACGGGGCAAAGCGAGGTTAATGTTCCACCCATCAGGGAATCGAAGGTAGGGGCGGTTGTTCTACGGATCAACTTCAAGAACACCATCCCCAGAGACAGATGGGATACCTGCCTGATTGCTGGCCCGAGCCCTCGAACACATGTCGGACCTCCTCAGAGGAGTTCTGGAGATCCCAATTCGGTTTTCGACCGGGGCGTTCGACGGTCGATGCCCTATTGCGTCTGAGGGCCGTGACTGAAGAATCGGTGATCTGTGGAGGCGTGTTGTTGATGGTGTCTTTGGACATCGTCAACGCATTTAATAATCTACCATTTAGCTGCATCAGGTCAGCACTCCACTACCACGGGGTGCCAGAGTACCTGAGGCGGCTTGTGGCACACTCAATTTAGTGAAGCATTCCGTCATGTACGAGGATCGAAATGCTGTTCTGAAGCGGCGGCTCATGCCGTGCGGTGTTCTGCAGGTGTCTGTCCTCAGACCACTTCTGTGGTCACATAGTGATATGTGGTGGTGTGGACACATTGGTCATGGCCCGAGGAGCAAACTTCCAAGAGGCGGCGCGCCTGGCCACATGAGGAGTCTCTCTGGTGGTCGGGCGCATTGAGGTGTGTGGGGTCTACGAGTGGCCCTGTTTAAGACCAGCCGTCATACACTCCATGGCCGGTAGTGATAATTGTTTTACTGCGGCCGCAACCTTCTGTGAAGCCGTTATTTCGCAGAAGGAGGCGGTGGAGAAGGCCCAATTAGAGAGTTTACCCACAGATGAGACCCGCGTTCGCGGGCAGGCGCTAGGAAAGATCTGAATGTCGTAAATGCATCTGTTCCTGGATGCCTCCTACCACAGGCGCAGAGTGGCACACCGTGTGATTTTAGTCGGTCCGATTCCGACACACCACCTCGCCGCAAACCCCGGTGGGGTGACGGACCGAGGGGGTTTCCACACGTTAAAAAAAAAGCCGATGATTCAGTTAAAAATGAATTAAGTATTACTATAAATGAAAACCATATCAACAATAACCTATTCCTTACACTAAGTTTTGATTTCCCTTTTCCTTGATGCCACCTATTGGTGATTGTATCGGACAAAAAACCGCACGCCGTCTCATGTACTAGTAGTTGGGGAACCAGGTGTAGCCTAAAAAGGAAATCCCTGGAACGTCAACGAACCTAGGGCCATCTACCTACTGGCCGATCGGGAGACTTCTAAACCTCTCCCAATCCCACTCCACCATCTCTTTTGCGAGCATATCATGCTACCGAGCGAGAAAATTCCCGCATTGATGGATGCCATGCTCGGTTGCCTAAGTCGTTCCTTAAACTCCTTCACGAGGACCTGGCGAAGTTGAAATTTCTGATCCTCAATTTCTCAAGTTTCAGGATTCCGGTTAAACTGTCGCGCCTCCTTGCGCCACTAGCTGCAAGGGGTTTCGCCTGCAGATACAAGTCTCGTGGGTTTGGCAGTTTTTGCAGTATTAGTACTGTCTACCTACCTATCGGGTGGTCGTTCATCAGGAAACAAAGACTTGAACATATTAGCGAGGCGTGGGTTGGAACGCAAATGCGGTAGAACACGAGAGCGCATCTCTTCTGGGCTGCCACTGTTGATGCCATTGGTTATAGCGCGTAACACTTTTCGAAGCACGGTTGGCTTTCTTGAAAATGATCTCTGAAATTAATGATAGGGTGTATATTTTCTTCATACTGTTTAAAAATATGGTGATATAAATATATGAATTTCTTGTTACAAATAAATGAATCATAATGCTATAATATATAATACTTTAGAAAGTCATATGAAGTATCGTCATCAACACCCTTGAGTATACCATTGCTGGACTTAGGACTCTCCTTTGAAAAGGAGGTTTTGGCTAATGATACCACTCTAGTCAGATAGATTGGCATAGGGTTTGTTTCAGGTATTATTTCTCTTTTTAGTACTGTTGCCCTACGCAGTTTGCTCTCATAATCAACATTTATGACATGCATAGGATGACTAAAGGTATACACTCTGTATACTTAATCAATCCATAACCACACAGACAGAATATTAAATAATGAGTATAGTATTGCTAAATAGAAAATCTTTATGAAACATGATATGATACCCTATATGATAAAATATTATCAGTGCGTATTGCACCTATATTCTTACACATACAATAAATAATATGCAAAATAGTTTACAATGGTTAAAGGTATTTATGCTTTATTTATCATGGCACTCTAAAAGAATTACAAACTCTTTTACAATATTTTTAGTTCGTTTTTAATAATAAAAATTATTAGATTTATAAACCCGGTATTAGGACTATCCGTGTGGTGGCAGATTGAGAATATGGAGTGTCACCACGCACTGCAAAAAATAAGTAAACATAAAACAATCCCTATATCAAAATCTTGTTTGTCTATAGCCAACAATGATGTATAGCACATAGATCTAATATTTTAAAATACTACTGGATGGTAATGAGTACAAAGTATCATCACATCAACATCTTTAACGATACACTGTTAGATTTAAGCCTTTTAGAAAGGTTTTGGCATACTATAGCATGCTGGCAAAATCGCATAGCTTGTATATAAAATCAATATACACTTACTTGTAACATTTCTATAAAACTGGTGAGTTGAACTAGCATGAAGTGATCTGTAAATCGTCCAACCTCAACAGCTTGTCCTGGTTTCAGAAACAAGAGGAACTCTTCCACAATATCCTTGTGTTCTGCGCCAAATAAACTGTCTATTCTCTTATACAAGTCAACGGGGGTTTCTTTAGATGGATCAAAAGATTTTAATATACTTTGAAATTGTATAAATTTGTTAGTAGGCACAGACGTGTTAGAGGAAAATCTTGATTGTACTTTTCTGTAATAAGATCTAACTAATGCTGAAACAAAAGTGTTTATAATTTTATACACACATATGTAGGAAATTAAAAAAAAATATAAGCTCAGACAAACAATGAATTATTTAAGGTTATGTTTACAAAACAAAATGTAATTTACTTTATAATTCATATCATGCATCACGATAAAAAGAAATGAAAATGTAAATAAATTATATAAGTTTCTAATCTAAACCTTGTTTACCTGTTTCTAAAACATTGTCATTAATTTTAGGCGGATCAACTTTTTTCTTGGTGCTTGTTTTGCTCTTAGATTCCTTTGGTGCTACTCTTGTAACTGGTGGTGCAGCCTTTTGGGGTGAGGGCTAACACATAAAAAAAAATATAAGGTCATGTAAATAGATCATTTTATGTTATAAATATGGCGACACTTTAACACGCAGTATTTGTTTACTTTCTTCTTTATAAAAAGAAAATTGTGAATCAAACTGGTTAATATATATTCGTTTCCTTACATAAACCATTTCTCAAATAACTGTAAGAACGTGTAATTAATATATCAGACAGAAATTACATCAAATCATTGTCAATCTTCACTGACTCACCTTTTGCAAGATAACAGGCTGTGGAGCAAAACTTGCATTGAAGAAGCTCGTGCTTGGTTCAATTTTGTTACCGAAAGCATCCTGGCTATCTCTATTAAACAATATTGGCATAGAAGGCAGCATCTGGATGATCTACGATCTGCTCACGCAACGAATTCTTGACGACACTACAGTTGCACAGAATATTACATCGTTTCTTAATACAAATTCAACAATAAAACACAATTATGTCACCAAAACTAAAAGGATTCAACAATGATTTAAGTATAAAACATTATTGTTTTGATTCTATCCAAACAACACAGGGCATCGTAAGAATAAGAATGGAAACATTTTTGACAGATCGAGGACGCGAAATCGGGCGGGCGGAGCGCGCGCACGTTTCATTTTATGAAATTCCTAATCAAAGTTTCTATTTATATTTATAATAATATTGACACTATATGCTATTAATTACACGATAAGTTATAAATTTCTACACTTCTTTACCATTATTCATACTTTTTGAAGTGAGATTTAGTTTTTGTGAGGAGAAAATTAGAGAGAGAATGCAATGATAAAAGTTTATGAAAGTTACAAAAAAGTCACTGAGTTAATAATAATTTAGATAATACATGAATGCTATAAAAATAGTGAGGATAATGCTTGCTTTAAACCTACATTATTTGTCTAAGTCTAATGTAAAATTAAAATAAATCAGAGGAAAGAACAATGCTTGGAAAACTCATTTGTTTCTCTTTGATAAATTCTTCTCTTTGATTCGTATCTATATAAACGCTGAGAATATAATCATTTTACAATTGATTAATGTGGATGTATTGGACTCGTTGGTCTAGTGGTTAGTGTATGTCCCTGCCGATCAAGACGTCTCGGGTTCGATGCCGGAGTTACGTCAAAAAGTGTAATTGAGTTTTTCTGATTACTGAAACACTTAACCACAGCCCAGAGCTTGAAAGTTAGGGTCTTAATGCCCGTGTCTTTACGTGCCGACTTTACGTGCAGTTGTCAGTCCTGCGCCTGATCTGTCCCCAGTCATGTTGGATAACCGCCCCATGGGACTATAAAAGTGAGGGAACAGAGTGCTGTATTTGCATTTGGGCACATATTTATGCACTATAACATTTCTTGCGTAGTTGGTTGATCTTCATTGAGTCTGGTCGCTGTGGTTGAAGTTTCGAAATATTGAAATCAGGGTCCCAGCCATATTTATTGTATAACATATTAGTCTCCACAGAAATCTACTTTTTTTGGTTTCAGTTGTATTTTTTTTACCATTCTGAAACAGAACAACACAGAAATAAGTAGTCTTTACTTATTTCTATGTTGTAGAAATAAATAAAGACTGTTTGACCTTAGATAACCTAAATTATATCAGCACTCTTAAAAATCTTTATTAAATCGTACAACGTTATAAAAAGTTATGAACAATGAATAAAAAGAAAAGAAGTTAACCTTTGAAGAGTGTTAACATTTTGAGAATCTCCATCCGTCTTTAATATAGAATTTTATAGGGACCTAATAATAAATCTTTTAAAGAGAACACGAAATCATTAAATTAATTATTTCATTTCAATTCTTTTGTATGAAAGTGTATACTCGCAACACATTCATACAATTTGCAATTTTCCAAATGGATTCAGGTGTTTTCAAGTAATTGGGTCTTATATATAAAGAAATACTATGGAATTCAGAACAGCTTCCTTTTTTTGGAGTCGGTTAAAAATATCAAAGTTCCGATCTTCAAGCTGTTGACAGAACCCCGTATCACTGTCGTCTATAACATAAAAAAGTCATATGTCTGCTCGGTGCCAGTGTAAATACACGCAGAGCCCCTTTTCCTTTCTTCAACGCCCGTGAAAGCATCCCGCCTTCGTGATTTTTTAACGAAAAACCAACAAAGGAAAATACGCCCGTTCTGTTGGACCAAGACCTAACCGAACGACCGAAGGAATATGGCCTGCTCTTCGTGTTGGAATATTAACCGTTGGCGGTGATGCTCTCTTGCAGATAGCACAGAAAAAACGGTGTCATCACCAACATTACTAGGGTAGGCAAGCACCTCGATATAATAATAACCTATCCCAAATATAGCAAAACAACCGGCCATGTACTGTTCTTATCCAACGTTCATGCAGGAGTTAGTATATTAGTTAAATATATCGTTCACTTGAAAGACGCATAATTGATGTTCATACAACTGACTCTATACAGAAACAGTTATACACGTCGAGCCACAATTATTGTAGCAAAAGTATCGAAATAACACAACTCAAATGTCAGTCCTTGGACACATTTTTATTGAGCGAAATGACTTTAAATTATTCGAATTTAATTTATGTTAATGAAACAGTAATCGTATTGTATGTGTAAAATTTAAAACTCGTAGTTTCTTTCAAAAAATTAAATATAAATCCTTCCAATCAATCAATTATTTACTTGCTATAAAAGGTCATTGTTAAATACTTTCAATTTTTGTTGTGTTTACGGTTGGCAGGTAACAACATCGATTTTACTTACTATTCTTTAACTGACTGCCAAAGCATTGACAAGTTATTGTGACATCTCAGAAAAAAAGTGAAAATTTTGATTTAAAAAAGTGTTATGTTAAAAACAGTTGATTGAGAGTTAAGACTATTTAGAAAAATGGCGGCAATACTTCCCACAGGTATACGAAATGGGGTGAGTAAACGTATAATGCTTTTCCTTTTATTCTATTGTAAACCTAGTGTTAAGCGATTAATGAACGTGTTTTTAATTCGTTCTCGATACTAATTCACAAGGGTATAACTGTTAGCAATAGTAGTAGGTATTTTGTAGTAATTTTATAAACAGCCTTGTATCGAGGATGTAAAGAAACTACGTACTGTGGTTCCGTTTGGACATAAAGCCTTCGGTTAACGACCTGATTTCACGCAATCTTACAATTTAACCATACAATAGTTGTTTATTTACATTTTTTTAAACTCCACACTTTATTTTTAAAATGCCTATATTATTTTATTGTTATTTACTTTTACCTTTCCCTATGATTCACAACTTTAACTAAACTCGTGAAATAAATAAGTTAACCAATTTTATTCAATAAGTATTATATCTCATTTGTTAAATTACTGATGATAAAATTTGTAAATATGTTTGTTACTGAGTGCAAATAAAGAGAGAGCTCATACTCACAATGAGACGAAATATTTGTAGGACCGGATGCCGATGATAGATACTTTGTGAGAAATGGTAGAAAATTTTTGATTGAACATCAACTCAATTTCAATATGTGCATGCAGGCAAATAGTATGACAATGTATCTACATCAATCCATAACGGGAACAGAAAGACTTGTTTAAATATTGAGATGGAACACTCTTTGTAACCTTCGAAAAAGCAGTAGCAGTATTTAGTACCAAACATGTGGTCACGTCTTGAGGCAATGTGACTACTGCAAACGACCTGAGACAGGTGACACCCGGGTGCGGCCGGGGATATTGTCCAAGTCAAGGCACTGTTGTGCCTCGTACTGTATAAAGCATTTGAAAGCGAGGCGGTGTTCCACCCTAGGAGGTGACTACTATCAACATGGGACGTAAACCAATGTATTCCTGGAGCTCCTTTCGACTGGCTGGTTTAGTGGGTAGAGTGGTTCTCCGGGAGTCTTATACATGTCCTTTCCAATTGTGAGAAAACATTCCGCACACCAAAAAAGGTACTACTTATCTAAAATAGACCCTACGAGACATATCCTATATTATTTATACTATATTGTGGAGGAACGAGGGTCTCATATCCATCCGACACAAAGGGAGGATCGTCGGACCAGGCGAGGTGATCATGCCTGGCGGGCCACAGCCCAACGGGTGATGTTGGGATGTCGTATATATGCTAATTGCCACGTGAATCTATATATCGCGATACAGGATTAGTAGTTACATTGTAGTTCATTACATTCATACTTCGTAGTTCAATGTATCTTCGCTAGATGGCGCTGTTATATATTTTCGTTTGTGCTATAATAATGTGGAATCGCCACAATATTATTGTATCAGGTGTTATTTGAACATATATTATATCTATTAGATTAAAATGTGAATTCACATTTTTGAAACGTTAACTTGAAATGAGATTTTTCAGGACAGGGTCAATTTTAACCTGGATGTCGTAATAGCAGTTGTTCTCAGATTCTTCCTATCGCAGGCGCAGAGTGGCACACCGTGTAGTTTTACTCGGTCCGATACCGACACACCACCCACCGTAAACTTCGGTGGAGTGACGGACCGAGGGGGTTTCCACACGTTAAAAAAAAGGTTCAATTTTAATCTCGATAAAATTAACAGGAATTTGCGCATAAAACTACGCTCTAATTTCTAAATAGCGTTTCCTTATGACTATAAAAATAAATCAGGCTTAAATATAGTACTCCTTTCAAAGTTACTTGTTTAAGTAAGCAATGACTTATTTAGGTAGATAGTTAAGTTCTGACAACTGATTTTATCGATTAATTTTGACATAAGGTGATCTAAAAGGCCAGTGCCATAATTACCTACGACCTACTTAAATTATTAAGGAATACGTTAGTACCTACATTCGTCGTTAAGTTTTTTATCGACTAAAAGATAGAATAATCGAGTACAAAGAAGTCAATAAACAGTTAACTATGTAACCTACATAGGTAACTGTGTAAAGGATCAGGATATACTTGCATAGCCAGACATCTTTACTGATTTCACAGTAAATTTAATGTTTCACTACAAAGATTAATGTACGATATCCTTTATGTAATTATGTAATCTTTTAAGTACTATTTAATCATTAAATTTAGGTTTGTAATTAGTGGTCTGTCCTTGTACGAAAGGAAATAACGAATCAGCTACGGTTTCTCAAAAACACTTTGTATGCATCAGTATATATCTGAACGTGATCTCCGAAACACATCAAAATTGATCGCATAGTGTTAAGTTCTTATGTGATGAAAATGGAAGGAGGCTCGAAGGAGAAACTTGAGTTTAACGGGAGTGATCAGGAAGAGAATGGGGACACCAAGGACGAAGTTTACAAAGGGCAGGATGCACTTACAGATATTGTGAGCGATAAAGTAAATATCTGGTTCAATATTATTAATCCATAATTTATTATTATTATCACATCTTCTTCTTCTTCACATCTTAAACATAAGCCTCGTCTAGTCCGTGCGGATCGTGAGTGTGTGCGAATCGTGTCTGTGTGGTGACGGATTAGGTTCGTGTGGCAACGGATTACAACACACATGTATTAAACTTGTTTTTTGACATCAGTCGTATGTTCTTTGTAGGCTTGGTAATTTTACAAGTTGTAAAATCAATTTTTGTTTTGAAGTATATAACTATAGCAGAAGCTAAACTGGATAAATATTTTTGCAAAGAAAAGTAATGGTTCCTTAGATTTTAATTTTACTTCAGAATCAGTTAGTTTTTATTTTAAAAATAATCTTTATGCAACATATATTATCATTATAAGGAAACAGATGCATTAACATTGGTATATTTCTTGGAAAAACGTACGTTCACTTTTAGTAGGTATAAACTGACTTTAATGACGTAACTGAATTTACGAGATCTTCAAAACATTAGCTTTATATACGTCTGGGGTAATTTTGTCTTCCGGTTCGATTAGCCTATGTATATAATGCACCTCAGTGATTCATAAACAGATGGAATTTTAATGTGTATAAATGACGTGGCATTCAGTAGAAAGAAATATATGTGATCTTTTTGTTTTCGATTTATTCTTCGGTTATTTGTAGGTAGTACATTTAAAACTACTTACTCCGACTGACTGATGCATCAACGAAGTTCCTAAATCGCTGGGAGGTTATTAGTCCCACAAAATTTGCCCCGTGTCAGTAAATATATTTTTTTGTGAGGATTTCAGAGCTCATACTCCATAAAGGGCGAATGAGCTAACACATATTTTAGATACCTTATTTTAGTTTACAAGTAAAGAAGTAGAGATGAACAAAACATGCAATACATCGATTTTGGTAACATCTAAACTACAGTACCATGATATTGCTGAAGCGATTTTAGATAAAATTAATTTTATAATGTAGTAACTCCAAAATTAAGTAATAGTATTAATATAAATAATAATAGAAAAATACGAAAGATAGAAATAGCAGAATTAAGTTTACTATACAAAAATATGAGGCCAGTTTTATAACTAAAGGTTTGGATTGGCTAGGTGCTTATACACAACACTCTGTTATTTTTTTCGTTTTTAAATATTCATTTTATTTAATTTTTATTTTATGTAATAATTATATAAACTTATTAAAAACACAAATTGGAACTGTGATCAATGAATATAACAGCAGTACTTTTAAAAGATAAATAATTATATATAATACTTGTATATTATTACGAGTAGATAATTTTAAGACTTAATCGTACAGGAATAGTTAATTAAACTGTGATTTTATAAAAATATAGTATAATATAAATATAATATATTTGTGATTAATAAAAAATATAAATATCGTATAGGTTTTCTGCGAACGGTATTTTAAATCTACCTATATCACGAGTATTTCTAAAGTTTCACGGGGCAAATTGGAACTAAATCGAAATATAGGGTGAATATTGTGGCGTATAGGCTCGTAACCATTAAGTTAAGTTTGTCCTTTTGACTTAATACTCATTACGCTGCAAGCGCCCACTAAAATTTCACAAGAGCTTTCGGCAGTTTCACCCATCCATTAGAGGTAATCGGTGGTATGGAAGTTCGTCATTTTCAAAGTTAGAAACACATCATAAGAGATAAATATGTTTATACTTACATTTTAGAAAACTAACTGAATCTACTAGGATTGCATTAGCGGAAGTTGTTAAAATCTACCTGATTATAATTCTTTATTAACCTTGAAAAATGTGCTGTAAAAATTTTAACCTTGTTTAAACTCACATTTCACTATTTTTATTTAGCTCAAAGGATTGGACGCAAATCGGTATGCGACGAAAAAGACAGTGGCGCAGGGGATGCTGGACATTGCGCTGCTGACGTCCAACGCTTCACAACTAAAGTACGTGCTCCAAGTGGGCCCCAAGCACGAGTTCTATACCTTGTTGGTCGTGCTCATTTCTATATCTATAGTTCTTCAGGTAAGAAATACATTTTTTGACTAGTTTTAAAGAGAATCTCAAACCATACCCTCGGCGTCGTTAGTATATATATGTTAACTCACGTCTATTTTAACATAATCCTGTACAGTAAACGTTTGTCCAGGTATCAATTCCCTTTTTAACATCAAATTTGGTAAACATAAGACCCATCCAACAAGAATTGATTAGCGGTAGCTACACGTACCTAACACTACCAACAATATCGTTTTTATCGCTGGCAATCTTTTTCCTCACACTATCCACTATACTTCAGGATAAATGAGGTTATTACTACTATTTTCCTTGGACAGAGTCCTGTTTTTGCCATCTTTAGATATCAATTCTCCAGAAATTTTCTCCTTTTAGGAGTAAAGTGTGTATTTCAGGTCTGCGCTATACTGAGTACGATACGAGGTCTAATTTTGTCAACTTCAGAGCATTTCCTAATAAAAAAAATGTGCATAGGTAAATAATTGTGTTTAGTTTGTTTTTCTCTACATTCTCAAGCGACATCAATAGCTCTCTAGGTGGCGATGGGATTCGTGCTCCTGTCCCTGAATCTGCTCCATGACTGCTGGTTCCACAAACCTCGTCACAGCAATTCAGCCCTCAACATCAATTACGCAACGACAGCTTCTGCCTTTGTTGTCACTGTTCTGAATGTACTTGTATCTGCTTTCGATTCCTCGCTTGCTAGTTATCAGAAACTTGATTGAGTTACAAAGAAAATTGTTAAAGATTTACAAAAGAATCTTAACTCACTAAGTACTAAGAAAGGAATGGTCTCCGAAAGGGCTTTTAGAAATTACTTACTCGCAGCCTTTGAATGTTAAGAGCTAGAGACTTTTTTAAGATAATTTCAGAGGTCGTGTCGGTTATAATATTTTCATAGTGTGTTAAAGTCAAAGTGTTATATTTAGTACAAATTTGGTGTGCTAGTCTATGCTTATACTAATCGTAGAACTAGAACACGAACATGTCACCTTTAAAGTTACGAGTTGCGGTGAGATGCACCGTAAGTTTTTCCTGAGTCTTTTTTATGATATCAGTTGCCATGCAATACCACTTAATACATATTGGAATAGAGATAGAAATAGAGATAGATAGAACATAGATTATAGTATTGCTCTGAATCATTCTCGTATAAATAACTGTAAAGTAATATATCCGCACGTTCTTAGTTTCTTAACTTGTACTGATACTCGTTTCTTTTTCTAGATTAATACACAAAATATCAGCTTTAAAATACATGAGTAATTTAGTACTTTTGTTAATTGCATATCGATTGATAATAATACAATGAAATCGCTTGATTAAAGCCTCATTGAAAAAGTGACACACATTCATTGTATGCAAAAAGAAATGTTAATACTCACCTGTCGTTTTAATTTTTTGTACACTTGCAATGTATATACCATTGACTGACAATTGTCAGTCCAATAACCATTGTTAACACATTGAGACCCCTCTGTGCCTCGAAAAACACGTTAACTTGTCGGCCCCGGTTGCTAATACGAACATTTGTAATAATCCTTACGGATAGTTGGATAAAAAGTCTGCGAACAGTCTATCTACAGATCTTCGAAATTGCCTAGTATATACTAGGGTTGTGGAGGTCTACAGACAGTCGCTTCACCTAAAAAATCTAAGTTCAGCGGCATCGTAGAACCTTGTTTCTCAAAAGCCTCGGAGGAAGAGATTCAATGTAACAAGATACACCTGTGTAATAATACACTATTTCTAAAGAATGTACCTGGTAACTTTGTTTTAGCTGCTCGTTGGACTTTTATTCGTGGTGATCGGAGGTTTGGACCTGAATGATCACGAAGATCAACCTTCAGCTGTCATTTTAAACGATATCATTGTTTTATTTATATTCGTAATTTCTGTAATCAATATTGTAATTTCCGCTTTCGGTATAGAATATTCAAACAATACTTTGATACTAGAGCGATTACACTATATTAATAACGAATACTTGCGAAAGGGTAATGCTACTAGTGTATAGTAATCTAAGTGTCAAAGTTACTTATAGGACTCACATTAAGGACAATACAAAACCTAATATTTATTTAGTCAGTATACATAATGTAAATTTGTCATTTCCCTGACAATTAATGCAAGAAAACGATGTTTGTAGGTCATTTTATTCTAATAAGTATCTACGTATATAGAGCAACCCGCATAATTGTACGACAATGTAGTACGTACGTAATCATTTACTTTTTACCGCAGATAGTCAAACCATTATTGGGTAATGTGCCATAAATGACGCTAGAGTTTTGTCACCCATTTCGAAATTTGAAAGAGGTTACGCTGTTAAAGAGGTTTCATTCCCAAGAAGTGAGTCAACTCCTATATTAATAATTCTGATTGCTGCAGGCAGCTGCTGGAGTTTTGGCATTAATAATTTCCTTTATCGATGGTGAAGAAAGCGACAAACACAAGAGGATAGCCGATTGGCTATATCACACTTCAGTTGGTATGATGACCGGAGTAATATTCTGTGACGTCATTAAAATGACTTTTGGTCTGGACCCTGCTATTTCAATGGAAGACTATCTTGGGAACAAAACTTCTAGTCTTTATGATATCTTTTTTCAAGTTCATAATGTAAATGTTAGTCAATAGTCGTTCTTTTATCTAGTCTTAAGCTAAATTTATAGATTTTACACGTAATAATTTACAATTAAAATTGATAATAAGTCGCCAAATATGTAATTAAAATTTAAAAACGTGTATGACTGTGTATTACGGGCGTGCTTTTAGAACTCGCGCATTTGCCATAGATAACTGCCAATTATCGATAATTTTGGAGCATTGGAAAATAGGATATTATCATCTTTCTTCCTATACATATCTATAATTGCGCTTACATGCAACTGTGGCAACTACTTTCACGTGGACCGCGAATAATCATTCAATTTGTAGTAGAGCTGTGCGTGAGCGATATCGTCTGAATAAACAAACAGATCATTAAAATATAAATGCTACACAATAAACTAGGTATAATGACTCATTGATTCAAAAATAATTTAAATATTTAAAATCTGTTATACAGTTTTCTTATCCATAGACTAAAATAAATAAATATTCTATAATATTACTGAACTATTGGAAAAGGAGATGAAGCTGTAGCATAGCTAATAAATTGTACAGATACCAATTGATATTCCGAAGCACAGATAACTATTGTATGAAATTATATTAAAGTAGCAAGTCAGAAGTAAAAGGGGTAAGTATGTCAAGGAGAATAATATCAATGTTACCAGTATCATCGCAGTGCTGTAAAATTAATAGAAGCTGTTTTAAGTACTATGAAAACGCTTTCATTCTTTTGTATTCACTTGTCCTTAATATGTAGTTTGATCGCTGTGATAGTTGACACTAGCGTTATTTTAAAATTTACTAGGTAATTTTAGATGTGAATTTTTACATTTATAATGTATTGCACTTCAATTTAATAAAACTACACGTAACGATTGAAAACATAGGTAATACAAAATAAAATCACTTGTTTAAAGTTACACACGGTGACAGAAATCAAGCTAAAGTTTAGGACTGTAATCAGTTTTCTCTTTACTACATATTGTGTACGTTATATTATGTTAGTGATGTCCAACTTTATTATTAATTAGGTATGTAAACAGATTATAAATACACAACACATTGTAGAAGTCAACCTAAATAATGTTTTTAATTGAGTTATTTTTTTTTTAGTTATTCGAGACTATTTTATCCTACATTTAACACAATATTTAACATTATTTGCTGATCACCTGCATGCTATGTTACAGTTCCTACACATTTTTGATTAATGTGGAGTTTAATATTTCAATTTTTGGCCTTTACGTTTTGTTATAAACTATTATTATTTATTTAATTTCAGTAAATTATTGTCTATGGCTTTTTATTCTTGTCGGTTATGTTCACACGATGTGACTGTAGTGAATCAGCATTTGTTTAGTACTAAACACGTATTTGTTAGTTGAGTTTTAATAACTTTAGTTATTTATTGTCATTTTGGCAGTTGCTGAACAAGTCACCTCGTGTAAATATATTTTTAGAAAAATATACATCTTATTTATTTTCTTTTTTTTTTGCATAGGTTGCATCAGCTGTAGTTGCAGTAATATTAAGCTCTATTTTCAACATTAATCACCAGCCTGATCATCGAAAAGCTGAATTTCTAAACAACGTTAGTTTAATATTTAAAGTGTTTAGTATTACAGTTAATATTCTTATAAGCATATTTTTTTCAATGCAAGTAGATACTTTTGCAAGCTCATTGTCACCGTAATGGCTTAGTATATGTATTTAAAATTGCTTTCTGGTAGTTTAGGATATTAAAATATATAAAAGGAATAAAACTAAAAGTTACTGGATCTGTGATGATAAACAGATTTTTCTCTAAAAGTGTAGGTATAAACTTGTTTCGTTGATCTAGCTGTTAGTGTTAGTCACTGCCGATCATGAGATCTTGGGTATTATTGGTATTGTTGAGATTTTCTAATTATAGAAATACTTAGTAACAGCCAAGAGTTTGCAAGTTGGGCTCTTAACCCCCTTACCTCAGAGTCGTGGGTCTTGCACCTGATCTCTCCTTGCTCGTGTTTGATAGCTGCCCCATCAGATTGTGAGAGTGAGGGAACAAAGAGTGCACCTGTATTTGCATACACACTTGGGTTTTGTAATATATCCTACGTAGTTGACTGGTCTCCGTTGAAATATTCCGCCTTAGCCGAAATCGAATAAAAGTACATCATCTAAAAATATAAAACTACATAGACACAGACTTTACATATTAATACCGGAGGCTTGCAAGGCAGTAGTAAATATTTTTCAACTCTATTGCATTCAGTTTTTGCACCTACAACAGTAAATTTCATAGAATAAAACGAAGTAATCTTCATATTCATCAAAAATCATAGATTGTGTTAATATTATATTATTTAGTATAAATACATATAGGATTTTACTTGAAAATAACTGTTAAAATTTAATAATAATAAAGTTAAATACCAAAATAAAGATGATCATCATTATCATTACAAATGCATAATTGCTAGTGTATCTAAGGATTAACAGAAAAGAATGGCTTTATAAAATAGTTCTATTACTGTTTACAAACTTTATATAAGTGATTGGGTTTCGAAAGCCAACTATGTTTATGTATCTTATGTTATTTTTAGTCGTATTGTGTAAATTCTGATAAAATGATGTACTTAAATTGATAATTAAATAATTTTCTATACTTTATATTTGTGTTTCATTTGACTCCCCATCATTTTTCTAAATTAAAATACGACCAGTTTTCCAAATACAAAATGTGTTATGACGCCTTTGTTTTTGCTACATGCAAATAGTGAGAGATTCTAAATCAAAAATGATATTAGGTCATTAATTATTTTAAAAGTGATATGTATTTATTTATAAAGTTTTTCATCAAATATCATTAAATAAGACATCAAAATAAAAAGTAATAAATCTCTATTATTTCATTATCTTACAAACATTACCGAAAATAAAAAAACTACCAAAAATGACGCATTTTTCTTAAGTTTTTACAGTGTTTATACAATAGTTTTGAAATTTCCCGCTTAATCGTTATTCGTTTGTACACTAGCAACACAGGCAAATGCAATGATTTGTTTGCTATAACATAATTATATTATATTTTACATTATTACACATATTATTATATTTAACATAATTATGTTTCATATTATTATTATTGAAAGAAAATACGATATTATATTAAAATTGATTTGCTTTTTAATAAAATGGCAAATAGAAAAAATAAGTGTGTTTTAGTCTTAAAACTTTACAAAACACAGTTAAATTTTTTAAACTTTTCGTATTTTCGTATGTCTTGTACATTGCTAACAAATATAAAAAATGTTTTATTTTTAAACTTCAGGTTTTTTTATTAATGTGGCTAACAGGTGGCAAAAAAATGACAATTCTGTTTCCATCTTTCATAAGCGCTATCAGCTGTCACTGTCAAACCAAGCAATTGATTGTTTGAATTGTCTGTAAAGAAATCAACAAGTTATGTTGTTCACTATTACATTACAGTGATATAATAAAATATATAAGGACAGTCAACACCATCGTGCTGCACATAATCAGTAACTCAAGAAACATTGTTCTTCATTCATTGTCTTTGGATCAATCAATGTGCAAAAAGTGATAGTCGAGGCTACCGCGCCGCGCAAGTCATAGCTAGCGTTACTTTTACTTGTTGGTCCAGTTAGTTGATACTGCACCGCGTGAGCATAAAGACGTGAAAATGGCCAGCGGAAGAATTATTGTATATGGCGGGCGAGGCGCGCTCGGAGCTGCATGCGTCAACCACTTCAAATCGGCAAATTGGTGGGTCGCCAATATCGACTTGAGCGTAAACGAGAGTGCCGATGTGAATATCACTGTTCCTAAAGACGCGTCTTGGGTCCAGCAAGAAGAACACGTCGTGAATGAACTGGCCAACGCCCTTCAAGGTCAGAAAGTTAATGCTGTTATTTGTGTAGCAGGCGGATGGGCCGGCGGTAACGCTGCTAAAGATCTTAGCAAGCAAGCGGATTTAATGTGGAGGCAGTCTGTGTGGAGTTCTACTATTGCAGCGACAGTTGCTTCTAAATATTTGTCACCTGGAGGCCTATTGGCTTTGACCGGTGCTAAAGCTGCTCTGGAAGGCACTGCTGGTATGATTGGTTATGGAATGGCAAAGGCTGCAGTTCACCAACTCACAAAGTCTCTCGGTGCTAAAGATTCTGGTCTACCTGAGAACTCATTAGCCGTGGCCATTCTGCCTGTGACATTAGATACAGAAATGAACAGAAAATGGATGCCTAAGGCAGACTTTGGATCTTGGACACCACTTACCTTCGTTGCTCAGTTGTTTGACAAGTGGATCAAGGGTGAAGAACGTCCAGCTAGTGGCAGCCTTGTTGCTCTAGTTACTAAAGACAATGTTACAGATTTGATTGTTCAATAATCTTGCCAATGTTGTGTAAATGAGATTGTAATTTGCAAAGCATTTTCAGTAGATATGAGAAAGATCTGTTGTATTTTTTTAAATTTTTAATTTGTTGTTATTTAAGTCTGCTTTTCCTTAGCAGATGAAAAAAATATTGTATGGAAACCCACTTAGTTTAGAAATATTCTTAAGACAATAATGGAACAATGTATGTAAATGTGTGCATATCTATATATGTATGTGAAATGTAACTTAAGGGATATTTAAAACTGTGTTATTATTAAATGTTGAGCAATGTACTTGTTTTTTAATTAACTGTCTGATATAAGAGTTCATAACTGATTAAAGAGGTCAACACCAACAAGTTTATCTACTTGGTAATAAATTTTACTTTTAAGATGCTGTAATCTTTTTTTTTTAATATTGGAAATAAGAAATACTCTGTTGTTTATCTTTTCTTACAATTGTCTTTGCTTGCCAAGGCTAGTATTAAATCAAACCACATTTTCTGAGTCTACTTAAAAAATTACTGTGGTTTTTTAACTGAATTTAGTATTTAATAATTATATGTATACATTATTATTTCGTTAATTGAGGCAAATTCACAGTAACACATTTTGCAGAATTGATTGGTTATTTTGGTAAAAAATATTTTGTTTGTCTAATTTTTGCTGTCATCTCATAGGTGTTATAAAGTACCTGGGACTGGATAAACCCATAGCCATAATCAGAATCTCTTGAGTCACATTGACACTCATACAAAAACAGGTAATTCCCATAAAATAAATGTATAAATTAATTTTCTTATGTTTTCCTGGTTGCTCTTAAAGATTATTTAATATACTTAGTTCAGAATTTGGTTGAAATTAAAAAATATTAAGCCCGTAAATGTAGTTATGTATATATATTTATATGACAAAGTTAATTACTAGGCATTATTTCAAAAATATCTCCTGCTAGAGACACAACAAAATCTATGGACAAACTGTAATTCTTCTTCTGCATGGAGTTGAGTGTACCGAAAAGTAGTAAAAAAGTGATATAAGTTTTTTTTTCATAATAGATGATGCTACTTAGCAGATCAGCTGGAGATGAAATGCTGTCAATGAAAAATTTGAACCTTTCGTGTGAAATTGAGACTAATGTATGATAGTGCGAAGTGTTAGATTTACCTAATTATTAAAAATAGTGGTGTATATCGATCGTTTTTGACGATTTCAAATAAAATTGATACTTTTACGAATTTATCTCTAGTACAAGACTGTTTCAGAGTTAGGGGTATGTATGTTGGCAGATATAGTGTGTTTCATTTTAGTGTGACTAAATATTTTAGGAATTAAAAACAATGTCTTTGGATTATATGTATTTTCCCGCGACTTATTTCGGCTCGCTGAACCACCTTGTCCCAGTTGGACGCTGACAGGACATTATCGGTTGTTAGTAAAAACTGAGTGTCCAGCAGTGAACGTCTTTTAGCTGAAATGATGATGACACGTATTTTATTTTTTAAATAAACAGAATTAGGATTTTGCCGTTTGCTTATTGTGATATGTTATATAATCGTGTCGTTGTACTCGACTTGGCGGCGTAATTATAAGAAAGTAACAATCATCAAAATTCATTTAACAATAAGTGGGCACTGATGTATAATCTTTTAATGAATGAGCAAAGTTCAACGAAAATTCTAACAAAAACTAAGACACCTAATTGGATATAAACAGTTATATTAAATCTTGAAATCTGAAAATTAAAAAAGAATATAATGCTGTTTTTGTTAATTTTTTAGTATATACATAAATAAATCCCCATTACCCTTGGTCACGACATCACAAGTGAAGGACCAATGTCGCTCATTCTTTTAATATTGGATAGCCCATTTATGCAGGAAGGCTATACATTCCATTCATTCCTAATATCCTTTTTAAATACACAGACGAAGTTGAGCAGATCCGTTAGTATAAATAAGTTAAAAACCTTATAAGGAAGAAAACCCCAAGTAAGTTAGAGTAATATTCAAAAATTAAAATCTTAAAATTATCTCGTGATAGTCGGATTGTAAACATTAAACGCTATAATGATCACCTACTAACCCGTTATATGACTCCTGGTTTGTTGAAAGCCGTTTATTATTTTCTCACGGCATTAGATGAGGTATTTTGAATTGCTAATATTCTTATTCTCTACAATGTATTTAAATACTGCTTCTTTAATTATTTACTACAATTACAACGCATTAGTATCATAGTTCTGTTAGAACTTCTTGGTTAACGATCCTTCTTAAAAAAAGGTTTTACCTTCGCATTTATTCATCCATTTAGACAAAACTTTTGAGAACATCTTGTTCTTATAGCGACTTGCGATAGCAAGTGGAAACAATGTTTGTTTTAAATTTCAAATTCTGGAATGTTTTGATCGTCATGGGAATAATTCTATTATTAGTTTAGTACAAAAATATGATTTTCCAAAAATAAGTACAAAGGAGTTCTTATTACATCCGAAAAGGTACATGACAACTATTAGGTAGACCTCTAAACTTGTTTGAGAACTTTGATGTGCAAAAGTAGATTATATTTATGATAAATTCATTATAAAACTTGGGGATACCTTCTAAAAAGTAAAAAACAGATAATATACCTACTTAACATATAAAGGGAACGTTTTTTTTACCTATGAATATACTTTTATTAGGCATTTCTGCAAATGAATGAAGTACGAATAGGTTCAGAACGAAATTACCTTCATATCTAGTTCGGCTCCATTGAACTTATTTCAGATGTGTACTCATGGGAATAAAGTAAACACTATCAAATACATTTGAATGTACGATTTATTGGATATTGTTTAAAAAATATTGGTTGTTATCAGACATACTCGTATGTGAAACAAAACGAAGGCCAATGATATGACAATAAACCACAAACCACAAACGACAAACCACTTCTGAACTAATAAATATAAGAGACCCATGCCACCAAATTACATGGTATATTGTAGGTTGCATAAGTTTCAGATATATGAACTAAGGAAGGTCTACTAAAATCAAGACCCACATTCAATGCTATAAATATCTAATTCAATACGTTACTTAGAAGTAGGGAAGATCCAGCCATTATTTTTTATATTTTTTTTACATCGCATTCAGTTTGGTACAAAAGTATAATATTTCAATAATTACGTGTGAATTTCGCGTAAGTAATCTACTTTCACTTTCAAGTGTGGTGAAAGTTGTGCTCTAAAGTTGAATTACTACTTTGGTAAGCCTTAATGAGATCTGCGTATAAAATAAAAACACATGTTTAATTATATTAATTAAGACATTCAGAATAATATTTTAGTCTCTTATTCGCTATTTACTTAACAAACCTTTAATTGCACTAGGTGCTATTTTTTTAAATTAATAAATTGATTTCCGAAAAAAAAAACAATTGTCATAAGGCTGTATATTTTTATGTTAATTTAATTTACTGAACTGTCTTATTAATGGTACTGCTAGATATTTTTAATTATATTTTAACGGCAAATGCAAATAAGCAGAAGAGTCAGCTGATAGTAGGTAAATGTATCCGCCCATAGACACTTGCCATTCTAGCCAAGTTGACATTCTACAAAGAGAAGCGACGTGTAACACTTGCATTTTGGCTAAAAAGGTTGTAACTAAAAGAGACACCAATGTATTCTACCTAATGCTACTCGCATCATTGAAATTCTGTTATCTGTATCACCCACGCCATTTCGATTGATGTCGTTAATCTTAAAAATCCTGTTTTTCTCCAATAAACTTCTAATAATCGATCTTTTCTTTCTCATTTCAGTTTGATCTAATGTTTGCTCACTATTAAAGTTTCACGTAAATGTAATTGAAAAATTTCGTAAAAATCAACTCAAGTAAAATTTTCGCCTAATATTAATTAATTGTAATTGTAATATGTGTACATATATATAATTAATTTTTATAAATTAAACAATTAAATATGTATATATATACATATATGTATATGTATATGTCGAAGAACCATTACGGGTTCCGCTTATGTCTCGGTGGTTTACCAGAAGAACTCCAATTCACAGCACAGTAAATACCTTTATTCCACTTTTAACACTTTCGTCGACCAATTAGCATAGTTTCCACTAGACATCTTACTACCTCGATGGTTATCCAACGACTGACCCAGCTCCTGACTCAATAATCAAAACGTTGTTTAAACCCCACCACTCTCAATCCTTAAAAAAAATAACTAAATCATAATTCATATCTGGGTACCCTCCAGTTGGGAAAATACCAAACACATTTTTAACAAATGTTCAGTTTCTTATAAAATACCTTACATTCATCAAGAAATATTTTATTCTTATAACCACTCCCACCTAATACAACACTCGATCTCCGACACGGCCATTCTGACGATCACACGTCCTCGGGTGTATCTAAAACACATACATTTTTAAAAAATTTTTTTTTTTTTTTTTTTTTTTTTTTTACTATAGCGGCAGAAATCATCGATGGTCAAATTCTAATTTGTAAATTAATTTTATTGACAATATTTTATCTAACGATTCCGTTCATTATTCCCAACAGTCATCGTCACTTAGGACGAATAAGGGCGTCCATTCGTCCACCAGGTATAGATCCTCGTCACTCTCAATGGTCTGCCACTGTATGCCACATACAGCTAAACTGTGTACCTCCGTAGTAATCCAACTACGTACACTTCCTCGCAAGCCCCCGCCACATTGCCAACTATCAGTTCGACCCATGTAGTGCGACTTGGAGTTCAATATCAGGCCCCCGCCACTTCACCAGCTGCCCATCGCGCCCTGAACAAACTTCTCTCTGTTTGCAGTTACGACTACAACCTGGTGCAAGTAGTGCGACCTCAACTACCATTAGTGCCCGATCTCTCCCCTGGTGACTTCGGACTCTGCCCCAGAGTCCCTCTCAACCGACTCCACTTCATCGGCAACCCCCTCTTCATCCCCCGAAACGTCTAACTCGCTGGGAACATGACTTTCCGGCATCTTTCTCAAATTGTCATGACTATATTTATATACTCTATTATTACTTAAGGATTTTAGCGTATACCTATTACCATCGAGAACTTCTGTCACCATAAACGGACCTCTAAACTTAGGATCAAGCTTCGTTTGATTCCTTTCCTCATTTTTTTATTAATACAAAGTCACCAACTTTAAATGGGACTACTTTCGCTTTCTTACTATCGAATTTAGATTTATCGTACTTAGCATTAATCTCAATATTATTAATCGCATCTTGCCTCACATTAGAGATATCAATTTCCGTACTGTCATCATTAGCCATCAAACCAAAAGGTCTGACTACCCTACCAATTAATAATTCTAGTGGACTAGATTTTGTGACTCGATTGGTTGTACAGTTCATAGCCAATTGTATTTCATTTACAGTTGCCTGCCAAGACACGCAAAACACTGTGCACCACTCAACCGTGCAATCCGATCTGCAACCAAAGGTAATGGGAACCCATCGGATATAGTATTGTCATTCAACGCACGGTAATCCACGCATAGTCGGTCAGAACCGTCCCTCCCTCCAACGAGCAATATTGGGCTCGCAAAAGGAGAACAACTAGGACGGATAACATTTGCATTCAATAATTCGTCCATACGGTCCCCCACCACCTGCCTCTCCTCCGTACCAAGACGGCACGGCCGTCCCCGCACAGTTACGCTTGGGTCAACCAAACGAACCTCGAGTTCGCCCGTATTAACTCGGGTGCATGGAAACCCTTGTATAAAAGAATCAGAAAACTCTTTTTAAGATAGAAATAAGCTCAACCCTATTATCACCGACCACGTCGGTATCAACACCATTCAAATCGATCTTATCATGATCTAACCTCCTACACTCATCAACCATTTTACTTTCAAAGATATTAAAGCTATCTGCGGTCACATTTATGTCGATACCCTGACCAAGAACCTCACGACCAATCATCATGTCGCATTGTAAATAATTATCCTGAACCACGCGAAAAAGAACCTCCAATGTATGACTGTTAATTACCACGTTACATAAAATCTGAATAATGCTATTAATCTGATCGTTTCCGATACCCCTTAAAACTATTACATTATTTTCTCTTTTTCCCGAAAATCGAGCTGCTACACTTTCTTTAATAAGTGAGCATTCCGCTCCGGAATCAAAACAAAATGGAAACGACTCACCACGGCGCTTCAGTGATCCTGCCGGAAATGCCACGGAACACACATCCACTCGCCCTTCGCCGGGACGACCAGGCCCGCCGCCGCCCGCCGACGCACACCTGGAGGCGATGCGTCCACTCTTCCCACATCCAAAGCAGGTAACGGGCTTGTAGACCGTGTTAGGTCTGACGACCGCTTGGCTGCTCGACGTCATCTCTGGTCTTCCGGCTTCAGTCAGCGACGGACAGCTGCTCCTCTTATGGCCCAACTTCCCACACAAATGACACTTAATTGGAGCAAGTGTCTTAAACCGTTTATGGTCCGGTACTGTACGGTCTTCCTGAGTAGGTGCTGGCCTTTTTCTACTATAAGAAAAAGCCTTTAGCTCATTCTGCAGTTGAACTCGCGTCTTCACTTCCGTAGTAAATGACAAACGTTGGAGTCTGCTATCGAACTGTGACGCGTGCGCGAGGACAACTGAGACAGCCACTTCTTCAACGGTTAAATCTTTCCATCTCGATGTAAGAGATGAAAGCAGACGGCTCGTGTACACAGATAGACACTCATTATCCTTCGGACGGCTATTTTGCAAGTTGATTAGAGCGGCTGCGGGAGTTTCAACGCCACCAAACCTTGCTAAAAAAATTTCTTTAAACTCAGCCCAAGTTATTCCCGGAAAACAAACTTGAGAAAGCCAATGAGACGCTGATCCCTGCAAGGCTTCACTGAGCGTGATGATAAGAGCACTACCCTCTAATGGTCGTTCCGAAAGACACATGTCTGCTGTGGAACACCAGGCAACAGGATCCACGTTAGCGCTTTCCGGATTAAATCGCGGTAGCGAGATGTTTTTCGGGCTTGACTGAGGCTTTGCCACAGCTCTCACCAACTCCATAAAATTACGGTTCTGCATCTCCATCATGAGCGCGAATTGTTGTGCAGATAGACCTGAAGATGATTCAGATCCCACTTCTGAAGTCGAAGAACCATTACGGGTTCCGCTTATGTCTCGGTGGTTTACCAGAAGAACTCCAATTCACAGCACAGTAAATACCTTTATTCCACTTTTAACACTTTCGTCGACCAATTAGCATAGTTTCCACTAGACATCTTACTACCTCGATGGTTATCCAACGACTGACCCAGCTCCTGACTCAATAATCAAAACGTTGTTTAAACCCCACCACTCTCAATCCTTAAAAAAAATAACTAAATCATAATTCATATCTGGGTACCCTCCAGTTGGGAAAATACCAAACACATTTTTAACAAATGTTCAGTTTCTTATAAAATACCTTACATTCATCAAGAAATATTTTATTCTTATAACCACTCCCACCTAATACAACACTCGATCTCCGACATATATATAAAATAAACCTTTTAAAACAGGACCACCAATCGCAATCCCAAAGCTAAACACGAGAGGCCACTTCTTTCTCTCAAGGTAACAGCAAAAAGAATCATTGGATCCTACTTTTTCGAAGATTCTCGTGGCCGTTCAGTTACTGTTAATTCTCTCAATATTTAAAAATGTAACGGGAGTTTTTGGGACCGATGCTACGGGAATTTGCTAGCTACAATCGTAACATATGGTTTCCACAAGATGGAGCCACTTGTCACACATCCTATGAGTCAGGGACTCAGTCGGACCAGTCAGGGACTCAGGGACAGACCCGGTAGTCAAAGATATGTTACCGGAAAAACTATTTTACAGACGAGGCGACATTCCATGGCCACCCAGAAGTCCAGACCTATCCCCAGCAGACTTTTTTTATGGGATTATTTAGAGAATCATGTCTACATCAACAAACGAAATATACTACTTCAACTAAAAAAAAAATCAGCGAAGAGATGTCGGCGATCTCGCCGTTTCTTTGCCGACGAGTATTAGAATATTTCTGTGCTCGCTTAGAAGAGCGCAAACTTCGAAACGGTGGTCATATAGACGATGTAATTTTTAAAAAATAAATTCCAACTAATAAGTTTTCTTGTAAATAAGCAATTTTTATAATTGATCAAATAGTTTTTTATACGATTTTTTCAAAAGTTTACTAATTCGTAGCCAAGTATTTCCAACCCTGTATTTCTTTACTGGTTCCTTGACTTTTAATTTTTCTAGGACTTCCTGAGTGTCATAACTCAGTCTGGTCAGTGCAACACCCATTCATATACTCGAGGATATATAAATAAATTGTAGGATTTTTTTCCTTAATAATAGCTTAATAACATACATAATTTTTTTCTAGTGATATGCGTCAGAAAGGAGACATTTCCAAAAAACTGTTATTAGGTACTATTTTTTCAATATGAAGGCGCGGGTGGCGGAGATGCGAGGTGGTAAAGTTGAAATTCGAAAAGAGCATACCGAAATCTATGAAATAATCAATTTTCAAAACTCACAGAGAACTTTCCAGGTAAAACAACCAAATGACTTGACCATAATTATTTTACTAATACTGAGCACCTCTAGCACATTTATATTTTTAGTTTCTATCACAAAAAGTTTTACCATCTAGTGGCAAATAGATTTAATTGTATTTCAAAACTGAAAAGAGATTGTTCTACAACTATTTTGATAAATTAAGTTTAAAATTATTTACAAGCTAAATATGGTGCAATGTATAGTATAAAAACGCACATCTAAGTAATTTCTACACGATGAAATATAACACAAAATTTTTATCCTCTTAAAACTATAAAGATATACCGATTTACGATTTTCTATAACTCGTTAAAGTAACTACCTATAATAAACAAGTTACAATAGACAAAATAAGTGACAGCTGTACACCGACAGTGTAAAACATTAAACCACATCTACTCTGATGACGTCACGACCTTGTTTTCGTCACGGTGCAGTCGATTAGACCAGCTTCCCTTTGTTTATTACCTATGGTAATTACCATTTACTTTTAGTTTTGAAGAAAACTTCTTCGTTATGAATATATTCTTTTTTGCTTCCACTCTAAGCATCCAGAACAACAAGTCGTGGCAAACACTAAACTGAGATCGAACCCATAACACTCATCGCAGTAGGAAGCGGTGTGGCGACCGCTTATCACCGATACATTATCCGTGGAATCATTAAAATTGTAAACTTGAGTTATTTTGTGTAATTTTTTGTTAGGTAGGAATATATACTGATCTCTCTATAGAGTTAGGCAATAAGGCGGCACGGAACGCGTGCCCTTTTAATTGCAGAATAGAACATCGAGGCACCCGTACAGAAGGGGATCATCTGCAAGTTGTAAATAACCCGAAGTGCATCTGAGTTGGAGGGATTTCTTTACTAGGGTAGATCTGGTTCCCAGGCTACTAGCACACCTGCCATGCTGGCGGGTGAGGAAAGCTGGGCCGCAGTGGTCTCTTTCTGCGAAACTGTTATGCTCCAGAAAGAGACCGCTGAACGGGATCGGGAGAGGGCCGATCCCGAACGAAGAAGACGCCGGCGGCGTTATGAGCCGTCGACGGGACCGCGAGTCGCCAGAGAGTGGGGTCCTCTGGTGGCGGATTAGTTGCTGCGGTCTACGATGGAACGATTTGTTTCGGCCTGGTAGCAAAAATGCGATCAGGTCGCAACAAATTATAACAACCGGACTGATAGGTAGGGTTGCCTTTATGGCGTCCCCAGGATAGGGTCTGACTAGGCGCGGCGTTGATTCTGGAGCGGACCTGAAATAACATGGTCCGGGTCCCCTTCAGAGAAGGACGCCTGAGACCGGCCGCCGGGGTGGTTTTTAGTGGAAACACCACATACTCCTGGCTCCTGCGTCCTCAAGGAGTCGGAGATCCGAAGGGATTTTCCACCCCGACAACAAAAAAAAAAAAAAAAAAAGAAAAAAAAAAAGGCTACTAGCACACGAGACGGCGTGCGGTGATTTGTCGGCTCTAGTACAACATAACCACCACTAGGTTGATATTCGAGGGATTTTCGCTTATAATGGTTTTGTATCGACTGATAACGTTGACCAAATAAATATTGGTCCCTAAGTTTTAGGTTCAAGTAGAAAGTAAAATAAAAGAGATTCAATAAAAAACTTTTTATTAAGTCATCATCCGACTTCAAATATAAAGGACTACACGCTATTATAATAACTATCTCATTTTACATATACGATATTAGCAATTTAATAAATTAACACTTAAATATAACGACAGATTACAATAGACAAATCAAATTATCTAAGTTCATTGATAAAAATAGGTATACGACAATATCTTCTTATATTTTGCAATAAATATAAATCTTCTTATATTTATTGCAAAACTAGGTAAAAAAAAATAAGTTTTGCATAAGGTCAATACAGAGTTGAGTGTCAATTTTTTAAAGGATATATAACCTTATCTATCCTTTATGCGACTTAACTGTCTATGATCCAATTTAGGATTGTTATTCGACCTTAAAAGAAGTGTGTTTAGAAAAAAATAGTTTTCGAGTTTTCTTGTTTGTGGCATCATTATTTTCAAGTTAATATTTCCAAAGAACTGTTTGCATTAACGTATATAAATAACGTTAACGTACATAAATAAATGATAATCATGAAATATCGCTATTTGTCTTTTAATACAAACTTATCTTGGCTGGGTTCTGTCAACATTTCTTCCTTCAAAATATAATAATATAATCTCATAGTGAAAATGATTTTATATAAACGCAAAATCTTCAATTGCCACTGAAAATAGAATTATTAAACAATGGAACTGTGCTGTAAAACAGACTGTACTTTATGCTTTTTTTTTTAAACGATGCGCCTTGATATTTACTTTGTACAGTCTTAAAACTGTATCTATGTTCAAAAGTCGTACACGAATTTCTGTCATCATTTAAAGAAAGGCAGCACATATTCTTTTTTTAAATAAATGTTATTTGTTCTCGGGAATAAGTTATAAAAAGAAATTACTGTTTGGTAATTCGTCTTTCTATGGCAACATTCTATCTATTGGGTTCCTCCTCAACATTTTGATCTATTTTTTGACACTAATAACCAATTCTCAATTAAAATATTTACACTTTTGACCAAATGGTTATAAGGGCAGTCAAAGATAAAACTGGGTTTCGAACACAATACATTTTAGACCTACAGTTATTTTTTCGTGGATTATCGCCCGACGACAGCCCGTACTGTATTTTTCAGCAGATCAGTAAAGAGTTCTGTAGTTCTGATGATTTTAAATCCAATCTGGTCGATGATTGTGATCGCTGTGGAGTAAGGTTGTGGAAGATCCGAAGTAGGCCGCAATGGAAAACGTGTTGTTTGTGTGTTGTATGCTGATCCTGCCCACGTTACCATTGTCGGTCTGAAACATAAATAAATTGTTGTTAGATAGTTTGATTACTGTAAGTGTAAGTTCTCTAAAAAAAATAATTTATCAAGGAGGTAAAAGTCTATTTCATTAGATCTCGTCGATTGCATTTTTTTAACACGATATATGTACGTACATATATAATATAAAACGTATAGACGCAAAATATAGAGCCATCATAACACACTATAATTAATCAAGCAAAAGGTTAGTGAGACGGCTTGTAGTCACTTCTTTATTAAATGTATTATATTGTAAGAATATGCTTTGAAGAACTTAACACTATATTATAAGTTTTAATAAATCAAGCGTGTGTAATAAGTTATAAAATAAATTTATCGTAAATACGTAATTACTCTTCGTCAACCAAGTTTTACTTGTTAATTAAAATAAATGGTTGTATGATGTGATTATTCTATAATTGAAAGTATATTTGTCATACTGTATGACCTCTATTACCTCCTATATTTGTCAAAGAAGTCATCCTAATCAGCATATCATAGAACCTCCAGTAGATCTGTCAATGTCAAACTGACAGATTAAAGATACAGGCTTAATTTAAGTATATAAAATATTAGTACGAGTACCACAAAAGAGTTGACGTGTCAAAGCAATATTTATGTAAAAGGTTTTAGCGTGCTAAATACATTGAGTTTTTATATGTGCTCCAAAAGCCTAAAGTCGTTTAATACGAGGTTCTGCCGACACAATATACTTTTATAAGTATGTTGAATGATGGCAGGAGCGTACCAAAGAATGATCATCCTTAAAAGAACAAGTTGATATTTATTTTGAATAAAGGCCATTTATTTAAATGATGTGGTCTGGCCTTTAAAGGTAGTCATCATACAATTGTAATTTAAATTAAAGAAGACACAAAAACTAGTCACAATTTAGATGTCAACACTTTACAAATGGTTGTTGATAAAAATTAAAACAGAAAGTGAATGTATTGTATCGTTTATAATTTATTTTGACAAGCATTTTGCGCTTGGAGATTCATCGTTCAATTGTAAAACGTTATTTTACGATATAATGGCAAATGAGCATATAGGTTTCTGAATGGCAAATGATTATCACCGGTCATGAATGCCTGGAATTTAAGATAAAATTATGTCAGAATTGGGTAGATGACTGTATCGTAAATAAATACCAATGTCCACTTCATTGCAACTAATCTCGCGAAACATCTCAGAAAATACAATTAACATAGCTTTTTATTATTATTACAAATTTCAATCAATTATACCGTGAAATATATTGTTCAATTGAGTAGTCTACCATAAAACAGTGGCGTCACAATTTTGTATTTAGTACATTTTTCATACAAAATTGTAGTTTTGACAGATGATAAAAAGTAACTAATTTGACTAAGGTGTCATCTAGCCTATTCTAGTCAGTATTTCGACCAGGGCGGCCAACTTCAACGGAGACTATCCGACTATACTAGAGACATTACAGTGCACAAATGTGTGCACAAACATAAGTGTACTCTCTCTCTCTGTTTCCTTACTCTCACAGTCCGATGGGAGGGCTATCTGCCTTGACCAGGGAGAGATCTGGCGCGGGACAGACGGCTTTACGTGCTCTCCGAGGCGCGGAAATTAAGACCTTAACTTCCAAACGCTGGTCTGTTATTGAGCAATTACGAAAACTAAATAACACTTTTTGGCCCGACCCGGAATTCGAACACAAGATCTCTTACGCTGACCGCTAGACCAACGAGGCAGCAGGAGAAAATAATTCTTTGCTGAAGTCGTGGTCGTAAAACGCTGTATAATTAGGTCTACTTGAAGCATTGCCATCTTTTAAACAGACGTTTAGAATATGTGGGTCTTAAAAACAGGTTGAAAATGTTGAATTAATAAAATGAAGCACAGCTAAGTTTTAACACTACTTACGTCATCGATATTTCTTAAAACTATTATATAATTATACCTACCCACAATATTAAAAACTACAGGTCTATTTGTATCGTTATTCAGTAAAATGTTCTAAGTTTGCAATTGCTGAACGTAACGAAAATGCAGCCGTTAAAGGCAAATTAAAATTAATAAAATTAAAACAAAGTGTTAATTTAGTTTTTTTTTAACTTTGACATATACTTACTTCTTTTATAGTATTTTGTCTATTGATTTATTTTTTTAGTATTGCTTACATTGTTTGAATTATAGAGCCGAGAGACCGATAACAGAGACCAGAATCGTCTGCTTGTTTGGTTTTAACAATCCATTCCCCCATTAAATAAGCATAGGTAGAGAAAGGCAATACCGATCAGTGGGCGACAAGTACTTTATAATATTGTTACGGAATGTCATGAAGATTCAAGAAAGGAAACGATAGTTAATTTAGCCGTACGATTGTCGAAAAGTTCTAATAATAACACATTTATTAGACTATATATAAGGTTGAATATAAAAAGATAGTCGTGCGGTTCGCTTGTGGAAGTTTTTCTCAGAAGTGGTCGTGTCCAAATGTTCTTTTAGCAATAAGAACATTCAGAAATGAGCCAGTGAGACTTGTGGCGAGTAATATAAGGAGGCACCTCGTCAACCGCAAGTCAGTTCAGTTTAGTTCAGCTACAGTACGTTAAATACCTAGCTACTTCCACGATCATTAAGGACTCTATATTATTTGTTATTGTAATATAAAGTGTCTTTAAGTCGTCATACGGTTTATTTTATGTATTAAAGAAACCCTACCACGTAACAGTATTGACTAAAAGACCGAAATTAAAAATCCTGTTCATGAGTTCTTTTGTGTCCTTCACAAACAAGTACACACCTTGAAGTTCTTGGCCGCATGGTGGTTGGACTTCTCGTAGTTGTAGTAGGCCTGGTGGTGGCTTGCGTCATTGGTCTTGGTTTGATACCAGCTGAGTCGCTACCCGTCATCAGCTCACCGTCATCTCCAAATCTGAAACGCAAAATTGTTGATACGTTAAAATGTAGTACGATTTTTTGTGTGTCAATCTCTACTATCATCTCACTTTGACGTTCCTAGTGCTACGGTTTGTTGGTCTAGTCCTTAATGACCTTTACTACTGTGCAAGTGGTCGTGGGTTCAGGTCCTATACAGGACATATGATTATATGACCATGTGTTCTGTATCTGGGTGTAATTTATCTCTACAGTATGTACATATGTTATACATTAATGTGTACCTAAGTGTAATTCTAATTATGCCGATTTTCCAAGTTCCCTTAAGTTGTTACACTTTGTTTTATATAACACAAGTCTTCTGTATCAAATCGTGTAGCTATTGCTAGCTACGTTTTCCATTTAATTGAGATGTAGAGACAGAGCCAACTAATCTAACTTAATTTACGAGGTAGATGACCTCACAACTAGTCTCGTAACCTTGTGATTTTATTTCAATAGCGAACTGTTTTACGCAAATACCGTAAAAGATCAGGGGTCATGTCTGCAATAGTTGTGGTTAATAGGCTTCTTTTTTTTTTACTTCTCCAGCTGTTTTTGATTGGCTATGGTTTTTCTTGAATTCAGATAAGGCGAACGTTCTCAATTTAATAAAATTTTTGTTTATGTTTGCTATCTCTAAACTCTGTTTCCCGTTTGGTTAATATTTTTTAACCCTTTCCACGTCACAAATTATAAAAATAATTGTATATTTTAAGTGCTTTTTAGTTTGACACCTTCAGCATTTTTGTTTAGCTTGCTATTTAAAATATTTCAAATTACATTATCTAGACAAACATATTGTCTAATGGATCAAGACTTAGATATTTTGGTACATAATATATCATTAAAACGGCAATTTCACACCGTTCATGCGCGTGGGTGTTGCCAGAATTATTCTCAAGGGTGGACATCTACTGCCGCACATACTATTATATTTACCAATACAAATTACAGAAATATACTCGGTTTTTACCTATTAAATAGATTATTTTTAATAAAATAAGTTAAATTGACATGTTTTTTTTTCTTTTCTATGTATTTTCCAAGCGCTTCTGTCCTTACGAGCCTATTAATTAATCATTCTGAAAGAAACTCAAATCGACAATATTCATGTATCAAAATTTATTATTTAGCATGTTTTAAATACATTATTAATACTTATAAAATATGATATATCTTCTATTGGTAAGTTGTCATTTTAAATTAATACTTGACCGTATCATTATGCCTATATTTGCAGTAGATATACCTTTTATGTATGTCTATCTGTAAAATAGCTTCCCATTGGCATTAATGAGTAAAGAAAATTGGAAAGAATAAACTATTCAGAAGCCTTGTTGACCCAGTTATAGACACAAGTATGTTTTTAAAAATATAACCTGGACTAGAAGAAGATTTAACCTACGAGTCGATGTTGTTAACCGGGGTGTGGCTGCTGGATGTGTAATAGCTACTTGGCGCCACCGGCGAGAGATTATGGGCCGCCGCTCATTTTAGAGAGTTACCTGTTGGTCGACTAAACTACACAGGTGATTCTCCTCGCCCTCTACATCCCTAACTACTAGAACTAGGAACGAAACAATATTCGACTCTTGTTCTAGAATCTTCCTCTAAATGGTTATCATGAAACCGGTTACTAAATAATAGTAAACATTTTAATTGACCACTTAATTTGTTTCGTGTAAGTAAGGCTTCGAAGTATCGATTGGTGCCATGCACGAATTAGATGAATCTTTCACGAGGAAATGAATTTCGGAAAACCGTGATAGATCGATTATCATACAAGTTACGACATGTATTGCCGATTGTTACCAACCAACGAATACCACAATTCTTGTACTTAATTTGTCTATCGGAAATTCAGAAACCGTGTTTTATTGTTAACGAAATTTCGATTACACTTATTAACACGCAAAGAGTTCCAGATACATTGATACAACGATAGCTGGTTTAATTACATCAAAATTTATGGCTATTTTTAAATGATGCTGGTAGAATCAATTAAATTACATAACATGGACGGACTCATTAACGTTCAACATGCCTTTGAAATAAATATTTTAAATTTAAATGGAAACTTATAGCTTGCTTTGTTAACTTTATAATAGCCTAGTGTCATATCCTTAAGTGTATATTTGTATGTTAGAAAGGATCATTCATTTTTATTTAAATAAAACCATGAATGTAACAAATTTTTTTTTTTTGAGTAAGAGTTATTAAACGGTCTTGCGTGATATGGTTACATTCTTGTAAAATCGCCATTCTTAGTGCTGTCATTATTGTGGCATATACACCTTTTTTATACTGTCCCAAACATGCTCTATGGGATTAAGATCCAAGCTGCGTATTGACCAATTCATGGTATGTATCTGAAACTCTTCGCAATGTTGTCGAACTTGTACAGTGGCGTGGGGCATTATCTTGTATTATATTAAAATATTCCTCTATTAATCCCTTGTAAGGTACCACGTGAGCTTTTAAAACCCCTGTTATAAAACGTTGTGCCGTTTTGACGAACCGTGTCGATAAACACAAGTACAGTTGGTCTGTTCATCGAAATGCCATCCCACATCATACACGAACTGAAGATGTTCACGTGCAAGTCTTAAACGAGCTTATCTCTAACCTGCTGACAGCTTTTGAGCATTTTCTAGTCTAAAAGGGTAATCACGGCTTCTTTAAGCCTCCTTTTTATTGTACATGCACTCGTGTTTACTCCACGCACTCCATTCAGGTCTGCTTAGTAGTTTATTGATGTGAAGAAACGATTTTGTAGGGAAGTGAAGCGATAAATCGGTCATCAGGTCATCAAGTTCTGCCGTTACCGGGTCTCCTTTGGTAAAAAACTGTCTCTACAAACCTATGGTATACTCTAGAAACCAGTTATTGAAAATTCTAGCAATCGATCGTTTATCCTAGGTTTCCCGCAACAACATCACAATTTAAGTGGTTGTAATGATGTTATTATATCTTGTATACTTTGTTCCCTTAGTCGCCTGTAGTACGTCGTAGTTTAGTACGACACCCACAGGATGAATAGGGTTGGTAACACTATGTATTCTTAATTCGTCACCACACGGACTATTGGATAAAAGTGAAAAAACGAAAACAAATAATTTCAAACTTTACTGTAATAGCTCATGCATTTGTTTTGATTGATTGATGGACAGTCTCAACATTTTTATTTAGTTTCATCTAAAGAGTTTTTCAAAAATATTAATTCTACAGTTGTCCTGAACTATAAACCATATACATATATATTCTTGTCTTCTATTTTGATATATATATATATATATCAATCTTCTATCTTATTTCGTTTCTATCATAAATGTAAATAATTAAAAAGATATTTTAATAGTACGGGAGGCCACGATGCTAAATCGAGATTTACTCGAGCGTCATAGAGACCTATACGATTGTGAAGCTTAGATGATGAAAAGAAAAATGACATATAAAACATTCCATTTCATCAGTGGGGGGAGCGGCTATAGATTTTCAAAAATGTAAAAGAAAAGAGTTCCATGGACATAATCGAGCGTGTCAGATAATGATATTATATATGTCCTATGTATTTTTAAAAATATACATATGTTAATCTGACTGTTTCAGTGATGGGGGTGGTCGTACGTAGGGGACAGAAATGAAAAAAAAAACTTTATCGAGCGCGTCAGATTTTCGAAGGGGATGTTAAGTAAACCTAAAAAACATATAATAATCTGACGATTTGGATGTGACGCAAAGTCATGGCCGTTATTAGAATGTGCAAAAAAAATTGGTCATTTTGAAATATTCAAGCGCGTCAGATTAAGATATATATGGTTCATCTTGATGCACTAGACGTGCTGTCTCATAATCTGACAATTATCTAGAGGGATTTCGCTAATCTGATAATTAAAAAATTGATTCTTGTATTTTTTTAAACTATTGAACTTAATTAATTGAAAAGCTCAGGAAATGGCATGCAAATGAGAAAGTACATATTTTTTTAAAGTAGAATATTTGTATTTATAAGAAAATAAATATAAAAAAATCAATTGTGTGAGAGGAATAGAAGCGCGGAGAGGGGAACATAGGCGTCACGTAGCTGCACGCATTAAACTTTATCGATGAATTTTTGTTGCTTCGGCTTGCGGAAATTGTCAGATTATATATTTTTCGTAATCCTTGAATTATTCCGTTCAAAATAAAAAAAATTAAGCCACGCTCGAGAATGTCCAAGTGACGTTTTTTTTTTATAATTTTGTAGCCCTCCCCCTTCTTTACGTCTCACTCAAATTGTCAGATTAGTGAAATCTACACGTTTTAGCACGTAACTAACTCGTCTTATCTTAATCTGACGCGCTCGAAAATGTTAGATGATCAATTTTTTTTTACTAATCTGATCCCTTATCCTTAACGGGCGATCATATATAGAAGTCTCATATTTGGTGTAAGTACTTAATAGAGTACAAGGTATCCCCCTGTATATTAATCTGCCGCGCTCGAGTAAATCCCGGAATCCCTTCTACGGCTCCCCTACTATAATGTCAATAAGACTTTGCTTACCTATTTAGTACAATGGCTCTTGGTGGTGTAGATGCAGCGATGTTGGTGACTGTCGGGGGGGTAGAAGGTAGTGGTGGGGGCTGCGGCGCGGCGGGGGTTGTAGTTGTGGCGATCGATACACCTTTAGAAAATTAAATTATATATTATAAAATCAATCCAACCAAGACTGTAATTTGCAGTAACATTTAAGTAGGTACCTAACAAGGCAGAAAGTTATTGACAATATTTATTTTTGTAGCTCTAAAAACTCCTAAGCCTAGGATATAGCCATAGGAATTGAATATTTTTTTTTTACTTTTAAATGGCCCTACAAACAGTAACATTTCTGAACCCAAAGAAATCATTTGGCATAGACCTCGATTTACACAATGACAAATACAGTATCAGCTGTTAAAAAAGTGTTTAACTTAGAGCATTCGAACAGGCCGTTTGATATGGCCATTTTGTTAATTTTTTTTCTAATTTCACAAGTTCTTCCCGAAATCGCATTAGGTTCAATTTTCTGTATAAAATAAGAATCTCAAGGATATGTTGGTTATTCTTAACAAATCTGTCCATTAGAAAAGTGATTTATATAGTTTAAATTTATTAAAACTTTAATTGCCAATGATTAAATTCATATCTGTTGCATGTCACATATTTCCTTGTGTTAATTTATTTGACAGGAGAGTTCATTTTTTATTTATTTTAAAAGCGTGATATAGGGTGGGCCAAGAATTCGTTAACATTTGAATCTAACATCCCGCGTAAATATGTTACGGGAGTTCTTGGGACCGATGCTACAGGAATTTGCTGGCTGCAATCGTAACACGTGGTTTCAAGAAGATGGAGCCACTTGTTACACATCCAATAAGTCTCTGCCAGTGGTCAAATACATGTTTCCATGGAGCTAATTTCCAGACGAAGCGACATTTCATGGCCACCCAGAAGTCCAGATCTATCCCCAGCAGACTTCTTTTTATGGGGCTATTTAAAGAATTGTGTCTTCATCAATAAACCACATACATTACGTCAAATAAAAGAAAAATCAGCGAAGCTATGTCGGTGATCTCGTGGTTTCTTTGCCGACGAGTATTCGAAAATTTCGGTGCTCGCTTAGAAGAGTGCAAACGTCAAAACGGTGGTCATTTAGACGATGTAATTTTTAAAAAATAAATTACAACTAATTAGTTTTCTTGTAAATAAACAATTTTTATAATATATCAATCGTTTTTTTCTACACTCTTTTCAATTGTTATAACCTGTATAAAAAAATCTCTTAAATTGTAATGAGTTTGAGTCCGATGTTTAATGCGTTGTAATTTTTCGTCTAAATAGATGAGTAAAGCTTTCATAGAATGTAAATATTTAAATCTTTACTTTTAGGAGTCAATACTTCTCACTGTATTAAATTAAAACAAAAAGGTAATTGCGCTAATTGTATTATTGTGAATTGGTAAAAATTTTTTTTGTAATGAATAAATGGACGTTGATAAATTTTCTCAACTACTTTTTTTCATATAGATGTACAATTAATTATAGATGGCAATAATATTACTCTTAATAATGTAAGTAGATTTCAGACTTTAAATTACATCCTAAACGCGTGGGGACTTAATATGCTCTTACCTTTTTAGGGATATAATCGTGAGAATATATTCACTCACGTACATAGTAGATAGATTATATTGTACTCCTATATACTGGTGTACTTCTAGTCGATTTTGGTCACGGCGCGCCGGCTAGTCTCAGGTGGAGACCAGCCAATTGCGCAAGGGATATTTTTGTGCACAAGAGTGTGAGCAAACACAGGTGAACTCTCTGTTCCCTCACTCTCGCAATCCGATCTCTCTCCGATCGTGTCGGAGTAGATACCTACCTAACGGTTAAAAATAAAAAAAAATCCAAAATAATATACACTAAGCTTCGTCTACATTTGATTTTACCTTTTTTTTTTTTTTTACGTGTGGAAACCCCCTCGGGCCGTCACCCCACCGGGGTTTACGGCGGGGTGGTGTGTCGGAATCGGACCGACTAAAACCACACGGTGTGCCACTCTGCGCCTGACATAGGAGGGATCCGGGAACAGCTGTTATTACGACATCCAGACATTTGATTTTACCTGCACCAGGGATGGAATTAAAATTCTCTTTTGCAAGAAACTCTTCGAAGTATCTCGTGAAGTCTCCAGTTGGATCCCATCGAGATGACAGTTTGGCCCATTCCTCTGGATAGCCGTATTTCAACCGTTTAATAATCTTGACAGCTGTTTTCTTCTGCCGTTCTGTACAACGAATACATTTTGTTCTTAACGCTTCTGGGAGTATTCCTGAAAATAAGAAAACAACTTATATTAAAAGAAATTCGTTTCACTTACATCTAAGTGAAGTATTTGAAACGGGCATGTCTTGTATTGTGTTGTGTGTAAAAACTTATTTCTTGTTTATCGTAAACAGCGGTAAATTCAGCTTAGTCATATATTATATTAAGTCTAAATTTTTTACTTGGTTTTGCTTTTTGACACTATAATTTTAAAAAAATTCAGTCATTCATGAACTTAATTTGAAAAAGGAGACTTATTAAAAAGGGTCTAAAATGGGCTAAGTAAAAAGGAATAGCATTTTAAAGGCCAAATTTCATTTTCTATTGCAGTTTAACTATAAAATAAAATTTCCGTATTCCTATTACGGCACCATCCGGTTTGAACTTTTAATTTATTACAAGAATTATTGATCGATACTTGTTCAACGAATACAAGTTTTTTTTAGTCGATTAATAATTCATTTATCTTATAATTATTTTTCAAGATCAAATCCCCACTCACATAATTTTGAATATGCAAATTATAGTAGCTATCTAGACTATACGCATGGAGTAGTGATTTAAAAGGTCGGTATGCCTTATTTTACTATGCTGAGTGTTGTGGGCTTGAACCCCACATGCTAGAACACGGTGTGATCCACAAATTGTTGTTCTGATCCTGAGTGTTCTTTGTGCCTGTTTTATGTATCTTCGTGAAGTCTCCGCGACACAGGATTTATTACTAATGCGGTAGTTGTCTTATTATGAAAAATAAAAAAATATTATCAACTAAACTACTCAAAACAAAATAAGGGCCACCCGTAAATTTGTGATATAAACAAACAGCCAGTAATATGTATAGTGAATAATGACATCAAGTAGGCTTTTGTAAATATTTTTTAATTAGTTAACTTGAAGATATTGTTTTATTTTTTTAAATTTAAAAGCCTGCCGTAGTTAATCTATTGTGCCTGATGGAAAGCATAAATAAAATTAAAGTGATGTGGTCAGAGCGTACAGTTCTTTCCATTTGCACAGAAAGTTCGGGCAGGACTCATCTTAATGCAAGGACAATGCTCGACCAAACATGGCACTACTAGCAGTCTCCACATTAGTTGAAGCGAAAACCCGGTATACTTATGAAAACAATTTAGAAAAAGTGTCAGAGAAAACGACATCCTCACATACTCGTAGTAGGATCTCATAAATACTTGAAAAATGTGTTGGTAGAGAAATCCAGAGGTTGAGTCTACCATTTAATTCGAAATAAGCTCTTTAGAATAAGGAAATGCATTAATAAATAAAAGACGAGGTTATATCCGATATTAAACAAAAAAATATTTTACTTTAACTAGTTACACTAGCTACTTAAGAAAAAGGACCAGTTTTTTAAAGAGTTATTTTTCCTTAACCTGACTTTAAATGAATGATGGTTTTAATTATAGTTACTGGAAATACTAAATTGGTTTTTAAAAGCTTCTCAAAATTTATTAACTATTCATAAATTACTTTTAAGAATATAATAAAGAATACGTAAACTCGATAACGTAAAATTCTAATCCATACTAATCTTAAAACGTTGTGAGTCTGTTTTTTATTTCTTAGTAAAGTTTTAATGCCAAGTCGCTTCAGAAATAAGTAACAAGAAAAAGAAATTAGATAGAATAGATATGTAGAAGTAAGAAAGTAAGAATGGATATGTAGTAGTACACCATAAATTAAATAGTCACAACTTTTTATTTAAATGTTTCTCGTGAGTTTTTAAACATATTTTTCAATTTAAAAAATCAATACCTACTCACATTGATGATATTAAATTTATCGAGTAAATTTACATTACCATTTTATATAAATGATCATATTAGCTCAATCCTATATTAAAAACAATGTTATTAGGGCATACGAAGGCGTAACTAGGTGACCAAAGGCCGTGGTGCAAAAAAAAAGGAGCCTTACTAAGTAAACCGTCAAAAACAAAATGTAAGTAAATGTAAATATGTAATGGCGCAAAGTCTGAAATGTTTCATAATATTTTAAACATTTAAGACAGTTTTCTCCTAATTTTTAATAGAGTCTAAAAGGTATTTTTGATAAAATGAAATAAAAATGCAATTTCTAATGAATCTCAATGTTAAATGCAAACAAAATTCAAAATGCAATATCTTTTATTTGATTATCTGTCTTTCAAAAAATTAACACGATCATTATCTTATTACAATATACTGATTTATCAAATTTTAGAATATTTTAAACACAATACTATCGTAAATTCATGTTGCAACCTATTTGATATAAATTCTAAGGGTGCGAGAAGTTTTAACCAGTTCAATGCGAGGTTTACTGATCAGTGTCCGAGGGTTTTTCGATATTGGGGATAAATAATACAATATGATATCACTACATCCCGTGTTACTATTGTACTAAAATTCTAAAATCATGTATTTGAATTTAATTCAAATTAAAGGATTCTAGAATAGACAAATATTGAATCCAGTATCCTCAAACAGCTACATCCCTAGAATAACTGGATAAAACTGGGTTACGTCAGCGTGTCATTAAATTTCATATAAAATAATCTAGTGACGGTTTTCTTGTCTCATTCAAGAAGCCGGTTCCTTAGCTTGCTACTACAGATACCGAATGATAATTTTATTTTGTCGTCAAGAACGCATCTTGTCTATGTACATAATTTTGAATGTTTTTAATTTACAATTTGAAGTCATACAAAAATTGTTCCCTACATATTTTTAATCTATGATACCTCTTTATATATATAAAATTTCATTTCAAAAATGGAAACGGTTATGATTTTAATTTCTTGTTGATTAGTAAATTATTTCTTTTGCCAACGGTGAAGAGTTATTACAGTGAAAGTACTTTTCTTCAAGCAGCAGCAACTCGTTTGACTTGGGTTAAAAAGTTTTTGGCACAAAGACGTCCATAATTACAATCTGATGTTAAAAGTAAAATAAAGTTTTAGTTAAGTACTAATACTCTAAAATAACTAATCGAAATAAGTACTACAGGCACACTAAATAGACAAAGAATATGTAGAATTTATTTTTCGTTTTTTTTTTGTTATCGAATTATTGCCATTGCAATTTTTTTCAATAGGTTTTCATGTAAATCAATAAAACGATCTTACAGTAATGTATACACCATTTTAGTACTACATTACTTTCTAACATTAACTCATTAATATAATTTTCAAGTTTCATTTTGTAAGAATTAAACTGAACACGACAAATTAACTCGAATATTAGTCGTAAACTATTTACAATGATATGGACAAATACAGTTAATATTATTAAAAAAAAACACACATACTCATAATTAAATCAGAATCAGTTTAAGCAATAATTTTATTTTGCACGATTTTATTGTTTCCTTCTGTAAATGGATATATTTGTTCGTGTACAGATTAAAAACAGCAGATCGCAAAACAGATAATAAAGAATTTGGCATCAACATTACATTTATATTCTATGGAGGTCTGAATGGCGCACGTTCTCATTATACTATTTCCTTGTTTATAAACAAAAGAGACTGGTCGTGTTTACTGAGAAAATTTTACGGTTAGACTGGACAACGACTTGACATTTAATTAAGAAAACTTAACTACATAGAGTACTTACCTACTTCAAAATTAGAGAAAATTTAAAAATATTAAGAGAAAATAAATGTTATTCAAATATTTATCTGTTTTAATGTTGTAAGAAGAAATTTGTTTTATGGTATGTTTCTCTAAGTTACTAATTTCGAGAACAGTCAGAAACTGCGAACAGAACTATGGGGTATGAGCTGGTAGAGAGAGCCACTACATGCGTCATGAAATTAGTAATACAAACCAGTTTTCTTTGCATAATAAATTATGATTAATTATTATAATTATTATTAAGGATATAGCTTTATGTTTTTTTGACCTCATAATCAAAACCTATAAAATGTCTCAGGATATTAAATTAATCTCGAAAAACATTTTTTTAATAATATTAATACTATATTATTATGTAATAGCGTCTTAAAAAATCCATTTTTTTTAATAATTTAGTCGATGGTTATGAGTTTCAACTTTTCCTTATACGAAACTAAAACGATTCTTAAAAAGAATTAGTAATATGACTTTAAAGGTTATTGTTATTTTTACCTTTTCTACAATCAACAAGGTTACACCAAACGATACATCTTTATATATATAATTCTTCTATACGTGTATATGCCACTGAACTCCTCCTAAGCGACTGGATCGATTTGAATGATTTTTTTTGTATGCGTTTGGGTGACGCGCTGGATGGTTTACATTTACAACTGAGCCCGGTAGAAAAAAAAAAAAAAAGTCTTGCGGTACGAAGTTTGCCGGGTCAGCTAGTATCAATAGATTATTGCGTAGTTTTAAAGATTTTATGCACCAAAAATATTTTCACCCTACATTTCAAAGTAGTTAGCATTGTCAAAAATGTCTGGCAATAAGAAAAGGATGTCAGGTAGACTTATTTAAAAACAAAAAATTAAAAATTACGCCTACTAAAATGTTTTTAAAATTCAGGATTATTACCTGGACAGGTAGGATGTGCACTAATGAACGCAACCGATACCGCCAGCCAGATAGCCCAGACTCTAACCGAAAGTGCAAGAAGGACGACATATCACAAAATCAGCTGACCTAAAATTCTTTCTCGAAAACGTTGCTAGCTCCTATACTATAATGACATTTGACCAATAGGCTTTACTAGTCGCTGCTGCTAGACGGTTTGGTATACGGTTTGTTTAAGTTTTCCTTCACGTAGTATACTCTCTTAGTAGGCTCCACGGCTTACGAGTCTTGCGGCATATTTAAAATTGCATGATACCGCAAAGTTGATTTGATTTGAGTTTTGAATAAGATTGCATCACAATCTCGTTCATTTACTTTATTGATGACGATATTAGAAACTATTAAAATTCTTTGTGTATTAGACGCAATATTTTTTTATACATTTTAGTAGACAACTAAACTCTTACCGGACAGGTTACAATGAAATTATTTAAAAAAAAAACTCGTTTATTTTATAGGTTTAAAGAAGATTATAGGCATGAATAGTTTAAAAATATCTTTGATCTTAAACTTTTATGTGTTTATCTTCAATATTAATGACAAATTTATTTATTTTTATTTTGTATTATCCGTATAGCCAATGATACGTTTTGATAGTGTTCCCCGTAAATTATCATCACGTCAGGTCATTCCGGGTCTGTAAACGTCATTTGCGGCACTATAAATGTTGATACCGATGACCCGACAACTGATAGAGCACTCACTTTCCAAAATATTATACAACACAAGCTAATATTGACACTGTTCAAAATAAAATTAGCGGGACTCGTTACAACATGAAATCTTGCACCGGCAATAACATTTACCCGCACCATTCTTGTTAATAATGACAAACACAATAAGACTAAACAGATAACATATCAGTTAATAAAATTCAAAATTAATATTTCATGACCAATATATTGTCATGATGTATTATTATTACAACAATTCATCATAAGTGCATCTACAAGGACACAGAACAGCATGAATAATACAGTGATTTGCGATGGCTAAGAGCCAAGGGCTGACCGACTAGATAAACTAGATATTAAGAAATTTACTAATATTTTTTTTTATTGAAATTAAGACAGTAATCACTGCCTGCGGTCAATGTACTATAACTGTATTCATACATGATGGTGCAAATTATAAGAACATAAAAGTTATTCTGCTCTAAGCCACTGGATATTTTCGTTCACATTTTGCAAATCGTCTGAGAATAACGAACTCTATAAATATTAGAATTTCATGACAAACCCTAGATCTTATTCAGCCTGTATGTCAATCATTTACATGCATGACATAACCTAAACTCAATGTGATTAACAATGGAGGGCGGTGCAGACAGGCATGCGTGATTTAGCCGCGAAGTTCAGATTAAGGTCAACTCTAACCTAACGTCTAACCGAAGACGAAACTAAGGCCGAAACTAGATTGTTTGGCCGAAACTGGCCGAAACCAAAACCAAAACCTACGGTCTGTCATTAATAAAAATATAGTGTAACATATACTAAGATTTTATCACTCGCTAATTTTGTTATATAATTAAATGATCCATATATTTTAATTACTTTTTGGAAGTATAAAAGTTTACAGAAGAAGTCTTCAGTGGTGTTGTGCACTTTTTGTGACTGGTAAAAAACCGACGAAAATTCGTAAGACGGAGGGAAAGTAGACCGCCAGCGCGACATATTAGAAGAAATATCTTCAACGCTTTCTACCGCGCGGCGAAAATATATGCTTACGCCTGCTGTTTCGTTAGACGCCGCAGGGTGCTTGCGTGAATGTGCTTATGTGTTTGTTTTACAGCGTGCTACGCGCATCCATGGATGGTGACTACTGGTGGTTCGACCGGCTGTATATTCGTAAAATTATATATAAAATATGGAAATGGAACAAAGATAAACAAACCAATTCGCGCAAAATTATTCCAAAATATCAAAAAAGCACAACGTTAATATTCAAGTTTTCATTTTCGCCAGCACTCCCAGAGTGCAACTCGTTATTTTTTTTATTTGCGTTAAATTAGATTTTTGACATTTGATGATTGAAAAAAATCACTATGAATATATTCCACTGCACGAATGGCTTAGTGATTTAAGTGGTCACCTTGCCACTTTCTATTGCATTGAGTTTTGTGAGTTTAAACCCCAAAAGAGAAAAGTCTTTGTCTGATCCACAAATTATAGTTCTGAGTCTGAACGTTTTTTGTGCCCCTTTCATGTATGTTTGTAATCCCCCTTAACACAGGCGATTCCTAGTGCGGGGTTGTCGTTTTATTTAATAATAAAAATAAGACATAGACTAGAATATATCTTCTATAATGTCAGTTACACATACTCATAATATAATTGTATGAACACTTGTAGTACATTTGTGAAGTATTTATGTACGGTTAGATGAATAGTGTCATTTAGTCGTGGAAATCATGTTTTTTTGTATGAGAGCATTGTATTAAAATTACCTACAAAATGTCCATTGTTTGATGTGTCTATTGATAATCATTAATTGTAAAAAAATGTTAGCTTAATAGTGCACTGCGTATGTGTCGCTACTTTTTAAGTGTAAAGATAGTTTAAATTAGCGGAAGAGTAAATAGAAAAGTTTTAAAGATGTATTATTAAAATTGTACTAATCACTTACGCAATAAGGTTTAAAATTAAGAGTGTATAAAGGTGAAGGTAGACAAGAAGGTAAGGTAATAGAAAAGTAATAATTTAAACAGATTAATAACAGAATAATAACAAAATATAGTTAGGTCAGAGTAAGTAGTACATTAACTTAGAAATCTGATAGTAACAAAAATAGTAAGAAATAATGTTGTTGATTACTTTTATTAATTAAATAATTATTGGCCGTGTGGTGATGGATTAAGAATACGGAGTATCATCACCTCTATTCATTCCATGGGTGTCATAAGAGGCGACTAAGGGACCAAACTATGCAGGACAATATTACTGCAAAGAGAAGAAAAATTTGAAACAAACTCTTTTTTTTAACGTGTGGCAACCCCCTCGGGGCGTCGCGGAATCGGACTAAAACCACACGGTGTGCCACTCTACGCCTGACATAGGAGGGATCCGGGAACAGCTGCTACGACATCCAGATCCCTCCTAGCGCCTGCCCGCTACCGTGGGCACCATCTGCGGGTAAACTTTCTATTTTAGGCGACGTACAGCACACGCGGACGTCGCCTCCTCACGGCTGGCCATTGTAGCGAATGGAGGGGAAATCCCGTCCACCCGCAGCCACACTCAAGGAGGCATGAGGCGCTGGTAGGCGCGCCTCCGCCGTCCGGTTCGCCGGCGGCGAATTGGGATTAAATCAAACCAACCCGTCTGGCCAGCAGTGAACTGTTAAATGATGGTGATGATGATGATGACTTTTATTAATGATATTTAAATTATTACACAGAATTTTCACCATAACTTAAAAGAATATTGAACATAAAGATTCTAATTTATAATTGGCTGTTTACATCAGAAGTCTCTATTATTCCAGGTAAATTAAAACTTGAATAAGTCTTAACACGTTGAGCAATCTAAAATAAGATGAATATTGTTTGAGGCACCTTTTTTTTTGTGCGGAAAACCCACCAGCAGATGTTTGTTAAGGTGATTATATAGGACTTGAACTGACTAAAAACTACATGCTGGCGCCGCCGCCGCGCCGTCCCGGATACCAATGCCCAAAAAATCAAATATACCCTAAAAAGAAAATGTAGACATATCCTTTTCTGTCTTGTAATTGTCAAAAAGATGACATATACCTATGTCCAAAGCACATCTATTAAATTGTTCGCCATGTATTCAACAAATAGTTCAGATAATCTTATAATTTAACAATTAAGAAATGTAGAAAAGATTATTTTCAAACACAAGGTTACAAAAACAGCAGTTATCTTAATTGAGTAGGAAGGTACATACATTTGTCATATAAAGTACGGGTTTACGAATACAAGATAAATTCAATTATAACATTATGATTTCTCACAGATATTAATTACACTGTATGTCATTAGCAGCATGTATACATACTTATTCTTACGATATGTAGTTAACGTTCTAAATATCTGTAGTATTATATATAAGGGTAGTTTTGTATTGGTGTAACCATGTGACGTATGGTGGTCCTCGTCTATAATGATAAGAAAATTGACAATTTGCAAAAGCCGCGATCAATACCCTAAGAGGCTCGCGTTAGACCCCTGGATCAAGGGACTGATGTAGGTAATTCTCCTTGACACGGCCCCTATACTGAGGAGGTTCCTGTCTTTGGAGCCCAAACCACCAGTTTTTCCGTCCCTGTATCCGAAGTCGGTTGTCTACTACTTTTTATATTTATAAATATGTATTTTTATTTTCCTTTTTTATGTATTTAATCATGTAATCAATATGTATAAAAATAAAGAGAATAATAGTAATATGTCTCTATATTGTAGACTTGATTAATTACAAAGTTAATTTAAAACAAAGGGTGTTCAAGTTAGGGCTTGGAGGCAATCTGTGTGTGTTGTCATCGCACGACAACCACAGATGTAAAATAGTAAACGGGCAACAGGTTTATTTGTGTCTATGAAAACAAATCACTGGATAGAAGTTAATTAATAGAATATTAGGCCGTTTACGGAGCAGAATTAGTTGATTATCAATTAGATAAGTAGTTAGTTATGTAAATTTATACCCTTAATAATAAGTTTAATAAGAATTTTAAGCTATGCAATAGCGTGCGGCGACTGAATCAAGAAATTCCGTAACGAAAATAAACCTAACACCCCCCACTTCGACCGGCACAGTGGTGCGGCGTTGAAAGCCGTATATCGTCTAACGTTGTTTCAGTTCGGCAGACTTCAGCACGGTGTTTGTGTGCGTGCGACTATACGTATGCGTGTAGACTGTACGAATTTCCTTGAAAGAAAAAAAACTAATACAATACTGCTAATATTATTAGATTTAAATAATAATAATAATGCTATTCTATTATGTCTAAGATAGCTAAAAGGATAGCATTTTAGCTATCTTAGATCTAACTTAAAAACCTCAAATGTCAACTTCATAAAGTAGATAGCAACTCCATTCGTAAATAAATAATTGTCCTCTGTTTAAAGTTACTCTAAAAACAAACATTTATTTTATATAATCGTTTATATAAAAAAAAGATTCTTTGTCTTACTGTTTGCCTGCGCTAGGTTAATTAATGTTAATAATTATATTTTTTTTTACTTTAATTTAAGTGACTCCAGTCTCGCAAAAATCGCTCTAAGATTCATCTGAAGTAAGGCAACGTTTGGCCTGTGGTGTTTGACCTTGGTTACATTAGTTGATCATATAACTTTTTTTTTTAAAATCTGTAAATTACTTTTTCGTTATTTTTATTGCTTTTTTTTTGTCGTAGAAATACTGCCCATCTGGTTAGTCTAGTCTAGTTAGTCCAGTAAATATAAATTTTGCATTTTCGATTCACGTCTTTCAAACTAATGTCAGGTTTCTCTTACTTAGAGCTATAAAAGGTACAATTAGAAGCATTGAAAGAGTCTAAGTGACACTTGATGATCAAGACGTGGTCACTGTGGTTAGCCGGTTAATCGACTGTGATTATAATTATGTCACATTGGTTTATCTTTATTCCTCACGCTTCAATAACATGTGAAAAATTTGATTAATTTTATTTATATATTTATTTACCAATACCTATATAATTTAGATCATCATACAGATATCATCTTTGTATTTTTTCCTATGTACGTATTAATTGGTGAGTATGAGACCAGAGGTCCATTGATACTGGGCTGACGGCAAGCGTGTAAGCCTTACACTGCTACGACGACTGTCATGCCCTTTACGTCCAAACGCAGGCAGTGAAAAAGTATTTAGTTACTGGCTAAGTTACTGGCTATTGCCAGTAACGTTAATCCAGTTGCATAACTATACATACATAACTTAATAGATAATTTGTTTTTGTATATTTATACTAGCTATATGCCAGACCATTAATTTGTGTAATCGTGGATACAGAAATCATTATTATACAGAACAGGATTATTGGAGTCTAGAGTTTATATATCGAAGGAGAACTAGACTTCAACACGCATTGGTCGCCTCAACAGGAGTGTTGCCATGGCCTCATAGATAACCGATGTAGAACATCTCCTCCAATCCAGGTATAGAATAGCCAGTTCTCTGAGTATAAATAATATTATTTTAGTGCTTGATAACATCAGAAATGTTCAATATCTATGTACAAAATTAAAATAAATTTTAGTATTCTGAGTCTGTAATCTCTATGGTGATACCTAACCTATTCTATCGGTGATTCATCACACTACATTGTTCTATAGTAAAACAGTAACTAGAGAACTATTTGAAGGTTTCCGTTCCCAACAAATTAAAGTTGTAATTACGAGGAATTGAATTTAATCAAATGGATTAATTCCCCAAAAAATACTTGAAAGGTTACTGCGATTTTACAAAAAACTAGATGATCGCCTCGGCTTATTACAAATAGGCTAGATGACATCTTAATCGAATTAGTTACTTTTTATCATCTGTCAAAACGACAATTTTGTATGAAAAATGTACTAAATACAAAATTGTGACGGCACTGTTTTAGACTACTCAATTGAACAATATATTTCACTGTATATTTGATTGAAATTCGTAATAATAATAAAAAGCTATGTTAATTGTATTTACCGAGATGTTTCGTGATATTAGTTTTAATGAAGCGGACATTGGTACTTATTTACATTACAGTCATCTGCAGTCTACCCAATTGTAAGCAAAGAAAATTGGATTAAATATTTTTACAATTATTTTACTATTGTTTCTTTAAAGGAACAAAATATTTTTACTAATTAGACATATGAAACAATTGAAGACCATCTAAACTTTGAACAGTCAAATCTGTCAGTTATGGAATGTCCCTCTAAGACCGTTTATCTCACTCACTTTATAATGGGTGTTTTGAATCCTAGGTATTTAGATTTTCTATGAATTTTATCAAAAATATTGTTAAAATACATATTCTTAGTGGAATTAACTAAGTTTTTAGTCATTAAAATATTAATATTTAAAATTATGTCGCAACTTTACTGACCGTCAGATACACATACTCGTACATATTATACACTCAGGTATATATTAACAACTATTTTAGCATTAATTTCAAGAAGGTTTTGGCCGATTATGTCATTCGGCATGCGGATATCACCGCCATTTTTTTTTAATTACACTTTCACCTACGATTTGCAATCTTCAACACGTGGTTTTATAATACACTAAAATTGACAACGACTGACACGTCTCATAATATAGAAAGCTACTTGACTTTGAACAAACTAGCTGAGCCCATTGTCGTTGTACCTTACTCATCCTATGGGCATGCTACATTTTTTCGGGGTTAGATGTAGTCTATTTGTAATTCCAGTGTATATTTCTGTGTGTGTATAAAAGGCAGAAAAACTAAGAATAGATACGTGACAGGAACAAATAAACCAATCTAAGAGCTCTTGAAAGAAAAGGTTCTTAAACGCTTCAATAATCACTTCAATAAATAAATTAGTGTCAAACACTCTCACACCTATCACATAAGATTTTCTCCAAATAATAGTAAAAGTCCTATTGTGCCTACTTCAACAAGCATTTGAGTTCAATATATTACAGTTAATTGTCGTAGCTGCGCATAACTAATCCAAAAATAAGTAAGAAAATAAAGTAACCAAAACAGTTAGTGTCAGTAATAGGAAGTTAAACTGAATGCCTTTGAAATCGATCATTCCGGTCATGTCAACTTCACTAGACTGTAATCATATGATCTTGCGTCTTTTGTATGAGTATTGTTCCTTTATGTCACAAGTATGCGTCATATTGTTGAGGGACTTGAAAAAATCATTGAAGGCAATACAAACTTATTTAAGGCAGATTGGTGTCGTGACAAATTAATGAACAAAGTACAGAGTAATGACAAAAATATACTCGTTTTAAAACTAAGGCTTTTTAATTAAAGTTATTGGTAAGTTTAATGTTCTCTGTCGTTTTTGTAACAAGTTATTTTCTTAATACTCGTATAGTTTTTTAATAACATTTAATGTTGTTAGTTAAATATCTAGTTGTATAGTGTAGTTTCATGTGTTCAATGTGGTCGACTGTACTCTTTTTAATAACGCACTCACTCTTTAGGGTTGGCAGTGGAATTAGCTAAAAGCTTGGGGTGCTTACCAATATCGGTCGATAAAATAATATATTTACAACAATTGACATTTAACAGCACACAGTTTTTTACGATAAAATTATTTTTTTCTTAATCATTCTATTTTTCTTTTTGAACTTATGGAAAATTATTTTCTTTTAAAAGTATTTAGAAGTTTGTTTTAGCTATCTATGATTAGTTATTGACTGCTTTGGTGACGCAGTGATAGCGTATGCGACGTCTGTGCTTGAGGTCTCGGGTGCCATTTCCGGGTTGGACCAAATGTTTGCATGATGTGCAAATATTTATTTCCGAGTTTCGCTGTTTTCTATGTATAATACGTATATATTTACAAAAAAACAGTATATATGTATTTATATCAGTTGTCTAGTACCCATAGCACAAGCTTTGCTTAGTTTCGGACTAGATGGCGTTGTGTGTCTGAAATATTTATTTATTTATAATTACCAACATGGTCTAAGTTTGGCATAAGAAACAACAGTTCTACACAATTAACCAAATTATCAGTTTTTATGAGTAGGTACAACGTCTTAAAAGCTTATCTGACATTTATTTTGTCAACTAAGGAAGCTACTGCTATTAGCAATAGATCATATCGCTACTGTAATGTCAATGTCAAAGCCTGTGATTTAATATTCATTGACTGTCAAGTTTCAAGGAAGTTTCAATAATTACCGCATTAGTAAGCAATGAATTAGTACTGTTATAAGTTTCACACTTTACATTCCAATATAGTAAAAACCTGTTCCGTACATCCCTATTAAAATATCCCTAGTAGTAGGGGTACACGGAACTTTCTAATACTACAGCGCCATCTACCGAAGTCACATTAAACTACGGAGTAATTACTAATCCTGTATCGCGATATTCAAATTCTCGCGGCGATTAGCATATACACAACATCCCAACATCAGTCAATGGGCCATGGTCCGCGAAGGATGATCACCTCGCTTGGTTTTAAGATCCTCCCTTTGTGTTGAAAGGACATGACACTCGTTCCCTCTACACTGTTGTAGTTCAATTTCTTCATAATTCAACTTTAGAATATACCTATATTCCGTATCGCAGGAGACTTTACGCACATTCATCAAACGGTAACAAAGAGCACCCAATCTCGGCACAGTAATTTGTAAATCACACAAAATGCTGTCCTATACTCATCGTATATCCACTATACTCGTCGTATTGGGCAATCGCTGTGCTATGCGGGCAAATTATCTTAATGTTGAATACCAATTAGAAAATTTTCAAATTTACTATATTTTCTATTTTGTTAACTGTAAGACAGTCACTGTGAACGAGATAAGATAACATAAGATATGATAAATTAAATTTGTTCATGAAAAATAATAATAAGTAAAACATCATAATTTAAAAAAAAACAGCGAAATCAGCTTAATTAAGATAACTGTACACTCACAAAACAAGTCGACAGTAAGAAATTCTTTTTGAAGTTGATTAAATAAACTTGGACTACCTCTATATAATCTGTAAATCATAACAATTAATTAATCTGTCTTTAACAAGTGATGAACGAGTATTTGTAAACAATTCTAACGATGACTGGCGTTATAAAGTAACGAGTCATAGTATCACAATATATTAATACAGTATAGTCCAAACATGTTCGTCAAATATACACACATCAAAAACGTTTGAGTTCACTTGGAAAAATTGAAATAGTTTTAATTGGTTAAAAATAAATTGTTATGTTTGTGTTCTTTATTTAAAATTTTTAAATCTTCTTTTATTTTTTTTTTATTTAAAACGAGGTTAATGAACAAGAATTTGATTCATTTAGAGTCAAATGCTTGTTTCTACCTGAAAACTGTTTTAATAAATTTCTCTAAAACTGTTATGTGAACCAAAAATAAACGCTACCAAACTGAGATTGGAGCTTGGAGCTCGAGCTGCTACTAAATTGGACATTAGCGCGAGATCAAGACGATCCTGACGAGCATGCTCTCTGTTCTTAAATCCAACTAAGCGCGCATAGGATGCCCTTAAGTGAGCTTTTTGGAATCCTTATTTATGTACTCGTCCAAACCAGGGGAGGAGTCATTTTGCATTAAAAGAGGATGGCAGATCCTGTACTGCTACCAATATGTAATGGATAGTTATGAAATATTAACATACTATTTCCATAATCATATATTTAAAACTTTGCTAAAATAATTTAAATTAAAAAATGCATAAAAACGGTCAAATATTTAAATATCGTTATTAATGAATGAGCTTACGAATGCATTGAGTAGAATGTTCACATTTTGTTGACGCATAAATAAATCGTAAACGAATTATTTTGATTTTAAAAATTGAAACCACGCCATCTTGTTCACATCACATCACTTCTATATGCTTTAGTACAGTCTATGTATTACATTGTTAACTACTAACTGTAATAACTTTTTAAAGTAACGTTCTAAAAATATGAGCGTTTAAAATGTTATTATCGATAATATTGATAACTAAATAAATATAAAAATAATCCCTTCCGTAAGATACGCAAGGCAGTACAAAAATGCCACATGTACCTGTCATTGTCCTTTAAATTAAAGCATATAAAGTTGATTAAAATTACTTACTTTAATAAAAACCTCGCATTTCTTTAAATTACAAATTTTATATACATTGAAATAACATTTTTGAAGTGAAAACTTCTTTAGGCGCGTTGAGCGTTTTGGTAGAGGGTAAAATCCTCGGTTCGCGTCACCGACATGCTAATGATAATAGTATATCTATAGCTATGGAGAATATGATATTATATATTATACATGAAATTTATTATTATTATATATTATATATGATATTATATATTATATATAGCTATATATAAAACATAAAAAATTTCATATTATTTTTGCATATAGTTTTAATTACTCTCAACTTAATAGTTCCGTTTTCACTTCTATCGGCAGTCCCACGACTGCTACTGTTTTTTTTAAAGAAAAACAGAGAAATAATTAGCAATTATCAAATTAAAATGTTGAATTTATCAATTATATTTTAACACAGGCAATAATATCTTAACTTTTTCAGCTGAGCGCGAACTTAATTTGATGTATGTATGTCTGCATTATAACAGTACAAAAATACAGTAAAAACATTCTTGACATTAATCTATTATAGAGTGACCTTATAAGAAGTGTTTTTAAAGAGTCGAGGGCATCAAACGGATGACTCATTTAGAATTTCGATCGTTGCAACTGTCAGTGTCCGCTGTCAAGAATAATTTTTACTCTATGATTGATGTCATCTTTGAGTTTTGACAGTAATGACACAAGTAGGTTAATATGTCATTATTTATTATAAGATGATTTATGAATCTTTATGAAAGAAAGCGCAGATGAGATTTATGTTTTTCCTCATTACTTTATACATACGGTGCTTTTGTAAAGATTTCAATGTGTTATATATGTATTTATTTCAAACCATAATCTTAACCAGAAACTTTACAATATGTACTTTTAATTTGGTAACTTTATGTTTTGATCAAGTTACATTTTTAGATATTTGCACATTATTTTATTGCAACATAATTAATTAAATGTGTTGTAACTAGGACTTCAAATATTTCGTTAACTGTGCTCAGTATGATATATGATAATATGTTAAGGTGCTGTTTTTTAGAAAGGAAAATCATATAGTTGGCAATATTTTAAGGAAATCTGAGCAAAATTCTAGAATGATATTCACTTGCCTTATTACTACAATCAGCCGATCTTAAGACAAGATAGTATTATTGTATTCTCAAACAGGGGCCATTTTATAATAACGTAGTTACATTAATTAAACCTACAAAAACGGTAATGCTATGAATGATACATATCATGAATCATGTGTTACTTTTTGTAGTCACATAGAGTATTTCTATAAAGTTTTTAATTGGAACAAATCGAATAAAAACTTTGTTTACCGACTCCCTCTTCTTGTCTATTACCTACCAACAAAACGCCTTTGCTATCCTTTGTTATCTTGTTGAAAGAACGGTTTTATTCATGTGGTGATGGATAAGAACACGGAATGCCATTACCTCTATTTATCCTGTGGGTGTCATAAGAACCGACTAAGGAAGCAAAATATACAGGAAAAAGCATTGCAAAGAGAAGGAAAACTTGTAAGAAACCCGATACCGACCCACCTGGCAAGTGTAATATAGTAAACCAAAATCTCCTTTTTTAGCAGAGACCTCTGTCCAGCAGTGAACTGTTAAAGTTGTTGTTGATGATGATGATTGTTAGGCCCGTGTGTTGTTAATCATTTCTGAACGTGTGCGAGCGCCTCTAGTGGACGCTAGGAAAACTAAGTATTAATTACGCATTATGTCAACTGGTATCAAGCTCTGTAAATTCAATGAATAAAGTAATAACGTTGATTGTACAAAATGTAGTGTAATTGCAACCCACAAACACAACAATGATGTTGTCCTGTTTGTAAAACATTTATCTCGTTAAAAATATACCGTTAATTTGTTGTCACTTTCAGTTTTAAAGCACCTTATTAATAGAAGTTAACCTCAACCAGTTAAATGGTAGTTATCCTCAAGATACTGTGCGTTCTAAGTATATATGTTAGTTTGGTTTAGTTATGTTTTCGATTAAAGGTGTATCTATATTCTTATTACTTACTTACTTATAACTAATAAGTATTATATTGATTTAAATTTACTTTTGGCAAATTTTTATTCAATCGAGCCTTGGAACTGTTAAAAAACTGTATTGTCTATGGAATTAAACATACGATAAATAGATGCAAAGTAGTTGAATCTAGTTTTAGAATAATATTGGAGCCATATTTCATAATCTTCAACTTACAAACACAGTTAATTTTACAAAATATAGTACGTTTGTTTTTTAACTTTCAGTGTATATTTATGTATTTCATCTCAGGTGAAAGACTGTCGGACATACCACCCCCAATATTCACCACAACAAGACAGTGCCCATTTCATTGCATCTATATATTTTTTGTCACTATTTTTTTCATGAAGACAACTTGAAGACTATTTTTCGGCTAGTTGTAATCTCATCAAAAGAAAGAAAGAGTTGAGAAGTCAGGACCGTAGTAAGTCAAAATTAATTGTCTCTGCCAATCAAACTGGGAAATGGGCGTGAGTTAACGTTACTGTTAAGTGTTGTATATTGTTTAAATGTAGGAGATGATATTTTTAACGACATAAACAGGCTTTAACAGTCTACTGGTGGACATAAGCCTCTCTTTAGTAAGGAGATTTTGACCAACCACGCTGACCAGACAGATTGGCATAGGGTTTGTTTAAAGTTTTCTTTCTCTTTGTAATGGTATTGTCCTATGTCACTTGCTGTCTTTGTCGGCTCTTACAACACGCGCGGGATGAAAAGTGTGGTGACATTTCACATTCTCAATCCGTTACTAAACGAACGAGAATTTACGTATTACAGACAAACCTAACACGATACTAGTACGGAAGGTTACTTCTCTATGTAATTAATAATTCAAATCAAGATTTGTCGGTTGACTTTATGACTAACGTTTGATTATGCATTTGCAACTCTAAATGCAATATACGTAAGTAATAAATTTGCATTAATAAGAAGTATCATATTGACTGTTGTATTTCCTTATGGTTAACTTATGTGTATGTGGTGGGTATTTTATGATGTAAATTGAAAGTGTTACAAAACATATGAAATATACGTCCTGCTAAACTCATCACCGTTTTATTTAAATATTTACAAAAATTATTAGTTCCAAATTTTAAAATTCATACTATTTAAAGCTTGACTTAATCTATGCCTAATATAGTAAGAGGTATTTCTTATGTCTTAATAAATCACTCCTAACTATAAGGTAGGTAGTTATATATACTTTTATCTAATATTATACCAATACATATATCACTCTGGAACAATATTTTTATTTCGTTTGAAAAATACCTTATGAAATTTTTTGAATTCTGAAAAAAAATATGGCAACATTTTTGTCTAGTTAAGTAGTTCTATAATCTATAAGTAAATAGTTTAAGTAGATTACATAATAAGAAAGAAATATATAATTAATATTCACATTTGCAACTCAGTAAAGTACAATAATAATTAAAACAATTATATTAACTTACCAAGCGTCTTTCAATAACGGTCATTGTACGAAAACATCGTTTTATTTAGTATCGTATATGGTACAAAAATTACCGGTAACATATAACAGGACAGCAGTAATCTGTATGATATAGCGGATAAATTGAACACTGAGTTTGCGATCATTGATCGGCTTCAATGACCATTATGCGTGACGCGAATGCGTAACGGAGTGACCTTATGTGTAGATCTATGTCACACAACGGCAGTTATGACCAGCAGAATAGTAAACAAAGGAATTACTTGTTGAGGTAATCCAATTATTATGTACTACATAAGTTTAGTTATGCTATGTCGGAAATTCAGGAAGTGTTTTATAGTAGAAGACATGATTGAAAAGCGATGTTATTGTTAAAAAAAATCGAAATAGGCCAATCCAATACTCAGTGCTAAACTATCGAGAGAATTCTAAAAGTGTTTCTAAACCTTTTCTTGGATAAATCTTTCTGACTCTTTTATAAGGCAGCACAGCATTGTGAAAAGACTTGAGGTATGCCTATGTCCAACAGTGAACGTCTTTCGGCTGAGATGATGATGCAACCGCATACGATCACTATGTAAACACCATTTTCAGTCATCACCGATTGAGTGAAGTAACCAGAGCCCAAAATCCCCTCTTGACTCTAGGGAGGAGGACTCAAAGAGCGATAAAGCACTTGTGAAACTTGAGTTACAGATATTCATGAGCGATGACAGTATTTATATCACGTATCTTAAAAATCTCAACCCTCTTGCAATGTGACACATTCATTGCACGACTCCAAATACAATGAGGAAAATGTCTGGAAGATAATGAGTTCATGAGAACCTCAGAACCGGACACATGTGAGTACCAGTCAAGTCATTCAAGTATACGATTGTTGGATTGTAGATTAGATATTCAATCTCGTCCCGGTTTTAGTGGGTCACAAGTACAAGTGTTTTTGTAATTCTAGTGTTTGGAGAGCGTGTTACGGTATTTAGCGTACCAAAGGAATCCGATGTCACCTCTGTTTGTTTAGATATTTTGCTCGTACGATAGCCTGTGTCACTTTCACTTTTGACAATTTTAAAGTTTATTGCTTGTAAACTTTTATTTTACTATAAATAAATCTTGTGGAAAATCAACTTTTACTATTTATAAAGAATCTGGTAGATCTTAACCTTCAAAGTCATTTTATAGTTTATTTTTCATAGGTTTGTTTCCTTTGAGCCTTATTTAAATATTTTATAGCGAAATCCTGTTCTAAATGCGTTACTTGATATTTAAATGTCGTAAAATGTCAACGTGTTACACGTTTTGTTATGAATTTATCACAAAATGAATTGTTAACCCAACAAATGGAAAATAATGTTGAAGACATTATTTTTTTTGTTGGATATGTGTTAAAAAATATATGCTTAAATGAAAGAAAAAACATTTTAATAGAAATTACAATGAATATACTCGTATAATATATAGTTGACTTCAGTCACGTCGGCCAGTCTCTACGGAGATTAGCACACTACACAGGAGATATTATAGTGTACAAGTGTATGTGCAAACACAAGTGCACTTTCTGTCCCCTGGCTCTCACGATATCGTACGCATGTCGTGTCGGATAACCATCCCATAGTATTCTATAACATGATCAGGAAGAAATCAGGCGCAGGACCGACGGTTTTACATACCTTACGAGGCATGGGAGTTACAAACTCTGGGCTGTTATTATGTTTTCCAGTAACTAGAAAAACTCAATAATACTTTTGAACCGACTCGGAAATGGATCTCTCCACCAACGAGGCAATAGAAAAAGTAAATAAATGTACCTATCATTTTGATAAGAAAATATATCGGGTGGGTCAAGAATTTGTTAACATTTAACTTCAGATTTAAATCTAATATCCCGCGCAAACATGTTCCGGGAGTTCTTGGGACCGATACTACTGGAATTTGCTGGCTGGCTGGTCTTTTAGGCGATGTAACTTTTAAAAAATAAATTCCATCTAATTAGCTTTCTTGTAAATAAAAAATTTGTATAACATAATATCAAATGGTTTTTTTTTATATAATTTTTCGCTGATTCGTGACCCACTCTATATTGACCTGTTTTAAGCGTGGCAAGGGTTTTATAAAAAATATTGTACTAGTTCAGCCATCGTCAGGAATCTAATTTTAACATATAAATTTAAAGGAAAACTAAACCGTTAAGAAGGCACCACAAATTGTTTAAGTAAGAAAGTAGTTTTAAGGAATAATAACTCTAAAACTCCTTACTAAGGAGAGATCGATGTCAAACACTGGACTATTAAAAATGGAAAACGTAAAATTATTGTTTTCAATAGATACATATCTATCGGAAACAATAATTATTGTATGTAATTATAATTATTGTTTTCGATAGATACTACTACTATCTATCGAAAACAATAATTTTACGTACGTATCTAAAACAATAATTTTACATTACGTACAAAAACGTTTTACTCCTAAATATCGGTTTAACTTATAAAGGCTGAAGATGAAGAGACTGATTGATTTATTTTTCTTTACCACTCTCGCGACATTACATAATGTTAAATCTTTCAAATAAACATTAATTTTATTTTTCAATCACAAACAATTCATTCATTCGCTAACTGAAAAAAAAACTACTCATGTCTTGAACTGCGCTCTCAAGGAGTTTGAAACTTGGTGTACGCAAATTACTTAAGTGGCTCCCAGTTCGACTTCAACGGTATTCAGATTTCTATACTTTATAACATCGTATTTAATCCGTACATCCACCTTACTTAAAAGAATATTTTGTGTTCTTCATTGACCCACATCTGGGATCCTTAAGGCCGTTGAAACCTTTGGAGCTAATGGTAACAAGCTACACTACCATATTCCATGACAAATCTTTTACCGTACAAGCGGTGAGATTCTGGAACATCTTGGTGATATTCATTAGACGTGGCCAAACACTGGCAACATTACTTGGATTCATAGGTACTCTATGCTCTCAAGAGCTGTACACGATTAAATGATTTCGTAGTAATTAGCATATATATATTGTGTGTATTTATATTGTGTATATAGGTACGTATATAAATGTGTATATATTTATATACGCTTGCATATAAATCTATATATATGTATTTATATATTTATTTTCATATCATGTTTCAAAACATCTAAATTATCCTTTATTTAATGTTCTCTAGTCGATCTGTCCATTCAAAGGTTGCCTGGAAGAGATTGCTTTTAACAATATGGCCGCCCATGGTATATATATATCTTCTTTTCACTGTAATGATTGCAATTAGTGTCCAAAAAAAATTATTTTATTCAATTGGACTTTTGAATTTAAAAGTAATAGTTTAAATAACATAAACTCGATAGTACTTTATTAAAATAAATGAAGTTGACCTCTCAACAAATGATAATGAATAGGAAATCATTATTTATTCCTCAAAACCTCAAGAATGCAAGTTTGCGGTTGCCCTACATCTGCAGTGAACTGGGCAAATAATACATCATATTACGGTGTATTTCTTTTGCGTTTACAGATAGTCACAATGTATCGAAATTGGAAATAAGACTGTATATGTTTTATTCACTTATTATAATTCACATTTTATATTTCAATATTCCAAGTAGCATTTCCTAATAGATTTAATAATTAAATTAACTGGCTTAGTAGTCAGAAAAACTAATAAATCACAGGATCACACACAACAGATCACAGGACAAACAAAACTTTAGTGGGTAGTATTTATATTTGTTAAATACGAGCAGATCTGCGCAACTTTGTCTATGTTTTTCAAAAGGAACACATTTTCCCCTTTCATGAAACATTATTCGTTTTATACTGAGCAACTACTACAGCCTACAGCTTTCGTCTACAAATAAAAAGTGCAAAACGAAAATATTTTTTCAATTGGCGCCATTAGCTCTTGAGGTTAATGTGACCAAATAAACTCTTTCGCTTTATGATATCAAAAAATATAGTTTATCAGTTTTACTCGCAGGTAAAATAATTTACCTTGTTGTAAAAGGACATTACACATGAGATTTGACCTCAAAAAAGGATAAAGACCTGTTTTTAAGCCATTCTTGTTGAAATGATGAATAATAATGACGTTTAAGGAACCAAGAAAGTTACAACTATCGCTTACTGCCTTTAACAGTTACTCTGTGCTACTGACTTAACTTTATCAACCGGTAAACAAGGTCACGAGCTAACTTTAAAAATAAAATGACATTTTGTGCTTAACGAGCCCGACATTCCCGTGTTTATGTGCTTTGACATTATATTACGCATATAATTTAAAAAATCATCATAATAACTGTCGTGAATTCAAATGAATATTGTCAGTTAAGCAATACAAATACTATGAACGTGTTTATATTATTATAATTCAAATTAAGTAGGTTTATCAATAATTATATTATTGGAGATTATAACCAAGATTTGTTCGTATGCGTATGAAATTCACGGGAAGCCAAGTACAGTATTTTATTGTAACTTATAATAATGACACTTACAAATTGATAAAATTTCTCTTCGTAGTGATATTTATCTGAATAGTTTCTTCCCTTAGTCGCCTCTTACGACACCCACGGGATGAATAAAGGTGGTAACACTGTATTCCTAATCCGTTACCACACGGACCAAGAAGAGGCCTATGTCCAGCAGTGGACTGTAAAAGGCTGTTGATGTTTACTCGCTTGCGCTTACAGGAGGGTTTTGTTTCTAGAGTGTATGTTGAAAAGGCTTGATGGCTTTTGGATTGCATTTGGATGTTTCGTTAGATTCGTTTCAATTGTGAAAGTAATATGGTGTATGAATATTATAAAAATAAATATGACTTTTTTTGTTTATTCTACAAATATTTTTATTACTTTACGACAATGGATTAAAGGTTACATGCAAGTCAAACTTAAATTGGTCCGCGCTATATGTTTTTCAGATAAGGTTGTAGGCTGAAAGCTCTGATATTTGGTAAAATAGAACTTTACAATTATCTTGACTTAACCTAAAAACGACGCTCTCTAAGGAAGGTAAATTGAGAACATTGTTTAAAATAATGTTTCTCACGTACGCTCTTAAGTGCCGTTCGCGCATACTAGGTACCGGTTTTGTGGTGTTTTTATTGAATCTAATTAAATAATGATGTACTCGTTACCATTTTATATTTTTAGACGGTTATAGTATTAGTTTTTATGATAAACTTTGAGATTTAATCATAGTTAGAAACAACTAATTTAATTTTACATAGATAGTTATCATCCGTTCAAGGTTTTAAACAAAATTGTAAAATGCTAATTATAGGTGTTAGAGCATATTAACTTCATTAAATAAAAAATATTTAAAAAATGCCTTTCAAAACGATTTAGTAGAAGTGTTCTCGGTCGAGCGAGAGTCAAGGCCATCTCATTGCTGATGGCTTTAGATATTAAAAATTTTGTAGGAAAAGATAAGAAGTATGGAGAAGGCAAGGGTAAGACATTCTGCCCGCATTGTAAAAGGTATATAACTGTTAATTATTATACTGTAACAATCCTTTTTTTTTTATTTAAGAGCCTGCCAAAGTGACTCTACTCTGCCTGATGGAAAGCATAAATAGAATCCAAAAGTTGTAGTCACCATAGTCATTGCGAATGCTGACAATGTAGTATGGTGACCCACACTATGGCGGCCTATTAAGATGCATTTTTATGCCTCACTTGGAGACGTAAAGGGCATGACAGTCATCGCAGCATTGTATTGCACACATACTACGACAACTGTCACCGCTACATCAAAAATAGTAATCAATAATCCTTACCAAAGTCAAGTAAAAGCTAGCAAGTAAGTAAAAGTCGAGTCCTGAAGGACGTATACTGATCAAATCAGCGATATAATAAAGAAGGACCATTTTTTTTTTTTTTTTTTTTTAACGTGTGGAAACCCCCTCGGGCCGTCACCCCACCGGGGTTTACGGCGGGGCGGTGTGTCGGAATCGGACCGACTAAAACCACACGGTGTGCCACTCTGCGCCTGACATAGGAGGGACCGGGAACAGCTGTTATTACGACATCCAGATCCCTCCCAGCGCCTGCCCGCTAATGCAGGCACCATCTATGGGTAAACTCTCTATTTTAGGCGACGTACGGCACACGCGGACGTCGCCTCCTCGCGGCTGGCCATTGTAGCGGATGGAGGGGAAAACCCGTCCCGTCCACCCGCGGCCACACTCAAGGCGGCATGAGGCGCTGGTATGCGCGCCTCCGCCGCCCGGCTCGCCGGCGGCGAATTGGGTCCGAGTGGATATTGTCCTCCCGGGCCTTCTCCGCCGCCTCCTTCCGCGAAATTACGTCTTCGCAGAAGGTTGCGACCGCGGTAAAACAACTGTCGCTACCGACCATGGAGCGTATTACGGCCGGTAGCGAGAGATCTCCTCCAATAACTGCAGTGAGGACCCTACGCTGCGCCGCCCAGGCGGAACAAACCGCCAGCGTGTGCTGAGCCGAGTCCTCACTGCAGTCGCAGTGGTGACAGGCGGGACTCAATTCCCTCCTGGCGACCGAGTGCAGATACTTCCCGAAGCAACCGTGCCCGGAAAGAATCTGCGTCAGTCGGAAGGAAAGGGTCCCGTGCTGCCGCCCTGCCCACTCGGCGATGACCGGCTGGAGAGCCTCCACGGCGGCAAAGCCAGCACGTGGAGCCTCCAGCCGGGACGACCAACGAGCCATCGTGGCTCGACCAGCGGCCTCTCGCCACTCGCGTATCTCTTCGGGCGGGGGCCGAATGCCGCTACCCACCCGAAAATCTGCCGTTCGCCGATAAACTTCAGCGAGCACCTCCGCCTCCAAATCCCACGGGGGAGTTCCGGCCAACGCGCACGCCGCCTCCGTCGATACGGTGCGGTAACCGCGTATGGCTCTAACCGCCAATATCCTCTGAGGGCGCCAGAGGCGAGCCCTATTCAGGGCGGTCAGAGCCGCCGCCCACACCGGTGCACCATACAGTGCCATTGACCGAACAACCCCCGTGTATAGCCGTCTCGTCGCGACGCTGGCTCCACCCAAATTGGGCAAAAGTCGCCCAAGAGCAGAAGCAGCGCCGACCAGCTTTGGAGTAAGCTGTCGGAAGTGCTCGTCGAAGAGCCACCTGCCGTCGAGGATCAGGCCCAGATACTTCATCTGGGCCTTAATCGGTACGAGGACCGAATTGACTACGATAGAGGCACCGGGGGGTGGACCACGACGGGGCCCATGAAACAAAAGGGCTTCCGTCTTATCTAGGGCCACCCGTAAACCCAGCGCCTCAATGCGCCCGACCACCAAAGAGACTCCCACGGTGGCCAGGCGCGCCGCCTCCTGAAAGTTCGCCCCCCGGGCCGTGACCAATGTGTCATCGGCGTAACAAATTACGCCCAGCCCGGGGGCAAGACGACCTCGAAGGGCCCAGTCGTATCCCATATTCCACAGGAGTGGTCCGAGGACGGACCCCTGTGGAACACCGCACGACATGGGCCGCCGCCTCAGAATACCATCTCGGTCCTCGTACACGACGGTACGCTCCTCAAGATAGTCTGCCACAAGTCGCCTCAGGTACTCTGGCACCCCGTGGTAGTGGAGTGCTTCCCTGATGCAACTAAATGGCAGACTATTAAATGCGTTGGCGATGTCCAACGACACCGCCAACAGCACGCCGCCACAGCTCACTGCCTCTTCGGTAACGGCCCTCAGACGCAGCACAGCATCGACCGTCGAACGCCCCGCCCGAAAACCAAATTGGGCGTCCGACAGATCGGGGCCCACCTCGCAGAGGTGCCGGACGATGCGGGCAGAGAGTATCCTCTCAAACAGTTTACCCGCCTCGTCCAGCAGTACAATGGGCCTATAGGCCGCCACCGAATCGGCAGGCCGTCCCGGCTTCCTTAATAGGACCAGCTTCCCGCTTTTCCAGCACTCAGGGAAGCGTCCGGACGACAAGCTAGCGTCCAAGATCTCCCTGAGGCGGTCCGACATGTGTTCGAGGGCACGGGCCAGCACACGGGCAGGTATCCCGTCTGGCCCAGGGGCGGTGTTCTTAGAGCGAATCCGTAGAACGACCGCCCCTATCTCCGATTCCCTGACGGGCGGAACATTATCCTCGTTCCGTCCCCCGTCGTCTTCGACCATGAAGGCCATCGACGGGGGTGTGTGCTCCGCCCGCTGCGGGAAAAGACCCTCGACCACTTCCCGCAGGAAGCTGGGCTGGAGTGTCTCTGTAAGGGGGGGGCCCGACGTGCGGAGCTTTTGTCGCACCGCACGATAAGGGCGACCCCAGGGGTCACGATCGAGACCCTCCAACATCTCCTTCCTCTTCACTTCTTTGGCGCGGCTAATGGCCAGCTTCAGAGTTTTCCGCGCCTCTCGGTACTCCTCATGAAGCTGGTCCTCCTCGCCGTCTACGCGGTGTCGCCGCCGACTACGGGTGTAGGACCTCCGGGCACGAGTACAGGCCGCGCGGAGGTCCGCCAACTCCTGGGACCACCAGTAAACCTCTTTCCGTGGAGGCCGACAACCTCGGATGCGGGGCATGGCCGCATCGCAGATCTGCGTAATCGCATCGCGGAAACGACCAGCCCCCATGTCGACCTCCTCGGTCGGAGCCTGCGGAGACAGCCAGGAGTAAATAATGGCTGCCTCCTCTAGTAGGTCCCTATTCAGTTTGGCTACAGCCCACCGCGGTAAGCGAGAAGAACGCCGCGCCGCGTGACCCCTACTGGGGTCCTGGGTCCGGGAGAGCTCGAATCGAATGTAGAGGTGATCCGAGAGCGTCTCAACCTCTTCCAGGACACACCAGTTCCTTACTCGTGCGGCGAGGGCAGGGGTAGCGAACGAAAGGTCCACTATCGACCCTCCCTGCTGTCGCACGCACGTGTTGGTGGAGCCCCTGTTCAGTAAACAGAGGCCCACCGAGGCCGCCCACTCCTCTACGGCCTCGCCCCTGGCGTCCGTCCTGGGGGAACCCCACGCAATGGACTTTGCGTTGAAATCCCCCAGCACTAAGACGTGCCCAGACGTTAGACGCCGCATCGAGGTTTCCAAGTTGTTAAGGAAAACCTCGAAGTCGTTCAAACTCCGGTTGGGGGAGAAGTATACACGACGACTGCCACGGAACCGTCCCGGTCACCCAACCAGTTTGGACGGGGAGGAACATAATAGGGCTCCGCAGCTACGGCAACACCGATCGACCACTGTGCCATAGTTTGCAGGAAAAGGTCCTGCGCCGCAGCACAGTGGTTCAGGTTCGTCTGGACCAGGAGGCTGGAGACTTGGTCCATTACTGGACTGTCTCTACAGCCTCCTCCATGGGCGACGATGTCGACGTGCGAACGGCATCGGAGGCAGCCTGGGCCGACTGGCTAGCCCCCAACGTTCGCCGAGAATCGCGAGGAGGTTTGCAGCCCCCCTGCCCAATCTGATGATTAGCGGGCTTGTTACCCGCCGCACAAGCTGGGCAGTGAGGGGCGGCAGAGCACTCTGCCGCCTTGTGCCCCGGTCGACCGCAGCGGAAGCATAGTCCACTGCAGTCAAAACAACTCACGCACTTGGCGCGTGTGTGTCCGGATGCTAGGCATTTGAAGCACCTCATCGGTCTTGCCGCCAGAACAGTGACTCTGGCATTCACAAAACCGACGAGGATCCTGCCTGCGTCGCCCAAAACTTTAGCCGACGCTACCGGACAGCTGATCCACACTGCGCCAAGCCCTCCAGGACCGGGGCGGATGGTGCCGACCCTGATGTTGTCCGCGTTGCAGCCCGTCTTCTCGCTAATTGCAACGCAGACATCCTCGGTCGTTACGGAGTCATCCAGGCCCGAAATGCGCAACTCTGCGCACTTGACAGGCCTGGCGATCTTCACACCATCCGTGGCTGCAAAAATTCCTCTCAGTTTCTCGGCGAACCTGTCCGCCGTCTTTGCACCTTCAGCCCCGGGGAACTCGAGGACTCGAGCTCCCGTCTGGGCAAGGCGCAATCTGACCCCTTCAGTCCCGAAATCAGTGGCGAGACTATCCCGGGCCTTCTTAAATAAGGCCGCATAGGACAGCCCGCCACTAGCCGCCTCCGGTGTTACGGTGACCACCACAGCCGCGCTTTTAGGCACCTGCAGCTTGCGCGGCTTTTTCGCGGTAGCCACCGCAACCGACGGCGACTGCGGGGTAGAGGCTGCTTTTTGAGCTGCTTTTTTACCCCGCTTTCGGGACTTAACCCCGCCGACTACCTCCCAACCATCTTTGGATGGGGCAGATGTGGAGGGGGCAGATGTAGTGGTGCCAGATACACCCGTTGGAGTGGGGAGCGGAGGATATTCCGCTCCAGCCTTTACCACTTTTTTGGGCTCAGACTTCGGTGCAGCCGTCTTGGTTATTACCTTGGCAGCCTGTCGTGCCCTCGGAGTGGCCACAGGACTAGTCGACACCGACGCCGCCGCCGCATAGGACACACGACCGCCCACAACGGGTAGAGATGTTGGTGCTGATGTGACCTTTGGCCTATGGGCCCCAAGCGGCGGCCGGACAATAGGGGCAGGAGGCAGTCTTGCCTCTAGGCCAGCGAGACGGCCGTCCATCATGCGCCACACAGCGTCTGTGATTTGGCGCATTTGGGCGTCAGCGATGGTACCAACATTGGGAGACGGAGTAGGCTGAGACGGGGACGAGGCCGGATCCTCTGCCGGACGATGCGCCCGGAATTGGGCGAACTGAGCGCTAAGCTCAGCCACTTGCCCCGTCAGGTGGTCGTTGGCTGCCTGGAGACGAGCCACGTCTCCGATGAGGGTCTCCACGACCCCCGCAATTGCGGAAGAGGAGTCCTTAAGGGCTCTCACAAAGGAGCCCTTAAGGTTACTCGACTTGGTGGCCACTTTGTGAATAATGGCCACCGCCGCGTTTGCTATCTCCTGCATGGAGGATGGTGTCTGGGGAACTGAGTCCCCCACCATCGGCTCCCTGACTTTCAGCAGGAGACCAGCAATCTCCTCCTCCGCTAGTGCTTCACCGTCCGCCCTAACTCGCCTATAGGCTTCCGCCTTACAAAAGACGGAGCCTGACGGGATCGAGACCGGGGTTCGTGATCTCCCTCTACGGCTGCTGGTGATTTTGGGAGGCAATATCTCCTGGGACGTGTCACTCTCCTCGTCCCTGGAGCGTCCGCGTTTCCTGCTGTCACACAGCTCCGTCTCCATTATGTCCAGTGCAGATGCAAGGACAGATGTCCTTGTACTGGAGTTACTGCCCGCGGTGGATTTGGAACGCAACCGTTCCGATGTTCTTCGGCTCCCAGCAGCCATTATGACTTCTGGGAGCCCCACCGAGATAGGCGCTCCAACCAATACTTCCTCCTCGTTGGAAGAAAAGTCGTCCGCTCTCGTACTTTTTCCCTTTCTGTTTTTCTTCTCCTTCTTTTCTATATTATGATTGTTTGTGTTTGTTAATTTTTCCATTTTTAAACCCACGAGATGGGGAGAACTAAATGTCGACCCGGGCAGAGATCCCCAATACCCGGGCAAGCGTAAATTTGTGCCCAACCGAGGGGTCCGCAGGTGCCCCGGCTGGGAGTGCGCTTGCGACTGAACTACCCATCAGCCATGCATCCCCTGGTCACGCACCAGAACACGGGATTCGGGGTAATTTTTTAGAGAGGTTTTCTTCCTCGCAGTCCGGGCGGCTAAGCCAAGACCCTCGCCCCCGATTGGAGTCGCGAGACTCCAACTCGGGACTACGATATGTCGACGGCGGCAGGGAGACTATGTCTCCTGATGCCTGCACGGTGGCAGTGTAAGTGCACACCGAGCCCGTCCTACCTTTTCCACCGCTGAGCGGAGGAACTCCGACCCTAGAAAGGGTCCCACCATCGTGATTTTTTACCGAGGTTTTCCTCCTCATTGCTCCGAAGAGCGAAGAACCAACAGAGGATTCGACAGACACGCCCGCTCTGTTGGACCAAGTCTCAGCTGAATTGCCGGAGAAAATGGCTTCCTCTTCGTGCTAGAATATTAGCCGTTGGCAGTGATAACCACCATCGCCAACGTTACCAGGGTGCACCACGTGGAGGTTTTCTAGCCAAGCACCCCAATAAAGAAGGACCAAGGGTAACCCATAACATGTATGGCTCATTTGATTATATTTATGTGTTATAGCGTATGTGAAAGATGTGCGAACGTACGTCAACCCCTAGTCAAGTTGACGTTCTACAAATGCAAACGTTATTAGAAAGTTAACAAATGTATGAGAATGTACTTCAACGCCAAGTCACGTGGTCCAAACAAAATATTTGCCAATAATACAAGACAATAGAGGTGTTAGTGTTTGTAGGAACAGAATCAATGCAAAACAGTTGCATCTTAGCTAAGGGGGCAGGATCGTGATAAAATATTCAAAGTGAGTTCTATCTACGTATCTCGTACGGGAATAAAGCATGAGTATGTATGTTCACATTAATTGATACGTGTAAGTAGTTGCATTAGCATAATTAAAAAACACTATGGACGACCTTTGTGGTGGTATTGCAGTGTACAGGATGTTAGAGGTCACAGGTTTAACTGCCGATTAGGGCAAATATTTTTGTATACATATCTGTTGGCATAGTCTTGGTGCTTTTGTGCCTAATATATTACATTATTTAATACTTTATTATTAACAATAGTATAAAACGATGCATAGTTTATGTCCAGAAAGTGCTGCTTAATACGTCAAAAAGGTTTGATTTTACTTTTGAATACGGAACAATTAATAGAGGAATTAAATTCATTTTAAGATTAACGATGCATTTAATTGATAGTGACATAAAAAAATGTTAGGTTAGGTTAGTTAGTCAGTCAGTCAGTCAGTTAACAGGTCTGCTCGACCGCGGCAGCACAACCCTCTCACAGAAGACCAACTTGTGTGGTAAGTGTGTGAGTTTTATACTACAACAATGACAGTAATGCCTTTTACGTCTCCAAACAGGGTGTGAAAAAACATCTCACCAGGCCGCCATAGTGTCGGTCACCATACTACATTGTCAGCATTCATAATGAGTTTAGTGACCACAACTCACGGATTCTATTCATGCTTTCCATCAGGCAGAGTAGAGACACTTTGGAAGGTTCTTAAAAAAAATAGTTGTGAGGATTATTTATGTAAGGTTAAGTAGTAGTAAAGACTGATAAAATATGTTGAAACTCGCTGAGCCAGACGTTTGGACAGTCTTCTCATTTATGAAGTGAAGTAGAACTTCTAGGACCTTAAGCAATTCTTTCGTTCCTTGTCACCTAATGAGCAAAGTTGTTGAATAATACGGTGCAATGAATACTGGACTGCGCTAATGCTATTTTAATGAATCGAACATTTCAGTACCAAGGAGACATGGGTTTGAAAAAAGGGACAGCTAACACTTGTTGCACAGTTTGCAAATTGCTACTTACAGACTTCTGTAAGTAGCAATTTGCAAACTGTGTAGTTTCCTAACGTAATTTTCTTACTCCACTTTAGCGTCTGTTGGAATAATCTAACCGGTAAGACATTGTAAATACGGATATGCTCAATGAACGGTAAAATCCAATTACAGAACTGGCAACACTTTCGTAATGACAGAAGTGTAGAAAGTAACCACCATTTGATTATCGGGAATGGCTATGTTCATGATTACTTTTGAATAAAGATGTGTCCTTAAAAGTTATATTAGAACTCCGTATTATAACTGTCAGAGAGTCAGAGATACCGGTTGCTAAACCAGAAATATTATAATATCAATAAATTCACACATCTGAAACACAGCCGTTTGGTCCCACACGTACACACAGTACGTACGTACTCACAGTAGGTAGAGCCTCTACTATGACAACCAGACTGCTAATAAACATATTCATATATATTTCTAAAAACATATTATAAATGAACAACACCCAGTAACAGAGTAATTGATGGTGCTCATTACAGAATTCTTTGTCCTAGGTGGGCATTGAACCTACTATTACTAGACACCAGCCATAGTCAATAATCACTGACCCGATAGGCCAATAAAACTTACAAATATTACTGTTTCGTTTATGTCAAATGAAATACGTTTGTTAATAACAAAAGCGTTCATAAGATATCGTTTCATGAAGTCAATTATCATCTAGCTAGCCTTCGAATATAGACCTCTAATAGAAAGATATTGTTTTATTCTCAACAAGTGGTCTTATATTTTTTTTTCAACCCGCTGACTGCACTTACAGTTTGCCCAGCACATACAGCGAGCCGTTGCAACGTTACAATGTTACAAATATAGTATAATAATAAATACTTATTTATGTTTACGTATATTAAAATGTACCAAAAAGTATACAAAAAATGAAAAAAGCACTGAATTTCATTACTGAGCAAACAGAGAGTTGAACAGACTAACTACCTGACCAGTGGGAGCGTCCTGTGCCGTACACGACCGTACCTGCGGTGCAGCGAGGAGACGGCACGAGCGTAGCCGGATATACTGGTTTGGTACTCATAACAGACTACGGGATAAGGTACTCGAATTATCATTTTTATTATTAAGTAACAAATACAGGTGTGATATGTATACACATGGCCCTGGTCTATGTCAATCGCTGCATAAACAGAAAGTAAGCAGAGCTTGCACAATGGATTGTAGAGCATGGATTGATATATTATTCATGCTTATAAAATATTAGTGATCGGGCATTGAGCCAGAGTCGTTGAATGTGAATAACAAATCTAATCATATTTATAAGCTTAATAGTTTAAAAATATCACAATATCTAACGGCAATAAAATACTTAAGGTATCTTTTGTAGTAAACAATAGCCTAAAAAATAAGACAAATATTTTTCTAACATTGAAATTCCGTAAGGTCGTTGTATTAAACTGATTTGCTTTTTTTACACAGAACAGAGAAGGAAGTAGAAATGCACCATATGGCGAGTCAGACGCACTAGAATTTTTAGTGCGCTTTGAGCGCGACCGCTCATAGTTCCGGTACTTCTGTACATCTTTGAAAACGATTATACTTAAACAATTATGACTTGATCTATAAGATAATCATATATTACATTACGTATAAAATTTGAGTACTAACTACATTGATACCTTGAGAGCACACAATGAACTGCATTTCCTGAGGGAATATTTTGCAATATTTTACTTGAAAATGTTTGGTTAAGTACTGTACCGCACCTGGAACACAAATGTGGGACTGAAATGCTACATTATCTAAAGGTAACCTTAGTGAATGGCGTTTTGCCTCCTCTCTACTACTCACAAAGTTGGACAATATTAGATGAATACACAACAGTGTAGAGAGGCACATCAGCTTACCTCGTCAAACTTTACCTCGCCTCGGGCGACTTACTAGAGCACTTCGCCGAGGAACGTCGTCCAACTTCGTGAGTAGTGTAGAGGAGGCATATGAAGGAGAGAGGAGGATGGGACGAATTGGCATAAGCTTCATTATGTGTGTATAATAGTATTCATCGTTTGTGTGCGTCTGGGCGATAAAAAATCCTTCGGGATTTTCCGTTGATCGCACTTCTGTTTGTTTCTCTGTTTTGTGGTTTTTTAAACAGAAGGTACCTATGTATTGGAAATTATCATACAATGTCCCCTCTCAAATAATATTTAAGCGTGATTTCCTTATACTTTATTCTAACTATATCAATAAATAATGGCAATCTTAATACATTTATTTAAATTAATGCCTGATCCTACTAATATATTAAACGTATGGATTAGGGCAGCGGTTCTCAATCTTTTTTGGTGACGGAACCCTTTTGGAAAGCGAAATACTTGACGGAACCCTATAATAAAACAATAGTTTTTAAAAGTGTATTCTTTATTAATAAGCATAATAAAAGTACAATGTAACAGTTAGTTATTACTTACTTACATAACAAGTATAATAATAGAAGTTATTAAAAAAGAAAAAAAATCTAATGGGAGGTATGAAACTGTTTTTTATTTTTCATCAATTGGTTGATATCAGGTTTGATAGAGGACAGTTGAAGTCTCATATCAGGTTCGGCGTCCAGTCTATTGCGGTATTTTGTTTTCGTAGCTGCATAGGTTGAGAATCCTGTTTCGCACAAATATGTTGTTGGGAACGGGAGAAGAATATTCAGAGCCATTTTGGCAAGCATTGGAGATTCATCACGAATTCTGCACCAAAAATCGTTGAGAGGCGTCGTTTTGAACAGTACCTCCATACTTGTGTCTGATGACATATCTAAAAGAGATTCATATATCTCGTTTGACATACTTTCGGGCTTTTGTAAGTTGGGTAAAAAAGGATTATGAATCCATGAATTCAGTTTCATTTTTGTATTTTGTTCTTCGGGAAAATACTTCTCAAAAGATGCGCGCATCGAAGTGAGATATTTGACCAATTCCTCAAATACATCATCTTGAAACATTTCTGAATCGTTATCGCTAACAAACTCATTGAGTGAGGTAAAGCTTTCTATTTCTCTCTTTCCAACGCAAATAATCCAAAAATCTAATTTTCTTTTGAAGGCAGTTATTTTATCACAGGCCTGGAACACTGTTGTCTGTTTACCTTGCAATGATACATTTAATTCGTTCAGTTTTTGAAAGATATCCGCCATAAAAGACAGTCGGAACAACCAAGTTTTATCATACAAACGGTCTTTCAAATTAAAAGCAGTATCTGAAAGAAACATTTGTAACTCGGCTCTAAGTTCAAATAGCCTTGTTAAAGTTTTACCCCTAGACAGCCATCGCACTTCTGTATGGAGCAGCAGTGTTTTATGTTTGCTGCCATAATCTTCACACAATAATGAGAACAATCGGGATTGTAGTGGTCGTGTTTTGATAAAATTAATTATTTTTACCGCTTCTTCCATAACTAATTTTAGATTTGACGGCATTTGCTTCATCGCAAGTGCTTGTCTATGCAGGATACAATGGCTGGAACTACAATTAGGCGCTTTATTTTTTATTCGTGACACTAGTCCTGCTGTAATACCCGTCATCGCCTTGGCCCCATCTGTACAAATGTCAATGCAATTGTTCCAACTGAGATTATTTTCCCCAAAAAATATATTTATTTTATTAAAAATTTCTTCTCCGGTAGTTTTTGTGGGCAGCGGTGAACACATAAGCATATCTTCTTCCAAAGAACTTTCATATGGATATCTCACGATAACCAGCAAGATAGCCAGACCAGCGACATCAGTAGACTCATCTATTTGCAAGACGAATCGTGTTTCTTGTAGACGTGTAACTAATTCTTGTTTGACGTAGCTTGCCAGATCATGAATTCGCCGTGAAACAGTATCGTTTGATAGCGGCACAGTAGAAACATGCTTTGCAGATTTTTCATCGAGCATACATTTTGTTATGTCTAACACACATGGTTTTATTAAATTCTCAGCGATAGTGTGCGCTTCACCTGCTTGTGCAATGCGATAGCTAACTAAATATGATGCCTCTGTGGCCTTTTCATTGATAGTTTGGGTTACATGCATCATAGTTTTTTGACTTTCCAATAACTGTTCTTTTTTACGTACAAAAAATTCTTTATTTTTGTCTTTAGACTCGGGGTGTACAGTTTCTAAATGCCGGCGCAACTTGGCAGGTGCCATGGAACTATTAGGAAGCAGTTTACTACATAACATGCAGAGAGGTGAGCCGTTGGAATCAACAAATCCGAAATTGATATATGATTCATCATACTTCCTTTTTTTCGCCTTTGAAACCGTGGAACTTGACGTCGTTGCATAATCGTCTGGATCGGTAATTGCTGTATACTCCGCGCGATCTGATTTTGAACATTCGGCTTCGTTAGAAGATGTTGTTGCAACACGTTTAACGCCTGTAAGCCAACGTTCCATTCTTCTTTATTAATAATGTTACATGTCAGGATGGTGGGGTCAAAATAACGCACGATCGTTACTGCGTAAAAGAGTTTAGTCCAAAGAAGAAATGTACAATCAGAATACAGCAGTAGAACACTAAACACTTTGTTTCTAGCAAGTAGGTACTAATCACTCCGAACACTAATCGTCGACTAACTAAGCGTCGAGGCGCGATCGCCGCTTTTATAGTCCTAGCCAGATCTCGAACATTCTCAAAAATACTCGAGTCGGCGCCTTTGATAAATAACAAGCCGAAATAAAAATAGAAATACAAAAAATGCTGTGTAAACAATTTCGACTTTACGTTTTAAAATTAGAGCCGAAAGTAGCTTGTTTACAATTATTGTTAATCTCAGGGGCGGCTTTTATCAAAGGGACTCGCGCGCTTTTATCAAAGGGACTCGCGCTCACAAGTAGATATCCGCGGTGGCGGCATAGTAAAATTGTACGAGGTGACTAAGGTCGGCTGCGCCTCGTGAATCGTGATACGCCGCGTCAGAACGGTCGACCAGAGAGAGGTGTTTGGAATTTTTTCTAAATTCTTGCGGAACCCCTACAGGGATGTCGCGGAACCCTAGGGTTCCGCGGAACACACTTAGAGAATGGCGGGATTAGGGTGTCCCTTATATGACAAAAAAAATTTTTTTTTCGAATTTCGAAATGCATACCCTCTATAATTTTTACTAATGCTATAAGATACTTAAATATAAAATTTTATCAATCTAGCATAATTGCAACCAGTGCCGACCGAGCTTCAAAGTTTAGTAAAAAACGTGTTTTGTCCTAAAATTTCAGTCTAGCAGACTAATTTCACTATAAATGCAATGAATTAAGTGAATAAAATTAAATAATAAATTAGATGAACATTAATCTTTAATTAAAAACATAAAGAAATAAGAATCATTCAGGGTAACTTCTTTTTAGAGTAGTTTTTTTACAGTCTGGATACAATTTTAGATGTTCCTGGACACAGCGCAGCAAGAACTGTTTTTGTTCTTCTTCAGCCGTGATAAGTCCGTTAAAATCTTGCATTAATTTAACAGCCCTTTCAGCAGTATCATTTACAACTCTCAAATAACTTATTCTTCTTTTAGCCTCCAGAAAAGCAGCATTGTTATTCCAAGAAGATACATCTTCCTTTAGAAAACTGTCGTCGATCTGCAGTCGTGATAAAAATTGTTTGCTCTTTTCCGATACGAAATCATCCAGTGCTTTGTCTAAAAAAAAAGAAAAATAAGTTAAATAACAAATAAAAATCAACAACAATTTTGAAAATAAATAAATAAGTATTGGACATTGAAATTGAAATCCAACAAAAAGTCAATTTAACTTACCAAACAACTTTTGAGTCAGTTCTTCCTTCGACGGGTCATAGCGTTTGCTAAAATCCGAGATTTTGTCCCTGTTGAAGTTGGCAATCATCTTCTTCTTAGTTTGGTTGTCAACTTCATCATCAAATAGTGATAGAATGACTGTCTCTTCACATAAATACCACAAGTGATGGCTGAACTTGCTTATAGAAGCTTTAGAAATTGTTGCGTCAACTTTTTCATACTCTTTTAACATCTTCAAGAAGCGCAAATCTTGATTAGGTGCTTTGGTCGCCACTGTACATTACACTGTACATACAAGCAAACATCTTGTAGAGCCTTTTTGTCCTTCGCAGTTACTCTGCATTGTGACTGAAGTAAACATATTTTTAAAGAATAGATCGCTCTCGCCATCCAGCGTGCCTGATGTATAGCTCCGGGGGGCCTTAGTTTTAATTTTTCCTCTGTGTCTCCTCCTAAAAATATTACGCACAGTTCGACCAATTCGCGGTAATCATCTCTTACAAAACCTTTATCTAATTCTGCCTTATAAAATAGTAACAACGCTTGAATGTCTGTCTCGGCAACCCGTGCTTTTACGAAATTAAGAGATGGTTCAATTTTAGTACAATCAATGTTTTTCCAATTTTCTTGGAACTTTTTGAACATCGGAATATCTGGGCTACTAGTAATTTGCTTAATCTTGGTTTCAAAGACAGCTTTTAGGACCAATTCATAAACATGATGACGACAGGCGAAAAGCAACAATTCTCTTCCTAAAGTTTGCTCCAAAATAGCACAAGCTCCATTGAAACGGCCCATATTGGAAGCTGTTGTGTCGCAGCACATTATTTGCACTTTATCATAAAGGTTCCAGTCAAAGAGAGCTGCTGATACAGCCTTCGCTTGATGTTTTCCAGAAGAACTTTCTAGTTTCGGCACTGCAAGAAGCTGCTCTCTATCGTCAAATGAAGCTATAACTGGAAAGCGTTCTTCTTTTGAACTCCGTACATCCAACCCCGGTAATAGTTTTCCATCCCAATGGACTGTGACTATGTCGGGTACATTGTTTTGGAAGTTAGATTTTATTGCTTCTGCCCTTGATTTTCTAGTTTCAGTACGAATTCGCAGAATCGAGGATTTGTTAATACAGAAATCATCGCTGCTCAGACCAAGCGCTTCTACCACCGCATTAAGAATGTAAACGGTATCTATAATGCTTAACTGGCATCGATCTAAAGCTGCAACTAGTTTAGGTGTTATAAGATTCTTTCTACCTCTTTTTGAACTTTGTTCATGGCAGGGAACGTCCGGCAAGCTGAGTTCAGAATTCAAGATCTGTTCTTCGTCTGAATCTTCTACACTGTCTAAGTTATTTGTGGTGGAAGTAGATGCAACAGCTAGTGATTCTCTTTGTCTTACAATCCTTTCCTCTTCTTCCAATCGTCGTTGTCTAGATCTTTGTTCTTTTTCCGCCAATTTTTTATCTACACCACCTAAGCATCCCGGTCGACCTGGCTCTCTCTGTTTCATTAAAAATAATTTATCTTCCTCTATTTTCATTCTCTCAAAAGCATCAGCATGTGCAATATCAAACAAATTATCAAGATTAATTATAAAATTGTTCTCACGACTCTTAAACGTAATCTGAGTTTTCTTACAATTTTTTTGCAACTCTCTCCAAACATGATATAAATCAATAAGTTTCTTCACGCAGTTAGGAAATGCCCTTATTGAAATTCTTGCTTTTTCCCAATATATGATGCACTCCCTAATCACAAGATTTGCACTTTCACTAACAGTCAATTTAACCTCACGAATATTGTAAAATAGGACTGAGAGAACTTGTCGATTAGATGGTAATTTTGCACCATTTATTTGGTAGCTAGTCAATCCGATAAGAAAAATATTTTGTTTATCTCTCCGTAATTCCACCGACATGTTTACGCACTAAACAATGAAGCACTAATAGTCTCAAAAATCACGTACGAAATGGCAAATAAAACATGTCGTAACAGGTCACTGGGCAGTACTTAAGCAACTTGTATCGACAAGTTTAAATAGCAAGTCGGCACGGGTTATCGCTTATACATCGAACTAATATTTTTTTCTAGACAATATAGGGTTATAACGAAACTTTTAAGAAGGTATGCGTAAAAAAATATCGAACTTGAAATTTAAGGGACACCCTAGTATGGATGTATGGGTAATTGTTACTCTTTCACATAAAGCTGCTGTACGTATTTTGATGAAACTTTATAGTAATATAGCTTATACATTAGAATAACACACAGGTTATTATTTACCACGATCGCCGACATACACGAGGACGGAGCCGCAAAGGTTGGTAACTAATATTATTTGTTGTCTAATGATAAAGTCTATTAATTCGTTAATTACATGAGATTATAAATAATGAGTGTGGGCATTTTAATTGTGATTCATTTTTTAACGATGTCTAGTGTTTCGGCAGGAATGCGTATAGAAAACAGAGCTATCAAAGGGTTTAATTTTGTTTTTCCATAAAAGTAAATGAAATTTATAAATGTTAAATTACGAATATATTTTTTTTAGTTACTATAATTTTACATTTTTACTTCGTTATGTTTTGATGAGTTTAACGAGTGAGCAAAATTTCAGTGCCCTAAGATACGATTATGACTATGAGGGTGTCGTAAGAGGCGACTAAGGGAACAAAGTACGCACGTCACTACAAAGAGAAGGAAAACTTGGAAAAATCCTATTCGGACCCGTCTGACCAGCGTGGTATAGTAGGCCTTAACTTTCTTGCTAAGCAGTGGTCCTATGTTCAACAGGGGACTTTTAGGGCCCCCGCGCACTGGGCAGCCTGGCTGCGCAGCCAGGCTGCGGCAGCCAGTAAAACATATGACGTTGTATAGGAGCCCGCGCACTAGGCAACCACGAATTCCCGGCTGCGGCAGCCAATACAACGCGCTTGTTTGCACGGCAGCCGGCTGGCTGCGCGCAGCCAGAACGTGTGTAGGCGAATGTATGTGGCTGCGGTCAGTCTCCGCGCACTAGTTGTAGCAGCCAGACGTATTTTGCGTTCCGAACTTTGATAAGATGACTTTCGATACAGAGAAATTTATTCGGGAAATTGAAAGCCGTAAAGCAATTTGGGATATAACATCAGAAGAATACAGTGATCGGGATTTAAAGAAAAGAAGATGGGAAGAAATCACGAACAAAATGTGCTCGGAAAATTTATCAGAAAATGAAAAAAATGAATTTGGTAAGCATGTATTTTTATTTATTTATTTATTTTTATTTATTTATTATCTGGATTATACAGGGTGATTCTGCAACACCAATCAATATTTTTGTAAGGTATCGCAGAATAACTCTGTATTAGTTATTGTTCTTTTTTGTACTTAACTAGGTATTTTCACTTCAATGTTTTATTTAGATAAATAGGTAGGCACTATTCTTATGCGTATCTGTTTTGCCATTCTAACGGATTTGCATTAATAAAATAATCCGCAAATAAATCCCTATAAGATGCTGATGATCGGCTGCCTCTATTTGTGGGTCCACCGGTTATTTCCAGTTCTGGTGGAACGTACAGTGTGTCTTGAAATCTATACCCGTCTCTTTCGCGCACGTAGTTATGTAAGACACAGCAAGCTTGTACTATGGCAATTGCAAGTTCCTGTCGGACATCTAGTGGACGGTGAAAAATTCTCCATTTGTTGGCTAAAATCCCAAATGTGCATTCTATGTACCGCCTTGCCCGAGACAGTCTATAGTTGAAGATTCTTTTCTCCGCTGTTAAACTCCTACCTCCATAAGGTCTCATTAAATTTTCACATAAGCCAAATGCCTCATCCCCCACTATGACGTATGGCATCGGTACTCCATTATTTGATATGGGGTGCTTCTCCGGGATTTGTATATCTTTGTTGACAAGTTTTTGATACAAAATGGATTCTTTATATATAGATGAGTCGCTACATTTTCCATAAGCCCCAACATCTATATATGTGAACTTGTAATCTGCATCGCATACAGCAAGTAAAACGATGGAAAAATAATTTTTATAATTATAGTACAGTGATCCTGAATCGCTGGGTTTTATCACTCTTATATGCTTTCCATCGATGGCACCAACGCAATTGGGATAGTTTGCATTTTCATTGAAACCTTTTGCTATTTCAAGCCACCTCTCTTCATTTAATTCTGGAAACGATGACTGTCTCATATTCTCCCAAATCGCCATGCAAACTTTATATATGATATCTCGGACAGTTGTATGTCCAATCCGATAATTATGACTCAATTCCATTAGAGAACATCCTGTAGCAAGATATCTGTAACAAAGAACAAATATAATTTTCAGGTAAATCTCTACAGAGCAAGTGGAAGAACATCAGGACTAGTTACAGCAGAGAAGTAAAACGCAGAGCTGGTGTTAAAAGTGGATCAGCAGCTTCGCGCAAGAGTCCATACGTATATTTCGAACAACTTCATTTTCTTCGGCCCACCGTACTAATGAATGAAACTCAAAATAGCATGGATGAAACACGCACTGCTGAAACCAACGTTAACAGCGGTAGTACTCAAGGTGAACGACCTGTTTCCAAAAAGAAGAAGACAAGTGACAACGATAATTTGGTGCAGGTATTAAGGGAAAGTATTGTAATGAGAGAAGAGCGTGAAAGAGAGCAAGAGTCTGATTCAGATAGACTATTTATGCTTTCACTTCTAGATGATTTTAAAAACATCCCGAGACATCGTAAGCTTTCTACAAAAATGGAGTTAATTGAAGTTATAAAAAGAGCTCAGATGGAAACTCACAATTCCGAATTTAGTCCGTTTCGCCAACGTTATGTTGATTATGAACCAGGGACTTCGGCCGCCAGATCATATAGACCACAAACATCGTTCAGTGGACAATTTCGCCAAGGTCAAGGATACTCAACTGAATATGGACCGGAAACCACAAGCAGTGGGCAGTATCGCTATGGATACTCGACACACTCGAATTATAGACCAGAAGCCTCGACCACTGAAAGCCGCCGTGGGTATTCTACGGCTGTTCCAGACAGGCAAGACAATACTGTTTATACTGATGCGTTATCACCAACTGACACAAATGCAACAGATATGTCTCAGGGTTCTGAATTACTAGAATTATTTACTACACAGGACAACTTGAACTAGGTAATTCATTACCATACATGTAAGAAATAAATAATAAATGTTATGACTAATTAACAATATCTTTCATTTTCGTACTCACCTCAAAGTTATCACCAGTTTTTCTTCAGGACTTATACAAGCTCGCATAGGAGTATCAATGCCCTTGATTGAATTTCGTATTTTTTCCAAAAGGTTATCAAACGATTGCACTGACATCCTCGTGTAGTTAAAAAACCGGTCTGGGAATGCGCGAACATCTTTGAAATGGGTTTGGAATAAGCCTTTTGAATGTCTTTCTAGAAAAAGAGGATGAATCCAGTGTCTTTTCTTTGTTTTGCGTTTTTTACGAGATAGGTAAGCAATAATTATAAGTTCTTCCACGTCCATATCGCTCGACGGAAGGATCTAGACTAGTCGTTGATTGGCTGCTATAACTGGCTGCGCAAATATTCTGGTTGCTGCAGCCTGGCTGCGCAGCCAGGCTGCCCAGTGCGCGGGGGCCCTTAAAGTTGTTGATGTGAGGTACACTATTTGATCAACGCAACTTCGTCTGTGACTCTCAAAAGTACTTAATCACGCGTTTTTGTTATACTTTTCATTGATGTTCGGGTCCTATTAGTCGTAGCATTATATAACTTATTATATTCTTCTTTGATAAATGGGCTATCTACGTTTAAAGTAGTTTTGAATTCGAATCAGTAGTTTCTCAGATTAACGCGTTCAACCAAATTAATAAACTCTATAAGACATTTAAATGCGTATATTTTTACCTGTTTCTTTATCTTTGTAAACAGCCTAAATTGCTAAAATCGTCGTAATTTAATACGAGTGAAGGGGACTTACTGATACTGGTCTCGAACAGGTTCAACCTCTTCCTACAGTGCAATAATAAATTATACAAATAAATTTAGCATGCTTAAACTATGTATATTTTTCCTTAATATTGTAAATTATCTTATGTTGTGCATATACAAGAATTTATTTGTTTTAACGTATACGAATTGTAGACTAAGTGATTTCAAGGTACAAGTCGAATGGGCGCTGCGCTTATCCAGAGGCTATGCCGACCAAAAGTGAAGGAATCGTGGCGGCCTGATCGCGTTTTAAGCGAAGTGACCGCTTCATGCATATTCATACATTCGGCCAGACATCAAGAAATGTTGCTACGCGTTGTTTATCATATAGAAACATTGTGATGTTGTTGAAAATATTGTTTGCTTTGAATAAGCCTTGGTTTGGTTTTTTTCCAACTTATTTATGTTTATCTGCCATCTTTACTGTCATTATAGATAAAGCTATTGTGAGAGAGGCTAACTTATAATACTAATATTATTATATCTATTGGATAAAGACATTGAATGCAACAAAATAATAAATCAACCATGCGCCATAAAAAAATAAATCAAATATCAATCCATCTTAAATAACTGCGAAAATTAATTATACATGCATGACGATTGAACACCTGCATATACCGATGTCAAACAGTGGTTTTTTAGAACTTTGAATAGATTAGCAGTAAATACATTATTATCGACTTTTTTTATTCTGGGATGACCAAAGTGGCTCTACTCTGCCTGATAGGACGCAGGAATAAAATCCAAGACTGGTGGTCGCCATACTGCATTGTGTGCATTTAATGAGTATGAAGGCCCAGGCTGTGGCGGCCTAGTGAGATGCTTTTTCTCGCCCCTCGGAATCATAGTGAGAGGGAAACACGTGCGCTGATAGTGAATTTTAGGTTTTAACTGATTTGCACAGGAAGGAAAAGACAACCTTTTGGTTTGAGAGCGTATGTCTACCATTCTAAAACGGGGGCTTCCAAGGTCAGCATGAACATTGTTACTCAACATTTATTCCCACATAAGTTTTTTAAATGCACCCATGGCGGGAGGGGAAATTAGCACTTTTAATCATGAGATTTATCTGCTCGTTTAACCCTTTGACGTAAAATAATATTTGCTTAACATCAGACAACATTGAACATCTGCCGGTGATAACGCAAAAATACCATATTTGATACGGAATATATCTCACAGATAGAAATAATATTAAAGCTTCTACAGATCGGTCTTAGAGTAACGTAATTTTAATTACTAGATCTGCTATTAATCCTTCAGAATCTTTATAGTCGACAAACTCGTATAAGCGTATATTTTATAAACACAATAGGCTAGATGACACCTTAGTCAAATTAGTTACTTTTTATCATCTGTCAAAACGACAATTTTGTATGAAAAATGTACTAAATAACAAATTGTGACGTCACTGTTTTAGACTACTCAATTGAACAATATATTTCACTGTATATTTGATTAAAATTCGTAATAATAATAAAAAGCTATGTTAATTGTATTTGCCGAGATGTTTCGCGATATTAGTTTTAATGAAGCGGACATTGGTATTTATTTACGTTACAGTCATCTACCCAATTGTTACGTGATAACGATCTATGAGTGTCTGCCGTTTTATGTCTTCTAATAAGCAGAATAGCTTAGTGCGTAAAAACTATACTTACTTAAATCTTGCTTTATATGTATGATAAAATTCAATACGTTTTTCGCATAAAATGCTATTTTACGTCCTGCAAGTCAATATTACTTGTCTATATTAGTCGAACGTAGAAAAATGCATTTTTTATAACTAAAACTATTTTTTTTATATTTGCCACGAAACAAAAGTCTATGTAATGACAGCTCAAGTAACACTGGACAACGAAATAATGCAAAATATTCATTAGGATTAGAATGAAGTGCTTAAGTTTGAACGGGTAGGATTGGGTCAGTAACATATAGGAAGTAAATAGCAAGTACATATTTTTTTTTATTTTATTATTTTATTGAAATTCGTATTAATCGAATTCATGTTTTTTTCTGGTAGTGAATGTGTTGTGAATTCGACATTGGTTCACCGAACGTTGCGAAAGGCATTTGAAATGCACAGATACCTTAATTTGTAACGTAGTTAGTGTATTTTTACAGTTTATTTTCATATTGTAAGCATACAAGAAGTATTTTATTAATTAATATTTGTAAGATATATGTATCTCATTGTGCCCGTCACGGATAATCAATACTCAACCATGTTTGAGGAAGTTTGCGTCTTCAAAGAATATAACTATTAATAATTTATTAACTGCCTCGATGGTGCAGCTGTAGTGAATGCGACTGCTGTGTTAGAGGTCTCGGGTTCGATTTCCGGGTTGGACCAAATGTTTGTGTGATCTACAAATATTTGTTTCGAAGTTTGGTTTCGAAACAAAAAGTGTTTAAGTATTTTATCAGTCAGTCTAGATATTATAGCACAAGCTCTGCTTAGTTTGAAACTAGATGACGTTGTGTGTCAAATGTCCGAAATCTTTATTTATTTATTTATTATTAACTGATTTCAAAAAAGAAAAAAGGTAGTTGGCTCGATATGACCCACTCTCACACCTCTCGTAGTGGATTTAGTATATCTACCATAAACCTATTAAACACTAATTTTTTTTCTGTAATAAGCCTTTTTCTTTTAATTGGAAGTTCATAACATCATAACAATAATAAGTCTACACACAATTCTTTGTCCTGTGTGGAATCGAACCTGCATCTTCTGACAGTCAAACTCGGCTTGTCAAATATTTTATCACATAATCAGTATACAAGTGCTATTATATACGCATTGTTTTTTAAATTATGTGCAAAAAGTAACAGTCGGTCATTAATAGGGGTGGGAATAAAGCGATAAATTCTATTTAACATTCTAATTAAGTTCAATATACAGTTTAAAAAAAATAATAGTTCATAACATTTTAATTGATAATTGATTTAACTTTTATCCGTGTAGTAACGAACTAAGAATACGGTATGTCTATTTATCTCAGCTGGCAAAGAGAAAGAAAACGTTAACATTTACTCTTTTTTTTACGTGTGGCAACCCCCATATACCGTCACCGGAGTTTGCAGCGGGGTGGTATACCGGAAGCAGACCCACTAAAACCACACGATGTGTCACTCTGCGTCTGGAACAGGTGGGATTCAGAAATTGCTGTTATTAAGTCATCCGCACCCATCCCAGCGCCTGCCCGCTGTTGCGGGCACCACTTTTGGGTGAATTCTGTATTTAGACGACGCATAGCTGCGCCGCCCAGGTGTAACAAATCTTTTTTTACGTGTGGGAGCCCCCTCGGGCCGTCACCCCACCGGGGTTTACGGCGGTTGGAATCGGACCGACTAAAACCACACGGTGTGCCTGAGATTGGAGGGATCTAGAAACAGCTACTATTAGGACATCCAGATCCCTCCTAGCGCCTGCCCGCCACCACGGGCACCATATGTGGAACAAACCTAAACCAACCCGTTAGGTCAGCGTGGTAAAGTAAGAAAATACTTCCTTTCTAATTACACCTAACGCCTATACTCAATGATGGTACTATTAAAGTCTGTAGATGTGATTAATTTAACATCCTCCCAGTATATAATTCTGAGTAATCTTCTCAATGTGATAATAAATTACTTAATAACAGTTATGTCTGCTATGGAAAATTTTATAATATTGCGCATAAATAAATGATAACATATTAAAATTACGAGACGACCAGTTATGTGGTTACGTCAAGAAGTTGTTTATTTACCTATAATTTATCAAGAAAATCTAAGCCTAAGTTATATGATGTGTACTGTTTCTGTGTATTTATGTGTGTATGTGTATAATTAATGAACTGCATTCTTTATGCAATTACGTTAAATTATATATTTTTCTTTTACAAGACGATAGTATAAGATGTTATCCATAAACTATGTCATACGAACTTCATGATTTTATGGTTTTGGAGCACTTTTGGACTTTAACAATATTTTTTCATGGTACAGAGAGATTTTTATGACAGACTAGCTGACGTGTTACCCGATGGCGAGCGACTACTGCCTTTCAAGGGCACCTGAAGACATACTGAAGAAAAAATGGCAATTTCTACACCTTTTCATTAGTTTGTAATTTTTTCTTAAAAAAGAAATTTTATTAAATAAATAAATAATTTGTACATTTAACACACTCACCAACGTCATCTACTTTCAAACTAAGCAGAGCTTGTGCTATGATAACTAGACTGGCTGATAGAATACTTATTTCCTTTTTTTGTAAATACTTCTAGGCCGCCTTGGCATGAGTCGCCATACTGCACTGTCTTCATTCACAGTGAGTATGGCGACCACCGCTCTTGGATTCTATTCATGCTTTTCCATTAGGCAGAATATAGTCACTTTGGTAGGTTGCTATAAAAAAAGTTAAAAAATACATACATATCATGGAAAATACCCAAACTTCGAAACAAATATTTGTAGATTATACAAACATTTGGTCCGACCCGGTAGTCGAACCCGAGACCACAAGCACAGCAGCCACATTCACTACAGCTGCACCACCGAGGCAGTTAATTTAATTTTACTTAATGAATAATTAATTACTTAATAACATCAAACTAGCACTATGAAGTATTATTTGTAATTTAGTTCTAAACCGTTATATATTTTCAAATCTACTAGATAGCAGAGCCACACTGATTTCAGCACAAGTGGGTCGGCTCGACCGGGGCAGTACTACCCTCCCACAGAAGACCAACCTAAAGCGCCAGCATCCGTGTTGTCGTGTTTCGTTGGTGAGTGTGAGACCAGAGGCCCATTGATGCAGGGATGACAGTTATCGTGGTAACTGTGTAAGCCTTACACTGCCACGATGACTGTCATGCCTTTTACGTTCCGAAATGGAGTGTGAAAAAGCATCTCACTAGGCCGCCATAGTGTGGATCACCATACTGCGGTGTCTGCATTTGCAATTAGTATGGTGACCACAGCTCTTGGATACTATTCATGCTTTCCATCAGGCAGAGTAGAGTTCCTTTGGCAGGCTCTGAATATAGAAAGAAAAAAAAATCGTATTTTAACTACAGATTCGCAAGTGTGTTGCCACCTTTTGATTCTCTCCTCTTTGATTCTCCTACCGCAGTATTACATAGGGAGGGAGAAAGAAGAAAGATATTCATCAGTAATTTGTTTACCAGTGGAGGAATAATGTGTTATCCATAATTCAGGTTTGTTTCCTCGGAGAGGTAGACAGATTCATATTAAACACCCATTTTCGCCAGTGTTTGGTCTCACATGTATTGCCGCTAATCGGAATGTTTTGTTGTATGCCAGAGCCTTGTCCGTCAATCAGCAAGTGCACCATTTGCAGATGTAGTTGGCTCGGGACCTTAAGTTCTTCATGGGAACCCTAAGTACACAATGTTCGCAATACCCAATTATTTCGTCATAAATATAGTAGGCTTGTTATATGACCCACTTGTTTTGCGTTTTTACTTTTGTATTACTTGTATAAAGAAATAATCTCTAAAAATGACAACTTTCAAAATAATAACGTTATTGTGATGTGTTTTTAATCTTTGCGATTTATGCAATACACGTGTTAGATACTAGCTGGTACGCGCAACTTCGTGTGCGTCTCTGTAAAGAATATATTTACCTCGTTTTTGCGAAAAAAAAATCTTTTTGGGTAAAAAATAATAAAAATAAGCACGATACATATTTCGTTTGTAACAGGTATATAAATATAACGTTATGTAGTTTCTCGTACAATTATTAAACTAATTTAATGGCTAGATTAAGTAATAATTAATTAACTAAATTAATTGAAACAATATACATGTAACACCTTGAAATGACATACAATAATTATTTTATACAGTAATATATACTTACAATGCATTTCTAAAATAATAAGAGAGACACGAGTTTTTTTGGAGGAATTTACTGATGGAAGAGTTACTATTTTCTACCAATCATTCCCTAAGCATACTACAAAACTTCTTGAGTGACAGGTCATTAACACACTTGGGTATTATATTATAAATAAGTGAAATTCAACTAAATAGTTCGATTCTGGGTGTTGATATGTTTAATGAAAATTGTGTTGCTTTACTTTTGCTAAAATTAATTTTAGATTCAAAAAAGGAACGGTTATTTTTGACAAATTTTGAAATTTCATATGTCTAAATACAAGGAACAGTCAAAAGGTCTTTAAAGACATGTTTACAAAATGAAGTCCATTCCATGTTAAAAATTGGCAATGCAATCGCAGTAATTAAAAGTTATAGATACATCGTTATAACAATCTGGGTATATTTATGAGCTATAATATATTCCTGTAGATATTAATAGTCATGTTCTACTAATAATCAACAGCAAATAAACAACACCACTGATCCTAAATGAAGTCTTTTTAAGTAAGGTAATATATACTTAAGTTGAGTTTATTCAGGTCCTATAGAATATTCGTACTTAGTACTTGTAATTTTCTACCATTTTGCCTATCTATCACAATATGTGTGTTGCAAATAAGTATTTCTATTCCCATGTGGTTGCAAAACATGCCAAAGTGGATCACTAGCTCTTGCACGCCAATAATGAGTTTGTGTGAAGTAATCCTTTTCATATATTGTTGATATTAACAGTAGCCTATTTAATATCACAGATAAAATAGCTCTAATGTAGATCATTTGTAAACTACTAAAAAATGAAAAGCTAATATTTACTGTATTATAAAATTAATTAAAAAACACAGGATTTAACACGATGGTTTCGTCTTGCGATCATTGCTACTAGATCCTATTTGTTGAAACATCACAATGAACCTGATTTCGATATTATAGCCACTAAACAGACTTGAATTCCAAAGCTGATCATCACATCACATCCAAAGTAATCTCTTCTAAAGCATATTTCTCCATAAAATTCATTTAGATGTGACAAATTAGAAATAGATAAAAATTACTTTCAGGGTTTGTTCATATGAACAAACTAGTATAGTAATATAATAGTAATTAGAAATATATACCTAGTCTTGCCATAAATATTGTAATAAAGAAAAAAGAAAATTGTTAACTGCAAATAACATTTATTACTTTTACAGTGTGTCAGTTTAATACATAAATATAAAACAATTAAAAATATAAAAAGCTTATTCGAAGTGGTCTCCATTGGCTGCAATACAGTCCTTTAAACGATGAGGCCAGTTATCAATAGAAGCACGCACTCTTTCCATGGGAAAATTCTTCACTGCCAATCGTATAGATTGTTTTAGGGACTCCAAATTATCATGGCGTTTAGAGCAAGCTGTACTCTCTAAAACTGACCACAAATCATAATCCAGCGGATTAAGATCGGGACTAGACGACGGCCAGTCTTCAGCTCTGATGAAGTCCGAAACGTTCGATTCCAACCAAGACTGCGTGGACCGAGCTTTATGACCCGGCGCCGAGTCTTGCTGGAAGGACCATACTTGGTTATTGAACATGGTGATGTTAAGGGGCTTAACTACCTTCTCAAGAATGGTATCTTGATACACTTGTGCCGATGTTTTGATACCTTTTTCACAAAAATATGGCTCAGTCACTCCTTCATAGCTAACACCCCACCAAACCATCACTGAAGTCGGATAATGTCCACGTTGCACTCTGTCGACTAATTGGGAAGCTTCCTTAGAGCTTTGAGCATAAATACGGTCATTTTGTTTGTTAAAATGTTGCTCAATTGTAAAAATTTTCTCATCCGTAAACAAAATTTTTCTGTGACCTCCCTTTGCGTACCGCTTCAGTAGTTGTTTCGATTTTACCACCCTATTCTTCTTTAAATTATCAGTTAAGAAATGGCCAGTGCGTCTCTTATAGGCTGCAAGTCCTAAGTCATCTTTTAAAATACGCGACATGGTTCTAGGTGCTATCTTCATTTCCCGAGATAAAATCTTTTGCTTTCGGACAGGATTTCTTCGAATTCTTTCCCTTACTGCTTTGACCACCTTTTTCGTACGAACACTACGTGGACGGCCAGATCTTTTTCTGTCACAAACAGAGGAGGTCTCATTGTACCTATTAATAGCCCGGTACACAAACATTTTACTAATACCAAGTGTATGGAGAGTTTTAAAAATTGCATTTGGCTCCATACCTACTTTGTGTAATGCTATCACAGCGATTCGGTTCTCTTTATCACCCCACACCATTTTAATATCGCAAAATATTTTACAATGTATTGGCGCCAAAATGAGAAAACACAATGAACAATCGTATAAAAATGACAGATTCGAAATTCAAATGTAATATTTTTTTATAATTAAGTGTAACAGTATTTATGGCCAGACTAAGTATATTGCTTATAAATATATATATATATATATATATATATATATATATATGCAAGCAAACCTTTTCTTTGTACGTATGTGCGTGTGTATGTGTGTGTGTGTGTGTGTGTGTGTGTGTGTGTGTGTGTGTGTGTGTGTGTGTGGGTGTGTGTGTGATGTGTGTATGTGTGATGTGTTTATATGTGTGCGTGGATGTGTTAACGTATTGGATGTATTAAATTTTCAGTATCATCATACGACTGACGTAAGGGCCAATCTTTTATTATACGTTTACACTCACATCTACTCATGCCCACAATACACAAAACCGCGTTAATCCTACCATAAACGAACCGTCCCAGAAAACAGAAAAATCTCTGTCTAAAAGATGTTCTGTATGTAATGTTTGTTGGTATTTTGAAACGCCGAGTAGCAACCTGTTGAGAGCCGGGGGCAGATTGAAGGGATTTTGAGAGGTATAAGTGTTGTTTCAATGTTATCTCTAAGATAAACAGTTGACGGACAGTTAGGACCTCACAGTATTCATAAAGATCCTTGGATCATATCGACTATATTCCGCCAGGTTAATTAATATCAATATACAAAAGAAAAATCACTCCATTTTCATTTTTTTTTGTCGTTACTTCGTATGACGTTAGCTTATCTTTTAACTCCAAAGTACCTGATTGTATTTTTGAGGGACAGAACTCTAAAGCCCAGATAAATTCATTAGTATATACATTCGATTCTATGTAATATTGCCGTCAGACTATGCGTACTTGAACATAATTAAATATTATTATACAACACATCTGCATAACATGAATATGTAAAAGGACATTTATGTAAAACGACTTATTATGAAGATTCCTACACATCGAGATAAAAAAGTTAATTGCGTGTATCACAGCAATGAATAGTAGGTATTCTAGCCTACAATTAAATTGAACATATTATTGTCTAATAGATCTATTTATTATTAAATATATTTCCAGTCTGATGAAACCTAAAGCGGTGGGTTCTGTTTGTTGGCGTGGCGACGTGTCACCACTACGTGCTATGCGATAACATATGTAAGTGAAAACGCTACAGACAGACAGGGTTACCTTTGCATTTATAACATTAGTAGGCTCATTATAGTTACTTGAGAGAGTTCTTACTCTTATATGACTTAAATTTGGTAGAGATTATTTCATGCTTACTTAATAATGTCTTGTTTTGATATTTAATAAATAAACAAGCGCTTGACCTGAGGTTCAAGGATAACGTATAATGGTGTTTATTTTGTGTCCTCCAAATTTTCGTTCTATTCGTTAGTTCTTAGTCTAAATATCGTAGTGTGTAATTGGATTTATTTCCGGTGTATCTTGACATTCACTAGTACCAGACATTCACATAGAAAGATGCTTAATTATTTCATTAATTGAAATGATTCCGGTACACACATATTTGATTCATGAAAATTGATAATTTGATGTTACAATTCCTGAGCCATTTATAGTTTTATACATGACTAGTGGCCCGCCCCTGTTTCCTATAAACCGAGAGTAAATATACACTTACTCTCCTACGGCTTAAAGATAAGATACATATACATATATATTTCTTTTTGCAAAATGGACATAAGTTATTTCTTTTTGCAAATTATTTATCTCATCATCATCATCTCAGCCAAAAGACGTCCACTGCTGGACATAGGCCTCCTCCAAGGTTCTCCACAACAGCCGGTCCCATGCTGCCCGAATCCAGCAGCGTTCTGCGACCTTCACCAGGTCATCGGACTACCTTGTGGGGAGCCTACTAACGCTGCGTTTCCCAGTACGCGGTCGCCACTCCAGAACTTTATGGCCCCATCGGCCATGTGCCCCGTCCACTGCCACTTAAGTTTACTAATTTTACTGGCAATATCAGTGACCTTGGTTCATCTGCGGATCTCCTCATTCCTAATTCGATCATGCAAAAAAACTCCGAGCATTGCCCTCTCCATTGTTCTTTGGGTAACTTTGAGCCTTCTTATCAAGCTCATAGTGAGCGACCACGTCTCTGTGCCGTAAGTCATCACTGGCAACACACACTGATCAAAGACTTTTGTCTTGGGACACTGCGGTATTTGTGATGAGAAAACGTTACGTTGCTTCCAGTGCTGCGGTGAATAGTTTCGGAGATATTACATCTCCCTGTCTTACACCTCGCTGTAGTTTGATAGGTTTCGAGCTCTGATCTTGCTAACGGACTAATATACTGGCGTTTTAATATAAACACTTTAATACTTCGATGTACCGATAGTCAATTTGGGACCGCTGGGGAGACTATTTCAAATTATTATATATACTCGTATCTTACTTACAACATTTTATATTTTGCTCCATTAATCTACTTTTATTGTCAAAGTTATTATTTTTGCATTTTATCAAACCTTTTTATTTTTAAAGAGTTTCGATCATCATAATTTCTTAGGTTTTGACTTTTTGAAGTGAAACTCCTTTAGAATGGTTGTGATTTGAAACTCGATGAAACGAAAATGTGTCACGATAAAGAAACAAACACATACATGTATAGGGTTAAGTCAGCGTGTGAATGAGAGGCCGCCGTGGAGGCTCTCCAGCCGGTCATCGCCGAGTGCGCAGGGCGACCGCACGGGACCCTTTCCTTCCGACTGACGCAGATTCTTTCCGGGCACGGTTGCTTCGGGAAGTATCTGCACTCGGTCGCCAGGAGGGAATTGAGTCCCACCTGTTACCACTGCGACTGCAGTGAGGACTCCGCTCAGCACACGCTAGCGGTCTGTTTCGCCTGGGGATCCTCACTGCAGTTATTGGAGGAGATCTCTTGCTACCGGCCGTTATATGCTCCATGGTCGGTAGCGACAATTGTTTTACCGCGGTCGCCACCCTTTTGCTAAGACGTAATTTCGCTGAAGGAGGCGGCGGAGAGGGCCCGGGAGGACGATCTCCACTCGGACCTAATTCGCCGCCGGCGAACCGGGCGGCGGAGGAGCGCATACCAGCGCTTCATGCCGCCTTGAGTGTGGCCGCGGGTGGACGGGACGGGTTTTCCCCTCCATCCGTTACAACAGGCCAGCCGCGAGGAGGCGACGTCCACGTGCGCCAGAGTTTACTCGTAGATGGCGCCCGAGGCAGCGGGTAGGCGCTAGGAGGGATCTGGATGTCGTGATAGCAGCTGTTCCCGGTTCCTTCCTATATCAGGCGCAGATTGGCACACCGTGTGGTTTTAGTCGGTCCGATTCCGACACACCACCCCGCCGTAAACCCCGGTGGGATGTCGACCCGAGGGGGTTTCCACACGTTAAAAAAAAAAGCGTGAGAATGAGATAGTATACATTACAAAGTATTTTATATTTTCGATCTCCTCTTTGTGTGATGCTTCGTAGCGTCCGCGCTCTCGTCTACTAAGCACTGGCGTCCGCGCTCTCGTCTACTAAGCATTAACGTCCGCGCTCTCATCTGCTAAGAAGTGTCCATGCACCTTATGTAATGGGATATTTATATGTTACCGAGGTGCTCCTAGTCCGAGCGTTCTACGTGTATGTGATATGTAGCTACATTCCAAAAGTTTCACTTGAACCGTATGAGAATTGCACACATACACGGTTTTTTGTAGATATTAATATGGTTTTTATCAAATAAATATAGCTTATGGAGCTCAAGTACTATGATTTAGCATTCTAATAGTGAGAAATTCGTTGAAATCGGTTCACTAGTTTTTATGTTTATTTAATACCAAAAAAAATGCAAATCTTTCCTCTTTATAATAGATTATAATAGTATAAATATATTATAACTCTACTCATAGACAATATAAACAACAGAAAAAAAGCAAGTGTTTTGTTATTAATTGTAATCGACCTCTTTTTATTTGTAAACTATTTTATCATAATCACTGAATTACTTTACTGTATTCATTATCAAATATTAACGGCTTTAATAACCTGTGGCAGAGAGAAATATATATCTGGTTACTATTTCATTCTTTTACAGTGCTATCTAAGATATTGTCAAATAAGGTAGACTACAGATAAAAAAGGAAGCTTCCTCAATCAGCTCTTTATCAACTTCTTTTTTTTTAATGTAAGCTGCTTAACTGGAAGACGGCTGAAGTGATTCTAATTATATTTTTGGTTAAAAAGCTATATATGTACTTTTATAATCAGATCTTATAGAACTTTGTGGTATTCAGGATAAATCGAAGGAACTCTATGGCCAATCTTTAACGTTAAGGTATTTTTGTATAGCAACTCGTGTATCCGCTCATTGACAGCAGCTTTTTGTTAAAGTGAAAGTGTCAGTGAAGACCACAGTGGCGACCGGAACTACTCAATAGGGATTTCACGATTTCTCATTTTTATCTTCCTAAATTATAAGCTTTTGAGTGATGCAGACGAAGTTGTGCAGGTCAGGTAGTGTTTGTAACAATATTTATAGCTAGCTGCGCCACGTGGTATTACCCGTGGGATTTGTTACTTTTGTATCGGATATTATCCTATTTTTTTTCTAAAATAAAAGTAGCCTAAGTTACTCCTTATAACATCAGTTATAAGCCAGTGAAAGTTACGTCAAAACCAGTCCAGCTATTTCAGAGATTAGCCGGAACAAATAGACAGACAGACAAAAAATAAAAATTGTTTTTTTGATGCAAGTACTGTATACTTTCATATGCGTTTAGTAAAAAGTTGTTAATTTCAAATTACAAACAAACACTTCAATTTTATTTCATTGTACAGATTGTTATTATCAGGGCCACAAAAACTTTGTTAAAAAGTAACATATGTAAATATGTTGTTATTTAATAGAATTATGGTCTATTTATACAGTAATTAGCGAAATCCAAAGACAGGAAAATTATTTACAGCTTACAATAAATTTTTTAAAAAAGTTATTCAAGTAACGTTATGTCTGTCAGTTGTCTCACTTTTCATTTTTGGAACGACCCCTGTTGACCCCATGGGTGTCGTAAGAGGCGACTAATGAAGTAAATTTCGGAAGAGAGCATTACAAAGAGAAAGCAATCAATAATGGTATAGTAAGCCAAAATCTTCTTCTCAAAGAGTGGCTTATATCCAGCAGCTGACTATTATATGACTATCGTATTCACCATTCTAAAGTATATAAATGCCTTAATATTGAATCCATATGGTACATTTCATATATTAAATTAAAAAAAAAAATGTCCAAAAAATAAACATACAGTTCTATTCAACATATGAGCCGAAATTGCGATGTTAACCTTGCCATGTAAAGTTAATAATTTGATATAAACGAATGAATTCATTGAATATTCGTTATGACGCAGTGTTAAGGCTGAACATCAAATTATGTGCACAAGCATTAATCATAATATCATCGGCATATTATGACGGATGCTTGTCAACAGAATAAATACTGCTTGTTATACTTTTTTAAATATCGCTTTACATCATTCACATACAGTTTACCATAGATACACTCTAATTACCCGTGACATAAATGATCTATTTTCAAAATTGTATGAAATAGTGTTATTATTTTTTACTGAGTAAAAGTAAATGTTTTTTGTAAACCTTCGAAGTTTAAAAATATAAATATAGAAGTTTAACGTCGATGGTTCTGAACTTTTATTACTGTAGATTCCAGTCAAAAGATCGATGAACAGGTTCTTAATTCAAAACAGCTTAAAAAAAAATTGTCACTTACTTTTCAACACTTTTCCTTCAGGCGAGCAACGCTGCGCGCTTATTAAACAATCCACATAATTTCTGACTAGTCTTTTATTAGTGAAAAGGGCATCTACATCTAAATAATCGTATCTCTCTTCATATTTCGGCATATTGATCATATCGTTAATGTCTTGTCCCACCACGACGTACACAAAAACACAAAATAAAAACACTGCACGCATTTTTAATCTATGACTGAAAAATCTCTATCACGTCTGACGTTTGTTTGTTTCGTGCGCGTTTCTGCGGCGACATTCGTGCGCGCGCGCCGAGGTCGCGTCTTGTTGTGGTTCGCGTGTAGGAACCGCTTTTGTTTAATATAAGATGTGTTCGCGGCGCGGCGGTCAAGATGCTTTCTTTGCCACAAAAAAATGTGAGAAAACAATTTATATATTTTCTTTTATATCAGCATTAGAATAGGTGTTACAAATTTAACAGGGCCAACCGTAAGAGAATGCTTTGTTTTGGAATGTCGATTCATATATGTCAAACAACATTTTTTGCTGCTATTTTTGTTTAAAAAGCGTATAAAGAGTGAGTTACAGAATATAAAGTACGGACATATGTAATCATCATCATCATCATCAGCTTATCGTAGTCCACTGCTGGACCTTTCAATTTCTTGGTTCAATCCTCGGCTTCTCGCATTCAGCTCCTGCCAGCCATCTTACACAAATCATTATACCACCCGGCCTGTGGACATCCTACACTAGGTTTGCTAAGATGCGGTCTCCACTCAAGAACACGTTCACCCCAACGGTTGTCGGTTCTGCGGTTAATATCGCCAGTTCACCGTCACTTCAGTAAGTTAATCGTGTGAACTATGTCGATGACCTTGGTTCTGTACTAGATCATATCATTCCTAATACGATCCCGAAGAGAAACATACGTACACTTGTACTATCTTGAAGCTACCTCTCAGTGATCTTGACATTGTAGTACGCTACTCCATTCGATACACTGGACATTTCTTCAAAGCTGCTAGAAAGGAACTTATTTCCCAGAAACTCAACGCTACCTTGGGATTGTTGATATCCTTCATGGAAGTAAATAAGGTTGCCTGACTCGAGGGTTATGGTACCTTCCCCCTCTCTTCGTACTTCACATGGCCCTAGGATATGCCACCTTATCTTCACAATTTCTATCTTGAGTTGCACCAGATACGAGTCTGGCCGTAAAGTGTGTCCGTTAAACATCACCAGTGTCAGTCACCTGTGGTGGCCTCCCGTAGCCCGGCGATTCTTCGCCCCCCCTATCTCTTCGTTACTATAGACGCCACTATGACTGGGAATAGCTAAGGAGGAATGGAGGTCTTTGCCCATGATCATCACGCTGGGCAGGTGGGTTGGAGTTCGGAGGGCGTAGTTTGCTGCATCGGTGACGCTGCTGCTCGTCACCGGCCTGTTGCATTTAACTACACCTGTCGGGATGGATTGCCCACCATTGATAGGTCGTCAGACCCTCGTTCGTCGTTAAGCAGGATCATTGTGGCTATTGTCAGTTAATAAGGCGGATATAGTAAAAACAGTAACACTGACCTATATCGACATTTATATTCAATATACATTGACAAAATCGGTTGTAAGATTAGTCATGAATCAGTACAATTATATTTTTAAGGAAAAATACAAGTAAAAAGTTAATCAAGGAAATATATTATTTCCTTTAATTGTATATGTGGAGGAAGTGACATATCAAAATGCCATGAACTCATAGAATGTAATTTTAAACAAATGAGTAAGCGCTGTTCATTCTACAATCTTGATATCTCAAAAGTCAATTTGCCATATATGAATACATATGTATCCATATATTCTATATATAAATGGCAATTAGGCTATGATGCTGGAATGTGGGCAAAACTTTTCGCATCATACCATCCGAGGATATTTCGAGCTATGTTTGAAAAATCTTTAGGGCTTGCTTATGCGTGTGGAAAAATTATTTATCTTCTGGGTCAGGCCATAAAAAGTTAGTAAAAACAGGTAGTTAGAATAAATGTCTAGTTGAATAAATTTCATGACCGTGTCCGTTTAGTACACAATAATACTGGTGTACTAACGTATGTTTAAGTAGTCCTATTAATGTATTTAAATTATGTTACGAACCACCGGTCGGAAACAATGGCGCTTTCTCGTCTAAGCGTTTTGCAAAACGCTTACAACGCACTACTGTGATCTAGCGATAGGGAATATCATAAGATTGGATTCGTTCTTTGTGATGGGATGTCATTAAGTGTGTGGTAAAGAGCTTGTTCAATAAACTCATTATATAAGTTGTCTGTAGGTAACCATCGTTTTATATGTAGTTCTTAGAAAATAGCTCGTACAAACTTAACGTGTAAAAATATCTGTAAAAGGTTAACTTGCAGAAATAAATACCATTTATCATTTAAATCTAAACCGTTATGGTTTTCTCAAAAACATATTTTGTTTTACATTTTTAATTTTAATTTATTCATACATTTCTATATTTACATTTGAATGTGTGCATGTGCGAATCTGTATTTCTTTTATGGTATGGGGAATATAGATAGACTGACACGAATCGCCATTATCATCAACAATCTTTAACGTTCTACTACTGGACATAAATCTCTCCTTAGCAAAGAGGTTTTGGTTTCCACACTGGCCAGATGGATAAATAGGGGTGATAACACTTAGTATTCTTGATCCGTCACCGCACTACACCATAGACACTAGCAATTTGAGAGACATAAGTGTGTTGCCATGAGTGTTTCTTTGTCCCAAAACGCAGTTAGTGAGGGTTTTAGGTACCGTTTATGGGTCAAGTCGGCTCATAGAACTCATATCTCTAAAAGCTTTTTATAATCATACGGGTCTCCGAAAATTCATCTCGCACTTGACATTAAGAACAATTCATAAGCTTTAATGAGTTTATTGTACGTGACGAATTCGTAAAATAACATTAAGATGACACTTAGCACTTACACGTGAATGAGGAGTTCCGTTCTTTTTTCATTTAGAAAGTATCCGAGTGTTTACAGAAGTATTTATACAGCGCTTGTTTTTTCGTGTGAGCGACTTACTTTGACATTGTTGCGTTATAAGGACATGTGACAATTTTGACCTCATTATTGACTGACTTTGAAGTTTGTACAGATACAAGCATTCTTATTTGACCGGGTAAATTGGTTGGTGTAAATTTTTAAATGTTATTATTTGCTTTTTAAATTTACTAGAAAGTACCTACTCAATTCTTTACCTTTTTTTGTATTAGATGCAAAATTGTTACACCGTAATTGTAAATTTGTTACGGTATAAAATATATACAGGCGTCGTATAGAGGCACGCATCTAAAATCGAATTTCTTTAATACAGATGTGAATATTTAACTGCCTCGGTTGCGCAGCGGTAGTGAATGCTACTGCTGTGCTTGAAGTCTCGGGTTCGATTCCCGGGCCGGACTAGATGTATATATGATCTGCAAATATATGTTTCGAAGTTTGGGTGTTTTCTGTATATAATATGTAAGTATTTACAAAAAAAAAAGTATAAAAGTATTCTATCAGTTAGTCTAGTTATCATAGCACAAGCTCTGTTTTCTTGGAAACTAGATGACTTTGTGTGTCAAATGTCCGAAATATTTATTTATTTAATATTTTCAAAAGCTTACAGGCACTTCATCTGTCTCATGATGATATGATGTTGTATGTTTTAAATTCCATTTATTTTGCTTCTCTTGTAGCAAAAAATAACTTTCTAACTATCTGGTTTAACTCCGCGTAATGAGAGGCAGTTACGGTACTTATCAACATTCATCACGGTGAACGTTATTAATGCAGAAAGGAGGTTATATATCAAGCATCAATTCTTAACATTGTATTTTTATTCCTCTTCAAAAATTACTCTTAAACTCAAAATTTATTGCGAATATGCATTTTGTATCCTTAATTTTGTTTCGAGATTTTTGCTGAGGAATAAAAATAATGTTAAAGCCAATGTCCTCAAAAAAAGGTTTTTGAACTGTCATCACTGTGCACCCATCTGAGGCAGTTGTCAGCTAACGCCGGAATCCAAAGAGAAGATAATATAAAAATATTCACCATAGATGTGATGTGAAATACAGACACACATGAGAAATTACGGACTTCGTATTCAATTTTTAGAAATATTCGTTAACATACGCAAGTTTAAGGTTGGCCTATTTAAAAGAAATATAGGTATTATGACATACATTTAATTAAATCCAGACCTCAACTTCTCTATATTCAGCAGTGGACTATTAAAGACTTGATGTTATGTGATGATGTTGAGTATAGACCTAACTTTTGTTAAGTAAACTTTTGTTGCACAAATGACATATCTTGCTGATACATCACTTTAATCCGATTTATGTAAGTTTAGAATATGTCGTAAAATGTCTCCAAATATCGCTAGATATTCACAGTGTAAACAAGAACGACAAAACAGTCTCTAGCTCGGGATGACAATTAAAAAGATTTATTTATTATATTGTCTATGGGATAAGTTACAACTGTCAGACCAGAGACAAATACCTTAATTTAATCGCTAAATCGAAAAGAAACACAAACAGCAATTCAGGTTTTACGAGTTGTTTGTTATTGTTATTTTGGGAAAGGAAATTCGATATTCCTTAGCGGCTATTTTGTTTATTAATTTATTGATGGTTATACATTGATCTCAAAGTGAATATTGGTGTTTGATATGCACAGACAATGTTGTTTGAATTACAATAGCTGCTTATTTTAAACCAGTTAATATTGACGCTTTCTATTTCTAGCAAAGACAATTTAAATATGCAAATATTAGATATCCTTCATTCTTTATGTAAAAGCGAATGAAATTCAAAGAGAATTTAAGTTAGAACATGTACTTATCAAAATTGATTATTTACAAAAAAGTTATAAATAAATAAATATTTCGAACATTTGACACAACGTCATCTACGAGTAGTTTTAAACTAAGCAGAGTTTGTGCTATGATTACAAGACTGACTGATAGAATACTTATATACTTTTTTTGTAAATACACGCGTATTATACATAGAAGACACCCAAATTTCAAAACATATATTTGCAGATCATACAAACATTTGCTCCGACCCGGGAATTGAGCCGGAGACCTCAAGCACAGCAGTCGCATTCACTACCGCTGTGCCACAGCGGTAGTTAATTACTTGCAATTAGTTGGAGTTAGAATGGAAGAATGACCACCGTTTCGACGTTTGCACTCTTCTAAGCGAGCACCAAAATTTTCGAATACTCGTCGGCGAAGAGACCGCGAGATCACCGACATCTTGTCGCTGATTTTTCTTTAAGTTGACGTGACGTATTTGGTTTATTAATGTAGATACGATTCTTAAAATAACCCCATAAAAAGAAGTCTGCTGGGAATAGATCTGGACTTCTGGGTGGCCATAGACTGTCGCCTCGTTTGGAAATCAGTTTTTCCGGAAACATGTCTCTGACCATTGGCAGAGATTCATTGGATGTGTGACGAGTGGCTTCACTTGTTGAAACCGTGTGTTACGATTGTAGCCAACAAATTCCAGTAGTATCGGTCCCACGAACTTCCGTAACATGTTTGCGCGAGATGTTAGATTCAAATGTTAATGATGCCTTGACCCACCCTACATTATAGTGGTTTAAGAAAGTATTTCATTAGTTTTGAAAATAATCATAATAAGCTTAAATACTCTAAAGTCCATTAAATTTTAACATGTAATTACACAAATTTAATATTTTACTATTGAAACTATGGGGAAGAGGGAACATTACTTTACACCACACTCTGATCTGTCTTGGTCCAACCGCTGGCCGCCTTTAAGATCATTCGCCTCGATTTAAAAAAAAACAGTATTGTAAAATAGTATGCAAATTTATTTTATTTTAACTATAAATATTAAACACTATAAAAAGGTTTTGATCAGAAAACACAGCAAGTGAAAGTAACTATATACTTGTATAAAAAATTGATAGATTTTTTATTTGGAATAATTTTCAAACAAGCCCAAAATATATAATTTACTCTGGTAATCTCATCTGTTTTTTCGGAGAAGGTGATACCAAAGTACCGGAGGTATATTTTAAATGGTTTTTCTTTAATCATTTTGAAAAAAAAAGAAAATAGTTTAAGCAACAACGAGGTAGAAAGCCTCGATAACATAACTAAGGGTTATGAGTTAAGAATTAGCACTTAGTAATGTAGGTTAACAAAAGATCCATTTATACGTGACCCGTTTTATCATTAAAAGAAATATTTGTATCTATATGTATTTGTTATTGTCTACAGTAAAATTTGAGCTTTGGAACTGGTCGGCGCGGTTTCACTACATCATTAATCACATTGTTGGTTGGTAAGTAGTAGTTCAATAAAGGAAGAGTTATCACCATAGTTAAAATCACCTTATAACTATCTAGAAACAAGTCTTCCAATTGTAAAGAGGCATAAGAATACCAGGCTACATTAAAATACACGACCCACAATTCGCTCAGTATTTCACATGACCTCCTTTCTAACTTCCTTTTATATCATTATCTCGATTCTAATGTATTTACAAATACTTTAATCATATACAAGTATCTTCCATTAAAATAACTTAGACGGGGGAAAATTTATTAAGATATAATAGACGACTTCAAACCTTACTACTTGGTTACGTATTTAAAATGACCTAGTCGTAATGACATACGGAGCCGAGTCGTTGATACTCACCATTGGACGAGCCCACAAGTTTAAAGTAGCTCAGCGTGCGATGGAACGTGCCATGTCGGGTGTTTCTCTGTCTGATAAAATTCATAACAAGGTTGTTTAACAGAGAACTGGAGTAACTGACATCGTACGAAGATTCAGTACACTGAAGTGGAAGTGGGCCAGTCATGTCTTCAGACAAACCGATGGTCGCTGGAGCCGAAGTGTGCTAGAATGGAGATCACGATTGAGCAAACGTAGTGTACGTGATGGACTGACGACTTGAAGACGGTGGCTGACAGCGGATAGATACGGATTGACCAACACCGGGATGGTTGGCACTCCTTGGGGAGGCCTTCATTTAGCAGTGGATGGCGATAGGTTGATTTGATTAAAATGTATGTGCCACGGGGTTTTTTCACGTATTGATTGTTTTTTGTGGATTTTGAAATGAATGAACATTATGGAGGTCTTCAATTCTTGCAAAACCAAGAAATCTGTCTGACAATTACCAGCTTACCATGGGAGATACGTGTTTCGGCACAAGCAATCAGCTCGACCAAAATAATAATTTGATTTTTCTATGCCTCCCTCACACCTCCAACAATATGTATGTATTTTGTATTTATTGTGTAACCTATGTACTATCAGTTTATGTATATTAATGACATTTAATGTAGATGTAACTCTTTCTTAGCAAATTCTTATGTACTATGAGACAACTCAATACCGTGCACCTATCACGTCTTATTTATACTACCTGTATGTCGACTGGGAGAGAATGCGCCATGGCATTAAGTCCACCTTTGTACAAAAAATGCAAAAAGTTTTAAATAAATAAATTAAAAAAACACGACCCCAAAAAACCGGTGTTAAATTATTTTTTCGTTGCTTTACCGAGTTTCTGAGGTCAAACCTCTTCTCGTATTGATTTTGGGGAAGACTCAAATGGCGGTATCGCACTTGTGACTCGTGAGGTACAGGTTTCTAAGAACGGCTCTGATTACATATCATAAGATGTTACGGCTGTTCATTTGTCTTGTTTAACTTAAAAAGGCTAAGTATTATTTCGGTGTTACTACTTGTCAGAGAATAGAGGATGATATAATCTAATATTGAAGTATTCCTGCTGCATACTTATTTTGAGTTTATCGTTTATAAGTGCCATAGAGATTGCGAGATTTTTTTTGAGGAGTAAATGAAAAGGTTACTAATAACTATTCCTAATTTAAAACAGATAATACTTGGTAAATAACCAAGAATAACATTCACTAATTTACTTTTAACAAAATAGTAATTGATACAAATAGTATTGATTGATGATGATTTGACTGCCCCGTTGGTGCAGTGGTAGCGTATGCGACTGCTGTGCTTGAGTTCTCGAGTTCGTTTTCCGGGTCGAATTAAATGTTTGCATGATCTGCAAATATTTGTTTCGGAGTTTGGGTGTTTTCTATGTATAATATATACGTATTTACAAAAAAAAAGCATATATGTATTTATACCAGTTGTCTAGTACCCATAGTACAAGCTGTGCTTAGTTTGGGACTAGATGGCGTAGTGTGTCAAATGTCTGAAATACTTATTATTAATTCTTATTATGTGTTGATATACTCCTAGAAGATTTCGGCCACGACAGTCAATCTCAACGAAGACCCGTCAACTACACAAAGTTTATTATAGTGTACAGGTGTGCACGTACCCACATGTGTACTCTCTGTTTCGTCATTCTCGCAATCCGATGGGACGGCTAAACACGACCGGGGAGAGATCTGGTGCAGAACCGACGGCTTTACGTGCTCTTCAAGGCACGGGGGTCAAGACCCAAACGTCTAAACGCCGGGCTGTTATAAAGCATTTCTGTATAAATAAGAGTGTACCAAATCATTAGAAAGGGTCGATACATATAACTCTCATGAACCCCTCTATTTGTGGTTGGATATAGGCTTGTTAAACTAGTGATTCTGACTGCTAAGCCATTTAAAAATAATCGTCGAGAAAATATCATATGTATAAGTAACAGAAATTTGTGGAGGGACGTGTCATATCCTCTGACCAGGCGAGGTGATCATGCCCGGCGAGCCACGGCCCAATAGTTTAAGTTGGGATGTTGTATATATGCTAATTGCCACGCGAATCTCTATATCGCGATACAGGATCAGTAGTTGCATTGTAGTTCATTCCATTCATACGTTTCGTTCATACTTCGTAGTTCAGTTTCGCTAGATGGCCCTGTTATATATTTTTGATTGTGCTATAATGCGGAATCGCCACAAATTACACGAATCCAAGTTCAATTTCCAACTCCTTTTTATTAATTTCGTTCCGGATTCCAATACAGTTTAATTTCTCAAGGAACTTCCTGAGCGTCATAATTAGATGTTTGTGGCCGACATCTATTGATCTTAGTGTAGAGAAGTTACAATGTCATGTTGTGTTGTTTTGTCAAGGTAACTGGAACTAGTGTATGTTTTTAATAAACTTGCAATTAACAGGAGTATATTCTAGAAATGAACGGAAGTAATCTGATGGTATAATCACGGTGACGTCACCACCTGTTGTTGCCTGCATATTAATTACTATGCCTGTGCAACAGCATAGAATGTATTCTAACTGCCTGTTTAAATACATAATAAATAAATATATGTTTACAAAAAGTGGTCCTATTTTAACTGTACGTTATAAGATATTAAATGCATCTTTAACATGTACGTGGACATACGAGTATGTAAGTATTTATGTCAGCACAGGTTGGTGGGCAGGCGTTAGAAGGACCTGGTTAACAGCTGTTTACAAATCCCACCTATCGCAGGCGCTAAGTAGCACATATTCGATTTCGACACACTATTGTGTCGCACACCCCTGTTGGGTTATGACCCGATTGGATTTCTACTACCAATACTATTCAACCTATCACCGTCCACTGCTGAACGAAGGTCTCCCCCAAGGAAAACCAACCATCTCGGGCTTGGGCAGTTTGCATCCATCTGCTGCCAGCCACCTTCTTTAAGTAGTCGGTCCATCGCGCCGCAGGGCGGCCTACACTATGTTTGCCCGATCGTAGTATCCACTCTAGTACACTTCGGCTCCAGCGACCATTGGACTGGTCCATAAGTTTAAAGTAGCTCAGCGTGCTTGCCATGCTGGGCGTTTCTCTGGCTGATAAAATTCGTAACGAGGTTATTTGACAGAGAACTAGAGTAACTGACATCGCACAGAGAATCAGTATGCTGAAGTGGAAGTGGGCCGGCCATGTCACCAGACGAACTGACTGGATTTCTACAAGTTAACAAAATAGTTAATAATAGAGAGTTAATGTCACCCTTTCGGAACGTCGGGAAATCGTACTCCCTTAATAACTTAATCTTACTGCCGGTATAAATTAAAATTATCGCGAATAAATTCCACAATAGAACAAAAAATATGTGTACCGCTAATATATGTGCTATTTATCAGATTAAAAATTAAAATACAAATTTCATCAAAAACTTTCTCATTAATCATCATCTTTTCCTTATTTAAATTATAAAGATTAAAATTTGGAGATAAATAAATCAAGAGAGAATTAACAATTAAGTTTTTGTTTAGTTTTTTAATCATAAAGCTTTTCTTAAAATATATTGCCCTTATTATAAATAGTTTTAAATGTACATTAATATTGTGATGGACAGCAAAAAACTTGTATTATGATCGACCAAAATGTATATTTCTAAACTTTTGTGCATTCAGCATTGATCAATTAAAATTCTAACTTTACATATTAATTTTGAAGATTTAAGGATCGGTTGCGTTTTTTACGTTACAAACTTATATGCAGATTAGTATCGCTATTTTCCAAATGCAAAAATGTTTTTAATGTATACAAAAAATTGTTTGATTAAAATACATGCTAAGGTGCGCGGGTGTGAGTATACGGCGCATACAAGGTGCAATGAGGTGCAATTTAAAAAATGTTTAGTGTAATTATTGTTATTGACATTATAATAAAATGTATTAATCAGATGTTTATAGTATTGCCATGACTTTAGGATAGAAGGTAAGACGTTTTTATAATAGTTCATTGCTGGACCTCACCTTATACAGAAGATTTTGGTCTACTACACTACGTTGACCAGACGAGCTGATATTATAGGGTATATTTCAAGTTTTCCTTCTCTTGATCTGTCTAAAGAGGAAACTTAATTAATGTTATTTCAAATAATTGTAGCAGCGGCAGCATACCTAATAGCTAGAAAATAATAGGACAGTATACGTGACTGTAGATAGATAATGACATACTAATTATGTTTTTACATATATCTTTTATTTTAATCGGTCCAATACCACATTATCGTGAACCTCGATAAGTGATGTCTCGTGGAAATTTACATATTAAATCCCCACGACAAAAAAAATATTTTAAGGCTTAAAAAAGGTAATTATCACCGAACGGCTGATCAGATTTTTATATTTATAGCAAAAATACGCTTTATCAATACGTAAAAAATACGAAAAAATACACAAACTTTTACTTAATATGTGTTTTTTCTTAAAGGCACTACGAAACTCGAGTACTGTTCGTGACGAAACGATGGAGATATAGGATTAAAACAAACGTTTGGTATCGACCTAGTGAGTTTACTTCGTAGCAAAGTAGGTTAAGATGATAATAATACTTGGAGAGCAATTCAAATTCCTGAAAGCTGTTATTTAAAACTTTTTATAAAGCTGAACATATGTTATGAAATGACTAAGAATAATTAGTAATAAGAAGCAAGAGATGGTGATGGATAAGCTTGGATGATGATTATCATCATTATCATTGGTACACACTTGTCCGTGTGGTAACGTATTAAGAATACATAGTGTTACCATCCCTATTCATCCGGTGGGTGTCGTAAAAGGTGATTTAGGGATCAAAGTATGCAAGACAACATCTTTACAAAGAGATGGAAAAATTGAAGCAAACCCTATTCCAACCTGTCTGGCCAGCGTGGTATATTAGGCCAAAACCTCCTTGCTAGGGAGAGGCCTATATCCAGCAGTGGACTGTAAAAGGCTGTTGATCATTGGTACAAGCACTTCAGTACGTAAACAATCAAGTGCAGAAAGACATTTATTTCATCAATTATATTCATTAAACAATCATCATCCAGCTGGAGCACTAATATCGTTGTATTGTGCAATCTAAAAACCACACCACCGTCATGATGTGAGTCTGCTTCATAATAAATATGTATGTATGATATACATATATATGACTTTTCATATCACATCACAGCAACTGCCATAAACAGTTCATTGTTGGACATAGGCCTTTTTTCTTTTTTTTTAAAAAAAGACCACACTCGAACTAGGAATAAATTCTGTGTCGCGGGGAACTTTACAAACGTACAAGGAACGGACGCAAAGAACACCCAGACTCAGAACAAAAATTTATAAATCGCAGAAAATATTGTCCCATGTGGGGTTTGAATAACACTCAGCGCAGAAGAGGGCAACGTGGCAACCGCTTTAACCATTAGACCCACCAGGCAATCAAGGCCTGTTCTTAGACTGTGCCTGTGCCTGATTTAGTCCTACCTCTTAACAAATTATTATTAAGATGTAAAATCGGAGGTTTAGGTTCAAAAATGTTATTTCTATTTCTTGAATTCACATATACGGACATTATCTCAATAAATTAATTATAATTTTTATCAAAAATAGTTTTTCTTTTTACATGCTATGATTGCCTGTAAGTTAAGGAGTACACCGCCACAATACCCCTACATTCGATAACCGTTTAATATTTTATTGGAGATTCTTATCTAATAAATACAATTTTCCAAATCGAGTGGAATAAACCGCATTAAATCTTTATATTTTGCCTTTGCTTGACTTGCTATAAAAAAATAAGCTATTCTATTTCCTAAAGCTTGTAAAGATACAGCACTCCATCAAATCGATTTTTAATGATCTCAAAGCACTCGGAACAAATTAAATTTTCGACAGATAATTGTAAAAAGAAATTGAAATGCTATTAAGTTATGTTAAAATAAAGTTTTACGAACAATGACATTTATTAAAACGGACAGAGTAACAGTAAGGAACGTTTAACATATGCAATGTTAAATAGTGTAATTCCTGATTTTGTGTGTGCTGAGCAGATTGCTGTTAACCTGCGCATATCATGCGCATAGTGACGTTGATTTTACATTTTTTACATTTTTTAATGTTTTTTAACAACTAATTTCCCTACGTTGTCTCAATATATAAAAAAGTTATATCTATTATTTTTAAGACAATAAGATGTGCGAATATTACACTTTAAGACAGCATACTAAAGCATACCTGATTTCAAAAGAAATTCACGCTTCAATTGTCCACAAAAATATTTGTTATGTGGGAAGCGAATCCTCAAATTACTGCGCACATACTTACCTACTCCTAGACTCTTTTAGGATTATTAGTTGTAGAAAAGTAGAAATATAGTACATATAAAAGTATATGTGTATAAAAGTAAATACATATAATATAGTTCACTTGATACTATTGAAATTATTCAATTGTCTGAGAAATCAAGATACAGGCCAGTCTCTTATATTTTAGAAAGTCATACGCAAATATTCCAAACGTCTTACGCACAACGTCATCTAGTTCCATACTACAGAGCTTGGATACTTTGTTTGTAAATACATAGATAGAAAATTTCCAATAAATAATTCAATAAATCATAATTCATGTATAATGAAATATTTACTATGGTATAACTATACTTCAACTAGTTTTCAAAACGATTATAAAAAAAAAATGGCTTTAAAAGTCAATTAACTGCTGTATAGAGGTGTGTATCAATCATTCAAAATTGAATGTGAATTTTAAAAATAGAAATAATTATCTTTTACCGTTCGTTCCCGTTACCTAAGCAGGTTTGAGTGTATTTATAGTCTGTGAGTAACAGTAGTTATTTGCCTCAGAATGTGAAAAGGACCGCGGAATCGCGTATCCGCATAATTGTATATCTGTTATATGGTTGGAGAGGCCACTAACACAGTGGACTCATTTAGTTTATCTTAAGTTAAGTTATATCAAACAGAAACTACTTTTCCAACATAATAAACTTCCAAATAAATAGTTTTTTCTAACTCGGGTTTGTATATCGGTTGTCTCGTTAAGAAGTAGCTTACATTTCTCGTTTATTATGTAAATTGGTGAAATAATTTTTAAAATAACTTGTGTGGTTGAGGCTTGAAAACGCATAAAACAAACTCTCGTTAACATTTATAATATTAGTTGATTTAAAGGCTGCTGACTATTATGTTGGGATCACCACTGTGAAGGGACGGATGTCATGTCCCTCCGACACAAAGGGAGGATCCTCCGACAAAGCGAGGTAATCATGCCTGCCGTGCCGTGACCCAACAGTTGATGTTGGGATGTTGTACATATGCTAATCAACGCGAGAATCTCTATTTCACGATAAAGGATTAGTACTTGCTCTATAATTCGTTATACTTCGTAGTTTGATATATCTTCGCTAGATGGCGTTGTTGTATATTTTTTATTTGTGCTGTATGTGGAAGTCGCCACAAAGATTTTTATTTTGTGTGGATTTATATTGTTACAACAATGTTGTCAAGACCATAAAATGTACACCTCATGAAATAATGAACATATTTAAATAAATCCACAAACTACTTCCTTATGTGGGTACACCATGTAATTTAACATATTCAAAACACGTTTTGAAATTTTTAAAACACATATGTATATTTCAAGTAATTATATATTACATTATAATATTATTCTCTTTATTTTATATATACATATTAATTACATTTTTAAATACATAAAAAAGGAATGCAAAAATACATGTTTAAAATATTAAAAATAGTAGACCACCGACATCGAGTACAGGGACCAAGACACCGGTGGTTAAGACTCCAAAGACAGGAACCTCCTCACTACACGGGCCGTGTCAAGGAGGATTGCCTTCTGCATCAGACACTTGATCCAACCTTCTAACGTGAGCCTCTTACGGTATTGGTCGAGACTCTTGGCTATCAACCCGTGGACAGATATGATTAGCGGAACAATAATCACCGAATCCACATTCCACATATCGACAATCTCGTGAGACAGTTCCAAATACTTCAATTGTTTTTCTTTTTCAACTTTCACGAGATTCTCGTCGTGAGGAACGGCGATATCGACAATCGATCTCTAATCGATCTATCACCACAATATCTGTCTTATTGGCAACAATAGTCCTATCTGTGATAATAGATCGATCCCAATATAACGTAGCACGACCGTTCTCGAGAACTGGGTCGGGTACATACCTGTAATATGGCACTTCAAAATTGATAAGTTGGTATTTATGTAAGGGCAAGTTGGTAGCGTACGATCCTGGCTACTTGGTTGTGCCTGTGCAAATACTTATCGTTAGCAAGACGAGAATAACCAGAAATATTATACCTAATAGATTCCGCAGGACGGTGGCACACCCGATAGATGTCAACCGTACTATCTTTCAGTATATATTTTCGACAGTTATTCGTCCTGATAACTTCGACCATACTTGCACAAACAAAACCTTCGGTTTCTCCGAAAAGATCCGAGATACCGTAGCCAAGACGTCAATGCTTCAAAGTCTACATCAGATCGGGTAGGGTCCGATAAAATCAACCATGAAGTTATTTGCCCTTCCATACTTCCTTGCGATCAGTAGTACTAAATACCACAGGTTTGCGCCAATTCTCTCTAGCCGGAGCGAGCAGGGTAAAACCAATACATATATATATATATGTATGTATATGTATGTATGTATGTATGTATGTATGTATGTATATATTAATATTATTGTTATATTAATTCAACCTTGGTAGAGGACTATGTCCAACAATGGACGTCTTTTGATTGAGATGATAATGGCACATTATATTTTACTGGGCGATCAGATCCTGCCGTATTGCTGTTGAAATAAATCTACGCCTGGCATTTTATATGTTAACCCATAGGTCACTGGTTCAAAGTCGACGTACTAACGATTTGTAACGACGTGAACGGATTACGACGATATCGAGTTCGGTCGCTGATTGATCGGAAACTGACTAAAAAATCAAATATAATGAAATTGAAATTGAAAACGCGAACCAAATATGTTTACAGTCATTGATGCACTTGATTAATTAAGATTAATTACGAACCTTGACACTACAATCAAGTCCACAGCCTTGATTAAAGCTAACGTCAGTTTAGTGTTGAATGTCAACCAAACTGCGCTTAACGTAGCGACACGTGACAACAACAATCTCTAAAATGGGTAAATGCTTAGTGATAGAATGGGATTTAAGGTCACAAAATTATCATAAACTACCATTAATACTTTTCACAAGTAAGTATATTGTTTATGTATCGATATTAAGGTAAATAATGCTATTAACTAAATAAAAAACTAATAATTGTAATTTATACATATTTAAAACTGCAATTCTATCCAAAAATTAAACAGTTGAAACAGGTAAAAAGTTATGAAGTCTGATTTTGCTGTACAATTGAAACTACGTAGAAAAATTTAAATATTAATTTATTTGTCATGCTTATTCCAAATAATTATATATTTTTAATCTTATTTTATTTATTTAATATATTTTATTACAGTATTTTTTATAACTTGAGAAAAATCTTGGTTGTTGTTGGTAAAATTTAAATAGTAGTCAACACTAGCCCGCCATCGCGTGTTTATGTGTTTGTCATTGTTATATTCTTGCAACACGTGTAAGTGTGACATATATATGTTTACTTTCAAATATCTAATGCTTTAAAAGTTACGTTGCCGTCGTCACAGTTCAGAAATGGCTACACTTTTTTCGAAGTGTGGTAATAAAGTTTGATCCTCTAGACATTTAACTCGATGCTTATAGTAGACAGAACTATAATCCCTCCTCTACTAGTGAAGAGTGGCACTTTGTTCAACAGCGGACGAAATTACCTCGTCAAATTTTACCTCGGGTGACTTTCTAGAATACTTCGCCGAGGAACTTCGTCTAGCTTCACGAGTAGTGTATAGGCGATATAAGCATCTCGCACTCTCCAACGAAACACGATAGAATTCATACTGTCATATTTCGTTGGTGGGTGTGAGGCCGGAAGCCCTTGATGCAGGGTCACCCTTGTGTTACATTGATGTAACGTCAATGTCAAAGACGGCAAGTCGCCCTAACCTCTGATTGGCATTAATATTTATTACCGAATATATACAATACATTATTTATAGATATAAATATAAATAGAATACAGTCAGATTAAAGATTTAAGAGGTAATCTATAAGTAACTTTAAAGTCAACATATTTTCATACAGTAACGAAATAATTACATTCTAAGATATTAATCTTAACTACTTCTTTGTAGTTCCTCCTTCAATATTTTGGTTGATAAATACACAAAAACATTGTACATTTTAAGGTGAATATCTGATAACCTTTGTATTTCTAGATTGTTGCAAACACATTGCTACGGCATAAGAACATAACACAAGATGATTATCGTATAAAATAGCTATGTACCAAAAGTAGATACAAATAAATCAGTTTTAAAAATCTATTTTTAAGTCAAAAATACCCACTTATTATTTCATATGTTTAAGGGAATTAGTAACTCATAACACAATTATTAATAATAAATATCAAGACCCCATACAATCACGTGATATACAATCTTAGAGATTATTTTCTACATACTCATGTGGGAATGCAATGCAATGTAGCTGCAGTGGATACCGGTTTTACTCCGCTCGCTCTGTCTAAATAGAATTGACGCAAACGGAGCATGGAAGGGTAAAGAACTTCATAGTCGGTTTTATTGGACCCTGAATGGATTCTTAGCCCAAAATGAACTTCAAAGCATCTACGTCTTGGCTACGGTATGGTGATCTCTTCTAAGAAAGTGGCAATATTGTTTGTGTGATTCTGGACGAAGTAATCATGACAAATAACTATTCCAAATATATCCTGAAAGATGGTACGGTTGACACTTTCTACCTTTATCTATTTGCTGGTCTCGGAAGGCACCATGTTAGAGCACAAGGCATATGCTCTCAATTAAACGATGCGATTCTTCCATCCTGTGTCGAGCAGTCAAAACCTGGTACTACCAAAGAACGTGTTTCAATACCAATATGATACCAGGTCTTTGAGACGGGGCGTGAAAAAGCATCTCCCTAGGTCACTATAGTGTGGGTCACCATGCTGAATCATCTACATTCGAAATGAGGATGGTGATCACTACTCCTGGATTCTGCTCATGTTTTCCATCAGGTAATATTTCCATCAGATTGGTACTTACGATAAAAAAAAAAGTGTAGATCGTACAAACATTTAGTACCACCACCCGGAAATCGAACCCGTAATCTCAAACTCAGCAGTCGCAATACGCTGCTACTCGTATGTTTTAGTAATCACGATAATTGAGCAATGATTTTCTTGTTATAAGAGGTAATCGAACAGATGAATCAACCGATGGAAAATGTCTACCATCACCCACGAACACTTGCAACTCAGGACTACTCAAAAGTGATAAGGGTGCAGTTATATATACTGAATTTGATTTGCAGCCATTAAGTATGACTACAAAGAGCATTCATATGTAATTCTAGTCAATTAATTGCTTATTTTTACAAATTTGGCAGTTAATATGAATCGAACCGAATGGCGTGCAATTGGAGAGGGCCATGTCCAGCGGTGGATTACGATAGGCTGATGATGAAGAAGTGTAAGGACATTGCACAGCTGATGAAAGATCGATGTGATATAATAATTTATGTCGTTATCGTGTGCTAGTGTGTGTTATGTCAATAATGATTAATTATGTAATAATAACACTAAATGAGACATAGCACGACTCCGACTTTATTCGCCACGAGGTTCCGGGTCGAGTTTCAGCTCATCGTCCCATAGGTTCCTTAGACTCGGTGATGTCCCAGTAATGTGACGTTGCTTGTCTTCAAGGTCAAGAAAATATACGTTCCCAAATTTATACATATAATAAAATTGTAACAGGGCAATATCGACATTAAAGATATTGAAGAAAAACTCAGAAGAGAGTCTGCAGACTTCAAAACAGCAGTTTTTAAATTTTTTGTCTATTTGTCTCTATTTGTGTGCTAACCTAAGTGGCTTAACCAATTTAGATACGGTTTTCATTTATATATTACAGTAAACTTTATCTTAAATTTAATACTTGTTTTATTTAAATCAGCATATGTTTCACCAAACAGGTACTTTATAATGTTACTCCTGGCGCCTACAACTTTCTCTTGGTAGAACGCCACAAGCGCCTGTCATGAAGGTGTTTTCTACTCGTTACCGCCACTTTGTATGCGTTGAGGCATTTATGTCAAGAAATTTTGATCGAGCTTGTATAAAACAATACAGTATTAAAGTTAACGGGACAGCTTCACCCAAGAGATAACACCGCCAGTAAGTAGAACTAAACTAAAAGAAAGTTTCATTACAACTATATCATTTTATTAAAAAAAAACAAGTAACACGAAATTAAAACCGCTAATTAACAAACAGGTCGAATAGTTTGTCTTTGTCTATGGAGGTGATCATACTTTTTCAAATTTGAATGTCAGTAACCTTGCCAATTAAAAGTTAAGGATTTCCCTAATCGGCTCATAAGGGAGTTCTCAGGATAAACAACATAACTTAATGGGAACCCTCTTCCTTATTTATTAAACGATTGAAATCTAAAAATAGTAACAAAAAGAAAACTTAAAAAAATCACGACACATGTTTTTTACTGTTTAAATTTATAGTTAATTGGCAACTGTTACATAGTTAAATTTAATTGTGTTCATAAAGTAAATGCTGATATACTTTTAAATAACATACTGGTTTATACAAAAAGTTGCTATATTATCTAAAAATAGCTACAACTTATTTACGATTTCTTATGGTAATAATTACTGATGTATAATGTGTAAATTTTTAGTAACTTAAGACCGTTTAGAGGTCGAATTTCAACCATTTCGAATATCCTATTGTTTTATTTCAAGTATAATACTGAAGAACAGTTTGTTTCTTTAATCAATCTCGGATATTAAGCCGACTAAAGGAACAAACCAAGCAGAACAGTAGCGCAAGAGAAAAAAAACTATACCAACTCGTCTGGATAGCTCGGTACAGTAGGTCAAAACCTCCTTTCTAAGGTTTTTTTTTAGAGCCTGCCAAAGTGACTCTACGCTGTTTGCTATGCTTTTTCACGCCTCCCTTGGGGACGTAAAAAGCAGGACAGTCATCGTTTCATTGTATTTCACACATTTACCACGACAACTGTCACCCTTGCATCAATGTGCCTTCCGTTTCGCACTCACCAACGAAACATGACAGCACGAAATCTGTCAATTGAGATTGATCTTTTGTAGGAGGATAGTACTGCCCCGATTGAGCCGGCCCATCGGTGCTGCAATCAGCGTGGCTCTACTACCTAAACACTTTTGATTACGATGATAACTTCCACTGCCATTGCATAGACTTTTATAATGTAAAATAGCACGATTTAACAGATGAAAATACGAGTATATGCTGGACCCCATAGTTTTATGAAGCTATTTTAACATACATTTTAACTTTACAGCAAATTGATTAAGCGTTCTAGCTTTACGCACTTCTTTAATATTTAAGTTCATGCCTATTAATTATTCCTAATATGTATAATATGCTTCTGTGCGTCTATTTGTGTCTTCAATGCTGCAAGGTAAATTTAGTTTGGTAAAATCTTTGCTATGAGTCTGTTTCTCCTTCTATTTGTGTCTTTAATTGATTTGAAGAAAGAGAACTGATTTCAATATACTTGTGTTGTTTCTCATTTTTGTTACGATTGAACTTTGTTTTTTTTTTTATAAGGTGGCTAAAAGTAGGGATATGGACACTCGGTCCCGGTAACTTACAGTCGCAAATACGTCGCAGGGACAAATATACAGTGTAATGGTTCTTTAAGCAGTAAGTGTATGAATATATGATTCAAATAAATACAATTACTTGTTTAATATGGCAAAGAACAAGAATATATTGTGCTACATTAACGCACCCAAAGATAACATTTTTTAAATTACCTTTATTAAATTTTACAATAAAGTTTTGGTAGCTTTTTTGTCGGGGTGCGAATGTTTTTCAGTGTCTAATTGAAAATATAATATTTACAATTAGAAAGCTAAAAAGAAACTCAAGTTGTAAGTAGATTAAATTAAAATACTATAGGCGAGCAACCCTACCGTGTGTTTAAGTACCGCGCGGCTGTAGATAATTGTTTCGAGAATAAGCTCGAGTCACATTAATATAATATAGATAATATTACCGTGACTCGGTTATTCAATACTGACGATCTCATAAACTGCATCAATGTTTAAGACATTTTTGAAATAAACATTTTAACCAAGTATTCAAACTATTTATACAAATTTAAATGAAAACCGTATTATCATGAATATCGTAGTATCATAGCCATAGAAAGTGTGTATTTGTATAGTGGTAAGGACCATATAATTTTTAGAACGAAAACAGTAGGTAAACGTAACAAATATTGGTTTTGATTTATATATTGAAAAATTGATTGTTACAGTAAAAAAATCTAACGCCCAGATTTTTTTTTTATAAATTGTATTGCCTCCATGCCCTTACTACAGATTCCAATCTGTTTTGCATATTTCTGATAAGAGTTTCTGAATGGTCTTGTGAAATTGCTGTTCTTAGTGCTGCCACTGTTTTGGGCACAGGATTTCTCGCATATATATCAATCATCACCAACAACTTTTAATAGCCCAATGCTGGACATAGGCCTCTCTATAGTAAGGAGGTTTTGGCCTACTATGCCATGCCGGCCAAACGGGTTGATATAGGGTTTATTTGCCCGCGTCAGAGCGAACGAGCACTGGGAGGGGTCCGAATTACAGCAGTTCGCTGATCCCTCCCACCCCAGGCACAGAGTGGTACATTGTTTGTTGTTCGTTGATCCAAACCTTCCTGCACCAGTGCCACAATTTGAGCGGACGAAACATTCATATTCATGATAACGAAACTTTTGTGTAACTTAAAATACTAATAATCAATACTATTGGTAACAATAATTTAAATCATAAAAGAAAAAAAAAGTAAATATTTTACCATCAAACTTTACTCTAATAACACACGAATTTGAGACTATAAATTTGATTTTTCCGGCTATAATTTCATCCTTTATTGCTATTTCTGGAGCTCTGTTGCAGAGAGGAAAGCCAGACTCGCAGAAGAAAGACTCCAGTCTCTCACAAAGACACCTGTTTTGTATTACATATAGCCTAATCTATTGCTTGTACTAATATCTGTTGTGAAGAAAGAAATTAGTAATCAGTTTTATAAAACCGTGAAAATGTAACAAGCTACAAATTTCATTTCGCTAGTCTCATTCGCCATTGAAATTGTAGACACGTCATTTACTGTAGTCGTTTAAAATTACCTCTACAATCTCATCCTACCCTACTTAAATTATAAATGTGAAAGTTTCTGAGGGTAGATGTATGGATATTTGTTAGTCTATCATGCGAAAACGACTAAACCAAGGCTAATTTTATTCCTAAAAACTGTAATCCTTGAGATCAAAAAGGTACAACAACAACAACTGCGAGTAACACTGCGAGCCACATATTAATATATATGAAAGTGTGTATTTGAATATCTTAACGGATTTAACTCAAGCAATTTTATCAATAAACTGCCTATGAAATCGGTAGAGTTTCATTCCTCCCTACTAATATTATAAATGTGAATGTAAGATTGTTTTTTACGGTTTCACGTGAAAACTACTCAACCGATCATCATGAAATTTTGTACACATGTTCTTGGATATATTAGAAGTAACAGAGGATTCTTTTTATTAAAGATATAAATATATATATATATAATGTTTAAAATGATTTGTTACGAAACTTAATGTGACAGACCAAATTCCAAGCGAGCAAAGCTACTGACAAAAGCTAGTATGAGTATAAATTTGTAGCTCGATAACGGCGCTGGCTCGGAATCTAGCCAATCTAGTTAGTCAACAAGGCGAATGACCTTTAAGGACTGACTGGTTCCATGCCTTCCACACATACTCGTATATGCCCTTAACCTAACATTCTTAAAGCTTTTTTTTTATTTAATCCGGTTACTTACGAATATCACATAGCTTTTAAAGGAATTACTTTAAATTGTTTTAATTCTGTTCATAATAAATAAATAAATCGAGTTGTTTAAATGTTGTACCTGATTTTTGTGGACCTACGACTATTTGATTAAAAAGCGCCATACACATGAATGTACAAAACAATTACCATGTATATAGAATTCGAATGTTAATGTGTAAAATCGATTTAAAACATGCTTTTTACAATGAAAGTATTAAAGTTTTGTTCAAAATTTCTTAAATATTCAAATACATTTTTTTTCGTTGAATAAGACAACGCCAGCACTAGGAATAAATCCTGTGTCGCGGGAGACTTAACGAATATTCAAGAAACGGACACAAAGAACATCCAGACTCAGAACAACAATTTATGGATCACACAAAGTGCTGTCCCGTGTGGGGTTTGAACCCACAACACTCAGTGCAGTAGAGGGCGGCGTGGAGACCACTTAAACCACTAGGTCAATCGTGCAGTCATATTACAAAGATGGTGAAAGATATAAATAAATATATATATATTTACAAACATAGGAAAAACTGATTGGGTAAGTAATTTTAAGTAAAAACTTTGCATAATTAGGGTGACTTACTTTTGTGGAGGAAGGTGGCCGAATCTTGTGATTATGGAACATCCCTGTTCCTTTTATAAAAAAATTAAATACCTCTATTTTGATATTTTATGGTGTATGGTGTTGCTACAAGTAAAATAAAAAAAATATTTGCGCATTTATAACGATGTTTGTGAACACCAGAGCCAGATTTCTGACAACATATTTTTATGTCTATGAATATTAACTAAGCTATTATGCCAATATATTGTATTTATACTTTTTTTAGCAGTCAGACATAACAAATAAACTCAAGGTAGGTTACAGAGTGGAGTCACTTTGGCGGGCAATAAATAGAAGAAAAAAATAGTATCTGAAGTAACTGATAAAACAAATAAATGAATGAGATGACCTTTCAAAAGTGCATATAAATATAATTTGAAGTTTTATTAATAACTTCAGTGAAACCTTAGATAAAGATACACAAATATAAGACAAAGCTGACAGCAGTGTTCTTTTTTAGCGTTTTTATGGCAACACTTCCAAGAGATTGGAGTGAAAATGTTTTTTTTTTTGATATTATAACGAAATAGATAAAACGAAATTTATCACCATCTAACAGTCAAAAAAAAGCCACCCGGCGACCGGTCTCAGACGTCCTTCTCTGAAGGGGACCCGGACCATATTATTTCAAGTCCCCACCAGATCAGCGACGCGCCTAGTCAGGCCCTATCCTAGGGAGGCTACGGAGGCTTACCTACCGCCGACCGCCTTAATAAGTTATCTTACCGCCGACCGCAGCAACTACCATCTAACAGCCCTCTAAAAATTTAAAAAATAAATAATATTTTTTCATTCTTAAAAGTACAAACTATTTACAGGCTTTATTTTTAAGGTGAACAACATTGATACGTCTAAAATTCAGTAATACTAAGTACACATTCACTGGATTCTCGCACAAGTGATCGAAATTAGCATAAAATATGTTTACTTACTGATCCCAAATCTTTTTGTAACATTGAAAATTGTAGTTTTACAAATTGACGAAATGGATTGGCAAGTAGAGTAGCGTGCAATGAGAGAAATTTATTGCCTGCTGTGGACTGCGGTAGACTGATGATGATGATGAAATTTCAGACTTTCCTTATTCAGTTCCACTACATAACTCGTCTACATATTTTCAGTTTGTTTTTTTGATTATTTTCATAATTAGATTTTCAAATGTGCCCTCTAATTTTCTTGAATCTTCTTTATATAATTTTTTTCATTTTAGGAGTCCAGTCCACTTCCAAAGTAACTACTTTACCTTATAGAAACTACGAGTATGAATAAAATCCAAGAGTGATGGTCACCACACTCATAGTGAATGCAGACAATGTACCTGGTGAGATGCTTTTCACGCCCCGCTTGGGGACGTAAGAGGTATCCATACTATATCCATACAACGACAACTGTGACCCCTGCAACAATGAGACTTCGTTTTCGCATTCACCCACGAATGGTGACAACACGAATGCTGTCGTATTAGGTTGGTCTTCTGTGAGAGGTAGTACCCTGTTCGTGCTGAAATTAGCGTGGCTCTTCTATCTACGTTTTTTATCGCCCTTTTACTGCAAATCAAAAAAATATAAAGACTAGTAACGAGGGGACTATGCTCTCACGCAATACAACACTATTCGGAAGTGTTATTACTAATTTAGATAAGGACGTGAAGAGATCGAAAAATTTATTGTTCACCACGACGATACACTGTTTCAATTGCTTATAATTTAAAATTGGATTATCATAATCCAGAAAATTGTGTCACTAGAGCTTAAAAACAGTTTAAAATTGGAAGAGTTATGCAGTTTGCCTACCAAATGTTTGATTAAAAAGCTCCTAGTCACATTCTTATTGGCCTATGATTAATTACGCGTTTAAAAATAACTGTAGATGAAAATATTTCAGTCACCTTTGAACTGTGTACTTGCGGTAAATATGAACATTTAACTAAGTACTTGTATGTTATTACAGTACATTCATCTTGCTATTACTTTATGCGAAGCAGCACTTAGCAGCACGATGTAACTTTGATTATACTCGTATGTCAAACCTGCCATTTTTTATTGGTCAAGTAATTTTCTATCGTACGTTAGGTGTACACAAGCGTTACAAATATAAAGCTACATTTTAGTACTCGTAACTATTGTTGAGTAAATATGTTTCAGTTTTAGACTGTTTCATTGTAGTTTTATAGGTCAGCCTAACCGCAGATAACATTAAAAAGATTCTATATTTTACATTTATTTGGTATTTTATTGATAGTAGGTTAATTTCAACGGATGATCTTGTAGGTAATGACACAATGTTAGATTGGAATTAGATAAATATTGTCAGTGGAAACCTATTCAAGTAAGACGGTCTAATGCATTGTGGTAATAATGCGTTAAAACCATATTTATTCATAGCTTCGACTTCAAATAGGAGAATGTTTTCGTTGTTAACAACAGATGTCTCGTTCTTCGTCGACCGGAGGCCCATTGCTGAAAAGATGACAATTGTCTTTGTAAATGTGTGAGCAATACAAAACCACGGTGACTGTCATGCCTTTTACGTCCCCAAGCGGTCGTGAAGAAGCATTTTACTAGGCCGCCATCCTGTGGGTCGCCATGCTGAAATGTCTGTATTGACAATGAGTATGGTAACCGCAACTCTTGGATTCTATTCATGTTTTCAATTAGGTAGAGTAGAGTCACTTTGGCAGGTTCTTTAAATAAAAAAGAAATTAGTCTAATTTAAGAGCTTAGCTCAGGAAGATGAATGATATCACCTACTTCCCAAACGTTCATTTACTTAATGTATCCTAAAAATATTCTTAAACCCGTTTAAAAAACGGTGTTTATTATTATATAAAAATTTTTGAAATGTAATTATGTAATTTACATAACTCGGATATCCTTTATTTAGTGACAGTTTCTAGTTTAAGTGATTTTATGATACAATTTATTAGCTCTGGAAACTTTGTTATGTAATAATTAAATATTATGATTGAACATAAAAAAGTAGAAGAACTGCGGTAGTTTCTACATTCAGATTGTTTACAAAAAGTACATGAAGATGATTTAGAAAGAAGAGTAAAGCGGAAATAAGGTGATAGGTGCTCCACATTTCTTTGTTGCCAGAAAGAAAATTCATGTACTTATGAATGTAACTGTAACCCGTGACTGTAAGGAAATAATTAATCCATCGTTAAAGTGGCAACATTTTTGTTTCTGTACCCCGACATACCTACTCCTACGAAGTCAGTAAAATATTTTACATAAAGATTCGTGTTCAAACGCGTTTTATATTTTATTTATGAATATATCGGCAGATATTGCATAGTATTAGAATTGTAAAATGTAAGAATCGCATACAAATTCCCAAGTTTATGAGGGACATAGTAATTTAATGTTATAATTATAAAAAGAAGTGAAAATGATAAAACAGTCGGCAAGTCATACTTTGGCATACACAATTTAGATTAGAGTGATTTTGATGAGGACTTTGCAGAAAACCTGTGCCAAGAATTTCCTAATTTTTTTCACATTATATAATAATAATATCTTCAGAAATCTCACACACGTACTAAGGCAACCAGACTTCTGATAAAAATTATTATGTACTTCTAAATACATTTACATTACAGATAAATCACATGCAGCCAGAGAATAAATGATCGTGTTCACCGCACAAAGATTAGTCCTGCGTAAGATTCGAACCCACGACCTCTGACTTAGCTGTCAGGACCACTAACCACTAGACCAACAAGCCAGTCAATCTATATATATAAAAATCAATTGCTGTTCGTTAGTCTCGCTAAAACTCGAGAACGGCTGAAGGGATTTATCTTACCTTGGTCTTGAATTATTCGTGGAGGTCTAGGGAAGGTTTAAAAGGTGAGAAAAATTCGAATACTTGCCGGGAAAATACTCAAAACAGCATATTTCTATTTCCCATACAAACGTTTTCTAAATAAAATGGAGAGTCAATTTCTAATTTATTACCCCTGCATAAAGTTCAAATTCGCGTGCGCGTTGGAGGATCTAATATCGCGTTCTGAAACTCGACAAAAGTCAAAGTGAATCGCGAACGCGACAAAATTGCATAGTCTCAAAATACATAGTACATAAATAGTGGTCGGCTTCGAGAAACTCAATTTTAGCTAACTTCAGTTGTTAAACTGTCTGATTATTTTTTTAATAAGACTATATAGAAATCGAAAGATAAATCTTAAGTTTTGTCACAAATTAAATTATAAATCTTAAGTTAAATTTCTGAACGCAATCATAATATTTGACATTAGATTTGACAACCAACTAATATGTCAATCCATCCTGTCGCATTTCAGAGCACGGAAAAAAGTATTACGATATTATATCTATCTTTGTGGCTACGTGCGCGAGAACTTTCTTTACTTTGGTGATCCTTTGTGATAGTGACATTCCAAGTAATGTGCTCTTTTACTGCTAAATGAGCGGGAAATTTTCTCACTTTGATTAATTACAATTTACGATGCCGAGGAGAAGACGACCTGACTTAGGTCGTCGTAATCAATCAAATGTGCGAAGAGCTACCTCACGTGCTAACCGCACTGATGACCAGAGACAGACAGATCAAGAAAATAATCGTATTGCTATGTCAGAATTGCGTTCTTTAGTGAGTGAAAATGTAGGAGATAGGCTTAGAATGCAACGAGTTCGTGCACATCAAACACAACAACAGCAAGCTAGATATAATGAAATTGAGCGAATCCGCAGACGCAGTGCTCCTGTGATTCTTGAACGAGCTGCATTCCACTATAATCCGGCAATTGATTATTGTGCCGACAAATCGGTAACAATTAGGGAAATGAAAACAATTTGTAAATATTGTAAGGCGTTAAAATACACTGGTGAATCTACTGGATTATGTTGTGCTGAAGGCAAAGTAAAATTGCCACAATTAGTCCCACCACCAGATCCTTTACGCTCTTTAATTTCTGGGATTGGAAATGATTCTAAGCACTTCTTGACCAACATTCAGAAATATAACAACTGTTTCCAGATGACATCATTTGGTGCTACACATATTATACAAGACAATTTCATGCCCACTTTCAAGGTATTATATAAGAATATTTTTTTATATTATTCAAGTTCGTACTATATCGGAAATAATTAATGGACAAATTTTAAAAAATTACAGATTCAAGGACAAATTTATCACTTACTGGGAACTCTGTTACCACTACCTGATGCAGATCATCAATTTTTACAAATTTATTTTATGGGAAATTCAGATGCAGAAATTAATAATCGTTGTGCTCACAATCCAACAGTGAAGAGAACCATTGTCCAACAATTATAAATGTTTCTTCATCAGTATAACAATTTAGTAAACATGTTCAAAATAGCATTGGATCAGATGCCATCTGATAGCCATAATATTATTATTCGAGCTGACAAAACACCTGCCGATGAACACACAAGGAGGTTCAATTCACCTATCATTGATGAAGTGGCTGTTGTCATTGTGGGAGAAAATTTACAATCTAGAGATATTGTGCTTCATCGTCGGAATAGTGATTTAAAACGTGTATCTGAAACACACAAGAGTTATGATGCACTACTATCCTTTGATCTTCTGGAAGGGGGAAGATGGATACCATTTTAATATCAAAATGGTAAATCAAGTAACAGGTAAATGAATTGAACAAGATTAAATAATATTTTTAAATTCAATTCATCTAAGTAACAATTTAAACATTTATCATTTTTGATTGCAGGTGCTGAAACCAACAAAAAAGTTAGTGCTATGAATTTCTATTCATACAGACTCATGATCCGTCAAGGTGAAGTAAATCATATATTTTGATGTGTCAACGACTTTTTCATCAGTTTGCAGTTGACATGTATGTCAAAATTGAGACTGAACGATTGAAATACATCCGTTTGAACCAACGACGGCTACGGTCAGAGGAATACATCCATCTCCGCGATGCTATAAATGCTGATGGCAATGTGAATAATATAGGAAGAATGACAATTTTGCCAGCTACTTATATAGGAAGCCCACGCCACATGCATGAATATGCTCAGGATGCTATATCATATGTTAGGCATTATGGCCGCCCAGACTTATTTGTTACATTCACATGTAACCCAAAATGGTCCGAAATCGAGAAGGAATTACTACATAGCCAAACACCAGTTGATAGACATGACATAACTGCCAGAGGTTTTAAACAAAAATTAAAATCTCTCATGAATTTCTTAATAAAGCATTGTGTGTATGGCCGAGTCCGTTGTTGGATGTACTCTGTAGAATGGCAAAAGCGTGGATTGCCACATGCGCACATTTTAGTATGGTTAGTGGACAAAATAAGGCCCGATGAGATTGATTCCATAATTTCAGCTGAAATTTCAGATGAAATAGTTGACCCAAAATTGCATGCAGTAGTTACCAAACACATGATACATGGACCTTGCGGACATTTCAACTACAACTCACCCTGTATGGTCGACGGTAGGTGTTCCAAGCGATACCCAAGAGACCTGCTTGCTGAAACCATAACGGGATATGATGGATACCCATTGTATCGTCGGCGATCAGTTGCGGACAGTGGGCGATCGGTAGTTGTGAAGGTAAGAGGACAAAATGTTGATGTAGACAATCGTTGGATTGTGCCATACTCGCCAATATTGTCCAAAGCTTTTCTCAAAGAGAGACTCACATCAATGTGGAATATTGTAATTCTGTGAAGTCGATAAAGTACATATGTAAATATGTTAATAAAGGTAGTGATATGGCTGTCTTCAGTGTAACCAATGCAAATGATGAAATATCACAGTACCAGATGGGTCGCTATGTAAGTAGCAACGAAGCTATTTGGCGTATCTTTTCATTTGCGATCCATGAAAGACACCCTACAGTAGTCCATTTGGCAGTCCATTTAGAAAATGGTCAGCGAGTTTATTTTAATGAATCTAACGCGGCAGACAGGGCGGCACATCCACCGTCGACAACATTAACAAGTTTCTTTACAGTCTGTCAAACTGATGATTTTGCTCGCACTTTGCTGTATGCTGACATGCCACGCTATTACATATGGAACGCATCATCGAAATCGTTTCAGCGTCGGAAACAAGGAACACCAGTTCAGATGCTCTGGGTCACATCTACACAGTACATCTAAATAACGATGAATGTTATTATTTGCGGTTGTTGTTGGTGAATGTTCGTGGTCCGACATCGTTTAAACAACTGAAAACAGTTAATGGACAGCTGTGTGCGACTTACCGTGAGGCATGTCAACTATTAAATTTACTTGAGAACGATTCGCACTGGGATGATACGCTCAAGGATTCCGTAATATCTTCGTCGCCGCATCAAATTCGTACATTGTTTGCGATTATCATATCGACATGTTTCCCCTCGAATCCAAAAGATTTGTGGGTTAAGTATAGAGATGACATGTCTGAGGATGTTTTGCATCGTGTGCGCCGTCAAACTTTGAATCCTACACTACAAATGACTGAAGAAATTTACAATGACACATTGATCATGATAGAAGATATGTGTTTATTGATGGCAAATAAAGTATTGTCGTGTTTGGAAATGACAGCACCCAATCGTCATATGCACGATGCATTAAACCACGAGTTGCAAAGAGAACATCAGTACGACATTGAAGCATTGGCCGAAACAGTTCGTACAAATGTTCCACAATTAAATCAACAATAAAGAATTGCGTACGACACTTTGATAGAAGCTGTGAACAGTGGATCTGGTGGAATTTATTTCCTTGATGCTCCCGGAGGAACCGGAAAAACGTTTTTAATTTCATTGCTTTTGGCGAGGATCAGATCGCGAAATCATGTTGCTCTAGCGTTGGCTTCATCTGGAATAGCTGCAACTCTGCTAGAAGGCGGGCGAACTGCACATTCTGCCTTGAAATTACCACTAAACATGCAAATCACCGAAACACCAATTTGCAACATCGCCAAAAATAGCGCAATGGCCAAGATCCTACTACTAGGTATGCAAATTGATTGTTTGGGATGAATGCACAATGGCCCATAGGAGGTCACTGGAGGCACTGGACAGAAAGTTGAAAGATCTTCGTGACAACCAAAATATTTTCGGTGGGGCCATGATTCTGTTGTCAGGTGATTTTCGTCAGACTCTTCCAGTTATTCCCCGATCAACTGTTGCTGATGAACTAAATGCATGCCTAAAATCATCAAATTTGTGGCAGTACGTAAAGACACTCCACTTAACAACTAACACGCGAGTATTTTTGCAACAAGATGAAACTGCAAATGTGTTTGCGAAGCAGTTGTTAGACATTGGAAATAATAAAGTTGCAGTGGACACCTCGACCGGATTCATCACATTACCTACAGATTTCTGTCACATCACAGACTCAAAAGTAGAGCTTATTCAGCGAGTTTTCCCAGATATAGCGCAAAAGTTCAATAACCATAATTGGCTGGGTGAACGAGCAATATTAGCAGCGAAGAATAAAGAGGTCGAGGATCTTAATGCGACCATTCAGAATTTACTTCCAGGACAGTTGGTTTCCTTCAAATCAGTCGACACCGTAATGAACCAGGATAACGTAGTCAACTATCCCACTGAGTTCTTAAATTCACTGGAATTGCCTGGATTACCACCTCACAATTTGCAGTTGAAAATAGGATCAGTTGTCATCATGCTGCGTAACATTAATCAACCTCGACTATGCAATGGAACAAGACTGGGTGTGAAAAGACTGATGAATAACGTCATTGAGGCGACAATCATAAAAGGAAAATACAAAGGAGAGGATGTCTTGATCCCGCGGATACCGATGATTCCAACGGACTTACCATTCGATTTTAAACGCTTACAATTTCCAGTACGTCTGACCTTTGCGATGAACATAAATAAATCGCAAGGACAGTCGTTAGAAGTTTGTGGAATCAACTTGGAGTTTCCCTGTTTCGCGCATGGACAATTATACGTCGCGTGTTCGCGCGTCGGAAAACCGTCTTCTTTGTTTATTTACGCACCACAAAACAAAACAAAAAATATAGTTTATGAGAAAGCTTTAAATTAATTAACAGACTGTATTTTAACAGTGTGTGTCTGTGAATATGAAATTTAAACCTTATAAATAGCCAATATTTCAGGAAAACTCTGTTTTCTAAGTAAGCAACATGATGTATCGAAAATAATAATAAAACTTCATGATTTATTCAATAAATGCTTTTTTATTAAATACGGATTCGATTTGTTTGTTTTAAAATCATTTTATACAAAAGATTAGGTCTTTTATTTATCGATGAGGCAGTACGAAGTCTGCCGGGTCAGCTAGTAAAAAATATATAAACAATTATAGACAATGGTCTAGTCTAGAATTTTAATGGTCTCAAATTCTAGGTCCACATGATACGCAGTTGCATATTATCAAGCAGATTTATATCGAAAAATAAGTTTTAGTTTGTCGAAATTATGGCGAGAAGACGAGGATAATCTGACAATGGAACCGGTCTGAACAAGTGTCCATTGTACAATGACCCCGATCGAATTATTATTTATAACTTAGATATTACATTTGTCTGGTCTTTGACCATATAATATAAATATTACAAGGGTGCCATTAAAGTCATTCCTCTCCAAGGTAATAGTTTCCTGAAGAAGATGCAAAGAAGAAAGAAATCAATTTATGTTGAGCTATATTTAGAAGTATTTGATTTGATTGATAGACGTATATGAGATTTACCCCACGATTACCTCTAGAAAATCTACAGGAATACACTTACAGACTCAAAAACTGCATCACAGTTTAGGATTACCTTCGAATTAATATTTTTGACAAGTATACAAACTTTTTAGATCAAACTAAATTAAAATATCGAGACGATCCATTGATCCTAAAAAAAACATAATTTAAAAATAGAACTGCAGTATAAGATAAAATTATAGCCGGGCAAATAAAATTTATGCATAGTCTCAAATTCGTGTGTTGTTAAACTTTAAAATTAATTTTTTTTTGTTTTTTTTTCATTCTCGAAGCTTGGACCAACAAATGATTGCTATAAATTAAAATTTAAACCAGTCTACAGCTTCTAGAGTATATCGAAGGTTTTTAGAGGTAGTTCCTTACAAAAAGAGACCTAATACCGGGCGAACTTGCGCAACCAGTCGAATCGATTTTTTATTTCAACTTCCCTACGAAATCGTTTTCTCACGTAAGTAAACATCAAAACAAAGCTGATTGAAGTGCGTGGAGCAAATATGAGTGCACGAACAAAAAGAAAGATGGTTAAGGAAGCGGTCATCACCTCTTTAAGATCAGTAACCGGTCCATAACTGTCTGCAGCTCACAGACAAACTCGTTTACATTGCGCGTGAACATCTTAATTGGACTGAAGTGCAATGAGCCTTCGTGTTGTTCGCCAATGAGTGTAGGACTTGTTTAATTGATCATAAAAGAGTCTATCGCCGATTTGGGGAGATATATGTGTGAGCGTGTTCCTTCTGCAGGTGGTTCATGTGGGCGAACGGAACTTGTGTTCATCGACGTGATTCGTCAAAACAGTAGTAGAGGTGGAGAGGAATATTACACAAGACCGTTAAATTACTCTAATCAGATCTAAGCAAAATCGATTACTATCTGTAATAAAGGCACTTGGAGGCAATACACATCATTAAAAGAAAAAATCTGTGCTACAACTTTCTTTTTTATTGTAAAAACCAATTTTTCAATAAAGGAACTAAAACCAACTTTTATTACATTTATCGCTTTAGTTTAGAAAAGTTGAATGGTCCTTTCCAGTATACACTTAAGGATTTGATACTACGCTATTATGAAGTTAACGAACCAAGCTATAGTTTTCAATTTAAGTTTATATAAAAAGTTTGATTGGTTGGTTAAAATGTCTATTTCAAAGTAGTCTTGATAATTGATGCCGTTTACGAGTTCATTTACATAATTAACTAAGTTTAAGAAAGTACGAGAACATAACTGTATGTTAAAAAGAAAATAAATAAATTTTAAATCATTTTATAATAGTGTAGGTTTCTACGTACTGCAGGACATTACGCTCTATCAAAATATCTCCTACAACAATTGGTTAGTTTCATAGTTACGAAGGTAGCGCTGGCGCAACAATATCATTGAAAACAAAAGGAAAACTTAATATAAGCCATAAACCTAGCCGTCTGGCTAGTATTATATAGTAAGCCAAAATCCTCTTTCTAAGAAAATAGCTATGTCCAGAGTGGACTATTAAATTTGATTGATGATATACGAGCATACCCATTTCTTTATTTTTTAATAGCTCCTACCACATATCTTTCAGAAGCATTGATACTATTTTCTTTTTTTTTAGAAGACAATATCCGCATTAGGCATGAATCTTGTGTCGCGGGGGACTTTACAAACGTATAAAACAGGAAACAGACACAAAGAACACGGGCACTCAAGACACTGGCAAAAATACTGGAATGAAAATTAGTCAATTTTACATTTTTACCAGATTTTCCATGCAAACACTTACACACACAAATGCGCATAGGGTTCCCACCAAGAACTTAGGGTTTCAAGTCTACCTCCTCGGCAAGTAGAGCATTTGCTGATCGATGGACAAGGCTCTGACGAGCAAAACTACCCGATTAGCGGTAGTAAGCTAACCACCTATTACTAAGCACCAAAACACTGGCGAAAAGTAGATGTTTAATACACCTCTATCTACACCAACGGTGGAACAGGGCTGATTTTATGTACGTAAACGTACACATCCACTCTTTGCTGTATTAACGAAGCACTTTAAAGACGATTAAATATCCATACACAAGATAAATTACCACAAAATATCAATGCAGCAACTTCCTTAACATGAAAATTGTTATAAAGTGGTATTCCCATAGTTATATTTTACCTCGACAGAATTAATAAAATTATGTAATAAATATTTGCAGCTTACTAGATGTTTAATTAATCTTTTGGACTTCCCAATAAGGTTCTTACGTTACTTAAATAATCGCCTTATACCTAAGAAGTTAAAGTTTATACCAGAGTAAATAACAACGATCATGCATTGTTTTATCTATATATATAAAAGAAAGTGGTGTTAGTTACACCACTTATAACTCAAACACAGAAGAACGGATTTAGCTGAAGATTGGTAGGGAGGTAGCTTAGAACCAGGAGACGGACATAGGATACTTTTTATCCCGTTAGAAAGGGTTTAAGTAAATAAAATCTGCTTATTTATTGCCTGTAAGGCGGAACAGAGTTCGCGGAGTAAGCTAGTTACTAATACAAGACAAGTTTATTTTTATCAAGACGCCAAGCGAGTGCATAGGCTTGATAGTAAGTGATTGCCGCCACCTATAAACAATTGCAGTTTAAGAGTCACACAAAAGTGCGTTCCCACCCTTTTGAGGTCTCACCCAGAGTTAGTAAGAGAAGTAGTTTGGGCTACGGCAATTTCGCCCAATCAGAGAAAAAAAAAAGTAACACGGTTCTATGTAAAGCAACATATGTTAATTCACGCGAAGAATCAGTAGTTAGAACAAAGAAGGAAAGTGAAGGGAATTGGCAAAACATCTTCGAAAAGATTTTTTTGTCAAACAATATTTTTTTATTTCTTTTAAGTATTTAATTTTCTCCGGGCAATTTATAGTGCTTTGCGAGAAATTTCTGCAGTAAGATACTATTATTTCGTTTCTATTAGGTTTATTCTCTGTAATTATATATAAAGTAGGTACACTTATATGTTATTACACTCTAAAATTAACTTCCAAAGAAAACGCGGTCTCAAAATAATTGATCGTATTAGGAATTCCCGTTATAAGTGGTTCTATCTTGTGCCTAGTGCTTTAAAATAGCTTTAAGTTATGGTTATAATTTGTGGAATTACCTTATCGATATGATAGTAACCATATAATTATGAGCTCTGTTTACGCCGACTCGGTCAAGTAGTGTCCTGATCCAGTTTTGCTAAGTTACGCGTTTTTCACATAGCACTTTCTACTACATTTCAATTATAAGGCGACTTGTCATGGTCGCCAATCATCTCATACACAAATGTTGATATATAGTGCTTGTTTTAGACGTTTTGAAGTAAAAATTACTGTAAAATTATTTTTGTACTAAACATTATCTGAGTTTCAATTTTAAACAGTGTAAGCATAAATAACTTTATTATTTTTAATAAAATTTATTTACCTTCGGCTTACGTACTCAAAATTATATAGTAACTTAATGGCGTTTCAAGTGCATACAAAGGTGTTCACATTTAGATACATTCAATTATTTTTTTGCGAGATAAAAATAGTTTTCGAAAAGTTTCAAAGTTGTCCAGAACATCATAGCAATTAAGATTTAAGAAAAAAACAGACTCATGAGGTCAAAAAATGATGAATTAACGAAAAATATAAAGAGGGTACCGAGAAATATATCCATGTTTTTTTATTAAATTGTATTGCCTATCAGGACAACGATCCAAGGTACAACAAAAATAAAAAAAAAAACAATATGTTTTGGTAATAATGTATTTTTATTTTTTGATTTTGACTACTTTTGAGACAAAATACAAAGTCATTTATCTTTTGTATTTTATTTATTCAACTTTATTGCACACCACTACAGTATAAATTTTGTACAGACAGATGGAGATCTACATTCGGTATTACGAAGGGCGGTCATATCGTTCACGGCGATTTCTTTCAGACAATCTCTGTACGGATATTGTCAAAACATTGTAAAAAATCTAGGTAGTCTGTGGCGTACTTTTATTTTAATATAATTTTATAGAGAAAGCAGAGAAAAACAGACAATTGTTATGTAGGACTAATAACCAATTACATCAGTTCCTGATAAAGTTTCAGATAGTTACGTACCATTTTGTTTCATAACTTGACTATTTAACAGATGAAAGTTCCTGATAAAGATGTACACTTGATATATATGTCTTCACTGAAGGCTCGTGTAACCGAAATCTGTAATTATTTTACAGATAAGTTCACGTTGATATATCAAGAACTATCAGCAAGTGGTGAAACTGTCCTTAACCTACTAGCTCTGTAGATAAATCTTGTGTCAGGTTTCTACACTACTTGAATAGGTTTCACACCGATTCTTTTGGCCATTTTCTCCATAACGTCCAATTGATTCTGAGGATAGTTAACGGTCCCTTTTGATATCGTACTCTTGCTTGTCGTCTGTTCCTTATCGCCAGGAGCTAAAACTGGTAGCGTTGGATCCACCTAAATTAAAACATTAATAGGTTTAGTTGTTGAATTGTAATAAAATATGACTGAATATTTGTTTCTGCTAAGTCTAATGGTTAGCGTACGCGACTACCAACCAAAAGGTCCCCAGTTTTATACTCGGGTCAGACCAAAAATAATGTTGGGTTTTTCTAACAAAAAATTCTTAATAACAGCCCGGAGTATGGAAGTTCGGCAAAGTTTCACGCATATGCATCTGAAATTTATTTTGCTTCTTCTGAAATATACTGATAACTAATTCAACCTCCGAATTCAGCTTACCCTGTTAGTGGTCACAAAACTGGATGAACTAGTAACCAACCCAAAATAATCTTGGAAATAATAAAGGCAAGTAAGATGAATGAATATTGGATGACGGGTATGGAGTTCTAGTAGTTATTGGCCCTGACTGCTAAGCTAGAGGGCTTGGGTTCGGTTCGCACCCAGTACAAATGCTTTTGTGATGAGCACGAACATTTGTTCTCTGTCTGAGTGTAATTTATCTATTATATGAACGTATTAAAATATGGATATCAGTTGTCTGGTTAGTACAGCACAGGTTCTGCTTTATTTGGAATCAGAAATCCATGATTGACATTTTTAACATCAAAATTATCCGTGAATACGTCTATCTATATTGTTAGAAAGAAATTACTAAAAAACAGTATACTATCAAGTTTATAGTAAAATTACTTTTAAGTACAAAGAACCACAATAATTGAATCCTGAAAAATGGTTCAGAAAACGTAGAGAAAAGGCGTGATATCGTATTACAAACCCTTTCATCTCGAATGAATATGAAAACTAGAATTTTTAATATGTATGTATACGCATGTGAGTGTATGTGTGTATACGCATAAATACCTATTTTAGTATGTATATACAGAGATAAATGAGACCCTACCGGTTCCAAACTTCTCCAAGTCTTGAGGCAATCGGCAATGCGTTCTCCAAATCCTGGTGCAAAACAGTCCGGGTCTATTGCAACGAAGAGCTGGCCCAGATTCATTGGTATGGGTGAGCTTGATAAGTCCCAGAGGCGATTCTTGTGAGATGGATTAGACCCTAAAAAAATAAACAAAGGCAGAAGTTTTACAGAGTATCCAACTGTTAGGAGTCTCAGAGATAGTAACTACATGAATAGAATGGACAACAAGACAGGAAGTATAATGGCGTTACTTGCCTTGATATGGATCTTGGTTATTTGCAAAAGTTAAGTGTAGATATCCGTATGGTGATGGATTAAAAATTCAGAGTGTCACAACCCTATTCATCCATTGGGTGTCATAAAAATCGACTAAAGTAACAAACCACAGAGGACAATATCACGCCAAAAATAAGAAAAACTGGAACAAACTAAACAAAAGTCCGTCTAGCCAGCGTGGTATGGTAGGCCAAAACCTTATTTACAAGAGAGGGTTATGTAAAGCAGGAGACTGTTAAATGTTGGGGAGAAGTATTTACATGGGTCACCATACTGTATGATCTGTATTCGCAATGGGTATGGTGACCTCTACTCATAGATTCTATTCATCAGTAATTAAAAAAACATAGACAAGAACAGAGTCTGTTTAGTGAAAGAAAACTCTTCAAAACATCGCATAACAAATCTGCATCATTCAAAAGCTTAACCTGCTTTTAGTTGACTCGATCACCACTAAGATTGTTTAAGTACCTCCTTCGAGTGTATACCTCTGCTATCGTAGTAGTCGTAAGTAGTGTTCGACCGTATTCGACCATCCGAAAGATAACCGTGTATGTTTCGGCAGAAATAGACGGGTTCCACGGAAGATCAATGTTAATCAATTATTTCGTTGATTATCACCGAGTAAGTTACAGTACTAGAGCTCTAAACCCACCTCCCGTCCAAATTCTGACGAATCAGGGGGAGGTGACTTGTCTGGTCATTTGCCTCATATATCATACAAAAAATGGTATTGAAAGTATACGAATTAGAAGTGCTAGTAAGCTTAAACATACATGCATGGAAACAGTATTACATATTCAAAAAGATTTAACAAAAAAGTTTGTTTAAAAATCAATGTGGCAAAAACAAGGAAAACAATTTACGTCAGCAGAATTCCCCCAGATATACTGCCGTGTGATATTGGTTGTATTTTTATAGATAGAAGCAATTTGATGGCAAAAAAAGCCTACGTGCCTTAAAAAAATAAATAGTTCTTATATTGTACCGTAATTATCTAAACAGATGTTTTGGTAGCATCATATCAATTATCATTGACTTAGTATTATTTTTATATAAACGGTCTATTCAGCAGCTTTGATAAAAAATATTTGCGGAGATCTACTGTGGTTGGTCATGTTATAAGATCCTGAATATTTTGGGATCAGATATGATTCATGTTATTACCTGACGAAGTATACAACTATTAATTTAATATCTTACCTGACAGTCCACTGCAAAAGGTTTCCATCATAGCAGCTAGACAGTAACCTTTGTACCCACTCATTTTCTCTTCCCCACCTAAAGGCATCAGCATACCAGTGTTAAAAGCCTGTCAATATACATTTGTTTATCAATCATTTTTTTATGTACACAATCTTATTTATTTTAAAAAAAAAAAGACAACGCCTGCACTAAAAAGAAATCCTGTGTCGCAGGGGACTTTACAAACATACAAGAAACGAACACAAATAACACCCAGACTCAGAACAACAATTTGTGTATCAAGCAGCGTGTTGTCCCACGTGGGTTTGAACCCACAACACTCGGCGAAGTAAGTCGCGGCGTGTCGGTCGCTTAAACCACTAGGCCAACCGTGCAGTTGTCATTTTAAGCATTCAAAAGCAGTTTATACACATGTATTGAGTAATTTAAAACTTGTAAAACCACAGATTTTGCTTAAGAAACGTTAATTAACACCGGGAACTGAGAATTTATGGATACTACGGAGACTTTTTGGTGGTTGAATAACGATCATAACTCATTTGCTTTATTAATTTTATTTTATGTTTTTGTTCGGTATAACTTGAAGTTTAAATTCAAGTTTACGTGCCATTGCAACGCCATTGAAAACACTCAAACTTGGACACAAATATTTGCAAATCATACAAACAAACGTACAGGAATCGAACCCAAAAGTTCAAGCACAACAGTCGCATTCATTATCGCTGCGCCACCGAGTTAGTTAAAAAATAAATGTGCATGTAAAATATATTTTTAAAAATGTATTATAAAATGTGCATATGCGTGTATAAACCATGCGCATAAGACCAATAACTTTTAAATGTAAAAATTAGCAATAAAATTCCTAGATAAAACGTAGGATGTAAATAAAACTGTTAAAACTATTTGTCTGAAAGTTATTTATTTATTTATTTATTTATTATAGTTTGGAAAATCAACAGCTACAAAAAACCAATGGTCAGTTTTATACACAACATCAAGCCAATTACAGGTTATCATGAGTAGTGACATTACAAGCTAATAGAGGTTCTGGAACACTAAATAACACAAAACTACAAACACATAAGTGCGACAATGAATAAAGAGAAACAAAAACAATAAACAAAAGCGAAAAGAAAAAAGAACTACCTACCCGTTGAAAAAAAGATACGATTCACCAATCTCCTGACAGTGCCGCCATTCGCTGTGTATGGATCGAATAGCAACTCCCTGCATAACTCGTTAAAGGATTAACTCGCTCGTAACACAAACGAATTCGTTATACTCATAGGTTAATATATTTAAAATGTAGGATATCTAAAACCGTGTACAAACTGAAGTAAAACTGTTATGAAAATGTATATGCAAACCTGATTGCTAAGATGTAGGCACAAATGACTGGCGAATAATGAAAATCAGTCTCACCGTTTTAGCATCGGTAGTAGGTTTACCATCAGGTCCCAATGCCCAACTGAGGGGTAGAGGCTCTTCTTTGTGTATCTGCATTTCTATCTGTAACAAAGAAGTTGGTATTGCAAAAGCCTTTCGCCCAAAGTAGGGTCTGCTAAAAATGAACTGCTCTCCTTACAAAATAATGCAAGTGAAGCAAAAGTAAATCTTTTCATAAAAATATATGGTATTTACGACGAATAAACAATTGTAGTCAGGTAGTTCATAAATTTATGTGAAACCTCACTTAGTACTCGATAGATGGCGTGCACGTCGACTTACATCGCGATATAGTTTGGTCCACCACAATAGGATTAAGTTCAATAAAATTTGTAAAATATAAGATCAATAATCCAGAGTTAGATCAGATTACAGACGGTGTTTTGTTATTTAACAACCTACTAGTAAATGTCATTAGGGCAGTAGTTAGCTAACACATAGTAATGGTTTTAAATAGGTTTTAAGATAAACCCATATCGAGAGTTTATCGTAAAAACCAAGTAAACTACATTTATGATTGAAATCAGAAAAATATTTGACAAATATTAATTGTTATTTTACAGTACATATGCTTTTAAAATCGACTGAATCTTGTGACAAATATATTACACGACACATCGGATAGAGTACGCTACTGTGCCCCAGTAAAAGAAAGATCTGGGAACAGTTTTAAGATTCAGTTACAGGTTTGCCTAGCCTAATAACATTAAAACATTTAGATTTGATATAGCATTTTGAACTCTAATTCTTTGACATCATGGAACTTAACTGGTTGTAGCAGTAAGCATTCTGTAATTAAAATATATGAAAAAATTAGCATTTTATACACTTTCTCACCTTCCCCATAGCGACAGTGGTAGACGCCATATCGACCACCACTTTGTCTCCATCAAGTGCTGGTGCCGCCATTGCAATGGGATTCGTACCTAGAGCCCTCTGAAAAGGAATATCGTAGTAATATCAAGCACAAGCAATCAAAGTTATTAGAAAAATAAACATGAAAACGTAAGAAATCTGTAGGCAAAAGTTCTTGTGTATTTAAGCAATGTGTACATTAAATATTAATTATTAAAAAGAAATTCCTTTAATTAAGAAAACAGGTAGAGTCTAGATTGGTTAAACTTCTAAATATAATAATGATCTCAATGTTTGTTGTCCACGTAATTAAATGTTTCGTCTGAATCATTAAATGTACCTTCTTAAATCACAGTCTACTTTTTTTCCACCATTAATTTAACATTCTTATTCTTTTTATATCTTCAAATCAACATTAACTTTTAATGATTTGAACATAGTCACATGATGGTATTTCAAACAAAAGTGTACCATGGCTATTGTCTATTGTTGATAAGATACTAATGAAATTTTGAAAAACCTTACTTATGTGCTTATAACATAAAGAGCTTAGCTGCCATAATTTCACGGTGGTTTAAGCTCTGCGTTAAGGAATCAATCAATCAAAGCAATTAATATTATATATATACACACATTTAAAGGTAACTACTTTATAATGTTTAAACAGTACCTCCTTAGACCTGGTAGGAACCATGACAGGTGAAGAGTTTGTGCAGGATATGCCTATGAGGCCTTCACGTTCAGCCTTGAGCGCCCAGTAGCCTGCCATACCGTAGTGATTGCAACCTGTAGTAAATAAAAGAATAATTGATTTATAAAGTTTAAAGTTTTCATAATTCAAACTCATAATGACTATTATTGTGTTTAATGTGTAATTTTCGGTATTATATTTGCTGGCAGTTATTAGCTTGCAAGACAAGACATAAGAGTGCATCCGTGGTTTATTTTTGATTTCTTATTATATCACACTGCATCTCCCTAGGATATACAGGGAAGCAAGTGAGGCTTCGTTGCTTTAAGTCTTAAGACTAACTCTGGAATCGGGATTATTATTTGCCCTGCTACTAGGAAAACATAAACTATATATCTTCAGGTGCCTGATAGATTAATTATCGCAATACAACAATATGTCATCAATAGCAGTATAATGTAGTAACTTTAAGTCTTTTATAAATTATTTACAACGGCTCTGTGTTTTAGAGCATTTACAAGGCAGTACATGCTCAATACAGTTGGTTTAGCGGTTAGTGTATGTGACTGCCGATCAAGAGCTCTCGGGTTCTATTCCCAGGTCGGGGAAAAAACCCGAAGTTTCCCTGATCTTTCACCGGCAGTGTTGGATAGCCGTCTTATCGAATTGCGTGAATACAGAGATTGCACATATGTTTGCACATACACTTGTGCACTATAATATTTCTTGTGTAGTTGTGTAATTAGCTGGTCTCCATTGAGACTGGCCACCGTAACCAAAATTGACCAGAAGCACATCATACGCTCAGCTCACATCTCTGCTGTTTCATTTGACTAAGTTCGTTCTAATCTGCTTCAATATATATTTTAGCAAAACAGTTTTGAATCCACTATCAAATTCCATATAGGCAACCGTGAAAGGTTAATACGCCTGTGTTTTGTGTTAGTCTTATAGAAACTACTAGTAAAACTCACCTTTAGCAGCGACCCACCCAACCCCGCACTCCTTTGCCTTCTTGATAGCCAGGTCCATGCAGAAGTTTCCCACGGTAGCTCCCAATGTAGAACACCCATCTACCCAGGCTGTGGCCCCTGACTCTTTTAATATCAATGGCGTGGCTTTTGGTAAACAGGAGCCCATTAAACAGTCATTTACGTAAAATTCTGAAATTATTGACATTAATTCTTTATATTTTTTAATGTGAAATTTCTAATGTATAGGGTCAGACTCGCTTTTGGTCATACTGGTGATAGATAAAGCGGTGTGGTGACGCTTCGCCAAGTGCAAGGGACTCTGCGACTTACTCGCGCTAACTATCAAGGTATACATCATTAATCAGACATCCTAGAACGTCTAAATTTCTTTGGTGTTTAGAATTGATTTAATTTGCCATCTATACTATTTAATGCGAAAGTTTCATGACGTCAATAAAGAAAGAAAATAAGTGTTTTGAGATACAATAACATTCATTTAGATTAAATCGACGTATTTTCCATATATATAATAATATTTCTTCACCATAAATGATTCCTGAGATGTAGTCAGTTACACGGTAAAAAGCCATGAAACCAATGTTTCTATGAGCAAACAGTCACTCCATTTGCCATTTGTAGATCAAAGAAAAGTTTTGTGGAAAGGTCATTACCAAGCAGATAATATTGAGCCACTTTTTTATCTATGGTTTCTAATTTGCTAGAAGTTAACAAACCTCCTCAGCATAGCCACAATTTTTCAGACCATAATATTCATTGACATTAATCAAACATCAGATTTGACCTATTTGACAAAAATTTCCCGGTATATAATTTAGGATATGCATTCAAAGACAATTTTTCCAAATGCTAACTTAACGAAGATAGAAATCTTACTCAGATTAGTATGTGCTTCTATTCCCACCGTTTACAGTGAGCTTGAAGACATCCAAGATCCGCTGCCAGATCTTCGTTGTACTTCTAATCCAGAGATCATAACAGGTATAACCCAAAAAATTGAGGTTTAAAAAAGAACTTGTGACAAATAGACGGGCTAAGACGGGTCAAAACAGGCTTGTTGGTCTCGAGCTAGGTTGGTTTATTTTAGTTACAGGCTCTGCTTAATTGGAGAATGTGTGAAATAAGTGAAATTTTTATTATTGTTAAAAACAATTTCAGAGTAGAAGAACGAAGAATATAAATAAAAAGAAATACTAATCATAAATATATCATCATTTGAAGTAAATTTTAAGCACGAAAACAGTTTTGAAGACCTAAAAAATCAATTCTCTCTGCGTGTCTTTACGTGTAAGTAAATATTAAATTTATTTTATCGTTACCTTATAATATTTTTTGCCTTAATGCTTTCCTTATCTGTACTGATATAACAAAATTGGAGGATTTCTTTGTGTGATGGTGTTAAGTGTTGGATGGCTTTTGTACGGTTGGCCTAGTGGTTTAAGCGGTCACCAAGCTGCTCTCTACTGAACTGAGTATTGTGGGTTTAAACCCCACATGGGACAACACTTCGTTTAATCCATAAGTTGTTGTTCTGGGTCTGGGTGTTCTTTGTGTTCTGTTTCTTGTATGTTTTTAAAGTGCACCACAACACAGGAGTTACGAGTATTCTTAGTGTGGATGTTGTCTTTTTAAAAAGAAAAACAAAGTATTGTTTTTGAGAATATGTTATTAAGCGAAATTAATGTCACGCTATGACCAAAAGAAGTTGAACATCGATTAAAAGTATTGCAAAATTGAGAAAATTTATTCCGTTTGAGAGACCGAGAGAAAGTTGCATAGATTAGCTAGTCCAATATAAAACTTACGACAGGATACTATACTTACGGATTAAAACGTTTTGTTTTACCTTCAGCACTTAACTTATAATTAATTTAAAAACATGGACTTCAATGCACCTATACGTGAAAGATTTGGCACTTTTTCTTAAAGAGAAAAAAAGAAAGGGTAGAGTAGTACTTAAAAGATAAATGTAGAAAAAGAACTTTGCATATTATTTAAAAATTACAGAATCCTGAAGTAAGGAATAGAAGATATAGCTGAATTAGGACCCTGCTATCTTTTATAACAAATAATTATTTTAAAAAAATAACATTCATTTACTAAATTTGTTATATATCTACAAAAGGCCTGACGGTTTGGTATAGAGTTTGTTTCAACAACAGCTGTTCCCGGTTCCCTCCTATCTCAGGCGCAGAGTGGCACACTGTGTGGTTTTAGTGGGACCAAACGCATGGGATGAATAGAACTGACGGTACTTCGTATTCTTAATACGGTCACTACACGAATTTTCTTAACCCATGCCCAAAATTCACGTAAATATCAAAGGTTCGCATAATTTACGCCAAGCTTCACGCTACGGTGATGTTATCAAAGTAAAACTCACCCAGACGATTTAGTCCATGGCTGTAGTGCCCGACAGTGTCTGCATGCATCAATAGATCGGCATGAGCCTCTGCTTCGTTCTCCAGGGCCCCTACGGCCTTTAAACTGTCCACCATAAACCGACGTGCTTCTTCTAACTTTACCTCAGGCATGATTGTCACTGAAAGTAAAACAACGACTTGAAAACTTATAGACAAACCTTCTTTATATCGTGATGAATTGTAAAGTAGTTGTGGTTTGAAGAAATTATAAGACGATCTGTAAGCAAGGTGACCTTTTATCAATAAAGTATATATAACTAATGGAGAAATATTACTGATAAAATAAACACGAATGATTGATGTTACTGATATTTTTTGCTCTTGAAGAACTAGTTTTTTTCTAAAAGTTATATAATCATAGTTCAACAATGTTAAAACACGCGATTTCAAGAAGAATGAAATTACAAAGTTTCACCATCCAACTCTCGGTTTTATTATCAAACATCCCCCACAAGGATGTGTGATCCAAAAAAAATTTTATCCTGAGTTTAACTGCTTTCTGAGTCCTGTTTATGAATATGCACAAAGAATTAATAAATAAATATAGTGTCACGAGGGCATTCGATTTATTTCTCGTGCGGATTTTTTTTTTAAATAAAAAAAATAATGCAAGTTTTGGCAACTATAATTTGATGTTATCAAATTTGGTGAAGGTTAAATATAAATTTACGAACCCATTTAACACCTCGAAAAGTTTTTTAAATTTTCTAAAACCGCCAAGAAATTTAACTTCTTCAAATTTAATTTACTTTGTTTATTTTAATGAGACCTAATAACATTAGGCATGATTGTACTGAATTTCAAAAAAAATGTAAGTTTTTTGGGGCAAATACTTTTACCTGCGTTCCGACCTGGAGCTACTAGACCTGGCAACACTTTTAAACATAAAACATATTTTTCTTATCAGAGATTTCAAACAGCTTGTGATTGTAAAAAGAATATAATGTCACACTTCAGTAACCACAAGAAATAATTCGTAATTTAAACCGCACACACGTCGTGTGACCACTTAACTGAACTCTAATACAGAAGTTGGAGATTTTATATAGAGACATACGGAAAACAATGTTATTCTCCACTGAACCAGAAAGTTGAAAAGAAAAAGTTAAAAAAAAAACAATTATAGGAGTGCTACAAAAAGTTTGTTCCTAGTCCACGACCTTGCAGAAGTCAAATACCGATTACAATGGGTTTTGTTGAGGGATTTTTTTGTTCCTAGGCTTCGAATTACACATGATACTTACATTTTCCATAAATTATGACGCCCAAGACACGTCAGAGACAATTGTCAAACTTATCATACGAGATATTTTGAATATTAAATTTAGAAAAATCAAAATGCTTGATCGTTTTCCTTAATCTGTGTTGACTCAAAGAAGCTTATTTATTTTTAAAAAAAGTATCATTAAAGTACCTAGAAAACTATTTATTTCTACCTGCTAACTACTCACCTTCTAATTTATTAATTTAAATAGAACAAGAGCAAATTTCTGTTCAAATATCAGATTGAGGAAGTCCAAACATCTTACTATGAACTTGTCACTTAACACTAACGATGAATTTGTTAGTCATCTTAGTTTTAAAATAAGATTTTCTAATATTATCTTAAATAAAAAAACAACTTACAATTACTCTGATCAACACTTATTTGTTTCGTATTCACATTACAACTAATTGAAATTTTATGTAACGAAATATTAATCACTTTGTTTCATAATACCATTTAAAATAAAAGCACACAGTGCGCTGCACAGTTTTGCTAAAGACTAATTATCGTGTAGATATTTAACTCAGTAATATAAACACAAGATAACAGACTTGTGTAAAGTAATAAAATTCGTATTAACAATAGCAACCAACACGACATAGCGTTCATATTGCAACACTGTTTTGACGATGATACTTCTTATACACAGAGTTACATACAACGCTGTTAAGAGGACACTGATTGACAAAAAGTGTAATTTAAGCTATTGGAGACAATACTGTGAATATTGGTACCATCTTAACAGTAAATCTATATTAAATACATATATCCTGTGTTTAATTTAGCCATTTAAGTGGTAGATGCATGAAATCAAAATAGACTGTGGAGTATCACCAACATAGTAACTCCAAAACTGAATAAAAATCTTTCGAATTTTGTAGGTATCTTATTTATATATTTGTAATGAAAAATGAATGGATTGACAAACAACACCAGTCTTGGAACTTGTTACTTCGTGTGGATATTCTCATAGGTGATACCGATCCCTATCGGAGAGATTGTATTTCGCCTCCTGATCAACTAAAAAAGACGGCTACAATACGCTATGTTAACGGTTGACTCCAGGTTTTTCATTTGAAGGACGTCTAGATACACATGGTCTGTAAACGGGGCTACCTTCCATATTAGGCCTCATAACATAAGCCTCACCTTCACGCGGTGTGAACGAGGCTCTGGCGACTTGGCGGTATAACCACATTACTGCGGTAATCTCTTAAGTTCGATACTAATAACGGGGTGACTATCACTAATTTCCCCCAAATAAATCACTGTCACAGCGCGGAAGTTACACTATTCCTGGTCACTCACGGTAACGGTGCGGCAGGGAATGCGATGAATCCCCAGGTTACGGTATAGTACCACCGCTGACTGTATTTGGTGACGCTCAATGGATGCACTCTGCGGTCGGATGATCGCCTCGCAAGATCGGAAGCGGAGGTGAGCCGTATCAATTGGTTCATGTTACAGCTATGAGAAATCGGCAGACGGGGTGAAGATACGATAACCCTGTCTTCTGCTGACAACCTGGTATGTGTCATCCGTGAGGTTGGTTATAATCAGGTTCGACTGAAGAATATGGACGTACGTTGAAACTCTCCTGTAAAACACTGAATCTTATGCTGAAACGAAGAGAAGCACTAAACATCACACCATCTGAATGATAGGAACTTAACAGGCAGATAAGCAGGTTGTTAAGATGAGATATTCAAAAATCATGTAAAATAGGTATGCTTAATAAGTATGTATCTCCGAGTCTTATGGTTGTTAATGGTACTACTATCGGGGTTATGCAAAAATATGTCCAATTCGGCCGGCACAACTTCGATCTGGAGGCCGATAGAAGAATTCATCTAGGCTAGGCAGCATATGGCAACTTTTGTCATATATTTGAATCACCAAGTGTCTCAATTACTAAAAACCAAGGTTCATAACCAGTGCATCCTACGCGTAATGACATACAGAGCGGAGACACCGACCGTTGGACTGGTCCATAATTTCAAAGTCACTCAGTGTGCGATGGAGTGTGCAATGCTTGCTGTTTCTCTAGTCGATAAAATTCGTAATGAAACAATTCGAAAGAAAACTGGAATACCTATATCACACGGAGAATGAGCGCGCTAAAGTAGAAGGGCGCCGGTCAGGACTCCAGGCGAACTGATGTTCGCAGAAGCCCGTATGAGTTAGAGTGGGGACCGCAAATAGTCAAACGTAGCAGGGCGCCCTGCTGCACAATATATTGACGACTTGAGGAATATAGTTGGCAGCAGATAGATGCAGATTGCCCAAGACCGGGATCGTTGGTACTCTTTGGGGGATGCCTTCGTTCAGCAGTGGACGACAATACGTTGAAGCACACACACATAAGGACTTCACTTTTTCACAGGATAACCTTCTGTAGGTGATACTTTCCGAGAATAGGTATAAAGGTGCGCCTACGGAACACAACAGTAACTAGTATTGTTTTGTAGCATAAGGTTAAGGTTAAGGTTAAGCGTGTGGTGATGGATTAAGAATACATAGTGTTACCACCCCTATTCATTCCGTGGGTGTCGTAAAAGGTGACCAAGGGAATAAAATATTCAGGCAAATATACACTATAAAGAGAAGGAAAACTTGAAACAAAGCCTATTCCAACCCGTCTGGCCAGCGTAGTGTAGCAGGCCAAAACCTCCTTGCTAAAGAGAGGCCTATGTCCAGCAGTGAACTGTAAAAGGCTGTCGATGACAATGATAAGGTTATTGAATGTGTTGTTGAGAAATTTTCACATTATTTGTAAACAATTTCCAACTGTTTATGTTCAAACATTTAAAAACTTTTAGAAACATTACAGATACTAGGTATTTTAACTGTAAAGTTTTTAAATGTAATATATTGCTTCTAAACCTTTCAATACTTTGTGTGCAGTTGGTCCTGTACCGGGTGTTTCTAAATACTTATAAATACCGGTGTAGAAGCACGTTTTCGTTACACGTCTGCTATTCAAATATGTCGTGATCGGGCCGAAACTAATACGAGCCCCGATATTTTATGTCACAATGTAACGGCTTGACCTGGACCAGAAATTACATACAGCATGGTCTACAACTTTTCTTCTTTGATCTCCAAACAAAAGAGGAGTATTATAAATTTAAAATGTCTGTATATCTGTCTATGGCACTCTACGGTTCTTTAAGAGACACCTCCTAAACGAATAAACCGATTATGATGCGATTTTTTATTGAAAGTTGACTTAATTTTAAGGTGTTCATAGCTACCATTTGTCATTTATATCAGCTCATTTTTAAGTCGGTAAAAGAGTCTCACTAATTAACGGTTGGTTTGAAATTTGGTATTCTTAAATAATACTACAACCGAACCTCCAACAGAATCGGAGTCAAATTTCTTTAATTTTCAAAACAATGATTGTTCTTATTTTACGTAGGAACATGGCTAAGGTAGCCATAGTAGAGGCATGTAGATTTGTGGTGGAATGCTTACATGCTGCGGGAGCAAACCGTGAATCCGCTGAACAGCAGGCCAGGTTGCTGATCCAAGCTGACAGACTCGGACATCCTGGAGATGGTGTCAATAGATTAGGTAAGTAAATGTAGCACATAGAATATATGATCATTGATTTAAGTAAATAAGCAGAGGTAAATACATGTTTGGAAATTAAAAATAAATTAAAATATGATTTAAATGCTCTTGAAATTTAGTTATTCTTCTTCCATTTTTATAAGAAAAATCTTTTATTAGCATCGACAACGTGAGTTACGTTTCACGTGTCTGTCGAAAAGTATTTCTATAATGGAATATTATTCATATTACCATCAAGTTATAAATTTTGTCAAAACATGTTCAGGTAAATATGTACATTTATTTACTTCAGAACATCTGACACACAAAGCCGTCTAGTCTTAAACTAAGCAGAGCTTGTACTATGGGTAGTAGATAACTGAATAAAAAAAACATTCAACTGTAATGTTACTTCGTGTCCTTATATGAAATTGCCTTTTCTAAACATCTATGTATGTCTTCTGCAACAACATTTGCGATTAACAAACTTTACCCGCACAAGCTAATGATGTTTATGTGTTATCTAAATAAAATATTATATTTATTCTATACAGAATATTACGTGAACGACATTATTAGCGGAGCTTGTGAGCCGAATAACAAACCGATAATACTTAAGGAGACAGCTTCTACTGCGTGGGTTGACGCTAAGAATGTTTTGGGTGCAACCGCCAGCAATTTCGCCATGGACATCGCGATTGATAAAGCTAAAACAACAGGCGTCGGATGGGTTGTAGTTAAAGGTAGGATAGGAAATGACAAATTTCTATTACATTCTTAAATATTCTAAGGCTGAAGCAGTTTTATTAAAAAATTTAAACTTCCACTCCATGGCTAAGTATGAGTGTAAAAAGAAGGTGACTCATTGGCTATGTGACTTGGACTATGATAGCATTGAAAATAAAATCTTCACAATAAATGGACGATAAGTATGTATTACTCATTATTAACTTTGCACTGTAACTGACACACAAATGCATAGAACATATAATTCTCTCACACTACACTTACACATCAATACAAAACAATCAATACATATGTACATACATACATACATACATACATACATACATACATACATACATACGTACGTACATACATACGTACATACATATGTACATACATACGTACATACTACGCCCATACATACGTACATACTACATACATACATACGTACACACTACATACACACATACGTACATACTACATATATACATACGTACATATTACATACATACATACATACTACATACATACGTACATGGTACATACAGTAGCGCTGAAAAGTATTTTGACAACTCTATTTTATTCCATATCACAAAAAATGATAACAAAATTGTTTCCAATCAAAGATTATATTTGAAGTAATGATACGTTTCACAAATTAAGATACTTAAATGTAATGTATTTCTACACAAAAAGAAAACATAAAGAAAAATTATTTACGGCACGGCTCAAAAGTATTTTGACAAGGAAAGTTTTTTATTTTATAAAATAAAAAAAATATTATTTTTGATATTAACTATTAGTATTTTGTTGCATATCCATTAGCCTTCAAGACCGCTTCACAACGCGCCGGCATCGAATCAACTAGTTTCTGCAAACGATCAATGGGTATTCGGCTCCATTCGTTACTTAGTGCTTCATATAAAGCATCTTTATTTGAATAGTTTCGACATCTTACGCGGCGATTCAGTTCTTCCCAAAGATGCTCTATCGGGTTTAAATCGGCACTTTGACTTAGCCAGTCGAGAATTTTGATTTTAGCGAGTTTCATGAAGTCGTTGACATGTTTCGATTTGTGCTTTGTATATTATGTATATTTGCGGTAGCATTTGTTGCTTTTATATATCTGCGTACATAAAGCGATCCATAGTACCTTCGATCCTGACTAAAGGTCCGACTCTGCGGCGAGAAAAGCATCCCCAGACCATAATATTGCCACCTCCATGCTTTACTGTGGGTATTTGGTATCGAACCTCAAATCTTTTGTTTACAGGACGTCGCACGTACCGTATACCATCAGATGACACTAAATTAAATTTGCTTTCGTCACTCCACAACACCGTGGACCATTCTGAACTCGTCCATAATCTGAACCGTTTCGCAAACGCAAGGCGCAGCTTCCTATTCCTTGCAGAAATTAGAGGTTTCTTAGTTGGACGTCGTCCATGTAATCCGAAGTCCTTCAGTCTGTGTTTTACAGTTGAAACTTGTAAATTCACGTCGTAATTTTCCTGTAACTCGTTTTTTATTTGCACAGCCGTTTTTCGGACATCACTTGTCGATAACCTTTTTATCAAATGGTCTTCCTTAGCGAGTGTTTTTTTCGGACGGCCACTTCGAGGCTTATTTTCAATAGTTTTACGTTTATTATAAGCTTTGTTCCACGAACTAACAAGTTGTCGTGACACTTTAAAACTTCGAGCAACTTCTGCTTGCATCATTCCACTTTGTAGGGCAGTTATCACGGCATTTTTAATATCATTTGAATATTCTTTAGTCTTAGGCATGTTGATAAATGCGGAATAATTATACCTAATAGACAAAAATATATGCAGTGTGAGTAGAACCGCTGCCAGTAAGGAACTAAATGGTTGTCAAAATACTTTTGAGCGCATATATAGACGTGTTTTGTTTTTAACAAAGAAAGAAATCAAACAAGTTCCAACTTGTAACTTACAGAGGATGAAATACATCATAAATAATAATATAAAAAATACTAAAATTATTTTGAAGTACTCAGTAAAAAGATAACTGCAAAAGTAGTCTTGTCAAAATACTTTTGAGCGCTACTGTGTATACATACGTACATACTACATACATACATACATACTACATACGTACATACTAATTATATCCATACGTACATACTACATGTATACTACGTACATACAACATACTTACATATGTACATACTACATACATACATACTACGTACATACTACATACATACATACTACGTACATACTACATACATACTACGTACATACTACATACATACTACATACGTACTACATACATACTACATACATACTACATACATACTACATACATACTACATACGTACTACATACATACTACATACATACTACATACATACTACATATATACTACATACATACTACATACATACCACATATATACTATATACATGCTACATATGTACATACACCACTAATGTTTACAAATTATCTTTCTTATTAGTTCTTGTCACACTGTTTTGACAGTTACAGCCACTAAGATAACTTTTGTAACGTTTAAAGACGAGGATTGGAGATCTTTCACACAGGTTTCGAACCTAGCTCGGACTCTAGCTCTCAACAAGGTTCTGTTTATGCTGTATCTTTAATGTAAGAATATCTTTGTACCTTTTGAAAGAAATGAATTATATTTATTATTATTATTCTTTGACCTAACAATATTTAAAACGAAAAGTATGTGTGATTTTCGTGACGTGTGCGCAGCCCTCGCGGTGCAGGGACTTTCACCGATAAACACAGGCAGCTACGGTTTATATTTCTAATATTTTCCCTCATCATGTCGCGCGTTCAGAGGACTCCACCAGCTATGACCTCAACAAACACTAAGACTACCCATGTAACGTCTGACTCGGACAACCTGTTACCAGTTTCTGACAACCCGAAAGACAATGTCAATATTAATAATACACGCTCTAAGCGCCGCCGACCGGAGTCTTCTCCAACCAAGAATGAATTTGAGGAATTCAAGCAGGATATATTGCAGATGTTAAAGACCTGGAAAAATGAACAAGAAATGAACTTAACAACGTTTATGAAAGAACAAAAGTCATCATTAACAAAACTTGTATCTGAAATCGTGGAATTAAAACAACAAAACATTGAAATTCAAAGGTCTAACTTGGAGATTGAAAAAAGTATTACTTTTATCAATAACCAATATGATGATATGGTCAGACAAATCAAGGAGATACAGAGGGATAAACGAGTATGCATTGAAAACTTACAAACTTTAGAGACAAAAACCCAAGATATAAAGCAATTGTCGCGTTCATCTTCAATCGAAATACGCAATGTCCCACAAAGTGGAGAAGGTGAGACGGCGACGGACCTAACAAATATTATTGTCAATGTGGGAACAGCAATTGACATGCCTGTTTCACCATCTTATATACGGGACATATATCGGCTCCCAGGAAAACCAGGCATAAACAGGCCGATAGTCACGGAGTTCACTAGTGTCCAAACTAAACTCCGCTTCCTAGCCCAAGCGAGAAACTTCAACAAGAAACATTCGAAGGACGACCGACTAAGCACTCTGAACATCGGATTGGGTGGTAATTACTGCCCTATATATGTAGCTGAATATTTACCTGCCAGCTCGAGGAAGCTCTTTTACGCAACTAGAGAATACGCGAAACTTCACAGTTTTAAATTCTGTTGGACCTCTAACGGAAACGTGTTCCTTCGAAAAAGTGAAGGAGATAAACAATTATTAATCAGGACCGAGCAGTGCCTGCGTGATATTGATGCGAAACAATGACTCTTAACTACAAAATTGCACCATTTTCATTTGTTTTATAATATATTTTTATACCCAACACAAACTATACTACACACTCACTTTAACACACGTAATCCTACACTTTACTATTATACACTAGTGCGCCACTGCTTTTCAAATATAAATAATTATAAGCTGTATACGAAAATTTATTATATAAACTACATATATTATCGTCACAAGAATTGCAACGAGCGACTTTTAATTGTACGAAAATTTACTGACAATTGTCATATAATTGGTTATAGCGGGAGTTTCTTTATCTCTTGTTGTATGATTGTATCATGGTTGCGTACACACTATTATTACTTTTTGCGCTATTCGACATTATTACCTCTTCTACCGTTACATCATCGAATTATGGAACGTATTCAACCCCCTAAAACTATATGAGCCAAAATACGTTTATAGTAATAAGTATTCCTTAAACAAATCAATTAATAACTTGAACATAGTAAATGTAAGACCTGTGATAACAATACATAACAGTTTACTCGTAGGATGTACCCTACTACCTACTTTTATAAATCGCTTCAATATCGACAGTGCAAACACGAGTTGCAAACTACCCGACATTATTTTCAATAGTGTCTCATTATTCTATAATAAACAAAATTCAATTCGATAAATACTACAATAACGGATGACATCGATGTAGAAGGTATTGAGTGCAGAAAATTGAGTGATCCTTCTGACTGTTCACAACTAATAATGTGTTCCAAGAATGACTCCCTTTTAGTTTTAACGGTTAATATTCGAAGTATTAAAGCTAACTTTGATATTTTTCTAATGTTTCTCTTAAAATTTACTAAACCTGTAGATGTAATAATAAGGCTTTTACTTGCTCTCAATTTAACTAAACCTGCCATAAAGCGTAACAACTCACGCTTGTCCTGCTTATCGACCTTGAAATTTATATATAGTACAATTAACTACATTTTTCGCCTAAAAATAATTAATAAAAAGTATCACATAAAATTATTCCTATGTTCAACGTTGACTTGTTTGAACTGTATGATAAAATCTCTAGGGAGTGATATAGCGAGTACTTTGTTTGCGTTTCTTTTGCGATTTACTGTTGTGGCTATATTACTTGTGTACAACTTACGACTTGCTAAGATAACGCGGTACGCCAAATTAGACTTAAATGATGTGTACCGTCAATGTAGAAAAAACAAATATAATTTCAAATTATCAAAATCTCGTATCATTTATTCATTTATGTTTATTATAACATCACTCGTATTTGGCAGTGTGCAATGTATTTGCAATCTTAGCAGTTTCTTAATGAAATATTCTTTTGGGAACATGATGATCATGTACTTATTACTTTATTTAAAGAATCCTAATGGATAGTAAACAGGTTTTTGAAGATATTGATAGTACTACTCTAATTTCTTACTTTGAAGTGGATAGTCCAGAGCTTTGTAAACAACATCTCGATACCAGTGAGGGCAGACTCACAGTAGTCTCGCAAAACATACGTAGCATCCATAAAAATTATGACTCATTGTTAGTTTTTTTGTCACGTTTAAATTTTAAACCACATATGATTATTTTGACAGAATGCTGGATTGATGACTCGTTTAACGTTATTCAATTAGATGAGTATATATGTAACTACTCAAAGATATATTTTAACAAGAGTGACGGCATAATTGTATATTGTAGGTCAGACTTGGACGTATCGGTGAAAGAACCAAATTTTCAGGAGGCAAACTGTTTGCTTATCCAGATTGCACAGATCTACACCATAATAGCAATCTATCGGTCACCGTCCTTTTATAACATAAATAATTTTCTTTTGTCATTAGAGCAAATTCTTGGTACCTGTAGCAGTCCTCACTGTGCGATAATAGGTGATATAAATCTAGATATTAAAGATACCAGTCTAGACCAAAGAGCCCACGAGTATCTTAATCTGACAACTCATTTTGGATATATTCCCGGACATACTATACCAACTAGAGGTTCAAACTGCTTAGATCACTGTTTGATAAAGTCGAACTTAGCTTCATCAATAGTCATATGCCACTCGGATATTACTGATCATAGTGCTGTATTGTGTAGTATGGGTTGTCTACCGGCTAAAAAGAAAATCAATACAACATATACCAAAATTGATATAGAAGCCTTAACTAATACCCTAAAAAATTACGAATGGTCTGATTTATACAGAATTAATGATATTAATTTAGCTACAGACTTTTTTCTTGATAAGTTTAATAATGCTATTGGATGTTGTAAAACTACTCATAAGCTGCAAGGTTCTCAGATTATCACACAAAAATGGCTTACACCTGGACTTTTAAAATGTATTCGACGTAGGGATAAACTGCACACTAAAGCTAGAAAAAATCCAAACGATCTACAAATTCAACAACAATATAAGACATACAGAAACAATTGTGTAAATATTCTACATAAACAAAAAATTTACTATAGACAGCAACAATTAATTAACAATAAAAATAATACAAAAAAAACTTGGGATACTATTAAAGACATATGTAACCTAAACACCACAAAGCAAAAGTGTAACAATTTACTGACATATGATACTGAGTCAAAGGTTTCACTGAATCGAGTTAATGAGTATTTTGGTACTGTAGGTGAACAATTAGCCCGAAATACTTTAAATTATTTGGAAATGACTGAATCTGCGTTAGCGACTAACTTGAAGTCTGTGAAAACTAACGATTCACCCAATGCTCTTTTTCTTGCCCCAACGGACGAGGTTGAGATTATTAAACTTATATCTATGCTTAAATCCAGTTCTGCCATCGGTCATGATAACATAAGCAATAATTTAATGCGAAGTGTGAAGTTTTCTATAGTAGGTCCTGTTACTTACATTTGCAACCTCAGCATGTCTACTGGTATAGTTCCAGATGCTTTAAAAATTGCCAATGTAACGCCCTTACTAAAATCTGGTGACCCACGTGAGCCGACTAATTACAGACCAATTTCACTTCTTAGTCCTTTGTCTAAGGTGTTGGAGAAAGTTGTTAATGTTAGATTCCTCAAGTACCTTGAGAAATACAGTTTATTGGCCGGAAACCAGTACGGCTTCCGTTGCAACCGGTCCACGGAGGATGCAGTTACTGGACTTGTTGACTTTGTTATAGACAAGATCAACGAGGGTAAGAAGTGTCTCGGTGTCTTTTTGGACCTTGCAAAGGCGTTTGACACGGTGTCCCGGCCAATACTGCTCAAGAAATTGGAGCTGCTAGGAATCAGAGGCCTGGTTTTGAAATGGTTCCAGTCGTACTTATGCAACCGCAAACAGCGCGTACGGATAGATAATTGTTTCAGTGATTACACCGATATAAATTTCGGCGTGCCACAGGGCAGTATATTGGGACCATCACTTTTTTTGGTATATATAAACGACTTCTGTTCCATTAATCTGCTAAATGCAAACATATTTACTTTTGCTGATGACACTGCAATTATTTTTTATGGGAACACCTGGACTGATGTTGTTTGTATAGCCCAGAAGGGTCTCACAGGAGTTAGTAGCTGGTTAGAAAATAATCTCCTGACGCTAAATATCAACAAAACAAAATATATAGCCTTTAGAATATCTGAGCGTACTGCACCTAATTGGCCAATTCAAATTAAATTGCATACATGTAACAACACAACTGAAACATGTGAATGCTCGGATTTGGAACAAGTTCAAACCGTCAAATACTTAGGTATCATAATTGATCAACATCTGGACTGGGCAGCTCAGGTAGACGCTCTATGCAAACGGCTGAAGAAGTTATCACACATTTTTAAAAAACTGAGCTCCGTCGCCGATACCAGTGTCTTGAGATTTGTGTATTTGAGTGTTTGCCAATCAGTATTAAATTATTGCATAGTGGTGTGGGGAGCCACGTATAAATCTAACTTGATTAAATTAGAACGGGCTCAACGGGCTATATTAAAAATAACATACAAAAAACCATGGCGTTATTCAACTATATTACTGTATAAAGAGTGTAATTTCCTAAGAATAAGGCAGCTGTACATTGCCTCGATTGTTCTAAGGTTCCACAAAAGTGCTAAAGAAAAGGCTCGTGCCTCATACCGATCGATAAAGTGGGACAGATTGAAGGTACGTTCTTCGTTCTCGCGCAAAAGTTCCAAATTTATGGGTCCGTACCTATACACGAAATTGCATACCTTGAATAATAAGGTGGTTGACATGAATAGGAGAGCCTGTAAGAAAGTAGTATACCTGTGGCTACAGAACAAAAACTACAACGACACTGAGAGTATGGTACAAGTCTTGCAATAGTTGCCAGTACACACAGACATAAACATGCATACGAACACGCACACTCAGACGCAGACGCAGACACACACACACACACACCCACCCACACACACCCACACACGCACACACACACACCCACACCCACACACACACATACACACACCCACACACACGTTTTTCTTTTCTTTTTTTATATAAGTTACAAGGAAGTTACTAATCTCCACGACACAGGGAATCCTAGTGTGGGGCCTAGTGTATATACAATTGTAAATGTGTATTAAGTAAACAATAAATTATTATTATTATTATTCTCTTTATTACATATAAATACACATATTGATTACATTTTTAAATATATAAAAAATAAAAAATACATATTAGAAATGTTCATAATCGTCGTTACGTTAATGATCCTTCCGCAGGTTCCCCTACGGAAACCTTGTTACGACTTTTACTTCCTCTAAATGATCAAGTTTGGTCAACTTCCCAGCAACGCCGACGGCCGTGAAGCCACCGCGTGTCGGTCCGAAGACCTCACTAAATCATTCAATCGGTAGTAGCGACGGGCGGTGTGTATTATTATTATTATTATTATTATTTTACAATAAATAAATGTGACGTTTCAGGGTCAAATCATAACGGAATGGCAGGTTTTTGGGCTCAAAAGGCAGCCGAAGAAGGACTCATAGGCTTAGCTTTCACGAACACTCAACCTGTAATGGCTCCCACCAGAAGTAAACAGGTAAGGGAAATAGCGAATTTATAGAATTGTATTACTTATTTCGCAAACATAGTTGACAGAAAAGAGCGATTATTCTGCTGTATTTTACATTCAAAACAAATTAAATTGTCAAGAGACACAAAATAATCCAAAGTGATCTAATTGAAAATTAATTTTAGGGAAACGGCCATGTTGAAATGTTACTATAGTGTTGCCAATTTCTTGTCGGATAAATTATAAATGCATTGTTATTTTTTTTATATTTATTACACATATTATATTTATTGTAATTTTACTGACATAAACCTTGACATTAAAAGAATACGAGTATTTATCTGACATTTTTTTGTGACATTATTCTACGTATTAATTTATTTGAATGTAATTTAATCTGTGTACAACTTAATTCTAATTACCTATCTTTATAAGTATTATTTGGTAGAATATTGACAACTACCCTTAAAATTTGCATTCACAACTATGTATGTATAAAAAATCTGGTTCCTAAGACACCGTTTCCCATAACTGTAACCCTAACCCTTAAAACCATTAGTTAACCTTTTGTCAAATAAATCTTTTGCATTTATCCTGTCTGAAAATGATTATATTCCCAAGAACATGGGGCCGACTATAAAGATAAATAACTGAAACCCTTTTGCAATAGGCATTTCAGAAACTCTGAGTAGAATTGGGAAAAGCACTCCAAAAAGACGATAATTACTTTTTATCAATTCCAACATCTAATTCACTATTAGGGGTCAAAATGACTCGCAGAACGATCTCCCTCTTCCATAAGCGCAAGCCTCAGGGTGACAGGTGAGGCCATCTGTCACCCTAGCAGAAGTAGGTCAAGGTGGCAGCGCAACGTGCTACGGAGCACGCGCGCTCTTTCGGGGACAGAAAAGGGGTCATCTGCAGGCCGTAGATAGATGGCCCGACGTATGTCGAGGTTTCAGGAATTTCTTTTCTAGGGTATACGTGGTTCCACGGCTACTGGTTCTTAGGTACCCTGAGACGGAGTGCGGTTTTTGGTAGTTTCGAGTTCATAACCACCAGTAGGTGGTATCCGTGGGGATTTCCGCACAAAAAAAAGAGGTCAAAATGGCTTGTATTTTTGAGAAGTGATAAGTTTTATAGTCAAACAATGAACAAATCTCCATAGAGTCATGTAAAAGCGGAACTTAGATTAATACATCTGAATTCTTTCAGGCGGCGTTGGGAACAAATCCTATAGCAATGGTTGCACCAGCATCGTGTGGTGAATCCTTCTACTTGGATATGAGCACTACAGCAGTTGATTTGGGCACAGTAAGTTCACAATAAATAGTTAGACACAATAAACTACTGGCCCTACTACTACTATTAGTGACCCGACTACTAAGCCAGGTTCGTACCGTATCTGGGTGTAATTTGTCCCTAAGTTTTTAAATTTAGAAATATATAGTATAAGTGTGTTTCTTACCTCTTTACAAATAAGTTCGAAATTTAAAAATATTTTTCTTATTAAATCCTTTCTATTTACTTCTTAATTAAGAGTACAGGTGACATCAATACGAAAGGATGACCTCCTTTGAGAATAGTTTTACAAAAAATCGTTAATGTTTATTTCTAGAGCAATAAGCAGTAAAAACAAGCCAATTAAAGACTAGTCTTAATTAGATCGACAGTTCTTTGTATTTGTGCTTAACAAGTGGTAGAATCGTATGTGTCACTGTCAAAACTGCCGTATGTGAGGTGTATGAAGTTATTATTGTTAAATAACTTTTACAAATAGATTGATATGTATCGGCGGAAAGGAGAGTGCCTTAAACACGGCTGGGCACAAGGACCTAATGGCATGGAGACACTAGATCCTGAAAAGGTTAGTAGACACTATTATAATTTTTAAAAAAAATTACCGTCTATTTATACTCACGTATAACAGAATTCCAATCATGATGTGACCACCTATAAATACATATAATATAGAAAAAATACAAAGCAACAGAGAAAAAAGAACTTGATCTAATAAATAGATTTCAATCAGAAATCTTATTTTGAAGTTCATAAATTGAATTTGACATTGAAAAATCAAGTTCATATTTCGTATAAGAGAACACTGACATTAGTGAAACTTGACCAAAGGAGTAATCGTGAAGTATTTGTGGCGACTTCCACATACAGCACCAACAAAAATACATACTGCTGTGCCATCTAGCGAAGACACATTGAACTACACAGTAATGAACTACGGAGCAATTACTAAAGAAATTCTTGTGGCGATTAGCATAGACACAAAATCAATCGTGGAAACGCGGTCCGCCAGGCGCATTCGCCTCACCTTATCGGAAGATTCTCTCTTTGTGTTGGAAGGACATGACACTCCCTTCCTCTATAGTTCGATCAATGAGACACTCCTCCGATAAAAGGAGGTGTACACACCTGCCTAACCGCGGTTCCACGGTGTTGATGTTGAAATATTGTGTATATGTTAATCGCCGCGAGAACTTCTATATCGCGATTCAGGATTAGTAGTTACTCGGTAGTTCATTTCTGCGTAGTCCAATGTGTCTTCGCTAGATGGCACTGTAGTATATATTTTTATTTGCACTATACGTGAAAGTCGTTATGTATGCATGTATTTGAACATATATATTGTAAAAAAAATGGTTAAAATCAGCGTAAATGTGAGTAATGTGTTGTTTAGAAATTTTGAAGGTCTAAAAATAAATAAAACGAAAATCAACTATATTTCCAAGATATTTCAGAAAAAAAATGTAAGTTAGTCACATTGAACCAAGCCTTGCTATAACATTCGACTTAAGAGATACACACACTGTTTAATTTTAATTTTATCAATAATTAACTGTGTATACCTAATTATTTTGACCGAACTCCTACGAATATATAATATTGATCATTGTTTACATCAAATAGATTTACATCTACCCTTAAAAGTTCTATATAAATGAATTTTGAATCTTGAAACAATAATATAGTCATTCTCCAGTAGAAGAAAATTGTTCTTAAATTTAATTCGTTCAGGCCTATAACACAAAGCGGCTGTATCCACTCGGCGGCGAAGAAGCAACGGGAGGGTACAAGGGATATGGACTTGCTGCCATGGTGGAGGTGCTGTGTGGAGTGAGTGCAGGTATAATGCTAAGTATAACTTTACACAACAAACAATTCAATTCAATTAGTAAACAGCATCGCAAATATTCAGTGTGACTGTAATAAGTTCAAATTTGATTTTGTGTTTTTTTTTAATTTTGAAGATTCCATATTGTGTGTATAACATCTATAAAAAATGTACCATATGCCATCTCTTCTAAGATCTACAACTCCAGGATGCGCTCATTTTCAAATCGAAAAGCCAGGGTACGATTCCCCCTATATGGAGCGCCAATATGGGCCAAGCGCCTATCGGCCTCCTTCCGCTGCCGAGCTAAGCTCAATCGAGCGCAGTGGGTAGCGGCCATACGGATCGTACGAGGATACCGCACCATCTCGTCTGAGGCGATAACAGTACTGGCACGTTTCCCGCCTTTTCCTCGCCTTTATTCGCGCTATTCGCCGGGGTGAGAGCGAGGAAGAACAGGACGAGCTCGAAATGCGTTGGAGCGCTCACCGACAGGCATTGGCACAATGGCGCGCGCGGCTGGAACAGCCACAAAGTGCGCGCCAACGCGCTGTCGGTGCCGTTTTGCCTAACCTCAAAACTTGGGCAGGTAGGGAGGGAGGTCGCGTCACCAACCGACTGACGCAGATGCTTACCAGACATGGTTGATTTAGTGAGTATCTGAATAAGATCGGACGCGAGGATACGGCACACTGTCACCACTGCGCAGCCGACTGGGACTCCGCCCAGCATACGCTGGAGGACTGTCCCGCGTGGGCATCTGAATGCGGAGTTCTAGTCGATGAAATAGGACGAGACCTGTCGCCGCCAGCAATCGTAGCTGCCATGCTGGCGGGTGAGGAAAGCTGGACCTCAGTGGTCTTTTTCGGTGAAGCTGTTATGCTCCAGAAAGAGACCACTGAAAAGGATCGGAAGAGGGCCAATCCTGAGCGAAGAAGACGTCGGCGGCGTTATGAACCGTCGACGGGACCGCATGCCGCCGGAGAGTGGGGACCTCTGTTGGTGGATTAGTTACTGCGGTCGGCGATAGGATAATTTGCTGCGGCCTGGTCGCAAAAATACGATCGGATCGCAACAAATTATAACAACCGGACTGATAGGTGGGGAAGTCTTTGTGGCCTCCCCAGGATAGGGTCTGACTAGACGCGGCGTTGATTCTGGAGGGGACCTGAAATAATATGGTCCGGGTCCCATTCAGAGAAGGACGCCTGAGACGGGCCGCCGGGGTGGTTTTTAGTCGAAACACCACAAACTCCTGGCTCCTGTATCCCTGAGGAGACTGAAGGGATTTTCCACCCCGACATCAACAAAAAAAAGGGTACAAACCCAGAAGACATCGATGTGCACCCAGCAAGATTACTAGTTGTGTGTCAACGTTTAATTTCGACACACAGTTAGCCTAGCGGCTTAAGCGATCGCCACACTACTGATCTGTATGCTGTATCTGTGGTTCAAACGCCACATGCGACAACACTTTGTGTGATCCACAAACTGTTGTTCTGAGTCGGGTGTTCTTTGTGTCTGTTTCTTATATGTTTGTAAAGTCTCACACAGGATATATGCCGACGTCGTCTTTTTAAAAAAGGTATTAAATATTAAGAAATATTTAAATGTGTTTATCAGCAGTTTGGTTACAACAGCAGGCTCTGCTTACCTTAGGATCAGACAGTCGTATATGAGATATGAAGTTATTATAATTGTGAGATTTCTTAAACCTTTACCTTATTAATCCCGAATGTTAAATGTAAAAGCGGGTCCGTATTTCTTCGGTTTCCTGTAACACACTTCCGTTCCTTTTCAAGAAATCACTCGTAAAATTATAATGCTTTTTAATGGAATTCTTTGGATATAGATGTCAATATACATTTGATTTATATGATTAAACAAGTCAAACTTGTTCAGGTTCCAGGTACGGTTGCCATCTGAAAGAATGGAAATTGGATAGTGATGGCACACCTCATGATATAGGACATTGCTTTATTGCCGTCAATCCAGATTGTTTTGCTCCTGGCTTCGGTGATCGGCTCGCAGATTGTATACAGCAGTGGAGGGATTTGGACCCGGTATACCTATATTTAACCGTTTTATATATTGGTTGTTTAATAATTACTGTTTTAAACGAGGACATGTTGTCGTCAATGATTACCATTATAATTATTTATTTGTTACTTCATGCATATATGTATACATCGGCGGACTTAATGCATAAGGCATTCTTAAACAATTCACTAACTGACCGACCTGTAATATGTAGTTTTAATAGGTTGTTCCAATCAGCTGTCATGTCTATTGGATGCAATATAATAATAATGAATAGTGTCCGTCTAAGACACACTGTCAAAGGAAATATCTAAGATTTGTAGTTGAAGAATAAGGCCAAACACTGATGATCAAAACTTAGCAAGAATACCTTTTATCATGGATTGCTAAAAACGTACTTTATCCATAATTTACACTACATAGAACTAATGCTTGACGTAGATCTCTAAACACATTGTCCCCTACTATGTTCTTTTGTTTATTGAACTTCTTGAACTCCATCGCGAAGAGTTAATACTGAGTCAAAATGACAAGCAATATTCATAGACATGTATAACAATATTTCTGTGATTTTTATTATCTTCAGGTCGACAGAAATCTACCAGTTTTGGCCCCAGGTGATAAAGAGAAAATAAGGGCGTGTCAGTCTGACCAGAGCAGTACAGTTTATTTCGTCCAACAACAAATAGAATCGTCTGATCGCTTGGCAAAAAGACTTAAAGTTAAACCCATGGAACCAATTAAAGAAACAAGTTGACTTCAAAAAATGGAGATATATATATAGTGTGAAATTTTTTTATGTTTTTTAGAAGTTCTCAAACTTTTTTGTTCTCATAAACCAGTTTAAAAAATGCATCTCGTGGCTATCCGCTGTTATATTTCTACGATATTCATAAAACCTGTCAAGCGACGTCGTAAACGTGATGACTACATGAAAATTCTCAATTTTCCGATTCTAAATCGATAAAGAATAAAAAAAAACACTGGCACACTCTTGTTGTTCTATTGATTAAAAGAATATAATTACATACTTATTAGAATTAACATTTAACATTAATTATCGCACTGTCATTTCAAGAATACACATCACCTAATAAATAGTCATAATATTAATACATATGCACATATGTACTTTGTGGAAAGCAAATTATCATCATTTTTCAAATATGCATGAGTATAGAACGTTACAAAAATCTATCTGAACCACTTTGGGCATCACTAATCTACATAATAACTGTAAACATCTGTTACCATGAAAAGTACGAACAAAACATTGCCTAAAATTACTGGTAAAAAAAGACACTACCATATACGGACAAAAATTCTTAAATTTAAATTGTACGTTTCACATAATTATAAATATGTATGTTATAATATAATAATATTTAATATACGAATTATATAGCGCAAACAAAAGTTCAAAAATTTTAAAGATTATGTTCAGTTCGTACTTAGACTCTGTTTTATGTTTTTTTTATTGTAAAATGTGATAATTAAGCGCTGACGCCAATCTAATATTTATTGATATGGCAACACTCACAGGAATAATATCTCTTTAGCAGATGTATCGACGGCTACGATATAATATGTTATAACCTTATGGCCTTTTGAGTCATACCAACAGGTTTTTTATTTGATAAACTGATAATTCCGCACACATGTAAATAAGATTTCGAGAAGAAATAAGAACATTTCACGGCAAATATTTAATTCTTGATTAAATTCAATGTACGTGTGGTTTTTTAAAAAAAACTGTTTTTATGACGGCGCTTTGATTTGGTTGATCTTGCTTGTAATTTTTAAAAATAAAATACAATTTGATCTGTAATGTACTTTCGAAATAGACACAAAATAATGTATATCGTTATGCTTACCTTAAAAAAATTGCAGAAGAGGTGACAACTGGTTTTTTTGTCAATTATTATTTTTTAACGGCAAATAACTTGGCAATGTTTTATCTGTCACAAATTTATAATGAGTAGAATCTTTTTATGCCTAAGATAATTTATTTGTTTTGCATTTGGAATTTGTTATGTAACCATAAATAATTATTGTTGATATTAAGACTGCTCCGTGTCACAATTATTTTTGTAAACCGATAAAATATTATATTATTTGTGATAACGATTATTTTACGACGGATTTTTTGTTATTTAAAGTGTATATGTATTTATTTATAAGCAGTTGTTTTATAAAGGCTGATGGTATTTTATTTTTTTTAATATATGTAAATATCCTTTTGTCGAACTGTAGTCGTAAATATGACAATCGTAAGTAACAAATAACGAGCAACTATATTTTTCCTCATAGTATTCTTTTTCACTTTCTTTAGATATTATTTCTTTTGAGCTTTTCCCGTTCCAATGAGTCCCTATCACCAGAAACCCATTTAATGTATGAATACAAATGGATATCTGAAAATGATCAAACCAACTGATTACGTGATTAGGTTTAACTGAAGCAACAGTAAAAAAAATCTATGTATTTTATATTCTTTTATAATTTTGCAGAACCGAAAAACGTCTGGTTTATGTTTGGCAAGAGTTTAGTTAACTTTTTAAATTACGATTTCCGAAAAATCTTAACACTTCGAGATTATCATTTTATGAGAATACCGTTAATTTGTTTATGGAGTAAACATATTTAAACTTCCACAAATAAACTATTAATATTGCCTTTAAAGTGTGAGACTTATTGGTGTGAAGTAGTCGACGTGACTGTGAACAGCTCCGCACAGTATAGGTATTTAGGATACCTGACGCATTCTATGCATTGCGTGTGATGTTGACCACGTTACCCCTTTGTACAAAGCAAGACAAGAGGAAACAAAATAATTCATAATAATTATAATATATATTTCTATTACGAAGTCCACTCATCATCAACTGATAAATTCATTACACTTAAGTGCCTATTAATCCATATGGATCACAATAAATCAAGTCGTACTTGTTTTATTGATAACAATAGTACCAAGTTTGTTTAAATAATTAGTCACGAAGTCCTTTTCAGCCGACTCTTAATGGTCCTTTAGGAGTTTGAGGTTAACTTTCTCAGTAATATAATTGTGTAATTGAGCTGTTTCATTCATTCAATTCATTTATAATTGTTAGGTCGTGGCCATGTGGTAATCGAGTAGTTAAAATTAATACATTGTAACGTTATGTAAAACTAGCCAGGTTTATCTATGACCATTCTTAACATATTGAGATCCTGCGTGTCTTGGGGAGCACTTTAAGCCGTCGTCGATGTACATTGCCGTACAAATCTATGGCAATCGTTACGTTTAATGTAAGCCCTAAAAAATCCTTTTACAGCACTTCGATGTCGCTTTGCACAAGGATTATTGAGTTGTGATGGCTAACACTCCGCGTAAACGATCGAAACTTAGCCGTAGGTATCGCAGTAAACTTAACTCCGATCCCAGTTTAGTTTAGGACAATGGTCGGAGGAATAGAATTTTCCCTTGCGTTCCTTTCAAATGTGTGAGAAAAAAAAACATTCCTAATGGTGAATCTTATTTACTTATTACAAAGGTATCTTAAACTAAAAAAAAAAAAAAATAAATACTTTTTGAATAAGAATTGAACCAACTTCAAATAATACTAAGAAAGACTTCCATCTAAAAATTCAAAATAACTACAAATTTAATTGAAGAACTATAATAAGTTCAACCCTCAATTTAACAAGTAACATAAAAGCAACATATCTTCTAGTCTGTTAGAAGATGGTGCCAAACCTAGTAGGTATTACTTGATAAACCAGATAAGCGACTCGGCGGCTCCGAATCTCCAAACGACGTAATACAAGCTAAACACCGCGGGTACACTGGTATATGTAACGACGAGGAAGATCCCATTCCTGTTGGTACCACCACAGTAGAGCATGACCGTGCGATCGACTTGAAGTTGTCGATAAAACACAATTGATTGGTTTTGTTTCTTTTTTTTAAGAACCTAAAAAGTGACTACTATGCCTGATGGGTACCATGAATACAATCCAAGAGTTGTGGTCAACATACTCATTGTGAATGCAGGTGCATGGTGACCTACATTATAGTGGCCTAGTGAGATACTTTTTTACGCCCCGCTTGTGGAGGTAAAAGGCATGACAGTCATCGTAGCAGTGTAAGGCTCGCACACTTACCACGATTACTGTCACCCCTGCATCAATAAGCTGATTAATATAACAAAATATATGAATAAAAATTATGTTATCTCAGCAAAGTCCTAAATATCTTGTTTACAAACAAGACTGAAAAATTTATTATAATGATGACATTTAAAATTACAATTAAAATCATTATATTTACGTTTATATGTATTTCGAAGGGACTAGTTTAAAATCATAAGCTGAAAGTGATGTGGTTCGTGTCTTTTAGTTATGTGGTTGCTAAGAAAGGATTATATATACTTACGAGTTACTATCTCTAAAACAATACCAGTTTTAATATTACCACTCGTCATCATCATCATCTCGGCCAAGAGATGTTCACTGCTGGACATACAGTTCAAAATATCATTAATCAAATTTCATAGGAGAGCGCCAAGTCCAGCAGTGGACTTAAAGGCTATTGATGATGATTTTAGTTATACACTTTGTGTTTCTTGTTGTTGTTTTAAATCTAGGTGTTCTTTGTGGCCATTTTATGTATGTTTGTTAAGACTCCCGTGACACATGCATGTTTCTAATGCAGAAACTGTTTTTTTATACAAATAAATGAAAAAAAGTAATTTACGATATTATTTTATTTAACAAAATCTGAGATTTTAAACAGCTGTGGATCAAGAATAAGGTGTTTCTATCCTCGGCTGCATGTAATTATTATTATTATTAAACTATATGTACCAACGGCGTTCCCAAAGCCACCAAGGCTGAGTCTGATTATAGATTCTCAGAGAAGACAAGAGAAATCTTCAGATTTAAGGGAAAAATGTTGTGTGTTTGTTCATTTTTCTTATTAAGTACCGACTTGAAGAGAATATAAAGTACCTAGCGCCTTTATTATGAAATGTGGAATATTACAAATACAACATACCTATGCACATCGTCTTATACCTAAGTTTGTATCAATGTATTTTTTACATTTTAGTACCTACCCCTTCGTGTGTTAATTAGAGGTCGATTTTTTTTATGTGTTTATTGTGGTACGTAAATTACATCATAAACTTAGTATAAACATAAAACTCTAATTAACAGAAGATAAGACAACTTTATATTTACACGGTATGATTTCATAATGTTTACCAGAAGAATGAGACAGAATTTACACTGAGCCTTCATTGTGAATAAGTATATGTAAGCATTTGTTAACAATTAAGACCCTTCTCATCTTTTATTAGAGAAATAAAAATGGGTATTTAAAAATTATAACGTCTGAAACACAAGATGAGCATTTAGTAATCATGAAGAATTGTGTTTAGTTTTTTACAAAAAGGATAAATACATATTTCTGTATCTGTTGGGTTCGATTTCCACCTCTAGCCGGTTTTTAACTTACTAAAAATGGCACATATTAGAGTTATATCGAGTTTCCAAAACTTAAATAGCACTGTTTTAGTATGTATACTAATATTATAAAACTGAAGAGTTTGTTTTTTTGTTTGGTTGAACGTGCTAATCTCTAGAGCTACTGGTCCGACTTCAAAAACTCTTTCAGTGTTAGCCTAGTTATCGAGAAAGATTAAAAACTACACATCATTACGCCACGCAAAGATAGGGACTAGTATCAATAAATTAAAAAGGTATAATATGAAAAAATTGTTGCCCTTTAAAAGTTAAGAAAAACAGTATACCTTTATTTTCTGAGATTGGCTCACTAAAACCTTTTTTATGGTAAATAGATTTTTTCACGTTTTACAACATCACGCTACGGATAATAGGGGAGAGCAGACGAGTTTTCACGGGTTAGCTGTGCTAGCTAACCCTTGCAAACTCGTCTGTTCATGTCCAGCACGTGTGGAAACTCGAGTTGCAGTAGACTATGAACTTACCATCAATGTGGCTCACTTAATCATTTGCCACCATTACCATAAAAAACAAAGATATTTTTACTGTGTCTGAGCACCGTAATTTTAAAAATGACTTGTGAAACTGTCCAATCCATTTTACTGGATTACAAATTGCACATACAGTATTTCAATTTACAGTCATATTTGATACAAAGACACATCTTAGCGTAGAAATGCTTATAACACAGCAGTACAGTTGCTACATGCATATATATACCTATAATCATATTGTCTATACTTAAAATAAGATCCACTGCACTGCTTGCCGACGACTTCAGTTTAACGACACTCGCCACTGTGAGCGCACGTGTTCGACCTATTTTGTTATTCAAGTTGTATAATTAGTATAGTGACGCAATTGTGTTTATAAACAAACAAATAAAGAAAATAAACTTCGATCATGCAAGCATGCGAGTAAGTTAAATGTGATATCTATTACACATAATTGTTACCTTGAGATAATGCATGCATTATTTTGAACGGCTGAGTTATCTACACATGTAAAATTACTTGGCCTGGCTGAATGACTGACTCATCAACTCAAACCCTAATCCGTTGGAGAAATTTAAAACATTGTCAGCTAGCGCTTGTTATGCTAAGCATCCACTAAGAAAGGGTTTTTTGAAAATTTCCTCAGTAATGTAGTGAAATAGAGGATGAAAAGTTTAATGAGAGTTCGTCATTTCAAATAAGAAATATACACGTGAACGAAGCAGCGGTAATAGCTGGATTTCTACAATAACCTTGAGTTTGCCAGTGTATTTAATATTTATCATCTGTTTTGTCTTTTTTCCTTACTCGTATCAATGCTACGTATGTATGTATTTAAATAACGATGTGTTTAAATACTTATTTATTGTTTGCGTAAAGTAACTGTTAATAAGTAATAGTTGTGGTTGTATTTATTTCTCTATTTATTTCGGCTGAAGTTCCATTTTCGGTTATACACCTTTGAGCTGTTGAAGGTTATCCGTATTTGAATTTAGATATAGTTTGTGTTTAATTTTACAGTTAGGATAATACCACATAATGCGTGCATACAGCAACAAACTAATTAAGTTCAGTAACTAAATAAGTAGAAAAATATTAAAGTATTAGGTAAATATCAGTCTAATTCTCTTGACTAATTGCCTAAAGTGCACGGTTGACATTATATTACTGTTACAATATCAATTTGTTGACTTCAATTACGTGAGGGGGACACACTGCTTAGTAATTTGTGATGCTCTCACATTAGCGGCCGTGCAGCCACGGTAACATCGTTCGAGCCTCACAATAGCTGCCATAGTATAGCTCCCTTATCGAACTTATCTGTCTTTTACTATCAGTAGAAACGTAAATAATTCGTGTTTTGAAAGAGAAGAATTTTGAAGAGAATAACTTGTACTCCTTTATCAAATTAATTATGAATGAAAAATATAAGAAATTACATCGTGTGTTGCAAAAAATTGCACGAAAACTTCTAAAAGAGCTACGTATTGTCTAGTATAACATGTTGATCTGCCATAGCACGCAAAGTATATGTATACAATTTGCTTAACTAGCGTTTAACCACGTATTGGTGCACTCCCCGAATAATGTTTCACAATTTTCCTATAAAAAAAATTAACATCACATCATATCATCCGAATAAAATAAACAAATTCCACAGCCAGTTGAGCTCGGAGACTCGTTAAAAAACAAGTTTTGTATGAGTGTCTCATAATGTCACTGACAACTTTTTTTTACTATATTATGTAAATTAAAATGTATTATAAGATATCCGTACGAGGTATGTTTTCACTTTCAAGTGTTATTTAAACGTGTTCAAGTGTTGTTTTTCTTTCAAATCTTCATAAAAACTTCAATGTTATGCACATTCTTCCTAGTAACACGAATACATACACATACATGTCACATCTTTGATCCAGTAAGGACAGACGTACCCACTTAGACATATTAAGTGTAAATTATATCCAGACAAAAGAAATCTCTTCTGGCCAGCCTTTGTTGTCCCAGTTTACCTGATTTTAACTAAATATCATTTTTCCTACGGAGCGACTGTCATCAGACCTCGGCAACTCTAAAGGCGAACGGAATTTGGAGTTCAAACTAGTTGTCAGTACATTTGAAGCCACTGACTTACCAATAATTATTGCCATTGATATTCATGACAACCGGGGCCGACGGTTTAACGTTCTCTTCAAGGCACAGGCGTCTTAACAATACCAAACTTCCATACTCTGGTGGATCTGCTTTTTAGAGGCTGCTTCCAACCACGTCGGTGTCACGACTGTGGAGGAACGGGTGTCATGTCCCTCCGATATAAAGGGAAGAACCTCCGACCAGGCGAGGTGATCATGCCTGGCGGGTCACGGCCTAACGATTGATGTTGGGATGTTGTATATATGTATGCTAATTGCCATGCGAATCTCTATTTCGCGATACAGGATTATTAGTTGCTCCGTTGTCCATTATACTCCGTAGTTCGATGTATCTTTGCTAGATGGCACTGTTGTATATTTTTGTTTGTGCTGTATGTGGAAGTCGCCATAACAGTCATCATCGCCAACCATTACCCCCAACAAGCCAATCTCTAGCCATTCTAGCCTCTTTTTCCTCATTCTACGAAACCCATATTATTTGCCATATCTTGATTTTGTAAGACATTTCAACAAATTTCCTCTCACCGTATCAGCAAATTGGTAGGAACATAGTCGGACAAATTTAAAGATAGTGCCTTATAAATACATACGTAATCACGAAAATCCGCAAGAACAACTGTACACAACAATACCAATGTTATTCTTGTATGTGAGTAAACTAATCTTTTACACTCAATAAGCAATATTTCGTAATTTATTAACGATATTATTCTTTTTCGTATCATGATCATATGTATATCTATCTCATTTTAACCTAAGTCATTTTTCCATCTCCTCGAGATAGGGGTCTTGTTAGATGCGGTGTCGATCCGAAATAACGTGATCCAGATCCTCTTCAGAGTAGGGCGCCTCAGGCGGTCGTTAATGTGGATTTTAGCGGAAACACCAGTCTTCTGGTTGCTGCTTCCCTGGAGAGCTGAAGAGACGAAGGAATTTATCAATTTTTTTTCCACAGTAGCACATTTAATATATATACTTCTGAAAGTATTTGGCGAGGTTATTGAGGTCAATTTAAAAGATAAAACCAACATATTGTTACATGGTTATCATAAATAAATACAATTAAATTGACAGAAATGATAAGCTAGCGTAGGTAACTATTATAAATTAATTATCATTGACCGACCACTATCTTATATCGAACTTAAACAGTATTTCGTAAAACTATTATATTTTAATATTGAATAGATACACCTAAAAATTTACAACAGTTGTTATACATTAAATGGATGCAATTCTTTATATTTGCTATCAAGAAATAGGAAATATCCTACTAATGTTATAAGTGTGCAAATTTGTAAAGATGTTTGTTACTCTTTCACGCAAAAACTACTGAACGGATTATGATGTAACTTTACAGTAATAGAGCTTATACATTAGAATCACTCATAGGCTACTATTTACCGTGATAACCGATATAAAAGCGGGCGGAGCCGCGGACAAAAGCTAGTGTAAAATAAACCATGTTATACCGTCCCGGCTTCTCACGGGTGTAATCGGCTTTGGCAACTCTGCCCATACATTTTAATTTTCTGATATCTTCTAAGAAATTCATGTTACTGATGTACTGTGAAGGGCAATTTTAATCTACATTAAATGCACAACATATCTAACGTATTTAATTGGATAAGGATGTGGCGACTGCCACATTATAGCACAAACAAAAATATACAACAGCACCATCTAGCGAGGATATATCGAACTACGAAGTATGAACGAAACGTATGAATGTAATAAACTACGAAGCAACTCCTAATCCTGTATCGCGAAATAGAGATTCGTGTGGCAATTAGCATATACACAACATCCCAATATCAACCGTTGGGCAGTGGCCCGCCAAGCATGATCACCTCACCTGGTTGGAGGATCCTCCCTTGGCGTCGGAGGCATAATGACACTCTCGTCCCTCCACAAGGATTTAATATTATATTGGTCAAAATTACTTTAAAAGTATAACCCACAAGGTCACAATTATGTCCATTAGTGGTAGTATTATACATAATCACAATAAACGAGCACTATAAAATACCAATTGCTACCACGATCATGACATATATCTCCTATCAACAACCAATTGCAGTCCACTGCCTGTACTTATTCCTCTTTCATTGCACGCCACTCTGATCGAGTTTGGGCTTTCGCATCCGACCCCTGCTAGCAATCTCAAATACAGTTCTCATCTCTTCTAAATTCATCAAACCTTTCATACACACAAAATTTTACTTAACTTACTTGTTAAATAAAATTGTAAACAAAGCAAGGCAATCAGAAAATGGTGCTAGTCACTTTTTTTATGAAGATTAATGAGGTCCGCCTCATTGTTTATAAGCATTTGTTCCGTCTTTCAGTCTTTCGGATATATATCTTCCCGAAATATATCTCATACATTAGTATCACTTTCAAATAACCCTTTCACTGTTTATTTTAGGGGTATGATCAGGGTAGCCACTGTAGAAGCATGCAGATTTATAGTCGACTGTCTGCACGCTGCAGGAGCGAACCGAGAAGCGGCTGAGCAACAGGCAAAACTTCTCGTTCAGGCAGATAAATGTGGACATCCTAGTCATGGCATGAATAGATTAGGTAAGTTATTGTCAGATGTCGTGACAAAATTAGGCATGACCAAACTGTGCTATACATCGTAAAGATGTACGAGTACTTGGAGACATATCGTAACTTAAAAGGTATTTGTTTAATATTTGTATTTATTTCACTTAATCTGAGTTTCAGTTTCCAAAAGTAATTCTGTGAATCTGTAAAACAAATGACAATAATCAGATAAGTTAAACTTTTTACGGAATTAAATAAATTATAACGAAGCTTAAGATATTGTATTTCAAGATATGGTGTCTTGAAATAGAAAGTAATGTTATGATTAAAATCTGTTTCTCACCTTATCAGATTAAATTTAACAGAAACAAACAGTATCCATAACCAGAATCCACAATCAGTATCCATAACCAAAATCCAGAATCAGCATCCATAACCAGTATCCACAATCAGTATCACGAAAATCATTTAGTCGTGTGCATCATAACACGATGCTTCTAAGTGACTGATAGATAGAAATAGATTTTTATAAACCGTTCTCATAAAACCATAAGTTGCTTCATTCATCTTAAGTAAGTTGTGTAGAGTACTTACATGTTTATTATGGCTGTTTACAGAATTTTATGTAAATGACATTTTAAGTGGTGCTTGTGAGCCCAACAATAAGCCCGTAATCTTGAAGGAGACGGTCTCCACTGCATGGATTGATGCAAAGAATGTTCTCGGTGCCACCTCCAGCCATTTCGCTATGGACGTAGCCATAGAAAAGGCACGAAAAACCGGAGTCGCATGGGTTGTTGTTAAAGGTAATTGTAAATATCTTCAAAATCATACAAACGATGACATCGAAACCTTAACTTAAAAACCTAAAGTACTTATTGCTTTGAAATTATAATAGTATTGCTAAATTGTTTTTCGAATTTCGCGATTTTTGCCTTACAAACACCTACTAAATTATGTCAAAATAAGTAGAAAGAGGTGTATGTAAGCGCAGTAGTCCTTTGAAACTAGGGCCAAGTAGCCTAGTGCAGAAGTCTGACCATTCGTTTCGACTTTTAAGGTACTAAAACTTCTCTGTTTCTTTCCCCTATTTCATGATAACAATTGCAAAGTCATACCATGTCACTCAACCCGATCTGAGCACCTATTGATTAATTTTTACTTACCAATGGCATGTAAAAGATGTTAATGTAGTATTTATTCTGTTTCAGGAGCAAATCACAATGGTATGGCTGGTTATTGGGCTCAGGTGGCTACCGACCAAGGGTTCATTGGCATGGCGTTCACAAACACTTCTCCGTTATGTGCACCAACAAGAAGCAAACAGGTAGAATTGAAACAATACCACTAGTAGACACCAATCACTTTTGAACTAATTTGCTGGCACAGTAAACTGTACCCCAGGACAAGTAATTGTGTGATGCGCACGATCAACTGGTCTGTCAGTCTAGATATAATTTATTTAAAATATTTATGTATTTAGCAATAAATTAGTATGGAGTCCTGCATTCTGGTTATGGTAGACGATACCAAAGAAAAAAGTTATCAAAAAAAGACTGTAGTTCTGAATTGAACTGCTGACGCTTTTCTATTTACTTCAATAACTCATCAATGATGTTCATTGCCTTTTCCAGGCGGCGTTAGGCACCAACCCCTTAGCGTGTACTGCTCCAGCATCATCTGGCGAATCTTTCTACTTTGATATGGCCACTTCTGCTGTTGCCGTTGGTAAGGTAAGCTTGAATCTTCAAATATTGTTTGCCTAGGCTTTTTACCTGCTACTAGAGCAATATAAAACACTAAGAAAAATTACTACGCAGGCATAATGAAATTGATTATTTTTTTTTATTTTCAGATAGAAATGCAGGTACGTAAAGGTGAACCCATACCATCCGGTTGGGCACAAGGACCTGATGGTAACGAGACTTTAGATGCAAAAGTGGTTAGTGCAAGTTTTAAAGACATCCTTATTTTTTTTAATGACAAAACATGTACTTTAAAGAAGAAAACTACTAGTTTAGTACTAAGTAGTAGATTATTGTGTCAAATTACGTTACACTGAAACCACATATAGAGTTACAATATAAAAGAAACCGACTGGAATGCTACTATAACCTTCCAGAAAATCGCTGTAAGGTAAACCCTTCGTTACTTTTCATCGAGTGTGTGACTTTAAACCTCTCACCAGACTCTGACCAGACAGATCATATAAACATTTGGTTCAAAACAAAACATTCGACTAGAGTCGCCCCGGGTTGGACGGTTGGACCCAATGTTTATATGAACTGTGAATATTGTATTATTGTGAGTTTGGGTGGTTTCTTATGTAGAATATGAATGTATCAATTAGCAACCCCCCTTACAAGTGACAATACAAACCTATCAAAGTGACTCTAATTGCCCGCGTGGTGACGGATTAAGAATATATAGTGTTACCACCCCTATTCATCCCATGGGTGTCGTAAGTGGCCACTAAGGGAAAAAACTGTTCAGAAAAATATCACTACAAAGAGAAGGAAAATTTGAAACAAATCCTATACCAAACCATCTGGACAGTATGGTATAATAGGCCAAAACCTCCTTGCTAAGGAGAAGCCTATGTCCAGCAGTAGACTGTAAAAGGGGGTTGATAATTACAAGTAAGTAGGTAGCTTTCCGATAAGGTATTATTTTTTTTATCATTATTTTTCGCAGGCTTTCGATACTTGCCGCGTCTACCCACTCGGTGGTCATGAACTGACTTCAGGATACAAGGGGTATGGACTAGGTGCTATGGTGGAGCTGTTTTGTGGAATACTAGGAGGTACTGAAAACCAGATGCTCTTGTTAATGCGCTTATATAAACCGTAGATTTTACGTGTCGCGTTTCGCTCGTGTTTTTTTAATCTCTATTTCATTTTTAAAAGATACACATTAAAGGTATCGCAGTGCATAAAACACTACTACCAGTACAGTACAGAATAGGTACATGTTTTTCTTTTCTATATTAAAAACCTGCCAAAATGAGTCTAATCTGTCTGATGGCATGCAGAAATAGGATCCAAGAGCTATGATCACCGTACTCATTGCAAATGCAGACAATGCAATATGGTGACCCAAACTATGGCGGCCTTTGAATGTTGGCCTTGGCCATTACCTTTGAATCTACTGTTTTTTAAGTTACAAAGGATAAGTAACTCCACTGTCTATTTTATTTTAATCCATTTATCACCCGAATGAGAAAATTAAATACATGAAATACGTTTTACTATGTATTCACTGTAGGGACAATATAATTATTCACTTTATTTTATTCAAAAATTTAAATTGTAGTTTTGTCAATCGGAGTGGCCGCTTAACATTCCTTTTACCGAACCCTTGTGGGAAAGAACATGGGCGATGTCAAACAGTGTTGCCAACATGACTTTGAATCTCAGAGCACTGTTCTAAGTAAAGATCGTAAAAAGAAAAATTAAGACTGATTATTGACATTTCGAGTGTAATACTATAATAACTACCGATAGCTAAGACATGAACATAAAAGCTGACAATGGATTTTGTCTTTTGCAGGTTCTAAGTATGGACATCATATAAGGTCGTGGTCTCACTCAAGTGATGGTACACCAGCTAACCTTGGACAATGTTTCGTCGCTATTGACCCTAACTGCTTCGCACCTGGTTATGCTGACCGCCTTACAGACTGCATTCAACACTGGAGGAATTTAGAGACGGTATGAATGGCCAATTAGCAACACACACACACACACACATTGTGTACGCTTTACAAGTAGATAGATACCTACTTGTTAAGTGTATACAACAAAAACAGCTGTAAATAATACATCATGCACCAAGAGACTTTGTGCACAAGTTTCACACTGGCTGTTCAGCGTGCAAAATCTCCTTTCTAAGGACATATTGATGTCTAGCAGTTTATTAATGAAGGCTATTGATGATACAGGTTTCTACATAAGTGTTATACGAGTATATACAATTTATTTTTACTAGTGTTTTTCTTTAATTGTGCCGTCAATTTCTTGAATTAACACTCTAAAGTGATTGATGTTGTAAGCTTTGTTTTACTATGCCAGATAATAATTGTTTTGGTAGATTCTTTGGCGATACCAAGTTAACAAAAAAGTTGGCAGCAAAGCATCTAAAACTATGTTTTTCCAATATCTATCAATGGCGACCAACCAACTGCGCAGTAGATATTATAGCGTACATGTGTATGCACAAACACAGGTGCACTCTCTGTTCTCTCACTCTTACACTCCAATGGGATGGTTATCCGACGCGACCGAGGAGGGATCATGCGCAGGAACGACGGCTTTGCGTGCTTTTTGAGGCACGGGGGTTAAGACCCCAACTGTCAAACTGCTGTTTGTTGTTATTATATAAACTGTTTTTAAGTATTTCTGTAACCAGTATTCTATATATATGTAGTATTGTATTGTATATCGTATCTGTAACAGTTTCTGTAACACTTATTGTCCCGTCTCGGAAATCGAACCTCTAGACCAACGAGAGAGCCCAATATGAGAAACCGGTATAATTAATTACGTCAGGTCCCGACCTCTTTTGTTACCAAATAAGTATTTATCACATTTTGAAAAGCTTTATAGTCTAGAGTAAAAATGTGTTTCTTTTTTACAGTTGGATCCAAATTTGCCAGTTTTGGCCCCTGGTGATAAAGAAAAATCGGCAGCGTTGAAAGCTGACGAAACAGGCACAGTATCCTTCGTAAAACAACAAATCGATTCGTGCCTTGCCCTCGCAACGAAGCTTAAAGTTAAACCTATTAAATGTTTATAGGGATAAATGTTCAGTAAATTATATGTCAACCCTAATAAAAAATAATCTTACCTAACTCCTAAACGACTACACCGATTTGGATGAAATTTTGTGTGTATATTTCAATGGATTCTTGGATGGTTTGAATATACAATTTAACCTGGTAGATGTCACTGCTGACGATAGATCACCAAATTTGATTTGCTGTACAAAAAAACATTACAATATTTGAAGAATACTTTATACCGCACAGCTAGAAAGAATGAAAAATTATAAATTATTTGCATTTTATGATTTGAGTTGTTAATCAATCAAAATATAAGAGGTTACACGTAGACGTTTAGATCAACTAATAGTTTGTTGTTAAACTCGAAGGCAAGATAAACCGAATAAACTAGTGAACTGCTAACGTTCGTGTGTCCTTATCTACCACTTCGACTTTAACATTTGTTAGAAAGTGATAAAATCGTAATTAGAATATAATAGTCTTATATAGGAAGGGATTAGACACAGTCGGCAAGTAATTTAGCAAGGATCACTGTTCAAAGTTATTAAAATCTTTTTGCAACTTAGATATATAAAAAAAATATTGTATAGACTGTTTATTGCTTTCGTATAATAGTTGACAACCAAGTCATAATCATTTACGTGGTTTACGTATACCAAGAATGAAAAGACGGAAAATGGCGAGATAAAAACTTAAATAAAATTTTATTTCTATGTTTTGTGTCCTTCTATTTCAATGTATTCTATTACAATGTACACTACAAAAAAGGCAATAACAATTTCCTTTCAACACACTCGTTTGCTGCAATTTTTATAACATTAATAACAAAAAATCAGTGAATCGCCGTATCACGTCGCGTTCACTGTTTCTTTTTTTCGATCTTAAACTTCTTCAATGCATTAGTTGTATGAATAGTTCGATTCTGGATCATTTTGCTTGATTTCATCTACAGTGACCATATGAGTACGAATGTCATCTAGATTGCCCTTTCGTATCTAACATTTATCGTCGAGTGACGTCGTGTTTAATTACCTAGTGAAGAAATGTCTTCTAAGAACTTAGCTGTGACTGGCGATAGTACAACGATCCGATGTTAAAATTAGGCACCTGAAATGCGTTATATGAACATAATAATCCTTACAAGAGATAAACCTAGATGTCTACTCATAGGAGCAAATTAAGTAAATACACTTTATGATAAGACTTGCCTGACAATCTAGTTGACATTCTACAAACATAAACATTGTTAGAAAGCTAATGTATGAGAAAGGTGCCTCTCAACGCTAAGTCACGTGTTCAAAACAAAATATTAACCAATAATACAAGAGCATAGAGATGTAAGCGATTGTAGAAAGAGAATCGATATTTCTAATTGCGAAGGTAGATGTGAACTGTTGATGTATGTGCAATGACTTGCTTATGTTGTGATGTGCCTCGACAATACATATATCAACTATCGACCGGAGGTTATGGGTTTGATACCTGCTCGAAGCAAATTATTGTGTGATGAGCACGATTATTTGTACTATATCTGGGTGTTGATAGTCTGTAGTACGTAAGTATTTGCAATAATTTAAGGATAGTTATCAGCAGTCTAAGTACAGTGAAATATGTACGGTTTTTATCGTTAAGTAGTTTTAAGTTCCTCAATCAAACAGCGACGACTTATAAACCACTGATAAACCTTAGATAGGTTTATGTGATTAGATTAAGATACTTGTAAACGTAATAAAAAAAAATGATTTTAGAAAAGTTTCAACGAGCTATATGATAGGATACATTTATTATAATTCATAATACATCTGCTAGATATGAAAATGCATCCTTGCGTTGACAGATTAAGAATACAGATTGTCACTACCCCGATTCATTCCACGAGTGTCGTAAGAGGTGACTAAAGGACCAAACCAGCAGAAGGACTACGCAAGACCTCATCACTGCAAAGAGAAGGAAAACCTCATACAAACCATATACCAAACCATCTGGCCAGCGTGGTATGATAGGCCAAACCTTCCTTTCTAAGGAGAGACCTATGTCCACCGTTGGACTATCAAAGGCTGAAGATGTGATACAGTGTGATGTTATGTGATATGATGTGATGTGATGTGATATGGAAATACGGCTCTACTGCCTTCACAAGGTAGTAGCGCCACACTGATTTCACCACGAATGGGCCGGCTCGAAAGGGACTGTATCGCCCTCACACAAAAGACCGACCTGAAATGACAACATCCATGCTGTCATGTTTCGCTGGTGAGTGCGAGATCGGAGGCCTATTGATGTAGGGATGACGGTTATCGTGGTTAATGTGTGAGCCTAACACTGCTACGATGACTGTCATGTCTTTTACGTCCAAAAGTGAGGTGTAAACAATCGTATAGTGTAGTGTAGGCTGCCATAGTGTGGGTCACCATACTGCAAGTTTTGCACTTACAAGGAGTGCCGTGACCACAACTCTTGAATTCTGTACATACTTTCCATCGGACAAACTAGAGGCACATTGGCAGACGTGTAAAATAAAAAAAAGGTAACCATAACGTTCGGTTCACAATCTCCCACTTTTTCCATCTCATTCCACTAGATTTGTGGCATCTTTATTCTTCGTGCAGTGTCTCCTTATGTTAAATGTGCTTCTTCTCAAAGTCAGGATGTCAAAATAGTTTATATGAGATAAATCTTCTGCTATTTGTTACTTATTCTTAAATACACCTACCTCATATTCCCTTTACATCGCTCAATCGGTTGACTGGCAGAAAATGGTATTAAGTCCGCCGATGCATATATTTGTGCGTAAAGTTATAAAATTAAAATAAATAAAAAGGCTAGGAAAAATTTGCCCAAAAACCTCAGTAGATTTTGGCGGCAATAAGCAGCTAGAGAACAAAAGCCTTAGTCTCCTTCTAGTTTAGAAGAACGTGCGCGGTTTTTGCTTCTTGGGCCTGCTTCTGCTAGGGCAGCGGTTAGCCTCATCATTACGCTGAGATTAGCACTCATGGACAGGAGAATGATGCGTTGGCTCCGATTCAATTTTCGGCCCCAATCAATGTATTCAAATGCCAATCAACATTGGATGTTCAATACTTCACTGTGTAAGTACCTTTTATGACATTAGCCAAACAGAGAGTAGATTGGAACGTAATTTTGAATGATTTTAATTACGAGATTATTGATCTTCTATCTGTACAACATTATTCTACATATAATGTATACCTATATGAAAAAAGCATCCCAATATAAATAGATACCTATCTCTGAGTAGACTTTCAATCGGTCTTCACCACATTATTATCGTTTTAAATATATGGCAAATAAGTAATATAGAACGACCGGACGAACGCTAAACTAATTTCACTTTTTTAAATATAATTACCTAAATAATTACTTTACACTTCGACAACGGTCAGATTTGGTTTACTGCTACTAATATGTCTAATTACATTTACACCCATTTGTATATCCAGGAATAATTGCATAAATTAATGTTAATTTTAAGATCCCATCCTATGGTGTTCTATAACTTATAGCCTTTCTCGTTAAATATGTTATCCAACACTTAAAGAATTTCACAATGTGGAGCATTAGTTCCTAAGATTAGTGCGTTTAACCAAACAAACTACAGCTTTATCAAATCATATTCAAATAGATACATACATAAACACTATTTGCTAACATTTTATTCAGTTGTTACGGTCTACGCAGGCACGAGTGTTTCTGGTTTTTATATCTTGTAGGTACATATATTGTGTGTCAATTTTATTCTTTGTAATATTTTCGAAAACAAGGGTTGAATATAACTTCTTTCATGATGGAGGCGGACAAGTAAGTAAAAAGAAAAGTTTCTTAATTTAAGCCTTGTTTTTAAGGAATCTATATGTCAAATCTATTTCTTTGTAAATTTTTTCATCATTCTAATTCACACTGTGCACTTTTTATTTATAAAATTGTTTCCTATAAATTCAAGGAAAATTTTATACTTATGTAGACGTATTATTAAGACAGAGCTCTGTCATCTGGTTCTGTTAAATGACAAATAGGTGTGGTGTTCATTACTTAACAACAATTTCTAAAAACAAAACGATTTTCGTTATTAATTTATGAGATTGAAAAAAATATTACATATCTACCAATTTTACATTTCGCTTTTAAAATATAGTTATTTAGTTTAAAAATGACAGCCAAATTTACTAATATATCTACTAAAAACCGTATTTGAATTGATAATTTTTTACCAAAACTCTCAAATTAACTTCGAGTTTCAGTGCTCATAAGAAAATACTTTATGGGAAAATTGATTTATAATGAAATGTGTATGTAAAAAATATATTACGTAATTAATTAACGTTGTGATAATTGATTGCTGTTAATCGGCACGATAACCAAAAATACACAAACAAATTGATCGAACACACAAAAATATATAGAAACAGACTCCATTTGTTTGCCGTGCAATTTGGTATTAGACATAAATATGATAAACAAAAACGACTTAAACTTAAAACTGAATCTTCGAATTTGATCTGAAAAATCATAATAAAATTGTGTTTAAACTGCGTCAGGGGAAAGAAATCTAGAAAACCATCGATATATTTGTAAGTGTGGGGTATGTTTAATAAATATTGTTATGGCAACGTCAAAAAACAAAAACAAAAATGTCATTAACTTGCCATAATAGACGAGAGTGTCACTAGTTGCCACCAGTTTATACATTTTAAATATTCATTTTCTATATCAGATTATTTCTGTTTCTTTTTACCCATTATTCTATTTTTGTGATAAGAACTAAAAACTAAAGTTTAATTCTATTACAATACTTAATAAATGAGTCATTTATTGATCAACATTCCAAACATTTTATAAAAAAATAATTTTGAATATTATTCATACGGTCTGGATTAATGGTTTACGGCATAAAAATGAAAAAATAATATTTTGCAAGAGACTAGAACTAAATCTAAACTTGAATACAACTAGTCTGCCAAGAGACTGACTAAAACCGGGCACACACACCACGATTTTGCAGAGAGATCTTCCTTCACGATCCGGCACAGGTATACACCGGAGCGTGCATGGTGTGGTTTTTTATTTTAATTTTTTGGTATCGCAGATTGAGTGAAATAATCCCACCGCGGTCTCGGACATTTTGTCAATGTCATGCGGACCACGGATATATAATCCTCATGCGGCCATGTCATATATAGACCAGATATAGGTTTCTATTTAAAAATGACGTTTCGGTAAAAAAAAAGGTCCTACGGTCGCTTTTTCAATTTTTTCTTCTCTATACAGTACTGTAATCCTGCAGTTAGCTCCCTTAGTCGGGTCTTACGACACACTGAATTCGAAACATGTACGCACTTTATAGTAAAAGTTTATTTTCCAGTATCGTAAAATAAACCTTTTCGCTGCAATCTTCGCAGTCTACGCTGATCCTAATAAGCAACTTACTTGTATTCTTATAACAACGTGATATTATGACTTATTTAGTTATTATAAGTAATATGCTTCATTAGCGTCAATTACGCCTTCTATGAGATGAGGCTCCCATAATAGCATTTAATAAATATAATGGTATTGCCTTTGACTGTACAACTTCTAAGAGTTTGTCTTCTCTAACTACTCGTAGCAGTGAATATATTAAAATGAATATGTTGTGTTCAAAAGTACGCTGCCAGTGCATACATAAACTAAAATAGACTTCAGGCTATTGCCATCCACTGTTGAACGAAGGCCTCCCCCAAAAAAGTGCTAGTCATTTTCGTCGTCATCGACAGTTCCAGCGATTATTAATTCGCCTAAAGATATGACCGGCCCACTTCCACTTCAGCGCGCTGATTCTCCGTGCAATATAAGTATCACCAGTTTTCTGTCCAATTAATTCGTTACTAATTCTATCGGCTAGAGAACACTCAGTATCACACATTCCATGACACGTTAAATTTGTAGGCCAGTCCCACAGTCAATGTCCAAGTCACGAGCCTCGGCTTTTAGTGATTACGGGATAAATGATTAGAAGATGTGTCAAAGCTCCCCATATACTGCCCAACCCGGACGAATTGAACTTGTTCTATTGAACTTGGACGGTCATCATTGTAACTTCGTACAGACTTGAATATAGGCAGTTGACCAGGCACCTCTGTATAGATTCTAGGACAGCCCAGGTCTCGAAGTCCACTTTATTTGAGACTTCTTCTGAAAGAAAGTGTTCATCAGATAGACTCCTTTAGCCTCTTGGAAGTTTACCAGCAAATTCCCTAGTGGTTTCTACTACCGTACCCACGCGGAGAAAGTGGTGTCGGTAGTTTTTAGTGAAAACTTACTTTACTGTTGGATTCTACAACTCTAAGGAACTGGAGAGACGATGGAATGTTCTACCTCATGACTAAAAAAGAGGCATGAGTACCCTGTAACTAACCAGAGTAAATATATAGTATAGTATTCGTAGGACGTATAGTAGGTTAAAACCTCCTTGCTAAGGAGAAGCTCACGTCCAGCAGTGGACTGTTGGAGGCTGTTGATGATGATGATGATATATATAAATATATACGTATAATAAGTTTATTATTAAGATACTTAGATTTTTTCGTGTTTTTTTCGTTAAGGTATCCCAGCTTTTAGAAATTTTGTCTGTGTGTTGGTACTCACTTACCTCCGAAGTGGCTTAACCGATTAGGATCTGATTTTGCCTTATGTATTATGGAAAATTAAGCTTAAAATTTATTGCTTGTTTTATTTGAATCGGTTTGCAAACAATTTTTTTATCAGTTTAAAGAATCATTGCGATAGTCGTCATATTCGCGTGTGGAGTCGCAGTTTATCAAGCTGTGCTGTGTATGTGCGAATCTTAGGAACTACTGGTTCGAATCGAAAAATTATTATAGAGTTGGATAGCCCATTTACCAAGGAAGGACAGCCAGTGTAGGTGTAATTAGCAGATGATTGAGAACCAGTCTTAATCATCTGCATTAGCAATTAAACTGGTATGTAAATAATATTGTTTTCTGTACAGCCAGTATTGAAACCGGTCATACTTTGTATATTTTGAATAATCAGTACGACACGTGCTATTTATATAGGCATCTAAACTGTTTTATAGACTTCTCAGAGATTCAATATTTGCGTATCTACGAATATATCTAAAAAAAAATTGGTAGACTAATTCACTGTCTGATCGATCAACGCACAACTGAAACCGCTTGGTCTAGTACGATGAAATTTTGCAATGATGTTCCTTAGGTGCAGTAAAGTCACAATTTACAATCATTAGGGAAACAAAATGGAGCATGGACTGCCTCGGTAGCGCTGTGTTAGCGTATGTGACTGCTTTGCTTGAGGTCTCGGATTGGATTCTCGGGTTGGACCAAATGTTTATATGATCTGCAAAAATTTGTTTCGGAGTCTGGGTGTTCTGAATATAACATGTATGTGTGTACAAAAAAAAAGTATATATGTATATACATCAGCTGTCTAGTACCCATTATTTTTTACTTTTTTTTAACGTGTGTAAACCCCCTCGGTCCGTCTCCCCACCGGGGTTTACGGCGAGGTGGTGTGTCGGAATCGGACCGACTAAAACCACACGGTGTGCTACTCTGTGCCTGACATAGAAGGGATCCGGGAACAGCTGCTATTATGACATCCAGATAAGCTGTCTAGTACCCATAGTAAATGCTCTGCTTAGTTTGGGACTAGATGACGTTGTGTGACAGATGTCTGTAATATTAAGAAGAAAAAATATCAAACTTCGCAATTTAAATGTATAATGTTGAAGCCAAAAACCACTCTATATGTACGGTTTATCGTTAAAAGTGACTTTAGATAACGTATATAGAACATATATTCACCAACTATGAGCAAAGATATCAGCTGAAAAATATGGTATAAATATGCACTTACAAACATATTCCGTTAATATCATTTAGTCCAGTTGTAAGTATCGAGAGTAAGTATGTATTTTTAGAATAAATTATTAATCTAATTGATAGGTTACTAATATTTTATCAATGCTTATCAATAACAGCTGTAAAACGTGGGTATTGCTTTGATCTGTGCCCTTCATTTATCGTTATTGGATATGGGCTAAGGACTTGATAAGCCTTGCTGATTGACAGTGCTAGGAGTTGATCTGCAGCATCACTGCTCTTAGATAAAAATGACTTTTGCTAAAACATTTTCGTATCTTTGAATTATGGATATGACGTAACACACAATGGGCAGGGTTTACATAACTGAGACATTATGAGCTTAAAAAATGATCTACATAAATTGTTTCAAGTGTTTGCAATTAGCATATTTTTCTAATAGTTTTATATAACTATACAAACTGTATGTTTATTTCCAGTTTTACTTCTCTTTGTAGTGCTGTTATCCTTTTTTTTTAACGTGGGCAATACTTTTCGCACCATATTCTCTGTAGGGAGACGAAGCGCATGTGTGGGACTCCCAGAAAGCCGATCTATCCACTATACTCAACGGCAGCCTAACTCAGCAGTCGGGTGAAACTCTAGGAACGCATCGGCGGCTTCAGGTGGACCCCACGACTGAGGCACATCCTAGGACAACCAGAATCAATTCTAGGACAGGACGCTATCGCACATTTCACTATTCTACACAGTAAGAGGAGGAACAGCGCCCCGCCTTAGACAACACTCTCTGGTCACATCACCCCAAAATATGGCCGCAACGACCATTGGGCAATGCTTAGGAGCTAGCGAGCTCTAGTGTCCCCTTCACTGCCTTCTTCAAGCAGGATCGGCCCTTTTGCAATCCCGCTATGCGAACTCCTTCTGGAGCATAAAGTTCTCACATAAGGAGACCGTGGCTTGCCATCCCTCACCACTCACCAGCATTGCCGCAATCAATACTGATGGTGACAGGTTTGGTCCAATCTGCCTGACCAGCACTCGACGCTCGGTCTCTCACGCAAGGCAGCCCTTTGCCTGTGCTAGGCGGTGTACCATTTAGACCTGCAGTGGTGGTATTCTACCGTAGCCTCCCGTCCTATTCGAATTAGATACTCACCGAAGCAGTCGTGCCCGGTGAGTATCTGAGGCAATCCTGAGATGATGGTCGGTCTTCTCTACCCACAGTGCCGTTATCCTACACAGTCTGTGCCCGTAATCAATTCTTACGCTACTGACGTAATGAATAGGGGTAGTAACGCTCTATACTTTTAATTCCTCACCACATGAATATAGTATGTATCCGTCCTAAGGTCTTTGTGACAATGACAAAAAGATAAACTTTTTCTCCTACAGAAACGTGACCCGAGTGATTACAGAAGAAGCGAATAGATTCATAGTGGACTGTCTGCACGCTGCCGGAGCGAGTCGAGAGGCAGCAGAACAGCAGGCAAAACTTCTTATCGAGGCAGAGAAATTAGGTCATCCTAGTCATGGCATGAATAGATTAGGTACATATATGAAGCTGAAAGAATGTAATAGACTTAATTCATTGGCCCCGTTATGATAGGAATGATCCATCAGAATATTGTTAAAGCTAGGGAAAAAGTCTTCGAGTGTCTGACTGAAGTTCATGAATAATTAAATTAATTAGTAGTTGCAGCACTATGTTATGTGTTACTTAACATGTTATTATGTATTTTCACGGATACTAAACATATTGTACAACTGCTTATTCAACAACTGCCTTTACAGTCCACTGCTGGACATAGACCTCTCCTTAGCAAGGAGGTTTCAGCCTAATATACCACGCTGGCCAGACGGGTTGGTACAGGGTTTGTTTCAAGTTTTCCTTCTCTTAGTTTGTCTTAGTTTATTATCGTTATTAGTTAGTGTGGTAAGTGTGTGAGCCTTACACTGCCGCGACAACTGTCATTTCTTTTACGTCCCCAAGGGGTGCGTGAAAAAAGTATATGGAACCCATAGTATGAGCCACCATACTCCATTGTCTGCAATCGCAATGAGGATAGTGACCACAACTCTTCGATATTATTCTTGCTTGAGGCCTTTGTACATGTCGAGTCCGGAATGAGTTGAGTGTATGGACGACTGCTTCATAACTTATCATTAAAAACTAAAAAATATATAATATAAGAGCTTCTTTAAAGCATCAGCACAAGCTCCAGAGTCGTTGTTAGAAAGTAGGCTTCACAGTTGTAGGAACCCAGCACACGTCGCTATGAAACAATTGAAAATGCCAAACCCTATTAATAAATTCGCCACTGGACTAGAAGATATCTATTGTTGTGACAATGTTACCAGTTATATTGAGGATCGTACTAATTTTAGTTTACCATAGATTTATGCTATTTTTTTAATTTTTAACTCTCTTTATTAATATTGCTTGAAGTTGGTTTATTTTTTCTTTTAAAAGTTGTTAAATAACTTAATTTAACTTTTTACACTCCTTTTACTAATAAACCATAAGTACTTAAAAAAATTGGACATATAACTAAGTCCGATTAGAACGTATTTAATTTAATAAACAGAAGTTTTCCTAATACCGATTTTTCTCACGTGATAATATATATATAAATATTTATTTGTAGTTAGATTCTAGCTACTAACATATGAATTCTTTCAGACTTTTACATTAACGATATTTTAAGCGGTGCATGTGAACCCAATAACACGCCCGAAGTGCTGAAGGAGACGGAATCCACCGCATGGATTAACGCGAAGAGTGTCCTTGGCGCCACCTCCAGTCACTTCGCAATGGATATAGCTATGGCCAAGGCAAGAAAAACTGGAGTCGCATGGGTTGTTGTTAAAGGTAAATTAAATAGAACTAAATAAAGCAGTGTTCTACATTAGTATTATTAAGCCGATGACGATAATGAAAAAAAACGTCAGTACTTTCTTGAAGTTAAAATGATACCCGAAGTGTATTTAAAAAGAAAATAAGACGATTTGAAAAATATTTTTAGAACGATTGATGATGATGATGGAAAAATTTAGTTTAAACAAACCTGGTGTGAAAATAACGTGTGTTTCTTGAAAATCACTGATGAAATGAAGGTCTGTCTAACTGTAAGGACATCCCAACGTTTATATAGATTCAGTGGTTGGAAAATAAAAGAGCAAACCCTAAGCACACTCCTTTGAGCCTTCTCAACCTCCAGGACGTGCACCTTACTCACACCACACCAGGAACTTATGCAATAATTAACAATCGATTGGCAAATAGAAGAGTAAATAATTTTGACGGTTTTGGTCTCTGCCACATGTCTCAGAACTTTGAAAATGTATATCATTTTTCGAATTCTAGTCACAAGAATGTCAATGTGGGCCCTGAAAGTTAATTAATAATAATGTTAAATGTGCAGCGTAAGAGGCCTATGCAAAGCATTAGACCGCAATAGGCCGATGATGATAATGATTCAGATAAGATGATATAGACAAGATACTTTTCAGATACCAGGTCAGATCTCAACTACAACAGCAATTATTTTAAACAGCATTTGCGATCATTCTAATTTGTTTTCAGGAGCAAATCACTTTGGTATAGCTGGTTACTGGGCACAAATAGCTGCTGACGAAGGACTGATCGGCATGTCATTTTGTAATACATCACCTGTTTGTGCACCAACAAGGAGTAAAGAGGTATATTTTACTAATATTAAGAACTACCAATATCCATTTTATCTTGTTTCTCAAACAAGTTGAAACCAAGCTTTCCGACAGTTAACATGGTTTGGGGTTGCGCAGATTTACATAAACTTATTTGGTTAAATACATAAATGACACCTCGGAGGCACTAGATGGTAGATATTAAGTGGATACAATATACACCGACTTCAGTAGCGCCTTTGACAAAGTGAGCCATCCACTCATGGAAGATAATCTAAGACTCGGTGACATCCATGGTTCTGTATTAAGTTGGTTTGCATCTTACCTCTTAAATCGTTCTCAATTTGTTGCTATCAGTGAATACGTATCACGAAACTATTATGCTCGCTCAGGTGTGCCACAGGGCTGACATCCAGGTGCCTTTTTTTCTATATTTGTAAACGACATCACTAACCAAATGAAACACTGCCATGGCTTACTATTTGCTGATGATTTAAAAATATATAGGAAAATTACTTATCTTGAAGATAGTCTCGTCATTCAGAATCATTTGTAAAATATTGAATCGTGGTGTATATATGGTTTTCAAGAAAAAAAACTATTCCTACTACGTGTAAGCTGTATAACATGGTTTTGTCAAAAGTGGATGAAGTACGAGATCTGGGTGTTATAAAGAACAGTGCCCTTAACATTAAATCTCACATAAACGATATTGTAAAAAAGTCAAAGATAATGTATTATTTCACTAGACGAAATAATCGCCTTTGCCGAAATTCTTGCTTACATGTCACAAAGCAATACGCATCGTTATCCCTATGAACACCTTTTACAATATTTTAACAGAAATTCTCTTCGTAACCGTCACCAATGATCTCATATTTCTTTACGAAATAGTAAATGGCACTATAAAATGTAGTGATCTAAAGAAATACATCGTTTATACTGTCCCATCGAAATCACATAGTTATCCCATCACCAAAAACAAATATTTTCCTACCTGGAAATATAATCTAGGGCTAAAGGCACTTCTAACAAGAATATGTAGATAACATAACAGCATTCCTATCTCTTTGAATAAATTTACAAGCTCTATAGCGGCAAGTGATAATAATAACAACCGATGTTGACATCGTACTTTAGTTTTATTAGTTAATTTTATATAATAAAGTGAGCCATCTCCTCATAAAAGATAATCTACGACTCAGTGGCATCCATGTTTCTGTATTAAATTGGTTTGCATCTTACCTCTGAAATCGTTCACAATTTTTTGCTGTTTAATTTACTTAATTTTGTTGAGTACCTATTGTGTCTTTGGTATTTTTTACCATTTTTATAGTATTAAATGTAATCTACATTTAAGTAGTATTCAGTTTCATTCGTTTCTTTATTTGTTCTGACTATTTTACTCGTAATATTATATTGTTAGGTCTATCTTTTATGATAATATATAATATATAATAAATTTTGTTTAAGGGTGCGTTATTATATGCTGTTGTTGTACTATAAATATATAAAATACTCATTAGTCCAGTCTTGTACTGAAATATCACTAATATCAACCGACTATAAGTGAACTATTAGTTGCTCGAAATATGACTCTCGTTAGAAAGGAGGTTTGAAATAATTTACTATAGTTTGTTTCAAACTTACTTTCTCTTTACTGTGTTGTCGTTCTGCGTATTTTGCTCCCTTAGTTGACCCTTGCGACAACAATGGAAGGAATAATGGTGATGAAACTCCGTATTATTAATTCGTTACCTCACGAACAATATTACACTTGAATTTGGGTGAACTTAGAAATCTAAAATATAATTATTATCTATCTACTCTTATCAAAAATTTTAATAGAGTTGGAACAACCAATTTTCTGCTTCCAGTCTCATCGAGCACTCGTTCAGAAATGCAACCAAAGACAATTAAATCCATCACATTTTTACGTTTCACACACCTTGTAAGGGCAAGGCCTTTGTTTCGATATAGACTGGACTATTAGTACCTTAAGTAAATTCTTAAGTAATTTACCTTTATGACTGCTGAAACATATGTAAAAACACAATTGAAGTAAATACCCTGACTAACATATTTCCAGATCTACTCTATGGAAATATAAGATTTTTTAAAAACTTTCTTTCTAAAGAGAAGCTTGCGTCCAGCAGTGGACAATCAAAAGTTGTTGATGACGATAATTATGATATAAAAATTAATGTTTGAACGGCCATTTGGTATAGCAGTTGCCGAATCTGATTAATGAACCGGAGGTTACGCATTCAATTCTCACCAAGGACAAATGTTCTGTAATGAGCACGATTTTTTATTCTCTATGTATGTATGTGTACATGAGAAAACCTAAATATGTTAATCTAAAAATATAATCACCTGATTAACGCCTGTTCCTACCACGTAAATATAACTGGAATTATGATCATTTAAATACATAAGAACGTGGACATTTATATTCACATTTGTTTCTTGGCATAATCTTTATTTATTCATGTTTAATATTCTGCTATATTAAGTTTACAATCACACATATTTTGCATAAACGTTGTAATGGGTAAAGCACAGAGCAAAAGGATAATTTTGCTTCCTTAAATGTAAATTTTCCACGCAAATATTATAGTAATTAAATATATCGACGCTTACACGACTACCTAATACCAGGTCACATGAATCGTAACGCAACGGCATAGTCTTTATATATATGTAGAGTGGGCCAAGAATTCGTTAACATTTGAACCGATTTTCTTAGGATCGATGCTACTGTAGATTGCTGGCTACAATCTGGGTTATTTGAAGAATCGTGTCTACGGTAATAAACCAAATACACTACGCCAACTAAAAGAAAAAATCACCAAAGAGATGTCGGCGAGTTCGCGGTCTCTTTGCCGACGAGTATTCGATAATTTCGGTGCTCGCTTAGAAGAATGCAAACGTCGAAAGGTCGTGGTCATTTGGACGACGTAATTTTTAAAACTAAATTCCTGCTAGTTAGTTTTCTTGTAAATAAATAATTTTTAAAATATATCGAATGATTTTAATAATATATATATATATATATATATATATATATATATATATATATATATATATATTATAAGTACTTATAATATATATGTCAGTATAGTCAATCAGTATATATATATGTATATGTCAGAGCGTCAAAAAGGGGGGACGTCATAGCGGTCTTGGTTGTAGCTATCCATCGTGGACGGTGTAACAGGAACTTTTAAAATAAGGGCACACTTGTACTGTTTTACGTCTCATTTTGAATCGTTATACAATTTCATACAAAATCTCATAGATCTACAAACTTTAAATAAAATAGAAAATTTAAGAGCCAATAGGTTAGTTGCTGCCATGCTGGCGTTTGAGGAAAGCTGGGCCGCAGTGGTCTCTTTCTGCGAAGCTGCTATGCTCCAGAAAGAGACCGCTGAAGCTTCCATAGAATCAACATACTAAAACAAAATTCACAAATCAAGTACTAGTAATAAACACTAAACCATAATCAGCGCGCCGTCATATATACATATGTATATTTTAATAAAAAATAATTAATACGATTCGTGGCCCACCCTTTATAACCATTTTGACCGGAATATATACCGGTCGGATACCATAACCTCACAGAAAACCGATGTTAAGCAAATCTCCGGTTTCTTTTCACCGAATGTATGAGGATACCAGCCTCTATCGTCGAGGAAGAGGAACTTAAAGGGTGGCAAACATACTTGTGGTTCTTGAATCGTCGGCGTTCATGGTCTCCCAGTCTGCTGGTTTCCCGCCATATACTATAATATACTACTAATATATGCCATATACGAAAATAAAAAACATTATGTAATGTGCGTTGACATTTTCAGGCCGCGTTGGGTACTAATCCGTTTGCGTGTGCCGCCCCTGGGTCATCTGGAGAATCTTTTTACCTCGACATGGCTACCACTGCTGTTGCTCTTGGAAAGGTAATCTCACGAATTTATACGACAATCGTCATATACTCTATCGAATTTAAGTACCTTTTCATAGCTAGGAGGTAAGGCACAGCAGATAGACCAGTATACATCGGAAGTACCTCTTACAAACACGAGTACCCCTTACAAGCAATTCACTTTTAGAAGACAGCTTGCCCGTTGTGGTACATTTGTATCTCAAACTGTCCGTTCATTAAGATATTTTACAATAGTTTAACTGACCAAGACTGGTCTTTTGGCTTAGTGGATGAGGCTCTAACTCCTGTGCATAAGGTCTTTGGTTCGATTTTATCAAGAAATAACAATTGTGTGTAAAGAATGAATTACTTTTCTGTATCAGGGTGTAAATCTATATACATATTTGGAAATAAATAAGTATTCATATTAGCAGACCAATTATGGCTCTATGGGATCAAGCGGCTGTTGTTAAATGTGTGAAATTATTACACTCTCTTATTATTATTATTATTAGCGAAACACATATTTCTAAGATAAGCACATTCTTCCTTCTCACATATTTTCACTTTTATTTACTTAGTGTAAACCTATGCACTCTTAGATAGAAATGCAGATACGTAAAGGTGAACCTATACCATCAGGATGGGCTCAAGGTCCTGACGGCAACGAAACACGAGATGCACAATTGGTTAGTATTTGTTTATCATTTTTATTAATCACTAAATTTGTTTGAACACCTGAGGATTATCCGCACGATGACTGATTCATCAACAGTCTTAATTTGTCCACTGCTGGACATAGACCTCTCCTTAGAAAGAAGATTTTGGTCAGCGATTGAGAGATGGATAGGATTTGTTTCAAGTTTGCCGTCTCTCTGCAGTACTGTTACTGTCCTGCACAGCTTGCTCTTTAAGTCCGCTCTTACGGCACTCACGGGTTAAGTACGGGTGGTGACAATTATTATTCTTAATCCGTCACCGCACGGACCTTATGATTACACAGAGTAATTAAAAATTTAAAAAAGGTACTTATTTTAATTACGTAAATTATGGACAGAAAAGTTAAAATAATATACATGAAGAAAGTATACCAACTTGTGAAAATAATTTAATATTATTTATTTCATGGATTTTATTTCAATTTGTAATCCAGAACTTTCAGAAATTGTTAATTCCCAAATTGACTAGGTAGACATCATAAGTCACATTTGAATACAAAAATAATACAAATCATAATGGAAATAAAAAAAGATATTAAAAAAGTAATAAAATCAAACACAACAATAGAACAACAAACATAAGGCTTTAAATATAAAATTCTATCCTTCATATAATTGACGTTAATTATGCCGTTAATTAAATAATCATTGTGATTTAAAATGTTTTATTATTAACTAGAAACTGAACTTATAATAAATTACAAAATAAACTATTGTGAAATAATCAATCACTGATCATTTAATTAATTTCGAGAAGTCTAGATTCTTTTACATTTAAACAAGTGTTTGCCACCAAAGGAGTTGACTATTATGAACAAAATGAGAGAAAACACACTTTTACAGGCTTTCGATACAAGGTGTTTGTATCCTCTTGGTGGTAGCGAGTTGACGTCAGGATATAAGGGATACGGACTAGGCGCCATGGTCGAACTATTTTGTGGAATCCTTGGAGGTAATGTTTAGCGTTCTGACAAAAGAATTTCAACAGCTATTGAATAGTCAAAGAACAAAACAACTATGAACTGTACTGTACTGTGCTGAACTGTACTGTACTGTACTTCTCTGTACTGTTCTGCATCGTACTGTTCTGTATCGTGTTGTTCTACGCTGTACTGTGTTATACTGCACGATTCTGTACTGTACTGCACTGTACTGGGCTGTGTTGTACGGCATTACACTGTACTGAACTGTACTTGCTGTGCTGTTCTATGCTGTAAAATAGGTTGATATAGCTTCATATCAACGTGTTACTACTTAGTGATCTCACTGACAATTAATGTTCAGCAATACTTTCATGTATATATTCAAGATCAATTATTCTTAATATAGTAATATTACTGAAGAAGCAACTTATCAAAACGTTGGCGGGCACCTATACAATAAAGAAATTGGTTTATAAGCTTGTGGCCTTTCTGTTCATTCAACACTTCAAAGAAATTTCACCGATTGTTGTCTGAGTTTAACTAACATTGGTTTGAGCAAAAACTGCAATAATAGATGGTCTCGTGCTTTAAATAGTTTTGTACCTCGTAACATACCATTTTATCTCAGGTTCAAAATATGGGCACTACATCAGGGCTTGGTCTCATGAAAGTAGCGGTATTCCAGCTGACCTTGGCCACTGTTTCGTCGTTATTGACCCTAATTGCTTTGCGCCTGGATTTGGGGATCGACTGACTGACCTCGTTCAACATTGGAGAAATTTAGAGCCGGTGCGTACGATACTTCCTTTTTTTTTAAATCTAAGTTTAGTAATACTAATTTACTAGTCTTTATATTTAGTTTACTAAGCATGTTGTCTGCACGTTTAGTGTTTGATTTGTGATAACGAACGCTTTGCAGTCTCAATAATGTAAACATTTACAGGGCTCTATGTGCATACCTATCTAAGCGATCCAACACACTTATGGCATCTAGTAGAGAGAAGAATAACTTTGTCTGAATACAAAATATTTAAATATATTTATTCTACTCTTTACAGATGGATCCAAATCTACCAGTTTTAGCTCCCGGCGACAAAGAAAAATCAGCAGCGGCAAAATCTGATGAAACAGGCACAATATCCTTCGTACCACAACAAATAGCATCGTGCCTTGCTCTAGCAAAGAAACTCAAAGTTGATCCTATGGAATGTTTAGTAGAATAAATCAAAAATATTTCAAAGGCAATATTTTATTTTCTACTCAAGCTCTTGAGTATACTTTCGAGTCTACTTCTACATAGATAGGTCTCCGTTAAGAAAATTAACTTCATGTGGTGACAGATTAAGAGTACAAAATGTCTTCACCCCTATTCTTACCATAACTGTCATAAAAGACGTCTAAGGGAACATAATATGCAAGATATCACTGCAAAAGAAAGAAAACTAAAAACACACCCTACCAACCCGTTTGACCAGCATGGTATAGTAGACCAAAGTTTACTTGTTATGGAGAAGTCACGTCCAGCAGTGGACTGTCAAAGGCTGAAGAAAGTTTAAATTTGTTGTGTTTTATGAATTTAAACTATTCAAAGCCTAAATTTAGCCAGAATCATTCTTATATATCTACCGAATTCCAAGTGGAGTAAGGCGAAACTCGAGCTGTAAGCACTTAGATGATTTATGTGATTTAGTCTATTTTATTTATCAGAAACATATAGAACCATAAACACTTTGTAGTCACGCACAAAAGTTAAGTATATGATATTGATTTTATGTACGTAATGACTGAATTCAAGACTTAAAGGTAAGTTTTGCAAATAGTATGTGTCCTTGAATCCCGAAAGGTTCGATCAACTTGTGAGATCGTTTCAAGGTGGTCGTTGTCGATTCTACGTTATCTCAATGTTCTATTTAAACCTGTTTAGCTTCTTACCATACTCTTGAAGAGTAATAAATACTATCACATTTAAATTTCGATCGTATTGTTTTTAATTAAATACTTATTTAATACTGGCCACCTCTGTCTTTTCAGAATACAGCGTATTTATCACTTTTTTAAGAACAAAAATGACATTTTGTCATCTTTGACTTTGATGAGCTACTGTTGCATGATTTTTTTGATTTTTTATATTTATATTTTGCTATTACTTATCAATCTATGTAAGTTTTTCAAATTCCATTCAACAATACAGGTAATACAATAGGGCACATGTGTTCTAAACTGTGATTACATTTTTAACCACAATATCCATCACCTGTTTTTAATTAAGAAAAGAGGATAAATAGATAAGTAAATTAATAGAAATATTTTTTAGTCATAGTAATATAACTATTCGTTAATAAATACTCGTAGACACATGACAGAGGTTTCAAACAAGTTGTTTCTTCCCTTAGCAAAGGGCAATCGTCCGGCTTGGAAAACTTAATCATACTCAAAATACGTGACTTAAACCGTATATTTCTAATGAATAAAATAACAAATTCAAAGAACTGTGTAAAATGACTGTGTAGACTTACAAAAATAAATTCATTATTTCATTATGTTATTACCACAAAGGCTATAAAAATGGTAGAACATTTAAGAAAAGGGCTGATAATTGACATTAAGGATATGTATGACATAACCACAGTACAGGCAGATCTTTTATTTTGTTTTTAGAACTATGAGTGTTAGAGTACGAATCGCTGAAGCTCGAAGATTTATAGTCGACTGTCTGAAAGCTGCTGGGGCGAACGAAACTCCGGCAATGCAACAGGCCGAATTATTTATTCAAGCTGATAGAATGGGACATCAAAGCCATGGACTGAATAGATTAGGTGGGTATTAAATAACAGCAAAGTATAAAGCTAAGCAAACTTATATTATGTATCTCATAATGGCAACAGCTAAAGATGGATAACCATAGAATAGTTTATCAAGGAAGAGGAGGGAAGTCATTTTCGACTGCCTCGATGGCAGAGGTAGTGGCAGCAACTGCCGTGCTTGAAATCTCGGGTTCGATTTCTGGGTCGCACCAAATGTTTGTATGATCTGCAAAAAATTGTTTCAGGGTTTGGGTTTTCTATGTATAACATGTTTGTATTTACAAAAAAAAAGTATTTAAGTATTGTAGCAGTCAGTTTAGTTAGTTAGTATAAGTTCTGCTTAGTTTGAAACTAGATGGTGTTGTGTGTTAAATGTCCGAAATATTTATTATTTTTATTGTTTATAATTATCTATTTCTTATCTCTTTCTTGTTTAGTAGTTAGTAGTAGTGTGATATTTTGTAGTCTGTCTTAGTAAAGGGGCTATTCAAATATAAAAATCAGTTTTAAAAATAGACCCTGTGTTAAACAAATTTAGTCAAATTTAAATACAAGAGATCATTCTAAACGAACATCAAGTTTGAAGTCAAAAGAATCTTATGATACGTATAGAAAACAGTTACTTTGATGCATTGTTTGAAAAGCATTTCACAATATCGGTACCTCATGAAAATAAAATGTGTTTTCACTTTTACAGAAAGATGTGTTAATGACATCATATATAAAGTTTGTGAACCAAATAATGAGCCAGAAATAATAAAAGAAAGTCGATCAACAGCATGGATAGATGCTCGCAACTGCTTAGGAGCCACTTCGAGTCAACTGGGCGTGGACTTAGCTGCGGCGAAAGCTAAAAATACCGGAATTGGATGGGTCAGCGTAAAGGGTAACTAAAAATGATTACGAAATTTTAGTAACCAAATAAAATTTGTAAATAAAAATAGTAGGAACTCTCTATTAAACTAAAGACTAAAGATCTGAAGGTGATCGTAGTCGTGGCATAGCACAACTGATAATGCCAAGACTACACCTCCCAATTGGTATTATTATAAAGAATTTTACATGAAAATTTCAGGATCAAATCATAATGGAATGCTTGGTTATTGGGCAAAGTTAGCCGCGAAGAAAGGATTCATTGGATTGGCTTTCGCGAATTCGCCTCCTATTGTAGCACCAACCAGAAGCAAAAAGGTTCTTTTTTCTGATGAACAATTTTGAATAAAAAAAGTAATAATATAACATAAAATAGATAAATAGACACAGCTTCATGACAGTAATAATGTTGTAATATTTTATGGCCCAACCTGTGTACTTTTAAGGCAACTATATAATGATATCTCTTAAGTTGTAGATTTCCATAGGCGGCGGTAGTCACTTAAGATGAGGTAATCCGCCTATTCGTTGGCTTCTTTACAAAAAAAAATTGTACACAATAGTACACACTTTATGTGCTTACATAATTATTTTAAGAACAATCTTAAAAATCGTAAAATGTTTTTCAGGCGGCGTTGGGCACAAATCCATTGGCAGTAGTGGCTCCGGCAGGTGATGATGAATTCTTCTTTCTTGAAATGGCCACTTCAGCGGTTACTCTCGGCGTGGTATAGCATTTTTACTGTTAAAATCACTCAAGTAATACTAGACTAATTTTCTTCCTACTGAGAGGGCTAACCAACAGATTTACTTGAAAAATCTACAAACTACAAAAAAATGTAACTACATTGGTTCCAATAAGTTTTTGAAAAAGTGAAAGGGGTCTGCTCACTGACCATAGACTTTTCGGGGACCGAAGAATCTATGGTCGTTGGCTATTGTCATTCGGTACATGCATTTAAAAGAATATAGAAATGATAATATACAATCTAAAGAACGAAAATACAGGAAAAACAAAATTGTAGAAATGCAGTGTACTACTGTTTTTGTAGAAGTATTGTTGGCACTTAAGAAATATAAAATCGATAATCAATATCGATTTTATATTTCCCTTCTCCTTTAAGTTTTGTACGCGTTTTTAAATTATACACTTATGCATAATATTTTAAAGAACAGATAAGAATGACTTCTACCATGATTTTGGAAAGTCATGATAATCGACTAGTTACGTATTCGCTTTCGCAATAATAATTATCACAACATTATAACAATTATCAAAAAAACTAATAATATTAGTAAATTATCAGTTAATTATTACATATTAGTTATATTAGTGATAAAATAATAATATAGAAAATCGATTAAAAAATAAAAATCAATTATTTTTGACGGAATTAGTAACCAATTATTATAGACAAATTTATAAATGAAACTTGTTACTTTATCTATAAACGAATAAATTATGGACTAACGTAATTCCATTTTACTGGTACTTTTTCCTACCAAAATATTAGTGTTGTTTGCATACAAGAATACAGTGATTAATAGACGTAAATAAATAAATTTTTATTTTACAAACGCAAATTATTGGATGTTTTATTGCCAAACGTGGACATACCTCTTTGAACTGTACATAAGAGCTTTATTAGATACTTTTTTTAATGTTAATCTGGATGGTTAGATACGTACAAGCTTGTTGTTACACATATTAATTATTTTTAGATAGAAATGAGGCGAAAAGCAAACAGATGTATACCAGACGGATGGGCATTGGGGCTCGATGGTAATGCAACAACAGACCCTGAAGAGGTAAATAATTTGAAAGATAAATACTATAACATAACTAATGGCGACGTGAATATTAATAATAATAAAATTTGACGAGTCTATTAATGTAGTGGTCGTGGGTTCATTTGTTCTGTGTGTGGTGCCATTTATCTATAATATATATGTATGTTCTTTTTTTAAAAGCCCGTCAAAGGGACTCTACTCTACCTGATGGAAAGCATGAATAGAATCCAAAAGTTGTGGTTACCATACTCATTAAGAATGCAGACAATGCAGTATGGTGGCCCACACTATGGTGGCGGAAGCTTTTGCACGGCTCGCTTGGGGATCTACAAGGCATGACAATCATCGTGGCATTGTATTGCACACACTTACCGCGATAACTGTCAACCCCGCATCAATGGGTTTCCGGTCTCATACTCACTTACGAAACACCACAGCAGGGATGCTGACACTTTAGATTGATCTTCTTGAGGGAGGGTAGTACTACCCCGGTCGAGCCGGCCCGTTGGTGCTGAAATCGGTTTGGCTCTACTACTGGCTAGTTATAAAAATATGTTTATGAGCAGTCTGGTCGCCATAGTACAGTCTTTACCTAGTTGGCCATCAGACAGCCATGTGTGTGATGTGTGAGGATACTATTATTATATTAATCTTGTTAGTCTTTAAATAAATTTAATAAAATATATGGCCTTCTTCTTAGTCGAAAAATTGGTTCTTGTACTTGAAAGTTTTTCTTATATTTTAAAATAAATAAAAAATACACGTTTTCTGAATAAGAATAGGTCTCCTCATTAGAGATTGGTTTTTAAAAGAAATATTTTATATGATTAACAATAATCGAGTTACCCATAATAGTCCAGTCATTTGGTGAAAAAAAGGGGGTTACCTGGAAAGTTAGCCGGGACTTTTGAAAATTGGTCAATTTATAGGTTTCGGTATGTTCTTTTCGAATTTCAACTTTTCCACCACGTACAGCCGCCGCTCGCGCCGCCATATTGAAAAAATGGCGCCTAAAAACGGTTTTTTTGAAATATCTCCTTTCCGACGCATTTTACGAAAAAAATATTTATGTACAAAATTAAACTAGGAAAATTTTCCTACAATTTTAGTATTAATAATTTTTTCATAAAATCAATAGTTTTTGGCGTACGAGCACCGCAAAGTATTATTCATCTGCACCACCACGTGTTTATCGTATATTTTCTAAAATGTCATGTAAAACTACCAAATGACTGGACTATAATACGTGAGGGCCAATCAATAATAGCAAAATATGAGTCTTTTTTATATCAAACAAATAACAATAGTAAGAACTTCATATCCGACTAATGACTTTGACTAATGACTAATAACTTTTAATATCTGCTTTACAGGCTATAAAAACATCAGTTCTAATGCCTTTGGGAGGAAACGAGAACACGTCGGGGTACAAAGGATATGGCCTATGTGCAGCTGTGGAGTTGCTGACTGGAATGTGTGCAGGTAAAAATACAATCAAATTGTGTCTCTTTTTATATAGATCAGTTTAGCATAGTTGACAAAATCTTATGAAAGAGATAGATTCTATGAAGAAGATTTCAACTATAGACATTCTTGCGGTGACTGATATTCCAGACCAGTAATTTTAAAACTATCCAAGTGTTTTTTTTTCTTAAACATTAAAATATACACTCACTTTTATAATACAGAAGAGGTAGACAGAAGCATAATTTGATTATACGTAGTCGTTTAACTAGTTCTTTTCTTTCCTTTCTTTTTTTTCTTTATAATAAAGACAACGCCCGCACCGTGAATAAATCCTGTATGCGGGAGACTTCACAAACATACAAGAAACGAACACAAAGAACACCCCCACTCAGAACAACAAGCTTTGAATCACACAACGTGTTGTCTCATGTGGAGTTTAAACCCACAACACTCAGCGCAGTAGAGAGCGGCGTGGCGATCGCACAAACCACTAGACCAACCATGCAGTTACTTCGTGCAGATACCTCGCTCCTTACCACTGCACGGAGTGTCATAGGTTCGATTCCCACATGGAACAAAACTGTGTAATCCACAAGTTGCTATTCCGAGTGTGGGTTTTCTTTGTTCCCCTTCCATTTATGTTCAAAGTCCCTGCGATACAAGTTTTATTCCTAGTGCGGGCATTTTCAGTTAAAGACATTGAATTTGTTATTGGTAAATAGGTTCAAGCTATGCCCACCACATTCAGCCATGGGGATCGTCTACGGCCAAGAGTCCAGCAAACCTGGGTCAAACTTTTGTCTGTGTGAATCCTGATTCCTTTGCTCCCGGCTTTCATAAACGATTATTAGACTGTATGCAATACTGGAGGCAGTTAGAACCGGTATGTGGGTAGATATGACAAGTTTACCATTGATCTAGAGAAACTATATACCTTAAAAGGGAATTTGATTAGGAGTTTTTGTTGTGCTTTCAAACCTTAACTACTTAACCATTCATCATATTTTTTATGGTGTAGACGCTATACCATAAAAACTCTATACTATAGAGAGACAAATAAATGGACTGATTACCTGATGAAAGTGACCATCGACTTACAAGTGTAGTGATTCCCTCTCTCGTACCTTGGCTACTGGTACCCGAGAAGGAGTGCCCTTTTTAGTTAGTTCGAATCTGACATAACATAGGTGGTGTTAGAGGCGAAAAAAAAAGGAGTACCAAATAGAAAATGCAATTCTGGCGGATAGAAATCTTACTTTAAAGCAATCTTCGACTATTTTAGTTGTAATTATCATTGTTATCGCATATAACTTAAAATCAAATCCAAACCCAAAATCTGATTTTTAAATTTATACGTAAATTGCCTATTGCAATACCAAATGTAGGTCTCCATCTATGTCTGTATAAAATTTGTACTGTAGTGGTGTACAGTAAATTTGTATAAATAAGTTTTTTTTTAATATTCAGGTGGATGCTAAGAAGCCAGTTATAGCTCCTGGTGACATAGAGAAAAAGGCAGCTGAAGCTACAGATGTAAGAAACGCCATCTTATATTTGCCTCAACAAATATCGATTTGCGCCACCCTCGCTGGAAAACTGAATATTAGCCACATACAAACAGTTCTTGACCAAGAATAAAAGAAAGATTAGACTAGATTTAGACCTATGAAGCATTCAAGGAAAACTTTTTCGAGAAAATGGCACTATTCTGTCTAAAATTGCTTATTGGAGACTCTTGAGAAAGTTGATCACATATTTTTTGGAAAACATACTATATTCCATACTCGAATGACTAAGATAAACATTAGTCGTATTCAAAAGCAGCAGCGGGACCTCAGCAAAGAAACAAAAATCATGCAAGTTTTGTGAAGTATTTATTTTTTGATCTGTGTTATTATGTATTATATTCCTTTTTAGACAATTTTATAATACATGTATATGTACTTAAACTTTGTCTCACTGTTTCTTCCTTTGATTTGAACTATTGTGACAGCTACTTTCCACGTGTGGACAAATACAAAGTTAAAAACACAGGCAATTTCAACTGTTATCGTTAATAGTAACTAATAATCAATTAATTAATCTATACATATAAATAAAATTGAAGTGTCTGTTTGTAATATTGAAATAACCGCTTTTTACTACATGCATATGAATATACATACGATACATACACCAAAATAACATTTATACAATTTTTGTCTGTCTGTCTCTTTGTGCCGGCTAATCTCTGGATCAGCTGGACCGATTTCGATGAGACTTTCTCTGACAGATAGCTGATATAATAGGGAAAAACTTAGGCTACTTATATTTTAGAATTTAAGAATTATAAAAAAATTCCACGCGGACGAATTCTCGGGAAACAGCTAGTACTCTATATGAGTCACTTATATGACTTCGGTACCAATATAACATAATTTCAACTCTCGGCACTAAATCGAGTACCTAGTTGAGAATGCATAATATAGCGAATGTGTAAACTTTGTACTCGAGTATTCTATTAGGATCGAAATCCTAACAGAATAGTTCCGTTCCTTCTTAACAGTAGGAAGGCTTGTATACCAGCTTCTTTAAAAACAGTGTGGAGGGAACGCGTGTCATATCCCTCCGACACAAAGGGAGGATCCTCCGACCAGGCGAGGTGATCATGCCTGGTGGGCCACGGCCCAACGATTGATGTACTGATGTTGTATATATGCTAATTACCACACGAATCTCTATACTGCGATACAGGATTAGTAGTTGCATTGTAGTTCATTACATTCATACGTTTCGTTCATACTTCGTAGTTAGATGTATCTTCGCTAGATAGCGCTATTATATATATTTTCATTTGTGTTATAATGTGGAATCGCCACAATAGTTTGCAAAGAAGTCGGCCCATCTCTGATAAGAAACAGATATTCCATAGACCTTATATATAAATCTTAAAACATCTTTCGCGCGTCATATTGACATTACACACCTCAAAACAATTCTTTTGATATTTTGATTGAGATATATTCATAGTATAAACAAAATAACCATTCTAATATGTAACAAAAAAAAAGAAAAGTTGTTGAAACATAAAAAATAACAAAATGTAATAAAAATAATGTCAGTACTCCCATTATTTAACTTTTTAATCCGTTATTTAAATTCATTGCATTCAAACCATCTCCAGTTAACAATCAACTGGTTTCTATCTACCGATTGTAACCTCTCTTTTGCTTACAATTAAGAGCGTAAATATAAACCGAAACAAATAATTAAACAAAATGGTTGGAGTGTTAGTATCAGAAGTCAAAAGATTCATGATTGATTGTCTGAAAAGCGTGGGCGCAAAAGCTCGACCTGCAAAACAGCAAGCTGATCTTCTAATATATGCTGATAAAATGGGCCTTGCCGCCCAAGGACTTAATAAGCTAGGTAAGCACTTATACAAAATCTGAAAAAAACTTCATATATCATAAAAACATTTAAGCGCTGCTCAATTTGTAAAACAATTATCGACTGTAATATTTCTGGACCACTACAATCTGGTTTGTTTTACTTCATAATTAACTTATACAAACACCAAACAGTAAATTATGTTTGAAAATGAGCCTTTAAATTAGTAACTTGTGTAGGTTATCTTTTAATGACCGATGAATTTTAAGAAAAGAACAAGTTTCTTAGACTTACGAATTCCACTTATCTTGTTTTCTAGTTAAGTTTTGTTTGAAATAATTGTTAACTTAACAAAATAACTGTCTTATTAAAAGTAAACTGAATGAAGGTGCATTTGCTTTATATCAATACAATTACGTTCTGCCTTGATTCGTTTGTTAGTTTAGTAGATAGTGATGTTAATTAATTAGTTCGATCCTATCCAGGACGCATTCAGGACAAATAATTATGCGTAATTAGTAATATACAGTCATATTCTACGGCCGTAACCTTTCTATAAAATATGTCTTTAGACACAATATTTTAATCAAGATGGCACAACTTAAAACCTTTGTAAGTCTGAAATCAGCAAGATATTCGTTTATTAAATAAATAAATATGTGTTTAGATTCTTGCGTGAACGACATAGAAAGCGGCCTATGTCTACCAAACAATAAGCCGATAGTACTGAAGATGGAACCGTCAACATCTTGGATCGATGCGAAGAATGTTATGGGAGCCACAGTTGGTCAATTCGCTATGGAGCGTGCGATCAAGATTGCCAATAAAACTGGAGTAGGATGGGTATTCGTGACAGGTACTGTTACAAAATAAATAATCACATACATATGTGTTGCCACCACAGTCCCACAATTCAGAATCGGGCGGAGGACGAGTTTGGACTGCGGTAATCTCATTCGTTAATGTATGAGTAACGCAACGATAGAATTATCAGCTAACTCTGTCCTTTGTAGAATCCCGTGGTTCATTGATTTGAAATGTAAAAATCTTTTACAATGGTACCACAATGGAAAATGGAAAATCCAAGAAAAGGAGGTTGTCGTCGTTGATAGTCATGATTATACATTTTTATAATGCATTGATTTGTAAAGTATAAGTTATCTAATAATAATAAATAACTCCACATATCTCACATACGGCCGTCTGATTCCAAATTAGGTAGAGCCTGTAAAATGGTAACCAGACTGCTGATAAACATACTTATATTTTCTAAATATATAGAAATCTATATATATAAAAGAAAGTGGTGTTAGTTACACCACTTATAACTCAAGAACGGAAGAACGGATTTAGCTGAAAATTGGTGTGGATGTAGCTTAGAACCAGGTGACGGACATAGGATACTTTTTATCCCCTAAGAATGTGTTTAAGTAGAAAAAAAACTGCTTATTTATTGCCTCTAAGGCGGAACAGAGTTCGCGGGGTAAGCTAGTTATAAATAAATTACAACCAGATACTGAACAAATAATGCGTTCATCACACAAATATTTGTTCTGAGTGAAAATCGAACACAAGACCCCCGGCTTTGCAGTCAGGGCCACTTATCACTAGACCAACAGGCCTGGCAAGATATCTTAATTACTGATAAAGAAATATACTCTTAATTGACCAAATAAATGTATTTCAGGATGCAATCATAATGCTGAGCCGTTTAGTTACTGGGTTAAACAGGCAACGGACAGAGGGTTGATCGGTTTAGCGTTCAGTACTCCCTCGAACCTCTTACAAGAACAGGTTAAAAATTCATTTATACTGTGGCTGAATTATACTTTGGCTGCACAGTTAGCGTCGTGTGTCTACATGGGACAACACTTTGTGTGATCCACAAATTGTTGTTCTGAATCTGAGTTTTCTTTTTGTTCGTTTCTTGTATGTTTGTAAAGTCCCCCGCGACATAGAATTTATTCCTAACGCGGCATTGTCTTTTAAAAAAAAAAAATGCTTAAAATACAGTAGAAGTTCCTTATTCGCGCTTCCTTTATTCGCGTTTTTACTATTCGCGGATTGAAAAAATGCGATCCAATTCCTATATTCGCGGTCTAAGATTTCTTTATTCGCGGATCGAATCGAAATATCGATGCGTACATGTACCTACTAGTGATGTAACGAATATTCGCATTCGCATCCACATTCGCGGATATTCGCATATTTTTGCACATTCGCATTCGCATTCGCATTCATAAAATTTCTGCGAATGTTTTGCGAATATGAAAATCAGAAAACAAGTTGAAGATGATAGTAGGTTAATAAAATTGAAATCTATTCATTTTTTATGGTTTTTATTACAAGAAAAAGTCGATCAACCTAGAAATCAATCACATTATCAGTCTTCACTTCACTTTATCATTTGCCTTGGTATTATTTGTTTACATATTTTACTTTGGGCAATGAAGCTTAACAATTAAATTTTCTCTGGAACTTATAAATCAAAATATATAATGCAATGTAAGTAAACATACAAAAACATTTTTTTCTAAGAGTTATTACTATTATATAACATTTTATGATGATTCAAGAAGATGATTATATAACATTAAAATGTTTTTCTTGAACAAAATTAAAAATAATAATCAGATACAGCAATTTTTCTCATAAATAAACACTGTAAACAAATAAAAACAAAATTATTGCTTTTACTTTAATGAAAGCTTAAAAATTGAATACTTATTAGAATTTGAATTATTTTTCTATGAAAATTTTATCAGTCTTTTACCTACATAACTTTGTAATATTTAGATAATCATTATTTTTAATAAAACTAAAAAAAAAGGTTATGAAATCAAACTAAAACTATTATTTTTCTTTAATAAACAATAAATTAATATAGTCTAAACAAAAATATTGACGCTCAAACAAAAACATTTACCTCTTAAATAATTATCATATTTTATAACATATTTTTCAAGCTAATAATTAAACTTCAGTAAAGGAATATTAAACTTTAAAAATAAAAGCTTAGATGCCTTGTCTCCTTCAAGTCGGTTTCGATGTGGTGTGTAAATAAGTCCAGCGCCACTAAACATGCGCTCACTCGGGACACTCGTTGGTGGTGTAACTAAATAATGCCGAACTACAGGAAACAGGAGACTGTACTTTTCCTTGTTCACTTTCCACCAAGTTAAAGGGTCGACATCTTTTGCCACGCGTCTCTCCGTTGAGTATTCTGTGACAGTTTTAAGGATTAAAAGATGAACTGAGTTTTGATAAATATTAAGTGGTATATTTACATCGTCTTCTTCACTGTCGCTCGGACCCATAAGTAAATTCATTGTCTCTTTCAAAGATAAATGTTTATTTGTTAGAGTGTCTTCGGTTTCATTTAACCTGACACGCTTTGCATTCGGACAACGTGAATTAGTATCTGATACATCAGTTTGACTGTCTCCAACCAAATTCAAAATATGTTCTATGACACGTTCTTTAGTGGTTGTATTTTTAAAGAACTTATGTTTGTATCTTGGATCAATGAAGGTTGCCGTGGCGAACAGAAGTTCATCCTCTAAACCCGAGAACTTGCGAATCAGCTCGTCCTTTAAAACGGTAATCGTATCACCAATGTATTCATCAGACGCATCAAGGTCACTAACAATCTTTTGTAGAGTGGTGATTAGAGGAATCACAGAAGATATAGAAACATCGGCAGCACTTAACTCTCTAGTCAGTTCTTCAAATGGTCTCAGTGCATCGATAAGCCTCTCAATAATCATCCACTCTTCAGATGTTAATAGAGGAATTTTATTATTTGTCGACGCATAAATACATAAAGACTCTTTGATTTGCAAAATACGTTCCAGCATATAAAAAGTGCTGTTCCATCTAGTTGCACATTCTTGTTTAATCTTAAGGGATTTATGATTTAGCCTTTTCTGTATATTAGCAAGCTCGTCTTGGGCAGAAGTCGAATGATGAAAGTGAGTTGCTAGCTTTTTGCATTTTGATATTACAGCGTTTACAGTTTCTTGAGCTTTCATCCCTTCTTTTAACACATTTTGAATCTTATGTGAAGCACAGTCAATATGTTTGACATTTAATAAGTTAACACCTTTTTTCATGTTAGTACCGGCATCGTGAACTACACATTTCTCTTTTTCTTTGGGTATCTTCCATAAAGACAGGATTTCTTCAAGTTTATAAGCAATATTTTCTCCGGTGTGGCGGGCCTCATTGAACACTTCTGCTTTTAACACTATCATTTTCCTTTCAAATTCTTCTGTAATCCCGTGACAAGTTAAACTCAGCAGTGAAACTCCAGAACAAGTATCAGACCAAATATCGCTAGTAAATGACAATTTTTCGAAGGATTTCATCAATTCGAATATTTTCTGACTTACTTTGCCATATAATTTATCACAGATAGATGAAGTGAAATACTGGCGAGACTTCAAATTATAGGATGGACACAAATGCTTCATAAGTCTCATAAAGCCAACACTTTCCACGAAACTAAATGGCAAGTCTTCCAAAGCAACCATTTCACTTATTAAAATATCAACTGCCAATGACTTCAAGGATTTATTATCCCACTGTTTCGTTTTATCCACACATTCTTGAAGCGATATCTGTTTCATGTCAGATTTAGTACATTGGTGGGAAGATGATGCCAGTTCATGTGTTTTAGATGCATCGAGTTTTCGTTTTTTACAAGTTTCTAGTTCGGAAAACTCTGTTTTATGCATTGCCTTCAAATGATTTCTCATAGCACTTGTAGTTCTTCCTTTTCTTGAATATTCATTGTTACAAAGCTTGCATTTAGCTCGTTCAGTATCGCAAAGTGTAAAATAAGTCCATATTTCACTAGAATTTGATTTACTCATGTTAATAAAGCGCTAATAACACTCTAACCTCAAAATTCACTTGTTTTGTTTACGAAAAGAAAGACTAACGTGAGCGCGATGACACTTCGGTCGGGAACGCAACTCGTTCAAACTGCAATCAAGCCATAGATAATTGGCGCCAAATTTGAAATTAAAAACTGAACATTCGCATTCACATTCGCGTTCGCGAATGTCGGTAATAGATATTTGCAATCGCATTCGCATCCGTGAATGTTTAAAAAATGACATTCGTTACATCACTAGTACCTACCTAAAAAAATGCATTCGCTATCCTTTGTCAACATGTCAGTAGAAGGATAAAAAATAAAATAGACCTTATTACAACGACGTCTAGATTGTGATTTCTAAAGTGATCGGCGTTGTTTGTTTTATGCGGCAGTTTCTTTGACGTAAGCCGCCTTCGCCGCAGTCGGTGTTTTTGAGAATACACAAACAGAATGTGTAGGTTATGTATCTTATTACTCAAAACATAAAGTAATTTATTAAATGTTGCCACAATAGGACGTTCTGTCCTCGGGTAAGAGCCGCATTGCGTGTTTCGTTGTTTTACTTTTCCATTCGTTACAAAAATTCTGATCGAGTAACACGTGTCTTTCGCTGTAATAATGCCAACCAAAAAAAATGAAAAACGTGTTTCGATGCGAAAAAAATCAGTGTTACCACTTAAAGTGAAAATAGAAATGCTTGATCGTTTACGACTTGGAGAGTCGTTTGCATCGATATCACGTTCATTCAATGTCAACAAATCAACTGTACGATCGATAAAAAAAGCCGAAGATAAAATAAGGTCGTCTGTAGCTTCAACTTCACTGTCAGCGAAAATTGTTCGTGATCCAGCAATAGAAAAAATGGAAGTGGCGTTGTCATTATGGATAGAAGACCGCAATCAAAAAAGGGTGCCTCTAAGTGGTCCATTGGTACGGGAGAAAGCAAAGCGTCTTTACGCACATTTTAAGGAACCTGGTGGTAGTGGTGGTGGTGAATGTATAGATGGAGGATTTCAAGCATCGGAAGGTTGGTTCAATAAATTTAAAATGCGACAATCATTGCATAACATGAAAATCGTTGGAGAAGCTGCATCTGCAGACACTGCTGCAGCAGAAAGATATCCAAACGAATTTGCGAACCTGATAGCTGATGGAGGGTATAAGCCTGAGCAAGTATTTAATGCAGACGAAACTGCACTGTTTTGGAAAAGAATGCCAAACAAAACATTCATTTCTAAAAGCGAAAAGTCTGCCCCTGGATTTAAGGCAGCAAAGGATAGAGTTACATTGCTGCTTTGTTCTAATGCATCTGGAGATTGTGTTATTAAACCACTCATGTTTTATAGATCTTTAAATCCTCGTGCGTTAAAAAATCAAAACAAAGACGACCTGCCAGTGTTTTGGCGTGCTAATAAGAAAGCGTGGGTTACAAGCGCTATTTTTTGTGACTGGTTCCGGAATTGTTTTGTGTCTGAAGTTGAAACTTATTTGAAATCAAAGAATTTAGACTTTAAAGCAGTTCTAGTTTTGGACAATGCACCAGGTCATCCACGCGAACTTGAAACTATGCATCCAAATATAAAAGTGACATTTTTACCTCCCAATACGACGGCTTTGCTTCAACCTATGGACCAAGGAATAATCCAGGCCTTTAAGCTTTACTACATTAGACGAACCTTCAAAATCATACTGGATAATATGGAATGTGATCCTGATATGAATGTTATAGAATGCTGGAAGCAATTTGACATAGCGAAATGCATCGTAAACATAAAAGAATCATTGCAAGAATTGAAGGCATACACATTGAAATCATGCCGGAAAAAACTGTGGCCTGTTCTGACAGCGGAAAATGAGGAAGAACCTGTGCAAATTCAAAGTTTAACTGCAAACATTGTCGAAATTGCGAGTGGAATAGGACGAGATGGGTTCGATCAGATAGAATCAAGTGATGTTCAGGAACTTCTTGAAGCACAAGATGAAGATTTGACTGAAACCGACTTGGAGGAAATGTTAAGTTCGCAACCCATCGAAGAAGAGGCTTCAACAAGCGCTGAAAACGTAACATTTAATTTGAAAAATCTTAGTGAAGGTTTAAGAATGGCAAATGAGCTTTGTGATTTCTTTATGAAAATTGATCCATCTATGGAACGAAGCCTTATTTTTAAGAGGCAAATTGCTAATGGCACTGCTGAATATCAGTTTGAGTTGAAGGAGCTTTTAAAAAATGTAATGTATGTATGTAAATTCTTTAAACCATTGCCTAAACCTGATGATAATATGTAATTAATCAACCTGTATGATCAGAAAGTTCAATTAAACATTTTTTTATCTACAATTTGCTTTTTTATTTCGTCATCTAGGCACGTATCCCCTATAACCCCATACAAATTACCATTCCATATTCACGGTTTCTGTATTCGCGGCATATTTACGGAACGCATACCCCGCGAATAAGGAACTTCTACTGTACTTAAAAATCTGTACTGGCAAAATTCGTACATCGATATAGAAAAAATAATAATGAGTTAAAAATACAACAGTTTGTTTTAAGCTACCTTACGACAAATAAGAGTTAGAATTACTTAAAACTACGTGGAGAAATGTTGACGCATAATTGTGCTATTATTAGTGAGTGTGCCCTGTTGGGTACGGAAGTGCAGGGTAGTCACCGCAAAAATGCTGTGTTTTCCTGGTAAAAAGAATCTTACAAATACTTTACTAATGATGGAGTTCTAAAATTCTGAGTACAGAGGAACCTCTTTCTTTGTTTGAAGTCAGTTAAAAACTCGATAAAAGTTTCATGAATTATATATTTCTCTAAAAGTAGATTAACTTATGGCAACATTATTTATACAAACAAATCACTAATTAATAAACGATTGAACATTTACAGTTAAAGCTAGAGTATACCAAACCGTTATACATAGGAAGTGGTAACAATGAGCTAATACCAGTTGAAGACATCCAAATAGTTTACGAAAAGCAAAATATGGCTGAGGTTAGCAAATTGTATTGCATTATTCTTCATTATCAAAAGTCTTTAATAACCCGCTACTTGGTATAGCCCTCATTTTAAATAGGACAAGTTTACCTTCTTGCATTATTCTTAACAGAACTTAACAATGTCGTGTCACGGAGTACTAAAAAACCTATCATAAATGTATTTTATTCTCCCTTAAAAATATACAACAAATATACAAGCTGGCAAAAGTTCTAACAAGTATTATCTTACCTTGGCTTGTATATTAATTGTCCCCTTTGACCATTTATTCGCAATTTTGTTGCTATGTTATATTCCTTATACGATAATATATATTATGAAAAAAAATCTAACAAAATAATACGTCGATGTGCAGCAACTGCACGAATGGCGTAGTGGTTTAAGTGATCGGATCGCTGCTTCCTATTATGCTGAATGTGGTGGGTTCGATCTCCACATATGTCTACACTTTGTATGATTAACACATTGCTATTCTGAGTCTGTGTATTCTTTGTATCTCTTCTTTCTTTCTGTGAGAATTGTCTTTTTTTAAAAAAAGCTTTATTTAACAGTCATTTAATAACGCAATAATCTATTTATTTTTATTTCTAAAGAAAAACTTGCGGAGTCCAATTAGCGATATTATTTCATCCAGGTTCAAGAAACGAAGATTTGAAACCGTGCTAGAAGTGTTGGGATTTCCAGGTAAATTGCTTATTTTTTAAATAACGTATTTAATTATTTACAGACGGATTAGTGCCTATTTTTAAGACACCGGCTTAATGAGAAAGAAAAAAAAACAAAAAAAGACTAAGGCGATTCTCAGTTCTTAATGATAGTAGTGGTTTAGTCAGAAATTATTACTTTAATTTCTTTCAAATTTTGAATTCTACAGGTAAGGAGAAATCACAATCTTGGTCAGCGGAGTCATCAACGAAAAACCTGGTTAACTCTTTCGTAGCCGTCAATCCGACTTGTTTCGCACTTGGCATCGATAGCAGATATACAAAATTTGTTGAAGTTTGGAGGCAATGGGACGAAGTACGTGTTATCGTTTTTTTATTTCTCGCTTTATTGCTATCGAACTGATTGCATTCCTAATATGTATTATAAGAAATTTCGGATTAGATTAGTTAGTAGTTATTAGTGTATTAATTGTTTATTCTATACGAAATTTTAGCAATAGACATATTTTTAACATAAAAGTTTCGTGTCCCTTTCTAATTCTGATTCCCTACTTTGCCATCTAATGAATTAATGTTAGTAAAAAATAGTAGCTCAAGTTAAATATATTTAAGTAACCGAAGAAAAATTTTCTACATAAACTGTTGTAGATACTCTATTTTGCCACCATACAACACTTACAGACGTAAAGAATTAAGTTCAATAAATATGAAATTAAGCGTTATTATACTTTATGTAGAATGTAATTACATTATAATTAGTAATCCTAAGTTTTAAAAACGTTTACATTCATAATATCATTGATGCAGGGGTGACAGTTGTCGTGGTAAGTGTATGTAATACAATGCTTACTGATTGATGCTGATTACTGTCATGCCTTTTACGTCCCCAAGTGAGGCGTAAAAAAGCATCTTAATAGGCCGTCATAGTGTAAGTCTCCATACTGCATTCTCAGCATTCGCAAATGAGTATGGTCACTATAACTTTTGGATTCTATTCATGCTTTCCATCAGGCAGATTAGAGTCACTTTGGCACGCTCTTAAACTAAAAAAAAATCATGCATTTCAGATGGATCCAAAACTACCAGAACTCCTTCAAAACTGTGAAGCTGGAGAAACTTCTTTCTTTGGAGACACATCATTAAGCTACAAGATACATCAGATAAATACTAGTCTTAATCTTGCTTATAAACTAAGAGTGAAACCTATGGAACTCCAAGAGGGTTAACAAAATTGTGACGTAACGTGTGGGACATCACACTGTGGATGTGTTTTACTCGTATATATGTACGTAATTTGAAGATGAAGAATTCATAACCGATGACATAATAACGAAAATGATGACAGGCAATGCAGCAAAGTTAACCGAACGTAATCTTTCACACAACCTCTCGGAAATTGTATCAAAATATTCATTCTATACAATTTTCTTAACAATCGATTTTATTCTAATTCATTTTCCAAATCACGTGAGCATTTCTGAAGCTCACAATCTCCCTCTATCGACACGTTTCGATATCTGCTTATGGTGGTAAACGAACACGTCTTCTGAAATAGCCAGGACAATGCTCACAACCTCCGACCATATTCAAGCTCGACAAAAGCCGTCTAAACATGAATGTAGGGAGCGACCAGCCATGAAGCATACCGTGATAAGGTTATCTTGCGTCGAGGGATAGGTCTAGATACTTTATATAGACTGGATTGACCTTCGTCTGGAGATTCTCCCGGTTTTCAAACTCTTCTTTAGATATTAACAGTCAATATTTGTTTTACTCTATAAACAGTCAATTGATGGTTATTATTAATTATTGTACCTACGTTGTTAATTTTACTAGCTACTGTTTTTAAAACTCATCCCCTCATTGTTTTCCTATTAAAAACATATTTTTTTTAACCTTCTAAGTGTTTATACTTTATGTAAATACGCAGATATGAATACATACACACATAAAATCATGTATGTTTCCCCGAAGGGGTACGCAGAGGCTTGTGTAATATGAATATAATAACAAAATAACGGGAACAAACTCAATTTTAGTCCAGTTTGTGTACACTTAAACACTAAGCTGGTTAGAATTGAACATTTATGTTACATTAAACTAGAACTAGTATTTACCCGAGTCAAATTATCCAATGTTTCAACGTAACAAAAATATCAATGATTCCATTGCATGCGCAGCGAAACTTTAACTGTTTATTAAAGTTTCGCAAAAATCATGTATGACAGAATTGTTCCCTTTAAAAGTTCTAAAAGAAGTCCGCGACAACGTATGTCTATCTTTTAAGCCTATAGCCTATTTTATGGTAAACAAATTTGTTCACGTTGTATAACATGACACCAATAGGAGAGAGACAGACAATCTATTTTACTTTATACATGTTTTCACAAAAGAAAATATTACAAAAAGGTTGAATGCTGATTCACAACGGATATGATCTTTGTTTTTGAGGTGCATGGACACGAACGAAGGTGATATATATAAGGTTTTTCAGTTTCTCACATCTTTTTTTACACAACTGCCGCACTATTAATATATTTTATGTCGCGGAGGATTACACGAACACACATAAAACGGACACAAAGAACACCCCGACTCGGAACAACAATTTGTGGAGCACACAAAATGTAGTTTGAACCTACAACACGCAGTAGAAAACGATGTAGCTACGACTTAAACCACTATGCCATTCGTACGGTGCAGCTATTATAAGTTATATATTGAAATGTATTGTTACAGTTTAATACAACCCTTCACAGATTTTTTAAAAATCACCATAAATTGTCGATGAACATACCTAATTAAAATAATACCTACAGTCGAACATAAACCCTTTACCTGATTTAAGATTGTTACAAGGATTCTTTTACATTGTAGGTGAACAGTGCCATCTATGTTTAGGAAATAGCAACGTTTTGTTTTTTAATGTAAAGTATCGACGTAAGATGACGTTAGTTGTTCTGTAGTATTTTGAAATATTTCCATTTTTATATTAGAGCCCATCCTTAAGATTTTATTAGCACGTAATTAAATCCCATTTTATGACTATTAATTAATATAATATTGTTAGTATAGAACTGACACTTGCGAGCGCCAACTAAATATTATTCATAAATGATGTGTGTCACCAAAAAGGAAAACTGTTTATCTGTCAATTATGGTACTTAGGCAACTAAAACTCTTGAAATGATTTATTTACTGAAATTATAGACGAAATACTAATATCGAAAAGTACCTCGGCAAACTCGAAAAATACAACTAACTTTAGATGATGCTGTCACATCAGTTACAAGAAACAATTTGACTTAGTTTACAAGTATTTTATTAATATGCTGCTACTTTAGTAATGATATTATTATTTTCTGAACCTAAATATTGCTTTTTAATTTTTGTTTAAGATAATTATTTTTAATTCTGACAATTTATAGTTATCTATAGATGTCGTTGCAATCGATTGAAAGAAAGTTGAAAGTAATACCCCTTTTATTTCGTTCGATGTCGCTTATATAAAAAAAAAGATTATCACCGTTATAACCTTTGTATGGGTACTTTATATGGGCTCCTAGTCTAGCCATTTATTATTGACAAAACAATTTTATTTTTCAGTGGCCTATACCGAATAGAGAATATATTTTTTTTAGATTTTAATATCAAAACAATTAACATATACTGGTTTCAACGTTTGAAACGGGTAATAAATTCAAAGGAAAGCTAAAGTTATCATTAGCATTACAATCGGTATCAATTTTAAAAAGTAGATCGAAGCAGAAATGCAAGCAGTCCCATACGCAGTACGAACGAGTGCGTGCAAAGCGAATGACAGGAGACTTAGACGGGAAACATAGATTGACATTAGTCAAGTGTTGCTGAGACAGGAATGAAAAATACCTGATACACGGTCATTTTATTTTACAATCAGTACATCTTTTTATGTTTCTCGAGTAAAAAATAAAGAATTAAAAAAGGTATGTAAATGTACTTTTATAGTTTTAGAGATATTTTGAAATATTTTTTTTAGTTTTTACCCTCTAAAATTTTCTCTGCTGCATTAAAATATTTATTTACGTGACAACACGAACCGGCAAACAACTAAAAATCTTGTGATAATCAGTTTTAGTATATGCTATTTTGTTATTATTAGATTTAGTATTTATATTATTAACAAATCGGCTGTCAACGTTCAGGTCAAAATTGACACATGAGCAAAGGTAGCACTCTCAATTAGTTTCTTCTCTTTGTGTCGTGTAGTATCAAATCAGGTCGCTGCCCGTTCCTTTTCACTTTCTTTCAAACTTTGCGACGAATTTTAATCAGCAGAGAGAATAATTCAAGAGAAAAGTTTGTCTATACTAATATTGTCACGCTAAAGAGCATACTTGTTTGTTTAGTTGAACGTGTTAATTTCAGAAATTACTAGCTCGATTCGATAAATTCTCTAAGTCTCAGATAGTTCATTTATCGAGCAAGGTATATTATTTACATTACGATATATCATTATAGAGCAAGAGCCCGTGAGTGCCAGACCTTCGTCTTTTTATAAAAGATGTAAGGTCTTCTATGTGTGTCCCTAGTACAGGTAAGAATGATCCCCAAACATGAAGCTGAGGCAGCGGTGGCTTTGGCAGATAACAGGCAACAAAGGTGTGTAAAATTATATCTCAAATTCGTCATGAAATAAAACTAGATTTTTTCATATTTGATTCATAATAATATCAAAACTCGCGTTGCTCATTGCCAGACAGTTAGTATGGTTCCAACCCTCTGCCGGACACCCTTAAACTATTATAATTTATAATTATACTTACGTTATATTATAAAACCTAAGTTTTATATATAATTTTTTGGGAGCCTATTAAACTATGTTTACACAGTAGCCGGACAGTTTCGAAGGTTCTATCATCTTGCCAGACGCATTCAAAGTGAGCAATAATCGGGAGAGCAAGGAGCGTATACAGTAAATAAAGGTTATATTATAAAACCTAAGTTTCATATATAATTTTTTGGGAGCCTATTAAACTATGTTTACATAGTAGCCGGACAGTTTCGAAGGTTCTATCATCTTACCAGACGCATTCAAAGTGAACAGTAATCGGGAGAGCAAGGAGCGTATACAGTAACTAAACGTTATATTATAAAACCTAAATTTTATATATAATTTTTTGGGAGCCTATTAAACTATGTTTATATAGTAGCCGGACAGTTTCGAAGGTTCTATCATCTTGTCAGACGCATTCAAAGTCAGCAGTAATCAGGAGAGCAAGGAGCGTATACAGTAACTAGTGCGAATGAAACAGAGCGCTTGGTCTATTGCGGCCCTTCACTGCGCATCCATTGTATTAATTTCAAATTGAGCAGTTTATTTTTTTCTTAATCCAGAAATTTCATTAATTTCAATAACAAATATTTAAAATAATACTGAGTAAAATTTTTCTAACACAATGTCAATCTTGTTGAAAATCCAATAATTTAATTGATATTATTTTTCATTTTTAAGAAGTTTATTATTGTCAATGCTATTAAAATTATAAAGCCAATGAAACAAAGTAAATCAAATTTTAGTGTTTGTTATACCAAAGGATACATTTTTTAAGACAAGAAATTTACAGAGAAATTAATTTATTTTAATTAAATCTAAATATTTTCATCATTTTCATCGTTATCGCGCGCTCACTAAATCGGTCCACACGTTAGCAGTTTAAACGTCGTAAGTGCTGGGAGCACAATTCGGACCGCAGCCTTTGAATGCGTCTGGCAAGATGATAGAACCTTCGAAACTGTCCGACTACTATGTAAACATAATTTAACAGGCTCCTAAAAAATTATATATAAAACTTAGGTTTTATAATATAATGTAAGTATAATTATAAATTATAATAGTTTAGGGGTGTCCGGCAGAGGGTTGGAACCATACTAACTGTCTGGCAATGAGCAACGCGAGTTTTGATATTATTATGAATCAAATATAAAAAAATCAAGTTTTATTTCATGACGAATTTGAGATGGAATTTTACACACCTTTGTTGCCTGTTATCTGGCAAAGCCACCGCTGCCTCAGCTTCATGTTTGGGGATCATTCTTACCTGTACTAGGGACACACATAGAAGAACTTTCAGCTTTTATAAAAAGACGAAGGTCTGGCACTCACGGGCTCTTGGACTATTACGCTACGACCAAGAGAGACGTAGTGGCAGTTACAGAAACGACGGCAAATTACATATATCCTTTTGAGAGTTTCAACAACGTGCGTTGCGACTAAAGTTTTGCAAAAAAATATATGAAAGAATTGTTCCCTTTAATAGTTCTAAAAAATGTATCAAATGGGAAATCAAAATTGTTAACGTTGTATAACATCAAGCTACGGGCAAAAGAAGTCGAGGTTGCGTGGGTCCAGTTATAATATAATATTTGCCTATTATTTTAGAGAAAATTTGAGAATTTCAAAGATTTGCAATGCGATGCCGTGCATTGCACCCATATGAAGCCGGGAGTAGGTCGGCAGTGTTTCATAAATTTTATTTGTAATGTAACATTTAAAACTTTTCACTTTGCTTTTATACAACGGTGTTATGTCGAATGAAAGGGATTTAAGTAACTTTGTATGAACTATTCAATATCGTTGTGCAGTTTCAAATACGAGTACACATAAATCATAAGTGACATCGGCACTGAAATATTTGCATTTGAAGATTCGAAAAATGTTGTCAATGCATGTACAACTTTTTTTTTCTATTTATTAAAGAAACAAAAACCCGATTCCATTGAAGTAAAGAATAGCCTGAAGTAAGCAAAAGATGTTGACAAAGCCAATAACTAAAACATGACAAGAAATACACATGTTTTGTCCCCGCCTGCAGCCCCTTTTGCTTGTTTGAGCTTTTTATGAAATGTTTTATTTCATAAGAAGCTCATTATTTCGTCAGAAAAATCGTTTACTGTAACACTTTATTATACTTCCAATATGATGTTTTATTGCACTGTACTTACTATTTATTAAATACATGCATAGTATACAGTTTTCTACGGTTCATTTTCATCTTATTTAATAATTCGCTACAAGAATTGTGAGAGTAATCACAATTTTTTTGGTATCTGCCCCATCCACGTATCATCATCATCAACAGTTTTAACAATTCCACTTTTGGATATAGTCATAAACATGTATGTTACGGACATAGCGTGGGAACAGGCAGTGCATGTAATATAAACGTACAACATTCTTTTCGTAGAATGCCGCAAACGATTCCTGCATCTAAGAAGTCACGAATCATTGCAGTTTAAGATTTCAGAAAAAACTATATAAGAGTCTTGTTAAAGTTCGAACAGGGGTGGCCTTTGGGGGTGACGAACAAGGCAACAGCCTGGGGCCTCGTTCGTGTAGGTAATACGCGCGCTGGTGCAACAACGGGCATTACCCGTGTTTTGTTTCGTCATTTTAACAGGCTGCGAGTTTTGACTGCTCTCGACTTATGTTTTTATGTTTGAGCAGTAGTACGTATTGCGTTGCATTATATATTTCAAGTATCATGATTTAAACTAATTCCACAAAAACAAAGGGCCTCACGATGAACTACCCGATCGGAGTCTCGTAATGATGAATGATCTCCAATGAGTTCGATTACAAAGCAACCGTCACTTTTTAAAAAGTCTTGATGAAAAGATGCTCTTCATGTCTTGTTATATTTGATAAGTTTCAAGGGAATAAAGAACTAAATCATCAACATTTAAAGCACGGCAATCGTCTAGGCCAGGAGTGCGGTTTCTGGTGAGCGATTATATCAGAGTCCAAGTATACATATTGTTCATGACAGATTAATAATTCATCATAAGTTTCATGACAGATTAATAGCACAATAAAAGGTATACACAAAAATGAGTCACGCGCGCTTTCTGCTGTTTGATGGAGCCGCAGAGAAGTGGTTAGTCCCCAAGTGTCGGCGCGGTGCAGGTAGTTGCATCGTGTGTTGGATTGATTTGCGTTGCGGCGCCACAGTGTGTTGTTTTCGACTAAATTACGATATCAGGTATCAGGTTTGGTTTATTTTCTTGAGTAGTATTATTAAGGAAAATGACGGAAAACTGATATAATGCAACAGAATAGAATACTTTTTCGATTTTATCGAGAATCGATTCCGATATGACTTAGAGAAGTGTGCCCATATTAATTTTTACTAGTTTTAAGCTGTTGTTTTGTAATACATATACAACTTTAATTAGTAAGGTTCTCACTCATATACCACAAAACGCAACATATCGGTCACCTGAAATTCAAAATCAAACAATTCAAGCAATGGTTCAAGCAGTACGAAGTTCCACTGTCAAAGGTATTAATAAATCTGACGTGACGTGGTTTACTCTAATGAAAAATGGGGCGAGAGATAAAAATAACCGCGAAAATATTGCATTAGCAATACGTTACGTCAAGGATGGTGTCGTCAATGAGTCGTTGCTGATGGTTAAGACTACTGAAAATCTTGATGCAGCCACTTTCACGGATTTAACGTTAAATGGCGTTATTTTTACCAGGTAGTAGAGCTACGCTGATTTCAGCATGAACGGGTCGGCTCGACAGGAGCAGTAGTACCCTCCCACAGAAGATCAACCTAAAGCGACAGCATCCGTGCTGTCGTATTTTGTTGGTGACTGCGAGACCGGAGACCCCTTGATGCAGGGGTGACAGTTGTCGTGGTAAGTATGTGCAATACAATGCTAGGATGATCGCCGCTATAGTGTGGGTCACCATACTACATTGTCAACGTTCGCAATGAATGTGGTGACTACAACTTTTGGATTTCATTCATGCTTTCCATCAGGCACAGTAGAGTCACTTTGGCAGACTCTAAAAATAAAAAATAGAAAATACTCTTACAGAAAATAACATTGATCCCTCGTGTATGCTTAGCCAATACTATGATGGCGCAAGTGTAATGAGTGGGAAAGTTTCATGAGTTGCGACTAGAATGGAAAACAAATTGGACCGCAAAATTCCTTACGTCCACTACTATAACCATCGCTTGCACTTAATAGTCATCAGAACTATCTCAGAAATGTCTTTCATCCATTTATTTTTTGACCAATGCATCATGTTACATGAAATTTTTCATCATGGCAAAATATCATTCATGGCAAGATTTCATCATGGCCTTATATGGTGAAAAACGGATTGGCCAACTCCTCGAACAACTCTGGTGTGGAAATTTGGCAGTTACAAAAGTTTTATACGATAATTATTTATCGATTTTGCAGACTTTGAAAGAAATTAAAAGTAACAGATTCAATGTTGATGACGTGCCAAGAGTATCAGTATTAAAAGAGTTATGCTTGATCTAGAGTTCCGAATGGCCATAGTTGTGGCTAAAAAAGTTTTATCCACGTTACAACCTGCAAACGCCGCTTTGCAAGTCCGAAGTGCAGGATTAAAAAACGCCATAACAATCATAAAATGTGTCGAAGATGAAATTATCAAATTAAGATCAAATCAAACGTATAATCAAATTTTGGATGAAAGTAAGATAAAATGGAAAATACATTGTAAAGTTTTGTACAGGCAACGAGAGACGTTCAAAGATACATATGAACTTTTTTCATCTGTGGCGACAATAGGATGTAACACTGCAGTGTGCGAATCTACGTTTTCAACTTTAGCTACAATTAATAGGCCTCAAAGATTATCAATGGATCGCGAAAGAATGGCTGGTGTGGTATTTCTGGCCTTTGAAAAAAAGCGAACAAAATCAGTTGATCTGAACGAAGTTCTTCGCATGTTTAATAACTTGGCGAATCGTAGAATTCAGCTGTTTTAAATATTTTTATTATTGTTAATTATTATAATAACTTTACAGAAATAATATAATCCAAATGGTATTTTTAGTCGTATCTATTTACTCGTACCATCCCACCCAGCAATTTAATTATTATCTCACTCTCATTCAGACGTGGATCTCTTCATCGAAACCTGGAAGTTCAACAAACTTGTTCGCTTGTTCTTCATCATTGAGGATTTAATAGGTCTTAGATCCATGCTCATGATCTGTCACATAAATTATTTGTCTACAAATAGCTATTGAATGTATATCACTTTAGGAGATCAATTTAGGAGCCCGTGCTTCGAGTACAAATCATTTATAATATTTTTTACTAACGCCCAATAGTCCGTAAGCCAGGCGCTAATTTTCGTCAATTATTTCTTCTCAGTCGATAACTCGTAAAATGCTTCAGAAAGTTGCATTATGAAGCGTTGTAAACGTCATCTGCGGCTCCGAGGGTGGGTTGAGCAGGGGTAGCCGCCCACGCACGTAATAAAAAAAATTATTTTCAATCATTTATTCTCGATTAAAAAATTGATCAAATTAAAGTTAAACTAATACTGTGAAGAAATAAAATTGTCAGCTAATTATAAAGTGGTGGATTATACGTCAGCTGGTCACATAAATATGAAAAAAATATATATGTGTTCAGTGATTTCCTCCCAACAGAAAATTTATCAGATGATAGTTTATGTATTGTTTTTAATAAATAAATAAGTCAGCTGGCTATATGTAGGTGGAATGTTTGTCAGCTGATGCCCTAAAGGTATAACGTAGGAGCTAGTCGGAAACATTTATAGCTTAAGTAAATGTATCAGCTGACGAGTTTTCCCCCAACTTACTGCCAGCTGATTTGTTTTATTACTTACAGGATCATGTTAATAATCAGCACAAAATTTTTTTTTCGAGAGGAAATGACTTACTTAAAGTTATTCAACATTACATTTAATGTGCAAACTGAAAAATATAATTTTATGGCAATTTTTCGATTAAATCAATTTTTTTATGTGAACTTTTTAAGAATATTTATCTTAAGAATAGAAATAAATAAATATTTTGCTAAGAAAATTAATTAATTTATAATTTTTCAATATTTAAATTAACAATGTTTAAGATGTAATACAAAACGTTATTTAATTATGTTTGTTAATTTAATCATTTTCAGTTTCGCTTCTGCTCATCTCACTTTCTTCTCTTTCTGATTCACTATCAGAGTCGCTGTCAGAGCTGTTTTCCACCATGTCTTCATTATCGTCATCTGTTTAAAAATACAAAAAATAATTTAGTATACACGTTTAACGTTACACGAATAAAATTAAAAAAAATTTCTTACCTTCTTCTGATTGAGTTATTTCATCAATGGATGTTAGTAACTGAGTACCAGAAAACCACAAGAATTCATATCTGCTATCTATTTCTACCCAGCCATAGTCAGAAGGATCATTGACAGTTGGTACTTTCAGGTATGCGTGAGCCCAAATTTCAGAAATATAGCATGTCCTTAGAAAATATTTATATAATTCCGTTTTGCACGGCGGAAGAGATGAGCCATCAATTCCTTTCTTAGGTAATCGAAACGAATTGTCATTGTCCAGAAATTTGTATGTTTTTTGAAACAATGCTACTCTTGCCTCATTTATACTTTTCAATCGTTTCAAACCATATACATTACACACAAACTCTTGTATTGTATCGAAGAACTCAAGTCTCTTCTCGGATGGTTGTGACAATTGGATGAAACATTCAGTGAATTCTTCAGATTTTTCCATTATTAAAAATGGGCGTTTTTTGCCCTTCTTAAAAAATGCCGGGTTGTAATCGCACCCTGTGAATGCGTGAAATGCAGGAAGCGCAGCACTTAAATTTACTCCTAGTGCTTTATGTAATTGTGTTACGTTGATAAATCTTTGGTTTTTTCCGACACCGACTTCCATACAAATTTGGATATCTTCAGCAATATTACGCATATTGGCTAACATAATTATTAATACGTCAGTATCAGAACAACGAATCGTTACATTTGCATTAAAATCTAACTGGCAAACGTGGAAAATTATTTTTGTGTTGGCTTTTTCGTGAGCTGGACACGAAAGTGTTTTTTCTACCGTTTTTACCACTTTTGAATCTTCAATTATGTACTTAAAACAATCGTCAGCATTGACATAAATTGTTTTATTATTAATGTATGGTGCCATATAATTTTCTTCCCAATTTTCAATAAAAATCTGTACAAGTGCTTCTTTAAAGTTGGTATTTTTCAACTCAATTGAAAAATCTTTTTTTCGCACTTGATCTGGACCATCGATACGGAAGTTTACTTGTTCCATACCTCGGAGCTTATGCTCAGTGTCTTTAATCGATGGGAAAATGTATCTATCAAAGGCAATGATAATGACTTGTGCTCTGTTTGCACAAATCATTTGCAATACTTTTTTAGAAATGTTTCCAAAGCTAAGCGGTACATCTTTCATCTGATGTAACATGAAGTATTCATCGTATATAATAACGTCTGTATCTTGAGCAGGTTCAGATTGATTATATTTTTCTAATAAAGTCATCAAAGCCGACTTTTGTGTTTTGCAAATGGTGCCGTCAAGGTGACACAGAGACAGTGGCACTGGTGTTAATGGATAAGTAAGAACTTTATCCAAATCAAGTTCTTTTTTTAGAGAAATTTGAAGCAGTTGTATAATTGTATAACTGAAAATTGTTTTGTTGCGTAGGAAGCACAGTTTCGAATCCAGATAAATTATTGTTTTTTCGAATAGTTAATATTTCACTGCACTTGCACAAATTGTCTTCACTAAATAATTTTAACGGAGAAGTTGTTTTTTTACAAAATACACAATAAGGCGTTATGTTCGACATTTTTATTTTCTGTTCGATCGTCACTGTACCAATGCTTCTATTCACTAGCACGTATAATACTTCAGAACCCAGAACTATACCTAGCCTTGGGTGAGAATAGATATGCCCAAAACCGGTACAGCTAATATAATACGAGTTACCACCGTAAGGGGCGATGGAGGAAGATTTGGGGAGAGACAATGAATCTAAAAGACATGAGAGAAGTGTGGCCAGATCGTGGGATATTTTTTCCCCACTTTTTGACACACTCTCATCTAAGTACACTAAAAACGGCACTAAGTGGAGGTAAAAATATCCCACGATCTGGCCACACTGCATGAGAGTAATAAACATGAGTCAAAGCGAGAACGAAAAATATGAATTAACGAAATAAAATTTGAGGATTTATTCATAATTTCACATATAAAATACAGTTCAAGACATAAATTAGTATCACTTATTTACATGAAAGAGAAAATACAAACAATATCATATCCAATATACACGTCTAAACGCAGCTTAATAACTTTTTGTATTAAATCTTAAACATTATTAATTTAAATATTGAAAAATTATAAATTAATTGATTTGCTTAGCAAAATATTTATTTATTTCTATTCTTAAGATAAATATTCTTAAAAAGTTCACATAAAAAAATTGATTTAATCGAAAAATTGCCATAAAATTATATTTTTCAGTTTGCACATTAAATGTAATGTTGAATAACTTTAAGTAAGTCATTTCCTCTCGAAAAAAAAATTTTGTGCTGATTATTAACATGATCCTGTAAGTAATAAAACAAATCAGCTGGCAGTAAGTTGGGGGAAAACTCGTCAGCTGATACATTTACTTAAGCTATAAATGTTTCCGACTAGCTCCTACATTATACCTTTAGGGCATGCTGACAAACATTCCACCTACATATAGCCAGCTGACTTATTTATTTATTAAAAACAATACATAAACTATCATCTGATAAATTTTCTTTTGGGGGGAAATCACTGAACACATATATATTTTTTTCATATTTATGTGACCAGCTGACATATAATCCACCACTTTATAATTAGCTGACAATTTTATTTCTTCACAGTATTAGTTTAACTTTAATTTGATCAATTTTTTAATCGGGAATAAATGATTGAAAATAATTTTTTTTATTACGTGCGTGGGCGGCTACCCCTGCTCAACCCACCCTCGGAGCCGTAGCTGACGTTTACAACGCTTCATAATGCAACTTTCTGAGGCATTTTACGAGTTATCGACTGAGAGGAACTTGGTCGTGAAAATCTGTCACTGGCTCACGGACTACAACCTGTAACCAATGCTGCCCTACTTCAAATTCGACTCTAGCTACAGCCCTGTGTCCTTGCCGACTTATACTGCTCTGCCCTCAATAGTTTTTTAAATAATGTGTAAACGTTCCATTTTGTTCTACGTTGCGAAAGCAAACTTTAAAACACTGAAGTTTACGTTAAGTTTTAATCTATGTTTATAGATTATACACACGTAAGGAATTTATTTTTAATGTTTTGATAATTATTTTTAACTTATTTATCACGATAATATTTTCACAAAAACATTTTCTTAGAAACAACATGATGCAAAACAGTACACAGTAGTCGCAAACCACAGAGTATAATAACAATTACAGAGATTGACAAAAACAATGTCACGACAATAATAGGCCGCAACTGCGTAGAACTGAAAATATTTGTATCAACAGTACATGACGACGGAAACCAAATTTCAATTAGTTAACACGAGTAATTTATTTTATTATTTTAGAGTGGCATATTACAAGTGCCTATACTCTTTTCATATATTTTCAACGAATTCTTTCTGATTTTCCAGTCTAGCCAGCAGAGTTTCGTAAATCCGAGTTGGCAACACTGCCTTTGCTGTGATTTGTCTCGAAAAAAAAAAGTACTATTGCGCTCGCGTGCGCGTAGTAAATGTGAAGTGTTGTAGTTAGAGTATCTACCTGTTTTATTTTGCTATCGTAATTAGAAACGATTGTGTTCGTAAAAAAGTGGAACCTGTTGTGTGTTTTGTACAAACATTATAAAGTGCTAAACATTGTGTCAAATTTATTCACGTTTATAATATTACTTTCACTTCTCGCCGATATTTAGTGAAGATTTGTGGAGTTGAATCGTTTTGTCAAGTGTCAAACCCTATTTTTGTTGTCTTGATCACTGTTAACGACCGTGATTTCATAATTGGTTTTGTGTGGTACACTCCCTAAATAAGTTGAAAGTAGACAGGTACACAATCTATAAAAGGCTATGACAGATTAAATTCTGATCCTGTACGGATTTGTTGTTTTTTCTGAGTATCAACAAAGCGGTTTTAATCTTTATTTTCCGCATAAATTGATGTTACTGTGCAGGTGTGTAAATATCGGTGTCTGTGATAGTTGCTTTAATAAAAAAGGCTTGTGGATTTTAGCTGATTTTTAGGTAAGTAATTAATATCATCCTAAAATATTCTTAAACGTGTTCTTCAATAAAACTGAGAAATTTATACCAAATCTTTACTGTTAATAGTTCAATATCACCATTACCTGTTTTTATACTATATGTTAAAAAAAATATTCAATGAGAGTCCATGCATTTCTATTTCTGAGATGCTTAAATTTCAAAAGATAGTTCTTTTAAGATAGAATATATGAAAAGATAAATCTCCTTAGAATTTTTCCATAAATAAAATTTTGTTAGGGTATTTTTAAAATAAACATACTCCTCCATGTAGGAACTACATTTTTATTTGTTTAACAAAAATGGTCATATAGTGGTATGAATGAGTACAGAAAAATATATTATTTTCGAAATTTCAATATTTCTTGTCAAATCAAATCTGATGAACATTCCCACATCCCTTCAGTCCTGACTTCACTCATTAGAAAATGGACCATCACACATCTTATTACTACATTTATAAATGCCTTATTCAATTACCCACCTAGATCAAAATAACAGTTAATTATATTACTATTGTGTTTTCCCTATCAATTAAAAATGAGGAAATCATAACTTATTGTATGCTGTTATTGAAACAATTTGTTAATTATTTTGAGGTAAATATGCCTTCAGATTTGTTTTATAAATTAAAAAAAAATCATATCTCATCTCTATATTTATACAGAATGAGGTTTTTAACTATAATTTTAGTTAGTTACTATAATAATTATTATAGTAACTCATACTACTTTTCATATATTTTTATTTAATTTTCATTTTAGTTGGATTTCATATTTGTATCTGAAGTCTAAATTAAATAGAAATCTAGGCTGCCATAGACACCACACTGCATTTTATCTGAACGCAATGAGTATGGTGACTACCACTTTTGTATTCTACTTATGCTTTCCTTAAAGCAGAGCAGAGACACTGGTATGCCCAGAAAAAAAATCTGTGCAAAAGACTAAACAGTCAACAAAGAAAATAAAGTTAAACATTAGTAAATTTAATATTGAGTACTTTTTTACACAACCTCTTGACAGTTGTAGCCCTCTCTCATGATCTTGCTTGATAAGAGACCCCGAGCTCAAGCTCAAGCCCTTCAGTAATTAAAACAATAAAAGATATCTAAAAGGTGATTCATCTGTGGTTGTTCTTTTATCTATCTTCCAAATTCACATCACATCATCAGTCTTTAACAGTCCATTGCTGGACAAGATTTCTCCTTAGAAATTCACATATGTTTGTGTTACTAGACACCTCTATGTAACTGGTCACAGTAACACGGATGTGGCGATTCGCAAAAAGTAAAACATACATCTGTTTACCTATTATTTTTAATTTTAAGCTCTTTCATTACTTATATCAATAACAATAGGATCACATATTTGCTGTAGTAACCAGGCTGCTGATAATCATAATTATGCATTTCTAAATACATAATCTTTATGTAGTATAAAACGAAGTTCCTTTTTCTCTTGTACACTAAGGTCTTTCAAAGTGCCAAACAGATTTGAATGAAGTTTTCACCATTTAGGTCATATTTCAAGGAATGTATGTATACATATATAATTCACCTGTTTTATAGTCATCTGTGATAATATGAGAAAGCTGAAGAGTTTGGTTGTGTAGTAAAACATGCTAATCTCAGGAACTAGTGGTCCGATTTGAAAAATACTTTCAATGTTAGGTAGCCCATGAATCAACAAAGAATGTTGACTATACATCATCATGCTATGATTATTAAGAATGGAGTATCTACGAAAAATGTTGTGAAAATGGGGTAAATTATTCCATACGAGAACTTCAAGTGTGCTGCAGTTAGTTTACAAAAATAATACATGACAGAATTTCCCTCTTAAAAAGTTCTTTAAAAAAAATCTAGTACAGCATACATCCATCTTTTAAAGCCGACTCACTATGACCTTTTTTATGGTAAACAAATTTGTACATGCTGCGTAACATCATGCTATGAAAAATATAGGATGCTCATAAAATTGGGCAGGTCAGCTAGTAGATCATATAAAAGTGAATGTTTCGTAGAGAAACATTTTTAAGTATTATATTATTCCTAATATTGACAAAACTTTACTAGATATATGAAAATGATATACTATGAATTTTATATCATAATATATCAATTAAAGAGTCTACAATGGTATTTCTATATCCTACAGATAAGTCACAGTAATCAATTTTATTTTTTAGGGTTTAATTTGTTCATAATATAATATTAAATTCAAAGTAATTTTGTTGTTAATCCTTTGCCAATTAAATAAGTCCGATATGTTTACAGCTTATCGTTAAAATTAATATCTTAGAAAGTATCAGTGGATGAAAATGTATGGGCAGAGCAACCAACGCTACCGATTGAACCCATGCGAAACCATGGAGGGTAACTAGTGTTAGGTAAATAACACCCAAAATCACTAGCTATGAGACCAACAGGCCAGTTAATAGTTAGTTCAGTAATTAATCTCTATTACCTAATCAAATGTTTTAGATATTTATTAATATATAATAGGTATAATAATTTTCACATAATGTTACAATTCCAATCACCATTCTTAAATGCTAATGTTGTTGCTCTTACACAAATAAAAGTCAAGCCAAGTGCAATAAAGTAAGAGAGAGTACAAGCACCTTATAAAAAAATTTCTCTATATTCGCCATTAATATTAGTAGTATTTTCAATTAATTATAGAAAGTATTTTTCTTAAACTTTTAATTACATAATTATGTACTTAGTTTATCATATAATAATATGCAGATTATCTTATACATCCTGTTATATTTCATTGACCGATATATCTTGAATAGATTTTATTTCTTAGCAACTTATTATAAAGCTGGCAGTTCTTGAAGGTTTGTTCCATTTTAAGTACTTGCCTATTCCTTAAGAACAGCTTTTCCGGTTCGATGATACATTTTGTCTGTTAGGGTACCTAACTCTACAATTTTAAATTATCAGTAGTTGAGGAACTAAGGTGTGTAAGAGTTACAGTGAAACTGAATTTTATGTTAATTATATAATAATATTTGGTAGAATAATTTATCACATAACAGAAGCTCAATCTGTAAAATAAGCTTTGCATATTAATTTAAAGGGGGTGCGAAGAATCTCCGGGCTACACAAAGACCTGACCTTGGCGACGTTGAACGAACGCACGTTACGGCTGGACTCGCATCTGGCGCAGTTCGAGGTGGAACTTGGGATTAAATGGCTTATCCTAGACCTATGTGATGCCTATAGAGAAGGTGAGGCAAGAATATACGAGATTAAGTGAAATGCAACGTAATGACAGAAAGTCTAAGCTTTTAGTAAGGACGGACCCCAAATTTAGTGACAGTACGACGAGAAAACCCACCTGTCACTTCGGCGCCAATCGGCAAACTTGTACGATACGACCTCTGATGTTCCAAAACTTTTTTGATCGTAAGAGCGATCAAGCAGAATCGGGTGTCAAAAGTGTACGCACAATTTCTTGAAAGAAGCCACCTGACGAAGTTAACACAACAAGTGGAGCAGTTGCATCCAAGCAAGCTGTCCTTTCAGAAGTGAAATGCTTTTATGACCGATTGTACACTAAACATTCATCTTAACCTGATGCAAAAATGTGGACTCCAGAGCCACATTAAAATGCAGTTACGTCGAAAATCTTCCAGAAATCACTAACGAAATCGCAGTGGTTCAGTTGACGAGTGACAGCTGACAAGTGGAAAAGTGCCAGGAGAAAATGGCGTTATGGCGGTGGAGGTAAACCCGTACTGAGATAGTCCCATAACCTTTTTAACGCTGTTGTGCTCGAAAGGCAAATTCCGTAAGAGTGGAGTAGAAGTGTGGTCATCTTATTCTTTAAAAAGAGTGATAACACCATGTTGAAGAACTATCGACCCATTTCTCTTCTAAGCCACGTCTACAAGGTGTTCTCAAGAACCATCACAAACCGTTTTGCGCGAAAACTGGACGAATTCTAACCACTGGAGTAAGCTAGATTTCGGAGCGGATATGTCACCATTGACCACAGCCACACAGTGCGACACACTAGATGGAACTAAACTAAACAGAAGTATAATCAGCCCTATTGTCTAGCATACGTGGACTATGAGAAGGCCTTCGACTCGATCGAGATCTGGTCTGTTCTAGAGTCCCTGCAGCGTTACCAAGTAGACTGACGATACATCTAAATGATGAAATGTCTCTACGAAGCCATCACTATGTCTATCCAAGTACGAAATCAAGAAACAAGGCCCGTAAGCCCCTGAAAAGCTGCAGGAGCTACAACGGAAGCTGCTTTATAGCTGTACACGGTGCCATTCACAAAGTTGTTCAAAAATATGTTTACCTCGGGCAAACATCGTCTTTTGGTACAAATAATTTCCAGGACGAGGTGTATAGGGGAATTCAGTTAAGTTGGGCGGCATTTGAGAAACTACATCGGTTCTTCTTATCGTCGATCCCACAGTGTCTGAAGACGAAAGTCTTCAATCAGCACGTCCTACTCTTCATGATATATTAAGTCGAAACGTGAGCACTTGCGGTACGGCTGGTCCACGAGTTGTAAATCGCTCAGCATACTAGGGAAAGGGCTATGCTTAGCGTTTCGCTAAGGCATCGTGTCAGGATTGAGGTGATTAGGCAGAGAACTAAGATTATCGATATAGACTACAGGAATAGCAAGGTGAAGTGACAGTGGGCTGGCCATACTAATCGCAGAACCGATAACCGTTATGATAAACAAGTTCTTGAGTTGAGATCGTGTCTCGACAAGCGATATGTAAGACGTTCACAGGCTAGGTGGAGTGAAAACTTGCGTAAGATTGCTGGCAGGGGCTGGATGCGAGAAACCAATGTTAGAAGTGGCGTGCAATTGGAGAAGCCTGCTTAGCAGTGGACTGCGACAGGCTGATGATAAATAAACTGAAGAATATATCAATTTTGTACACTAATATGTACTGATATTATTATATCATTCATCTGGTAGTAATGTTTTTTTTTTACCAATTTATAAATAGAAGAGTTTAAACTCGTCTAAATATTTTCTAGTCGTAGTAGCATTGACCTCATATACCTACATAAAATTCTATTTCAATTATTAATTTATAACGAACAAGAAAATATTTGTAACAAACAAGAATTTTTGTTCTTCTTTTAACAGTGTATTTTGGTACCAAGCAAAAAAAAAACAAACTGGAACCAGTCGGAGCGACAGATGGGTTGAATCTTTACTTTATATCCAATATAGATTCCTTCCAATTTATTCATCGAAAAGAGAATGCATGGAAGTCAATGTGTGCCTAAATAATTAATTAAAGTATGCGATATCTAGTGGCAGTTGCAGACGGTTTATCAAGAGATAAAACACTTATATAAATTGGTGGACAAATACAATGACGCATACGGGTGTAGCTAAGGTACATATATCTATCCATCTAAGTGTTTATGTCTGGTCCTTTTTAACCAATGATTTAAACAGTATTAAATATACAAATAATCACATTACAAGTGGTAAGGGAGGTATTTCTTTTTAAAAAAATATTAATAGATTTCGTCGATATACTTTTATTAGCTTTAATTGTATTGAGGATTTTTGGAGCTGAGCTGAGAGGTTTTCGTTTTAATAGTTACGCCCTGCGATGTTACTCGCGTTTGTTGTTATACCTTGCTCGTCCTACGGGAAGACTACACAGACTAGACAGATAATTTAATCTATTTCTGTGCTAAATGTCATCCTAATCTGCTCAGCTGTTTTTGAGTGGAACAGTGAAAAACATCCATACAAAATTTCGCCTTTGAAATATATTAGTAAGATGTAAGGACTGCGATCGCAACTTTAATGATAAACACTTATTTGTTATAATATTACTGTATAATGTAATATTATATCTACATGTTTTATTACTAAGAGTTTAAATATATAACATAAATATTAATCAAGAAAGACATTCATTGTTCATTTGACCGCGACTGCACGGTTCGCCTAGTGGTTTAAGCGGTCACCACGTCGCTCTCTACTGCGACGAGTGTTGTGGGTTCTAATTCTACATAGGACAGTACTTTGTGCAATCCACAAATTGTTGTTCTGAGTCTGGGTGTTCTTTGTGTCCGTTTCTTGTATGTTTGTAAAGTCCCTCGCGACACAGGATTTATTCCTAATGCGGGCGTTGTCCTTTAAAAAAAAATTAAAAGATAAAAAGGAACATTTTCCATTTGATTAATTTCATGTTATTGAGTAAAAATTAAAAAGAAAAACACCATAAAAGTATTTTTTATTAAATACCTACTCACATTTTAAGTTCGATGCTATCTTCACGACTTATAAAGATAAGGAATGATAAGATTAAATAAATATCCAGGTATTCGATCTTTCTGGTAGAATACTTTTTATATATATTCTAATTCAAAAATACTATCTTATATAGAAAATTATAATGTTAGAAAGAACTTTGTTTAAGTGCCTAAAAACAATGCAAAATTAAACTCTTCAATTCTGATGTCAAATTATGTTAGAGAAAACGTAAAAATATTTTGAAGAAATATTATCTAAATAGGTGATGTCGCTATGAATAAAAAAATCGATAAATTTCTCAATTTTCAAATAATAATATTTTAAAATAACAAGGAAATTGCAGCAAAGTTACAAAGTATATATGCTCTGCTTAGTTTGGGATTATATATTTGGGCAGATACTCAAAAAAAAAAGGTATCACGGTAGAGTAGTTAAGGAATGAAATCGTAATAGAAACAAACAAACTTTCTGTCGAATTTGTAGTACTCGTCTGTTTGATCACTATAAATCCTCACGGTCTATATTTCTTTACTTACTTAACAACGACGGAGTTTATGCTTAAGGCATTCTGTGCACGTCAAGTGATTAGGTGACGCAGAGAATGCATGAGGTAGATGCATTAAAATAAAGGTCATAGCTATAGAAGAAATTACGGCCACGACAATACCAGGAATCACTGACATTAAACTACAACTAAAGACTACTTACTACACGCTATAATTTTGCTGCCTTGATGGCGCAGCGGTAGTGAATGCGACTGTTGTGCTTGAGGTCTCGGGTTCCGTTACCGGATCGGACCACATGTTTATGTGATCTGCAAATATTTGTTTCGGTGTTTGATTGTTTTCTTTGTTTAATGTGCATGTATTTACAAAAAACGCATATAAGTGTTCCAGTTCAGTCATAGTACAAGCTCTGCTCAGTTTTTTTTCTGTATGAATAGCCTGCTAAAGTGACTCTACTCTGCCTGATGGAAAGCATGAATAGAATCCAAACAGTTGTGGTCACCATACTCATTGCAAATGCAGACAATGCAGTGTGGTGACCCACACTATGGCGGCCTAGTGAGATGCTTTTTCACGCCACGCTTAAGGACGTAAAAGGCATGACACACATCGTGGCAGTATAAGGCTCATACAGCTATCACGACAGCACGGATGCTGGCGCTTTAGGTTGGTCTTCTGTGGGAGGATAGTACTTTAGTTTGAACCTAGATGACGTGTCAAATGTCCTACATAAAAAATAATAATGTAGAGGTCTGCTGACCTTACGTCGTAATGTGTATGTGACAATCCGGTTTCCCGGAGAAATCTTCAGCTGTACGTAGTCGATTAAAATATCGATTTTCGAATTTGTTCTGGTTGCCTGTACAGGTTAAAAACACGCTTCGGTCTACCTGCGTAATCACACCTGCACAGGTAGGCCGAACTCCTTGATTTTTTGCATATTTATTGACTGAACTTTCTGTATTCAGTTTGAGCCAGTGGTCCTGATTTTCCTAACTCAATTCTATCTTCCTGGAGGATGTTTTTTCCTCATAGCTTCCCTCGGGTAATTTTTCCGAGGAGTATTATTTGATTAATAAATACCTATTATTTGTTTATTTAAAAGGAAAAATATGGATTGATAAAAAAATATTATTCATTCATAGAAGTCGAGAATGGTACCATATTCCATGCAAGTGCAGAGGCCTATGTTAAACAGACATATTCGTATAATAGGCTGATGACGATAATGATGAATTATTTTATTACATACTACATACATCATATATCTCGAAAGCAGCTCTAACAATTACGCTTAAAAATGTATGTTACAGTGTCTTGAATATTATTGATAAATAATTTATTTTACATATAGATACACCAATAAAATGTCGATAATCTAAGCGGTTTAAGGTTTCTTTTGATAAATAAGGCTTATACTAAATGATGTAATTTTAATTCATAAATATTAAAATCGTTAATCGTAAAATTAAAATATAGGGTGGGCCACAAATTAGTTAACACTTGAAAAATCGTATACAAAACCATTTGATATATTATAAAAATTGATTACACACAAGAAAGCTAAATAGTTGAAATTTCTTTTTAAACATTACATCGTCTAAATGACCACCGTTTCGACTTTTGAAATTTTCGAATACTCGTCGGCAAAGAGAACGCGAGGTCACCGATTCTCTTCGCTGATTTTTTTGTTTCAGTTGACATAGTGTATTTAGTTTTTTGATGTGGACACGATTCTTCAAATAACCCCATAAAAAGAAGTCTGCTGGCGATAGATCTGGATTTCTGGGTGATCATGGAATGTCGCCTCGTCTGGAGATCAGTTTTTCCGAAAACATGTCTTTGACCACTGCCAGGGACTCGTTAAATGTGTGACACACTTGTTGAAACCATGTGTTACGATTGTAGCCAGCAAATTCCTATAGCATCGGTCCCAAGAACTTCCGTAAGAAATCTGCGCGGTATGTTAGATTTAAATGTTAATATAAAATGTAAATTTTATTAAAAAGTTAGCGTTTTAGTTATAATACCAATCTATTGTTATGTAAGTTTAAATATTTCCATTAATTTACTTGGCAACCTTGGAATGTAATGCTTTTATTTTTCCATCGTTAAAATTGTTCGCTTTAACTATAAAATCACTTGGGGATCGTTAGCGAAACTACGGGCAAATTATAAAAACTAGAATTAGATAAATTGACCAAACGAATTCAACAACTACTGCTATTGTTATAAGGAAATAAATAACCTTGGTGTAATCTTCTAAATACGAATAACACCGTATAGAACTATTTTATTTATCTGAATGCCTAATGATGTACATATATAACAATATTAGAACGATTCAGTTATTTTGACAACATCTTATTTTCTGACGCAGCCTATTTTCACCTCAACCGACATGGAAAAAACAGAATTGCAGGTTTTGGAGCAGTGAATATTCCAAAGCTAAACATGAGAGGCCACTTCGTTCTGCCAAGATAACTGTATGTGCTGCAATTTCAGCAAAAGGAATCATTAGACCCTACTTTTACGAAGATTCTCGCGGCCATTCAGTTACCTGTTAATTCTGCTGAATATGTGAAAATGCTACAGGAGTTCTTGGGACCGATGCTACTGGAATTCGCGGGCTACAATCGTAACACATGGTTTTAACCGGGGATCAAAGACATGTTTTCGGAAAAGCTGATTGCCATGGCCACCTAGAAATCCAGATTTATTCTCATTAGACTTGTTTTATGAGATTATTTTAAGAATCGTGTCTACATCAATAAACTAAATATACTACATCAACTATGTTAAAACAAAAAATCAGCGATGAGATGTCGGCGACCTTGCGGTCTCTTTGCCGACGAGTATTCAAAAATTTTGGTGCTCGCTTAGAAGTGAGCAAACGTCGAAACGATGGTCATTTTGAGGATGTAATTTTTAAAAAAATTTAAAAAAATTTCAAGTATTTAGATTTCTTGGAAATAACAATTTTTATAATATATTAAATGATTTCTTATACACGATTTCTTCAAATGTTACCTAATTTATGGCCCACCCTATATCATCATCGTCAACGGCCTAATAACAATATTTAAGGAAAATATTTAAAACGGTGTTCATTAACGCTGTTTTTCCTGAAATACAATTGTGGGATGTCGCTGTCACTATCATTGTGTATATGCAGCAAATAAATATATGACCAAAGAGGAACAAAGTATAGCTGAAATGTGTGTAATATTGTGCCTGTTTCCTGGTAGTGTGTCATTAAATACATGGGCATATATCAACAATGAACAAAGGTGGGGATGGAGTGTACACGACACGGGATAATTTAGATAAACAATAATGAAATAAATCATTTAATAAATTGCAAAATAGAGGAGCAAAAAGTAATGACAAAAATAGCAAAATTCTATTTAGTAGAAAAAATCATATTAGATAAATTAATAGTCCAATATGGTAACAAGCAGGAAGGTTGATAACTCGTGGTTCGCGACACACCCACGCACAGTGATATGCGAGAAACGGCACACTTCCTGCATCACACACATTGCACTGATGTTATGTGACACCAAATCTGGTGCCCCTGTTTAAATACACTGGTAATATGAAATAAAGATAACGGATAATGTTTTTGTAATGCATACTACCTAATCATATTATGATTTCCACGAACGGTTATAATGTATATGACAGCTGTACAGTCTTAGAAACACATGAAACTGAAACTGCCGAAAATTATTTTTTTGTTGTATTTCCCAAATGATCACATTACTCATCATAATAGAATTTTCTGATCTGGATCTTGAGGAATCACTGGATCTGTTTTTAATATGTGGAAACTGATATCTATTTCCTGTCGAAAAACTTCATTTCATAAAGTAAAATTTATGCTTAACACCATAAGTAGCCCACCAAAACTACTCAATAATAGATTTTTTATGGGTTACTTTCATGTGGTTTATACCTATGTAAAGCATTTATGTTTATCATAATACGTACTTTGTATGTTCGAGATGGTTCTTATTTCAACATTTTTTTTAGTTCATAGTGATCTTCGCCCGCTGTGAATCTGATTCAACAATACCCGTTTTCATTGAATTGTTACTTAAGTTCGATATATTGAAATTTAAAGGTAATCAACGTGTAAATAGTACAACGTATTATAATCTATCATTATTTAAACGCATATAATTGGTGATACTACCTATTTTATTTAAAATATAATTGTGTAATATCAATTGATTGTTTAATGTATAAATAGAACAATGAGTATTGAAATAGACAAATACTGTAAGCTTACATCATTGAGTAAACGTTTTAGATTCTATAATAGATAAACCTTCCTATTTGTAAATACGCTTACGTAACTTCTCACGTTCCAGTTAACGTAAAAACTGCTGTTCTAATAACGATTAGTATGTCATCCGTATCGACCCGTTTAAGTTAAGTTGCGTAAGCAGAAGTGGCTAAAAATACACTTTCGGATTCATATGAAACTAGTGATTGAGAACCAGTTTCCTACTTACAAGTATCTAGTGTACAATGACTAGCATTACCCAATTATTAGTTATGATATATGACACGTGCTGATTAAAAATATAAATTACGGGTACTTGAAGTGGCCAGGTAATTCTTTCTAATTCAAAGAAGATCCAACATCCTGTGTTGGAAATTTGTTTCCAATGTGGCCGATTTAAAAAATACTGTTATCAACTTCTACTAAGAGAGATTACTTCACCAAATCTAGTAAAATAATCCTTTAACTAATTTTGAAATCCATGGAATTGAGGCCAGCTATATTGTAGACTGGCACGATTGGCCTAGTGGTTTAAGCGGTCGCCACGCCGCTCTCTACTTCGCTGAGTGTTGTGGGTTCAAATCCTACACGGACAAAACTTTGTGTGATCTACAAATTGTTGTTCCGAGTCTGAGTGTTCTTTGTGTCTGTTTCTTGTATGTTTGTAAAGTCTAAAGTCTAAGTAATGCGGGCGTTGTCTTTTTTCTTTTTTTTTTAAAAAAAGTACTTACTTTCCTTTGAAAAGTCTATTATCCAGTTTATAAAGATCTCTTTCATTTTTTCTAACAAATCAGACTTTGGCCATGATTTTATGTCGCTAGATATATTGTATTTTGTTGCGGTAAATTAACAGACACTCACTTAACAACTTGACAATTTCGGTACCTATAGAGTACCATTTTATTAAAATTATGATTTCTACTCTATTTTTTAGTGTAACAAGAGTCATTAGTGTTGTATTTAGCAAGGGCATGGACACGTCGTTGTGTCGCAATCCAATTGACTAACTGTAATGGGGGCCATTGATTGTGATGGACCACTGAAACACTGCTACTAATCAAATAATAGTGTTGCTGTGCGGCCATTTAAATCAAAGTTGTTTGAAATCGATCTATTCTCTTTTTGTTACCATAACGGACAGAATGAGCCCTGACCATATTTACTACTACAAAGATAATACTGGTACTTCGGGTCCCTTTTTTTTCTTTTATTGTAACGTCTGGTAACCTCCATGGGCCGTCACCCCTCTGGGGTGTACGGCGGGGTGATATGGCTGCATCGGATCAACTAAAACTACACGGTGTGCCACTCGGCGCCTGGAATTGGAGGGATCTGGGAACTGTTGTTACAAAGCCGTCCATAAAGCAGCCTGCTTTTACACCTTCAGGTCCCTGTTTTATACATGAAAAAGTGCGAAACTTTGCTACTGTTCTATATTTTATAATTAAAGAACGCAGTTTAAGTAGCAATATTGAGTAGTACGTAAATATTCAATATAAAACACTATTAATACTGTACATTTAAAAAGAGAAGAATATATTATTAAGAGTATGTAAATTGTAGGCAAGACCTTGATATCAAGGTTCAGTAACAAATGAAGAAAGAGTATTATACCCACATACATTTTTTATAATATTTACCTATTGATAACCTATTTGCCATACTAAAAAACAATACAGCTGCAAGATTGTTTTATTCTGAAGGCAGTGAAGAAGATTTATCAAAAATGCTATTTGTAGTATTTTAAATTCTTCAAGAAAACATTAACTTCTTAAGTAGTTATTACAATGTCTGTTTTATAGTATGTCTAAAGAAGCTACTTCTTTAGCTACAGCTTCGTAGACATTGACTTCGGAGATGATTTGCCAATTCTACAATAAGAAGTTTACCGTTGGCTCTACACCAGAATTTCTTCCCTTCCGTTAAGTGCACAAAAGGCTACTATTTACAATTGAGCATTATATAAGAAGACTTTTATAATTCTAACTCGGATTAATCTGTAGACGGTAGCGTACATACTGAATTAAAATAACCCTCGTTGTATCCTGCCCCGCTTCGAATTGGCGCAATCTGGTTGCGTTTATGAGAAACCTAACGCGATCTGATCAGTCTTTGAAACGGGTTGTCTATCATCTGAAAATTTTAACTCGATCGGTGTAGAAGTTTTTCAGTTTTTGGTACGCTCTCAAAGCAATTAACTTTTTATAAACATAGATTAATATCTGTTTACAAAAAATTTAAGTTGCTTTGAGAGCTTAAATTATTATTAAGAACAAATAAATAGTTACCTCATCATCAACAGCGTTAACAGTCCACTGGCAGAAATTGGCCTCTGCTTAGCAAAAAAATTTTGGCATATTATGCCACACTGGTCAGACGGGCTGGTATAGAATTTGTGTCTAGTTTTGCTTTTATTTGCAGTGATATTGTATTATAAATAAATAAATATTTCGGACATTTAACACACAACGCCATCTAGTTTCAAATTAAGCAGAGCTTGTACTATGATAACTGACTAATAGAATACTTATATCCTTTTTTTTGTAAATACAAAAATATTATACATAGAAAACACCCAAACGCCGAAACAAATATTTGCAAATCATGTTAACATTTAGTTCGATCCGAGAATTGAACCTGAGACCTCAAGCACAGCATTCGCTTCGCTACCGCTACGCCATCGAGGCAGTAAGTCTTGTGTAGTTTGCTTCCTTAGTCGCATCTTACGACACCCATATAGTTTACGTATCACTTTTGTAACAAATAATCTCATGACCTTATACATGTTACATAAACAAATATAGTATATACAGCAAACAATTCTTAACAAACTCCAATGACATTGGTGTTCAAGGGTATCTAAAACGAATTACTCGCATTCATATACATAAGGAACTTATTAGGTATATACACTGCTTAATTGGTCATCCGGCATTGAAACACTGACGAATCGACGAAGGTACAACAACAATTGAGTACGCAGCAACGGTTAATTGGCGGCTATCATCGTAGTGATTAATTCTCTGAGCTCTTGACATATGTGCATCGTCTCTATATATACGTATATCCATAAAAAAAGAAACTAACAGATTAGTTTACTGACTGATCGATCAACCGCTAGGTTGGTTCTGCCCACTAATCCCATGATGGAACAATTGACGCTTTCGTTCGAGTAGTGTCATGGGACAAGTGACACTACTATTCAGTCCCAGAAGCCTCAGTCCGTTGACAATAGGGGTGGGTCAGATAGCGTGTAGTGTTTCTTTGGTAATAAATAATTTATTACCATACACAGACACACACAGACTGACATACACAGTATATAAAAATACAGAAAATAATTATCATTTCATTAACATTATTAATTTACAATAAATTAACATCAAACAAATAACCGAAATCTAAATTTTTACTGGAAAATGACCTTCTGTAATGGTACTCGAGATTGACCGATACATAAATTGCGCCTGTGTCTCTTTGACAATAATTATTGCTATTTCTAATTATGTTAATAAAATGATTAATTATTATTTTCTGTATTTTTATATGTTGTGTATGTTTCCATAGTAAAATTTAAAATTAAAATTTAATAATTGTGATTTACTACCAAATAAACACGTCATAGTGAAAGCTAACGCTATATGTTCCACTAGTACCGTAATGGGACTTCTGGGACCGAAATACTGGTATCACTTGTCCCACTTGGGACTACTGAGACGAAGAAGTGACAACTGTAGGACTGGTGACGTACTTAGATGTGCATCAAGAAAGAATTTTTAAAAATAACCCCTAGAGTTACGTAATAAACATGGGCATATCAACGGGTTTTACTACTTAGGCACGAACGAAGTTACTAACGCTGCAGTCATCGACGGTATTAGCGCCAATTTTCTATTCAGACGTTAGAGTTCACTGAAATTACAATGTTCTGGTTTTGGTAGGTTAAAGTATGTTTCGCTTGATTCTGGTATTAAACCGCAAAATTACACTAGTATGACAGTACTTGCCTACATGGTACCATCGTCCGTCTCAACCCTAATGCAGCTTTTTCTTCAATAAATTAAATACACACTCACTGTGTTATTCAGTTTTCTTTAGATTTAGTTATTATAGGTTTTTTGGGACTACCCGCAGCGAATTGTAATTTCGCATGGTCCTTTGCACAATATGTTTACTAATCACAGAATTTCTTACTCAATAAATTGTTTTACTCGGCTTATGAAAATAACGACGATAATAAATTCTATACCCTATCATACCCTAGGTACCCTGTCAAGCCTTCTAGGTGCACCAAGATAGGGAGTTTGCTTTTTGTTTTCAAGTTGATAATGCCAGGAGAAAATATTATTTTTTTGTTTTGGCTAATTATCATTTAGGAGTTATTCTCTAAATAAAATTTTCTACATAGTGAAATGAAAAACATAAGGTTTTGTTTTCAAAAACCTTAAAGTGCCCGACTTACCCCACCTTCAAAGAATAGGTAGGTATAGACCTACCTATTCTTTGTTTAATATTCCTTTATGTGCTAAAAAAGGCTGTTACAAACAAATAAACACAGTTCAAGCTAATAAAAGGTATTAAAAAAATTGCCTCAAAGAACTTTCGGTGCAAGATAAATTTATTTTTCTTCCTTTTATATGTTTGAGAATATTTTTATTTTTCTTTTATACCATCTTCAAGCGCCTTAATAAAGGAATTTTAGTTGAATCAAATAAGAAAAGCTTATCAGCAAGTCAAATAAGCTAATCAGAAAGTCAAATAGAGCCAAAATTACTCATGAAAGAAAAAGGTGACCTAGCAGACAAAGAACACAGACACCTCCTGCCATTGCCGCAGACAAAATAGCCGTGCAAAGCGAAGGTCGGCCCGTTTACGCACACTATTTCGCATCGATCACGTTTTTATAGTTTAAATTATATTCTTCGTATATTTGTCTCACTTTAACAAGTAGTACATGACGTTAGCGGAAACAGTAAACAGTACTATGATTCTCAAAGTATAAATTCGAAGTCTAGTAAATTTAAAATAGGATTTATTTAATTAACTAATAGACGCCATAAAAAGAGTATTTCGAGAGCAAAACTGAAAATATATTCAAAGATTACATGTTGAGAAAACGTGAATTTGACGATACACCGGAATCTTTTAGAGTAGTTTTAGGTCATCTAAAAGTCACTTCGGTTTCGATAGGCCATGTTTTTCGTCTTAAACGAAGAGACAAATCACTTGGTGGTGAGTAACTTCATCACTGCTGTCAATATTTTATGTATTCCCCTTTATGCTGAGTTCATAAGCTTACCGGGGCTTGGTAAGCCTTTGCAAGCGCTTGGAGGCTTGTGATAACTAGTTCACGAACCATGCCATACACACATGTTCTTGTGAAGTTTTGTCGGGACTCTTCAACATCTACCTTGTCTATCTTGTCTACATCAATAAACTAAATATACTACGTCAACTAAAAGAAAAATTAGCGAAGAAATGTCGGTGATCTCACGGTCTCTTTGGCGACGAGATTTCGGAAATTTCGGTCCTCGCTTAGAAGTGTGCAAACGCCGAAACAGTGGTCTTTAGGAAGATGTAATTTTTTTTAAATAAATTCCAACTAATTAGCTTTCTTGTGAATAAATATTTTTTGTAATATATCAAACGGTTTTTTTATACGATTTTTTCAAATGTTAACTAATTCCTAGCACACACTATATATGCATTAAAAGTTACATGATATTTGAATTATTCTGTAAAATTTGTTTGCAACAACTGTGAACGATAGTTTATAATCAGACATGTTTCTTGAATGGAAAAATAAATATTTTGCGTTGTGTCGGCAAAATCAGTTTAGATAAGACATTTATTGCACGTAAAACATAAGAAAATTGTATTTTCTCAATAAACTTTCGTTTGAAAGATATATTTTAGATTTAGATTTACTATGGAATTGCTATGGATTTTTTTCTACTATAGAAAAGTGTTGTACTCTTTTGCACTCTATTACACTCTAAGACATAGTCTATATTTTTATTCTACTACATCAATAACGATGACGTTAAAATTATTTCCAGGAAAACAATAGAACTGTTATGTCAGCCGTCAAACTTATTGTTGACCAAAAAGGGTCTAATAAGGCATTTCTGAACATTCTGTAAGTTTTAGTCAAAAAAAATACACGTATTTTTCACAATCGGTAAACGGAGCTAATACTAACGTGGTCCAATACAACATGTTTTGAATTAAGTTACTAATGGCAATAATACCTTGGCATTACCTGAAGTTTTGACCACGTTCTATCGGCTGTGGTCCTATGACATATGCCATGAACAGCTTAAAGGTTAGTGTAAGTTCGGAGAAGTTTTCAGGCGAACATTTTTATGGTGTAATTAAAAAAGAAGTCTTTTGGAACCCTCAGGATAAGCAAACATTCTAACATTCTAAATATCAAATTGATTACAGTAAAATTCCTTTTTTACTTAGAACTATTCTGGGCATCAACATTTTGAAAGTCCATATAGAACAGCGCCATCTATATGAAGTGTCAGAGTAAGCGTTCTTAAAGGGTAGTAATGAAACTAAATTGAAAGCGACCTTTCATTTCGTCCTATTTTCACGATGTACGCCAGCAGAGCCTTGTCAAGCAAAAGCTTTTCAGTGACGTTACGGGATGGCGCTACCTGTGCTGTTTCAGTTATTTTAAGAAACTAGCAGCACACAGCTTAACGTCTTTATAATGTTGTAAACTAATGTAATTTTCCACCTAATCTTTTGAAAGATAACTATTACATAGAATTTTAATGCAATAAAAAGATACTGAATCTGACTTTGGATTATGAAGATTGATTGTTTGATTTCATTTTTTTTATCTCCACTATTTGACATTTAAGTTTTCTTTTATTATATTAATCGTATACCCCGTCATTATCATGATTAGGTAGACTGAAGTACAGATAGTGGAATCCACCATTGTAGACACATAACAGTTCTAAAATGTTAGTCATCAGTTCCATGGTACATATTTTTTTATGTGTATATTATATGATGTATATTATGCTACCCCATTGATGTTTTGGGAACATGATGTCGACGACACCAGTTAGGGACCAAAGAGGTCCCAGGTCCCTACTTGGTGGTACATCCTAGGTAGGGTGGTAAGGGATACAGATTTTATACAACATCAACAGCCTTTTACAGTCCACTGATGAACGTAGGCCTCTCCTTAGCAAGGAGGTTATGGCCTACTATTCCACGCTGGCCGGATGGATTGGAATAGAGTTTGTTTCAAGTTTTCCTTCTCTTTGTAATGATGTTGTCTTGTATACTTGGTCCCTTAGTCGCCTTTTACGACACCCACGGGATGAATAGGGGTGGTAACATTATGTATTCTTAGTCCGTCACCACACGGACAGGACTAACAAAGAAAGAAAATACCATACCAATAAATTTATTTGTCATGTGTATCGCAATAAAAAGTGTAAGTGCCACATAATATTTGTCTTACAATTTAAATTATTAATGCAAACATTGTGTCGATTATTTGTTATCATGAAGACTTATTCGCTACCAAGCTAATCATTGATAGCAAATCAATAATAATATATTTACTTTTTTGAGGTTACATATAGTACTACTTAGCTGATGCGTTACCGTACGAAATTCCATGCACAGAGCACTTAAATAGGGGCTTAATACTTCTATCTATATTTCTAAATACATACATATTATAGATAAATTACACCCAGACAACAAATGATCGTGTTCATCACACAATACTTTTTCCTGGGTGAGAATCGAACCAGCGAACTCTGACTTAGTAGTATTTTTAGTGTTGTAGTGGGTGTATTTAAGACGATATGGAAATATATCTCATACTATAATATATCTGGATTGCTTTACTTCAGTGCAAATGCAATATGAGTTTGTTATGCAAGTTGAATGGTTAGAAACAATTTATTTTTAATGCACCTATCATTTTTTTTGGCAGAAGAATGTCGCTAAAAACGAATACTGTACACACCCATAATTCATTTAGTCTTTTCCAGCTTTTACTAGTTATTATTTATAAAGCAGTACGGAGTACCGATACTAGTTTAATTACCTATGTCAGACTCCCGAGTCTATCACTTACCGTTATCAGTGAGTGCCGGAGGTCAACCCAGCCACGATAAAGTATGTGACATTGTCTGGGGGTCAGTGTCACTATGTAGAATAGTAACAATCTTAAAATTTAAAGATAAGCTCTGAATATAGGTTAGCGTTTTATGGTTTAACCCACTTCAGAGGAGTACGTACTCAATTCGATTGTATTCAATTCTTCCTATATACAAAAGCTTCATATGCATTATATAAAAACTTGAAACCTTTAGAGTAGACTATAGTATATATTTACAAAATTTTAGCAATAATGTACAGTTTGATACAGTTTTCATATTTAGGCATACAACAGGCATGCACAGTATACAGTAAAATTAAAAGAATTTTGTATAACCTAAGGAAGATTTAGATGTATCGATCTGTTTTTGTACATACAGTTGTACGTTTTATGAATCTCTTTACTATTTTTGATTGTTTGATATTTGTGTTATGCTTATCTTACATTTCTTAAACGGACGTTACTAAAAAGAGACAGTCATTTACGAGTAAGTTGTATTATTGTTTCTTTTTACGTTTGTTTCCTGAGAACTCCGTCAATTATGAACTGATTTCGTATTTTAATTGGAAAGGTATACTGCCCGTTCGATCCCAATCAAATTCAAAAATAAATTAACCACCCTTAAGGATGGTATATGAAGGAATGAAGAAATTTAATACGTAAATAAATAAATAAATAATTAATGCCGTGAACAAGGATGAACAACTAACAATGCAAGATATTACCATGGCTTTAGAAACTTGCGGTATAGGTGTATCAGTGAAATTGCCTATAACACCCTATTCTACGATCTATCGCAGGGTGTAAGTACTTTAACTGCTCCTAACTAAGAGCTCCTTCGGAGCGACCGAACGACCGAAGAAGAGTAGGGGCAGCGCCAGTTATGATCACCTGACCAGGTCAGGGGATCCTCCCTCCGTGTTTGAGGGACATGGCACCCGTTCCTCAATAATAGTGAGAAAGCTGCCACGTTGGTCTAGCTGTTGAAGTCTTGATTTTGATTCCCGGGTCGGATCTAAAATGTTATTGAGTTTTTAATAATTTAGAGTTTGGAAGTTGCTGTCTTAACACCCATGCTTCGGAAAGCACGTAAAACCGCCGGTCCTGCGTCTTACTTCTATCCGATTGTGTCGGATAGTTGTCCTATCGGATTGTAAGAGTGAGGGCACAGAGAGTCACCTGTTTGTGCACATACCTGTGCACTATAGTGTCTTCTGCGTAGTTGACTGATTTTCGTTGAAACTGGCCATCTTGACCGAATTCGGCCAAAAGGAAGAGTACATTTTTTTACTTCCTTAGGGCTTATTTAAATATCAAAAAAGATAAACCATGTCGATTTAATTTTAAAAGTGTTTCCATGTTGTTTTAGTTTTTAATGAAAACAGTGTTGTGATCTAAACAGCCTCAACCAAAAGTAGTGGCGCCACGAAACCGCAAATTATAAAAGTTATTTTGAGCCCAGTTCCGGACAATCCTCTGCGGCTGTCTCAATTGGAAAGTGACCGATGTAGCCATTGTTGGCACTACTGCAATGAATAATAATTAAAGTGCCCTCTTTTGCAGAAGAGCTTAGTATTCTAATAAGGTTTGACCTAGGTTTCTTTATTATTAGCAAAGTCACACTAATTATATTTCAAATGATGTATTTATTTACCCTCTTATACTTAGCAATCTTGCTCTACTATTAGTTTTTGAATGATTTTATTTATGTGCTACTCTTGTATAAAATATATATAATAAATATGGAAATTTATTTATAAGGCAATTTATGAGTGTTATAATAAAATGTTATTCTTTCAAAGTGCTATATCACTTTAAAGATAACGTTCCTTACACCTTTAAGAGATAGTTGGTTTGAGGATGCATTTAAAAGTTGTAAAATATTATCGCGCGGATATGTTCTAAGACGTAGATAAATTTTCGACTAGTCCCGACACCTGTATTTAATTCGTAATAAAATATAGATGAAAATTTTAAGTTACAACTATTTTCTTTTGCAATTTTCCTATCCTTGGAAATTAATTTTAGATTTAAGGACCCGCTAATTCTTTTGCTGTCGATTGTATAAATTGTATAATGTTTACGTTCACTCAGTAAGATTTGTCTCAAATTTCCAATAAGGATAATTTTACCGACCTTTAATTTTATAGACCGAATGAAAAAGGTTGTATAGTAATTTAGCGTTTTAATCACCTGCTTACTGTTTTTATCGCAAGCTTAGTTCATGCGTAAGGTAATTTGCTTCACACTTCGTTATATACCAGTCGTAAATCTCATTTACATTTCAAACGTACTATCTGTTTAGTATGTTGTAACCCTATAAAAATAATAAGATTTTTACTATTAGTCTAACACTGCTAAATTATTGTGTTTTTAAATACCATTTTTATCTGCTAATGTTATATGGCTGTGTCGATTATATCACATTTGTAAGATGTAAATTCATATGTACACGAATTCAACACCTAAATGCTTACACGGAATAACGACATAAAAATCAAAATAACAACACGAATCTTTGAGTTATTAATCTGATAAGTCTTCAATAAATAAATATTTTACTACTTAATAAAATCTATTAAGTAACCAGCTGTAGGAACACAGTGTTGAACCTTACTTGCTTTTCATCGAGTAAATGAAAAAAAACCTCTTTGCCTAGGAGAAGCCTATGTTCAGCAGTGGACTGTAAAAGGCTGTTGATAATACAGATACAGGAGGCCCAATCCGAAACTTCGGAAAGGAGTCTTTCTTTCTTTTATTGAGATGGCAACCAGTCAAAAATATCAGTTGTTCTGTCAAGTATTTAGTCTAAAATTGTATAACCTTCAAGTCTTCAAGTCGTCGTGATTAAATTAATGGTAAAGCGTTGATGAAATTAAATGGGGACCGTCTTTCGAAACAAAAGAAAACGATCTCTTGGAAGGGAGACGGCGTTACTCAAAGGACGCACTTATATCTCCCGCCTATGGGCCAAAAGATGATACTTCATAAGGCACCTCGTGACATTTTAGAAAACCTACACTGAATAATATCCTTTGTCCCCACAAGCCTCTTAATGTTAATTTCTCTTTGCCTGGTCGTAGCTTATATTAAATACGTCGTCGAACATTTAACCACTTCATGATTATTCATACTTGGCCCACGCTTATAACAAAGACGATTAATTTATTTCCATAATGTTCAGATGTTGATTTCCTTCCTGTGACGGACCATAAGTTCGTTGTGATTTTTGGTACAAATCATTAATTTTAATAAAAGTACATACGTAATACTACTACATAATATTACTGAGCATTAATCATTTGTTGTTGACGATATGCAATTGGATGTATTTTTAATGCGTACAGCATGTCAAATGTAAGTATTAATCGTGTGTGAATTTATTCTGGTCTTAACTTTTGTTGTTTTGCAGTTATTTGTCTTGTTGCCGGCAGCAAACAGATAATCATACTTTCGCGTAAGACAAGATAATTAATCGCCTTTTAGCTATTGTTATCCATCCTCCTTTTAGAAAGTCAGTTTTAGATTCCAACTCTCCTGTTTCACGACTTAGTAAGAAATATAATCACTACAGTAATCGGATAGATTTATTTGGCACGAAACTTCAACGACTTCAGAAACGAGTCCATAGTCTTACTGCCAATTACCCATGTACTAATTGCTGTCCCTTATAGGAATAGACAGTAATTTATGAATTTGTAATTTTTCAAATTTTTTTTTTGTTTTTTTTTTTGGTATTGCGACCACACCTCTGGGATTCTATTCACACTTTCAATCAGACAAGCTAGGCTAGAGAAAACTAGGCAGACTTTTAAGAAAAATTATATTTTTTTCCTTCCTCTGTAAACAGTTTTTTTTTATTATATTAATATATATATATATATGTGGTGTTTACTTACATACATTATGCACTTAGATAAATATATGTAATAGATTTAATTGTTCTGTTTTGTACGAATGTTTGAGTGTAATAACTACTAATAAAAAAACAAATAGTCATGGGATTAAAATGAATAAAAATATACCTACTTTGCAAGTTTAAAACGACAGATGGACATGATTCAGACCGCATTGAATACGAAGTAAACATTCCCAGGAATTAATGTCCAACGACTCATTAATCTAATTAAAGTCAAAGTAACTGATGTTGATTTATTTTTCGTTGTAAAAAGTAACATTGCCTCAATAAAACGTGGTAAAATAACACAGCATATACCTTTTTAAAAGAAGACAGACATTTATAAGAGAAACGCATTATTCTTTGTTAAAAATATATTAAAGTTTCTGCAGTTTAATATAAAATAAAACAATACTGAGGACAGAAACATTTCTCAACGAAAAAATTAACCAACCTATTAAAATAGTTAAAAATATTTTTTATTTTGGTACATTTTATTTTCTCTTTTGATATTTGATTCTATTGTGTTAATTTCTAATTGTTTCCGAAAAAAAAAAACAACAGAATAAAATATTTTATATAATATAATAAATTAGATCTCGCTATCATACGTTATACTCGTCATCAATATCATTATTAACAGCCTTTAGTGGTCCACTGCTGGACATAAGCCTCTCCCGATAATCATAATTTCATTATATCTTCTATTCAAATAATAATGAAAATGTTATTTCTAATTAAGCGTATATTACCAAGATATAATAAACTGTTAATAGTATCGTAGTTGGTAGTAAGAACACCTTTGTTTTTTGTGGAAACCAACGGGTTCAAACAGTAAGGTCGGATTGCAACCGACTAAAACCACGCACTCTTCGAACGTCAGATCCTTGACCGGGACCTCAGGTGTAGGATTTGGCTGTCTGTTACCGTTCGAAAGTAACCTGTTACTAAGGCGCGACCCTAGACAGTGAGAACATATACTAATGAGACTTACTTTCTCTATTAAAGTGTGACATTCAAAAGGGTAAAACAATGCATGCTTTGTTAAAAAAACTTGCACTCGTATAATGGATGAATCAACTGTGTTTAAAATTGAAATTGTCTTTTTATTTGTAAGCTAGCCTTTACAAATGTAGAAAGCAGACCTTATTATATCTATAGAATGACAGCTCAGTTTTACTGGTCAATGAAACCAGGCGAGCTATTGAAATTGTGAGTAATGGTCTGTAAAAGAAAGAGCTGCAATAAAAACACTTTATCTCTCCAATAATATACAAAAGTTGAAAAAAAACCTTACATACGTCTTATCCACTCACGCGAAAGTGCTCATCTCAAAAGTATATCATTTTACATATAAACAAATACCTACATAAATATAAGACATAATAAGCAGATTAATTTCGCCATTTTATTACCGCTCGTAATATCCGCTTGCTGCCGATCGCAAATATGGTTCTTCAAATGTAATAAAATATGCCATCTGCGTGGTGTTAACTACAATTCTATATAACTTTAACAGTCTAAGCAATAATTTATCATACGCGTTATTCGCTTTAGGGAAATCCTACTTATAATATTATAAATTAGTTGACTCACTCAACGTCGTCTGCGTGTCCTATTGAGCATCACGTGATGTGATACGACGTGAACAACATTATTTACCATAAAAGAGATTGATGGAATCTCTCAAATCGATTATTTTTGCCCGTTTTACAACATTTTTCATCGATACTTCGCTGCTATTATTCGTAGCGTGGTGATATATAGCCTATAGGCTATCTAACGCTAAAACAATTTTTCAATTTGTACTAGTATTACCTGAGAGTAGCGCGCTGAACCAATCAAATAACAAACAAACTCTTTAGTTTTGTAATATTTGTATCGAATATTAATAAGTTTTATACATGCCCGTTAGACGGGAATTATATACTAAATATTGGAAGCATTAAGGGTGACCAAAACCTGCTTACTATATAGTAAGAAGTCTGCACCCGAACTAGGCAAAATTTTTACTATAGTAACCAAACTACTGATAAACATACTTATATATTACTAAATACATATATGTTATAGATAAATTACACCAGGACACAGCACAAATGATCGTGTTCATCACACAAACAACTGTACTGGATCTAAATCGAACCCATGACCTCTGTCTTTCTAAATAAAACACAGAATTGTCGTAAAAAACTTGTATGAAATAGCAAGTATGACGTCAAACTTTGCTGTCGTCAACTAATTTACTTCCAAATTAAAAAAAAACGTTTTGAAATAATGTTCTCTCTTTCAGTGACAATTCATTTTGTGCCTGTTGAATTTATTTTGACCTTAATCCATTGTATAAAAAACATACATTCAACTCTCAAAAGAATTATGTGAAATAGTAATTTACTGAATTCTGTTTGACGATATTATTGTGACAAAGTCGAAATTCCTACGTATTCATATAGGGTGAATATTTCGTTTAGTTGACGTAGTGTATTTGGTTTATTGTAGACACGATTCTTCAAATAACCCCATAAAAAGAAGTCTGCTGGAGATATATGTGGACATTTGGTTGGACATGGAACGTCGCCTCGTCTGAAAATCAGCTTTTCCGGCAACAAGTATTTAACCACCGGCAGGGACTGTGAATGTGTGGCAAGTTAAAACCATGTATTACGATTGTAGCCAGCAAATTTCAGCAAATTCCAGAACTGCCATAACATGTTTGCGCGGGATGTTAGATTCAAATGTTAACGATTTCTTTGCCCACCTTAAATTATCAAAACAGTATCACCGATAAAAATGGTTTAAGAAAGGTCGATATAGTTTTAGTAGAACATAAGATTAAATTTCTTTATCGTCAATTCCACACAAAATGGATATAGAGTTTATTACTTAACTTTTTGTTTTTCCGTTTTTTTTTCGTTTTTCTTCTGTTTGCCTGTCTGTGGCTCATTATACAGTAGTTTGAAGAGACTAGTGCTATTAGGCTTTGTACCTGTGGGTTTTTGTGTCTGTGTCTTATTCGTTTACGGTTGGAGTGGCCACTAATATAGAAATATCTAGAAACAAAAAAAAACACGTCAACTATGGACCTTTTTGAATTTCTTGTTCTATTTCAATGACTGTTTAGACTTTTCTACCGTGGCAGGGGAAAATGTATACTGGACTAGCCGTTTTTATCTAATATTTGGCAATAAAAAAAATTTGAATTTTTTTTTTTAAATTATAAGTTTTTGCATGTCTTTTATATAAATTTATAATATTCTAGGTAATGCGTTATTTTGTAATAAATTCGTTTACAAAGCGTTAAGAGACATATCTTCACATATTAACGAAGGTACAAACAGTCATTAGGTGTTTTTATATGTGTCGCTAGTTATAAAAAAACTCAAAAATGTTACAAATGATGGGTGCACATCAAGATAAATGAAATGTCACATCACACGGCACTATACTCCATCTTGTTTCATACAGCCTGACCCTTCCACCTCATGGCCTCAGCTAATAAGACCGCGTTCTCACAATATTTTATGACCAGTACAAATCAACGATTTGTTTATCATTCTTAATGCTATTTATAATACTCCAGTGTTGTGAAGGAAAAACATTATATCATTCACTGTGTTATGTAGACCACTCATCACTAGTCTATGTTATTACAGCACCACCCACTATGCACGTATAAAAAGAATCTTTATTGTTTACTAAAGTTTGTAGGCACTGGAATTGATTTTGACTTCATTATAGTTTGTTACAATGCTAATAGCCTCACACATTTCACTTACGACAATCTGATTCCAAACTAGGCAGAACCTGTGCTATGGAAACTAGAACTCTTTGTTAATTCGTTGTTAATAGGTACTCAGTCACACATACTGCATAAGAAAATTAGTAGGTAGTAGAACTGATTTTTGTACAAACAGGCCGGCTCGAGCGGAGCAGTACTAACCTCTTACCGAAGACCAACCTAAAGCGACAGCATCCGTGCTGTCGCGTTTCGTTGGTAAGTGCAAGACCGTAGGCCCATTGGTGCAGGGGTCGCAATTTCGTAGTATGCGAGGCTTACACTACCACGATAAGTATCATGCCTTTTACATCCTCGAGCGGGACGTGAAAAAGCATCTTACTAGGCTGCCATAGCGTCGGTCACCATACTGCATTGTCTGCATTTACAACGAGTATGGTGACTAACAGATCTTGGTTCTATTCATGCTTTTCATTCTTTTTGTGAAACGCTAGAAGTCATTTCAATATATCAGTGAATATTGAAGACTTCACGTTTATATGTACTTAGCGATTTAAGAATATAAGCAAAATAATAACTTAAATGTTGAGTTGCATTTATTCTCGAAAATACCGGACGAGCAGGCGGCGGCGGCGGTTAAAACTTTTAATAGCTAATTAAATGGATAGCTACAAGAGTATCAGAGAAGTGTCCCAATCTGGCGTGAACTCATTTCCTATTTTTAACTATATTTTACAGCTAAATGATATACATCAGCCAAATGACGTCGAGAGAAAACTTTAAAAGTTTAGTTAATTTTCTGCAGTACAATTTAATAAAATTGCATGTACCAAAAGATATTTAGTAAATAATATTATATTTACCCATTTAGAGCCATGTTTCGATATAAATAGACCGACTCAACCGGAGGGATATTACGGCCTTACCAGAATACCGATGTTAAGCCTTTTTTTTTATCCTTTTTACCAAAAGAGTGGGGCTACCAAAAGCTAATGATCCCCCACCCATTTCAACACCGATTTCTGGAAGGATTACGATCACAAGGATGTTGATCTACCGGTTAGAGTATGCGATTGCCAATCAAAAGATCCCGGGCTTGATTTCCGGTCGGTCGGAACAAAAAGTGTTGTGGAGTTTTTCTTACTAGGAATTCTTAATAACAGCCTGGAGTATGGAAGTTTGGCAGTGTTCCACACTGGTGTGTCGCAGAACACATTAAAGTCGTCAGTCCTGGTCGTCAAAAACATCCATGGCCATCGTTATTGTCGTGATCGTAACAACTAGTTCAAACTTCTGATTCAGTTCGCCCTCACTGCTGCGGAGTTCCGATGTCAGTTGCTCCATGGAGAAACTGATATTCAGATAAAACCAGTGAACTAGTAACCGATTCCAAGAAATCTTGGGAATAATAAAAGCCAGACAGATGATTATTTGTACCTTTTACGGTGTATCATAGTGTCCTGCCTTCTATATACCATATGTGACGACTTCCACATTTAGCACAAACAAAAATATACAACAGCGCCATCTAGCGAAGATACATCGAACTATGAATAGCCATGATACATCGAACTACGAATGATAATAATGAGCTTCGAAGCAACTACTAATCTTGTATCGCGAAATAGAGATTCGCATGGCAATTAGCATATATACAACATCCCAACATCAACCGTTGGGCCACGGCCCGCCAGACATGATCACCTCGCCTGATCGGAGGATCCTCTCTTTGTGTCGGAGGGACATGAGACCCGTTCCCTCCACATCATAAAAAAAAACGTGATATACTTCTTTGAATATAAATCGACTCATAACGTAAACGCACCTGAACATACTACTCGTAGATAACGCGACCGCACCTACTTCGCGCACTAAATACGGGTTTATTGATAATGGTATCACTATTCAGGCCGCACTTGAACAATTTCATAGTTGCCTGTCGATAATACAAACAGACTTTTAAACATAGTAATTAATAAATACATTCAAATGTATAGAAAAAAATCTACAAGTTATAGGTATGTAAAATGTGTATAGATTCTAGTGTATGGGTTAAAATATAACGAATATTTGAAAAATTATTTACTTTCATTATTCCTATAGAAATTGCAACTACAATACACATGCTTCCTGTTTTCTCTGTATCACGCAATGGTTGACTGGTAGAGAACGCCGTAGGCATTGAGTCCCTCAATACACCACATACGCATGATGTGATCCCTTGCTTAACTTTTTTTATATCGATCGATCGAGTTTTATATCAGATAAAATACAATTAAGATATCATGTCTTGCGTTTCCTCAATTATGAGAGACCACATCATGCTTATTACAAAAAGAATTAAGTATGTGTACACAAGCAGTGATCACAAACGGTCTCTGTAGGTGGAGGAAAAAGTAAACTATTAAAATATAAAAAAAAAACAACAATTAATTAAACAATCACACACAAATACGTGCATACACCCACAGACACATATACACCTATTTACTAAAAGTTATTATAATTCTTATTATAAATCGATTAGCGAAAATCAAATCAATGTTAGAGAATTTATATTTTCATAAATCATATCTCAAATTTCGCATACGTATCAAAAATCATAAATAATGAAAACACGTAATTATTTTATATTAAATAGGATGTCAATAAAATATAATATTGCATTTTACGAACTGTCCTCTCAGTATACATACACAGAAAACAAGTGCATTGCAGTGTTAATGTTTTTTTCTAAAATAAAATGTACACAGATGTTTACTTAACTTTGTATTATGATATATTGTCTATGTTTTTTTATTTATTTTTGCTAAACGAGGATACAACTCTATATTATTATAAAATGATATGACGACAACAACATTTAGTTTTATTTACAGATCGTAAGTACTTTTATCTGTACTCAAGAGAGATAATCAAACTGCTATGCGTATTGCTGACAAACCCGATGTCACTGCGTCTGGGCTGCCAGCGAGAACACTGGATGTCACTCAGTCGTTCTTGAACGAAGGCATTGCCCTAGTACAATTTTCGAACGCGATTTGTTTTATGAAAAAATTAAATTATAATTTTAATAATATTTCAGTATACGTTAAATATACAACGGCAAAATTATGCAATATACCTATAGTTTGATTAAAAATACTCAGAGAATAAGAGAATAGAAAGCATAAAAAAAAAACAAAAAAAAACATATAAAAAATGTGACATATAATAGATTATATTATTTGACCCCGTGTTAGTTGTGGTAAGAGGAATACGAGCACACTAATTACAAGCATTGAGCCTGTAATTCTTAAAAAAAATTACGATAAGACATAAACAACATACACATTTTAAAAAATATCAAATTTAAACAGTACCTAGTCACTTTAAATACTTTTTTCCATTTTAGTCCTCAGTCATTTATTTTCTAAAATTACCATTGTAGATGATGCAATAACTTTAAAATCAAAACTATTAATAGTTTTTCTACGACTATCTATTCATATTACATCCAGGCTAGCCGTGCCTGGAATACAAGCACTTCAATTAAATATATGCCTCGTTTTTCCAAACCATGGTAAAAGCCCTCCAGCGCTCTGCCGCTTGATTTGCGAATGGGCTATAAAGAGGCTGCCGAAGCTACTCTATCGCTATTTTTAAGCAACCTCGCATTTATTTACGATCGACATTTGTAGAGCGCTTGACCACACATGATTAGTTGAATAGCACTCTGTTATAATGAAGCGAATGGATGAGAATTGTATAGAATAGATATATAATATTTTAAAGTGAGTTTTTGCGGCTGGTTTGTGGATACTGCATACTGGCTTTTTGTACACTAATACATTCAAAATAGATCCTTCTAGATCTAGATGACAGGTAGAAAGAACGTGGGTAACATAATAAGTATGTTATTTTTAGGAGATGGCCATAAACATGGTTCTGCTCAAAATAAATTGAACGTAAAGTTTTGAAAACTGACAATTATAAAAAATAAAATACACGCGGTCATCTGTCATAAACTAAACAGACTGTATATTGAAAGAGATCACACAAGAAACAATCTTGACTCCAACCCACGATCGTGAGGGCATCGTAAAGTTACATTATTCATCAACAGTCTTTAACAGTCCGCTGCTGGACATATACTTCTCTTTAATAAGGTTTTTGTCTTCTATATCACACTAGCTAAATCGGTAAATTATTAAATATAAACAAATGTTTTTGAAGTAGGTAATGAATTTGTTTAATCGTTTTCCCGATGAATCATTTCGCTGAATAAATCAATGAAACAACCAATCCAAATATACCTAATATGAGAGAGTAACTAAAACAAAATGTTATCAATAATATTAGCAAGTCATATATTTTTCAAATGTTTCGCATTCATAAATTGCAATTTCCAATCTCAGACTCATGAATTTATCAGATTAAAGTTGCAAGTTCAGTTGAAGTATCTTTCCAAGTCGAAGACGGCAAGAAAAGTTTTTTGTTTTTCGTTACTTAACAAACTTCGAAATAAGTTATGTAAGTCGCAAATTAGTGATTGAAATTCATTCATTTGTAGATTTGTTGATTTGATTTTAATTTCTGCTAACTCTCGTTCCATTGATCAGTTTATTAGGATGAAAGATGAATAAAATAGAAACAGCTGCACACAGACTTGTCACTTGTGTTACTTGCGAAACTTTTGATTCTTAAAGAATCTAGAAATTTTTCGTTTTGTGGTGTTTCATTTATCATTCATTATTTCATAAAGATTAGAAATATACACCAACAAAACCTTAACAAAGTAATAGTTAGTTAACGAAACAGATAGGTAATGGGTTAATGCAACCAAAACATTTTGATTTTGAGAGTGACGATTTTAAACTGAAACTATAAACAGTGCTTAAAGATAGGTCTAAAATCTAAAATTCTATGTGCTGAAAACACAATAGACCACAAGTCCGTCCTAATATCAATAACAGCATATGTGTAATGAGTCAAATGTAACGATTATTAAAACACAATGCCACAAGCTGAATAGAAAACAGTGCTATCATTTATGACATCGTAACCGACAAATGAATAATATGTTGGGCAAGCCAACAAGTACAAATTAATGATGATGGTAAATAACAAAATAGGCGTTTTATACACGTCTTGTTTTTTTTTTTTATTTTGATGTGGCAACCTAATGTTTTCATCGGCAAAACATGAAAGTTTCAGTTCTGTGCGTCTTTTGATAAAATAACATTTAGTGAAACAGAAAGTCTGCCAGGACTATGTTCTTCCTAATATATTTTTTTTGAACAAACAGCCAACCAAAACAATTATTTGTAGTTGAATAAATATTACCTAAATAAATCTGAAGGAAAGACACATAAAAAAATAACAAGCATAACAGCACAACAACTTTGCTAAAGATAATCACATAACCATATGACAGACAGGCAAACATTCATTTTTATATACATAGATTTGATCATTTCTGATGTAAGTACACCTATTTCAATTCACTTGATAATTTTTCTGAAATTGTATAAGACATTTAATGTATCCTGAAACTAATAGGACACATTTCGGCAACTAGTTTGCCGCCGGCTACTTGCCTTGGCAAGCTGCAGTTGCCATGTAAATAAAATATTCAATTACCCAGCTCTTAGCTATCTGGCGCAATAGTATTTTAAACGTCTTAGTTATATCATATCTTTAGTATGGCTTAATCACTTTATAGGAAGAATCCTTTAACGTGAAACAAATAGATGAAGTAATATAATTGGGAAAGCAGTCATTGTTTTCGTTTATCCTACGATCTTACAGTCGTCGTGACAGTAAAATGTAATGAAAAAACTGTTTACTCACACACTGGTTAGCTACAAACTGATTATTAACTCTTTTAACAGGATACATCGTTGTAAACCGGTTTTTAAACTTTATAATCCATTGTTGCGATAACGGATGTTGTGACGCTTACGTTGGTTGTAGGGTTCAATCTAAAGTCACGGAACATGATTATTGCATCCACCTACTTACGACTGACACTTCTTGCTATTATTCCCACGGTCGTACATTCCAACTGAGTTAAGAATGCCAAAAAATAAATAAATAATAAAATGTGTTGACATGAATTTCTTAGAAGACGTTGTAAATTGATAAGAGAATATGTTGACGACCGTACTAGTGTGAACTGTGCTACAGTCGCTAGCGCCTTCCACCCCTAGATTGCATAAATGTTTTTTTTTCAATCAGATCAAGAAATGGAAAAGAAAAGTATATATATAAAAAAAAAAAAATCTTTTAAAAAGACAACACCCGCACTAGGAATAAATTCTGTGTCACGAGGATCTTTACAAACACACAAGAAATGGACACAAAAAACACCCAGACTCGGAACTACAATTTGTGGATCACACAGTGTTTGTGGGGTTTGAACCCCCAACACTCAGCGAAGTAGAGAGCGGTGTGGCAACCGCTTAAACCACTAGGCTAACCGTGCAATCAATTGTTTAGATAGACTGAGCATGATTCTTAAATACCTCTACTATTCTACAACGCCATTCGTACAACCAATAGCATTTTCGACGAGCTTGTCAAGTATGACTATGATTGTGTAAAATAATTTCAGTAAATTAATTTAGCAAACATTAAAATAAATATAATGTAATTCATTTTTCATTTGCAGAACCGTACCCTTCATTATCGTTCGCTAAATCTTGTGCTATTCGTGTGCAAAATCGGCCGTGCCTTATCTTGTTTTTAGGTTGTGAAATCTCTACCTACTGAGTGCACCTTGCATCAAGGAGATTCCACAATCGCTGATGATTAATATCTGACGGAAATACAAAAAGTGTGCATGTATGCGCCCGGCCTAAATCACTTTATACAATACTACAGTTATTTCCATCCTGTAGAATTATGAAATAGCCCACGTCACTTCATGAAATGACAAACGGCATGAAAAATAATAATTGTGAAATTGAATGTTGGGAAGTGATTATTATAAATAGGTAATATGACGCACTTAGCAACGTCGTTGGCGTGAAAAACAAATTGATTAATATAGTAGGAGAAATTGTCTGATGATGGAATTTCGGATATAATTAATTGGGTTTATTTATTTTAGTTCCTACAATAGTTTAATAGACTTACCTATCATGATGATGATGATGATGTAATCCTCGTAGATTACGGTGGCCTCTACGCAGAAGATATTATAATACACAAATGTGTGCGCAAACACAGGTACACTCTCTGTTCCCTCGCTCTCACAATCCGATGAGACGGATATCCGACACGAACGGAGCGACCGGGGAAAGATCAGGCCGCCGGACCGACAGTTTAACGTGCTCTCCAAGGCACAAGAGTTAAGACTTACAAAAAAACTCAATAACACATTTTGACTCGACCCGGTAATCGAACCCGAGACCTCTTTATCGGTAGTCGCATACGCAAACTGCTAGACCAGCAACGCAGTTTACATATCGCATATACTCGTATATGGAATGTTATTTAGACATTTTACAAATTATTTTTTTAAATAAATAAATATTTCGGACATTTGACACACAACGTCATCTAGTTTCAAACTAAGCATAGCTTGTGTTATGATAACTAGACTGACTGATAGTATATATAATACTTATACTGTTTTTTTTGTAAATACATACATGTTATATATAGGAAACACCCGAACTTCGTAACAAATATTTGCAGATCCTATAAACATTTGGTTCGACGAATCAAACCAGAAATCTCAAAGCACAGCATGACTACCGCTGCGCCACTGAGGCAGTTAAAACAGTTTAAAAATGTTCTTTACACGTAAACTTTAAATATCCCGAGTTACTCGTACACGCATTTGCGTACATAAATGGCATCACCAATTTTTTTATTTTCCATTTTATTTTTTGTATTTTTTTTTCTTTTTTTAATATTTTTTTTATATTTGTTTTTGTAGTTTGTCAGAGAGAAACAATTACCATTGAAAGGCTTTAGGTTTTATTTGCTAGATAAATACATGGTAAATGAAGCGCACAAATGTTGATTGTCAGTAAGTTACTAATATTGTTGCATTGTTTACATTAACTGAATGCATTATTATGAATTGTGATCGTACAATTGTATTGTAGCTTTTATTTATCAGTAAAGAATGTTCTCAGAGGTGCACCAACCACCTCTGTTTGTACCTGGTGCCATATATATTTTGCGCACAATATTTTTGTTTAAAACAAGTCAAACATACTAATTACAGGGTTCTATATTATGAATAACTTAAAAGTAGCAAAGTGGTTCATAGTGTTCCCACCAACAACTTAGGTCAAACCAAGTTGTTGGTGGGAACCCTATGAACCCCTTTGCTACTTTCCACCAACAGCTTAGGTCCTAAATCAACCTCACCTGCAAGTGGAGCAGCTACTGATCGATGGACGAGGCTCTAGCAAACAAAACGTCACGATTGGCGGCAATAGCCTCGCCACCTATTACATGGAACCAAAACACTGTCGAAAAGTGTCCTCTGCCTACCGTACCGGGGGAACAAGCGTGATTTTGTTTTATGAAAAATTACTTTGCGCCTTAGCGATGAATAATATGTGTCCAATATCAACAGTTCACTGAAGATAGAACACTATCTACTAGGTTTTTTTTTTTTCTAATAATTGTAGCCCTTGGCTTATTTTCTTTTATAAGCTTGATTATACACAAAATAGAACTAATAATATAATAATATTAATAATATTTCGGACATCTGATACACAACGCCATTTAGCTCGAAACGACGCAGAGCTTGTACTATAGGTACTAAACAACTGACATTAATACTTCCAAATCATACAAACATTTGGTACGATGCGACAATGAACCTGAGACCCCAAGTACAGCAGTCACATACGCTACCACTGCGCCACCGAAACAGTATTTTACACCAACAAATATGTCTTACAAAATAAAATAACTCCGTATAAGAGAAATATTCTCAGTATCGTTATTTATGTCCATATTATCGATTGTAAGATTTTCAATTGAGACGTTTACAATCACTGATAAATCTGATGTCATTGATTCTATTCTTTAGACATTTAGATTTTAAAAAATGGCAGCTTTTGTTGAAACCATGATACCGATGAGATGTCTTCAATCACATCTATGGAATCCCTTATTTTGAACAACAAAATATACGCGAAACAGTATCAAATTTTATTGGAGCCAGTCCAAAGTTATGTTACATCATCACTATTGGCAATTTAACAATAAGGAAATGGTTTTTTAATAAAAAGTCACTTAGGTATATAGCAATAACGTTATTTATCTTTGAATAAATGGACGACCTCGACCTCGAGGAGAGGAGATGTCTGTTGCCTTTGGAGCAACTTGACTGTTACCCGAAACAGATATTTCGAAATAGCTAATTCTTGTTTGATTTGCCAATCCTCAGCAGAAACAGCAAGACGAAGGTTTCACCTCCTTCCTGTATGATGCTAATGTTAACGGCGATGAAATACATATTTAATACGCTACATTACATACCTGTAATTTTGGTCCTGATTTAGATGCAACGCTTGTCATAATTCATTCATTCATTCATATTGCTTAATGTAGGTACTTGTCCACTTTTTGTTTATGAAACTACATGACGTAACTACTTGATTATATACTGGCTGTGTATTATCGAATAACTTGTCTGCATACCATATAAACTATTTGGTTCAACGTATCACGCGGCCAAGTTACACTCTATAATTCATAGCCTGTATGTCGAACATTTTAACACTTACCGTTGGTTCGTGTTTTGTATTGGATGCTCTAGCTAATATTATCAAGATGCAAGTAAGTTTGTTTGTTTTTTTCTCTTCAACAACGTAGCTCTTGAAGCATTACAAAGGTTAGAGAAAACTATTGTGGCTAGAGTGCCTTTTACTCAAAAAAAATCCAATGGTTATTCGGCTAGCATTTCTTACTTCTTACAGTAGTGCTCCGTTTCCTTGGAATTCCAGTGTCATAACTCGGTGTTCGTGGTTCACTACTGCAGCTTACGGAGTGTGGGAGGAATAGTCACATTTAAAAATCTTAAAGATTGTTGATTTTGATAGTTATTATTACTAGTTGCCTCCACACATTCCTGAAATGTCTTACGGACAGAATAATAGACGAACTACGAAGTGAACCTTTAAGAATTACTTCTTCCTTTAAGGTCACGAGACCCTAAAAAACTAAGGTTAAATCTAAAAATTAGAATACGATTTTATATCCAGAAATTGAGTCTGTCTTAGTCCGTTAACGTTTTCGAGGTTACGCTACGGACATCATTCACTTAAGATCCTGTGCTGAGGCTAGTTTGCTGCATCACTTGAACTTGATACGTATCTACATCTAAAAAAAAAAAGCTGTATCAAGAAAAGATTTTCATTTACCTGTAAAGCTGCAATCAACTAAAACAACATTCAATGTTTGAACGTGTGACTAAATCAATGACTAAATATCCGACGCGCCTAATTCCTTATTTACTAAGAAGTTGCTCAATGGTAGATTACAGTGATTACAAGTATTTTACGACTACTATAACATCGGTGTCTTTTCATATAGATAATATTTGTACTAGTAGATTACGTAGGTTGAAAGAAAGATACACAATTGAATTTTCTTTTGTGTCACTTTAGAAATTGAAATGTGGACTTAGTAATATTATGATTATTTACACATATAACTATGTGTTCATTAATATTTTGTTTGTAAGGTACACATATTTACACACTATTGTTATGGTAGAATGTGGTGGATCCACACTATTCTTGTCAATACTAATATTACCGTATTTCTAGTAAATAAATTATTTTTTGATAATCGTGTCTTTATTATTTTACTACATCATACTTAGAATAATGTCAACTATTATCACTACTTCCAATATTCAACAATTATCTTTTACCTAGGACTTCGCCCGTGTAAGTCTAGATTCTATCGTTAGGTAACGTTAGGTCCTTGGCAACAATTTTTTCCGTTTATTCTCCATATTATATGTTCAAACTTTGAACGATATCTGTTAAGTATTAGTTCGTAAAAGGGTGACAAAAGTACCTTATATTTACATCTATAATATTGAAGTTAGGAATTTACGTTGAAGTAAAAGAGTCGAGTCATGTCGTGAGCACTAGTCGCCGAAGACTTATTGCCAATTTTCTTTACCGATGCACCGGAGATATTGGGCAATGGACATCGCCATCGAAAATTCAGAACAGCTTTGTGTAAACAAAAACTAATATACCTCCTATTTTCGGAGCTGTTATTAAGTCAGCATCCAATTTTACGTGCTCTGTGCATAGGGTAATGTAGTTAGGAGCCATTTTGTTTATGGGGACATAAAGTAAATAGACGAACATGCTATTTTCTTAAATACAATGAACACATACAATACTCATACTTTCGTGTGTAAATTTTGACAGCCAAATATGAATTGAAAAGGCAAAACACCTTCTAACGTAGCTACTGCCTTGTGAGCCTGCCAAAATGACTACTCTGTCCGATAGAAAGCATAAATAGTATCCAGGACTTGTGATCAGCATACTAATTTCACAATAAAATAATTAGGAAATGTAGCGATGAGACGGCCTCTATACTTTTTCGTTTTTTAGTCTGTTTTTATATATTATACATATTTTACAATGTACAATAGATAATATAAAGTATTCGTGTCATATAGAAATAGACCAAGCGGACGCAGCCTTACGAATAACGTTTAGTTTTGGTTGAGAATTTAAATTGCTTACAGATATCAATGTGTGCGCGCACATCACACAATCACTTTTTTCAACATAATCAAATTGATTCTCTCCATCTGTACACAATCGATTTAGAAGGTTTTATTGTTTTATGTTCGTGTTCATGTTAAACATTAGCCCCGTTTGTAACGTTGTATCGTTAAAAAATTTATAAAAAAAAACTAACTAACTAAAAATAATATTATATTTAAGCGTTTCTAATCTTAATTTTAAGCTACCAAAACCTTGTAGTGACTTATAAATTTTCTAGTAATATAATGCTGAGTCGTAGGAGAGTCATGTCTGTCATAGAAGAGTCATGATTAGGCACTCATGGACTCACAGAAAACTAGTGTTGGTAATGATGAAGTTTGGAAGAGACGCCCAATCTTCTCAACAACGCAATTGTGTCTCTTGAGATGCGGGTATCCTTGGGCGACGGCTCATCAAGTGATTCATCTTCTTGTTTTTTCTTTTTTTTGTGAATACGACTGCTGTGTTTAGATCCTAGAGGTCGGATCGAATGTTTGTATGATATATGTGTATTTACAAGAAAAAAATATTAATGAAAGTTGTATGAGTACTCATAGTTCAAGCTCTGCTTTGTTTGAGACTAGATAGCGTTGTTGGAAATACTATTGTTCTTATTATACTGTAAAAAAATCTAAAGTTGCCTGGTTTCATTCACCAATGATATACCGTGACGTGAATACCAATTCACGTCATATGTTCCGTTGCAGGATTGTCTACGTAAAAGCGATGGTCAGTTAAACATAATAATTGTTCAAAAGTCATGAACATATACTTTAATGTTTGTCCATTTTTAAACATTTTGATTGTAATGTCAAAAACTGAAAACAATCACTGTCGAAATTTCACCGATATGCCGTGTCTGACGTTCAACCATGTCTTTTTCGGTACCGTCAAAAAGCGACAGGTATGTGACGTCGTTATACGTATAATATAACAAATTTAACTTTATGTACATTACATGAGACATGTAATTTACTATTGCAAGTTTTAAAAGTTCAAGTGAATTCTGTCAATCATAGAAGAATTCCTCTCTAAAGATACCGCAGCCCAATAGTATACCATATTTATAACTATAGATACCTATATAAAAAAACTTTGTCTTCTATTACTACTGATGTCATTCTTTGAGTATCCTAATAACCTTTCCATAGACTGGTCGTTGAGTTTGGCTATTTAATACATAATACCTGTATACAAACTGATAATACGTTTCATCAAAATGTGTGTTCATTCATGTATGCTAAATCCTTATAAAACCGTTGATAACAAATCACAATTAGTTCTACCATAATTATCGAGCAGTTCGATAATGTCCTATTTATGACTAATAACAACAATCTTTATTAGTGTTTTATGACTAAAACCACAATAACTGTTAATGGTGCTAAAGAGAAATGACCGCCCGCGCTTTTTGAGAAAAAAATCGTTATCTTATTAAAGAGTTTTATTTTTGTATAATTTATTTATTCCTAGGCCGCAATAGCGAGGGTCGCCATACTACATTGACTGCATTTGCAATGAGTATGGCGACTACCACTTTTGGACTCTATTCGTGCCTTCCATCAGGCACAGTAGAGTGACTTTGGTAGGGTTCTATAAAAAAAAAGGAAAAAGCAAACTTACTTTTCAAAATTCATGTTTTTTTTAGTTGATGATTATTCCATATTTATTTTATTAATATTTTTTTATTTCATATCTTATAAATTTCTTTATAAGGTTGATGAATAAACAACGTGATGTGAACAATCTACTACTTTATCATTATTACTAAAAAATTGCTATAAATCATAAAGTCAATTTGTACCACTACCTAAGTAACTATTCTATACACGATTTATAGACAGAAATCATATTATTTCAAGTTTATCATATTTCTACTTCAAGTTTACGTTTATTTGATAAGGTAATAAATTGATTATATCCGCCTCCATTCGCCGTAAATTCCGGCCTGGAACGTCGTTTACGCAGGAACTTGTCAAATTGAGGAAACGTTTAGATGTTTGAAACTAATTTCACGAATATTAGGTGATGTGTAAGTTTATACTACATTCTACCTGGCCATGAGTTTACTGTCTGATTCAAAGTAATTGAAATCTTCAACTGTTTCGCAAAGTATTGTTATATATTTGATAACTAGTTGAAACATCACGTCGTCAACTTTTCATTGTCCATTGTTAAGCATAGGCATCTTCTGAGAAAGAAGATTCTGGCCTACCATACCTCGGTGGCCAGACGGGTTTGGTATAGAGTTTATTTCAAGTTTTCCTTCTCTTTACAATATCACTGTCCTACGTAGTTTGCCTAAGCCGCTTTTTACGAGACCCATGGAATGAGTTAGGGTAGTAACGCTCCGTATTCTTAATTCGTCATCACACGGATATAATATGAAACATAATTAACAAAACCTATTACAATAAAATATTTAAACTATTAAGTATTGTTACTTCGTATGCTTCAAATACGATAATACAACACACGTAAAACATACACATCAAAAAGTTGTGTCAAGAGTAATGTGCGTGTTATTAGAGAGAGTCTGAAAAGCGTTGCCATTCTTTGAGTCCGCTTTCCCGAATCAAGGGAAGGCAACGTTTGAGCTCCAGTATTTGAACTCACTCATTGAAAAACAGCAAAAGAATGATTGAGCACCAGTTTTCTGTGAAGCCGCGATTTAGTTTCGATAGAGTTGAGCCATTTATGCTATGCCTGTCTCACGATTACAAATATAACTAACCTTTTGGAAAGGTATGGACTTCGAATATAGGTATTTTTGATATACTCAAACATATGGGAAGAAGACCAGCGATACGAATTGGCCGTTTAAATGTCATTACAATAATAGATCTGAATTGTAACGATTAGTTGATTGCTTTATAACGTGTGCAAAAATAACTTCCAAAAGTACTTTTCTCAAACTAAACAATTTTTAAATTTACAATACTGAACTGTAAATATAACCCCAATAGTAAGGTAGTTTCTCAGGTTGTAGAGCCTGGCAGTTTCTCAGGTAGTAGAGCCACGCTGATTTCAGCACGAACGGGTTGGCTCAACCGGGGCAGTACTATCCTCTCACAGAAGACCAACATAAAGCGACAGCATCCATGCTGTGGTAGGTTCCGTTGGTGAGTGCGAGACCGTTCCCCCATTGATGCAAGGGTGACAGTCATCGTTTTAAGTATGTGAGTATTACACTGCCACGATGTCCTTAGGTGGCACGTGAATACCATCTCACCAGGCCGCCGTAGTATTAATCACCATACCACGTTGTCTGCATTTACAATGAGTATGGTGACCACTACTCTTGGATTATATTCATACTTTCCAACAGTCAGAGGAAAGTCACTTTAGCAGGTTCTTAAAATAACAGAAATATATAACTTATGCCTAACTCCGTAAAACCACCAAAGATTGGCTATATATATATATATTGCAATTTTATATATTAGTACTGGATATCACCTTAATTAAAAGTCAAATAGAATTATTTAAACGTATTAGTTGTCTTTTATGCTTAATACACTAAGTTGATAGCTGAATTTTTTCTAGAAAACTATGATAGAAACGAAAAGATGTTTCAGTTTCCTTAAAAATGATGATTCACATCTGTTACTTTACATGTTTCATCTTTCAGTAATAGACATACATTTGCTAAAACGTAAGGTGTATATTTTTCTTTTATATATACGGTTTTTTGTTTTATATAACGTCTAAAGAAAAGTACGTAGTATAAACATTTAGGCTGCACGGCAACCAAACCTATATGATTTAGTCCAAATTTTAGCAAAAAACACAACTTCACTGAAATTGTAGTACTGCATACTACAATTTCAACAAAGTTGCACTTTTAACCAAACTTCAGAATCAAAGTATTTGTTACACGAAAAGTTTTAAATATGAAAATATCTAAAATACAATATAAAGTTACCGACGCTTTTTTAACTCGAAGCAGACTGATACCTGCAAAATTTTAAGGAGATAAATATAGAAAGGCTATTATTATTTTGGGCTCTAATAATATTGTTATATTTTGAGATCACTTGACCTTTAAAGTTTAGCGTTTGTCCTTTAACTTGTTGGGGGTTATATCAGCTTAAATCAGTTCCTTATTTACTAAATACTTGAAATCAAATAATTTGAATAACCAAACGTTCCGTTGCTTCGAAATTTAGAAACCCAGGAGCGATCTATGAAGAAGTTGTTTCAATTGATTATAAATAGATTGAATATATATTCCGTATTATGTATTCGATCTATTTATAATCTAACGGTGGACCGACACCTTGGTGAAGGTCGCAGGAAGCCGTTTGATGCGGGCAGCGTAGGACCAGTATTATGGCGAACGTTGGGGAGGCTTATGTCCAGCAGTGGATGTCTTTCAGCTGAGATGATGACGATGATTATGATGAAACTATCTTTACATTGCGTTCTAAAATACACAGTAATAGTTAAGATTTATATATTTTGTATTTGAGTATTTAGTTAGAGCCTTAAAAAGTTCGGCGGCAATATTTTTGCAGAAACTCTAAATTGTCTTATCCTTGAGATGTAGAGATCTGATGGCAGTCGCTCCACGAAAAAAATTGAAGTTCAACCGTATCATAGTTGACTAAGCCTACGGAATCAAGTTCATAAAAACATCAATACTTATGTTTCTTTTCTTAATTATTTAAAAACATAGAAGAAAATCGATGAATTTCGAATTAATCTATTTGTCATATTTACCTTGCTAGCTTGAACATGGTAGTGAACACAAGGCGCAGTGGTCTTATACTGCAGACTTATATTGGAAGCCAGTCCTAAGTCTTCTTTTGTACTCATTGTCAGGAATATAAAGTGTGGCCATATTTTCAAAAGACACCTCTAAGTATAATGTAATAAAGCACACAAAAGCCATTCTGTATATTGCTTTGAAACACTTTTTACAAAATGTAAAAATATGTTAAGTAACGAAGTATTCAGTTTCATTTATTTCTGTTTCTTTTGGTACTTTTATTAGATATTTCTTTATTAATGATGTTAGAGAAATGTCACGGCGTCCTCCTTGTCTTATGAAACTATATCATGATCAAATTTTTCTGTACTTTAGTATGATGTTACGTATATCTTCCATAAATAACAGTATTAGTGTGGGGATCACGCTAGTCACACACGCGTACTTCCATACACATATATACATATATATATTTGGAATCTGATTGGTCAATGTGTCACTTTAGAACAGGGTCCATCCAAAATTTATTATTGATAATACTGATGTCTCAAAAATCGTTTTTAGTAAATATATTCACCTACCGACTTCATTTTTACACAGTAAGGCAAGTGTTAAAGTGCTGCGTACAATACATGATCCCATACTACACTATAACCGAACAACGTAGTTAATCAGTATACTTTGACTGATTTCTAGGCAATGACAGTAGATCCCATACTCATTTTAATGTACTTTGAAACTCATTATTTTAGGTTGATATACCTTTTTTACTACTGAATAGTGTTAGTCATAAAAAACACTTATTATTTTCAGATAATATAAGAACATTTTTATTGATACACCATTCAACGTTATAAAGTATTACGCATACTAAACTTATTTCGATATAAAGTTACGTGTGCAAATACTTTATGAAGATCAAAAGGACATTAAATACAAATTAACGATGATATTTAAACAAAAAACTTCTTTATATACACTTCACTGCAAAATTCATTTGGATATTGCAATACATTTTATTCAATTGAAACTCATGCTCCCCTTGTCATAGTAAATGACATAAAATGCATGTACTAACTCATAAAACTTTAAAAGTGATAAATTTCTATTGAGAATGTTCTTCGTAAAATATATTTATAGCTATGCGTGTCACCGCTCAAACTTAGTGTCGTTAATAAAGTATATAATCTTATATGTACTATCTATATTAGAGATGTAACAGAAATGGCTATCACGTAGGTTTAGTCTTCAAGTTGCGGGATCGAATCCCACCAAAATAGTGTTGACATGAATCCACTTCTGATACAAAACGTAGCTTACTTCTTGGAGAGTAAATACAATATATTCGTTTTCTTTATTTATATTAATTTATCATTATTCTTTTTACAGGTACTATGCACTTGTAATGAGGGTCGTCAGATAAACGCTATAACGAAATTACCCAGGGCAAGTAAGTATAGGCATACATTTTTCTTTTTTTTTCCATATTAAGAGCTTGCCAAAGTGACTCTACTCTGCCTGATGGAAAGCATGAATAAAATCCAAGAGTTGTGGTCACCATACTCATTGCAAATGCAGACAATGTAGTATGGTGACCCACACTATGGCGGCCTTGTGAGATGCTTTTTCACACCCCGCTTGGGGACGTAAAAGGCATGACAATCATCGTGACAGTGTAAGGCTTACACAGTTACCACGATAACTGTCACCCCTGCATCAATGGGTCTCACACTCACCAACGAAACACGACAACACGGATGTTGGCGCTTTAGGTTGTTCTAATAAAATAAATTTCTTTTATAATTAGCGCAACCAATTTTTAAGTTATAAACGATTATAAATTAGTATTTCAAGTCAACAGTCTTTAACAATCCACTGCTGGACACAGGCCTTTGAAATGAGTTTTTGGCATACTATACCACGCTGGCCTTTTCCTTTTTTTTTCCAGTTCCAGTTTTCCAGTTTTCCTTCTCTTTGCAGTGATTTTGTTCTGCTTAGTTTGGTCCCTTAGTAGGTTCTTACGACACTCCTGGAATGAATAAGGGTGACTCCATATTCTAAATCCAACTCCACACAGACAATTTACTCGTTGGAATTAAATTAAACCTTTTCTTTTTTATTTCTTTTTCTGTGTTTTGTAATTCAAAAGTGAATCTGTTTAACTTAAGAATCATAACATTTGTGAATAAACAGCACCACGCTAATTAAAGGCCTTTATTAACTCAAGGCATTCCAACTTCAGCCGCAAGCATGCTAAAATATCTCTCATAGTTCCATTAATTGTTCCACATGAATCTTCTTATATCACTTATTAATTAGGTAACAAAAATTTTATTTCATTACACGTTAATAGCCGCTTTTTATGTTTATAAATTTATCTCCTTGTGGAGAGGGAATAAAAATACAGAGTGTAAATATTTTTGTAGAAGTGCTAATTGGTAGTTCTACCGGACTGGTACCATGGCTTGTGAGCTAGTTCAGTGAAACCGGTGCTAAGTAATACTTAAGTTTCTTTTCATTGAAAGAGCTCAACCCTGTCGGTCCCCCCCCCCCTCTCCCGCCTCATTGATTTCATGGGGGAGGACTTGTGACCCTAAAGTTCAAAATATCCATCTCACTTAATTGCTGTGAAACAATAGAAGACTTACCGTATGGTGACGGATTAAGAATACTGAGTGTCATCATCCCTCCACATTCCGTAGGTGTCGTAAGAGGTGACAAAAACAATAAACGACGCAAAACAATGGCACCGTAATCAAAAAAAAAAACTACACCAACCTGTCTGGTCAGGGTTGCATAGTAAGCCAAAAGTACTTTTCTAAGGAGAGACTCATGGCCAGTCTCAGAGAGAGACTCTCACGGAGAGACTCAGTGGACTGTTAAAGACTGTTGATGTAATGTTTTTAGTTTAGAAATGAAGAAAACAAAACGTTTTACTAGAACACACAACTATTGTATGTAGAAAATATTGAACTTATTATGTATACTAATTATTCATCACCCTTCTGATATTTTCCAAACGAGGCAATGTATTTAGTACTTGAGTTGTAAGTGTCCATGGGCGGTGGTAATCACTTGCCGTCAGGTGACCCGTCTATTCGCTGACGTAGCGAAGTGCGAATAGAAGAGTAGCTATTTGTTTTTTCATAAAACAATTACAAGTAAACCTGCTGGAACCAGCTAGTGACTAATACTCAAGTAAATCCCTGCAATTAAGCTCAACGCTTTGCCTTTGATGTGCTTGGTGCTCTTCAAACGAATTTCTTCTCACAGTAGCCACATTCCTCGTTTTTGCCTTAAGCCTTTGTGAACGCGCATTTCAACTTAATTTTTCCAATTCCTTTAGTTGCATGTTAAAAAAAATAAATGTTAAAATTATTGATGTCTTTTCTTCAAGTCCTAAATTAAAGAGGTTTAACTTTAAACGAGTATGAAATGGGTAGAAAATCGATTACTTGAGAATGAATATTCATAGCAGCCGTTTGAGATCACATCATTATTTCTGTCGGTAACCAATTAGAACAGACAATAAGTTCCTGACTTGCAAAAAAATGTAAAGTACATGGCGTTTACTTCTACAAATAACACTTTTTTTTTGTCAAATTGAAAATATAGAAGACATTTGTTTCAAACGCCGTCGAATGTGAGGTTCTTAAGGATCATCTCACTGCAGTAAATATTTTCTGTCTGCCATTTAATTCATATCCAGGCCAGAAAAATACTGAAATTATTAAATAGCATTTGCAGAACTAAAGAAGGCCTTGACCGCTAATTCTAACTTCACCTATCCTGGTTTAACATTTAAGACCCTAACTTTACAAAATTATGTCTTACACAACATTGTGCTTAATATGAATATTTCGACCGATAGATATTTCGGCACTTATAAGCAACACGGCCGAAATGATATGTGAGTTTGGGCAGTGGTAATCACCTACTGCCAGCTGACACGACGTGTTTGTTTGCCTCCAATATACCACAAAAAGTACAGTAACACTATTGTGTCAGTTCTACATAATATTATTTAACAAATAACATAAAGTTCTCGTCTCTACTGGGCTGTGTAATGGTTTCACTGCAACTAGTAGTTAAAAATTGGTTCGCTAACCTCTCTCGTTTGTGTCACAGCGGAGGTTAGAATTCGATTTGAGCTTAAAACTCGATATGTACCACGCCAAACCCTTGAATGCTTCGCAAAGTTTGTCAATTCTTGAGTATGTTGCTCCATCCCGAAACGGAATGCGACGCAGGCAACCTTCCAATCGATACCACGATGCTATCAAACTCTTTAATATGTAGCGACACAAGTTTGCTGACGTATAAGTTTAAATTATATTTATTTCCTAATGTTTCTTCTATTTTATGATGTTTAAAACTACACATTCTCCGTTTATTAACTATCCGGTCTCGCACTCACCAACGAAACACGACAACACGGATGCTGTCGCTTTAGGTTAGTCTTCTGTGAGAAGATAGTACTACCTCAGTATAGTCAGCCTGTTCATGCTGAAATTAGTGTGGCTCTACTACGTACCAGACATTTTCCATTTCTATATTTATCATCCTATAGACTCTCCAATAAAAAAAGGTTTTTCTAAATCGATTCACATATAACACAGTTCTGAACCAAGATTTAAAAAATAGAACTATGTATATTGTGAACTTTCCTATTTTGTTGAAGTCGATTATAAGGATTTTTCGAAGCCTAAAAGCCCTCTTCTATGTCTCTGCAGAAAAAGGGGCATTTGCTTATATATTTGACTAGTTTTACTATTTAAATATTTCTGCAAAGACTTTACAAAATGAAAAACGAATCTTTTGGACATGTTTAGCATAAAAAAATGTCTCATCAATGACAGTTAACATATAAAACATTTTTATAATTCTGTCTGCAATACGAGTAGTTATTTTTATAAGTAGCTATATCGACTTAATCTTTTGTTATATTTTGTCATATTTTGTCAATTAGGTTACAAACACGAGCACAAATATCCTTTTTTTTTTTTTTCTTTTTTTTTTTTAACGTTTGGAAACCCCCTCGGGCCGTCACCCCACCGGGGTTTACGGCGAGGCGGTGTGTCGGAATCGGACCGGATCGGAGCACAAATATCCTAATCTAGTGTTACCAATAATAAGAGTAATTTGAAAACACGTTAACGTATAATGTCAGCATCTAGATAAACATAGAAATACCTGCATATTTTATTTACAAAGGTCGTATTCATTTAAAAGTGAATTAAAACGAATAATAAAAAGGTCGAATAACTTTTTATTCATTTGTTAGTTATATAATAGAAATATTGATACCAATGAAAAAGGCTTTTTGTCTTGAAAGGCATTTACTTTCATTTACATTTACTACACTAGGTTACATATGTGGGCCACGAATTAGTTAACATTTGAAATATATAAAAAAACCATTTGATATATTATAAAAATTGTTTATTTACAAAAAAGCTAATTTGTACGAATTTATTTTTTTAAAATTACATCTATCAATAAACGAACACTGAAATTTTCGAGTACTCATCGGCAATGAGACTGCGAGATCGCCGACATCTCTTCGCTAATTTTTTTTTCTAATTGCCGTAGTGTATTTGGTTTATTGATATAAACACGTTTCTTCAAATAGCCCCATAAAAAGAAGTCTACTGAGAATAGATCTGGACTACTGGATGGCCATGGAATGTCGCCTCGTCTAGAAATCAGCTTTTCCGGAAACATGTCTTTGACCACTGGCAGGGACTCATTGGATCTGTGATAAGTGGCTCCATCTTGTTGAAACCATGTGTTTGGATATAGCATATAGCATAGATATAGTAGCATCGGTCGCAAGAACTCCCGTGACATGTTTACGCGGGATGTTAGATTCAAATGTTAACGAATTCTTAGCCCACCCTATATTATGTTAAATTATATAATATTTGTTGTTTCCATCTAGTGCAAACCTAAATTTGCACTAACTTAGCAAACTTAGATCACAGGTAGTATTAAGGATCTGCACCTATATATTATATCTAATACCTTTAAACGAGCAATTCTTGTATTTATAATCTGAATCTCGGCATCGGCTCCAACGATTTTCATGAAATTTAGCATGCAAGGGACTTTGGAGGCGATAAATCGATCTAGCTAGGTTTTATTTTTAGAAAGCATACCTTTAATCCGCATTTTCTAACAAGGAAATGTTTGTCTAAAAGGCCCATTTTCACACTTATCTATGTGATAAAATTAAGGATGGGAACAAAAGAAATTGGTAAATTGCGAATCGAATATCACACAATAATACCGAGCAAACCTCGGTTTTCAGGTACTTTATTTTGAATTGACACTTCACTGCTTTGCTCTTTTCATAAATTTTGTGCCTCGCACAACTAATTTGTGAAACAAATTGTTGTCTGCGATATTTCCGGACCGATATGAACATTAAACCTAAAAAATTTTGCCTTGTGTATAGATTACCAAATGCGTTAAACTCATTTAATAAATAACCAAATATTTCGGACATTTGACACACAACGTCATCTACTTTCAAACTAAGCAGAGCTTGTGCTATGATAACTAGACTGACCGATAGAACACTTATATACTTTCTTTTTGTAAATACATACATATTATACATAGAAAACACCCAAACTTTGAAACAAATATTTGTAGATCGTACAAACATTTGATCCGACCCGGGTATGGAACTCGAGACCTCAACCACAGCAGTCGCATTCACTACCACTGCTCCACCGAGGCAGTTAAAAAATGTTATTGATAAATTATTATGATCTAGAACCATAAAGAAATCTCACACTGTCTTAAAGACATTTATAATTGCGAGGGTAAATGTGAACTGTTGATGTTTGTGTGGTAGCCTGTTGATCTTGTGTTTATCAGACCTCATGCCTCTACAGTACATACTCGTACATCAACTAACGACCGGAGGTCGTGGGTTTGATTCCCACTCGGAGCAAATGATTGTGTTATGAGCGCGATCATTTGTACTCGGTCTGGGCGTGGATTGTCTGCGGTGTGTATGTATTTGCAAATGTTTAAGGATAGTTATCAGGCAGTCTGGTTGTCATGGCACGGGCTTTGCCTAGCTTGGAATCGGGCAGCCGTATGTGAAATGTGTATGGTTATTATTGTCAAGTGGCTTTTTAATTACTTAATCAAACAGCGGCGACTTACTAACCACTGATAAACCTTAGATGGGTTTTTGTCATGAGGTTAAAATACTTATTAACGTAATAAAAAAAATGTTTTGGAAAAAAAGAAAAGAGCGTATTTCACTGTCAAAGGCTGACAAAGCGCTTGTGACTCTTAGTAGTCACTTTTCATCAAATTACAAGTCTGCTCCTTTGCCAACTATATCGTTGAAAAATATGTAAACATTCTAAAAAATAGAAAAAAAGAAAAAAAGAAGTGTATGCTTTAGGTATAAAAACCTAATCTTCACAAAAAATCTCACAAGTAGTACTGATATTGGCTGTTTATCGTGTAATTTACACATCGGCCGGGTCTATTTACACTCGGTTATCGGTGAAATAGTGACAATAAGTATAAACGACACAGAAAGTGTTTAAATAAACATTTTTTTTCACACACGCTTCACGTATGTGAAAGTACAATAAGTACAGGTACATGAAACGAGTAAACAACTCGTAGTGAACGTTACTATAAAAGGGTATTTATAGGTTGAGTCGGCAAACACAGAGGACACAAAAGTAGAATCTATAGGCAAGCAGATGGTACTAATTAATATTTAAATAACACAACTACATTTTTTTTTAAGTAGCCTGCCAAAGTGACTCCACTCAGCTTAGTGGTAAGCATGAATAGAATACAAGAATTGTGGTCACTGTACTCGTTGTAAATACAGACAATGCAGTATGATCACCCACGCTATGGCTAGTGAGATGCTTTTTCACGCCCCGTTTGGAGACGTAAAAGGAATCACAGTCATCGTGGCAGTATACGGTTCACATACTTAACATGCTAACTGTCACACCTGCATCAATGGGCCTCCGGTCTTGCAGTCACCACGAAACACGACAACACGGATGCTGTCTCTTTGGGTTGGTTTTCCGTGAGAGGTCAGTATGGTTCCGGTCTAACCGGCCCGTTCGTGCTGATGATATCAGCGTGCCTCTACTACCTACTAAGTACAAACCTTAAAGGAGTTTATATCAATAATTCTAGTTCTACATATCACGAGAGTTAAAAATTTAAAAATTGTAAGACTTTATCAGCCAGATTTAACAGTATATATATATATATATACATATATATAATTTATTTATTTACATATACATATATACAGTGGATCCCCGGTAATTCGACAAACTTTTTGCAGGGCAGTGTCGGACTATCGAATTTGTCGGATTATAGAGTACTGCCTAAGACCCCCTATAGCCCGGATTTTTTTACAAAAGAGTACCTTGTAATCCGACAAATTACGGACAATTGATAAGATTGTATATGTTGTAATCTTCTGGGTTTGTGCCGACGTTACTAGGTACGTATACGTAATACACAATGAGTAAACAGCAAACCATGAACGCATGCTAAGCTGCACCGCTATCACACGTAGTCAAATTCAAACTAAGCAATCGGAATTGAAACAATACCTACATGTCGAGCACAAGTTGTAACCTGTTCAATCATGCACGATCTACATTAGGCAAAAAATTGTTTGACTGATGTCGGATTACAAAAGGGGCCGGATTACCGAGGCTCCACTGTATATATAATTTATGTATATAAAATTATGAATTATAAAAAAAAAAACTATACTATATACGAGTTTTTAATTATAAATATAAACTTCTATGTTTGGCATTGCTAACGTTACTCGCGTTTACATAATAATTAAAAGTAATTGCTCTGATAAGGGACCGAACAACTCGTGCGCCTATAAATATTTATCGGTTATAGGGTTGTCGAAATGAACTTTTCCGTCTTGAAAACCTTCAGCGAAGAACATAAATTTTATTTGAAATAGAGAAAAGTGATTAAGGCTTAAGTTTATTTTGGCTTACTTTTACAAATGGAAAGCTAGTGCAACGGCAAAAAATTTAAATTGCATTGGAAATGGGTTTCTTTTGAAGAGCTTAGAATATATTTGTGTGTACTACTACGTGTTTGCCTGACGGACATTCTTATGTCAAAACTGTTGAAAGGAATTGAAAGAATGCCTAAATGCGAACGATCTATAAAAGTATTTTTTTAATTAATCAATTTCAAATTTTTGTCCCTATAACAGAATTATCCTTTTGTATTCCTATAACAGGAAAATTATACTGCCTATATTATATGCCTTTACTCTGTTCATTTTTTCGAATATTTGTCAGATATGAAGATTTTTTAAATTAATACATAATTATCTAATAGTTAAAAACAGTACTAAAATGAATTTATAATATAATAATATACCTATATTCTGCTGAGAATATCAATGACGTATGTATATATAGTGTCGTATTTACCTGTACTTTCAGATTATAACAGTTATTTATTTATTTATTTATTTATTTATAGGTTTGCCTAAAATGGTTACACATTACCTAAAAATAATACATGCATAATAACTAATGTATATGTGTACAACATCAATCGGCAAACACAACATTTATAGAAAACATTCGGCTTTTAGTATTGACACTGGTAAGGTCAATACTAAAAGCCGAATGTTTTCTATAAATGGTATATAATGGTATTCAGGTAATGATAAAATTTTTGAAACTTGGTAGTCCAAAATATAAAACATATAAAAATAATGAAAAATAGTGAAAAAGTACAAAACGAAACAAAAAGATAAATAATGAAAGAATACAAAACTAAACAGAATGAACGACAGTAATGTTAACACACACATTGGTAATACAATTACTTACAAAAAAATAATATAAATGGATGCTATCAACCCTATTTGATATGTAAATCAAAAACCACAATATAATACGCCCAGGTAAACAATATACGGGCTGCCGGCTGAGCTAGCACCACATATCTAATTACTACAATTAAATCAAAACTGAATAACAGTTTATTTGCAATATTATGTGCTTCTCTTTTTCACTTAGTTACATTTACATAAATAAATGTACTGTATTTGTCTGTTTTAATTTGGCGCATTGGTTATGCAACAAAATACACAAAACCTCGATCACATTACAAAAAATACGGGTCGAAACACAAATCTTGTAGCCACTCCAAAATTTTTAAAGGATGAAACTGTTATGCAAAGATGATTCAAGGGTTAATGTCAGCTAATCTACCGAATTAGAACGTATTTTAGAATGGAGCAAAAATTATTAATCGAGTGTTCTCCAAAATCACCATATTTGTGATTGTGTGTAAACTTGGTATTTCTGATATTAAGTATCTTCAATTTCCCCAAAGTTCATTATAAAATATTTGGAGGATTTTGAAGTGTAACCGATATAGGTATGATAGATATCTATATCCCTGAAACGATCATGGATAACATATGACAAACACTTTTATGTTTATACATGTACATATGTGTATTCTATGCAGTTTTCCACCAGATCTTAACCATACGAACCTCTAAAAAACAGCGGAAGTAAATAAATATTTAACTTTTTCATCAGTTGTGTAATTACGTACATGCATAAAATCACGCCTGCTTCCCCAGTGGGGTAGGCGGAGGCATATTAAACGCACACTTTTCGCCAGTGTTTTGATCCCACGTAATAAGTGACAAGCCTATTGTTGGTAATCGGGATTTCATGTTTGCCAGAGCCTCATCCGTCGATAAGCAGGAACACCACTTACAGGAGAGGTTTGCCTGTTCTTGATGGGAACTCTATGAATTATTTATGTAATTCATTCGATTCTCACCCAGGACAATTCTTTGTTTGACGAACACAATCATTTGTTCTGTGCCTGGGTGTAATTTATCTATAATATGTATGTAAACATATAAGTATGTTTATCAACGGTGTAGTTACCTCAGTACAAGTTTTACCTAGTTTGGGATCAGACGGCCACGTGTGAGACGTGTGAGGATATTTTATATTATATTATTATTCACTCAAAAGTGTCACCAAACTGTAATCTGCATTCTTTGCTTTATCACCCTTATTCGTGGAATTTTTGTTTCATATTTAAATACGAATTACCCTCCAAATTGGTCAATCAATGATGAAGTGCTGAGGTAACATTTTTTGACAAAATACAACTAAATTTATTATAGTACCTATTTTGTGGGCAAAATATTCGTGAACTGGATTTATCCGTTTCTGTGATCGTCGATAAACAAATGCACTTGAAAGACCATTGTCATGTCCCAAATATGATAAGAAGCATGGTAAAGATGTCGATTGAACTTAGTACCATAGACAAAACGGAAACTCAACATTGTTCTCTCGTCGAGTGTTCGGCGCTTGAGAGCGTTCAAGTGGAATCGCGCCCTACCTCCATACTTCCACTCAGTGGACTACACTTGAGGTCTCCAGGTACTAAAGCTTTGTGTTAACTTGGTTACGGATACTCGCATAGTGGAAATGTTTTGATAAATAATTGTTAATTATAATTCTCTCTCTGCACTGATACCTTGTTATTCTTAGAAGCGGTGATGGCATTTCACTAATCTGACAAAGGAAAATGATATTGACAAACCTAGTGTTTAGAATTCCGTTAATAGCAACGGCTTTATGCCAACGACACAGATATTCCTAACTTTATCATTATTAGCTTTTTTGTATTGTATTTTTAGAATTTAAATGATAAGAATATCCATGGTCGTTGAAATCTTCAAGTTTTTGTGTATAAACTTTAATCAAAGAAACGCGGAACGCAAATCGTCTTTATAGTACCATAAAATCAAATAAAAAGGTCACTATCACATTCAGGCAAAAAAATTGAATAATCATGTAATTTGTATCTATCTACGAAACAATTGAACTAATATATAATACCAAAAATAACTGTTTCATCATATTTTAAAAAATGTATAGTATAATAGTCCGTGTGGTGACGGATTAAGAATACATAGTGTTATCACCCCTTTTCATCCCGTGAGTGTCGTAAGAGGCGACTAAGAGAACAAAATATTCAAGAATATATTACTATTATACTACGAGTACAATCTCTTTGTAGGAGGAAGGCGGAGGAGGCTTTCTAGGAAAGCTTAAAACAAACCCTATTCCAACCCGTCTGACTAGCGTGGTATAATAGGCCCAAACCTCCTTGCTAAGGAGAGGCCTATGTCCAGCAGTGGACTGTAAAAGGCTGTTGATAATAATTTAATTTGTATCTGTCTAAAAAATATTGAGATTACCTCAGATTATTAGTTCCGTAAGTTCTGGGACCGGAGCAAACATATTGTATTTATAAACACGATCTAAAAAGTATTATTTAGAGTAGATTGGCCCTTACTTTATTTTCACGCATTAATAACGTTGGTAACCGACAACAGCTGATTTGTATTCACGGCCTATTCGAGAACTGCTCCATTTAGCTGGCAGAGGTACGTGCGTTGAAACACTTGCTTTGGTGATCTTCGTTAGATGGAAACTTAACGTAAAGAAATATATTTTTAACTCTTTTTTTTCATTAAAACATGGTTGAGTAGGTGATGGAGTCAGTACCATTTCTATGAATATATTCTAAAGTTTCCCTCTCACTATAATCCCGGGTCCTTTAAGCGGGGCGTAAATAGACATCTCACTAGGTCACCATAGCGTGTGTCGGCATACTGCGTGGTCATTCGCAATGAGTATGGCGACCACCACTCTTGGATTCTATTTATGGCTTTCCGTCAGACAGAGTAGGGTCACTTTGATAGGCTTCTATAAAAAAAAGGCTTGGCTTTTAGGCTTAGATTAGTAACTTACCAATAATTTCGATAATTTTCTATAAATTGAGATCTAAAACATTCGACTTTTATGATCGATTTAATGATAATGGAATCCGATATACTTTAAGTTCGATAAAGATAAATCGATAACTCTGACACAACATCATCTAATTACACTAAACAAGTCTTGTATAGCTAAATTGATTAATAGAACACACAAATATATATATGTATACATTAGGATGGTTATGAGATTAATACCTATTTATAAATTTTTCTGTAATTATTATACATTTAGAAGTTTACTGAAATAATTTAAATTCTTCTCAAAAAGTTGTTACAACTGCAATAACAAAACGCATTCCTACGTTTTCTATACTTATTTTTCTATATTTTCTATCCCATACCACAATATATATATATATATTTAAATACGAATTACCCTCTAGATAATATCTCTAGATAATATTTATATATATATATATATATATATATATATATTTATATATATATATATATTTATATATATATATATATTTATATATATATATAGGATCTGTCATTCGACTTTAAACCAGGAATTCATTGGTAACAAATATACTTCACAACAATTGGTGTACCTTGGTGTCTTCTCTTTATCTTCTTTTTTATAACGTAAGCGCTAATCAATCAAAAACGACTATCTAAAATGCCTCGATTAACTGTTTATCAGAATGCTGCAAAGTGTAACCGATAAGGATAACAATAATTTGTAACGCTTTCACGCCTTACCTCTTCAAATATAATGAAATATTGTACACACATTGACAAGATAAAGACAGTGCGATTTTTCCTTTTCAAATATAGTTTCAAAGATCCACTAATACTCGTGAGCATCCTTCTTTGAGTACATCATGGAGTATGATACCTAGAAACAAAATATTCAGAATTTCTGCCCTTACAGAAAGTCCCCAGTAAGTAAAGTACATCGAGTACAGTTAGGCCGTATTGTATCGTGTAAGACCGCTGACAGATAGTAACATGAGTTGGCTACACAAAAAAAAACTCCGAAGTATATGAAAACAGCAATAACAAAACTAAAAAGTATAAGAAAATATTTAATCAAAACATATCACTCATTTTATATTCTGTGATCGGTCCTTATCACACTATTATATAGTCCCGGAAGCATGGTGATTTGGATTCGTTATCTTAAATATCAAGCGAACTTTGTTACGGCACCATCTGTTTACCGATCTGTGAGAGTAGTGCTCTGTGATCATCAAAACTAACTTGTTAATGAGTTTGTTCCTAGAAAGACTGCATCCCGTTCTTGATGGCATCATAAAAATTGACAAGTCTGTCATTTGACGGTTTGCTTCGCTGTGTTACTGTACACGATAGGTTCTATATAGCAGTTATCTTAAGGTGTATAGGCTTTAAACTATCTCTGAAAGAATTGAAATCTTTGGAAGGTTATTGGATTTCTAGCAATGGCCCAGGTAACATCATTCAAGATGTTAAATACAAAAATGTGTCAACATAACATTCGCAGTGTTCTGATTTAGCTCAAAATACAAATTAATTTAGATATTCTTGTTTTTAGCTACAAAACGTGTCATGAATTTAGATTAAGGCAAGTTTGGGTTTCCACGGTAATTTTAATGGATGACTCCAGAGTATTCTATCTCCTTCTTCTTCTTAGCCAAAAGACTTCTACTGCTGGATATAGGCCTCCCTCAAGGTTCTCCATAACAGCTGGTATCTTGCCGCCCGCATTCAGCAGATACCCGCGACCTTCAGCAGGTCGTCGGAGTAACATTGTGGTGAGCCTACCAACTCTGCGTTTCCCAGTACGCGGTCGCCACACCAGAACTTTAAGGCCCCATCGACCATCGTTTCTACGTGTAATGTGCCCCCCCACTGCCACTTAAGTTTAGCAATTTAACTGGCAATATCGGTGACCTTGGTTCATTTGCGGATCTCCTCATTCCTGATCGATCACGCAAAGAAACTTCGAGCAATGCCCTCTCCATTGCTTTTTGGGTAACTTTAAGTTTTCTTATCAAGCCCATAGTGAGCGGCCACGTCTCTATGCCGTAAGTCATCACCGGCAACACACACTGGTCAAAGACTTTTGTCTTGAGCATTCTACCTACAAAAGATAATTTATAAACCAGCAGAATATAAGAACACTAAGTAATCTTAATCCTCCAGGTCAATGATCAACAAGATTCACTTGAAATAACTTACTTCTCTATCCTTTTGTAGTAAGATCAACGTTGTAGCAATCCTTGCATAATCACGTGACTTTACATACTTTAATGAAATAGCTCAATGTATAGCTTTTACTGAACCATACATCTCATTTTATCCGATCTTTTTTTTATGCGATCCTTTTTCACCAACTAGGTTGAGGTCGGCTTTTTGAGTCTACTACGATACGGCTAAACTATATTTTTTTACGTGGAGTGACTGCTATCAGACCTCTGCAACATAAGTACTAAGGATATCGAAGTTCCGTAGAAAGACTGTTGTAGTACTTTTAAGGGCTCTAACTACCCCTAACGATTGCCGTAGATGTTCGTATAGTAGCCGGGACAGGCGGCTTTACGTGCTCCACAAGACAAATTAATAAATACAGAAAATGTTCCTACTGCCCAATTAATTTGTTATACTGATAAACTAATGGGCGATTAAAATTTAATTCATAACAAAGCGTAATTAAACTATTGCCAATTTAGTGTTTTATGACGAAACCTGATAAAAACTGTTATGTATGTGAGTGCTCGCAACATTCATACTACTTCAGAGACATTGTAATATCATACAGGGATTTCTGTAGTTTCGTTTCTAGTTTCATTTAGTTACTGTATGTTCAATGTTGTTGTGTATGAACTGTAGCCTTAAGAGAAGCACATTTTGTTCGAAACGACAAATAAATATTAATACAATTAGATTAAAATTATGTCAACATTGACAAATGAGGTTGCATACCTACACAGTACTGACAATTATCATTTGATTTACAAAAAAAAAATCGAATAAGATTAGATTACATGTTGACTCTACACAATTGTATATGACATGTTATTAAATAACGCATATAGATTGATAATACAATTATAATTGTTATTAATAGTTTTTTTCCCGACTGCATCAGGAAAAAATCCACCTGTTATTCCTGGTGTTGAAAGTATGTATACTCTTTTGACACGTAGTATAAACAGTTTTATTGGTATTTGGTTCAGGTGTCGTTAGTTTCGTCTTAATTGTAAGTTACTTGGAATACTATATTTCATCCTGTCGCACAATAACTTGCTTGCCTAGTAACTAATATTGGTTGTTAAATCTAGTCTTAAAAGTTAAAGGAAAACCATGACTATTTGAGTATTGATCATGATTAAAACCTCAAGGTTATTACAATAAAAACATCTTAATTCTTAGTATGTATTATTTATTTATCTCTACATCCTTGTTTGTATTACATTGACTACAAAATTCGTGTATTTCATGTGTGATATTTAAACGTAAGTGCTAGTAAAGTATACTCAACACATATGATTAGTGTTTTGTCATAATTAAGTTTGTTCTTCGAGCAGACAATACAAACATCCAAGAAACGAACATAAAGAGCAACCAGACTCAGAACAACAATTAGTGTATCACACAAAGTGTCCCGTGTGAGCAGCGAACTCACAACACAGCACAGTTGTGGAAGCAGCGTCGCTCTTCTTAAAATGAATTATGAAAATAGACTTCAAGGTAGTAACGCGTCCAAGGCAGTACTACCCTCTCACAGAAGGTTGGTCTCTCACAAAAGACCAACCTAAAGCAACAGCATCCGTGCTGTCGTGTTTCGTTGGTGAGTGCGAGGCCAAAAACCCATTGATGGGGTGACAGTTATCGTGGTAAGTGTGTTACACAGTCACGATGACCGTCATGCCTTGTACGTTCGCGGTGGGTTGCTATAGTGTGGGTTACCACACTGCATTGTCTGCATTGGTAGTGAATATGTTGACCACAACTCTTGGATTCTATTCATGCTTTACATCAGGCAGAGTAGTCAGTTTGATAAGCTCTTAAAATAAAAATAAAAAATCTTAAATATCTTGAAAGTACTCAGAAGCAAAACTACTCATATTTTGTTCAACCAAAAACGATTCGTTTTTATTATATAAATTCACGTTATCTATTTACTTATTTTTAGAACTAAGTACATTTTTCTTATGTTTTTCAGGTAATTTAAGACTATGAAAATATACAACTCAATATGACACTAAAAGTGGTAACTTAAATTTGACACTTGCAACAATGTCGCCTGTCACTTAATTAAAAGTGAATTTGAAGAATGTTTAATTATTTAACATGGCAATATATTTTAAAAAATTTCATCACACTTGATTATTCTAATGTAGTATAAACAGTCAAGAAACAAAAAACAAAACGAAATATTTCTTCGCTAATAATTAAAAAAAAACTTCTTTTTTTTATAATCGAGATTTAATCGGTTTAATATTATCGGTTAAATTTTTGACATAATTAAGTAGATATTAAAGGGAGAAGTAGTTATAACCTTCTTGTTTTATTTCGCTATACATGTAACTTTACATGAAGATTCCATAATAAAACTCCTTTGAATGTCGACTGTTACATAACATCTAACAAAAATTAAGAAAAATACCGTCAATACATGTCAATTATTACTTGAAAACATTATGTAACTAACTTCTGTATTATCTTATCCATCCAGGACTGTAGAAAATACATTATATTAAATGTTAATGATTATATTGTTTATTACGGCTAAGGCATGAAAGCAAGCACATGGCTTTAATGGCAATTTATTATCATTAATTTCATATTGTTCTTATTCTATTCATAAGACTCCGTCTAAATGTGACATTCTTGGTACAATAACTTTTTAATATACTTTATTTATATATATCCTAAATCGCACATATGTGTTGACATTTGTTTTATTTACAGAGAAAGAATCGTCGTGCGTTTTACTAATACATATATTATGTAATTGCTTCTGAAAAAGAATCTTTTTTGCTTTAAAGACCATTGGTGACCACCATATTCCATGAAATTTTTTACTTTGAAAAGAAAATCTCGAACAAACATCGATAGATATCCTAAAAAAAAGATAACTATATGTTAAATTATATTATGTATTATTGTTATCAGCACACGGCATACTGAACCTGCATATGTAATTAAAAACATTTTTTTACACACAGAAGGCCAATTCTCGTAATTAAAACTCGACCATGATTCAGTTTCGATCGACTCTAGATCTCGCAACAGTCATGAAAGGTATTTTTATTTTGTAAAATAAAAAAGTTCTACTACGGCTACGAGCACATTACAGTCAACATTGAATATTTAATAATTTACTATAAAGATACCTTTTATAACAGTTGATCAAACAGATTAGACAATTGACAGAGATTGAGAATTGGTCAGATCTGAATTTAGATCGAATTTTTATTAATAAAATCGAGGTTCAGTCCATTCAACAGTATTATAAACTCGTGTAGACATATAGAAAAAAAAAAGCTTCTCTAATGGCACCCTACAATACTTTTCTATATTCTACACCTATATACATTTATTTGAATTACTTATTCTGTTTACAATTTCTGCTTCTAAGTTATGTCATGCTATCTGTAATAGGTATAATTTTTTACACAATTTTTATGTACCATCGATGCTGATTGCAAACCTTATCGTTCTGAGAACGTTGATAACGTTACCAACACTATAATCTATGTGCAATATATAATAAAATCATTGGTCACATACTCTATCTATACCAATGATAAGTTGCCTTATTTTTATCCTTATATAATATTCCGGGAAATTGGTCAAAGGATTCCTTATAAACTAAAACTGCACTAAAAGAAGGTATGATTCTAATCTATGGCTAGCCTAACATAATCTCTACTAATATTGAAAATGCCAAAGTGAATCTCTCTGTTATGCTTTCACAGCTAAACTGCTGAACTGATTTTAATAAAATTCGGCATAAAGATACTTTGATTCTTGAGTAATAACATATTCTATTTTTACCGCAATAACTGATGTATTTACATCCGAGCGAAGTGCTCAATAGCATGTAATAAAAAACTTCAACTGCTATAGGTTTAAGATACGATCATATTGATTAGGTAATCTTTGGTGAAGTACGGGTAAATAAAATAAATTAATCCTTATGTGACCACAGTTTTTTTTTCGTAATCAGTTTTGTTAAGAAGAACAGGATGTAGACATATCAATGTCTAGCAACAAGTGATAAATCGTTATAAGTAGACAGACATAGTTTAAACAGTACAGTACAGTACAAAATCTTACGATAGCATCAACTAGACTGGATAATTATAATCTTCCTAAAAAGCCTTTCTCTAACCAGTTATCGACAGTGTTAATGCTCTTAACAAAAAGAGAATTCAGTATACTGTATTGCAAATTATTATTTGCCTAAATTTGACTGAGTATGAGTGTTACACGCATGACCCTGACCTTGAAGCTTTTATTTAAACTATCTGTAGATATAAGTATTATCATAATCTCAAATGCCAAGAGCGTCAGGAAGTAGATAAAAAGAGAAAGTAATGGAGAGGAAGGGATTATTTTAGTTGTTTTTTAAGGGTGGATTGTGAGAATAAAGGCAATAAATCGGACAGATCCTTATTACATGCCTAAATATTAAAAAAACTAGATGTCGAAAAATTGAAATCTTCTAACAAAAGTTTGTATAATCTGGATGTTTAGTCGTACTGCCTACCCTTTTACGGATTGTTCTACTCTTAACGTCGGCAATCGACCTTGCCTTTATTACCTAATATTATTTTGTGCTTTAGCATTTCCAACTAACAATTTCTATGCAAAAAGGCACGATACATTATATGGACCTATGAGCTGATCACTACTTCGTTATCTTCGTCTTGGTAATCCTTGACACATTATGCTATTATAACTGCGGGGTGATTTATCTTTATCCATCGGCAACACTGGACATGAAAGCACACTATACAACTCACGTTTACGAACCATTTGTCACACAAAGAAGATTGTTGATCATATCACTACTCTGTATTCCAAAGAAATATGTGGTTTTATGTCACTTTCTGGTGGCTGAAAATAAAGCCTACTGTATCGTATGGTCAATGAAAAAGTAAATTTGGTATCTATGCATGTAACTTTCTAAGTACAGTATAATACAGAATTGAATGTATGGTTATCTTGATATGAAACTAGTTCAAAGGCCACAGGTTATGGCGCCGTAATTTGGAACCGAACACGACGTAACTTCTAGGACCAGAGCTTCGTTATTTCTAACTTGCATGCTTGTACTCGTAAGTTTTATAAAAGTTACCGGTATTGATCCATCTTTTTTAAAATATATCATACACTTTATAAGAATTAAAAACTTGTCTGCTGAGGACAACCGGATATTCTTCAATCCACATTTAACCAGTTGCTTAATATGAGCCAGATATTTTAAGTGTACCTAATAGACTAATTCAGATAAGTAGTGTTGTGTAAAATGCAGTCTTTAATTTTGATGTTACTAGTAAATGTAGCCATAATGAATAGTGTAATAGTTTAGTTTTATGAATGAGAAGTACTTTTAGATTTTTGACTGCTGTTTTTTGCTGAATCTTCTCAGTTTTACGGTACGGTCTTAATATTTAAAATGCTATACCACTGTGTTAAATTTTAGTTTTACATGTACAGTAAAAAATATAATTACTCCACAGCTGAATAAATAAATAATAAATTGCAAAATGCTAAATATATTGCATTTAAAGGACGCTATTTTAATGCGTCTAGTCAAGCTTATATTAAGAAAGTCAACACAATTTCTATTGTATTCCGTGTCTTTTTGATTTCATTTCCTTTGTCATTTTTACCTTAGAAATGATTTCCAGCTGCAGTTATTCTTTAGTAGCTTTACAACTCAACTGAGCTGTGACGACGGCTTTTGAGCTCAAACTCTTTCATAGCGACGTCATACTGCTAACTAGCTAAATCTTAATCTCATATAATGTTGCCATGCTCACGTGAAGAATATTCAATTACAGATAAGTTTTATGATGTTGCCAGCTGAAACTTTAATGAATAAACCGTACCTGATATTGATTATGACTCAAGAAAAATTTTGCAAACTAATAATTCAAGATAGATTTAACATTTACAACATCCCTTATTTACTTATTATAGACATTTAAAGCACACTGGCATTGACTCAAATCCTTTGCTTTAAAATAAAATTTGTTCAAATAATAACAGTTCTAGATACAAAAATTTCAGGCCTTTTTCTAAACTCTACTCATTGATAAATTAGTTTGTTCTATCCCCTACGTTATAAATGAGATGAAAATAAAGATGCCGCATGTATTGACTTCTAGGGTTACTTTAGTGATACACTCTATAAGTACCTACGTTATTTCTTTAACGCTTTATGTATCGAGTTCCAACGGTATTGTTCTCAGAGGTTAGAGAGAGGTAAATTGTAATTCGCAGACACCTCTCAAGCTTGTCTTGAAGTCATTATAACTTGGTGTCCCTCAGCATAACTGCAGCTTCGTATGATGGTAGATCACTATCGCACCGCTGTCCACCGTTGCATTTCAGACAAGACTGTGCTATAATCTCCTGGAAATTACAACATGTTTAAATTAACTATTAGTTTACGATGCAAATTATTTTATTGATAGATCTACGGCGTAGACCATGTAGCACTTCTGCGTACTACAGTGAAAATTTCACTTGCTTCGAGTGCAGAAAGTTTAGCTTTTCGTTAGGTTTAGTTTAGTTAGGTGATATGATTAAGAAATTACCAATTAATGTTATACAAGAATTGCTTAAGGGGTTAGGGGTAGTCAGGATTTTCAAAAAATCGATTTCTTTTTTTTTGCATTTTCTTAAAGTATAATATTTTTAAAATATTGTGTGAAAATTTGAAGTGAATCCGACAAATCCTTTTCGAGTTATTTAACAATGACCTTTCGGGTGCTACGTGGCATTCGAGAGCAGGTAGCTAGAAACAGCTGCAAGCAACCGACCTTTCAGGTTTCATTGTCATGAATATCTCCCCATTTTAATGTATGTATAATTATATATATATATATATAAATCATCATCATCATCATCCAGGAATAGATGACTCAGTGTAAGATATTACATAATTCTTATAATTCGACATAAATCCATAGCAAAACTTTAAATGCGTTTTTCTCAAAACTATGTTTTTTGAACTGGTGACAACTGTAACTTGAAAACTGCTCAGTAGATTTTAATGAAATTTTTACAGCTTTTAGAATACATAATAAACTCGGGCCTGATCGAAGGATTTTTTTTTTACAAAAATTCCGATTTTTTAAGACCAATTAACTGTTGACTTTTTCCCAAAAAATTAAAAAAAAATTTTCTGAGTCCGCCATTTTTTTAATTTTTGAAAAAAAAAAAAAAGCTTCGATCAGGCCCAAGATTATCTATTTATAAAACTATTTTTTCTTATCCGATTGATTTTAGATGAATCTCCAAGGACTTATCATTGTCACCGCAAGGACCTTTTTTTTGGACTGGGTCAACAGAAACAGCTATAACTTTGGAAATTATAAATTTTTTTTTTTCAAATTTTCGTGATTTCAAGTCAAAACATTGTATAATAAGACCATATTATTACTTTTGTAAAATAAAATGATTTAATAGCGAAAAAAAATTACTGAAAATTATCATTTTTTCGTGTCTCTGACTACCCCTAACCCCTTAAAGCGAAAAATATGCGTATGTGTTTCCAAACTTTTTAATTTTCTTACAAATTTGTAGGAAATAAACAATGCCGAATATAAAGCCATCCATCACTAAGATACGATCATTTCATAAACTTTAATTAATAACAGAAAAGTAGGTCGTACTCGTAGTATTCCAATCCATTAGTAAAGCTATAAAGAGAACAAACATTACTTGATAGTATGAACTAAAAATAAAAGTAACTCAGAAATAAAACCCGCCTGAAATAACTGTGGCTGTGGCCAAACTGGGCCACGTAAACCATGACATAAAGTTAAAATATAAAAGGGTAAGTTATTATTTTTTTGTTACCCATTACGTCATTGTTGATACGTGTACCCAATATATTTTATATACTAAGAAGTTTAAGAATAAGGATTATATGGTACATAGATATAAACATGCGTATTGAAAATTTATTTGTATTTTTCAATGTATGCTGACATAATAAATATTTTTTTTAGTATTTCGGACATCTGACACACTACGCCATCTAGTCCCAAACTAAGCAGAACTTGTACTATGAGTACTAGACAACTGATATAAGTACATGTATACTTTTTTTTTGTAAATACACACATATTATACATAGTCAAATACCCAAACTCCGAAACAAATATTTGTTTTGTACAAACATTTGTTCCGACCCGGGAATCGAACCCGAGACTTTAGGCTCAGCAGTCGCATACGTCACCACAACTACGCCATCAAAGCAGTCAGATAAGAACAGACAGATTAAAAAATTATTATTTTTTTCTTGATTAATCTCTGTAACTGCTAATCGGCAGTTGGTGGTAAGGCATGAAAGCTTATGCGTAAAGAAGGCCCACTGTGAAATAAAAGATATATTTTTTTAATACGAGACCTAGCACAGTTGCAGAGAAAGCATACGACGTCATATTTGGTAAGGTTGAAATGTACAGATGTCAACGTACTAGTCTTAACAAATGTCGTAGACAAGTGCCACGTTTTATTTATTGGTATAGCTTATATATTCTCCACTCTAACAAGATTAATGGAAAACGTGGTAAAGTGGTTTGCTGATAACAATGAAATTCAAAAATAATAAAATATGCAAGGCTGTGTTATTTTTAAGAAACTCGTCAATAATTACTAAAATAAAGCCTTTTACATCACCAAGCGGGGCCTGAAAAAGTATCTCATTAGGCAGCCATAGTGTGGGTCACCAAACTGCATTGTCTGCATTTGCGAGAAGTGTGGTGATCACAACTCTTGGATTCTATTCATGCTTTCTATCAGGCAGAGTAGAGTCATTTTGGCAGGTTCTTAATATAGAAAAGAAAAATATAGACCAATTAAAATCTGTTTACACACTGTCTGTCTTATAACACAGTCATTGGTCATTTATTGTGTAGGGAGATTACATAAGTTCTAGCAGTTGATATTTCTTACCTGTGTTTGGGAGTCCTTTTGAGTCGATGTTCCTTCGACAACAGTTTCGTAAGCAGGCGGTGGGCTAGGCACTTCGATTTGTTCCTGAGAATGAACAAAAATTTAAACTTTGTAACAGAAGTTCAATAGTATCTTTGTTCAGTGTAGTGGCATGGTATAATGACTGCCTGCCTTTAGTAGTTTACTGCTGGATATAAACCTCTTCTTAGACAGGAGATTTTTACCTACTAAGCCACGCTGACTAGACTGGTTTGTTTCAATATGATTATGTTTGTTTATCTAATTTCAATATTCTTTATCTTAATTAATATTTTAAGTAATCGATAATTTTGTCCATTATCGAAAGACAGTGCAAGGACAGCCAAGCTTCGTACATGTAATCTGTTAAATAAAATTAAAATCGATTATGGGATGCGTGTTATGCGTAACAAATAGAAACAACTGAGGTTAGTGGAATGGGTCTGTTATATTCAGTAGCACTTGTAGAAAACCACACACGCAACTTTTAACATTTACAAAGTCTAACTTTTTCTGAACCAGAAATAATAATTATTATGCCTTATTTGTAGGAACATAGCATATTTAATTTCATGATCTAAATGAGGCGATAAGTATTTATCATTCGAAGAAAAATATCGATTCAAGTTGTTAGGTTGGTTCTGTAGAACTGGGTGTTTATGCTATCGCTGTATTATATTAATTTACATCATTAAACGTACATTCCGAAACACCAAAACAAGGTATAGTTGCTAACAACTAGTCTGTGCTGTAAAAACGGTAAGAAAAACTTGAAAAAATACAGCGTAAAAAAACTATCTTCTAAAAAACTCATATTCAACATCAACTTTAATAGTCCATTTCTGAACATAAGCCTCTTTAAAAACGAGGTTTTAGTCTACTAACAAACTCAGACTCAGATTTGAATAAATTGGACAAACACTTTCCATTACAAGTATGAAGCAACAATTTTACGTTAGATAATATATAAATATATATATACATACAACATATTAGAATACATTCTGAAAAGTAATAACAAAGAACTATTTAAATATTAAATTATTATCTTTTTTTTTTCATTAATACCCTCGTGATTGGAGCTAATCATGTCTTAAGTGTGAGTTAATTATTACCACGAGTATAAATTCGAAAAAACATTAACTTTTTTTCAGAACGATTCTCAAATAACCTCATTTGGTATTGACGTCAACTCCACTCCTAATTAATGAACAAATTGAAAAGATAAGAATATATTTTTAGGCTTCGAACTTGTTTGTATGTTATTGAGGAGTTGACGGTATGATGAACTCAAGTAATGAGTTGAAACATCGATATATGTATGTAACTCCATTTTAATGGTTCACAAATCGATTGGCACACTGGTTTAACAGTCAGGTTCACTAAACACTAGACCAACAGGCTACGTTTGATACGTCAGTTACATTGTAATAAATTTTCTACTCATTATCTTTCTACGATACATTTAGTATTCTTGTATCAATACGATATCCCTTCATAAAAACGTATACTATATATGAACGATTAGGTTACAACGATCGTTCACGCGTGAGCATCCACCTCGAAGGACCAAAATGGATAGTAATCCCAAAAATCACCCTTAGAAGAATGGTTAGGAATGAAACACACGGTTAAGTGAAAATAACTTTGAATTTACACAATAGTCCGTGGTTTCTTAATATCGCGATTCAGTAAATTGATACAACGCGATCTATCGGACGGAAACAGAAACAAAACAAAACATTATTTACCAAACAGATCTCCTTCTAATTTACCTAATACTTTGTTGTTGTTTCTGAAAATATATGTAGCCTAAAGCTTAGGATGAGAACACATCGTGTGAGAATGACCGACAAATAATGTTTAGAAGTTTGAATTAGACAATTTCGTCTTGTTTTTTTTCTATAATTTCAATTGATAATAATTCTCTGATCAGACCTTCATCAACCAAATTTTTTAGTCTGTCGACTAATCGGCGCCTGATAAGAAAAATCTGACAAAAACAAATAAATGAGTTTTAGCGTTTCTGTAAGAAACCAACAATAAAAATTCTACGGCATTTATTTTACCTATACCAAAAACCTTTTTGAATTAACTTGATTTACAACTCAGATAAAACTAAAATAATTCACATGTGACAAGTTGTATTAAAATTAAGTGTTCACAGTTCTTATTAATGGCCCCCAATCTTTAGTGCGCTAAGCCGGAAACCATAAATTACAATTCATTGGCTTAGCAATGCACTAAATGTACAAGTAAACAAAAAAATATATTAATTGTTGTTTAGTTTTATTTTCGAAATTCATATATAATTTATAAATATGTCCTATTTCGTGATTGAGCATCGTAGTCGATAATGTGGTGACATCGACGACTACAACACCGAAAGTTTAAATCCAATATATGACTATTTTAAAACCTAATTTTCGTTTTGTGTAAAAGAAGTCTACTGTTAAATAACAAGCTTCCTTTTGCGCCATAATCAAATCAACAAATTACGCTTTATTTTCCCCATGAGAAGGTAGTTGCGCAAATAATTAAAAATAAAGAATGAAATAGCTGTGTATTTAATGCCACCAATGAAACCCACATCTTAATTCATACATCAGTTATAATATTTGAGATCCATCCATGTAGAATAGTGCAGTCCTTGTAAAACTCTAGATTTAACGAGTTTGGCAACCCATAGTTTTCTCTAGAGTTGCCAGCGTCATGAATAATATTAATTACTTAATTGCACCCATTGTTTTCACAGGCTAGTCCACCCATGACCACAATTGCTGCTAATTCATCAGAACATCGGATAAACAAAAAGGTATAGTATCTGTAATTATTATTACGATTACGTAACTCAAAGTTTGTAAACAGTACTTACTATTTACAAACTTTGAGTACTTAATCGATCTGTGAGCCGCGTGCTTATTAACACTATAATTTTACAAAAAAAAAATTGATGCCCTTCCTTCAGCAAATCTTTTTAAGATAATAAAGCTAAAGATTTATTTTTATAAGTGTGATAAACCTTTGGAAATATTGGTCGGTTTCATCCATTGTATTCTAAGTGTATTTTAAATTCATAGATGTAACTTGTCCAAGGTTAATATTTTTAAAGTCCTCTTAAAACTGCAGTCAGAAATTCATTATTACTTCTTAAATTTTGAGAGTATTTTTTTTTAAATTTGACAAACAGTATGAACCTGCTTTACCAAGGAGAGGCCTATGTCCAGCAGTGGATCTTAAACGCTGTTGATGAAATAAAATGAATATAACACTATGGCTAAACGTTCCTTAAAGAATTTTTTTTAGTCGTACAGTACCAAAAGTGATAATAATAGTACCAAAGTACAGTTCTTATTCCATGTAAATACTCATTACTCGTGTAAATAGATCATAGATGATAAACGCAAAATTAAAAAAAGACCTTATCATCATCATTATTGTCAAGCGTTTAACAGTCTACTGCTGGACATAGGTTTCTCTGTAGCAAGGAGGTTTTAGCCTACTATGCCACGCTGGCCAGACGGTTTGATATAGGCCTTGTTTCAAGTTTTCCTTCTCTTTTTTGCAGTGATGTTATCCTGTATAGTTTATTCCCTTGATGGTGACACTATGTATTCTTAATCCGTCACCACACGGAAACTGAAATCACGGCCACAGATCCCTACGAACCCTTTAAAGATCTAAATAACTTGATGCTACAAGAAAAGTTTTCTCATCTGATCTTGTCACATCTGATACACCATCATTAGTTCGTAAATCCGATCCGGGTAAGTCTATGGAAAGATAATAATCGTAAAAACAACAACTGTTGTTAAGACTGACTTGGGGACTGAATAACTTTGACAAATGAATGTGAAATCTTATGTAATGTATAATTTTTATAATAGATCGATGTTGCTGGGAAGTGACGAGAATCGTAAAATAGAATATAGGAAGGATAAATAATTAGCTTCTGGAAATGTATCGTTGACGTCAAATTACACACTTACATCATGATGTAATTGATAATTTTCCAATCTTTAGGGCTGGCTCGAAATTCGAATAGGACCAAACCGCCGTGTACACACCCCCAAATACAAAGAGAATTTTCCAATCCAAATCGGTTCGTAAATGACGGATTAGATAACAGTCATATAAAATTTCTCCTGGCTTTAAGTCCATTAAAAGATAGACTCTGCGCATCCGATCGTATTAACAAAAAAAATCAAAGGTATTTTTTGTCATGGCGTACTTTTAAGATGAATTAATCTGAAAACCTTTTAGCGAATGCCATTAAGGGTATTGTTTCTCATTTTCAGATACTCAATCATAACCGACGACTGTCATGAAACCTGGTTGACGTTGTATTTAATAAATATAATTATCAGTTTCTTCCAAACAATGAGTTATTAGTCCGTTTCTATTTTTATCTATAGATTCTTTTCGATCAACTCGATTTGAGTAGAGCAATAAAAAATAGCAAAAACTATAATAATCACAGATTTTCCAAATATTTAATGAAGTATTTCTTAAAGAGTATTTATAATCAAGACACTCCAGGCATCGATATTACATTCATCGTCAACTTTCGAACGATTAAAAAGTGTTCATCAATGAACGTTTAGCCTCATTACTACATTCTTTTTGTCCAAATATTGTCGTCACCATCATCATCATATCAGCCAAAAGACGTCCACTGCTGGACATAGGTCTCCCTTAAGGTTCTCCATAACAGCCGATCCCGTGCGACCCGCATCCAGCAGCTTCCCGCGACCTTCACCAGGTCGTCGAACCACCTTGTGGGGGGCCTAACAACGCTGCCTTTCCCAGTACGTAGTCTCCACTCTAGAACTTTATGGCAAAAGATTGACTTATTACTTTAGAACAAAATATGGAAAAATGTAATAACTATCGGCTTATGACTTAATTTAGAAAAAGAAAAGTACCTGAAATTATTAGAAGATGTTGAGAATTCCTCTTTATACTATTTTAAGAGGAATTAAAAAATATAAGCCCAGGTCAAGTAATATCTATGAATATTTGAAACTGAATTTAGTTTTGAGTTCTGTTATTTTAATAAACACCTTCTGCATTAGATTTTCTTCAAAATCTTTAATGTACAGACATTGACATGTTACAATTTATTACATGCATGACTAGTATCGATCACGGCCAACGTGTATCATTTGTGTGGCACATTTATGTTTTTAAGTTCAGTACCCGACAGAGCCTATTTATAACTTACTAAGTCCGATTGACAAACTATTCTAACAATACCACCATTCATTAATACACCTCGATGAATCACTAGATTGACTAATATTAATCAAAGTGCTAACATACTCGAACATCCATGACGATATTACTACAAATACTGATTATGACGTTAAATATTAGTGTTTCGCTGCGGCTTTCAGGTACGTTAGCTACGTGTATAACTGCCTATACAATAATAAATAGTGACGTAAATACACGATGTGTGTATGAATTCGATAAATACATGTACATTTAGATGTATACAAGTTTGTTGTACATTGTTAATGTTCGCTCAATCGTGAAATATTCCTAATTTGTATTTGACAGTCATAGATTCGGATGATAAATTTCTCTATTGTATGGTGTACGTGTTTGGCGAAAGCAGCAATCCTATAGTTTCTATATTATTGATAGCTCACAATAGAATTTACTTTTACGTTTTTACTTGCGTTATCTTTCTTTTTTATCTCTCAGAAATACTAGGTCTTTTTTCTGTAACAGTAGCCAAAAATATTAAAAAAGAAAAGGTTAAAATCTCATATTCTCTTAGCATCCCAAAGAAATAATTACTTATCACTTTCTTTATAAAGACTAAATGTGTTGTTTACTCTTAACATATTTTTATAGATACAGTTTGCACTGAGCGTCGGTTTGCGACGGACTATTTGTTTACTCTTATCATGTGTCACATATGACATGATAAAATCAAATTCTTTGTATATTACTTTCTTTAATAAATGTCACTAAACACTTTCATACGTAACAAAATATACATACATATATAAAATGACGCCTCTTTCCCCGGAAGAATAGGCAGAGGAATATTAAATACCCACTTTTCGCCAGTGTCGTGATCCCACGTAATAGGTGGCGAACCCATTGCCGCTAATTGAGATGTCTTGTTTGTCAGAGCATCATCCATCGGTCAGTAGGTGCACCACTTGCAGATGAGATTGACTTGTGGTCCTAAGTTCTTGGTGTGAACGCTATGTGCACTATATACAAATATAAATCATATTAACCCGACCCTGGTACCGCATAATACATTAATTAGTTTTGTACGAAAACACACTTTAATTACTGCTAAATGACCGCAAATGGATAGCAGGAAAAATATATAAATAAACAGAATCCTTTCATAATTCGCTACAGATCATTTTCCTACATATGTGTCAATTTTTCATTAAAACACCAAGTGTATGAGAGCCTGCTTTGCAGTCTTAAATTTCTCACCCTTAGAGATTATATTTTCTCCTTAAATTTAAATTTTATCATACAAGAAATATACTCCACCGAGTAAAAACATATTTTTTTTTCTAAATATAAGTTTCTAAATGACCTCCTTTTTTTTGAAGTCAAAAGTCGTATAATCTTCCACTAAACTCTGCAATGACTGAGAAATTGAGATGACATCTCTTTAAGTGTGTGTTAATGTGTGTGCGTTTGTGTATGTATATACGTCCTCGTGACGAACACATACCCTTAGACGTGCAACCCGTATGCTGAAATGCAAGCGACACATTTTACAATATGGTTTTACAACAAAGTCAACACAATGAAAATGTATTTTATTTAACGGTATTACAATGTATGTGCAAACATATAGAATGCATTGTACCATTCATACTGTAATTAAGAACCCTGCAAAATAATAATACTTCAGTATAATTGTATATTAATTGAAGCTATTCACTCAGCTGGTAGCTGCAATTATTGTTCTAATAGAATTTACTTTTCAGATAACGACAAATAATATCTGATTTTCAAATACAATGAATGCTGTTGTGTTACTTAGAAAGTTGAACGTCTACAGGTGTCTGCCTTTTTTTTTTTTTTTTTTTTTTTTTTTTTTTTTTTTTTTTTTAACGTGTGGAAACCCCCTCGGGCCGTCACCCCACCGGGGTTTACGGCAGGGTGGTGTGTCGGAATCGGACCGACTAAAACCACACGGTGTGCCACTCTGCGCCTGAGATAGGAGGGATCCGGGAACCGCTGCTATTACGACATCCAGATTCCTCCTAGCGCCTGCCCGTACTTCGGGCACCATCTGCGGATAAACTCTCTATTTTAGGCGAAGTACGGCACACGCGGACGTCGCCTCCTCGCGGCTGGCCATTGTAGCAGGTGGAGGGGAAAACCCGTCCCGTCCACCCGCGGCCACACTCAAGGCGGCATGAGGCGCTGGTATGCGCGCCTCCGCCACCCGGCTCGCCGGCGGCGAATTGGGTCCGAGTGGATATCGTCCTCCCGGGCCTTCTCCGCCGCCTCCTTCCGCGAAATTACGTCTTCGCAGAAGGTTGCGACCGCGGTAAAACAACTGTCGCTACCGGCCATGGAGCGTATGTACAGGTGTCTGCCTAGCTCAAACAACAGCTTACGTATTTACTCAGGCTTTATTAAGGACTTACGATAATAGGTAATACTCACGTGGTCTCTCCTTAGAAAGGAGGTTTTAACCTACCATTCCAAGCTGGCCAGACTTTTTAGTAAAAAGTTTGTTTACATATGAAACAATCTGCTAGTTCTATGTCTCCTCTACACTACTCACGAAGTTGGTAGTAAATAAGTAAGTAACACACAGGCCGTGGTCCGAATCACGCTCACATCGCTCCGCATAATTCAAGCATTTTCCGCAACCATAGATTCATAGATTTAAATAAATGGCGCAAAATAACGTCAATGCTCACGATGCTAACGATCCGACCCGTCAGTACTGTGAGCACTAGGTAGTGACGTCACATGTAGCGTCATAACATCCACAACGCTAACGGTGAGCGTGAAAAGCACGAATTGGACCGCACGTTGGTACGCTATGAGCGCTGTGAGCGTGATTCGGACCACGGCCTGTGTGTTACTTACTTATTTACTACCAACTTCGTGAGTAGTGTAGAGAAGGCACTATATTTGTTTTAACTTCTGCAGTCTAGTAACGATACCGAATGTATCGGACATAGGCCATCACACATCTGCTATTAATCATTATTTTGCAATAGAAATTCAAATAAATGCCTGATAATTTATAACACCTATACAGATGGGATTGTATAGACAATGGTCGATTACCATTGTATACTAGCTTCCATATATGGTATGACATTAATGTCGTGCCGTAATCGTGTTGATTAATTTGACACTGTGATTTGAATAGTTAAACGTCAACAATACGTTAGAAAGAGATGTGATCGTATTTATAGTATTGTAAAGTCGAAAATATTTGATTTAGCCCGAAAAAAAGATGGTCGAAAAAGAAATTGACAGTATTTTTGCAAATCCAAATTACTAAGCCATAATTTATCTATTGGAAAACTCATTACTACTGTTTCTGTGTATATTTATTTGCATATGTTTTTATTGATATCTCACAACTAAGTATTTTTGAATTTATTCAACGATGTATTATACGCATTTACATTTCTACTATCTACTTTTAAGAGAAAAGGGTTAACATCCTGTTATTTTTTCTGTTTATACAAATAGAAATCAAAAAACAACATTGCTTACCGAGATCGTGTTAGGTATAGATCTGAACGTATTGACCGAATATGTGCCAAACGCGATAAATTGATTACTAATGCAAGCTGCATCCTACAAGGTTATACAAACTTTCTAAATTGGCAAGTTGCGTCGGTAACTAATGTTAGTAACTTTGCATATATAGTAAAGACCGCTCTATAATATCTATGGCGTAGTTTAGTTACGGTTAATTTATTGAGTATACACCACACGGAGAGAGAGAGAGAAGTACATGTACATACAAAATTATTCTTGTACTTTAATACGACGGGACAAAGAAAAGGATGCATTATATGGATACAATTAACTTGTAAGATTTGTCGGTACAGTTATTTATAAAGCATTAGAGCGTATGTACGTACTCCATACGGAGTAAAGTCAGAGTGTAAATCTACAACGTTTCTTGGCAGTTGGTAAAAAGAGACATACAATGTTCCTTACATCCGTACTTTTTTTTTTTAAGTGCCTACCAAAGTGACTACCAGTGAGAAACATGAATAGAATCCAAGAGTTATGGTTACTATACTCAAAGCGAATTTAGACAATGCAGTACGGTGACCTACACTATAGCGGCCTAGTGAGATACTTTTTACGTCTTGGGTACGTAAAAGGCAGAGGGTAGTACTGCCATGATCGTAGTGCTGAAAACAGCGTAGCTCTACTAACTCGAGAGCTACTAAATACCAAGTTATTGAAAAACTGTTGAAAGTGAATATGTTAAAGGACGAGCAGGGATAAAAACAAGTGATTCCCATTTAATTTATCACTATTTTACACTCCGTGTATCCTTGGCTGTTCTATTATACCATTATTATTTTAGGCTTCGCAATTATGAGTTTTCATTACCCTCACTTCTAGTTTCCGTGGATGTAAATTGGGATAGAAAATTAATTGTATAATAATATCGATATAATACAACATTTAAAGGTAAAGCCTTTTCTATTATATTCGTATAGAAATAATAATATTCGCTTATTAAAACAGAAATTGTCAATGTGACAGAACCTTCCAGATAAATCTGCTTTTATAAAGAGTCTACCACAAAATCGTATTATTCAGATATAAAAGTGACAAATTTTACAAAAGTATTTAAGTTTTATTTATATACCTCGTGCGTGTTTATTTCTTTTTAATAATCTTCAAAATGACTAACTTCCATACAACTTTTCATCCTTTCTTTAACCCTCTTAAGGGTAAAATTTCGTTCTTAGCCAGCGCTTTATTGCATAAACAGCATTAGCTACCAACATTTCTAGTTTTAACCACAGCGGCATAGGCTGTGCATTGATAAATGCAGACAATAACACGTTACCCCTGCAGGTTGATGCAGGGGTGACAGTTATCGTGGTAACTGTGTCGCGATGACTGTCATGCCTTTTACGTCCCCAAGCGGGCTGTGAAAAAGCATCTCACTAGGCTGCCATAGGTCACCATACTGCATTGTCTGCATTTGCAATGAGTATGGTGACCACAACTCTTGGATTCTATTCATGCTTTCCATCAGGCAGAGTAGAGTCACTTTGGCAGGCTCTTAATATAGAAAAAAAAATGAGTCTATCAGTTCTACTAAACTTATATGTATAGATATTTTAATACCTGTCCCAATACATTAGTTACAAAATTAAGTTTGAACCAGCGGCCTCACGGACATGGAGAGCTTTTCTCACAGGAATCAAGCCCGACGTCAATTGTTACAAATAAAAATTGCATTTACAATAATTAGATTCGGACTAGAACTGGCGAGCTGAACCGAGGGTTTATGCTTCACTGACTAAACGTCTAATCGCATCAGATTTTCTAGCCGCTAGGTATAATTTATAAGACTTTTATACAACTTGCTATTATATATTCGTATCAGCATGAAGCAAGTAAACAACTCAGCTGGAAACGGCAGGAACACCGTTCATGTGCCTAAATGTCTTTTGAGGACAGAAAGCGTGAGAATACATTCGGCATGTCATTATGTTATTGTAAAATCTCTTATGCAGATATAACCACAATAAGAAATTAGAGGAAATATTACAGGTCAATTTTCGTAAAAAAAATCAGTCTCGATTCAGTTCCGATCTATTCTCGATCTCACAAATCTCATAAAATATATTCTCGAAATATGTCGTCATAATGTAATGACAGGCCTGCTTCGATGACACAGTGGTAGCGTGTGCGACTGCTGAGCTTGCAGTCTCGGGTTCGATTTCCAGGTCAGAGTAAATATATGTATACTTTTCAAAAAGTTTCAGGGTTTGATCGTTTTAACAATATGCATGTATTTACAAAAAAAATACATATGTACAATTGTCTAGTACCAATAGCAATTTTTATTGTTAAGTTGGTTCAACTGTACTTGTACTCGTAGTGTATTAGGTTGACAACATTTTTTTATAAATTTTCGTTTATATTTTATTTATATACGATCTAATTTTACCGTAATCCAAACAGTTATATCAACACATACTAATACTGGATTGTATTTTTTTTTGTTAGCGGATTACCCGTTGTTAGTCGATTCACAATTCAGTCTCAGAATCACGAGAATCGGCCTTAAGATCACCAAACATATACACTCTAACAAGCTTTTTAGTAGGGTTAGAGTAACCAATGTGGTGTTTAATTTTCTCGAAAACTTCAAATTTTACTTTAGAATTAACCAAAGATTTTTTTTAATTTTTCAGTCAAACTCTTGAAACTATGAACTCTTAAACTAGTTAAGGGGGAATACCCAGCTTGGATTTAAGGAATGTCGCTCTAGTGCTCTATTGCCTTAAAGTTAAGTACACACACATGGAAGATTAGTTAAAGTGGAATTTTAAATAATTGAATATAATTAGTATCTATTCTCATTATTGTAACTACATTACAATTTAAACAATGTTGTATTGTACATATATTTCCACATCATTGGGACTAAAAAATACTTTCAAGAATTTTCTACCAAACAAAACAATTGCCCATATGAGTGTAACCAATACAATAACCCTTGTTGTTTTTATAAACTAATAATATGGTAGTAATAGTAGAATCAGGAGATTTGTAGAAGATACATGTATAATTCAAATTTGAACATTTTAATCGTAGTAGTTTTGCTGCTATTGGGTACGTTTCAGAAAAACCTAAAAATAAACAAATGTATACGATAGATGTTGTTTACACTCAAATATAAGTGCATAAAATATTAGTAACGGCTAGTATATTTGTCTGCTTCCTAAAAATTTCGTCTAGCGATTAGAAAACTGATGCAATCAGTCATTTAGCTAGTGGAGCATGTAAATCCGTTCTCGGTTCGGCTCGCCGGCCCGAAACCAATTATCGCAAATGCGATTTTTATTTCTAGCAGTTGACGTTGGCCATTAATTCCTGAGAGAACGGATCTTCGCTCCCATGGCGGCTCTCACTGACACTCGAATTGTAATTGGACAAACGAGATACATCGATGTGATGTGATTTTCGCCCTATTATGATTTTCGGTGAGAGCGATTGTGGGTCTCATACTTTAGCTTATCTGTTTATTGGTTTGCACAATAACAATTTGAAGTTACTGTATTGTTTTCAGATCGAGTTCAAACCCTTATAGATGTTTTAATTATGTACAGATTTTGTAAAAAACTACTAGTTTAGGAGTAGTTTGTGATTATATGTAGGTATTAAAAGTTATTGAGAGAAGACAGAAACCGGCATGTCAAAGTTATGACAAAATTCTTTTTGTCTGATTTGCACAACTTCCACTGTAAGTGTTCGATGTGTCAGAAGATTCTGATACCCTATCGCAACACCATCTACCAAGTTTAATTGGAATCTAAGTCATTGAGTCAATCTACTTTAATGTTCACACTACGTTATCAAAATTCGACGTAGATTTTGATAGAAGAAGTAGAAGAGTAGTTTGTTTGTTTGTTTGAACGTTGTAATCTCATGAAATACTGGATCAATTTCCAAGTTCTTTTAGTATTAGATTGTCCAGTTATCGAGGATGGCTATACGTTATACATCATGACGCTATAACCAAAAGAAGTTTAGTATCAATGAAAAATGTTGCAATAACGGGGGTAAGTTATTCCTTTAGAGAGATTCCATTGCGTGCGCTGCGTAAAGGGTAAAATTTTCTCAAAAAACATGTATGAAAGTATTGTTCAACTATAAATTTTTTCACGCTCCGCTTGGGGACGTAAAAGGCATAACAGTCACAGTGACAGGTGACAGTGTAAGACTCACACCACCACGATAACTGTCACCCCTGCATCAATGCACCTCCGAACTCGCACTCACCAACGAAAGTGGACTTTCTGTGAGATGGTAGTGCTGTCCCAGTCGAGCCGACCCCTTAGTAGATATTTTTAAAGTGAAACTTTATTCTAAGTTCCTTTCTATAAGTTTTACAACGTACATACGAGTATTTTTATAAATTCTTGTGTACATAAAACCATGACTTGATCAACATGCCGTCATATGTCTATCTCACTTCCTGTAGCAAATTATTGTTACGGATGTTTTTTGATAATATCTTTCATAAAACCATGGTATTATTATCCGTATAAGGATAGGATTTATATATAAAGGAGGAAAGGTTTTATATATAATCTATAATATCATCTATCATCTATATAATCTATAATCTACAATATACAATCTATAATATCATTGTTTTGACTTTTTAAGAAATAATTTGGCCTCCATACCTTTGTAACCATATATATACATATACAGTAGGTAAATGTATTTGCAATCTTGATTTATTTGTTATTAGGAAGAAGTAAAATAAACATACAGCTTTTTATTTATACATACATATATATATATATATATATATATTCACAACACAAGTTTAATCTTACCGTGAGTACCAGAAACTGACTATTACCGTGTACTTCTTCTACTTAAATGCTATTGTATAAGAAAAATTGTATCTAATTCTGATGTTAATAAATATTATTAATTATTAAAGAGACAACTCCTACATTAGGAATAAATCCTGACTTTACAAACACACACGAAACGAACCAAAAGAACACCCAGACTCAGAACAACAGTTTATGGATCACACAAAGTGTTGTCCCATGTGGAGTTTGAACCCTCAACGCTCAACGCAGTAGAAAGCGGCGAGGTGACCGCTTAAACCAATACGCCATCCGTGCAGTCAATATGTATGTATAGTAACCAACTATAAAAAAATTACATTATTGCCGTTGTATAAACTTTTTATTATAGAATAATGTGAATGACAATTCTAAAGAAGTGACAAAAGTACAATACCTAAAACACATGTATGTGGAGTTTGTCATTCATTTCGTCCATTGAATGCCATTCCAGTACGTAACTTGAATGGAAAGCTGACGTAACGAAGACTAACGAAAAATAGTGTTATATGTATGACAATTTTTAACAGTTACCCACATAAATAAATGTCACAATTTACCAGCGACCGCAGTGGTTTTTAACACGCTTTTATTAACTTCACCTGTGTGTTTGTTCATTTGTAACCGACTTCTGTTTCTTTATTTTCTATATTAAGGGCCTGCCAAAGTGACTCTACTCTGCCTGATAGAAAGCATGAATAAAATCCAAGAGTTGTGGTCACCATACTCTTTGCAAATGCAGACAATACTGTATGGTGACCCACACTATGACGGCCTTATGAGATGCTTTTTTCACACCCCGCTTGGGGACGTAAAAGGCATGACAGTCATCGTGACAGTGTAAGGCGTACACAGTAACCCCGATAACTGTCACCCCTGCATCAATGGGCCTCCGGTCTCACACTCACCAACGAAACGCAACAACACGGATGCTGTCGCTTTAGGTTGGTCTTCTGTCGGAGGATAGTACTGCTCCCGTCGAGCCGGCCCGCTCGTGCTGAAATCACCGTGGCTCTACTACCTATTAAAGCGTGTAAGTGTGTTATATAGTTTTTGAAGCTATATTTATTATTACTTACATTAAAGATATAAAAGTAACATCCTCATAATAATATCCTCACAAACACACGGCCGTCTAATCCCAAGCTAGGCAAAGTCTGTACTATGGTAGCCAGACCACCGATAAATGTACTTGTATATTTCTAAATTATTATAGATAAATTACACCCAGACAAAATAAATGATTGAATAATATCCGTGTCGGATAACCGTCCCATCGGATTGTGAAGATGAGGGAACAGAGAGTGCACTTGTGTTTGTGCACACACTTGTGCATGATAATATCTCTTGCATAATTGAATGGGAGACTGACCGCCACGGCCGAAATCATCTAGGAGTACATTTTCATGTTAGTTGTATGAAACATCATGAATTGATTCATGAACATGAAAATTATTACTACATATAAAATATTATTTATATTTCTTAAGAAGAAGACACATTATTTTAGCACCAAACACAGAAAGAACATTTATATAATGAGATCACGATATCAGTTCGTGAAATAATCATGACAATAACATACACGTTACTCGCTCCACTCGCTGTAACTGCGCTGAATATTAAATCTGTGTTTTCTACGTACTATAGATAACGAAATATTGGCACAAAGGGCACATCCTTTGCACCTTAAGTCAATATCAAAGGTTAAGACAATGATTTTCAATCCCTTTAATTTTTTTTATGGCAATCAAACTGTCTATTTTCATCACATCACGTCAACAGCTTTTGATAGTCCACTACTGGACATTGGCCTCTTTTTATATAGGAAGTTTTGACCTTCTTTACCTCAGTAGTCAGATGAATATTGGTGTAAGGTTTCTGTCAAGTTTTCTTTCTCTTACAGTGTTGTTATCCTGTGTAGGTTATCTCTTAGTCGGCTCTTACGATAACCACGAGATGAATAAAGGTAATGACATACCGTAATTGTAATCCGTCACCACATTTTCTACGTTTACCATGTTGAAGATAAAGGCGATAGGGTGAGATAGTGATTTAGCGTGCCAGTGCCGACTTCCACATTACAGCACAAACAAAAATATACAACAGCGCTATCTAGCGAAGATACATCGAACTACGAAGTATGAACGAAACGTATGAATGTGATGAACTACGAAGCAACTAATAATCCTGTATCGCGAAATAGAGATTCACGTGGCAAGTAGCATATATACAACATCCCAACATCAACCGTTGGGCCGTGGCCCGCCAGGCATGATCACCTTGCCTGGTCGGATGATTCTCCTTTTGTGTCGGAGGGACATATGACACACGTCCCTCCACAGCTAGTACGATAATTTCGTATTATAATTTTTAAACTTCATAAGCCTCTACTATAAACAATATTAACGAGTTACACAACAATAAACGGTTAAACAATTAAACCAACGGTTTGAACACCGTGAGGATTATAGACCTGCAGTCAAACTTGCAGCAGGTGATGCCAAGTTACAATCTAGCGGACAACTACGTAATAAACAGATTAATACTGCCAGAATTTGAAATGGTTTGACAGAGTTAGGAACTCTGCGGAGCCGACTTCATCCAGAAATATTACATTTTCATTAAAGTAAAGGGAATTTTAGTTCGTTTCGAATAAAATACGAGTTTAAAAGTAAATCATAAATATAGACTTTATAAATATATGCCCTATGGTATCTTAATAGCTAACCAAATGTTAGTAGTTAGTACTACTCGTGATATAGTGACACGACTGCCAATAAGTATATTTATACACTTCTATGTACATATTATTGATAGATTCAGACACAAAAAATGTTCTTGCGCATCACACAACACTTGTCCAAAGGTGGGCATCGAACCCAGGGCCACTGACTTAGCAATCAGAATCACTAAATAATAGAGCAATAGCTCAGTAATGATTTTTAATTTATTCCATGACATTCACAAACTTGAGAAAATCTCTTAAAAAAAGGTTGAACCGAGGTCAATCAATACTCACAAAAAGAACTTAAAATTAAAAAATTATTATAAATCCAATGGAAACCTAAAGTCCTCAATGTCATAATTCCTAAAAGGTCAAGGATATCGATTACTAAATGCAAATACCTATATAACTAGAAAAACAAGCAAAAACAGGTCGTCGGAACTATGATCGGTTCCTTGGTTTCTAGGGAATCTCATTATCAGATCCTGACATGGTGGTAATGGGACCAGCTCGAGAGTAAATGCTTTCGAACACATTAAGAGTTTTGAAAGTCGGTTCACAATACAATATTATATTATTGAAAGAGTCTCCTAAAGAACAAGAACGCTTCCATTATCAGATCGGTAACATAAAATGCCGACTACTAAACGCAAATACTTATATAGCTAGAGAGACAAACTAAAACAGGTGGTTGGCCCATAGAATTTGAAGGTTTCCTTTGATTTCTCTATGATCTATGGTGGTAATGTACCGATTTTGTAGTGTGAAATCTTTTCGATTAAAAAAATAACTTTGCAAATCGGTTTACACATGACAATGATATAATATATCGAGATATCGAGTAACAAATATACGAAAAAAAAAATGTTCAAATTGAAAACTTCCTCCTCTTTTTTGCAGTTGATTAACAACTGAGGAGTAATACTTGTTTAACCAGTGTATAGTATTCTCTTAAGGTAGACCAGAGAACGTTACTGTCGAACTACGTGAAAGTTATCACCGAGGTGAAAATAACACGCTTCAATGCACAATGCAACAATGAATCGTGCGCGTTATTTGTTGCTACTATTGTTATTTGGTCTTTTATCTCTTATACTATTGGACCTTGGTGTTTTTTATCATCATATTAAATCAAACCATCACCATTATTGAATTATATAATAAATGAATTTTATTTTAAACCATGTTACCAACAAATCTCACACAACCGTCGAATTCTAAATTGGCAGAACAAATACCAGAGTATGACCAGACTCTTAATAAATATACTTATATATATATATTATATATATTTGTGTATATATAGTAAATAAAAAAATAAAATTGTGTATATTGTATGAATGTATTACAATGGAATACTTTAGGATAACATCTGTGACGGGCTAAGAACACAGCGTGTTACTACCCCTATTCATCCCATGGGTTTAGTAAGAGGTGACTACAGGAACAAACTAAGGCGGTGACTAAAGGACAACATCACTTCAAAAAGAAAAAAAACTGGAACAAACCCTATTCCAACACGTCTGGCCGGAGTGGTATAGTGGGCCAAAACCTACTTTCGTAGGAGAGGCTTATGTCCAGCAGTGGACTGTAAAAACCTGATGGTGGTGTTGATATTTTTTAGATATATCTTAATTCAGACACACAGAATAAAAAATCTTATACATCAAGCAAATATTTAAATACACCAGTCGCTTAGCAGTATGGAACAGTAGACACTAGCCCAACAGGCGAATATGATATTTTGCCATTCTACTTTTATTTTCCCTCTAAATGTTGCTTAATACTCTTTATAAAAATCAATATCATACTTTTTTCATAATAAAAAATTGATTTAGCTAATGTTTTCTTTACCACGAAATTAGATTAGATACTAGGTTGATATCCTGCAACCTATCCTTATGTTGTCCTGAATCGTTGAGTGTGACAGCTGACAGTCTCGGAAGTAGTATATTTACATAATCACACTCATGGGTATTTCGGGTGACAAGTGTTACGGTTGCGTTCCGTCACGCCAATGCGGAACAAGACTGCCATTATGTTACTACATGATATGATTAAAGACATTTTAAAAAGCGGCCCTTATGCTCATTATTTCGGACTTATTTCTTTCTTTTCACGTCACTTTTATGTCTTTTGTCTTTATCTGTTATTAGAATAATGACAATTGAAAAGTATTTAACAAAGTTTTTAGAGATACGTGGCTAATATTGTAAAGCACATAACACTAAGTTCGTTTATTTATTCGTGTATTTTACTTTACCGAGGGAAAAGGAATATATAACAATTACCTGTCTAAACTACAATTTAACTGTCAATGTATGAATGTTTGTTCAGTTTGTTATTCAATTTCTTTAGAATAGCTGAACGAATTTGTATGAAATTTGGCACAGAAACATAGACTAAATAACTTTTTGACGCAAAAAATTTTGTTGCTTTTTTTTTTTGTTTGATAACCATTAACGAGCTTTAGTTCTATAAATAGTTTCATACATTGAGTTCGAATTCCGGTGAGCTAATAACCTCTTTGTGGCCACTGGTATTTTTGTATTGTCATTATTCATCAAAAAATTTAAAACTTATTTGTGTACATCGAATAAATAACAAAATAAAATAGCAGTCGTGGGACTGCCGATAGAAGTGAAAACGGAACTATTAAGTTGAGAGTAATTAAAACTATATGCAAAAATTATATGAAATTTTTTATGTTTCATATATAGCTATATATAATATATAATATCATATATAATATATAATAATAATAAATTTCATATATAATATATAATATCATATTCTCCATAGCTATAGATATACTATTATCATTAGAATGTCGGTGACGCGAACCGAGGATTTTACCCTCTACCAAAACGCTCAACGCGCCTAAAGAAGTTTTCACTTCAATAAAAAAAAATGTTGTTATGGAAAACCTACTTAGATGATGATGATGAAACTTCCTCGTGTGTCATTAACTGATTAAGATCTATTCAAATCCAAATAATTACGAATAATTTTCTATGTTCGTCGACATGAAAAAACGAAAAGCTAACAAATGAGGTCGTTATGATACTTGTTTGACGGTTGACAACCCCGAAAGGAAGAAATTGTCATATTAATAATACAGTATGGCCGCTATAGACAGCTGATATATGTGTCAAGCATTGCTAAGCTTGTCTGTATCTTATTTAAACTGTAGTATAGGGCGTTAGTTCTGAACGTTTTTCTCAAGGAAATGGTTTTTTTTTTTCAATGTGATTTTTAATAGTACTTCATTGTTCATTTTTTATATATTTTTAAGTTATATCTATTAAACCAATCAACCTTTATAATAATATAGTTTTATTTTTAAACTATATTTTACATTAAAACCGTGGGAAAGTGTATAACTCCGTTTCTTTTAATTACATGTACCGAATACTTATGTGTGAAAAACCGGAGTTAAAAAGTATATTCCCGTGAAAAACGAATTGCTGATTCTCACGCATGTAGTTTATAGTTTGGTTTAAATATCAATAGCAAAAATCACTTACAACTACAATCACGTGCAGTTGAATCGACTCAAAACAAAACATAAGTATGATGTTTTTCGGAAAGATACTTTTTCTATTTTTAATCTTTTCAATATAAAATAACATCCTTATAATGAAAACCAGCTGAGTATTTAGTGATAAAATCCAATTTGAACACAAATGAAGCTACAACTTGGGCTGCTTTTTGTGCTGTAACTGTCCATTGTATTGCAATAAAAATGAAACAAACTTACGGTGATGTGTATTAGTCAAAGTCAGCTGAGTAACTAAAAGAAATAGGGATATTTAGTCCTTCAGGTTGTGAATACCGCGTAGAGCAATTTATGCAACTTTCATGTTTGGCCTTTTTTAAAGGAACGACAAAAAATATTAGACTTGAAAAATAAGCAATTTTTTTTAATAAAAAAAAACAGTTTGCCGAAAACCAACTAGTGTACAGCTTGAGTCGATTAATTGCACACGAGTGTATATACTAAATAAATGTATGCGAATGATAACTCATATTCTAAATCTCTTTTAAAGTATACTAATTTGTTAGACTTAAACCAATATCGGCAGACCTGTTGGTCTAGTGTTTAACAACCCTATCTGCCAACAACATCAAGATCCGCAGTATGTACAAACTTTTAAAGTAAAATATCACACATACTTTGACCAGATTAGCTCTTGTTCCAAAAGATAAATATTGGTACTCTCACGAGATACGGCAAAGGCTCTCATGCATGCAGTGTTGAACTCGTGTTATGAAATAACCGTACCCGAGCATAATTAGTCCCAAGTAATTATGGTCATAATTATCCAAGTAAGTGGAGGTTACTCATATTTAATCATATTATTTAAATATTATGTTAAGTTATAATTTAAGTGTTATATGTATATTTAAATCGTCACATGCTAATTAAAACTTTGCTGTAATTAGATACATAAGTTTATATTTCTTTGTTGTAAGTGTACACTAACTGACATAACTTCGTCTGCGTCTCTAAAAAGGTTTTTTTTCCCATTTTTGCAACATTTTTCATTGATTCTCGCCTTTTATTGATCGTAGCGTGATATAGTAGCTTTCTTCGAAAAATCGGCTTCACAACATTAAAAAAAAATTTGCTATTCGAATCGATCGTTCCCGAGAGTAGCACGTTCAATCAACTCTTCAACTTTGTAATGCTAGAATAGATATAGATAAGCAAGTGTGGAGTTATTTATTTGATAACGTTGATTAAACAATAACCTAAATCACAAATCTGTATCGGATAGCCCCAATGGCTATTATACAAGATTTCCCCAGCTTCACGTCTCGTGGGGCTTGATCATCTGCTGAATCGCTGATAAAAATCACATTAGCCTTAATTGGTTCATATGCGATTAGTCGGACCGATGTGTTACGGTATTACTGTATTTTCGCCCATCAACTCACTTTATGAGCAGTCGTTATTGCAACAAAAACATAAAGTTACACGAAAATAATCATTTTTGATGGCGGTAAAACAGCTAAATATCACGTTATTGACATCAACTCTGACTTAATCGTTTCTGAGGTAATTAAAGTATTAAAACGCTAATTCCAAAGACGATTTTGTACACATCTCTTTTATTTTGTATGAATACGTTTACTTAAAATCATGGTGAATAACAGCTAAAACAAGGTGTTTTACATGTCTAACATCGACATTTCTAAATAAAAAAACCCCATGCTGTCTGTGAGGCATGAAAAATCGTCACGCATTCTGAACACTTCGAAAATTTCTCTACAACCATTGATGTTTGATTTTAAAACGTGAGAGTGCAGCAAATGTTGTAACAAAACCATTGTTTACTCACCTTTCCGGTAAGATCAGCGGCCTTACTGTAATGCGCGACCTTTTTTTTTATTTTTCCTCTTTCTTTGTGCGGAAATCCCCCCGGAAAACCTATTTGGTTGTGTCGGACTCAAACCGACCAAAAACTGCACGCCGTCTCCGGTACTATTAAAGTAAAGTAGCCGGGGAACCAGGTGAAGAAAATCCCTGGCAATTTAATACACCCCCTAGCCTTAATTTTACACGATTGTAAATTCATCACTAACAGTTATTTACAGTGGACTTTCTTTTTACAATTTCATTATTTTAAATGCCTTTTTTTTATTAATTCATTATATTGGTTTCAAAATATTGTTTTCACACTACAAAGCACACCCACACCTTACTTTTTGCTGTATATTTCGTCATGTATACGTATTTACAAGTTAAAGTCAACACAATACACAATACTTTTGAAGATGTTTTTTACTAGCGTATCTCAAATATCATGATGTAATTTATGCCGATGTAACACGTGATTAAATCCATACGCACAGATACATACATATTGCAGTACAGGTACGGGTGTATATGTATTTCTTTTTTCATTATTAGATTACAATACTTGTTTAATAGTATGTTGTGGTCAAAATAAATGGTGTATCGTGACTCGTGACTAGCCGTCGTCAGACGTGCGTGCGGTTCGAACCTTGTGAAGCTTGTCACGTCGTAGTGACAGGGTACTAACATACTATGTACTAGCGTGTTGAGGCCCGAATTATTTCACTATTAAAAAACATATCACTTTAATAGAAAATGCATGGAAACGAAATCTAGAAAGCTGATGGTTCATGAGTGGGCAATAACACGTAAACAGCTACTTTTTACCTATTCTTATATTACAAAAATATTTTACACGAAATTACGTCTTATATCGCGTTGATAAACTAAAAAAAAATTATCAGTACGTCACAAGAATTAAAAAAAAACCCAATCCAAATGATTGATTGCTTATGATTATAATTTATCAAGATGGTAGACTAGCTTTGAAGGAAAAAACAAACTCACATTAATAGTAAAAAAATATACAAGCAATGTTCATTAGCAGACGTGCCCAATAAGTATTTATATGTAACTCAATTTTGTTTTACCACGATTGATAACTGAGTTGGAGACAAATGAAATGAATAATGAATAACGAACTGACTGCACGGTTGGCCTAGTGGTTTAAGCGGTCCTGGATGTCGTAATAGCAGCGGTTCCCGGATCCCTCCTATCTCAGGCGCAGAGTGGCACATCGCGTGGTTTTAGTCGGTCCGATTCCGACACACCACCCCGCCGTAAACCCCGGTGGGGTGACGGCCCGAGGGGGATACCACACGTTAAAAAAAAAAAAAGTGGTTAAAGCGGTCACCGCGCCGCTCTCTACTGCGCTGAGTGTTGTGGGTTCAAGCCCCACATGGGACAACACTTTGTGTGATCCACAAATTGTTGTTCTGAGTCTGGGTTTTCTTTGTGTCCGTTTCTTGTATGTAAAGTCTCCCGCAACACAGTATTTATTCCAAGTGCGGACGTTGTCTTTTAAAAAAAAAGTTATACATGATTATTGTATATGTTTTCTTAAAAACTTCACTTAATTTAGATAAATATTTAACATTCCTTCACAAAATAGAAAATTCAACAAGCAAATAACTTGACAGCGATGCTAATTTACTACAAGAAAAAACTTACAGCTTCAACTACTGAAAATCACATAACGAAGGTAAATAAATAAAACAGAGTAATCGATACTTGAAATGATGCTAACGACCATAATATTTGCTTAATAAAGTGCGTGTTGGCTAATTACGTGGATCGTAAACGTCAGTATCAAACAAATTAAACCTTACTTGGTATGCTTAAATGGTAAACAAATGCGTTTTAACACCCATGAACGGAATTAATTAACAATGGAATACCTACATTATAAAAACTTATGGCTTAGACTTTGCGACCAGAGTCAATCTGAGTCCAGATATGCGACCTTGACCTGCTCGAGCTTTATAAACTAATAATAATATATCGGACATTTGACACACAACACCATTGTTTCAAGCTAAGCAGAGCTTTTACTATGAAAACTATATTGACTGATAGAATACTTATATACTTTTGTGCAAACACATATATTATATTATACATAGAAAACACCTAAACATTATGTCCGACCTGTGAATCTAACTTGAGACCTCAACACAATCTCATACGCTATCACTACACCATCGAAGCAGTCATCAGTACGTTCCCTAAGTAATCCATTCGTACCAAAAATATGTTTTCGTACGTGGTTTCGATTCATTATCGACCATTCCTTTCAGTATGCTTCTAATTATAATATTTGCTCAGTTTATGGTGGGTACAAGTGTGTAGTACTGGTTCCCCCTATTTAAAGTATATCGTAAAATACTTTTTACCCCCTTGCACCCAGCCCCCACTATTTAATCATGACTTTAGTATTTTGTATGAATTGGCAGGAAAACGTTTGAAAAATATTTGTACAGTTACCTGATAATCTATTAGGTACAAGTGTTCAAGAGAAATTAAGCTATTTAGGTACGTACTTGCATTTAAAGTAACTGAAATGTCAACAAGATAAAGTCCTGTATGTATTTGTAACGCTGTATTTATTTGTAGATATATAAAATTTATATTTTCTGTCGTCGAAAGTTGCTAAATAAATAAAAAAAAAATGAAATAAGAATCTTAGTTTGATAAGATTATTCTAACTTCATCTCAAATTGATGATATCATTTTAGAGAGATAAGATATGAAATTATTCTGATCCAATTCTAAATGTATGTTTCCTCATTTCTGGATGCGACATCGTCCAGACCTAACAAAAATATTTCTTTCCGTAAGAAAAATGCAATAATACTTAAATGCCGTAACGTACTTTAGAAAGCTCTTTTCTCAATAATGTTACAACTTAAGTTTACTCCTATTTATCAGCTTGACTATTGAAAGTGTGGTTGGTACAGGAAACGGAATCGGAACAACAATCCCGCGCCGGAAGCCCGCGCCGCCTAAATGTATTACTGGGAACACCTCGCCTTGCTCCTAACGTCCGCTATTAACGTTTCTGAACCGTTTTAAATAGTTATCCTTTCACTCAATATTGTGAAGCTTACAGCTCATACTGTTATTTCACGATTTTATACAATTAATAAATAACCTTTTTATACAAGGTTCCAGACGTACTCAAAATTTCAAAATTCATTCCTGTACTGAGCTCGCACACATTTACGGCTCGACTGCAGTTGTATTGTGAAGCTAAACTTTAATCTATGCTCGAGCACAAAAGAATTGCACAGGAGAGTCTTCCTGAATAAGGTGTTATCTCTCTATCGACAGATAAGAGAGATTATTTCTGCCGCGACCTGAATAATAAGCACCTAATGTTTGTTTCCGTTTCTTTTGTCAGTTAGACAGGTGACAGAAAGTAAAAAATACACTTGACAGCGTCTACAGCTTGAGACGTTTTCTTCAAGAGAAAAAGAAATATCTAAAATAAAGCTATGTAAGAATTAAACCATAGTTCTAAGAAGCATAAAATTTTATAATCTTTGGTGTGCGATAAAAGTTTTTCTTTATGGCCTGAATAGTTGGAGGTTTGTGCAATATAAAATATTTTGCTCATTTTATTTGCTAACAGATACGGGACAAAGCACTGGTAAGTTTATTTTTAATTTAATTTCGTCTATGCAATCACATCCACACTAATACATAGTTGATCATAAAAATGTTCATAGATGTTGTCATGGGTACAAAAAAAAACCTTCCGTCCAGATCAGGAGGCAAAACCAAAATACAAATGTTTCACGTTAAAACCCTTTCTATAATCGCTAACGTCTATTTTCTTGTATTATTTGTTTTGGAAAAGTGACTCAACGTTGAGATGACGTTATTTCTATAATTTGATTAGTTTTCTAATAACGTTCAGGTTTGTGGAGTGTGAACGGCGAGTGGCAAGTGGCGAGAGGAGTGACGGGTGAAAGCTAGTTAAGCTTAGTTAGCTAAGAAATGGTTTTCTGAAAAATTGAAATATTTTTTACTAATTCATATACGATGAAAGATGAAAAATCTCGCAACATTGACTTGTAAAGAAGTGTTACTTGTTATATGTTACACTTCTTTACAACATGTTGTACTTTATCACACTTGTAAACGAGTGTGATAAAGTACAACATCTTTAAGAAAGTTGCCTAATTCATGTAACTGACATTTCTTTTTTTTTTCATGCTTCGATGCTAAACATCTTAGAAAAATCTAGATGAACAGACTTACGATGTGTAAAGCTAGTTATTTTATATAGCCGAATTGAAGGTCCCATTATCAAGAGACTATAAACTGTCCAAGCTGGAAATATCAAAAGTGTTATGAGCTATTAAGGGTTTGATTTTTATAGGTTTATTGACCGATATTAAAGATGTTTCAGCTCGGGTTAGTGCAACATGAAATAGACACTTTAGCGTCTCTTTTTAAGATCAATGCATAATTGACATATAGATCTTAGACTAATTATGCTCACTGACCTGATGCAGTCTGGCGTCGCCGCTAACAATGTATACACCGTGGCACTCGGTGACGTCTTCTGGCTTATCTGTCGAAGGTGATTTTCGCCAGCAGGCTGCGCACACCGCTACTAAAACGCCGCATAGTGTTGCACTACGACAAATAAAATTTACATTAAAGCACAATAATTATGCAAAATGTTTGTAGTTTGAAGCATATATTTCATAGTTCGTGTTAATCGAGTTCATAGACCGAGGTTGACTCAAAACAATGATCTTTTCTTCAAAAAGCTAACCCAGACCCTATACTGTACTCGCATAGCTTTAATTTAATTAATGCTAACAGACTTAAAAGAAAAACGCAACTGTGGTTTGTTTCTGCATTTTTTTCCAGAGTGAATTTTGAAATCCTGGCGCCTTCTAGCTGCAAAGTTTGACGTGTCAATCTGTCAAAATTTGCTTACAAAAATAAACATGATTTATCATAACACAATTAGTGCTCCGTGAAAATTCACCCCACGACCTTTAGTTCAGAAAAAACTAAGCTAAATAACTGCACCAAGAGGATTCTTCTTTCTGGATTCAGTGTAGTAAGTGGTCAGACGAGTTGATAGTCGCAACGTAGGATTTTTATCACTTTATCCATACTCTGTCATGTGTGTATTTAAAATACTCACGCATATTTCCCAACTAGTATCAACAAGAGTAAAATTAGCTCAGTAACAGTAAGCAGTTAGCTCTCTACATTGCCGTATTAAATTGCAGTAGTAATATGCTGTGATATACATAGCCTAGATTACGATCTTGCTTCATAACTCAAATTACCAATAAACTCACTGCAGATGTCAAGTTGAAATAGAACCAACTAGGTCATATTTCAACGATCATGATTAGTATGTGGTTAAGGACGGATATTTTATAAACTTTGTATACCAAAGCTACGCTTGACTTTACTGAGCTGGTTTCGGAAGCCGAGTATCGGGCGAATTGGAGAAGCCTACATCCAGCAGTGGAATACGATTGACTGATGATGATGATGACTTTATTGTGTCAGAATAAAACATTTATTGCTTACAATAGCACATTTTACATAGCACTGTCTAGACTGCATTGCAGCCTTGTTATCAATTACATTACAACTAGACTACACAGACCCGTTGTTAAGTAGCCATCCGTGTGGAGGCGGTTTAAGAATACAGAATGTCACCACCCCTTTTCATCCCTAGGATGTCGTAAGAGCAAACTAGTCGAGCGAACTGTGTAGGATAACTGCATTGTAGAGAAAAGGAAAATTTGAAACAAACTATATATGAACTCATTTAGCCAGCACAGTATAGGCCAAAACTGCCTTCCCAAGGAGAGGCCCATATCCAGCAATGGACTGTAAAGGTGTTGAAAGCTCTCTGCTTGTTTGCCATTTATATCTTAAAATAATTCAATAAAAATGAATATAAATAAGTTTATAATTTATGACGTTAATACTTAGACAGTTTGCACAAAGTGGGAACCGAATCAGATAACACAGTTACTAGAAAAACACTCGTAATAGTTTTTTTGCGTTTATTTTTTATAATAATATCTAATTTAGTTATACTAAAAATATTTTATTAAAAAAGTACTGCAATTTTTTCATAGGGTGCCAGTCATTTCGATTTAGAAGTGATGACACATACGTCATCAATGAATTTGCTCGGTAGTATTGACACTTTGGTGTAAGTAAAATTGAGCACTTACCATCGCCAATGTGTCTGTCTTGCCATCTAAATTTAGTATTAAGTGCCCCGAAAGATTGCATTAGCCCGGGTTCCCTATTTTTCGGATAACTTTTATAATTTTTATTCATCTACAAACCGTAAATAGCAACAAAATATTCTGTTTGCGACATTCACGTACGGAATCATTCTCGTGTTCACGAATGTACCTAACTCATATTCTATTCAATTCGTCCAAGAATAAGACAAACATACTGGTCCAAGAATACGTAATATGCTGAAACTATGTTAGATATTCTGAACACTTTATTTTTAAAATATCTCTTAAAAGGTACTGAGTAAGTATATATAAATATTTTAACTTTCCAGCTAAACGCCTCTTCTTATATCCTATAAGTAAGTAGAATGTTTAATGTTTAACCTAAAACGAGAAGTGTATACATTTTATTATCGTTTTAAAAGACAACTACTGCTCTAGGAACATATTCCGTGTCGCGGTGGACTTTACAAACACCCATGATAGGTCACAAAGAACTCCCAGGCACAGAACAACAATTTGTAGATCACGAAAAGTGTTGTCCCATGCAGGGATCGAAGACACAACACACTTAGCGCAGTATGCAGTCAAAATTTTCATAAATAGATTAAAAACTCAAGTTATATCACTAAAAAAAGTAAATACAACTTAGAAACGTAATTTGAAAGCAGTCGAGCCTTGAGAATTAAGTCAATAATGAATATCATGATAGGTGTATGTATAAACGATATAAATTATTCTGTAACTTATATTATTACATAGGTATCATAAAAAAAAGTTAACGTATATTTGCTCATTAAAAGTTTTAATTTTAGAGTATAACTTTTTTTTTTTTAATGTTTGGAAAGCCCCTTTTTTTTTTTTTCTTTTTTTTAACGTGTGGAAACCTCTTCGGGCCGTCACCCCACCGGGGTTTACGGCGGGGTGGTGTGTCGGAATCGGACCGACTAAAACCACACGGTGTGCCACTCTGCGCCTGAGATAGGAGGGATCCGGGAACCGCTGTTATTACGACATCCAGATCCCTCCTAGCGCCTGCCCGAAACTGCGGGCACCATCTATGGGTAAACTCTTTATTTTAGGCGACGTACGGCACACGCGGACGTCGCCTCCTCGCGGCTGGCCATTATAGCGGGTGGAGGGGAAAACCCGTCCCGTCCACCCGCGGCCGCACTCAAGGCGGCATGAGGCGCTGGTATGCGCGCCTCCGCCGCCCGGCTCGCCGGCGGCGAATTGGGTCCGAGTGGATATCGTCCTCCCGGGCCTTCTCCGCCGCCTCCTTCCGCGAAATTACGTCTTCGCAGAAGGTTGCGACCGCGGTAAAACAACTGTCGCTACCGGCCATGGAGCGTATGACGGCCGGTAGCGAGAGATCTCCTCCAATAACTGCCGTGAGGACCCCACGCTGCGCCGCCCAGGCGGAACAAACCGCTAGCGTGTGCTGAGCCGAGTCCTCACTGCAGTCGCAGTGGTAACAGGCGGGACTCAATTCCCTCCTGGCGACCGAGTGCAGATACTTCCCGAAGCAACCATGCCCGGAAAGGACCTGCGTCAGTCGGAAGGAAAGGGTCCCGTGCTGCCGCCCTGCCCACTCGGCGATGACCGGCTGGAGAGCCTCCACGAGGGCAAAGCCAGCACGTGGAGTCTCCAACCGGAACGACCAACGAGCTATCGTGGCTCGACGAGCGGCCTCACGCCACTCACGTATCTCCGTTTGGAAACCCCCTGGGGCCTTCACCCCACCGGGGTTTACGGTGGGGTGGTGTATCGGAATCGGACCGACTAAAACCACACGGTGTGCCACTCTGCGCCTAATATCCGGGAATAGCTGCTATTACAACATCCAGATTAACTTTAGAGTATAACATAGGTTAAGGTACAATGGGACTAACATAAATAAAAGCTCCTACACCAATACATAAAGATTCAACGTGAATAAACTCTTACACCATTAGGTAGATTTGGAAAACTCCTTAAAAAAGATAATGAATTGAACTGACTTAAAACTTGTATTAACTTAATACACAAAACTACAGAACAGAGAGAATAGGCTAGATGACACCTTAGTCAAATTAGTTACTTTTTATCATCTGTCAAAACGACAATTTTGTATGAAAAATGTACTAAATACAATATTGTGACGTCACTGTTTTAGACTACTCAATTGAACAATATATTTCACTGTATATTTCATTGAAATTCGTAATAATAATAAAAAGTTATGTTAATAGTATTTGCCGAGATGTTTCACGATATTAGTTTTAATGAAGTGGACATTGGTATTTATTTACGATACAGTCATCTACCCAAGTGCCTAAATATTACCTGTAAACAACGTAGATATTAATTATGATATAAAATGAATTCATTATAATCACATTTAATTAGGGAAATCCAGTGATTTTTTTCAGAATATTCGAGCCGATAAATTAACGCCGACGTTGGCAAGATTACAGGCAGCGATAAATTCACTCATCGCGATCAGACTCGATCGCTTAATTAAAGGCACTATCTAATATATGCAGCCTCTAAAGCGTGTATATGTATAGATAAGGCTGAGAGTCTAAATATTTGTAACTTTTTTTATGTGTATGGTATATTATTAAACATGGTAACGCACTTTGTTTCACGTAGTGTGTTATCAATGTTTTCGTTAGATTAATTTAAAGAGGATTTTTGTTCGGATATAGTCTATGGTCATTCGACTAGAGAAATAGTTGATCTGTTGCCTTCGATTTTGTAAATGTTTTAAGGCACTAATACGTTATGACTTTATCAAACAAACGTGTTATTTGATAGATTTGATTTAAAAATTATTTTAATTAAAATTCTAATAATAATCGATCGATTCGTAACTTAACTTAACTGCGCGACCCATTTCCAACTTCAAATGTAGCAACATTTACTATCTATGGTCGTCGCTACTCAACTTTTTGGTAATGGCTTATCACATTGTCATTTTTAATACAATTTTTTTATTTATTTTCATTAGAGCCGATATTTGAATCTTATTGCTTTTAGAGCTATTACCGATGCTATTTCCATCCCAAATTGCAACGGCATGTGTACTTTTCAGAAGAAAATTTATTTGAATCAGACATTGAAAAAGCAGTGTGTTACTGCAATAATTCAATTTAGTAAATAAAAATATTGTGTGAATGCTAAAAGTATATCATTTACTTTCAGTTTTACTTAATTTTTTTGAAAACAATAACTATTTTATTTTTTCTATATCGCAAAGCATATTTTGCTCCGTTTCATTGTAAATTGTGTTTATACTAAAATAATGAATGAAATGTCTTTAATTTTATTAAAAATCTATTAAATGGTAGATTTTATTCTAATTTACTTCCCCTGTTCTATATATCGCTTCCGGTGACGCTAATTAGAAGAAAAAAAAAGATATTTTAATAGGGATTTAATGAGCAAGAGAATCACTGTAAAATATCCTCATTTTATTATAAGTAATTTTGTTGCTGAAAGCACCTGCATTCAGATCTTTTTAAGCATTCCGTGTCCAACGGAAATAGTTTTTCGGATTCAACGACAACAAAGCACAATTCTTTTGGATTTTTTAATTTGTTCTACTGAGAAAATAACATTGTTTTTGATGCGCTATAACAATATTGAAAAATAAATAACATGTTTTCATATCTTCTCTGTTTTAAAAGAGGAGTGGTTTATTCACCGCGTTCCTTTCTCTTTCTCCCATCTGTATCTCCTTCAAAGTTATACCTTTACAAGTTCAGAGTCGATATGTTGTTTTGAATATAGATAATATAATATAATATATATATATATATACACTATAGACATGACTATTATTTATACTCTTCGTGAAATTACGCAAATATGTCAACGCTAGTTACTAAACAAACTTTCGTAGAATTGTTTAGTTTGAGACGGTTTTCACTAGGGTTGGCATTATATATGTTTTAGTGCTTTTGAAGCTCTGCCTAAATCTTCAATACATTTGCTGAATATTAAAAAAAAACACTCGTAGCCTTACAGCAACTTAGCAACATTACATCTTCTAAAATACAAAAGTTACTGTGAGGTCTATTGTTTGCTTTTTTTCAAATTCAAATTGCTTTTATCTTGGATGAACGGATTGGCTCAAAATTTTTTTTTCTTTTTTTAATATTTTCTATGTGTATACTACATTTTTTATCGCTACACTTACAAATAAACATATAACATAATAATAAAATTATATTTACTTTTTCCTTAACTAAATCACATAAATATTTCGTAGCTCTTAGTGTGTCTTAGTGTGACAACCCTCCTTCTACTCTAGATATTTACCAAATTGCAACTTACTTGAGCTTTCCAAACTTGATAAGCCATCTACTGCCTTTACTAGTTTTACTGATTTGGCTTTCGATACCGAATTAGGGGCGCATACTTCTATGTCAACATCATCATCATCACCACCTTTTACAGTCCACTGCTGGACATAGGCCTCTCCTTAGAAAGGAGGTTTTGGCCTACTATATCACGCTGGCCAGACGGGTTGGAATAGGGTTTGTTTCAAGTTTTCCTTCTCTTTGTAATGATGTTATCTTGCATACTTTGTTCCCTTAGTCGTCTTTTACATCACCCACGGGATGAATAGGGGTTGTAACACTATGTATTCTTAATCCGTCACCACACGGACAATAATACGGAACACTTGTATATGCGTATGTGAAAACCTCTATATTTAAATCACTTTATTCGTCACAGGCAGCTTTGCTCTTTTCACTTAGCGTTAAATGGTGATTCATGATGTATGTAGTAAAAAATTTGTGGGATGCTGCAAACAATTTTTTTTATTTTTATTTTTTTTAAAAAGACAACGCTCGCATTAGGAATAAATCCTGTGTCGCGGGGGACTTTACAAACATACAAGAAACGGACACAAAGAACATCCAGACTCAGAACAACAATTTATGGATCACATAAAGTGTTGTCCCATGTAGGATTTGAACCCACAACACTCAGCGTATTGGAGAGCGGCATGGCGACCGCTTAAACCACTAGGCCAATCGTGCAGTCAAATGTAAATGTAATGTAAATGAAATACTGTTATATAATAAACTAGGTAGTATGTTAACGTTTTTTAAAATTTAGATTTTCGAATCATGAGTTCAAAATTTAAAATATTTTGGTCATTCATTTGTCAATGTTCAAGACTACGCTGTAACGGTATCCCCGTAATAAGATCACTCAGCACTGAGTGGTATAGTTGGTTTGTTGAGTCCGATATACCACCTTACCCTTTCGTCTAGGTGAAATTATGGGGGAGTATCCGCATGAAAAGGTTTAATTTAATAGCGAACTTTAATTAAACCGCTAGAAAGTTTACCAAGTTGCTTAATTAATATTGTGCTATATTTGGCCTTTCATTGTAAAAATAATATAGTTATATTCACTTAGTGTCGTCTTACAATATCTTTATTTTGCATTGCTCCCACGAAACTGCAAATGGATCCTTTAAGTGCACAACACACATGGTTTCTCATCGCTTTTATGGTTATTAAAGCATTTATATTTCGCTGTAAAAATACTTTTAGAAAAGTGTGTACCCGTTTCCGGAAATTCTAAGTAGTTTCGAACCCATCAGAGGACAGAAAAAAGGGACATTTTGAGAAAAGGACCATATGAGAAACGACATTTTGAGAATAGGACATTATGCGCTGACACATTTTGGGAGGACAATTTCAGTGTATTAGTTTATTCAGAAATAACAAAAGCTATGTGTATACCTTACAAGAAGTGGTAAAAATACTGGTAGGCGTACCTGACGTGGATACGTATGGTATATCTTTTTTTTCTTAATACTTCCTGCATTACATTTGCGTGAGGCGGACTTAGTGCCGTATGGCATTCTTTACCAGTCAACCTTGAAGTGGATACATACGTTAGTGTCTACTTCGCTAAATACCGTACTTTTCCTCATTATCCTATGCATTTAAATACCTACAACGTACCAAGTTTCATATTAGCTCATATTATACGGTAACATCCATCTGGGAATATAAGTAAAATATACCACCCCGGTATATATTCTTGAACGAATACTTAATAGTTAATCCCTTTTAGATTTACAACAGACACTTAAGGTGTTACGATTAACCTAACTTATTTATGTAGGTTTCTGTCTATGAAATAGGTTTTTGACGTTTGTGTTTTAAATTTTTGAGTCTTGTAACACTGATATTTAAATCTAAATGTTGCAAGTCTCGTTGAAACAGTTTGTCTTACTTCATATTTTATTCGATCAGAAGTCAATCATAGTCAAGTCAAATCTTTTGAAATAACGAACGCTTTTTTAGTAATTATTAATCAATCGGTCACCTACTTTAGTTATGAGAGTCATTACTCGTTAATTAAAGTTTTAATACATTAGTTAACATATTAAAGTCTGTCATTGGTATTTGTAACAAGATTTCGGACCGCTAAGAATCAAATCAAACTGTCTCAAGTGTCCATATTAAGAATCACGCGTCAAGTTACCTTCCAAGTAAATTGAAACTAACTTGGGACATAGAAGGGATGTCCCTACTGTGGTACAGTTGTAATTAAATTCGAAATGTACATAAGTTATGTAAAATCAAAACATATTTATGTGTTCTTTGAGCTTTTTGAATATTATTTTTGTAGCGTGTCATAAGGTAATTTTATTTTTTCAAACTCAAGTTAGTGTTATGTCGCTAAAATAAAAATCCTAAACAATAAATATCATGGAGTGTGCTTCATATAACCCTTTATGAATCACTTAGAAAGCTTCCATAATCCACAAAAAACATTAGACTCTTTTATTTAGTCTAATTTAGAACGCTCACCTGCTGTATAACATCAAAATGATACAGACTTGTACTTACGCTTAAGCCTCCTCGTAAATTAGAAATACAGCTCTCAACTTTTTGAAAATTATATCTTACTGTAATTTGATACTTAATTAAATATTATTTCTCTCTTATTTCCTAACGATCTACGGCTAAAATTTTGTCTTAGATTAGACAAACATTATAATTCAAATCTCAAAGTAATTGCGTGTACTAATAACAAATAATGCCAGTAAATGACTTATCTTTCCTTGAGAAATTGAGATCATTCACATTGTGTAGTAAAAATAATGTCAAAAAAAGTATTTTCAAGTCAATAACCGAAATAGTCACATGTCATCAGCAACCTTTCAAAGTCTACTGCCGAACATAGGCCTCTCCTTACAGAGAAGGTTTTAGCCTACTACGATGGGCCGTGGCTCATCAGGCATGATCAACTCGTCTGATTGGAGCCTCGACCCTTTCATGTCTGTGTGGTGACGGATTAAGAATACATACAGTGTTACTCTATTCATCCCGTGTGTGTCGTAAAAGGCGACAAAGAAAACGAAGTATGCAAGACAACATCATTACAAAAAGAAGGAAATCTTGAAACAAATCCTATTCCAACCCGGCTGGTCAGCGTGGTATAGTAGGCCAAAACAGCAAGGAGGCTAAGGAGAGGCCTATGTCCAGCAGTGAACTGTAAAGGTTGTTGATGACTACGCTGGCTAGACGGGTTGGAATAGGGCTTGTATCAAGTTTTCTTTTTTTCACAGTACTGATGTCCTGCATAATTTGCTCCCTTAGTCGCCTTTTACGGTACCCATGGAAACGGAAATATTATAACACTACAATTTATTTATTCTCTGTATTTTTGTTACGGCTGTAATTCAATAAAACCTTAATTTTTAAACTAAAAATTTTAAGATAAATGTACAATGCTGGTTGCTAACATATGACCATGAAAATATTCATCCATAGACTGATTATATTCTTCGAAAACTTTTAGCATGGTTTCATACATCGGCGTAAACTAAGAAGACGATCATTAAATCTTTTTACAGAATATACCGGGAAAGCCAGCTTAACTAGCCATAAAGCGTGCAAGGGTGACCAGTCGTAATTCGAAATTGAAAATGGTAGAACTGGTATCGTATCACCATAAACAAGTTGTGACATTCTTGTAACCCTAGACTTACTCACTATATACTACTGGAGATCATGTATCTTTCGGATATACCTTTTAATTTTGCTTTATTTATGCCCACTTTAGAGAAGGAGGCCTTTTCTGTATATGATGATATGTAGCAAAATCAAAATAGATTATAGTGTAATAATTATTTTTAGTTGGCAATTTAAGAAGATTTTCTTTAAAGCGCTAGTGCCCTAAAATATGTAAAAGGCATAATTATTTACTACATCGCAAGCATAAAGATAATGATTATCTTAAATGGCAGCGACGAATGTTTTGTGGTTTGTCTTTTTCCTGATCGAATCAATATATATATATGCGTCGATAACACCGTTCTGCATAAAACCTACCTGACGAAGAATATATTGACATTGAAATTCGAGGGTGCCGCTGGTGTGACATGGGGTTGCGTGTGATTGTAGAGTCTCGCGTGTGAGACGGCTGCAACAGCAGCTAGTCGAGGTGCGCTGCCCATCGCCCAGCCGAGTGGGCTGCGCTGACCAGCAACAGCACCGACACCCGCCACCAGCCACAAGCGGCGCCAATGAGCCACAGCCGCACCACACAGAGCCGCCTACGCGACTTCCGCCACAAATGAATATGCTCTCTTTTCAAACTGCTCTGTAAACTTTCTTCTTTAAGCTGTGGCAGCACACTTTTTCTTCACCAGTTTCCATTGGGTTCTTAAAGACTGTGTCAATTTGACATCATTTTGGGAGATCTAAAACAATGAAAACTGGGATTATAGACTATATTAACATCTTATCCATCGTATGTTTGGTGTAACAGATTCGGTTGTTTTTTTTTTCTTGTTTATTACCTCAAAACTCGGCCATATATTATTAAGCTCAGTGATATTTATTTTTAAATTATTATGGTGTTTAATATTTTACTTTAGGTGAACAAAATATATTTTGAACTATTTACTTTCTATGATACTTTTATTTTATAAAATACTTTTACGTTACCTACACGATAAAACAGAATCTATGTAAAACTTTTCTGTACCCTACAGTGACTGTCCAGGAAAGTTAATATAGGTAGTTAAAAGTTATTAACGGGTAGCCGTGTAGAGCATTAGTTAAATGCATGCACTGCATTAATTTATTATTAAATTAATTTTCACCCCATAATTTACTGACATAAAATAAAATGTTATTTTTTGCGAAAACTATGATATTTTTCCACACGCATCATTGTGTTTGAAGTGTTATAAAACAGTACTGAATAATTTAAGTAAGCTGATGCTAAGCTAATATTAAAGCGGGCCTATTTTTATTTTAATAAAATATATTCCCACAAAATCTTCTTTCGAAAAAGATGGTAATGACCAATTAAAAAGCTGTAAATGTGATATTTCTATAAGTTTATTACTTTTGTTATTGACAAATAATTCTTAATCCATCCTAAGATAACAGCCTCGTTTATTATTTGTTTATTTTTTTAATTTCTCTATGCAATAGTAAAGTTAAAAATGAAAAACATTTAACATTCTGATCTGCCGTAAAGTGCTCCCTCTACGTTTTAATAGAATCCAGGAAACTGAAGTGAGCCGGCATTTGTAACAGACGGGCTTAATAATTAACAGGGCCTATATAACAATGTTTAGAGTGCTAGGACCAGTTACCGCATTCTGTAATCATTATTAAGTAATTACTGCGAATCTCGAAAAATATTATGTGTAATGACTACTTGTATTGATAACTCTAAGAAAAGAGTTCTCTAAAAACTAGTCAAGAAACTTTTTGCAAATGTATGATATTTTTCAAAAAAGTTTATAGCGTCATAATTTAAATTTTAAATTTCGAATTACAATAGAATGTTTTCATAGTTAAAATACAATTAAAAAATTACATGAATAAAAACACAACCTTGCAAACACCAATAAAAAACAAAAATACAAAATAATCTACTTTTTGACTCAAATTTCATTTAAAACACTGTGTTTATATTTGTGTAAAAGAGCACTGATCTTATTAGTGTATTATTTCTTTGCTATTGGCATTTACGTTTTTCAAACATCTTAAAATGGGGTAATAAGTTAATAATTTAAAGACAATCGTGTATTTTTCAAATATTTAACTTACTTCAAAGTTCGTTAAACTTATTTAGTGATAAAATTACGTTAATTAGAACCAGTTATCGATAAGTTTCACTGCCGTTAATTGCACAATAATTGAATTTAAAACACAGTTCATATTAAATCGATCGCGAGAGAAGTTTCGCCCTTTAGAGCGGACGCGACACGCACCCCCGACACTAAAACGTAGAATGAAGGGAGGTTCTACCGCCCGCCCTAGTCCGGCAGCGCCAACATTGGTTATGTTATCACCAATACTCATTTGTGCCTGAACTCCACCAACCTCTGATTTTCGCCGTCCAAGTACAGTTGTGTTTTCACTTTAATTGAGAGAGGACATGTTAATCTGTGCGCATACTTTCGTTATATATTATTTATCAAATTACACTAAGTAATCATTTGTTTATATATAAACGTGTTAAAGAAAAAGGTAATTGTATATATATATTTTAGTGTTACATATCAACGTACTATATATTTACTAACTTAATGTTTATAGATATATTAAAAATCATTAAATTTAATAACAAACTATTGATATATTATCGTGTGTACCGTGATGATAGTCGCTAAAACAATGCTACAACTAAAAACAACCAATATTGGACCCAACATTAATGATATTAGCAACCCAATATTGGAACTTTCCTGTCACTCCTTCGACCGTGGTCGTCCCGTCACGCCGCCAACAGGTTCGTACTTTTTAATTTACTGTACAACACACTAGTCTACAATTTACGTCACACGTGTATTAAAATTAAGAAGGTCAACTGTCGAAACTTTAAGTAATTCTAGACTAATTTGATAGACTGTTCCCCCGCTATATGCATACCAAATATATAACTCTTAAGTCAAACATCGTCTTGGCATTCATATGGCGTCGGATATCACAAAAGTTCGAAATCTTAACTCCACTTAAGAAAAAGATATTTTAAGAAAAAACTGTTAACCTTCATTCTATTACAAAAGTAAAGCAAAACAATGATATGTAAATAATAAAACGAGAATGACTTAAAGTTTTAGTTTTTGACACCGAGAGCAAACAGGTGCAACATTAAGATATTGCACCTGTTTGCTCTCATGCAGCACCATCTTTTTTGATATAATGTACAGGCAACCCCTGTATCTCCGTCACCCGAAAAAACAACATATCCTATGCGGCCAGGAACGTAGTTTATGTTAAACAAAATCACATCACATTAACATCGTTTCTTACTCCGTTGTTAGATATAAACCTCTTCGTAGTAAAGAAAGAGCTTTTGGCTTGCTGTACCAGTCTCACCTTTTTCATATTCCGTTAAAATTATTTTTAGAAGATAAGATTAAATTATACAACATGTTTAGCTTAATCTGTAACATAGTTTTATGTTTGAATCAAGAAACAGAAATATGGGGTACGTATAAAGGCTCGATATTCTATACCAGCGGTCGTGAGTTCGATTTCCTCGAACAAATCCCATCACTGTTTGTGTGATGAGCACGATCATTTGTTCTGTGTATGAGTGTAATTAATCTATAATATGTATGTATTTAGAAATATATAAGTATGCGTTATTAGATTTTTTTACCATAGTAAAGGTTCTGCCCAGTTAAGGACAAGGCCGTGTGTGAATTGTGCGAGATTATTATATTATTATATATAAAAGGCTCGACGGGCTTATTGGTATGACTATTGGACTGCAGTCTGACTGACAGACGGCTGGCAGACTAGCTTAAGCAGTCGCCACGCCGCATCCTATTACGCTAAGTATTGTCGGTTGAAATCCCACATGGGACAACACTATGTGATTATCAAATTGTTATTCCAAGACTGGGTGTTCTTTGTATTCGTTTCATGTATGTTTGTAAAGTCTCCCGCGATACAGGATTTATTCTTAAGCCGAGGGTTGTCTTTAAAAAAAAAAGATAAAAATTGGTATAGTTGTTAGTGACCGAGACCGAAGCCAGAGGTCATGAATTCGATGTGATGAGCACGACCATTTGTTCTGTGTCTACCTATAATTTATCTATGTAATAGGTATTGAATTAGAAATATATATGTATGCTTATCAGCAGTCTGATTACATTAGTGCAGGTTCAGCCTAACTTGGAATCAGACAACCTCAATGTTATTATTATAGGACACAACAGTATTACTGGTCATAGACACCGGTTTTATCTAACAAATAAACATCTGAATAATTTTTGCCTCTGAATCTTCAATGTCTAAAATAAACGAGTAATAAACATGTACAAAGTATCTTATCTTTGTACAATAATATATAATCCCCAATTTAGCGTGGACTCACTGGGTCATTACTGTTGGTCTGTCTATGTTAATTGTAACATGACACTCAACACACTCATCAAGCAGAAACCATAACTAAGACCGTACAGTCCTAATGGCGTATCTGTTCATTATATTTTCACACAGTCCCTTTTATTTGTAAAGAAACAAAACCATGCATCGTCTTATCTGATGTTTTTTCTTAATTAACGAAAAATTTAACATACGTGTTATCTGCTGGACAGTAATAGAGAATGTACTGATACATATATCGCTTTTTTTGAATTATCTTAATGTTTCGATAAAGGTAAAATATTACCATAACTTAAGAAGTAGTCTATGCCGCAGTATACAATTATTTGTAGGATTCTGGAAGCTGCAAATGAAAACCAGAGAAAGACAACAGGTAGAGAGAGATATTGAGAAAATAGAAAGAGAGTAGAGTACCAAACTGGCCTTGAGATTGACATCTCGAATGTATAAAAACTAAAAAGATACCGTAATTATGCTAACTTCTACGAACTTGTATGCGATTTATGTGGAGTTCAAATAGGTAAAATTTATTCTTTTTTTTTACATGTTTGTAATAGTAACATAAATTGAGAGTTAATCAGTTAGAATTCCAGTTGTAATAATAACAATAAGTTTTTTGCGATATAATATTACCAAATGTCCATACATTTCATCCATTTCCAGATGTCCTTAAAAATCTATTATTCGTTATCAAAATAAATACGCTCAGACTGTTCGTTTGAAAGATGCAGAAATGATAGTTAGGATATATTAAATCGAGTCCTGTAAACTGGTTTTACCTTCTAAAATTCATTTGTTTAACAATCGAAATTTCGTATAAGTCTGGTTTATAAATAACAGAATTTTTCAACTTCGACAAACGCAAATAAATATTTTCCAAACAGAATAATTATCAGGTAGCAGAGCCACGTTGATTTCAGCACAAACGAGCTGGCTCGACCGGGGCAGTTACACTCTCACAGAAAACCAACGCAATACGAAAGCATCCATGCTGTCGTATTTCGTTGGTGAGTGCGAGACCGGAGGCCCATTGATGCAGAGGTGACAGTCATCGTGGCAACCGTGTAAGCCTTACACTGGCACAATGACTGTCATGCCTTTCACGTCCCTAAGCGAGGCGTATAAAACCATCTTACTAGGCCGCCATAGTGTGGGTCACTATACTACATAGTCTGCATTTGCAATGAGTAGAGTGATCACAACTCTTGGATTCTATACATGCATTCCATCAGGCAGAGTAGAGTCACTTTGGCAGGTTAAAATATAGAAAAAAAAAAATACAAAATCATGCTATAAACTGAATATTTGGGGTTATTGATCTATTAATTACTAGTTTTATCTTAAAATTGTTTTATAAAAACATGTCTAGTTACCTAGATATTCAGCAAAACATGTAAATATTTTAGCGCGATATGTCACATATAGTGCATAGTGATTTAACAAACATGGTACCTTTTTACTTCAATTGGGACTGTAGTGTTACTTTTTCCTGAGGTCAACTTGTATCACTGTGATTTATGTTCGTAAAAATGAGTGTTATAGTTTGTTAATGATAAGTTTTATAATTAAAGACCCAACCATTAATTACAAAGACATTAGCTATTCTTAGTAGCCGTAAAAAATATCTGAAATATCGATATAAAAAAGCTTTGTGTATAACTTTACTCGCTTGCAAACAAAAAGAACATGGTACCTATTCATCACCACTTTCCCTTTTCACGATCACATTGTGAGGAAAACTCCAACTTAACTCATCTATATGACGTCATCAGTCACGTCTAGCCTCACCTTAATGTTTGACGTAACGACTTGCGAACAATAGGCTCGCCTTTACTTTCATTGATATTGTGATGGGACCACATAAATCTCTTATTACACTTCAACTCATAGATAATATTAAAAGAACTTTAAACGTTACGGATATACACGTGTTTTGATTTATGGTAAAAAGCGTTTTTTTCATCTTGTGTGAAGATGCCTAGATGTAACCTTGGGTTTAGATTTCCATCTATCTAATAAATGCTGACTCGAACGTTTTGCCTCGCATCTGTAAAAAAAATTATCACCTGCAGTTTCTCCTTGACCTTCAAATTTTCAACAAAAGAGCATTCCTCCTCCATTCCCTCCTGCCCTTTTAAAGGTCGACCACGCCGTTAGCTATGATCAGTTACCGTCAAATGAACCGAGTGTTCGTTTGTATTTTATATTACTAAAAAAAATTCTCACTTCTAGTACATTTATCAGGCATAGTCTCCTCTATTAAATTTTTCCCAGATATGAGGTACAGGTTAAAATAGGGACATAGAAAAGACGCATACACTGTATTGGGGTAGCGCCACTCTATCCATCGACCCGGGGCAACGACTCTCAATTGTCACGCGAGAAATTTATTGAAACTTTATACGGATACCATAACACGCCTACCATCGACTAAAAAGCAGGGACACTAAAGCCTACAATACTTACTATAAAATAGGCAGCCTTCGTTCGACTAACACTAACTAAAAACGTTTAAAGATATGTGTTCTAATGCAAATTACATTGTAATGAAGTGAAATAAACTTCTTGTTCAACATTTATGATATTTGCTGCTTTCAAATCTGTCATAAATGTCGACTTTATGACATAACAAAAAAAAATAGACCTTACTGAATTTAGAATCAGCTCTTTTTAATTATTGTTAGAAATATTCTATAACATTAGTTCTTACCTTTAATTACGAGTATTTTCCTAACACCTACTGGCAAGATGACTAACTCAGTGTATATTAAATACGCTTGGCTCCTATATGATAACGTCTCTTGGAAGCCGGCGATCCAAAGGATTTTCCAAATCGTTACAAAAAAAAGAAAAGTAACACTTACTTAAATCAAACTTGCTTTTAGAGCATATACTTTCTTAACTGGATGGAAGATCTTCATCCATTGAGGAGGAGCGCGATCTGTCGAACTCTTACCGACTAAAAACCATTCCGATGTTCCTCTGCTTGCCTATAGTCGAGGGAATTGCAATTGAATTCTTCCGCCACCCCCGACAGGCATTGACCCGACTCACCTAAGACACCCATCGATCGCAGTTCATTCTTTATAAAATGATTCAACCCTCCACAACATAAACTGTGTTCATAAACATCATTTACAAATGATAGTGTACGAATTTGTTCGAAACTTCATAAATTGAAGAAATACTGTCTGGTAGCATAGATTCTTTGATATCCCGCCTTATTATACATTCATTATCAGTGTATCACAACATATCACACAGTCAATCTAGTGTAACGTAATTGTTGCTAATGCAATTAGTCACATGAACTTCTGGCACGTCTACACAGAATTTCCATCTCGTATTGACGCTTTGTGACTTCAAATTATATCGTATGACAATTACTAGTAACTTAAATAAAATTATACATAAGATTTTAGTATTTTGTTTTGAATAAAAAATGTCATTAATCGTTATGACGAAGATCATATGCTAACGATTAATCGTTAATCTTAAGGCAGCAGACACAATAAACATAGTTTGTTCCTTCAACCAATATAACTTGAACTTTCGTTGTTGAAGCTTTTGTTCCATTAAAAATCAATACATTAGACCTTATAGTTTACTGTGTTCGTATTCACCTAATTTTGAAATTCACACAATTTGTTTTGCACTCTCGTGTTTGTGATATTATTTGTTAAGATTTATAAGAAAAATCATGAAACTTATTTGCTAAGGAGACTTCTATGTCCAGCATTGGACTGTTAAAGGTGATGATGAAAATTCATAACAAAACAGTAAGATAACAGACTTACCGTTGTAATCATTTATTTGCAACATGTAAAAAGTGATAACATCTTATATCTAGTTCTAACTACATACGTACGATACATCTTTGAAGACACGTATTTTTACGTTTTTTGGTACACGAAAGACGGTTTCTGTAACTTAAATATCCCATGAATACATCAACCCCTTTTCATCTCTACTATAACAGGGTATTCAAAGGTTTTGTAAGAATGTTACCAGGCTCACATAAAATATGCAGCCGTAGAAAGGAGGTAAGTTTCAGGTAAGTAATAATACCACTTCATGTAAAGTGCTTTGTGACTGTACGGATGATGTAATGGTTTAAGCGGTCATTTTACCGCTTTCTAATGGACTAAGTGTTGCGTGTTCCATTCCTACATGGGATGACACTTTGTATGATCCACAAATTGTTGTTCTGAGTGTTTTTGTGTTCGTTTCACGAATGTTTGCAAAGTCCCCTGCGTGACAGAACAAACTCCTAGTCTTTTAAAAAAAGAAAATGAAGAAAAGTTGAGAAAAAAATGCAATGCCAGATATCTGACACAGAGAGCGCCAATAACCAGATTTCGTAGTATAGATACTGCGCAAAATCAGAAATTAAGATTTACATGAATTATTTTTGTTAATGAAAGAAAATTGTGAAATTTTACATCATTTTTCAAAAAAGGAGAGGCCTATGGCCTGTAGTAGACTGCAATAGGCTGTTGACGATCATGAAGAAGCAAAAATAAATTACAGATTAAACTGCCGGACGACCTCGTAATACTTTCCATATATATTTCTTTACAATTAGACAATTATGTTTTGAGCCAGGGCCACCCGCGCTGCAACGTGGTCATAAAACGGTTCAACCTCTAAGACGTGGCCCAACCCGCGGCCCTGCCGGCGCTTTTATAATTCAATGAAATCGATCACTTAATAACCCTTTGTTATTACAGTTGCGGGGCCGTTTGTATGCGTTCTTAACTAAATTTAAAAATATCGATATATATGTAAATAGACACAGAAATAATTGACTTCGATTTCAATGCAAGGTAAAAGTACTTTATTATATTTTATTCCTTAATTTTTAAGCTTAGGCTTAAGATTAATTATAGTGTTAGGACAAGGCTACATTATAAAAAAAAATTTTAAAAAATCCCAATAACATGCGAGTGAAACAAAAGCCAACATTATGTTGTTATCTTATGGACACTGATAACATTTTAACATTGAACGGTTCTGAGGTGTACTCGTTTATACTGTGTACTATTTTCTAACAGTGTTCCCGACATTTCATGTTATTTCTATCTACTTAAGGGTCTTTGCTCAAATAAATTCTTAAATACGTTTTCGTTTGAGAGCAAAAGCTTTTTGCGACATCATTATTATTCGTTAGATTGGAAAATGGAATGTCTGCAGCTACATGTCGTGTAGATAAATGTTGATATGAACGTGAGGAAGAATGCTTTATGCGGGGGTATTGAGTTATTCAGATTTGGTTTTCAGATTGGCTTTTGTGATATGTTTTTTGGCAGTGTGGGTTTCATTATGAACATAAACAAGTTTCAGGTAAGAAAATTAGGTAGTGTTGCCTGCATTGACGGTGTAGACGTTTAAGCGGTCACTTTGCCGCTGAGTGTTGCTATAAAAAAAATTGCTCTAAGAGCGGTCTGAATTTGTGTACATTGCCTTATTTTCCTATCCGGTATTTGTGCCCGTGTAATAAGAAAGGAAAAACACAAAGTTTAAACTACATAAATATATATGTACATACCAAACAATATTTTTTAAATATAAATGAAATTTTCCATCGTACTGTCTCACTTCAATATGCATTAAATATTAGTATGGTGAGGACATCGACAATCTTATCTGTATCCGATCGGGTAACACACACCCTCACCCTAGAAATAACGCTTTGTGAATCGGACTTTTCCGGTAACTGAATGGCAATTTTTACGATTACACAGAACGAGTCACAAAGCTCATTGACTTTTTAAGAAGGTTTTCGCAAAAGGTAGCGTATGCACGAAACTCCAAAGTGGACAAGATACTTTTATTTGTAAATTTTCCTCTTAAAAAAAACATATCTAAGTGGTTATTTTTGAAATTTAGTACAATTTAATAGTGAAATTTAAAATTTAAAAAGTGATTTTTTTTAATGCCCTCCTAAATTTCTAAATCGCAACGCTATTGGTGGATCAAAATTTGACGTCAATCTTTTTGGATCTTTTCGTAAAGCCGGTTATATTTTAATCGAACTTTGCATACAAAACAGTGAGTACGTGCAGTTAACTAAATAAAAAATATTGTTTTAAAATAATATTCACAACTATTATATTATTTACTTTTCATTATATTTCTTTACTTTTCCATGATAAAAAGTTGATTAGATAAAAATAACTGTGTAATTGTGAACCAAATACTTCGTTGTTGACATAGTGTAGTCCGTCGTCACAGAATAAGCGCACCAAAATGGCCGCCTTTAAATCGTCCGAAAATTATAGTGATTTTAACCTTTTTGTTAGCTTGTTAGTTTATATTTTGGATGTGTAATATTTATTTTTGGTATTATAATATCTAGTAGAAACGCTTTTAAAAATAAAAATACATGCATATTCTCTATTGTGTAAATTTTGGGATTATCAGATGTGTGTGTTTGTCTGGTGTACGTGTGTTTGTTCTGCTTATGTTAGTAGTACATGTACTTGTACTAAGTGACGTGACTGTCAAAATATCCTTCATAATTTTTTTTTATCCAAAATAATTGTACCTAATGCTCCATTCAATCTTAACCGTTCATTCCGTAAATAACTTCCCACAAATTATCTTCCTATTACAGGATATATTGAATTAAGTACATCAATACATTGTCGTTTCCACGTCGGTTCACTCTTAATCCGTTATTATAAGGTTCACAATTACTGAAAGGTTCGTAGCCTATAATTTGGCACGATATCAACCGTAAGGGCCGGGGTCAGTGAATTTGGACATCAAATATGCAACTTCGCAGACTCTCCCAAACCACTTACACCAATTGAAAATGTTGAAAATGTAACTACATTTCACCAAAACTTATAATAGCTTGTGTCAAATGCTCTTAAGCAAGGAGAACAGTAAAACTAACATTTAATTAACATTGTGGACTTAGAAACCACGATACAAGAAAAGTTAAATAAATAGTAGGAGTAATGAATTATACATTGATACAATACAGTTTCTCTTGTCTGCAATTACTAATGCACAAGACTATTGAACCCAATAGTCATGTGATAATTCTCGAACTAATTTACAAAACATCAACACATAATAACGAAGCACTCTAAAAACGGTATATTATGAACGCATGCAAGTTACAAGCACCGTGTATGAACGCACTGTCACGCAAACATTAACGTAACATAAGATGGTAGAAGATGGTCACAATGTCGGCCGTACCGTACAAGTACGCTACTTGATCACACTCACGACACGATGACGGTACAAATATACTGATTAGGTAATAAAATCTTATAAGAATGTATAGCGGCTACGACCTAGAAAAACTCCGTTTGTGACTTTAGGTCCAAAATGTGGCTTTGGTTCGTCGGACCGCGCGGGCGGTTTTAACGTTTTTTTACCTATTATTAAATATTTTTAAGTACCTACAGCCGATAGCGTCGCTAAGATAATCCACAATTTTGAATATTGCAAATTAATATGTGGCATAAAATGGATACGATTTAATTTTTATTTTCATTTTATTAAATTTCTGATGTTAACATGTTGACTGATCAGAATATTGTGTCGCAAATGGAAACTAAAAAGAAATAATAAGAAGCAACAGATCGACTGATTGTGATTAATGTTCAGTTCATAGTTATTATGTGATGTATTTTGTACAAATAAAGTCTTGTTTTTCAAAAGTCAAAATACTCACGTGCAACTAAAGTGTGACCACATTACTGGCCTCCGCTTTTAAAAATAGTATTACCCTCTTTGTGTCGTCGGGTAAAAAAATTAAACCAGTTGTAAAGTTGCATCGAATTCAGTCCAGCTATTTTACCTTACAGTGGAACAAATAAACAATAGTTCTATAAAGATATCGATTTGGTAAAATATTTCATTATATTTTATCAATAAAAACCTAGTGCTGCTCTTAATACACAGTGGCAACCATAAGTGTCAACGCAAGAGTAGACTAATAACACGCCGAGCTGTCTTAGATAAACTGCTGTTCTTAGTATACTGTGTAATGATTCAGAGAGTAAGGTGGGTGTCGTAAGAGTCGACTAAAGGATCTAGTTGCTCCTTTAGTCGACTGGTAACAGTCACAGGGTAACATGACTGCAAAGAGAAAGAAAAACTTGAGACAAACCCTATACCAACCCGTCTGGCCAGGGTGGTATAGTAGGCCAAAACTTCCTTTCTAAGGAGAAAGCTGTATCCAATAGCGGACTGCTAAAGTGTATTGATGTGATATGATGAATCTAATCTAATATAAATAACCGTGGGAAAGTCATTTCGCGACATCTAGACCGGATTGAGCAGACACTTTCGGCATATAAAAAAACTAGACGTGCATGGACGAGATCAATTGTACCTCCTTTCAATTGCGCTTTCTAGATGAAGCGATATGATTTTTTTATTGCGATACAAAGCAAGATTGCGAGTACACGCAGGAGTCGACTATGTTTGTTGATCTGTTGAAGCAAAGTCTATGCAGAAACAGTTAAAGTTATATAGGTCAGAAACATACTAATCTATTGAATTCTAAAGTGATAGTAATTTTCCCTACCAATCGTTTGTAATGATAAGCCGAATGAAATTAGTGTTCACGAAGTATTGATTTGAACTTTAAATAGAACGTTCTTCTAACTCTACCACTCACCCAGCGGTACACAAATTATCAATGCACGATTGATTATGGCTCCTCTTTCTTATGAAATTTCTATTGAATCCTTTGAAGGCGTTTCATATTATATATTTATTTCAAGAACAATAATAATTCTGTTGAAATTGTGCATGTATTAAAACGATCTTATTAATCTAAATTCTTTAAAATCGTCTAAAATTAAACATAATAAGAAAATAAAATAAAAATCATCCATAGAATAGAAACACTTATACTAGTGTCATCATAGGCCAATAAGACATGCGATTGCCTACAGCTCAGTAATTTTATGAGGGTAATGAAATGTGTGAGATTTCATGTTTAATAAACTATTTATAAATCTAAAATCATCGTCATCATCAGACTATCGCAGTCTATTGCTGGACGTATGCTTCTCCCATTGCACGCGTCTCTGATCGACTTTGGCCTAGAATGCTAAAATTTATTTGTCACATACAAACTCTATTAAGGTTAATGGCAGTAATTGCTCCAAATTTCGTTAGTGTTTACAATTACAATAAAAAACTTACCCCTTTAAAGACACTCAGAATAAACAGACATGCCGTATGCGCCACGACGGCGCAGCGGTAGCGAATGCGACTGCTGTGCTCGAGGTCTTGGGTTCGATGCCCGAGTCGGGACAAATGTTTGTATGATCTGTGAATATTTGTTTCAGAGTTTGGGTGTTTTCTATGTATAATATGTATGTATTTACGAATAAAAAACTATATAAATATTCTATCAATCAGTCTGATTATCATAGTACAAGTCCAGCTTAGTTTAAAACTAGGTGGCGTTGTGTGTCAAATGTCCGAAATATAGGTAAGACATTGTTCATAAATTAATTTTATTAGTCGCCTCCCGATTGATTGAATATTAATATATACGATTTTATCGAAATTTCTCTTGAAAGGGCCTTCCTGTACATACGCTTGGCGTAAACTCTATTTTCATGAACTCTGTTTCACTGAACTCTAGTTAAAAATAGAGTTCAGTGAAATAGAGTTCATGATGTTGAGCTTTTATCTATTTAATTTACTTAAATTACGTACAATCTCGAGTTTCTGATCCCAACCGCGTGTTATCTACAGAATCGTCGGCGTGTGTAAGTGGTCACTGCGGCGTTGTATGTCACTTACTATATTTGTTAGGGTTTAATCCCCACATGGAACAACACTTTGTGTGATCCATAAACTGTTGTTCTGAGTCTACGTGTTCTTTGTGAACCTTTTATGTATGTTTGCAAAGTCCCCCCGCAATACAATATATTGCTAATGTGGATGTTGTCTTTAAAAAAAACAGAATATTGAAATACAGAATATGAGAAAACGTACTGTCTTCGATCGTTCGAGCGTAAACGCAGTACATATTTGTGGTTATAAAACATATGCTTAAAACCTTTTTATTTATGAAACTTTCACATAATGCATATAAAATTGCCACTGGCAAGCATTTAATATGAATTCATCAGTGGTCGTGAGGCACGAAGTCTAATTATACGCGACAAAGTGTTGAAAAATTACAATTAGACGTACAGTGTAAGTACGTCCGTACCGTATCACACTGCATATGCACACAAGTTGGTAACTACAGGTTGCCATTGCCTACCACCGTACAATAAGAATTGTTTAATATGATAATAATGATTTGTTTAATACTTTTGCTTTAAACGTTATAAGGAATTTGTCATTATAATATAACAAAGTTGTTATTTATGATCTGTGATCTGTCCCCTTACTTATATAGAATTAAGGATAGGGATCAACTGGTGTTGGTTATGTCAGACCTTTAAAATAATTGCTTTCACAGTTCGGTATGTTCTGTGGATAAAGTCAAGTAAATAAAATGGTCTCATTCGTCTTCAGATGTGGAGTGTCAGACAGAGACCTTGTGTTTTGTGTCTTTTTAACGAAATGTAAGCAGCTTTGTTGCAACGAAATGTCCATAACGTCTATATGAAGGTATACTTAAAATAAATGACAAGAATGCTTTTAAACATTGATGACTATAATTTTCAGGGATCAGGGAGTTCGTCTGGGGTCAGGAGTTTACACGGTCGTTTCAGTTTCTTTTGTGTTGCAGAAGAGAACTTATGTTTCCAAAATAAGAGTACACACTTAACTTTCTATAATGTCACCTATTTTTAAGTAAAATTTCGTTGACTGCTCAGACCAAAAGATGTACGAAGCAGATACAAATGCTGAAAACGTATCAACGCATTGTTATATTCACTACATGTCATGTATACTTTAAAAGTAGAAATAAACTTAGCCAGTAAATAAAACTCAGTAAAAGACTATATAAAGGAAACTGAATAAAGTGACCTGAAAGCTGCCACGTCTGGAGCCATTTAACTCATCTCACTTTAGAAATAGACACCTTGCTGTCGGGTGAAACGAGCGCCGATGCCGAGAAAGGCTTGTTTCTTCACTATATCTATATACGAATGTATTTTTATTTTTAGGTTGTAACGTAATGCCTACAATATAATGTTGCAACCTTAAAATAAAAACAAGGGTGTAACTCATATGACACCTCTACCTTTGCGTACATTGAATGCACAGGTGACGTAGGATTTACTCGTAAGCGGTCGTCACGAACCGCCCTCTTGCGCGGTGTGTTGTAGGTTCAAATTATACATGGATCATACAATTATACAAATTAAACACAAAATAAATAAAGAGTATTGAAAGGCATTCTGCAATCTGGAAATATCTGAAGGATTCATTAATTTTATGCTCTGCGGACTCGGTGAAAATTATGTCTACGATCGTAAGTTTCTACGACCCTGATGCGACTTCCTAATACAGCTCAAACAAGGACATAAGAGCGCCACCTATCGAAGGCACTCTGAACAAAGAATAACTAATCCTGTATCGCAATTTAAAAATTCTCATCCCGATTAGCATGTAAATAACTTCCCAACTTCCACTGTTGGACCGCGGCCCGTTAGACATGACCACCTTGCCGGGTCATAAGATCCTCTCTTTGTGTTGGGTGGGCCATGACACCCGCTTTTCCACAGACTCCTACTAAATTATGCGTCTAATTTCCTTCAGTACCGAATGTTTTTAAAACCTTCTGATTGTGAATATTCATATTACTATCAGGGAAAGAAAGTGTTTTAGTCGATGATTTCCATCAGGAAATGACATAAAAACGGAAGGGATCCCATTATATCCTTAGCCGGTTTTATAACTATTAAAAAAGATATTTAAGCTAAGATAAACACGTACAGATCTCACCACAGGTAACATAAGGTAAAGTTAAACGTGTTCCCAAGCGGAAAATAATAAAGAAGAGCCAATTTTTTAACGGCTTTACGTAATGATAATCCAAAGTATCTGCAGTGATTGGCTGATCTGATTTAGACTCGTTATTTAATTTTCGTGCTTTTAAAAATGCCACCAAATTATGGGTCGTGGAAATTAATGTTGGTCTCACTAAAATATTTTCACTTAACTTATTATTCTTTTGTTAACAGGTGTATAGTAAGTGGTTAAGATGAAGTGGGGTGGCGAAGCGCTAGTCCGCGGCGCGACAGCACAGTTTGCGGGTGTGGGCCGCCTACGCCGTGCCTTAGTACTACTGGCAGCTGCTGCTTGTACTGCTGCTGCACTTTTGTATTGGCGACAACAGAGCAGCGACCGCGCACACAGACCAATGCACGCGCTTTATACGTAAGAAGCGAAATTATTGTTTACTTTTTTACATTACAAGTCAGAAACCTAGCTTTTTTAGATAATGCAAAACTGCTACAGTGGCTACAAAACGTAGCTTACTGTTGTCATATATGTCCTGTACTTTGGATTTACGATGCCGCATTGATGGGTTGGGAATCCTATAAAGCTGGAGTATCAGCATAAACCTATGTGGGTTAATTATGTATAAGGATTTATGGGAATACTTGCAATGGTTAGTTTTTTACGTTACGTTATTTCTATTAAATGAAATAAGTCTTGACATTAGCATGTGTACAAAGTACGATATCCTCTCGTCATGATCACGAGTTCACTGATGACCATCTTCAAAGAGACTGTACTTTTTAAATACTATCAGGGTTGGAAATTGAAATATAAGTAATATTTATGAGAAAACTTATAACTTACGATTCAATTAATTAATAAATCTATTATAGGCCTCTCACAATTTCTACTATAGCACACATTACTTTCTTATAATTACAGAGAGGTGGAACCACAATGGTCATGGGTCTGCCGAAACTACCGATGCGAACGACTGCTAGCATCAGAAATGACGACCCTACAGTCGCTGCAAACGTGCAACATGCTATGCGATTCGACGCAGCTATGGCCGCAACCCACGGGCCCCGTCAGTCTTGCCACTGCCGTCGTACCGGTGGTCATAGATGACTTTAGTTTAAAAATTGTCTCCTCACCGTCGAAAGAAGTCAGTGATCTACTATCAGAGGCTTTTCAAATGATGAAAGACGATATAAATATGCAAGAAGAAGATGACGACATTCGACATGTCAGTTACGGATCACCGCGGCCTGTTGTCGTACGTGTCTCTATCAACGGGACTGCAGATCCGCGCATGAGGCTCGACACCGATGAAAGCTACAAACTGTTTTTGAGACCCGTAAAAAAATCACTAGTCGTTGATATCACTGCGCAGTCATTCTGTGGTGCGAGACATGGTTTTGAAACTCTATCACAGATAGTTTGGCGGGACCCTTACGCTAAAACGTTACTTATATTAGAAGCGGCTACCGTCGTAGACTCACCGCACTACCCGTTGCGTGGTCTACTCTTAGATACAGCACGAAACTTCTTTCCTACAAAAGCTATTATACGCACAATAGACGCGATGGCAGCGTGTAAAATGAACACGTTTCATTGGCACGTTAGTGACTCTCAGTCTTTCCCTTTGCGACTCGATAGCGCCCCTCAATTGGCACAACACGGCGCTTACGGCCCCGAGGCTGTATATACAACTCAAGACGTGAAAATGATCGTACGTCACGCGAAACTACGCGGCATTCGCGTTCTTTTAGAGGTGGATGCACCTGGACACGTAGGACGTGCCTGGGGCTGGGGGCCTTCCGCAGGACTAGGGCATTTGGCACACTGCATAGAAGCCGAACCGTGGAGTGCATACTGCGGTGAACCTCCCTGTGGTCAACTGAACCCACGCAATCCTCATGTATATGAGCTGTTAGAGCGTATCTACAGGGAAATCATACAGTTGACGGAAGTCGATGACCTATTCCACCTCGGTGGAGATGAAGTGTCGGAAAGATGTTGGGTGCAGCACTTTAACGACACGGACCCCATGGATCTTTGGTTAGAGTTTACTCGGAGCGCAATAAAGTCATTGGAGCGCGCCAACGGTGGTAAAGTTCCCGATATATCGTTGTTGTGGTCGTCTCGTCTGACTCGGTCGCCTTATTTAGAGCGACTAGATCCAAATTCTATCGGCGTGCACGTCTGGGGCTCCTCACGCTGGCCCGAATCACGAGCAGTGTTAGACTCCGGGTTCCGGGCGGTCCTCTCGCATGTGGATGCATGGTACCTAGACTGTGGTTTTGGCTCATGGCGTGACAGCTCCGAGGGTCATTGCGGGCCGTACAGGTCTTGGCAGCAAATGTATGAGCATCGGCCTTGGACTGAGGAAAGTGCAGCTCTAGTACCGGGTGTAGGGAACACGGCGGCGTGGCATGTGATGGGCGGCTTGGCGTGTATGTGGACGGAGCAGTTGGGCCCCGGCGGGCTGGATGCACGCGTGTGGCCACGCTCGGCGGCGGTGGCGGAGCGCCTATGGTCAGACCGCGTGGAGGGCGCCACGGCTGACGTGTACCTGCGTCTCGACACGCAGCGCTCGCGCCTCTTGCGACGCGGGGTGCGGGCGGCGCCGCTGTGGCCGCGCTGGTGCGAGCACAACCCCAACGCATGTCTTTAGCGCGAGCCGTTTGAACACTGAGGGAAAAGCATACAGCGCTAACCGTGCCCGATGCACGAATAATTATGTCATACTTACTTCAACAATGCTAAGCGTGCGCGAGGGCCACGAGTGCATTGCGCACCGCGCCTGGCGCTAAAGCGCGACCGCTGAAAACTTAGCGAGTAGTCATAAGTAGTTAACGAATGAGATTTCATAGAGAGTTAATAGTGCGATTTACTTACCAGCTTGTAAGCGTGATCATGGAGGTACTTTTGTTGTACATAGTAGAACTTAACTTTTAGCGTAGGAGACTAGATAGTAATTGTACAGGGCTTTTTTTGTTATTAACTCGCAAACTACTCCTAGTACACGTTTTCATGCTAAGAAACGACTACATTTCAGAAGACCTCTTTTTAATTAAAATTGTGTTTTAGATAATTTGCTTGTACTAGAGGTAATTAAGAAGTCGAGTGCCGACGAAAATACTGCCATTCAATAACAAGTACTCAATCATATTAATACATATTTGTAATTTATTAGATGTAAGGAAATACATAATAACGTGTTATATTATAGCTAGGCCTGTGCTGTAAATGTAACAAAAGTGTATCGTAATAATAGTGCTGTTCCTTTAAAAATTAGTCGGAATATATGTTATTACTTTAAAAAGTAATATTTCATAAAAATTGTTTTAGCCTTATCTCTTAATAACCACCATTAACTAAGATTAAAATGAGATGGATATAATTAGGAGGTAGAATGCGGAGTGGAGACGGCACTTCTTACAATACAGGAGATAGGTTTGGCAAACGCGTGTGATACTACGAGTATTTGTGTTGAGTGTTCACAAGCAAAGAAACCCGTCTACTCTCAGCAGGACCCGTGACTTTACTTTCTTTATCGATTTTTATTTATTTTTCGTGTAATAATATTTTCGAGGTGTTTCCGGTTTCGTAATATACGTAAGTATACAAAAAAATCCTCGAAATCTAGGATATCAATTTATTTATCCTCTAAAACTAAATCAAAATCCTTCAATTAGTTTAACAAAATAAATAATGTTATATAAAATTTTTCATTTTTATTTTTATTTGTTATTTTATGTGAATATTCTCGTCATTATTTATTATCTACTAAATATACTATCATTGAAGTGTGGAAACACTATATATGTAAGTATACTTAATAGACAAAAAATTTACAATTCTAATATTGAGCAACAGACGGCTTATTGCAAGTGAACACTCACTCTTTTGTTATATGGTAACATCACCAATTACAATCACAATTATCATAAGGTACTGAGTTTTCTTATTAAATGGCAAGAAATAGTTAAAATTGCTTGTTTTGTGATCTGTATTATTAATGTTAGATGTTTAGCTAATTAAATCATGTTTATTATTTAAGAGGGGTTGTAAGACTTGCGACGTAGATAGCGTACCCTGTGTTATTTGTTATTTTTTTAGTAACGTTTGCATATTATGTTGAATTTGACACTTGAGGTACGTACATCGACTTCAAGATATACTATTTAAAAAAAATACTGACGCACTAAATGTTATATAGATTTTAGAAAACCTGTTTTTTTATCGATGAAAATATCAAAGGGTATTCAAAATACCATTTCTTGAAATAGGCCTGGTATAAGTAAAAAAGAAAGCTTACCAGGCTCCACTTGTTAACTCTATAATAATTGCATTAATAATAATAATTTAAGAATAAGTAAATAGGATTATTTAACCTAATTTAACAAGTTTGTGATTTTATCTTCAATTTGTAAGTCATTCGCACGAAGCACTACACTGTGCCTTTAGTACGATTATTACATTTTACAATAATTACTTGGGGATACCCGCCATAATATGATTTTAGTTAGCCTATGCTCCCGCCAGGGGTGCTGCCAGACAACTTGTCAAAATAACAAGCTTTTATAGTTCTAGAACTAGAAATGTAATGAGATCAAGTGAGACATGTAGCAAATACCTGTTACTAGATGGTGCTAGTTAGCCCCATTGACAAAAAAGACCGCTCAAAGTCTGAGTTAATTTTATAGTTACTCACGATAAACTGTGGTATCATTGCCACAGGCTGTGAAATTCTCTTCTGAGTGGAAGGAATCGAACATTTAAAAGCATAAACACGTTACACTATTTTTTAGTTTCTCACCAGAATTAGGAATATATTTTGGTCTGCTCTTTGGTGTAATTTTTCGGTATGGTGTATCATAAATTGTCTTATTACGTAATATTAATTACTTACCATTTAATATGTACACTTAATGGCAGTTTTTTGTACCTAGTAGAAAACTATTTCTCTTTATTTTGAATAAGATCTCTCTTGAATGAACTACATTGTAATTTAAATTGGTAATTTAACTCTATATTGTAACAATTTTTTCCATGCTGAGAAAACCAAATCAAGGCAGTATAAATCGTATTGAATGCATATTTTACAAGTCCTACGTTTTTACTATTTTCTATGCAATTAACAATAATAATTTTATAAGATATTTTATTTTAAAAACGATTGTTTGTTTTGTAAACAGCATATTAAATGAGATTTTTGTAAATAATGCAAATATTTTGTATATTACGACTTTATTAATTTATAATTTAATTTATTTTTGTAGTTTAAAATTCTGTGTTTTTATTGAAAGCAATGTAACCTATTTTTGTTGTTGTATAACACCGTATCGGGGCTTTGTGTTGCACAATACATATATTAGACCTTAGCGGTCCTACTAAACAGGCGAAGAAAGGGGATTTTTTTTGTTAAAGAATGCTAAAGACCATGAATCTCGGATGTGAGCCACAAAATGTTTTATTAAAAAGTCAATCGAAGCTACATCTCTCGGTCTTTATCTGTGGTTGAATGTGTTTTATAAAAGATGTCGGTTATGCTAGTTTAGTTCCTATGTTAATTAAAAAAAATGCGAGAATTTTGTATAAAATGTAATTGAGTAGATCGTTGGCAGTTTCGAGACTATTCTTAAAATATGAATAAAATCGTTCATATATTTGTCCTGGATAGTATGCACCTGTTTTTAGTAATATGTAATATGAAAAGACTAGACAACAAATTGTTAAACAAAGCACCAAACACGAATAAGACAAACCCTTGTAAAAGGAACAGACTAGCATGATAAAAACATATTAATGAAGCAAATTGAATTGCTTCAATTTAGAGCAGTAACTTGTACCTAATATTAAGTAAAATAGCTAGACATTTTACCCGTACTGAAATTAATAATGATGTACATCCATGAAATACTATAATAGTTTTAAAGTGTTATGTTAATGAGCTAGATTTTTCATTCCCCCAATAAATGTGATGAATAAACTGAAACAGACTTTTTTATTTATCCATCTATCATTTACTATCATTACAGGTAAAGCTAATGAAATAGAGGCTAATTTCATGCTTTTATTACTACATCTATTGCTTAAAAATGCACAAATATAAATAAATGTTACCTACATCAATATGACACAACACCATCTAGGTTCAAACAAGCAGAACTTGTGCTCAGACAGCTAGATTAATTGAATACTTGAATACTTACATAGATATTATACATAGAAAGCGTCCAAACTCTGAAACATATATTTACACATTTGATCGAACCCGGGACTTCAAGCACAGCAGTCGCATTCGCTACCGATGTGCCACCGAGACAGTCAATAAATGAATGTAATGAAGTAACAAATTCAGAAAAATCAATAAAAACGACAATCCATCTTACGTACCTTCTTTACGTTAAAACAAAAAATTTACAAACCATTTTAGGTATTGTAACAATTTATATTCAAAAGACACTTTGCGAGTACACTCAAATGACACGTAAAAATTACAAGTTCTTGGTGAACTTTATTGATAGATTAAATTTGGTTTTAAGAAATGGATTTTACAATAGAAACCCTACATATGATCCATTTCCCTTTCATATATGCATGCTATTCATATTCATTCATATTCATGTGCACGAAACTCTTAAATGGACAAAATATTTTTATTTGTAAACTTTCTAACCAAAAAAAAACATATCTATGAATTTTTGAAACAAAATACAATTTATTTATAAAATTTAATAATCGAAGTGATAGTGTTATATGTTAGAAAAAATAACTCGATGCATTTGATAACCATATACTTCGTTATTGACGTATTGTAGTATGTCGTGACAGAATAAGCGCGCCAAATTGACCGCATTTGAATCGTCCGAAAAGTAGAGTGACTTTATCTTTTTTTTTAGCTTGTAGGTTTTTATTTTTTTGCATGTGTTATATTTATTCTTGGTATTGTAAAATCAAGTAGAAATGTTTTTAAAATAAAAAAAATACATGTATATTCCTATTCGTGCGACCCCGAGACTTGAGGTGACCGGAAACCCTCGAGATTAAAGTCAGTTGCATAAATAATTCTGTATCAACCATTGTTGCTTACCGAATGCATTGCACCAGTCGCGCCACTCCACGAGAGCACTCGAGATGTCACGCGTTCTCGCGCGGTGAGTGTTTTTCTAATTATGTTTAGAACCTATTGTAAATAGAAAAAATGAATGGTGTCGTGGGACACCAGGTAGGAACGAAGTTCCTTCGGATAATGTGGAATCGACACAATTTGCAAAAAAAATCGTGCTCAATTTTATGTAGGTTTTCTTGATTTTTCTCCTTAATTTTGCTGATTAGTTTTTATTTAAGTACAAGAAAGTATTTAGGAAATTCAGTATTTTAGGAAATAAAATAATAAATTCCTTAAAATAATAAAATAGCACACATGACGCGCTTTCGCGCCTGCGCACGTCTCATTTAACGGTTTTATTCCACGCACTTTTTTCCACAGATTTATTCCACAGATTTATTCCACGCACTTTTTCCACTTACGGTTTTACTATCACATTTTTTTCATTTCGGTCCCGCAGCGAAATCCCTATCCCCTCCAAGCCTGCCGTAAGGAACTTCGTTCCAATATATAAGCTTTTGAAAGAATAGTGATGAATTCTGGTAAACGAGAGACAACAATACAGTGTTCGGAACCGTACGATAATTATCGTACACTTACGATAATTTTGTGCCTGCGTACGATGTACGATAGCATATTACTATCGTACACAGATTGTACAATAATTTCTATCATGATGCAAAATTTGAGAATTTATATTATTTCACTCATGCGCTGATAGTCTAAATTTCGCATTAGCATGATTTTATTTTGTCCAATAAAATCTTGGGAAAATACTAGGAAATACAAGTTCTCTATTCCTATTGATTCTTACGATCCGCTCTGCTAAGTTTCACCATTGCCGATACGGTAACTTTATCCAGCACCTGCTGTACACGCTTTCTTATTGGTTAGTATAGCATCTACCAATGCGAACAAGGGAATATAAGTTCGATATTTCGATTATGGCCGTGGTCCGAATCACGCTCACAGCGCTCATAGCATACCAACGTGCGGTCCAATTCGTGCTTTTCACGCTCACCGTTAGCGATTTCTATGTGATAACACAAATAATTAATCTTTATGAATACATTTCTTCTTTATATACACAAAATTTTGGCATGCTCATACCCAACTTGCATGGGAACAGTGAAATTTTGTCTGAGTGAATTTTAAACTTGGCGCATTTATTAAACTTCCCTTGAAATGGAAAGGAAATCAGTTGAGGTCTGTACTACGTGTAAAACATTTGGGTTTCAGTGTTCTGTTGATTTGACAGCGGTGGTTTAAAAAAGATAAACTATAGAGTACTTGTATGCATATCAATATTACAATTTATATGATTTATTTATCTATAATAGACATTATCCTAAAAAATACGATAATTTCGATCCCTGTACGATAATTTTACGCCCCCGGGTACGCTAATCAGTCCACTTCAGGTTGCTAACACTGCAACAATAAAGTTATAATTTAATGTCGTGTACGTCGTGTACGACGTGTGCGTACAATTGTGCTCCACACAATTGTACGCGTACGAATGCTCCTCCTTAGAATATATTTAAGCGAAATACCACGAAAATGTGAAGAATTGTATTTTCTTTTTTTAAATATATTATTTTGTAAATGTAATTTGAACTTGATAAAATACAGTATAGTTTTTATGTATATCGCTCAAGTTTTGCTTTATTATATATTTATTATACTTATATTATGAGAAAATATGAAAAAATAGGTACGCGAACCCAATACATAGATGAAGAGTTCGTAAATTCATCGATTGAGGAAGTAGTACAAGGAAGTCTTATAGAAAAGCCGCATTGAAATACAACATCAAAACATCAACGTTAGAAAACAGAGTGGAGAAATTTAGAGATGCAGGCAAAACGCAGTTTACACCCTCTCCTCTCTAATTTTCCAAAAGCTCAATCATCGTAATCTGCCTTTTCTCAATTTTATATAAGGTCGCCTGGGGATATTATTGTTTTCAGAGAAATGTAAGTTGGGGTAAGCATAATTTCTATCGTTATCGAGTTAGGAAATTGGAGTGAGGCATTATTCGCTCGAAAGAGCCTAGATGGCGACCTCCACACGTGCCAAATGATGTCGAGATTGCCGAAATTTTGGCAAGAAATAAACACGTAACTCTAAAGTTTATAATGTAAGAAGGAAAATAAACTATTATTAAAAGAAAATAAATTAATTTATTTATTAACAATTTCGTTTCACAATTTAATTTGATCAATAGTCCAAAAAAGCTACTTCTTCCTAAAAATATTGCTTAATCTTCTGCTCCTTGGCGTTCCCTGTAAACAAGTGAATTAAAATAATATAAAATAAATTTAAATCTCATTTTAGGTGACAAGTTACAATAGATTTAAGAGATAAAAACAAGCGTGAAGGGAGACTTAAGTTATCGAGATTTACAAAACCATTGTAAAGTAAACACCAAGTGTTTTCCTAAATCAATCATTTTGTGTACCGGTCCGGTTCAGTCTCGAATCTAGACCAAGAATGAACTAGACGAGATTTTTACAAGCGCAAATAAATATAGCATTGTAATATTATACTTACTTCAGTTGTTTCGACTTTTGAGGATCGAAATAGTGAGCGAATTCTTGACGGAGTACTTGTCTTGCGTGACGGCTGCGGCTCGGTTTCTACACGCAACGACTCACGTAGTTCCGAGTCCTGAAATAGGTGCAACAATGTTAACTTACAAATATATTCTTCAGATTTCGTTAATTTAGATTTTCTCAGAACATCCTTGTGTTCATTCAGTATTGTATGTACACCTAACAAATTAAATGATGATCGATTAAACGTAATATATGAAAGAATAAATCAACATTACTTTGTTTTTATAATTTTAATGTTTTTTTTTTAATATTTAAGAACAATTGTCTGCCCAGCGAGACACAATTTAAAATACTATCGGAGCGGACACTCCTGCTAGGTTGATTTGTCCGTCTCGTCGTAACCTCTAGCTCCTAATCTTTCTTTCTTTTTAAAACAAACACTATTGTTATAGGGTCGGTATAGGGTTTGTTTCCGTTTTCCTTATACACATTTATTATGATAAGTTAAAAAAACTCACTGTAGCCGATAGTCTGCCAGCTTGTTTGCTGGGTGTGGGAGGTCCAGGCTTCTTGTACGCGATGATGCCAACCTCTTTGCGCTGGGCCCGGCCCGCCACCGCACTCACTGCGCCCGCCCCACCCATCGCCTGTAACAACATCATTTGCCCGGTCAGCCGACGCATCCTATCACCAATTGCCAATCAAACATTTTACGCTATATATATTATTATTATTGATAAATATAATTTGACTGACTCGGTGGCAGTGGTAGCGTGTGCGACTGCTGTGCTCGAGGCGTCGGGTTCTGGAAGTTGGACGTTTTCTATGTATAAAATGTAAGTATTATGTATGTTAACAAAAAATGTATGAATATTTTATCATTCAATGTAACTGTACGAACTCTACTTAGTTCGCAGCGAGATAGCGTCGAGGACGGTCGTCCAAAATATTGATTTAATCAAGAAAGGGAATCTCCCGTACCTTTATTTCGTCCTCGTCTATCGCGTGCGCGAACTGTGTCTCGGCGGGATACGAGCTCTTGAGGTGTGGCGGACACAGAGAGTTGCGCCAGCGCAGCTCCGACAGGCGCTCGGGCGGGCCGGGCTCGCGGCCCTCCGCCCCGCTCGGCCTGCCGACCCGCCGCGGCGTCGCCAGCTCCTGCAGGTAGCGATTGTCGAACACCTCGCCCTCCTCATCCGACATGTGCAGCCCGCGACCCTCTGCTCGTCAATTTTAAAACAATAAAAGTTTAAAAGAAGAATAATAACCTTTTCACTGCCGCAGTGGTCGAGAGGGCAGTAAGTCAAAGGTGGCAATTACTTTTATTACTGATTTGGAACTTACTTCAAATTAATTTTTTTCTAAGTTTCATACGGCTACGTAAAATAGAGATAGCTTCTCGTACAGTTAAAATAGTATAAAATACTTTGGATTCTCTTTTCTTGAAATTGCCATTACTGACTTACTGCCCCGGCAGTACAGTTCTAATCGAAACTTGATACGATACTATACTTTATTGCGTTTATCAATCTTAAATGTCTAATTTTATTCAACTGACCAGAATATCTAGCTACGAACGATTGTGAGAATTTATAGCAATAAGTAAAAAAAAAATATTTTACGGTTAAACTTGATTATTATCGATGCGCGTTTGTTTAAAGAAAATACATAAAAAAATTTACCCTCGCTCATTAAACTGTACCTTAACATTCAAAGTATATATAAATTGCCTATGTTAGCTCTTATAATTCAAGCTTTAGTGATTCACAACTAAATTTTTTTTTGTTTCAATGTAACATAATAGGTTCGATTTATCGTTAATCTACATATTATAATAGTGTGTTACCTCGTTTCGTGCCGCCATTATTAATAGCAGGCAATGATCGCAACGATTGCGTGTCCGACGCTCGACCAGACTCTTCTATAGTGTGAACAAGACCAGACTGGAAAATAAGGAGAATTTGATTAGAATTTCATTAGAAATCTAATAAAATATATCGTAATTACTTCTTAACAAGTATGACACAAAATAAATTAATTTCAAACCATTGGATTAGTAATTGCAAAAGAAACAATGAATTTAATACTCGTGAAGATCGTTTTGTAATCGACTGATTGATGTATTTACTTTAAATAAGTAGTAGTATCAGTATATCTTAATTATAAGTCTCTGTTACAAGTATATCATGAGGCATTCTAGCACAAACATTTGAGCCAGTGCCTACTTATCCAATAAGTAGAATTCATACCGAATGTACATGTTGAAGTGACATTAAAGAGCCGGACTGTTGTTTGCGCCGAAGGTATTTAGCTTCGTCTTTCTGCATGAGGAATTTTTCGCCGACCGACCACAGTTCGGTGGTCAGGCCGCGAATGTGCTCTTCGTACGCCCGACTCGACTGCGAAAGTGTGTCCCGGGCACGAGCCAACTCACGCTCCAACATTGCAATCTCTTTCTTTTGCTTCTCTTTGAACACCGCGATTTGTTCCGTATACAGTTGTTTCTGGAAATATTGCAGAAACATTATAAAAAAAAAATTACATCAAGAAATTCGAGCGTGCAAAACTATCACACACAATCTAACCATGCATATTAATAAATAATTAAATTACCTGTCGCTTCTGCTTGTACGTATACTACGTGTGCTAATCTACTTTAAATGTTTTAATGAACACTCGTAAGCAAAACAACAAACTAGAAATAAAACAAAAGCATCCATTAAAACAATTTATTACTAACAATGTAATAAATAAATGACTAATAGTCATAATAGTCAACAAGCACACGGGTCAATCCAAGAGCAGGTAGAACCACCACACGATCTGATAGAGCAATACCAATAACAGGATGGGTGCTATACTGACCATTTTAGCCTTCATTCTGTTGAGTTTGTCCTCGTACTCGGCGCGCACCTCCATCAGCGTGACGGCCGGGGCGTCCCGGGCGCCTTCTCCTTTCGGTGCTCGCGACACTTCCTCTAAAAGCCTCTGGAACGAGTTTTCCAATTCATCCAACTGCACCTCCAGTCCGGCGTTTTGGATAGTTGAAGGAGCGAAAGAAGCACGCTCGTCGTCATTCAAGTAGGCTTGTTTTATTTTTTCCGTGGATATAGTTCTCGCAATACACCTCTCCACCCATCTCTCTAAGTTCATGGTGCACTCGGCCAGATCTTGCATCACGGCCGCGTAACCGCGCTCCAGTTTCAGCATACACTCGTCTGTGACGTGACCATCTAAGCTCAATATCTCTCGTCTCACGGTCCTTTGCACCGATATTACTCTACTTAACTTCTGTGCATATAAATCCTTAACAGAACTAAATGTTTGAAAACGCACAGATAACTCGGTCAAGAACTTTTTCAAATTTATAATCTCAGACTCGTTGATCCTATTGACTTCGGTCAATCTGTCCTTTTCTTTCTGTAAAGTGAGTTGCCTTTCTGAACATTTCTTGAGATGCTTCTCAGTGGTTTCTAAGAAATTCTCAAGATCCTCCATGGTGATAGTCCCCGCGTTTAGGCTTCGTCGAAGTTCATTATCACTAGTGGTGTTAGAGTTACCGAAATTAGTTAATTCTTTGAGAACTGTATTTGATTTAATTTCCGCGATCCTCTTGAGTATGATCGCCTGGTATTTGGCTGATACTTTAATGATTTGCGTTGCCCTGTTTTCGGTGACGCTCATCTTCGCAACTAGCTTCTTAAGTTCTGCAATCTCTTCATTTTTCTGGTGGACAATTTTCTTAAGCTGGGTGGATAACTGTTGGCAGTTCTCCTTGCTAACCTCAAGCTCTTTAGTCACATCTAACAACTTATTTTCTGATTCGGCTATTAGGGATTTGAGGTAAGTGATGTCACTCTGAAGAGTGGTTATGGTCCTGTTCCTGTCATAAACTATCTTTTCTAAATCAGTGATGGTCTTTAAACTCTCGATGGAGGATTGTGTGATGTCTGAAGTGTTATCTACCTGGTGTTGAATGTCGCGGAGCTCCTTCTCTGCTAACTGTCCTGAAAACTTTCGGCTCGATGCATTTTCTTGACTTCGTACTGCAACTGTGAATAAAATATTCTACATATAAAACCTGTAACAACACCTGTTTATACGTAAACTAAACAATTAGGACTGCATCTCTCGCGTGCTCTTAACGCGTTCGAAAGAGATTTACCTAGACGATGGATTTAGGAATAAGTATAAACACCCAGCAGATTTAAAACACATCCAACACATGCATTTTATGGACCTATATTGGTTCACATAAATTTACAATTTCTGTTGTTCTTATTTCTATTTTTTGTTTAAAAACCGATTTGTGTTCATAATAATCACTCTTCATAAATTTTTTCCTCATGTTTTTTTATGTTCATTATGTTTTTTTCTTACTAACGGAACTCATAACAGGCAAGTTATCCTATTTTCTTTATTAATAATGTCAGAACTAAGAACGTTTCGACTCATAATTTTGTTGTTTTTCCACCCTCTGAAAATAATTCTGGTGAAATCCATGACTCCTAGGGTAGCGGAGATAGACTACGTGGAGTCGATTTTGCAGTGATTCGTTTTCCGTCACTGACTTGCAGCACAACATATTATTCTTAACTATTTGAAATGACTTGTTGTTCTTCATTATTACTTATGGTTAAAAACTATATCAAAATAAATATTAGTATAAAACAAATATATGAATATTGATATTTTGTATTAGAATGACTAGGAGTTTCGGTCGGTTCGGAAAATTATTTAGAACAGTGATCAAAATGAGGCGATAAATATTTTCGGATTGTCGATAATAAGACTTAAAAATTAATGAGAAAAATGTCCACCAGCTTTTCATTTGGCTTAGCTTTAGAAAGCCTGCCACCTGCCACTTTGTAAGTGACATATCACACATCCTCATTCAGAGATATACAGATACCTTATTAGAAGACTGAAATTAGGTACATATGGTAACTGTTCACCTCGTTTTTTTTTAAGCGACATCGCCTGCACTAGGAATAAATCCTGTATCGCTTTACACAATGAACACCCCCAGACTCAGAACAACAATTAATCGATCACACAAAGAGTTGTCCCATGTGAGGCTTGAACCCACACTAGGCCAACCGTGCAGTCAAATATACCAGTTAATTAACCTAATTGTTCTAACTCTGGGTGTGCTTTGTATCCTTTTCTCGTATGTTTGTAAAGGCCCCGCGACACAAGATTTATTACTAGTGCGGGCGTCGTCTTTCAAGTAAAAAAAAAAGAAGAAATTCAAACCATATTCAAAATACATACATGTCTCTCGTTGTTCGACAGCTTTAATGAGCGCTTCATTTTCTTTTCTAATAATATTTAAAGCTTCCCTTTCATTGTTCGTATTATATAAATCCTTTTTTAACTCGCCAATGATTGTTATTTTCTCTTCTAGGTCCTTCTCATACTTTGTTCTAAGTGCTTTTTCTTCTAAAAGCTCTTTATTGATGTTATTTATTATTACATCTTTTTCTTTACTCATTTTGGAAATGAGCCCGTCCTTAGCTACAGATTCTGTCACACACAATTCAAAAGATGTTTTTAAAGTTTGCAGTTCTTTTTGTAGGGACAATATTTCTTTTTGCCTCTCTTCTAACTCCTTTTGTTGGCTGTTTAGTAAAACAAATTTTTCAACAACTAACTCCTCCTCAAGATTTTTGTAACTCTCTTGTTGACGTTGTGTATTTATTTCTAATTTTTTTATGTCTGAAACATATTGTACAAACTAAGGAAGGCATTGTAATTAGCCGTTTTTTTAGTTACGTAAAAAAACTGTAAGAATAGGTATACTCGTATATAGTACGTTAAAACAACAAATGCGAAGAATAGAAAAATTTGTAAACCCAAAAGTACTAGTCCCTTGCGGTACATCGAACCTATAATACTAACGATTGGGCGTCCTTTTTAACCATTGCGATATATGTGAAATCAATATTTTCATTAGCATTATAATAAAATTTAATGATTTAAGCAAAATTGCTTTTAACATACCAGCTTTCTTCTCTTCAATGGTAGCAATCAGTTTTATATTGTCATTTGTTAATTGTGTCACTTCTCCTGTCAACTTCTCTTTCTCAATTCTCAATTTAGCAAGTTCCTCAGATTGTAGAGCATTATCCTCTTGCATTGTAGTAAGTTGCTCTTTTAGTTCGGTAATAAATTGCGTCCATTTATGTACGTTAGCTTCTAATTCTTTGATATTCTTTTGTAAATTATTGTTTTCTTCTAATAATTCAGTTTTACCTTTAGTCAGTTGCGTAATTTCGTTATTGTATTTCAATTTATTTGCTTCAAATAAACTTTGTAATTCATTAAATTTACTTAGATTACCATCACTCTCTGCAATTAAATCAGATTTCTCTTGTTCTAAAATACTTATTTTACTTTCAAGGTGTTTAATTTTGTCTTCTAATTCCAATACCCTGCTAGTTTTTTCGTTAAGCTCAATATTTAAATCCTTTTTATTATCTATTTGCTCTTGTAGAGATTCAGTTAATTTTTCAACTTTATCGCGGCACTCAACTTCAAGCGCATCCTTTTCAAGCTTCAGCTCACTGTTTTGATTTGCTAAAGACTCTGCACCTGAAAGTTTAATATTTGATTCAGAAGTCAATTATTCACCTGCCAACAAAAATAGAACACATACGAATTGAGCGTTTACTTACTATCTTTATAATTTTTGTTAATAATTTCTAATTTATTTTTGTCCTCTTTTAATTGCATCACTTCATCTTCCTTGATCTGAATTTCGCCTTGTAGAGATATAATGTCCTTGTGTGACGTTTCTTTCAGTAACATTATTTCTTTCTCCAAATTATCTTTTTCAAGTCTCAGCTCTATAATCTCTTTCTGTGCAAGTACTAATATAGTCTCTTTCTCCTGCAGTTTTAGTTCAAACTCGTTTCGTTCATTACTTAGACTCATTTTCTCTTCTTCTAACATTTCTATAGCTTTATCCTTTTCTAAAACTGTGCTCTTAAATATCACTTTCTGATCTTCCATGACAGATTCTGTGACAGCAACCATATTCTTTATAACTTGCCTCTCTGACTCAAAATCATTTATGAGTTTCTCTTGGCTCAGTTTCTCAGTTTTTATTTCCTCTTCCAATGATTTTATTGCTGTAAATATAGATAAAATAATCTCAAACAATTAATGTTTAGTACATCTGTGATTTTCTCGAAATGTTTTAAGGACTTATCCAAATACATTGTGAAAGCGTCACGTCCACCAAGGAACTGGTATTTTCTGAACAAAAATGGAACAATTACTTTTGCCAAACTTTAATTTAATTTAACGTCAGTGCAACGAAGCACCAAATCTGACGTGCCATATATTTGACTTATTTCTAATACGTTGTAGTATGAGTCGCCTAAAATCGCACCGTCAAAAGTAACAACGAAAATGTCTTTATACTAACATCAGGCAAATAAACAATTCTATACAATAAGCCGTTTTTCTATAACATTTGTATGCCAGAACATCATGTTCCAGTCAGCAAGTTTTAAGATTTGATTTGGAAATCTCTTACAGTACTAAAAAGCGCTTAGCACATTTTGCTACATAGCAGTAGGAAAATATGTTACCTTTATTATTGACTTCTAAAACTTGCTGTAACCTGTCTTTTTCTTTCCTGGCAACTTCTAATTCGTTCGATTTGTCTTTCAAATAGTTGGTCAACTTAGTAATCATAACGTTCAAATTATCTATCTGACATTCGTAAGTCGTCTTCAATTTATCTGTCAGATTCTCGTTGTCAATGAGTTTCTCTTTTAGTGAGTGAACTTTAACTTCTAACTGTATCTTCACATCGTTTAGATCGTTTGTTAAAGACGCGTTGTCTTGTTGAATTAATTGCAGTTCTCTTGTTTTGTTGTCTAATGCTGTAGTGTGCATGTCGGTTTGTTTTGAGAACTCTAAAAAAAAAATTGTTTACAGCAGGAAAACCTAGTAAAGCATCCAATAGGTTTTATGATCAAAACTATGGATACTAGTTCAGATAATAAGGCCCCCAGGAATCTGTTTCAACAATCCTTGATCGTATGTAAAATGTAGGATAGTTTTTTTAAGTACCAACTAAATAAAGTACTATTTAAAGATACATTTCAAAGAAAGATTTAAAGAAAAAAAATAGTTGACATACCTATTTTGTTTTCATTGATAACTTGTTGCAATTGTTTTACTTCAGACTGCAATTCCAATATTTGAACTTCTTTTTGTTGCAACACTTTTCTTAATTCCAGTAACGCTGCGTCTTCATGCTCTAGAGCTTTTTCCAAGTTCTTTTTCATAATAGCTTCAACAGTCACCATATTCGCAATATTTATAAGCATATCGCATTTGTCAAGTGCCGAAGTTTCATTCTTTTCAATATTAATTAGGTGTTGTATAGTTTCATTTGTCATTCCCTCCTTTTTAAATTCTTGTAACAGTTTAGTTAACCCAGAGTTAAGAATATTAGATATTTGTTTGTCTTGGTCCTCTCGTGCTGTAATAAACATAGAAGGATGTTTAAAAGATTTACTTTCTGTCAAGTTATTCATCTAACATGATGGTGGGATCAACTTCCACAAATTTAAATAATTGTATGCAGTAGTGTCCATAGCCTTACAAAAAATGGTGTTAGACACTCTATTGCTTTTCATCGAGTGAGAGAGGTTGCCGCAAGGGCAACGCCCCAACTTATTCGCAGATAAGCGGTGTTCTCACAGGGAGGTAATGCCTTTGTATATCTTGAGTAACAAGTATCCGTGGGAGGAAGTATTCACATGATACTCACCACTTTAAAGAGAAAATTTCGAACTCAAGTGTATGAAAAAATTAACTTACCATTTTTTTCGTTAATAATGCTTTTAGCTAATTCATTATGTTCCTCTTCAAATTTATTGATTTGTGCCGTTAATTCAGCATTAAGTTTGTGTAAATTATTCGTATCCTCTTTAGATTTCATATTGTCTTTATTAAGTTTTACAATATCGTCTTCAAGCTGGATGTTGGTCCTTTTTAATCTAGTAACATCCTCTTGTAAGGCTAAATTAGATGTCTTGATTACAACAATATCTTGATTCAATTCTATTATACCTTTATTCAATTTCGCAACAGTATGTTCAAATTCAGATTTTTCTTTTCTAAGTATATCGATATGGTTTTCTGATTTGCTTTTTTCTTCGTTTATTTTGACTAATTCTCCTTCTAATTTCATTTTATCATCTTGTAATGCTTTTACTAACTGAGCATGTTTTAAGGATTTCTCCTCTAAATCCTTAATTGTGGTAAGTAAATTATCCTTATCTTCTATCAATTCTCTTTTTACTTCCGTCAAAGTATTTAGTTCTTCTTTAAGACATTGTATCGTCTTCTCTATATATGCCACAGTTTCTGCTTTTTCATTAAGTTGGATATGCAAGTCATTATTGTTTTCTCTTTCCTTTTGTAGTGATTTGTTAAGTGTATCTACCTCAGTATGATATTCTTCTTCCAAAGCATCCATTTTTATCTTTAACTCTGTATTTTGTTCTTCCAAAGACGTAATGACATCTGCAATAATACATAAAACTACAAGTTATATACATGTTTGAAAAAGATCATTGCTTATTACGAAAAAAAATCTAAATAAAAGAGTTCTCAAACACTAACAAATCATAACGAAATAGAAAGCAATCTACAAGGGTAATCTTTTTCTTAAAAAAAAGCAACGATTACCTTAAGAATAAATCCTATGTCGTGGGAGACTTTATAAACACACAAGAAACAGACACAAAGAACGCCCAGACTCAGAACAACAATTTGTGGATCTCACAAAGTGTTGTCCCATGTGGGGTTTGAACTCACAATACTCAGCGCAGTAGAGAATAGCGTGACGATCGCTTAAACCATTAGGCCAACCGTGCAGTCATAGATTACTTAGGTCTAAAATATTATTATGGTAGTTTTACTTACTTTCTTCATAATTTCGTATTATATTCTCTAATGCATCCTTTTCTAATAGCACTGTCTTAATTTCTTCTTCTTTATTACTAATGTCACCTAAAAGTAACGTCAATTTTTCTTTATGTACCTCATTTGCTTTAACGATTTCATTATCTTTCTTTTGGAATTGACTTCTCAGTGACATGACTTCTTTATCTGTTATTGCCTTTTCTTTTTCTATTAGCTGTTTCTGGACTTTCAGTTCAACCAAGTCTTTTTGTATAGTCTCTACAGATAACTGTTTTTCTTGAATTTCGAGTTCTAATTTAGCTTTTTCGTTTATTCTTTGCTCTTTTATGGCTGTAATCTCATCTTGTAATACTATATTTTTGGTCGTAATTTCTGTTATAGCCATATTTAGTGAAACTTTCTGGTCTTCCATTATAGATTCGGTGACAGTCAGCATATTTTTCAAAATTAGCTTTTCAGATTCAAATTCGTTTGTAACTGTCTCCAGATCATGGGCTTTGCCTTTCAGTTGTTCTTGTAAATTTTTTATATCTATAAAAAAGTGAAATTTATAATTATTAAAGAGCATGAGAAAACAATATATTAGGTAAAAGTATAACATAAATACTAACAGTGTTTTTATACGAAACACTTTATTTACATTGGCGACATAATTGAAAACTAATCGTAGTTAAGTTACATAAATGTATATCTCTGTATTGGTCGTGGATTACGCGGAATGAATCACCTTGTTCTTCCATTTAACCATGGATGATGTTATATTTTAAAGGTTCTATCGTAAGCTGTTACAAAAGAAAATCAGAGAAAAACTAAGCTTAAGCATAGATCCTCCATGACTGACACAATATGGTATAGAAATAGTAAGTTGACATAAACTATCCAGATTTTTTCAGTTTGTATATGGGCAATTACTATAATAAATAATTTTTATTTCTCTTTGTTGAACTATTGATACGATTATTTTTCCTATTTTAGAGATTTTATTTTGAGCACTTTGTTTATAGTGAGGTCGTTTATTGGAAGAAAAATGATACAGTGTAATCAATTTACACACTGTTCAAATTAGTTCAAATAGCAGTAAATCATATTACAATTTTATAAAGACCATTTTTTTAAGAAATTAATAACAATCAAATCACAAAACCCTTACTTTTATTATTTTCTTCAATATATTGCTGTAAGCGATCCCTGTCATGTTCAGCGATCTGAAGGTCGTAGGTTTTTTCTTTCAGATGTTCGGTTAGTTTTGTAACCATAATATTTAAGTTCTCAATTTGACATTCGTAACTTTTCTTCATTTCATCGATTTTATTTTCACCATCCACAAGTTTCGCTTTCAAAGAGTGAACCTTTACTTCCATTTGTATTTTGACTGTGTTTAATTCATTCGTTAGAGTCTGATTGTCTTGTCGTAGCTTTTTTATTTCTTTAAATTTACCATCCAATGTACTTTTGAATGTCTCATTTTGTTTAGTTAGTCCTGAAAACGTTTAATTAGAATCACTAGGTCTATCAACTTTTTTACAAAAAAAAAATGCATAAACTGTAATAATAGCTAATGCAAACTGTAATCAGTTTTTGTGCATTTTTGTACCCTGCCCAAGTGCTTGTTGACTAAATTTACGTGTAACTGAGATTACAATACCCATGTTTGGGCATTCCAATAAATATGAAATATATTAGTGTTTAAATTCAAGTAAATATAGTATATAGCATAGTAAATAATTAATTAATAATTAAGAATACGAAGTGTCACCATTCCTATTGATATCGTGTGTGTCATGTTACGAGGATGATGTTTCAAATAAAAGAAACATGGTCTCTTTCTTCCTGTAAACCTGATAACCTGACAAGTCGCTTATTGGGCAATTGATAAAGCTGTGCACGGAGATTCTCACTATCCGGGACTGAATCAGAACTGAGAAGATACAGGCAAACAAAGTATCTGCCACTTAAAGTGACATACCTTGCAGAACGCATGACCTATAGGGCCGGCAATTTCAGAGTGGAAATCACGAAACATAACGCGCGTTGTAGGAACTCAAGTGACCGTTTTAAAGAACACAGGTTATCGCGGATAAGAGCCTCTTCCGATCTTATATAGGCCAATGAAGACATTATGAACGTGTTATGACGGTATGACAATGATGACGATTGTGGGAAGCTGCGACTTTTTTTATAATATAGGGACATATGAGTATACTAGTTACCTCATGGTAAGTGTCTACCACCACCTATGGACACTTGCAACTGAAGAACAACAAGTGCGTTGCCACCCTTCGTGTGAAGTTTTATTTTTATATAATAGCTGCCGAAATGACTCTACTCTGCCTATGGAAAGCATGAGTAAAATCCAAAAGTGGTGGACAATGCAGCATTATGGCCGAAACTGCCACTACCGCAGTAAGATGCTTTTTAAGCCTCGGTTGAAGGACCCGGAATCATAGTTGGGGGAAACATGAGCGCTGAGTACCAGATTTGGCTTGTGTGCTATGCGGTAAAGAGTAACAGATGTAACACTGGTAACATCACTCACTTTGCAATAAGTAATGAAAGAATTATTTTACACTGGTTTACATTTTATGGTCTAGTTCGTCCATAATTTCCAAAAGCATGACTTTGATGACCTACGACTTTATAAAAATTTTGGTTATGTCGACTTACCATTGTTAACATCAATGATAGTTTCCTGTAATTGTTTGTTCTCATTTTGCAGTTCAAGTATTTCCTGTTCTCTCTGTTTTATTGTCGCCTTCTGAGACTTCAACGCTGTATTACTGTGCTGTAGCTCTTTCTTTTTCGTAATAACGGTTGTGTGAAGTTTTTTTGCAATACTTATTATAAGATCACATTTGTCGACAGGAGACACTTCATTGTTATCAAAATTAATTAAAGTTTGTACAATTTTCTTAATTCCTTTGTCTTTCTTAAAATCTTCTATGAGATTATCTAGTCCAGTGTTCAGTATAACAGTCATCTGCTTGAAGAGTTCTCTTAGATCTACAACAATGTTGTGCAACAATTAGTGAGTTAAAGTAGTTTTCTTTTATTTATAAAATAAAATTCTTGATTTTAGTAACTTGTAACATTTACTATATCTAAAACGTTAGATTTTTTTTATTATAATAATAATAATTTCGGACATCTAACACATAATGCCATCTAGTTTCAAACTAAGCAATGCTTATACTATGAAAACTAGATTGACCGATAGAATAATTATATACTTTTAGTAAACACAAATTATTAATAGTAAACACCCAAATATTTGCCGATAATACAAACATTTGGTTCGACCCGCAACCGCATTCGAAATCTCAACGCAACAGTCGTATACGCTACCACTACAGTACCGAAAAAAATATTGACATCAAGTTTTGACCAAGTAATATTATATTAATTATACTATATAAAATAAGTCTGGCATTCTCTTACCTTCAAATTTTATTTGTAGTCTCTTCATGTCTTGAGTAATATTTTCGAGTTCCATTTGCTTACTGTTTATTTGACACACATGTTGTTCACTAAGTTTCTTCAACTTTAAACACAACCCCTCCTTCTCACTCTCAACTTCATCACGTGCAGACTTCTCCAACTCTAGAGATTCAACAAGAGTCTCTTTCTCACCAATGAGAGACTGTTTATCATTAAGCAGCAATTCTTGGACAGTTTTCAGTTCAAAGGTTTCTTGTTTTAAGGAGTTATTTTCAACTGTTAGTGATTCTTTATCATTTAACAACACAGTCATGGCTAAATTGCTTTCTGATAATTTATCTTTGTATGTTTTTTCTAAATCAGCAGCTTCTTCAATTATCATGTCAATTTTTTTAGTCAACTCTTGATTAACATTTTCGAGATCTGCAAATTCTAGTTTCAATGAACCTAAATGCTCGCTCAGTTTTCTAATGCGTTCTTCTTTGACTTGTATTATTTCTCTACTTTTCAATTTATGCTTTTCCCAAGACAATGTCACTTCTTCGTGGTCTTTTTGAAGTGATTCCAACAGAGTGTTTTGTGCTTTAAGCTGTTTTTCTAGATGGTCGATAATACAATCTTTTTCTTTAATTATAACTTCATGGTTGCTGTTGTCCTCTTCTATGGCAAAATGTAACTGTTCATTTTCTTTCTGCAGACGTAAACAATAACTAATATGTTTAATATATACATATATGTAGTGCTATTTAATACATCATCTTCCTAAACTTTATTACTCCCAAGATTACTTGGAGTACTGCTAATAGCTCAACCGGTTTTAGGGAGCGACTGGCTTTGGATTTATATATAATTATATTCGAAGGATGAACCAATTGTAAAAACCGTTGTCCGATCTAGGAATCGAACCCGGTACCCGAAATGTTTATCTAAGACTAAACTATCACAATGTCTATAAAAAAAATATGTAAAGATACACCACCAAGGGTGATTAATGCTCATTGATACAGGTATGACAGTAGTCGTAGTAAGTGTGTGCAATACAACGCCACGATGACTGTCATGCGTTTTACGTCTCCAAGCGAGTCGTAAAAAGCATCTTACTAGGCCGTCATACTGGGGGTGACCATAATGCATTGTCTGCATTCGCTATGAGTATGGACCACAACTCTTGGATTCTATTCATGCTTGCCATCAGGCAGAGTAGAGTCACTTGGGCTCTTAGAATAAATAAAATAATAATAATATGATCAACAATCTTTTACAGTCCACTGCTGGACGTAGGTCTCTCCTAAGCAAGGTTTTGGCCTACTATATCACGTTGGCCAGACGGGTTGGAATAGGGTTTGTTTCAAGTTTTCCTTCTCTTTGTAGTGATATTTTCCTGAATATTTTTTTCCCTTAGTCGCCTCTTACGACATCCACAGGACGAATAGGGGTGGTAACACTATGTATTCTTAATCCGTCACCACACGAACGTGTTTGTTACTATTTTACTAATAATAGAAATCCCAAAATATGTTGATAAAATAATAATATGATGTGTACTTTTGACGTTACCTGCAAAGTTTGAACCTGCTGTTTTAGCGCATCGACCTTGGCTCTTTCTTCGCTTAGTTGTACTTCGATGACATTAACGCAGGCTTCACTACAGAGGGCTGCGAAATTAATTTGCTATGATACAAAACAGTACAATATTGCATAAAGTTTTAGAGGTAGCAGAGTAGGGGCCGGTTCGACCGGGGCAGTACTACCCTCCCACGAAAGATCAATCTAAAGCGACAGCATCTGTGCTGTCGTATTCGTTGGTGAGTGCGAGATTGGAGGCCCATTAATGCAGGGGTGACAGTTGTCGTGGTGTGTGCTATAAAATGCCAAATTGACTGTCACGCTTTTTATGTCCCCATGCGAGGGGTGAAAAAGCATCTTAGGCCGCCATAGTGTGGGTCACCATACTGTATTTTCTGCGTTCACAATGAGTATAGTGACCACAATTCTATGATTCTATTCATGCATTCCATCAAGCAGAGTAGAATTACTTTGGCAGGCTCTTAAAATTAAAAAAAAAAGCTAATTATTTTACGTGAATTTTATTAGTCTTATTTTATAGTAAATATTATTAAGTCGGTTAAAGAGATTCCATTTCCATTATCAATATTAATACTTATTGGATTTAAGTAAAAGTAAAAACTGGCAAATTATTAAGCTCAAACTGTAAATTTTTACGATGTTCGCTCACATCGTCACGAAAAGCCGACACCATGAAATACTAGTCAACATTTTATTCTAATTATGTTTAAATAATTGTTTTATGAAATTTAAATAAAATTTATTTAACTAGATCATGTGTTAATAATAAAACTTTCTCTCAATGTATTAAATATCTGTTTTTCTATTATTAGTGTCGTTTTCTCTACAAACATAGGATAACGTGAAGGATATTTATAGATTTTTTTCTTTATCTTCTTACGCCATGAACATCTTACATGCGTACATAAGTACACACACACACACACACGTTTTTCTTAAATATAGAACCTACCAAAGTGAATCGAATAATCTAGTCGTTTCAGAATGAACTTTCCATTATTTGTTGCCTTGTACCTTCGTAGTGTTCGGAATGATAATAAGCGGAATTAGGTATGTCGACCATCATTAAAAAATAAGGAGATAGGAAGAAATATCTCTGTACTCAGTGATAACTGAACATCCCTACACAGTTGTGTTTAGACTATGTGAAAATAGACTTAATCAACTTACATGAATTTTGTCCCAGAAACTGTATGCTAGCATCAGGGTCGTCGCACTCTAACAGACTGGAGTCCAGTCTATTTAGACGGTTATGTTGCCGCAGTTCAGTCACAAGCTCTTTTAACGACATCAGCTGTCGTCGTTCATTCTCCAACTCTTCCGACAGCTGCACAGCGCGGGTACTCTGTTGTTGGCTGAGGGTTAGCCATTTATCGCGATCCAGTTTTAATCCTTCAATCTAGTTAATGAAAATAAATAAAAATAAATTATGTAAAGATGAAGTTAACATCACTTTCGAAAATATGTATAAATTAGATTTTATTTACAATCACATTTAATTTCTCATTATTTTAATGTTTCACAGTTCTGTAAGATAAAACAAAAAGGTTATTTTTAAAACAGTTATTTACTTATAAATGTATATATTTTTAACTGTAGTTAAGTTGTATATGTGAAATATCTTCATATATTAGTTAGGCGTTCCCGGTTCTACTGGCCTCTCTTAGAGGGGCAACTAAAATATAGGATAAGTCAGGACACTTTACAGGCCTGAAGAAAGCTAGATGCTTCTTCGCAGTCCCATTTCCCCACTCGAGAATTACTTGTGTTGTCCCTTACCGTATATTGCATTATTTTTTTTTCATCATTGCGTTTTCATTACGCCAAATTATCGTGGCTGGCAGCAGATGGATGCGAATTACCCAAGACCGTGATGGTTGGCGTTCCTTAGGGAGACCTTCGTTCAGCAGTGGACGGTGATAGGTTGATTGAAAAATTATCGTGTTACTTCGTCCTGTCCGAAAACGATTACAACCCCAAGGAATATGACCGGTTCAACTTCTAAGGCGAAGGTTACGCTGATGATATGATCAGAACTCTCACCTTTGCTTTAAGATTATCCTTCTCATAAACAGTTTCCTCTAACTGTTCCTGGGTCTTTATGAGTCGCTCTTCCATGTCTTGTAATTGACGCGCTAACTTCGAAGATGGCTTCTCACCACTCTCCGTTTGCCGCGCATCGTGTTCTCCTCGGCAACAAAGAGATATCTTCGTCTTTAAGTCCATTATCTCCAACTTGTACTGTTCTTTATCTTTAGCTGAAATGATGGCGTGATAAATTATCATTGACATAATGAGTTACATCTCCTTCTGTCTAATTATTAATATTAATATGTGCCTGAGTGGTCCTAATACTTTAATGGTTGGTGTACACACAGTAAAAATCTTTGTGTAATAAACTTAATCATTTGTTCTGTGTCTGGGTGTAATGTATCTATAATATACATAGGCTCACACAGCATCAAGTTCATGTTATAATCTTAATATATATAAATCTCGTGTCACAATGTTTGTCCTCAATGGACTCCTGAACCACTTAACCGATTTTAATAAAATTCGCACACCATGTGCAGTTCGATCCAACTTGAGAGATAGGATAGTTTAAATCTCAAATTATAGTCGCAATTTTAATTTATTGCTAATTATTTGTCTGTTATTATTTGACAGTCACAATTATCTGTTAACTCCAAATGATTCTAACATATGTCGATACCTTTCGACTGGGTTGAGTAAGTAATCAATAGATGGCGCTGCTATGGTAAATCTACGAACGTGACATATAAGCTACATTTTAACAGCATAATTACCACGTGTTGTTGAGGCTATAAAATTAATTAAATTTATTTTGTAGTGAACGAAATATCGTATAATTCAGCTAATTATTTGTCTGTTATTATTAATTGATCAAGAATTATTTGATATTGTCACCAAACACATGATCCATGGGCCATGCGGTGCTTTCAACATGACGTCAACGTGCATGGAAAATGGAAAATGTAAAAAAAACTTCCCAAAGCCGCATACGAATGACACGATCACGGATATTGATGGTTATCCAATGTATCGCCGCAGAAGTACTGAGAATGGTGGCCACACAGTTACAATGCGACTGCCGAACTTTCCAAATCAAGTTGAGTTTGATAATCAGTGGGTGGTACCATAATCACCACTACTTTCAAAAACTTACAAAGCTCATATCAAAGGCAGTGATTTGGCCATATTTGAAGTACAAAACATAAATAAAAATGACGAAATAGCACGATACCAAATGGGCAGATATATTAGCAGCAATGAAGCTATTTGGCATATTCTCAGCTTTCGCATCCATGAAAGAGATCCTGCTGTCCAACATCTGGCAATACATCTTGAAAACGGTCAACGTGTATACTTCACTGAAGAAAATGTTCTCCAAAGAGCGTTCGAAGCTCCGAAAACGACTCGAACTGAATTTTTTACATTGTGTCAAAAACCTGATGTTTTTGGCCAATTCGCGAAGACATTGGTGTATGGTGATGTTCCACGTTATTTCACATGGGACAAATCCAGTAAAAAATGGGAGCCACGGAAACAAGGAAAACCATATCCTTCCATTACAGGCATATTCAAAGCTAAGACATTGGGGAGACTTTACACGGTACATCCAAAGCAACGTGAGCGCTTCTATTTACGTTTGTTATTGGTGAATGTTCCCGGACCAACGTCTTTTGAATTTTTACGAACAGATAATGGTCGAGTATTCAATACATGCCAGGATGCATGTCGTGAACTGCAATTGCAAGAAGACGATAACCATTGGGACTTAACGCTTGCTGATGCTGCGTTGACATCAACACCGAATAACATTCGTCAGTTGTTTGCAATTATTTTGACGACATGTTATCCCTCGCAAGCACAAATTTTGTGGAAAAAATATAAAAATTGTATGACAGAAGACATCTTGCACCGAATTAGACAAACAAATCAATGCCAAAACATAGATTATACACCAATGAATACAATGAAGCGAAGTGAAGGTCTTGATCGAGGATTTATGTGTTCTTATTTCAAATTTACCACTTAATCATTATGGTATGCCATCACCTAATCGTCCAGCCACCGACTTAGTCAATACCGATTTACAACGAGAAAATCAATATGACCATGGAAGTTTAGCAACAATTATCATGAACAGTGAACCATTACTGACAGCAGAACAAAAAATTATTTATGATCGGATTATGCTGGCTGTTGCTGCTGAACAAGGCGGTTTTTTTTCTTGGATGCACCCGGTGGAACCGGTAAGACATTTTTAATATCGTTGATTCTTGCCAAAATACGGTCGCAACAAAAAATCGCATTAGCAGTAGCATCGTCAGGCATTGCGGCTACTTTACTGGATGGTGGACGAACAGCACATTCAACATTCAAGCTGCCATTGGACGTTCATAATAAACCAGATTCAATGTGTAACATCAAAAAGAATAGTGGAATAGCTGCAGTGTTGCGGAAGAGTTCTATAATAATTTGGGATGAGTGCACAATGGCAAACAAATATTCACTTGAAGCATTAAACAGAACTATGCAAGATTTAAACAGCAATAATAAACTTTTCGCTGGTGCTATCTTACTTTTGTCTGGTGACTTCCGGCAGACCTTACCGGTTATACCTCGCTCTACTTTCACGGATGAGATTGATGCATGTTTGAAACAATCATTCTTATGGCGAAGTGTTGAAACACTAAGATTGACCATAAATATGCGAGTACAATTGCAAAATGATCCATCAGCACAAATATTTTCCGAAAAACTAATAGATATTGGGAACGGTAAAATAGAACTGCAACAAAATACGCAATGCATTAAACTACCAGACAATTTTTGCACTGTTGTTCAGGATAAAAATGAATTGATTCAGAGTGTTTTCCCGGATATACAGAATAATTATTTGAATCATGAATGGCTTAGTCAACGGGCGATTTTGGCAGCCAAAAACGTTGATGTTGACGAAATTAACTTCCAGATACAACAGTTGTTACCAGGCGATCTGATGTCTTTTAAATCAATCGATACTGTTGTTGATGAAAATGAAAGTGTAAATTTTCCGATTGAATTTTTAAATTCATTAGATATCCCTGGAATGCCACCACATAATCTTCGATTAAAGATTGGTTCCCCTATTATTCTCCTTCGTAATTTGAATCCACCTCAATTATGTAACGGTACGCGTTTGGTCATCAAAAAGATCACCGGAAACATTCTTGAAGCAACCATTTTGGCTGGGAAGTTTAAAGGAAAAGTGGTCCTGCTGCCACGTATTCCGATGATACCATCAGATTCTACCATACCCTTCAAAAGGCTACAGTTTCCAATTCGTTTAGCTTTCGCCATGTCTATAATTAAATCTCAAGGTTAAACAATGTCCATTTGTGGTTTAGATTTGGAAAATCCATGTTTTTCTCATGGGCAACTATATGTTGCGTGTTCACGAGTTGGGAAACCGTCGAATCTATTTGTGTTAGTTAAAGACAGGTTAACCAAAAACATTGTGCACCGATTGGTGTTAAATTAAATTGAAATTGAAAGTATTTATAATTCAAAAAAATAGATATTAATGTTTAAAAGTTTAAGACTGTCTGCCTTACCTACCTCATTCATGAGTTTAGGCGTCACATGTTATTTACTGTATTATACTGTAATATACTTATATTTGTTATAAAATTAAATGGAAATAATAAATCTGATAAATTTTTATTTTGTACCTATTGATTTCTGCTTAATATCAAGTGTAAGAACATTTTAATTAATTGTGTACAACGTACTTCCCCTTCAAATCTCAATCCAGTGAATTTGTATACCAACATCAACATTTTCGTCTTTGTTCGTAAATAATTTCATTGTACTAAAGGGTTATAGTAGTAGAAAGTCAATACCATCTGTTTGAAAAAGCATAGTGGACTCCGTGACTGATGTTCTCTTATTGTTCCTCTTAGATTGTTTACTATAATGTAATATAACAAAAACTTTAGCCACAGCAACGCGTGGCCGGGTCAGCTAGTAATATAATATAATTATAATAATAGTCAAAATATTTTTGATAAATATGCAAACATTTTAGATTAAACTAAATGAAAATGTCGAGACTGTCTATTAATCATAAAATAAAACAAATTGAAAAAGAGAAATGCAGTAAAAGGTAAAATTATAGCCGGGAAAATAAAATTTTTTGAAGTTTGAATTTTTTGTACTTTTTAATTTGTGATTTAAATTATTGCTACTATTAGTCTTTTAAAGTCAAGAAAAAATTCGTTACCATGAACATGGATACTTCGTGGGAAAAAGCTGCTCAAATTTTGGCATTGGTGCAAAAAGGCTTGTATCAACGAACAATTGTTAGAAATTTAAACCAGTCTACTGTTTCTGGAATATAATGTAAGTTTATAGAAACAGATTCTTTCAAAAGAAATCCGACTCGAAATACCGGTAGAACTCGAGCAATCACCCGTCACGACGACCTTTAATAAAAAGGTTTAGGAAGCGACAATCACCTTTTTTATTTTTAAAATAAAAATATTATAAATATATTTTATTTAAACTTATTGCACTTGTACAAATGCGGGTCAACCAATTTCGGTCACATTTATCGTTTTTGTTAAAAAAAAATGAATGGTCCTTTCCAGTATACAAATGTACTTTTAAGATAATATAATACTATGCTGTTATGAAGTTAATGAACCAAATTTTAGGTTTCAATTTAAATTATTATATAACCAAGTATTTAAAATACTTGGTTGATATGTTTATTTCAAAAGCATCTTGAACATTGATGCAGTTTATGAGTCCGTCGGTTTATATTATAGTAGAGGAGCCGTAGAGGGGATCCCGGGATTTACTCGAGCGCGGCAGAATAATATACAGAGGGATACCTTGTACTCTATTAAGTACTTACACCAAATATGAGACTTCTATATATGATCGCCCGTCAAGGATAAAGGATCAGATTAGTAAAAAAAAATGATCATCAAAAGTTGTAGATTTCACTAATCTGACAATTTGAGTGAGACGTAAAGAAGGAGAAGGCTACAAAATTGTAAAAAAAACACGTCACTTGGACATTCTCGAACATGGCTAATTTTTTTTTATTTTGAACGGAGTAATTCAAGGATTACGAAAAATATATAATCTGACAATTTCCGCAAGCCGAAGCAACAAAAATTCATCGATAAAGTTTAATGCGTGCAGCTACGTGATTACGTTACGTGACTATATTCCCCTCTCCGCGCTTCTATTCCTCTCTAAAAAAATACTTTAAACGATTTAATTTTTTATAATTATTTTCTTATAAATACAAATATTCTATTTTAAAAAAACATGTAATTTTTTCATTTGCATGCTATTTTTAATTAATTAAGTTCAATAGTTTAAAAAATACGAAAAACAATTTTTAATTATCAAATTAGCTAAATCCCTCTAGATAATTGTCAGATTATCAGACAGCACGTCTAGTGCATCAAGATGAATCATATATATGTATTTTAAAAAATGACCTATTTTTTGCACATTCTAATAACGGCCGTGAATTTGCGTCACATCCAAATCGTCAGATTATTATATGAGAGCATTATTTTAGGTTCACTTAACATCCCGTTCGAAAATCTGACGCGCTCGATATAGTTTTTTTTTTCATTTCTAACCCCTACGTACGACCACCCCATCACTGAAATAGTCAGATTAACATATGTACATTTCTAAAAATACATATGACATACATAATATCATTATCTGACACACTGGAGTATGTCCATGGAACTGTTTTTTTTTTCACATTTTTGAAAATCTATAGCCGCTCCCCCCAGTGATGAAATGGTATGTTTTATATGTCATTTTTCTTTTCATTATTTCAGCTTCACAACCGAAAAGGTCTCTATAAAGCTCGAGTAAATCCTGATTTAGCATTGTGGCCTCCCATACCATTAGTATGTTTATCAGCAATGATTACGATAATACGAGCCTTACTAAGTTTGGGGTGAAACAACTGTATCTGAGTTCTTTTATTTTAAAATGTAGGGTTAGTAATTCTTGGATTTAATAAGTTGGATAAAAAATCAGTTTATATAATAGTACTATAATTTTCTTACATAAGTTCTTCAGCCTCAAGTTAGTCCTAGCAAGTTCCTCTTGCAAAAAATTCCGATCAAAACGTTCTGCATCAAGTGCAGCCTGCAAGCGTCGCACCTCCCCATGCAACGACCTCAGCGCTGGAGGAGTCTCTGCCACAGCTAACTTGAGATGGCCTGCTTCTATGTTGGCAACATCACTGCTACACACCTCTGCAATAATGTCTTCTAGTATTAAATAGTTGAAATTACATTTAGATAGCTGAAATAATTGAAAGACAAAATATTTTTATTAACTACCTCACCACCTATACTTTTAATGCAGCTAATTGAGAGTATAGGTGAGACACTGTCAGTTTAAAATATTTTATACAATCTGAAGATACTTATTTCAGAACTTGGGTATTTACTATTTTCAAAAAAAAAACATTTTTATTTTCTATTTCTTTAAAATTCTAAACATTGGGATCAGAACACATTCCAATTCATTGGACAGATTCAGAAAGGTTGGTTGGTTGTTCTAAGGTTTCCTTTAAATGATGTTTAGCCTTTAAGAGTCCACTGTTGGACATAGGCCTTTCTGTAGAAACTAAGTTGCTGAATTTTTATTATTCACTTATTAATTTAAGACCAGTAGTCATGAACAAGTTTACAAACAATCTATAACTACTACATTAGCCTTAAACAGTATCCAGTACTTCAGACAATCTTTGTACTAGAAAGCTCCATAGCATTAATTAATTAACTCAAGAGACGAGACTAAATATTTCACTTACATACAAAATCTAGAAAACGATCTAGATTCACAGACAAACCAAGGTCACCGATATTGCCAGTAAAATTGCTAAGCTTAAATGGCAGTGGGTGGGACACATTACACGCACAAACAATGGCCGATGGGGGGATAAAGTTCTGGAGTGGCAACAGCATACTGAGAAACATAGCGTTGGTAGGTCCCCCACAAGGTAGTCCTACAACCTGCTGAAGGTCGTGAAAAGCGGTTGGATGCGGGCGGTACTTTGCTAGCTGTTGTGGAGAACCTTGGGGGAGGCCTATGTCCAGCAGATGACGTCTTTTCACTGTGATGATGACGATAATGATACAATAGCTGCACCCGTGACTTAGTTCGCGTAAAATTTGAATTTTTAGCTCACGAGACATGATTTTTTATCGCGTAAATTCTGATCCCTTTGTCTATTGGTGAAAGTCGCATTAAAATTGGTTCAGCATTGTCAGAAATTTGCCTGAATGAACAAACAGGAAGACAGATAGACGTAAAAATAAAATAACAAAGATAATTTGTGTTTCAGTATCCTGTACAGAGCTTGAGAAAAAAATTCTAAGTCACAGACAGTTCAATTTTGTTTATAAATAAATACAAAATTAAATTACCTGTAATAGCTGTCTGAATATCTTCACATGTAATAATGGAGCACTCCATCAAGAGCTTACTAAATTTCATAATAATTTCCTGGTCGTCTACACTCAGCTTGCTACACATAGCACTCTTTATATCCATATTTTTTGAATTTACGCACACAAAGAAAAGCAGCAACGACGCGACTAAGTAGATTTCATCTTCATTATTCGCTTTCACCGTTCCATCGTTAAATTTAAAACCTGGATACTTCTCCAATATAAACTCCTCAACTGTATGTGCTTCTAGTACTGACGATTTTGACTCGTCTAAATTTAAATTTTCACGTAAATGTGATATTATGGTGAGAAGAGAATCTATGTTAACCTGCCGCACATCTTGGTCAGATTCCTCAAAATAACAGTTTATCTACAATATAAAAAAATAGTTAGCGCGCAAGTCTAATAAGCATTTAGACCATAATAACATCAGCTGCTTACCCAGTTGTTGATAATAAACTTCCATTTAGGCAACATGGTATTCAAAGTACTTTCCACCTCTAACTTACTTTAAATGCGGTTAAATATTTTATTACATGTGAATACTGAATCTAACGAAAATATTAATAAACAAACAATTTCATAACAGTCGTTTAAATGAAATGTTGTTAGATGCCGTTACGGTTTGAATTCCGTGTTTTTTTTTCATTCTACACTTTCGAACCAAACGTCAGAAGAGAGTGAAGGAAAGAAGTTTTTGTACCTACTCTATGGTTGGGTTACATACTTTTTAATATTAACGACAATTGACACATCTGACATGCCTATTTGATTTCGAACTAGGCTGGATCTATATTGTGGTGGTAAATAGATGTCTAATCGTTTTATTTTTATTCCTAAATTTTATTTCTAAATATGAAGCAATTTATATATATATATATATATAAGCTTGAGATTTGTTTATACTTCACATGTAAATTTGAAATGCTTTAAAAAAACTAAAATACAACAATACAAAATACACTGAAATATTCACATAGAAAAAGACTAAACAAAATTCAGTGGTGATGTGCGCCGCATGAAGTGGACAACTTCTATAAACGAGAATGTCATGCGGGCATATTTTCAAGCTACGGAGTTGGGAACGTACCTTACTGTGTACCGTGTTAGACTAGTCTCTGTTTCAGAAACTTGGACTAGCCGTTAATGTATCAGCACAAAGGTTCATGGATTGGTAGTCGAGAGTCTCGACCAACACCTTAAGAGACTCACGTCAGACGGCCAGAGGGGGTTTCCAAACATTAAAAAAAAAGGTCTGATGCAGAAAGCAGTCCTCCTTGACACGACCCGTATAGTGAGGAGGTTCCTGTCCTTAGAGCCGTATCCTCTGATGTCTTGGTCCCTGTACTCGATGTCGGTGGTAATTTTTTTATTTTTAAATATGTATTTTTGTTTTTGGTTTTATATGTTTAAAAATGTAATTAATATGTTTATAACTGTAATAAAGAGAATGATAATGACAAAATAGCTGGTTAATATTATTTTTTTACCCGATACACATTAACATGTTTTAACACACACACATTCGTCGTTTTTAAAAATCATCTAAAAGTAACTACTAATCTGTGTTACAGAATTTTTTACACATTGCTGTTACTATTATGACAATTTGACTTATTTGACTGACATACCATTTAACGTGAGTGACAGCTGTGGTATTATTATTGTATTATGTAGGTTAATCTTTTAAATATGATATTAAAAAAATGCCTTAGGATATTTTCATCGATTACAGTACATATACGAGCACATATGCCTATGGGAGAGTAGGTGACAGCGGGTTACTTTTTTTTTTTAGAAATTAAGCTCATACAGTAACATACTGTTTATCGCTGCTGTCCATAATTAAATTATAAAAGAAAGTATTTACTTATGAAAGAAAAAGCCAATTAGTACCATATAAATTCAAACTTTATTATTATATTATTATATTATATATAACATATTATAAGTCAATCCAAAAAACTATAAATTTGTAAGACTACAAGAATATTTGATACAATGGTTGGGAGAACATTCACTGTGACCATGAGCCGTATTAGTTACCTGTTCTTTTAAAATAAATATCTAAACAGTCTTACAGTTTTTACCTTAAAGTTCTTTTGTAAAAAGTGTCTCATTTGCACAAATTTGTAAGAAAGGAAGGAGATTCCAACTTGCTATCTAACTTTATAATTAAATTATTTGTATACTATTAATTCAATTACTAAAAAACTACAACTGTGTTGTTATTTCACAGTTTAAAACCTCAATTATGAATCAAACTCGTGCTGCTGGGCTGGTTGTCTATCGGTATATCAATCAAACTGTACAGTTTTTGATGTTACAAACTTCTTATGGGCAACATCACTGGACTCCACCAAAAGGTATCTAATTTTTAATAGTTCAAGTCATAATTCAGCTCATTGTTCTTCCTATTCTTTGTTATTCTCATGATTATTTGGGAGCAGCTATTATTTGAACAGTTTTTACCTGAATTTCAGTAATTATTCATCATTATTATTATATTTTTTTAAATTATTTTTCATTTGTTATAATTCTAGTTCTAGTATCTGCAGTAACATTTAATTGTGTATTTCTATATACCATAAGTATAAGTGTTTCTTTTTAATGTAAATTACAATATCATTGTGATCATAAAACTTCTCAGGCCATGTTGATCCCGGAGAGTCTGATTGGATAACAGCTTTGAGAGAAACAAGGGAAGAGGCTGGCTTATCTGAGGAACACTTAGAGGTAAGTTCTTAAATGTAACTACGCATCATCATCAACAGCCCTTATATAGTCCACTGCTAGACGTAGACTTCTTCATTAGAAAAATGGTTTTGGCCTAATATACCACTGGCCAGATAGCTTGGTGTAAAGTTTGTATTAACTTGACATTTGGTAATTTACGAAATTTCAGTCGTGAGTGGGGCGCGCGGCGCCGCGCTGCCATCGGTAGTCTTTCGGGTGTGGTAGTGCAGATGTTTTTCCCGGCCTGCGCGCGTGATAGCTATAAGTTTTCTTCTTACGTCGTTCAGTGGCCCTGAATCGGCATAAAAGGGATAACTTTTTGTGCGTGTCGTGATAGTATTCACGTTAGAATCAGTACCTACAATATTCTCTGCACGTTCAGTAGTTAATTTGTTTTTACGTCAGAACTGGTTGTTATATGCGAAGTTGTTACAATCACGCTAAAACGGTTTCGCCTTATTGTACCAGGGCGTTTTGCACTGCTTTAATGAGGTAGCTGTGCAACAATCCCCCTCCGAATACCACCTACTGGTGGTTAAGTCGGACTGGAACTGACCAAAAACCGCACGCCGTCTCAAGTACCTGTAGCCAGGGAACTAGATGTACCGTATGGACTACACTTACACTAATATTAAATGTTCCAAATTTCAATTTAAGCTGTCAAATGAAAGAAGGGTAATAATTACGCTGGTTTATTTCAGGTTCACAAAAATATTTCCAAAGAATTACATTATGAAGTGAATGGGAAACCAAAAGTGGTTGTTTACTGGCTTGCAAAGTTAATAAACCCAGACAAGAATGTTAAATTATCTGATGAACATCAAGATTTTAAATGGCTTGCTTTGGAAGAGGCACAGACAATATCCGGATTTGAAGACATGAACAAAGTTTTGGCAGATTTCTATGAAAAAGCTATAGCTATGTCACATTAGGTGTAAGAATGTAATAAACTGTATTCTTAAACCAAAACTGTAATAAGTTAAATATTTAAATAAATTTTCTTAAAGTTCTGTTTTCTTTTAAAATCGTATTTTACAAGTCAAAACTTTCCTAAATAATTATGGAATTAAAATAACAACCTTGGGCACATTTTTTGTTTTCAAATAACAAGTTGATGATTGATGAATAGTCAAATGTGACTGCCACGGGTAAATGAAATATAAATAGGTATATTATAGGCCTTAAGCAAAAGGTGATGCAATAATTGTTTTCGTATAATAGTAATAATAGTTAGTAATAGTAGTAATATTAGTTTCGAAAAAGTGGAGTTACGCTAGGTACGTTGTTCAATATATTGAACAACGTACCCAGACTTTTTAAATATTTTTTGGCTTTCAATATTATAAATGCGAAAGTTTGAAAGTTTGTATGTTACGCTTTGGATGTAGATGAAACTTTACAGTAATATACTTTATACATAAGCATTACGCATAGGCTACTATTTACACCGACAATCGATATACGCGCAGGCGACACCGTGGGCAAAAGTTATTTAATTAAATTATCCAATGTCTTTCGTTTAATAATGACAATTTTATAGCATAATTCCAAAATGTACCATATCTATGACCGAGTCGAATTAATAGGTAACATTAAAAAGTTACAATAGCAGTATTTTCTTTTCTATGTAATATACTAGTCATGTAATATATATAATGTATATAATAAATGCTTATAATGACACTAACTCTAAACAAAAGCAGTGCTGTAAAAATAAAAATATAATCATTTTTTTAATTTAATATAGTAGAAACTTTTATTTTACACTACCGTAAAGTTAAAAAAATTAAAAGTCTAATCAAATATTCATTCATCTTTCCCTCTGATTTTTAGAAGCTGGTCTTGAGGAGTTCGAATTAATTTTAATAACTATGCTAATAGACCGTAGATTTACGTAGCAATTGGAATACTGAAAAGTAGCCTTTGATTACAGTTACGGTTTTAGAACGTTGGTTCCGTTGGTACGTTGGCTTTATGTCAACTTAATATTTATAGTTGTTGAAATTTAATATTTATACTTAAGTATGTATATGTAAAATATGTTTGTTTGTAAGTTGCTCAAAAATTATATTTTAATAAATAAACTTATTTGATTCAAATTTTTTTTATTTGATACGAATAGAATACCAAGTATACTATTTTGTTGGACAACTCTACCGAAAAGTTGTTTATTGTCATTTGACATTTGACGTTCGAATCCACTGTTATGACTGTATGTATAATTATTCGTTAACATTATTTTAAATTTTATTCTGTAATTTTGAAATAAATAATATTAATTAATTCTTGCAAATGGATAAAAACGAAAATGATGACAAAACTGACAATAATGAAATGAAGTCACTCAAGGAAAGCTCTACAAAGATCAAAAACAAAACTCGTGGGAGAAAACGAAAGCGGTAAATTTGTAAACAAACAAGATTGATAGTAAATTCAAAGCTAACGCAAATAGTTGTTGTTATATATGTTTTAAATTTTTTAGAAGACCCACTGACAGCAGTAGTGAATATGAAGAGATTTTACCAGAAAATGCATTGGCAATGGAGAATAGTCTTCATACTTCAGCTGTTAAAAATAATTTGGATGAAATTAGTGTTAGAAAGATTTTAAAGGTGAAAAGTTTACCGTTTTGTTCAAATATATGCATGTTATTATTATACTAAATGGTTACCTTTGTTTTGTACCAATTTAAGATACTAAGATACAGAATACTGATAAACATAAATTTCAACACAACACAACAAACGGTCTAGTTCACCACATAAAGGACCAGAACAAATCTCTCTGGCTTAGCAATTAGGATCACTAACAACTAGACCAACAGGCCAGTCAATATCTTAATAAAATTCTTATTTATAACTATAAAAATCCCCTAGGACCCTCACCCCACTACAGTTTCGTAGTGGGACAGTGTGTTGTAATTTAGACCAACAACTGTAAGTTATAATTGTATCAACTAACTAATGTGTATATAATTTATGAATAATTGTTCTATTTTGCAGAAAGTAGTAACAAACGACCATGTGTTGGCTCTTGTGAAGCTTCGTGAGGAAGCAGAAGATTCTGGACCAGAGGAGAGCAATTTGCGTCCAAAACTTACTAGGGCTAAGGTTAAGTAAGTAAACTTTTTATAGTTGCAGTAGTGGCAGAAAAACTGCACACTGTCTCAGGTACTAGTAGCCGGGACCCAGATGCACCCTAGTAAGAAAATCCCTGAAACCCTGATGTATCTCAAGCCACCTTCGACTTGTAAATGACTCCCTCCTGAGTGTGAATTCAAGGCTAGGCAGATAAGTTTACATCGCCACCCCGGCCTGCATGTACTATGATGACAGATAGCTTGTTGGCTGCGAAAAAAATTTGGATATTACTACTTAAGTTACCAAACTGGATTTAAATTCCCTTGATATTTTCTGGAATCATTATAACATTAATTTATTTATTTTTAACGTTCTTTGGTGTGTTGTCTCTACACACAATCTCTACATTTCACATCAATTTGCTCTTACAGTACTGATTGGTCAGCATTTCAGTGCAATCCAATTCACTTCATTTTCGCTATGTGAAATGTGATTACCATGACAATCCAGTAAATGTTAAATAAACTTACACTTGGCCCTTCTGTCCTTTTGGGTACAACTCTGATTTTTCTCTTATGCATATTCTTTTGAAAACAGATGAAACAGCTTTAAAATAAATGCAGTTCTACTTTTTAAGTTACAGCAAGTGGAGATTTTTTGTTTTAATTTTATTGAAAAATTATGTGCATTAGTTGTACACAGATAACCTTATTTTCATGAGGCATTCTCGTTTGGGCCTTCAGGAAATGTAGGAAGACCAGAAGTTAAGACATTAGAATAATTTTTATGACAGCTTCATTACTTTCATAACTTTCTTGCAAGTGATTCATAACTATAAAGAATGTATGTGTTACTCAAGTGTATTTTGGGATGTCCGACTAAGTAGGATGAAGTGACTTTCTTGTCCATTTCAGGTAGGAAGTTTAAACTGTTTGATTACATCCTTAATAAAGATGACAGTTACCATTGACAGCTAATAATTTAATTAAAATTTTATCTTTTGCAGGGAGTTAATGAAGGTGTCTCCAAAAGTAGCCTCATGGAACTTGGAAAACTTGGAACTGACACCTATAAAACATATTCCAGTGAAAACCAGACCAGAAGTTAAGGCTCTGATAGCCCAGGAGCTGCCTGATGATGAAGATGATGAAGAATATGAGCCGACTAATGATGATATACCAGTAAATATACCGCCAAGACTTCCACTTTAGTTTGTTAGCCTAGTGGTTTAAGCGCTCGCCATGACGCTCTCTACTTCGCTGAGTGCTGTGGGTTCAAACCCCACATGGGACAATACTTTGTGTGATTCACAAATTGTTATTCTGAGTATGGGTGTTATTTGTGTTCGTTTCTTGTATGTTTGTAAAGTGCCCTGCGACATAGGCTTTATTTAAAAAAAAATTTGGTATCTGCTTAATTACTCCTAATTGTAAACATCCTAATAATATAAAAAACCTTTGTACCAATAACAGCTATTTTGTTTTTTCCAAAGCCACTCAGTAGATAGTTGTATTTATAATGCTCCCTTTCTTCCTCAGAGTGATGACGATCAAGGATTGGAATCATGTAGTGATTTAGACTCCCAACCTCGGACACCAGCGACTCCCAAAAATTTGGATTCAGCTAGTCCTAAAGTCGTCAAAGATGGGCCGTTTAAGGTACCACAGGTAACTACAAATTATTATTGTTATATACTAGGTTTGTTTTTTGTGAGGTTTGTTTTCAACTCCACTTTATCGAAACCTCTGGTGCAGTATAGAACAAGTCTTTAGATTGGCCACACAACGGGCAACCTAAAGATGACTGATCTCTATACAACTTATTTGTAAAAGCGACTCAAAATATTGTGTACTAGCTGTTTCCGTCAGCGATTTCGGTCGTGTGAATATTTCTTATTTCTAACTTAGAACAACCCTTTAATGGTGAAATTTTCAAACACCTTTCTTAGTGGGTGTTTAAAACATCCGTTGACAAAGTTTCAAGTTTGCAGTTCAATCTGTTTAGGCCTTAGATTTGATGAATCAGTCACTCTATGCGGGCAAGTAATGTTTTTTGTACAGATGACATTCTAAACTTAGTTTCTCACAGGAAGTTTCTACACCAACCCGCCGTAAATTAAACCTTGAAGAAGAAGCGACGATTGCGCTTCGAACACGATCAAAACTTAGTTTATCAGCGACATCTATTGAACACATAGAGAGTACCTTCGTACCTCCCGATGACCTACCCATGCCTGCTGTCGACGACCTTTGGAACCAATTTTTGAATGAATGCCTAAACCCGGCTTCGACTTCGAAGAATGAAGATGATGATGAAGCGGATCCGGAGTACAACGTTGCCGCTGATCCAGATGCGCGTAAGTTTTGCTCCAAATTTTATTTTTATAGCAAATGCGTTTTGTATAGAAAATAAAGGGATTTATTATATGTCACACCTCATTCATTAGATTGAAAACAATGTGTTAATATAAAAGCCTGGTTGGTTGCCCTTTCGAAACTAGAAGTTTTATGAATTAATATATGTTTTAGATGACGAAGATGAAGAAGCACTAGGCAACAGTTTAATTAAAATTTCTAAGAAAGAATTGAACGATTTAGTGACGGAACTATTTAACATAATCCCTGAGACGTGCACAGACGACGAGTTAATGGCGGATAGCCTAGCTGGCAATGTGGTGACTGAACATAATCAGGCAGAGGTAACGTTTATATGAGCGTTTATGACTACTTGCATGTTCACTTTTCTTTCCGGGGATTTCCGCACACAAAAAAAGGGTTTTATTTTTGTGTGCGGCAATTCCCTCGGATACCACCTACTGGTAGTTATGTCGGACTCAACCGGCATACCTTTTTTTAAAATCTTGAAAGATCATATATTCATAGAAAAATGAATGAGGAATTCGAAAAAAATAGTTTTGTAACTGTACCAGAATCCTATCATAGTGGAAAATCGAAATTAAAACTAAAAAGTCATTTTTTTGAGATTTTTATCAATCGGTTTAGGTCTCAATATTTTACTAGAAAGCTTCCATCAGCCCCCAAAACATATCCAAAATTCAGACGAATCGATTCCCGCGTTTCTGAGAATATTCATTTTATCTGATTTTTACATATTTTACTTTTTCTCAAAAACTAATACGATTAAAGGTCTGAAACTTTCAGGATCTCATTATTTTAATAGTATCTAAAAATCCCCCCAGTATCGTGCCGATATGTTTTGAGGGCAAATTCACTATGCTTATACCTCTAGGGCCTTTCTAAGAATATTTTAGTATTAGATACTCTTTTTATCGAGAAAAGCAATAGGCTACATACCATAACGCTGCGTCCGATAGGAGTAGAGTATCAAAGACAAATATCGCAAAAAAAATGTTTCGCAAAAATTTTATATGATAAAATTCTTGCCCTTTAAAAGTTACTTATTACCTAAAACTGTCCGTGTGGAAACGGATTAAGAATACATATTGTTACCATCCCTATTCATCCCGTGGGTGTTGTAAGAGGCAACTAAGGGAACAAAGTATGCAAGACAACATCATTACAAAGAGAAGGAAAACTTGAAACAATTCCAACCCGTCTGGCCAGCGTGGTATAGTAGGCCAAAACCTCCTTGCTAAGGAGAGGGCTATGTCCAGCAGTGGACTGTAAAAGGCTGTTGATAATTGTTGATATACCTAAAACTAGTACCTAATTTATTAAGGTTGTCTGTAAGAATTCGCCGTGAGCGATAAGACCACCGATTGTTACTGCTACACGTTAGTAACTCATCTCTTTTTATGTGTTAAGCATACAATAAAGATATAAATAAATAAACTGTTGACATCACTTGAATACGAACAAGAGAGCGCAGTATAACCTGATCTTGCTGCAAATGTTATAGCTATTTGTATGTACGTATTAATATGCTTTTGGTTTTGGTTGTGGTATCAAATCAAAGAAATTAATCAAAATAACCTTTAACAGTCCACTGTTGCACATAGGCCTCCAGTTAGAAAGGAGGTTTTGACCACACTTTCTTAATATATATACCGTTGTCGTAATATATACGCTGGTCAAACGAATTGGTATAGAATTTGTGTAAAATTTTCCTACCTTGTGCAGTGACCTGCCTAGTTTGATCTCTTATCCGGCACTAGTTACTTAATTTATTTAGATAAAGTGTGGCAAAAGAAACATTCAATGTGAGGGCAAATTGGTTCACCATACAGTTCTATTTGAATCAGTTAATTTTGATAACGTTAAACTCAACAAAGAGTGATCTGTACCACTTTTTTTTTATTAAATACGTTCGTTTCTCATTTGTATTTCGGTAATAAACTCCTCAATGCTAAGACAACGACATTAAAAAAATAAAATATATAAATCAGTATTTAATAGCAACAATATCACTGAAGTACCTATCTTCAATGTTACCTGACGATTCAGTCGCAATAAATACTCATACATTAAATGACTGTTTCCGCCGTCCAGACGTCAACCCGTTGGGAAGGGAAACAGGAACCTGTGTCTGATGAAGAACAATGCCGCAGCTTTTCAGACAGAATAACGTTCGAAAAGAGAGGATACACGAGACCCTCCATGGGCAAAACTGAACCACAAGACCCACCACAGGAAGAGGAAGTAATAAGAAATGAGATTGCGGAAAGAAAAGAAGAAATTTTGCCACAAGCCCCGTAAGTCATTCATTCTGTGTATAAGTCATCACAGATAGATTAAGATATTCAAAGCATCATAAACTCATCACATGCCAACCATCATCATTATTTATGATTTTTAAAATGTAACACCACAAACAACTTTGACTGATCATCCGTGTGGTGATGGGCTAAGAATATAGTATCACCATTCCCATTTATCTCATGAGTGTCGTAAGAGACGACTAAGGAAGCAAATTCTGCAGGACAACATGATTGTTAAGGGAAGGAAAACTTGATACAGACCTACTAATCCGTCTGCCCAATGGTGTAGCAGGCCAAAACATATTTATTAAGTATAAGCATGTTCAGCAGTGGACTGCTAAAGACTATTTATGACGGTTAATCTTTGAGAATATAAGCGTTTTTAGACGGAAAAAAGCAGGTCAATTTGCGTAAGGTAAAGTGTTAGAGTGACCTAATGTTGTTCTTTATTAACCTTAAATGTTCCCTTGTGTGTATGTTTCTTTTTGTTACAATAGATAGGTAGATAGGTACTCTTTATTGCACACCATAAGTAGGAAACATACAATTTAGGATACAAACAAAAAAAACAGTGGTACAATGGGCGGCCTTATCGCAGTCTGCGATCTCTTCCAGGCAACCGTTAGACGGACTATACTGTAGTCTGTGGTGCACATTACAATTTATATATTTTTGCTAATTATATTATTAAGTGTAACGATGCTGCAAATCTAGATTGGGAAACCTGACTAAGACTGCTGTATCCTGAAGAAGCTGGGGACGTCTAACCTATATTCGTCCTAGGACTAGACAGGTCACCAAAGTTTGTGGAATGCACGTCAACTAGCCGTGACATGTTATCGATTGTGGCTATATTGTATATTGGAATATTGATTGTTTTTGTCATGGCAAACTATGTCTCTATACTATACTATCTATACTATACTATAATCTAATGTGTAGAGTGATATCTCGCCTCGCTATGGTATAGTATATATAACATGTAATGCCACGAGTGACTGCGACTCTCATTATTTCTATAAAAAAAATTCAATGTATCACGTCTGCCAGATATCCGATGACGTTTTAATTTTTCTCTTTACTCTAAAGTTAATAGCAATTCAAAGTTTTTATGATTTAATTAATCAGAGAGACAGTATTGATGGATTTGAACACTTTAAATAAACATTTTTTGGAACAAAGTTACTTATCACGCGGTACGCTGGTTAAGGGGGCTAGGCGAGCGTCACGAAAAATCCTCACGACACTTTTGCTATAGTGCGTAACGCTCGGAGAGGGGGCAGGCCGAGTATAGGTTTCGACTTATTCGTTTCTCTCTCTCTCTCTTGACAGTGACAAGCCACGCGACGCGCGCGTCTTCTGGTTATGCGTACATTTTTTGACGTGTTCGTGTGTATGTTAGTTTTAGTTATTTTTAATATTTTTAAACATTGATTACAATTTTATTAGCATTCCTTCACTTATTTCATTTATCATTTAACTCCTAAATATTGTTTATTTATTTAATTATACCTCCTATAATACTTATTTCAAAACGAAAGGAACTTCGTTCCAATTGGGTGTCCCAGATGTGATACTCCAGACGTTTTTTTATAAACATTTCTGACGTGTAACGTGATCCCAACTAGTTTTAAACTAAGCAGAACTTGTACTTTGAAAGCTAGATTGACTTATGTAGTCTTAAATACTTTTTTTTTTGAAAGTACATGCACGTTATACATAAAAAACATCCAAATATTTCCAGATAATACAAACATTTGGTCCCACACGGGAATCGGACCCGACACCTCAGTACAGCAGTCGAATACCCTACTTCTGCACCACCGCTGCTTACTTAACCATTGACAGAACTCAAACATGAATGCAATATTATATTACATTCCCTTCGTCTTGTTTTTTTTCAGTAAGGTGCCTCGAAGAGTTGAGATAGCCATAGAAGAGCGGGAACAGGAAGACCAACCTGACGCATCTCGGAAGGAGCCGCCTTCTCTGTTGCGAAGATATCTGAAACCAGCCAGGACTGAACGTGTTACGATAAAAGTTGATGAAGAAGTGACTGTAAGTATGGTGATAACTATATCACCATTTTCTAGGCCACTGCTGGACATAAGAAACATTAGAAAGAATTAAAAAATATAATATATTGAAAATATTAACATCTTTTGGTCTAAGACAAAATCTAGTTTGTACTAAGAAACAAATTTCCTCGATAAAAGCAGTACATTAAAAAACTGAAACTGTAACCTACAGCATGTTACATTACAGGTTATGTTATTACAAATTAATTGACGAATTTAAAAATAAATAAGTGAGGAATACAAGGAATTATAAGTAGTAGAGCCACGCTGATTTCAGCACAAGCGGGCCGGCTCGACCGGGGCAGTACTACAGTCACACAGAAGACCAACTTAGAGCGCCAGCATCTGTGTTGTCGTGTTTCGTTGATGAGTGTGAGACCGGAAGCCCATTGATGCAGGGGTGACAGTTACCGCGGTAACTGTGTAAACCTTACACTGTCACGATGACTGTCATGCCTTTTACGTCCCCAAGCAGGGTGTGACAAAGCATCTCACTAGACCGCCATAGTGTGGGCCACCATACTGCATTGTCTGCATTTGCAATGAGTATGGTGACCACAACTCTTGGATTCTATTCGTGATTTCCATCAGGAGTAGAGTCACTTTGGCAGGCTCTTAATACAAAAAAAGGTTATTCTTATTTAGTACTAAAACAGAAACACTCCAAACTTATTATTATACGAAAAATAAATAAAACAAAAAAAGAAACAAAAATGTAAAACTCCTACTTTCAACTTCAATATAGCACTCACGACAGTAATTTACGATCTACTAACAACTTTCTTCTTCTTTGGTGTCCCTCTCATACGTCAGAGTTTGTTGGCTCTTCCTTAGCTGTATAGTTCATTTTTCTTTGGCATGAGCTAGAAATCACGATAGCTCCCAACAGTTTTTCGTGCAACTACCTTTATTAATAGTAGAGCATATATGTGCACATATATGTATATATAAGTAAGTATGTATCTGTTAATATGTATATAGTGTATAGGTTTAAGTGTATGATAGGTCTATGTACTATATTTGTTCAACCAAAATGCACCTGCTTCCTATTTTCTGTGCCTCACCTAATGGTTGACTGATAGAGAATGCCGTAGGCATTAAGTTCGCCAATGCACCAAATGTGCATGATGTATAAAATAAATAAAAATTAAGTTGAGAGTAATTAAAACTATATGCAAAAATTATATGAAATTTTTTATGTTTCATATATAGCTATATATAATATCATATATAATATATAATAATAATAAATTTCATATATAATATATAATATCATATTCTCCATAGCTATAGATATATTATTATCATTAGCATGTCGGTGACGCGAACCGAGGATTTTACCCTCTACCAAAACGCTCAACGCGCCTAAAGAAGTTTTCACTTCAAAAAATCCTCACTAAACTATCAGGTGCTTTTGTTGCATCGTTGCCCTACCGGAAGTATTGTCACCCAATGAGTCAATGACCGCTCGTTGCTCTGACCCAGTAGACGTCAAAAAAATGTGATTCTTTGGACGTGGAACGAAGGTGGAGGTTCGGGTGGTGGTACCGGGTTCGATACATTCGATACCGTATTGAATAGTCTTATTTAAAAAAATGGTAGACGTTTGGGATAAAGTGTAACACAGTTAAAAAATTATTGTATTCGATTATATTGCTGATTCTGAACTATCTATTTTCAGCTTTCGTATTAAGTAAATATAACTTTGTATAATTAGTGTTTGCTTATAATGCTATTAAGTTCATTGCATGTAGAAAGTAACCCTAATATAAGTCATATTGTTGTGAAGGTTCTGCCGGAGCAAATAGCGATACTACAGCAACAGTTGCGACAGCATATTCAGTTGGCGACTTCTCACTACTTGCAACTGTACATACATCCTGAACATTGGAAAATGGCACCTTCATTTAAAGAATATTTAGTAAGTACTTGCGATACATATACATTTGTAGCTTTAAATTCAGTGTAATCATATTTGAAGGTGATATTTAACTTTTGAAAAGTATCACCCACTGCAATGTAAACTGGACCCTGTATTCGTTAAGCCCCTTGGGGCTGAAATTCTTATTTGTAACAAGCATTAAGAATCTTCTTTTTTTAAGTCGGTAAAAAAAATTAGTCAAGAATACTACAATAGGCTAGATGACACTTTAGTCAAATTGTATCAAAAATGTACTAAATACACTATTATGACGTCACTGTTTTAGACTACTCAATTGAACAATATATTTCACTGAATATTTGATTGAAATTCGTAATAATAATAGAAAGCTTTGTTAATTGTATTTTGCGAGATGTTTCGCGATATTAGTTTTAATGAAGTCGATATTGGTATTTATTTACGATACAGTCATCTACCCAATTATCAAAATGAAGCTTGATCTCTGTGACTTTGATGATGTGTGATGATGTGATGGCTTTAAAACCGACGAAGTCATTTTGAACTAGCGATTTTATTATGTATGTAAATTTTATGTGCCAGTATTTGCCTCCCCGTGTAACCCCGGATCTTTTAAGCGCGGCCTGGAAAACATTTGACTAGACCACCATAGTGTGGGTCATTATCATCAACAGCTTCGAACAGTCCACTGCCGGACATAATCCTATCCTTAGAATGGAGAGTTAGGTCCACTATACTACGCTAGACAGCGTGGTATAGGATGGACCACGAATTAGGTAACATTCGTAAAAAAAACTATTTGATATATTAATAAAATTGCTTGTTTAGAAGAAAGCTAAAAATTACATGGTCTAAATGGCCACCGTTTCGACGCTTGCATTCTTTTAAAGGAGCCCCGAAGTTTTCGAATACTCATCGGTAGAGAGACCACGAGATCACCGACATCTCTTCGCTGATTTTTCTTTTAGTTGACGTAGTTTATTTGGTTTATTAATGTAGACACGATTCTTCAAATAACCCCATAAAAATAAGTCTGCTGGGGATAGATCTGAACTTCTGGATGGCCATTGAATTTCACCTCGTCTGGAAATCAGCTTTTCCGGAAACATGTCTTTGACCACCGGCAGGGACTCATTGGATGTGTGACAAGTGGCTCCATCTTGTTGAAACGATTAGCCAGCAAATGCCGGTAGTATCGGTCCCAAGAATTTCCGTGGCGTGTTTGCGCAGGATGTTAGATTCAAATGTTAACGTAGTTTTGGCCCTTCCTATATGGCAGTAGTCTAAAACTTCCTTGTTAAAGAGAGGCCCATATAGGCTAATGATGATGATGATTATGATGACCTCGTAAGTTCTAAAATGACACTATTGACAACTATCACAGAGATCAAGCTACATTTAAAAGACTAACATACGTTAACGGAATCCTTAAGGTGGGTGGAAAAATTGGTAGTTGAATATGAAGGTAAAGATGATAAGTTGGAAAGGTTATGATAGAAAAGGTATATAAATACCTATAAACTGCCTATTAACTACCTCGGTGGCGCAGCGGTAGTAAATGCGACTGCTGTGTTTGAGGTCTCGGGTTCGATTCCTGGGTCGGAACAAATGTTTGGATGATCTGCAAATATTTGTTTTGAAGTTTAGGTGTTTTCTACGTTTAATATACACATATTTTAGGGTGTCCCTTAAATTTCAAGTTCGATATTTTTTTACGCATACCTTCTTAAAAGTTTCGTAATAACCCTATATTGTCTAGAAAAAAATATTAGTTCGATATAAATATAAACGATAACCCGTGCCGACTTGCTATTTAAACTTGTCGATACAAGTTGCTTAAGTACTGCCCAGTGACCTGTTACGACATGTTTTATTTGCCATTTCGTACGTGATTTTTGAGACTATTAGTGCTTCATTGTTTAGTGCGTAAACATGTCGGTGGAATTACGGAGTGATAAACAAAATATTTTTCTTATCGGATTGACTAGCTACCAAATAAATGGTGCAAAATTACCATCTAATCGACAAGTTCTCTCAGTCCTATTTTACAATATTCGTGAGGTTAAATTGACTGTTAGTGAAAGTGCAAATCTTGTGATTAGGGAGTGCATCATATATTGGGAAAAAGCAAGAATTCCAACAAGGGCATTTCCTAACTGCGTGAAGAAACTTATTGATTTATATCATGTTTGGAGAGAGTTGCAAAAAAATTGTAAGAAAACTCAGATTACGTTTAAGAGTCGTGAGAACAATTTTATAATTAATCTTGATAATTTGTTTGATATTGCACATGCTGATGCTTTTGAGAGAATGAAAATAGAGGAAGATAAATTATTTTTAATGAAACAGAGAGAGCCAGGTCGACCGGGATGCTTAGGTGGTGTAGATAAAAAATTGGCGGAAAAAGAACAAAGATCTAGACAACGACGATTGGAAGAAGAGGAAAGGATTGTAAGACAAAGAGAATCACTAGCTGTTGCATCTACTTCCACCACAAATAACTTAGACAGTGTAGAAGATTCAGACGAAGAACAGATCTTGAATTCTGAACTCACTTGCCGGACGTTCCCTGCCATGAACAAAGTTCAAAAAGAGGTAGAAAGAATCTTATAACACCTAAACTAGTTGCAGCTTTAGATCGATGCCAGTTAAGCATTAGAGATACCGTTTACATTCTTAATGCGGTGGTAGAAGCGCTTGATCTGAGCAGCGATGATTTCTGTATTAACAAATCCTCGATTCAGCGAATTCGTACTGAAACTAGAAAATCAAGGGCAGAAGCAATAAAATCTAACTTCCAAAACAATGTACCCGACATAGTCACAGTCCATTGGGATGGAAAACTATTACCGGGGATGGATGTACTGAGTTCAAAAGAAGAACGCTTGCCAGTTATAGCTTCATTTGACGATAGAGAGCAGCTTCTTGCAGTGCCGAAACTAGAAAGTTCTTCTGAAAAACATCAAGCGAAGGCTGTATCAGCAGCTCTCTTTGACTGGAACCTTTATGATAAAGTGCAAATAATGTGCTGCGACACAACAGCTTCCAATATGGGCCGTTTCAATGGAGCTTGTGCTATTTTGGAGCAAACTTTAGGAAGAGAATTGTTGCTTTTCGCCTGTCGTCATCATGTTTATGAATTGGTCCTAAAAGCTGTCTTTGAAACCAAGATTAAGCAAATTACTAGTAGCCCAGATATTCCGATGTTCAAAAAGTTCCAAGAAAATTGGAAAAACATTGATTGTACTAAAATTGAACCATCTCTTAATTTCGTAAAAGCACGGGTTGCCGAGACAGACATTCAAGCGTTGTTACTATTTTATAAGGCAGAATTAGATAAAGGTTTTGTAAGAGATGATTACCGCGAATTGGTCGAACTGTGCGTAATATTTTTAGGAGGAGACACAGAGGAAAAATTAAAACTAAGGCCCCCCGGAGCTATACATCAGGCACGCTGGATGGCGAGAGCGATCTATTCTTTAAAAATATGTTTACTTCAGTCACAATGCAGAGTAACTGCGAAGGACAAAAAGGTTCTACAAGATGTTTGCTTATTTCTCGTAATATTGTATGTTAAACCTTGGCTCGAATGTACAGTGGCGACCAAAGCACCTAATCAAGATTTGCGCTTCTTGAAGATGTTAAAAGAGTATGAAAAAGTTGACGCAACAATTTCTAAAGCTTCTATAAGCAAGTTCAGCCATCACTTGTGGTATTTATGTGAAGAGACAGTCATTCTATCACTATTTGATGATGAAGTTGACAACCAAACTAAGAAGAAGATGATTACCAACTTCAACAGGGACAAAATCTCGGATTTTAGCAAACGCTATGACCCGTCGAAGAAAGAACTGACTCAAAAGTTGTTTGGTAAGTTAAATTGACTTTTTGTTGGATTTCAATTTCAATGTCCAATACTTATTTATTTATTTTCAAAATTGTTGTTGATTTTTATTTGTTATTTAACTTATTTTTCTTTTTTTTTTAGACAAAGCACTGGATGATTTCGTATCGGAAAAGAGCAAACAATTTTTATCACGACTGCAGATCGACGACAGTTTTCTAAAGGAAGATGTATCTTCTTGGAATAACAATGGTGCTTTTCTGGAGGCTAAAAGAAGAATAAGTTATTTGAGAGTTGTAAATGATACTGCTGAAAGGGCTGTTAAATTAATGCAAGATTTTAACGGACTTATCACGGCTGAAGAAGAAGAAAAACAGTTCTTGCTGCGCTGTGTCCAGGAACATCTAAAATTGTATCCAGACTGTAAAAAAACTACTCTAAAAAGAAGTTACCCTGAATGATTCTTATTTCTTTATGTTTTTAATTAAAGATTAATGTTCATCTAATTTATTATTTAATTTTATTCACTTAATTCATTGCATTTATAGTGAAATTATAGCAGACTGAAATTTTAGGACAAAACACGTTTTTTACTAAACTTTGAAGCTCAGTCGGCACTGGTTGCAATTATGCTAGATTGATAAAATTTTATATTTAAGTATCTTATAGCATTAGTAAAAATTATAGAGGGTATGCATTTCGAAATTCGAAAAAAAAATTTTTTTGTCTTATAATGGACACCCTAATGTATTTACAAAAAAAAATATTCTATCAGTCAATCTAGTTATCATAGCACAAATTCTGCTTCGTTGGAAACTAGATGACGTTGTGTGTCCAATCCGAAATATTTAATACTATTACTATACTGGCTGTTGTCAGGAAGTCTATCTCTATCTGTCAAGACGTGATAGATAAATAATGATATTGTCATATTTTAAGGTCATTATCATAATAAATACTATTACTATTATTAACATAGAGTTCCGTTGTTAAAAAATCAACAGGAAACTTTAGACAAGCTAGGACAATCGAATCCGAAGTCAGTGGTAAACGTGTGCAACCTGAAGCCGGCGCTCGAACTGGTCAACACCTGGGAGGATGCCGTCTCAATTAACACACCTGAGAACAAGCAAATGGTGGAGTAAGTACATTTTCATTCTGCCTTATCTTTAAATAAGCAACTCCCACATGAAGAATATATCCAATGTCACGGGGGACTTTACAAACATGCAGAAAACGGACAAAAACTACCCAAACTCGGAACAACAATTTATGGATCACACAAGGTGTTGTCGCAATCATATCACATACATGACTGCACGTCATTATCTATGTGATATCTGTACATATAATAGAATTGAATGTACTTTAAAGAAAACGAACCCAATGAAGGGGGTCTTAAGGAATACAGGGGTGTGAGGTTATCGGCGGACCCCATCCTCTCCAATGCTGCACGGATATAGCGGTGGTTTAAGCTGTCACCATACGCGCTACCAACGTTGTACAATAGGCCAAGACCTCCTTTCTAAGGACAGCTATATGTCCAGCAGTGGACTATTAAAGTCTATTGAGGTCTCGTTTTCCCCATAAACAATAAAAATGGTTTATTCATTTATAAATTTAATTTGATTTTCAAATTCGTTTTACATGTTTGAATATCATTCTTTACTTAGTTTATATTAAGTAATTACGTTCGTTTTTGTTACAGATTTATTTTGAACGAGTCGGAGAGAAGGTAAGTGTCAAAAATAATATTTTTTTTTTACTAAATTGTAATTTTAAATTTAGCACTATCACAAATTAAAAATTACATATTTTGTCAAATTTAAAAAAGAATTGATTATCGCATACTTACAATAGATTGGTTACAAAAATATGAATTATTCAGATAATATGATCAGCCTCCCTAGCCAAGTTGGCGTTCAAAAAACGTAAACGTTATTAGAAAACCAACAAACGTATGGATGGAATGACATCTCTCAACGCTAAATCACGTGGTCAAAACAAAATATTAGGCAATAATAATCCAAACAAATAGAGGCGTTATCGATTGTAGAAAGAGAATCGACGCGAAACGCTTGCAACTTGGCTAAGGTGGGAATTGCAAAAACTTATTATGCTGAGATGTAGTTACGTAGATATAATCCCCATGCACGTTTCGACAACGGTGCCTACTGCCTATTTATGCGAAGGCTGGGACGGTTAACCCTCCCTTAGGTGACTCCAGTAGCCAACAGATTATTTAAATGTTCACCAACATATATGATATTGATGTAAATGTAAAATATGACCGAAATTATGTGAACCATAATTTGATTAATAGTGATGTTACTTTATAATCATGTGTCTTTAAATTCCGTGTGGTGACGGATTAAGAATTATGACGTGTCACCACCCATATTCACCCCATGTGTATTGGAAGAGGCAACTAAAGGAGCAAGCTGAGCAAGACAACATCACTGTAGAGAGAAGGTTGAAAGATATACGAGTATACCGACCCGTCTGCCCAGCGTGGTATAGTAGGCCAAAACCTCCTTTCCAAGAAGAGGTCTATGTCCAGCAGTGACCTATTAAATACGGCTGAAGATGATGTCTATTTCTTATTTAATCTATAATGATTAACTTTAGTACTTATCATTACCACGAGTTTTAAAGATATTTTTGTTATAAGGACTTCATTATACTTATATATGACACTTTCATATATACTTATATATGTTATTGTTTGTTTAGCCGTCGCCGATTTAATAGCAAGAGTCTGTACACGGGCGAATTCCACGAAACCTTCATGACAGTAGTGGCAAACAGTCCAGTGTTCCTGTACCCTTACTTATTGCCACCGATGCCGTTTCGCTCGGTCAACTGCAGGCGATCTTCCTACACTAGATCTGAAGACGAGTTAGTAGCTTGACACTCTTAACTTATTATGCATACTTAAATACATAATATCACACCTAGAAGGTTAGGCAAAGACAATTGATCTATACTTACTACGCTCCTGACACACCTCTTTTGCTTCGTCTATATCCATCAACCGCTGCATGCATGTTTGTCGGTTTCTGGTGCTTTTCAAATGATGCTGTTGACCTACTGGATAGGGATCCGGTCTCCTAAGCCAGGGGTGATAGGTCGTTCCAGGGATCTCCTTTTTAGGGTACACCTGATTCCCCGGCTACTGGTACCTGAGACGGCGTGCGGTTTTTGATCGGTTCGAGTCCGACATAACCACCAGTAGGTGGTATCCGGGGGGATACCTGCACAGAAAAAAAAAACGAAAAAAAGGGGTGATAGGTTCAACTCTCATACAGAGCATACGTTATGTGATAGACACGATAGTAAATTATGTAATTTATAAATAATGCATGTAAGCATTTATGTATTTTAAAATATATAAGCATGTTTATTAGCAAGCTGGTTTTTGAATAGACAGCCGTATGTAAGATCTAAGACATAAATTTGTTATTTATACCTTCTAGTGAGATTTATTTATGACCATAAGATCAATTTTCGAGCAGGTTTTTCAAGTCATTTCTCAAGTGTGTAGAAACAAAGCCTTTTAGTCCTGTACTTAAATACCTTATAACCCTTTAACCAAACCTGTTATTGTCGATGATATTACCAAACAAATAAATACTACAATATTCCCTTTCATAAAATACGCAAGGCGGTACAAAAATCCCATACATACTTGTCATTGTTCTTTATGTCTTAACTCTACTGAGTTTTTGGTTAAAAATGAAGAAAATAAACTGTTTTTTTTTAGTTTTTGACACTACACAAAACTTTCTAAAAATATTTCTTACTCAAATTTTAGGTTAATAGCGCTGGGAATTGACCAGTTTTGGGATTACGTCAGAAGAAACCCTTCCATTTACAAGATACCTCCCACAGTACACCCCAGACATCGCCTGGGCTTATCCATCACTCTGCAGCTGGTTGTAAAACACATGTTCTCTTGGATACCTTACAAAGCATTCCTTGCACATATACAGTTTGTTAGAAGACATTCGGCAACTTCGGAGAATCCTATTTGTGTGAGTGTACTTTTGAATACTATTTCATTATTTTTTTTAATTTGATGTCTGGGTGACGTAGTTGTTTGTGTAAAAATACCGCTGCGTCAAAGATCGCGGGTTCGTTTTATGCTCAAGTCAAACATTTGTACACATCAACATTTAATGTTTGAAATGATCTGGATGTTTCTATTTGTACTATATAAGTATTTATATCAGTATTTAGTCCCCATAGTACAAGCTATGCTTAGTTTGGGACTAGATGACGTTGTGTGAATTTGATACAATATTATATTATAAATATATTAATTTAATACCACATGGGTTATAGAGGTCCAAATTTATTTGGAAATTTATTTGGCATTCACAATCAAAAGAAAAAAATAGCCATAGCAGTAGTTGTAAGGTAGGAAATTATTAATAGGACACGGGTTACGGTATGGGGTCAGGGTAATTTAAGATGTCCTTGTTAAAAAAAAATTAGAAAAAGAAAACATGAATCTATGCATTTTCTATCAAAGAAGAAAATAATAAAAATGTATCGAAAACTGTGTATAAAATCTTACATACGGGCTCTCTTGTGAATCTTTACGTATACGTAGTATAAAAGGAAATCACTTTTTTTTGTACGTTTTTTTTCAAACTGCATAGTGGATTAAAAAGCCATTTTACCCAATAATGAGAGAGATGCAAGAGGAAGGTTTTTATATAAAATATATGTAAATTATAATAGAAAAAAACCCGAGGATCTCAAAGATTTCTACGGGAAACCGGTACGGGTCGCTACTTTCATATAAACAGCAGAAAAAGGTTGTTTTTTGACAGATTTTATTTTCATAACACTTGTTTTAAACAAATCACAAAAACAATAAATTTCTTATTGATTATATATGTTTAATTACTATTTCGTAAATTTCTTTCATATTTTTTTTCAGAATTATTTCAATAAAAATATAATAACACCTGTTAAGCATAAACTATTGCCATTTAATCCTAAACTAACGCTGTACGAACAGCCTGAACAGGAAGTACCTAGGATTTGGGTGCGATATCTTAGTAAGACCAGTAAGAGATTTAGAGTAAGTATTCTCCTTTCATTGAAGCTGTTTATAACTGTATTTGAATGTAATCTTTAAACGAACTATTTCAGAGTCATCTCCTACGGCGTACTAACGCTACGGGCTTAGTCCCTTCTGGTGTAGAAGTACAATTCGGTGAAGCGGTTAAACAACCCGAAAAAGCACCTCTACCCATAGATTTTACCAAAGAGATCGTCAGCAACCGAATAAATTTACTTCCCAAAGTGCCTCAACAGTCTTTGGCAGACAAATTTGACATTCAAATAACTAACACTAATGCTAGTAATGACCAACCATCTGCAAAGCTGTTTAAATTAGTCGAGACCAGTACTGCGACGCTCCAGATGCCCCTGTCAAACGTAACAGTTACGGTGAATAGCAACAATGGCCCTGAGACCACTCCTTCGGTGGTCACACCAGTGCTCTCTACCAATTCTCCAGAAATTTCCAAAGCTGACGTAGTACCTGAAAATTTAGGAAACATAGAACATTGTGCTTGTTGTATTTTGTTACGGAAGATTTGTAAAGTGAGACAGACTGTTATAACGGATTATTTTAAACGAACCGAACCTAGTGTAACTTGCTACTGTAAAGATGTAAAATTTCCAAAGATATCGAACAGATTAAAAATATTAGTTAGCAATTATAAGGATAGTTCTACGAGTGCTTTAGAATTTTTGGACCCAAAATTGAGCAGATTGAAACAAAAAAGAAATACGAACATTGCAGATGTGACAAAAGTGGATAATTCATTTGATATGAATGATTTTGGTGAGTATCTATGGTTGTGTTTAGTGAAGCGATGTCCAAAATGCTATTTTTGTATGTAATATATGTAATTTAGATAACATCTATTTTTAGTGTGATATATCTACATGTAGTAAATTTTTGACATTTTTGAAAGTTGTTTGACGGAACAAAACTTATTTTTAGTCATTTTTGTTAACAGAATAAGCACCAAAGCTTATTTTCTTGTACTTGAGGAAATTTCATTGTCTGCATTTGCAATCGCTATGATGACCATAAATCTTGGATTCTATTCACGCTTTCCATCGCATCCATTCGCATTTGCAGGCATCAGGCATGGCAGGTTCCCAATACAGAATTTTTTTTTTGTCATGTTGCTGTTAAGTTCCTTCGGCACGGTAACAAATAAGATTACGACGTGCAAAAAAAGTTTGTGCAAACTTTACTTTACTTGCAAAATAAATGCAATGTGTATCAGATATATTATATCATTATTATGTTGCAGTTTTCGTAACGTCATTCCATCTAAAACTGCTGACACGAATGACCGTAGCCAGGGACACTCTTATCAAAAAGCGAGTCCACACTATTATATCAAAGTTCAACGCCAACGTGCACGACCCCATAGATCTGACAAAGAAATTGTCTGAAGCATTTAAAGTGGAATTATTTGACATGTATAAAGAATTTTTGTGTTTCCTGACTCCAGAACAAGCGGATATAATTGACGCATTTCGGGATTATTTTGTGAGAAATTGTGTGCACGATTTGATCGAAAGAATAGAAGTAAGTACGTTGTTCTGAACCATAAATCGTCCGCCGCTTCACTTACATAATTGTTTTCTATTTCGTGTGTCCAAGTTTTTAACACTTCTTAGGTTTAACATTTTCAGAAATTCTTTCTAACATAAGTGGGTGCTTACGTTAGCCTTATTTATAGCCCCAGTGGCTTGGGCTCTGCGATGATGTATCAGTCAGTCAGGACAAATAACTTTATGTTTAGTTAGCTGTAGGTGAGTTACAAAACAAATAATATCATCAAGTTATTGAAAAGTTATAGTTACTGTTCGAGAATCTATGCAACATCGTGGAGTGGGGAGCTCGGCGTGAGTAGCAGTCTTTCAAGCGTGGCCAGCGCCTAGGCTTCTTCCTGGCTTTCGGTATAGTGGTCGGCTCCCTTTTGCGTGTTTTGATAGTGTCGACGTTAGAATTAGTATTATTACCTAGCATGCACGTAGACAATCGTTGCGCTATCAGTAGCTATAAGTTTTCTTCTCGCATCGTTCAGTGGCCCGCGTCGGAACAAAAAGAAGATTCCTTTGCGTGTCGTTAGTCACTACGTCGGTATTTGTGACTTATATATAAAGTGGTTACAGCCGCTAGGACGGTTTCGGCTTCTTATACCAAGAAGTTTTGGACTGCTCAACTGAAGTTGGGACCTGAAAGTTCATCTTGAGTCAATCGTCGTGTGCTTCCAAACACTAACATACATTGAAATAGCACTCACACTTTACAACCTTCGGTCTTCGACACGGGTAATTAGGTAAGTACCTACCCACCCGACGGTAACCAGTGAGACTGCGAAACAGTCACTGGTATACACATCTAGTCAGATATTGCAGACTCCTTAGTTTCAGCGTAACATCAACTAAGGACCATTTACTACTACTAGCTTTTGCCCTCGGTTCCGTCCGCGTGTATGTCAGCTATCGCGGTAAATAGTAACCTATGTGTCACTCTGACTTGAAACTTATGTTACAGTAAAGTTTTATCTAAATCCATTCAGTAGTTTTTGCGTGAAAGAAAAATCATCCATACTCACAAACTTTCACATTTATAACATTAATAGGACAGTTATGTTTGTTGCTCAGAGTGCCGATAGCTATAAAAATTAGATTAATGTCACTAATTTTAATTAAATATTATTAATATTTAATTTGTAAGTATTTACTCCTGCTGGCAGTCCTCATGACTGCCGCCGGTATATAGGCCAAAAAGTCTCTTAATAGAAAATGCGTTGACGCTCTTTGAGGGGTCCCTTCCATTAGACTTAGGGTTGGCCCCCATAACTTATTCACTCAGTGAAAACCAAAAAAGAATGAATTACTACGCACGTAGATTTCCAGTAAGACCACCATGCCAGTCGAGCTAAATTGTTTAAAGATTTACTCTCACTAATATGTACAAGAATCAATTTAAAAAAAATGTTATGATGATTACTTTACGTCATTTAATAGCCACATGCACCCACTTAAACGCTGTTGATGATGATGATGACCCAATTAAAAAAGGCTCATTTTGAACAACCAGATAAAAATCTTTTATTAATACAACTAATTATTATTCCTTGTAAAGATTGATGATTTTGTAAAATAGAAAAGAAGTTGATAAACTGTGACCACAAGAGTTAATAACTTTATCTTTTCAGAAACAAGTTTCTAATGTGCACGTGCGATCGAACCTGTTAAAAAAAATACGTCACATATTTTTTAACAATCTCTTGACGGCTTGTCAAATTTGCACCAATTTACTATCCGCTCTAGATGGGTATCCTGAACTTGCGCAATATGTGTTCTCATTATTCCCACATCGAAAGGAAGCTAGGTAAGTTGTAAATTATTTTACGCCATTACTTCATCGTATCCAACACTTTTAAACAAGTAACTCTTGTATATATATATATATATGTATATAATCTGTTTATCGGAAATGACTCCGACGGGTTTCATGAAATTTAGAATGCTGGGGGTTTCGGGGGCGATAAACACAGCCACACCACTCCGCCGCAATCCGGTGGGTTGATGGCCCTAAGGGGTTTCCACTCGAAGTTTTTTGTACGTTTCCAATTTTTCTTTCTCTATGCATAGATATTTATTTTCTGTTGTGGACAACCTTGGAGGAGGTTATGCCTTTTGGCTGAGACGATGATGATGCAGTGATGCTATCCTGCGAAGTTTGCCTCCTTAGTCACCTCTTATAGTCATGGGAGGAATAAGGATGGTGATACTCCGTATTCTTAACCCGTCACCATACGGACATTTTTTACACCCTTAAATTAGATAAAAATAGAATTTGTTACTCAAATCCAATAATTATACGAGTAACTCATCTCAAATTTGAATTGAAAGAGATATTTATATATAATTACTATAATGGTTTACTATGATTTACGTTAGGATTGACTTGAAAGAGCCGTCAATGGACGAGAGTGCGCACGTTGATAAAAATGCACAGACGACACTGGATGGTTCGTACCTTGCCTGTGCTTGTGTATCTGGAGGTGCAGATACCACGGTGTGTGATCAAGAGCCAGATCCAAATGACATGGTGTGTGATCAAGACCCAGATTCAAATAACATGGTGTGTGATCAAGACCCAAATTCAACTGACACGGTGTGTGATCAAGACCCAGATCCAAATGACATGGTGTGTGATCAAGACCCAGATCCAAATAACACGGTGTGCGATCCGTCTCATGGAATGATGGATTACGAAGCTGATCATTCCTCAAGGTAATACACATTTGTTTAAAAATAGGGTGAAGTGTACACATGTGTTTTTAATTTGTTATTTCTTGCGTGGATCTTACTGAACTTTGATTAAATTTATAGAAAAAATCCAAGCTCTGCCCTGATTTCAAGGTTTTTCGGACTTCCGAATTCGCTTAGCAGATGTCAAGCATACATTTACTATTGACGAGTGTGTTCTTTCAGTTACATAATATAAAATGTAAAGAAACAGATTTTTTGTCCAACAACTTGTCTGTTGCTACTCTATCTTGTTAATAATAATAACATGATAATGTACTCCTAACCGATTTCGGCCAAGGCGTCCAATTTCAACGGTGACCAACCTTACGGAGATATTACAGTACACAAGTGTGTTTGCAAACACAGGTGCACCCTCTGTTCCCTCACTCTCAGAATCCAATGGGACGGTTATCTGACACGTTCGGTAGGAGATCAGGCGCAGGATTGAAGACTTTACGTGCGTTTATAATAATAACAACTATTTAAATCATGGAATAAATAAATAAACATATTTGTATTACAGTGAAGAAGAAGATAACGAAGGAACCAATTTAAAGAGTGACAGCAACAATCAGCCAACATTTATAAAAAGCGTAAGTTTTTTTTTCAAACAACAAACCTTTTGCACTTTAATCAAGAATTTATCTCAACATCTAAACAATTGTCTTAAACTAAGTATGATTAACGTATAGAAAAGAAAATTAAAGTATAGAGGTCCTAACGAGAATTTATTTCTCATCTACGCATTATAAGTGGCCTGCACTAAAATCTTCACCAATCACAACGTCGAACGCGTAAACCGTTGAGAGCGAGTTGATACGTAATTAACTCATAATGAGACCTGAGAATAGAGTGGAACTCTTGAAATGAATCGGAAAATATGTCACGGGGACGAATATTTTAATTGTAATATTAAACAAAATCCACACTGAGTGGATCCACTATATTTCATTTTTGACTTAGATGCCATGGTTATCAATTATTCATTAATCCAGAAAGGAGGTAGGAGGTCTTTACACAAACTCATTATTTTATGATTATTATATAGTTATTATTAAGTACTCGTTTGGCTAACGTGGTATAGTAGACCGAAACCTTCTTGCTATGGTGAGGCTTATGTCCAGCAGTGGACTATTAATGATATAATCAGTGGTGATATTGATGATGTAGTTAAATATATCATTTGTTAAAAGTTTTTTTTTACGTTTATTTATATTCCAGGAGATCACGACTTCTGACAATGAAATACAATCGGGCAACTCGGACCAACGAGATTTAAGAAACAATGCGCGACAAGATTCCTGTGACTCTTCAAACGCCTCAATGACCATTGTCTTCGACGAAGATTCGGTCAAACCAGAAGCTGTTGAATGGAGACGGGACGAAGACAAACTAATTTTAGAAGTACTCAAAGAACATCTTACTCCAGAAGAGAGAAAAGATAAAACTATTATAGAAATGATTGATGAAAAACATATAATCGATATGATTGCAGATAGTTTGACAGACAAATCAAAAACAGAAGTTACTAATAGAGTATTGTACTTATTAGAAATGTTAGTGTTAAGTGAGAAATGATAATTAAATTTGTTGTTTGTACATATTTTTTATTACCGACTTTTTTATTTGAGAAAATACAGACTAACACATACCAGTCTGTGGTAGGAAGAAACGAGCTACATTCATCAAGCCTTTCAAATACGTTCGCTGGTTACGGGTGTTTTAAACGAGGCCCTTCTTAACAACACCTCCACCAACGACCTTATAAACTCAGGTCTTTGTGAGTGGGTTGGGCGCATGGAGCGCAGGTGTATTAATTCTTTTTTTTCCTCATTCTTGAAACGAAAATTATTAGAGAAACTTACTAAAGAAACTAATTAGTCTAACATTGTACCTGTAGTATTACTCAGAATAAACTACCCAAACTGTTGTAAATACTACAAACTGGTGTCGGTAGCTTTTAGCAGGCTCACATTTATTGATGTAATCAAGGACTCGCGACAGAGGAGGGTAAAATAGAAACCAATGGCTGCTTGTAGAAGCTACTATATTAAATAACTAGCTATAACTTCGTATTTCCTACTTAGAAACTGACAAACTTCCATACCATCCCTAAATACGGGAAGAACGATTGTTCTCTTCTTTTACTCCCTTAGGCGTAAAAATTTAGAAAATCTAACACGAAAAAATGTAGGTTTTGCATTGATAAATCAGGCCAAGCTATTTAATATACATTGACATAAAATTACCACTTGGATGAAAATTGAAGTTGCGTCAGCTGGTGATTTCATCTACTGATTGCAAGTGTTTAGTTGGGGAATACTATGGAAAAATCTAATCAAATGAGAGTACCATGTAAAGATATCTCTTGGAGTAATCCGCAATTCCAATTGTAACGATCTCTCATTTTCCAAAATTGCTAATTGTTTTTTTTTAATACATATTGTTTGTGTCACCAAGCTTACCGTACCTTCTCTCGTCTTATCTATTCTAGTAGTTGGGCGACTCTAGGCAAGCTAATCATTAATTCATATCTTTTAAAAATCTCATTATTTTACGCTGGTTTCTTTGAAGGAAGCGGTAAGTCCTTTTGCGTACAACAAAATAAGTGGCTGGAATCAAAGTAAACTTTAATCTAATTATAATTTATATGGGACAACTGAGTTTTATTTAATATTTATTAAATTTGTTTGTATAAATAGCCGATGTTAGCGGAGTACCATTAGTTTACATTGATTGTTGGTACACGAAACCTCTGTTTACATAAAATAATAAGCAATGAAAGTGACATAAACTTTCTAGATGAGAAGCTTAGGCTTGAGGTGATGGACGACTATGTACAGACAAACCATTTCTTATGATTTTCTAGCCAGTTTTACAATATGACTTATGTCGACCACAGGGGCCATTATTAATGATTCGGATTTATTTCAACCTATTTCAAAATATTTTTGATGAAAAAACACAAAATAAATTTCTGAACTGAAGAAGAACTGTTAATTTATACACAACGTTCCAGACCATCTAACGTCTACACAATGTCACACTTAAAGCCTTAATATCTTCTGCTTTATTTGCACCAATGTATTTTAGGGTTAAAATTAAAAGGACTATTAGCAATGTAACATCAAACGGTCAAATTAAATATGCATAAATGTGCATTATGAATGAAAACTAAATCAGTCACAGTCAGTGGTAAAGGCGGGTCAAATTAAGAAACACTGGTTTATTTATTTACAAATACCCAAATTGGCGAGTTGCTTGTTAAATTATCACAATGGCACGTAATAGTAATGAGAACGATGAAGATAATATTGATCCTGCTTCAGTGACTTCAAATGTGAAAAGCTCTATAAAACAAGTAAGTTTTACAAGTGAATGAAATTAGTTTTATATAAACTTACATTGGATTTCTTGGTAATATGAGGTTGTTAAGGAATTAATGGGGTACAAAAAATAACATCTCCAACCTACAATTATATTTATTTTTTCACTTCATATAAGATATGTAACTATAATAATTATCGTCTTAATTTCGTCTAATTTTAGGAAGTAATAAAAGAGCTTTTGAATGGTTCTTTCCAAGACAACAAAACAAAATTGGGTAATGATGCCTTGTCTTTGGTTGTGGAAGTGGCTAAGTGTTTGGTCACAGAAACCTGTCTAAGAGCTTCCACTCAAGCTCTACGAGAAAGATACGACAAAGTTGATATTGAACACATTGAGAAGTGTTTACCACAACTGGTAAATATGTTATTATTATATATATTTAGCTTAAATTATGACCTAGCCAACCTTACCATAATACTTAAAGGACAGCCAATACTTATGCATTCAAACTTGGATTAATTATTTTCTAAGTTATGAAAGATTAGATATTTAGAAGCTGTAACTCTAAATGACCCTGTTCCAAATTAGTAATTTAATTTTACACCTGCCTACCTTTTACAAATTTTTAAGATATGTAAATGTAACAAGCCTATCTTAGAGTTCCGAGTTTAGAAGCTTAATTTAGTCAACCTGTCAGTCCATTTATGTATTTGATTCTGACTGCCTAGGACCTAAACAACAAGATTAATAGGGAACAGATTGTAAATGATATAGAAATTATATAGTGTTTTATCATGACTGTTTCTATTTTACAGATGCTGGATTTCCCTTAAAGGTGTAGAAACCTGATTTTGTTTGTAATAATGTATCCAGGTGACACTTACAGTACTAGCAGTACTTTGGTCATTGTTCATTTTGATAAGATCAGCTGTCACATACCTTCTTACCTCCTGGAGTGTACAAAATATTTGAGACAATATTTCAAAAGTGATTCAGTCAAATATTAGGAGTATATGTGTTGTACTATAGGTCCTTATCCTTTAGTTGTGAAATTCTAAGAGCAATAAAGAAATATACTATTTGGTGTTATTAATTTGTGAGTTTCTTATTTTTAGATAATGAAAATATGGAGTACAAACAATTGTACTGAGGTTGTTTTCTTGTTTTTTGATAACAGTAGAAACTTGTTCACAGGTTTTCATGTTTGTGAAATTAATCATCTCATTATTTGTATTATTTACTCTAATCATACTTACCTGTAACTGTTATCTAGATATGCCATGAACTATGAATATTAGCCACGTTTGAGTGGCTAAGTTGTCACACTTTATTTGTCAATTTTGCTTAGATGTTAGTTAGTCATCTTCTAGTAGCAGTATGTACAGTAAATATCTATTTTCCGAAGCAACTATAATATGTAAGAAAAGTTACAATCATTTGCTGTCAACAAATCTGAAAAAAAATTATTATAGACCTTTCTACAAGTCTTTTGACCAAACTAGGAGTTGGCTTTATGTTTACCATGATACAATTAAACTTTGATTTTTATGAGACCCCCACAACCCAAGAACTAGGTGAAATCGAAGTTTTGTAAAAAGATTCGTAGGACGTGTTTAGGGCTTCAATAACTCGTAACGATTACCAAAGATGTTCGCAATGTGATATGCCTCGTGCTCTTTGAGGCGCAAAGAGGTCTCAATATGTTAAAAAAAGTCGCCCACCCCCTGACTGACCTGGTTAGAATTGCTTAATTTTGTAATGTGTTTACTAACCTACGTGATTACATTTAATTATTCAGGAACTTGTGGGGATAAGCACTGGCAATATCAATAAGAAATCAAAATAACCAGAATATTCCTCATTTGTCATCTTCAACAGTGTGAGAAGTAAACATCATAGCTGGACTACTTAAATGAATTTGAAGTACTGCTACAAAATGTCTCTTTCTTTGTGCATTTGAGACTGTCACTACCACATCACAAACTTCTAGTACTTTGGGTATCGTATTTGAAGAATTTACATAGGTTTCTTTATTTTTAGCAGATGTATTTGTCTTTTGTGCATAATATCCGTATTTTTCATTCCTAAAGTTTTTATTCTATGAAGGTACTTTACTAAAAATTTGCGACCACAACTTAATATTTCGTCATCTCTAAGTCTTTTGTAAGACTTTTTGCAGTTGGCATTTTTAAGTATAATAACTAGTGGTGAGTTTAACTTCTGTCAACGCCTAAAATTAAAAATAAATATTTATGTATTAAACAAAGACAGCAACAGACATCCTTCTTAAAATTCTTCATTAGGTAGTAGAGCCACGCTGATTTCAGCACGAACAGGTCGGCTCGACCGGGGCAGTACTACCCTCTCACAGAAAACCTGCCTAAAACTACAGCATCCGTGATGTCGTGTTTCGTTGGTGAGTGCGAGACCAGCGGCTCATTGATGCAGGGGTGACAGTTATCGTAGTTACTGTGTGAACCTTACACTGCCACGATGACGGTCATGCCTTATACGTCCATAAGCAGGGCGTGAAAAAACATCCCACTAGGCCGCCATAGTGTGGGTGTGGGTCACCAAACTGTAATGTCCGCATTTACAATGAGTATGATGACTACAAATCTTGGATTCTATTCATGCTTTAGTTCTTTCTAGTAGTCACTTTGGCAGGCTCTTAATATAGAAGAAAAAAAAATTAAGAAAAAGAATTTATTACAAATTAAATTTCTTTTTTAATTCGATCTTAAGCAAAAATGACGCGTGCAGCCCGACTTTGACGTCAATTACTACCGGCGGATAGCGATACAAGCTGATTGGTTGAGCATACCATCGCCCTGCGTCCTGCAAACCAACAGGCAGGTCAAGCTTACGGTGGTTCGTCTATAAATTGATTAAGTCTCCTAGACAATAAATAAACATGTTATTAGTCAATTAATTAAATTATTTAACAAAAAATAATTAATGAAGTTAGTAATTAAGGATATTATTAATCAACAGATTAGTAAAAACAAAAAATCAAAGATAAAGAAAAGTACTAAAGTGTAGTTTCTTTACAAATTTTATTATACAAATTACTTTTAAGTCTGTATCTATAACACCCAGATAATTATACAATTACAACTTCACAACACTTCAAAAAGCATCTCATCATTGTAAAAAAGACAGTCGGTACACATTTGAGTACATCAACCGCACACACCTACTCATTATTTGGCGATACATACATAAATATAACACAATCCTTATACATATACATGTGTTCAGGAGGCCGCCAACTTTAACATTTTCGATCCCTTTATAACATGCTTTCAATATTATTAACCTTATGTGAAGAGTTTCTACGAGGACATCATCACTGATTGCTCTCAAGCGATGATTAAAAAAAACATTATGACAACTTTGGCCGACATAGGTTTAGTATACACTACATAATTCGTCGATATTATGTTCCAAATAAAAATATTTCTTTAGAATACCCTCATTATGTTTGTCGACTATTTTCGACATAATGAACATATTAACTTGTGATTTGTACTAAAATGGCAGACAACGTTTAGTGTCGCTTTATTGTTTTAATAACTGTTTGTTTTTCGTTAATCTATTTCGTATATAGTAAACCAATGACTGCCTAGCCCCCTTAACCAAGACGCAAGTTTTTCGCGTCTATTCTCTTTATACAATCGCTAACGCTTCTAATATTATTGCTAATGTTTGTAATGATCACGTGATAACGTTGAGTGACGTCATTCCCATACATTTGTTAGTTTTCCAATAACGTTAACGTTTGTAGAATGTCAACTTGGCTAGAGAGGCGGTTCCAGATTCTAATGTGCTGAAGCTATTATTGTCTTCTACACCTACAGCTATTATACAGTCTAAGTTATTAAACCATAGACAATGGGTTAAATTTAGTAACAAAAATAATTTTATAGGCGGACATGAACACCATAATGCCCAGTTATTTTACATACATTGTTTTAATTAATAGTTTTCATCAATCGATATACAAAATATTCTAAAATGTAGATTTTTAAACATACACATACAACAAGCAATTCCTTTATTTTTGAGATCAAAAATGATTCGACCAATTTTATATATTATTATAAATAGTATCCTATACGTTATTATTTGCTAAGTGTAACTACATTTGCTTACGATTGTGATGCTTTATTTTTAACATGAAGAAGAAAGAACAAAGCACAGAGGGATCAAAGTCAAGAGACTTAAAACTAAATACTCCTCGCTAGTTGAATGCAGTCAGGTTAAAATGAATGGCATTTAATCAAATGATCATACATGTTGTTTCATTTTGATCTGTCTATTTTTACACAGCACAGTGCCATGCTTTTCCACATTATTAACTGACCAATTTTCGAGTCTGTGAGCTTGTTATGATATTAACTTTCTGCGTTAACATTTATTTTAACGTTTACTTGACTTAATTGATCTAGATGGGTGCGAATAAAGAAATGAAACTTGTAGTGCACATAGTGTTAAAATTAACTCTAGATGGAGTTACAGCTTTACGGATCCTCATAAAGCAAAAAATAGGGTATGGTCATGGACACTGAATTAATTATTTTCAGGGGATATTAGCTACACATACAATTAAACAATATGAAATTGACATTTTCTATGAAATAAGTTTTTTTTCTGTATGTTTTATATTTATTAATTAAAATAATCACTCACACAATCTATGTACCTTTGCTAATTTAGTGTAGTGCTAGCATTTATTCATGCCCCTATTTAAGAAATCAGATGGACGAGGCAATAAATTCTTCGTGGATGAACCTTTGTGACAAACACGATCATTTCTTGTGTTTCCTTGTTATTTATCTATAATATGTGTTTAGAAATATATAAGTATGTTTATCAACAGTCTGGTTACCATAGCAGAAGCTATGCTTAGTTTGGAACCAGACTGCCGTGTGTGAGATGTGCGAGTATATTACACTAATACTATGTTTAGATCTCGAAAACTAAGTTATATACAAATGAACAAACAATAGCTAATACTAGGCAAGAACTTATACTAAAATTAATCAACAGATTAGAAACAATATAATAAATAATTATTACATACTTGCAGCCACACTACGAATGAATAGTCTATATCTGAATTGAATTTCTAATCTCTATTGCCCTATTTCTATAAGTATAGTTTATTCATCTGTTAGTTTATCCTGGTTTTATCGACATTGTAAAATTTCAATATTACCAGTGGTAGCTTATTAACATCTAGGTTCACACTCCTTTTATCTTTCCCTCTATAGAAAAACATTATTCAAGGTGTATTCGCCAAAATGCATGCATTTTATTACCACACGATATAATATTAGTCTCGATAAGTAATTGATTGTAAGCATGTTTAATACAAGGAAAATACTTTAATGCCATCTAACGAAGGCACACCAAACTGCGTAGTTACTGTTAATCCTGCATCGCACAATTAAAGTTCTCGTGTTGATTTGTATAGATATATACAATTCCCAACATCAAAAGTTCACTCATGTTTTAAATGATATTACAGTATGTTTTACCTTTGTGGAAGTCGCCACAGAATAATAGTAATTGCATATAATGTGCTGCAAATGACAAGGAAACTAGACTCGTAGTACTAACTGTTTTACTTGATGAACGGTTTCAAGTTAATGCTACATTATTGGGATTTTATTGGTGGGAATAAAAACTGGAGACATTTGTTTAACTGCAAAATTATTGTAATTTTTCCCTTTTTATAATTTGTGAACACATAGTTCATAATCAAGTACCGTAAGTCGCCGACTATTCTTTTAAGACCGGAGCAAAGGTCTCCTCTGACTAATCAAAAAGTAAGTTTGTACCTATCCAAACTTTGTGTATAGGAAAAAGGGATTGGCTATCTTCTTTTTTTTTCTGTCAAGAAACTAGTCACTTTATTTCAGTATGACTCAATATCAGTAAGTTTGAAGTGTCTCAAAATGTTCGGAGTGAACAAGTTTTAACCACTTGGCTAAAAAAAAAAAGGTTACACAAGTATGCTCTATGGTATCGAAGTTTTAATTACTAACTAGATCTTTACTGGTGAAAAGTGTCATAAAATATATTCTTTTGCAGAAATATTATTCATTTAGGAGTATTTTATACAATTTACACACGACTTTGTTTATATTTATTAATGTTGTTATATAAGTTGAGATATATTAGACCTAAATTGTTTATTATATCAATACTTAAGGTACTTTGTATTTGTATGGAAGAAACTTTATCTACTGAATATCTGTGAAGTATTCGTTTAAGTTTAAGATTTATAACTTTTTCTAAATAAAAAAACACAAAATGCTATAAAATCTCGAATACAAAATCCCTTCTCTTTTTTGCAGGGGAAGTACCTCGTTGGTTAGCGGTTAGCGAATGCGCATGCTATTCGTCAAAAAAAGTATTGAAATTTTCTGATTATTAAAATGAATAGTTGGTGGTGTTAACCCCCGTGCCTAGGAAAGCACGTAAAGTCGTCAGTCCTGTACTTGATTTCTCTCCGCTCGTGTGGTGAACTTGTCAAAAATCTAATTAAAACTTAAATTTATGTTTCCCAAGAGGTAGCAAGTGTCCTATACACTACGATAATTACTTTTTTGTGGCGCACGTGCCACGTTCGTGGCGGAGGCGAATTTAAATAGGATAAACCTATGCAATAATATCGTGATTGAGAAGTTAACCACGATTGTAGCTGCGCTTAACCGCTTAACCGATGTCGGCGTAGATATGAATATCTAAGCGTTAAAACGGTATCCATATTATCAGAATAGACATAAGCAATATATCTAAAAAGCATCTCAATAGGCCGCCATAGTGTGGGTCACCATACTGCATTGTCTGCATTTGCAATGAGTATGGTGACCACAACTCTTGGATTCTACTTATGTTTTCCATTAGGTAGAGTTGAATCAGTTTGGCAGGCTTTTAATATAGAAAAACAAGCTTCACTTATTACTCATAATGATACAATGTATGTATGTTTATAGTTAAGACTACGCGCATTTAGGCGTACAATGAAATATTTCAGGTATCGTCACATTTCAAACCCTCAGCCAACTGAAGAAGTAGACACCCTTCACCCTAATAGCATTATTTTATTCGTCACTATGCACTCTAGTGCACCTTTAATTAATTTCTGTACATTAGTCATATTGTTAGTCGCGCAAAAAACCTACTAAAAACTGTCGAGTGACGTAAGCATGTCACAGTACGTCGTTGCCTTGTTCCTTCCTCTCTACTTGCCTAACAATTGGGAAGTTTGTGGCTATACAATTAAATTTTACATATTACTATACTAAATAGTTATCCGTTCGTGTATTACTTCTCATACAGTATTAGTTGATAATGATATTAAAAATACAATTTTAAGAATTTGCAAGGTCCTGTAAGAGTTTTTATATGACAAGGAGGCAGATATTTTTTTTAAAATTTGTCAGTGAAATAGTTCTTTAATCATCAAAACTTCCAACAATGATGGTCCAAATATTTATGGTCAAAAGTCATAAGAAAAAAGTTGAGTGGTTTAGGCTCGAGACTAGCTGACGTTCTAAATTTAACAGTGGCAGCGACACATCGACATTAAATTATCTTAAGATTTCCTCTCAAATGTTGGGGTTTAAAGTTAGATTTTAAGTAAATTTTATCCCTATTTTATTATATACTGGAGCTGCTCCTATATTTAGAGTAATTAGTAATAATCAGAGTAGACATCTTGAAACTTTCGCAGGTAATAAAGTTTGTGTGATTCAACTGCAATGGGACTTAGAACGGTGAGATTGTCTATGGTGTTCCATACCCTTAAATATGACATGTGTTTACACAGCTAAATTTTACATATACTGAATAGTCTACCTTATGATTTCAATATTGTTAAAATTGGCAGTTTTCCATGCATACTTACAGGCTAATTAATACAGAGAATTTATAACAAACTTCCATGCGTTCATGTGAAATATTCTCTTAATGTTATATTGATTAAACAATACATTGTCTTCTTAACCAGTTATTAATTTTTATTGTATACTCTTATGTGAAATGAACCAAGTGAATATTTTTTAAATTAACACATTTTCCTGAACTCAATTACTGACATTTTTAAAAAGTGTAACCAATCATTGGAATTATATTTTCCATTGTCCATAAGTGTTTCATCAACAACAATTTTATTCCCTTTACAGTTCTAATAACCCTACGGCTTATAATTGAAATCACTCTTGCCCTTACGAGTAGAATATAAAACGATTAAACGAGGCAAGGAGCACCAGGGAACATCCCACGGACGATAACGCCTTCCGAAGCCGGGTTACCGGGGAAAGATACCTTCAAAAGCAGCACATTCGTAGGAAGGCGGATTTAAAACATGTCCATGTCATCGTTGCACATGACCTCGAGGAAGTCGTCGTCCTCGTAGTCGTGCAGGTGGCGCGGGTCCGCGGAGTCGGTGGGGTCCGCCCGGTCGGGCAGCGCGGGCGACTGCGCGTCCGTGTCGCTCGAGCACTCGCGGGCGTCCGTGGCCGGCGACGGCGGCGGGTTCGAGCCGTGCTCCGACTGCGCCGTGGTCTCACCGCGGGATAGTAGCGAGGGAAGCTCTGAATCTGAAATTTGTTATTGCTCCTTAGAAATTATATAAAATGACAACTTAGGACAGAAAATTTATAATAATATAACAAAAGACAAAAACAATGTTTAAATGCGTGTAATCTGTCGTATGTTCGAGTAAATCTATTTTGACTCCGCTTTCATGCATACAGTAAGTCGTGCTACTGACCTTATTTGTGACTTAATGTACTTACAGAAAAGGAAACAGTATTGCAAGGAATTCGTACAATTTAAAATTACATGAAATCATCTAAATTTTTTTAAGAGGTGTGTCCCTAAAAACTCAAAAATATGCTGTTACAGTTTAAGAAAACAACAAAGAACTCACTTCATTAAACGACACCAAAAAAAAACTCAGCTCCTAAATAGTTCAGTCTACAATTCTACCGAGTTATATTTGGAAAACATTTCTTCAAAAAATCCTCATCATGACCAAAATCATCGAAATTGACCTATTCTATTTTAACTCTCTCTGCTATTTCGTTGCCCAATTCGAAAATATTTCTTTTAGTTGTGGGAACAAAAGTACATAGAATACATTCACCATTTTAGCTTTCTATTAATCTTCATCAAAAAGCCATAACCTGAACCTAAACATTTTCGTTTTAGCGGCAAAAATTCCATACATTCTAGTACGTAGAAATTATCTTCAGTAATTTTGCAATAAATTAGAGTTTACGGTATCAAAAAGTCAGTGCCATTTAAATATTCAAGGCATAAACGAGTCCGTTCGTAGTTTGCGTCGCGCTTCATAGAGTCACAACGTCAGCGACAATCAAAAGGGTGGATTGTGAATGTCGGGGTTACTAATGCGAATTTGTGTTCTTCAAACAAATAGACGAATTAGTTATCAGTATTTTATGTTGTATTTTTAAAAATCTGCTATGGTTGTATTTTAAGATCATCTATGAAACCCTTTTACATTTTACATAAAATATTGACTCGATTGTATTTCAAATCTTAATTAAAACTAATAGACAACACTATATCCACAAGGTATACACTTGGACCCTTACTTACTGAAAACTGGTACACTTTCACGCGAGCTTTACGTGACAAGAGAATGCTAAAAATACATTGCGTGTTTTTTATTACATTCATAAGCATCCTACAAGGACGAAGCGTTGATGTATATTTAACTTTTACGAATCTAAAGTAGAACACAATGAATTACGAATCTAAAATCTAAAGTAGATTAGTATAGCAACAGTGCGTGATGCGTCTGTGTGCATATAAAATATTATAGTGGTGTTCAATCACGAGTTCTTACGCTCGGGATCTATAGTCTTCAGTCTGTTAGATGTTCATAGTCAAAGTCCATAGTGTAAATGTTAGTAAAATTTAAATTAACTAATAAACCAACCTGTTAGACTCTGTTTTAGCTGCTCCATGACTTTCTGACGACTTTTGGCACGCGCTCTCTTCACTTTACGTATTGTCTCTTTCTTATCTTCATTGAATATCTGACTGATAGTTTCCTGTGACACATCTTCATCTCGTTTCAGCAAATAGAAGTATATACCACCGGGTGTGCGACGTCGGGTACCATTCTAAATGGATTGAACATAATTTTAATGCCATAGTAATTAAAAAAGGTTACATGGAAGATATTTTATAACCAATTTATAAAAGAGGATTAAATATGAACTTTTTTGTCTGAAAAGATATGTTAATAATAACATCCTCACATATTTCACACACAGCCGTCTGATCCTAAAAGTAGATTAAACCTGTACTATAGGGACCAGATCGCCTATAAATATATCTATACTTAGTCTGGCCATAAATACTGTTACACTTAATTATAAAAAAATATTACATTTGAATTTCGAATCTGTCATTTTTATACGATTGTTCATTGTGTTTTCTCATTTTGGCGCCAATACATTGTAAAATATTTTGCGATATTAAAATGGTGTGGGGTGATAAAGAGAACCGAATCGCTGTGATAGCATTACACAAAGTAGGTATGGAGCCAAATGCAATTTTTAAAACTCTCCATACACTTGGTATTAGTAAAATGTTTGTGTACCGGGCTATTAATAGGTACAATGAGACCTCCTCTGTTTGTGACAGAAAAAGATCTGGCCGTCCACGTAGTGTTCGTACGAAAAAGGTGGTCAAAGCAGTAAGGGAAAGAATTCGAAGAAATCCTGTCCGAAAGCAAAAGATTTTATCTCGGGAAATGAAGATAGCACCTAGAACCATGTCGCGTATTTTAAAAGATGACTTAGGACTTGCAGCCTATAAGAGACGCACTGGCCATTTCTTAACTGATAATTTAAAGAAGAATAGGGTGGTAAAATCGAAACAACTACTGAAGCGGTACGCAAAGGGAGGTCACAGAAAAATTTTGTTTACGGATGAGAAAATTTTTACAATTGAGCAACATTTTAACAAACAAAATGACCGTATTTATGCTCAAAGCTCTAAGGAAGCTTCCCAATTAGTCGACAGAGTGCAACGTGGACATTATCCGACTTCAGTGATGGTTTGGTGGGGTGTTAGCTATGAAGGAGTGACTGAGCCATATTTTTGTGAAAAAGGTATCAAAACATCGGCACAAGTGTATCAAGATACCATTCTTGAGAAGGTAGTTAAGCCCCTTAACATCACCATGTTCAATAACCAAGTATGGTCCTTCCAGCAAGACTCGGCGCCGGGTCATAAAGCTCGGTCCACGCAGTCTTGGTTGGAATCGAACGTTTCGGACTTCATCAGAGCTGAAGACTGGCCGTCGTCTAGTCCCGATCTTAATCCGCTGGATTATGATTTGTGGTCAGTTTTAGAGAGTACAGCTTGCTCTAAACGCCATGATAATTTGGAGTCCCTAAAACAATCTATACGATTGGCAGTGAAGAATTTTCCCATGGAAAGAGTGCGTGCTTCTATTGATAACTGGCCTCATCGTTTAAAGGACTGTATTGCAGCCAATGGAGACCACTTCGAATAAGCTTTTTATATTTTTAATTGTTTTATATTTATGTATTAAACTGACACACTGTAAAAGTAATAAATGTTATTTGCAGTTAACAATTTTCTTTTTTCTTTATTACAATATTTATGGCAAGACTAGGTATATCTCTAAATACATACATATTATAGATAATTTACACCCAGGCAGAACAAGTGATTGAGTTCATCACACAAAGATTAGTACTGGGTGGGAATTGAAACCACAACTCTGGTATAGCATTCAGAATCACTAACTCTAGACCAACAGGCGCGTCAAATTATATATATTTTAGGCTTATTGAACTTGTTGTACAAAGGCAGACTTAATGGCATGAAGCACTCTCCCAGTCGACCTTTAAGTGGTGTAGTAATCAAGTCAGGGTCTGATCCTTGAGTTGATCATATCATGAGTACTGATTGTAAACTTTTAATAAAAGAACAATTTTCATCAGCAATAAATTAATATTAAAAGCAATATAATTAATTAATGAACTGACCATAACAAGCATGCCTCCATCAGCTTCAACTCCTTGTGTTTCTTTGTATATTTCTATAGCCTTTTGTGTACCTAGTGCCTGTACAATTTGACCTGAAAATAAAATTTATCAGTATTTTTCTTTTTTCTTAAAAGACAACGTCCACACTAGGAATAAATCCTGTGTCGGGGGAGACTTTACAAACATACAAGAAAGAGACACAAAGAACACCCAGACTAAGAACATCAATTTGTGGATCACAAAGTGTTGTCTCATATGGGGTTTCAACCCACAACATGTGAGTCAATAGAAAGCGGTGTGGGGACTGCTCAAACCACTTTTTTTTTTTCTTTAACATGTGGAAACCCCCTCGGGCCGTCACCCCACCGGGGTTTACGGCGGGGTGGTGTGTCGGAATCGGACCGACTAAATCCACACGGTGTGCCACTCTGTACCTGACATAGGAGGGATCCGGGCACAGCTGTTATTATGACATCCAGATCAACTGCTTAAACCAGTAGGTCAACTGTGTAGTCAATTGCATTTTTACTTTTAACTTAAAAGTAAGACATTTCCAATTATCTTGATATTTTATTATTCAGTTCACATCTTTACACATTGACATTTGGAAACTCGGGCTCTGGCATAACTCTTGAAATCATAGTTTCTAAGAGAAATTGTTTTTTGCAACATTCTTGAGCAGCAGAGGCCAGTGCTGATTTGGACTGACACCATCATTGATCATCATGATCAACAGCACTTAACACTCCACTACTGGAACATCCTTGGAATCCTGGACTCCTTAGAAAGGGGGATTTCAAGGATTCCTTTCCTTCTCTATGCATTGCTTTAACGTTGCATTAGTAGTCTGTTATCATAATATCAATATTAAATCTAATACCTTTGAACTAGCAATTCTTGTGTATATGTAAATAATCTGAACCTCGGAAACGGCTATAATGATTTTGCATGAAATTTAGTATGAGAGAGTTTTGGGGGCGATAAATTGATCTAGCTAGGTTTCCTTTTTAGAAAACATTGTTTTACTTGTTTTCAAGCAATGAAATATATGCCCAATAGGCCTATTTTGACACTTATTTATGTGACAAACAGGGAGGGGAACAAAAGAAGTTGGTAAATTGTGAATCAAATCTCACACAATAATACTAAGCAATGCTCGGTTTACAAGTACTAAATATTAATCATGATTTTCTGCTCTTGTAAAATCTTGGCACTTATGGCCTCTAATGCTAAATATAAGATGACAACATTATCAGTGACCTATGAAGTTGTTTAAGTATATCCTTGGATACTAAGGTATCAAATGTCATAGGCACCTATTAAATCAACAATGACACAAGCTAGTAACCTGGCTAACAACTTTTGAAAGCTATAGGCACTAGGAAATAGTAAATAGCATTGAAATAGTGCACCTCAGATCAAATTAAACAAATAAATCCTTACCTATTAGATCCTTTTTCTCTTCTGAAAGTTTTTCTGCTATGTCTACAGCTACATTCTCTGTGGAGTCATCAGCTGTCACTGTTAAGTCTGGCAATATTCTTGGCTCTGGTTTTACACAACGGTGATGACTATTTACTCTCTTATTCATCTTTAACTTCTTATTTGATCTATCAGCGTACCTTCTTTTATTTGACATACAGTCGCTATCCTTATAATCATCAGTTCTAGTAAAAATCTTCTTAGATATATAGTTATCGTCTAGTCTATATTTAATGGTATAATCATAAGATTCAACGCCATATCTACTCTTGCTTGTTACGTCACAACTAACCATATCCTCCGTTAACAAGTCCTCCTAAAACAATATATAGAATTCATAATACCATACTTCACATCACACATACTAAATAAAATGTAAGTTTCAAACTTTCTATATTTAATAAAAACATACCTGTAAGGCTTTGCACCAAATATTATATTTTTCCTTTTTGTCTGACTGAGGGTGAGTGGGTCTTTTGGGCCTCAGTTTAGTCCGTTTAGCACGTCTGCGAGGTTCTTCATCTGATTCGGAAGCTGACGATTCTTGGGGCGTAGTCTCGTCACTTTGTTCGTCTTGAATTTGCATATGAACTAATGACGGCGGATTAAAAGCTTCTGGTCTCTCCAAAGGTATGTACGTACCTTCTTCTACGTCTGAATCTTCTAACTGGAATGTAGGAGCTCTATTGTTAGTCCATGTTAACTAAATACGCCCTTAAACGTCATTCGAGACTTTATGCGTAGTCCATTATTATAACAACAATATTATTTCTGTGTGTTATTGTTTATAAGCAATCTAATTTAATAATAATTTGTAGTATAATCATAATGTATCCTTAATAAAGCTTAAAATTTGTGAAAAACGTACAAAGCAAAAGTTTTTACTAACCTCTCCGTCTTCGCGTTCATTTGGTCCTCCTAAGTCGAGTTCTCCTTCTGTTGTGGACATCATTATTAAGATTTTTTGAGGGTATGAAATAAAGAATCATAAAAATAATGTAACAAAATACACCAATTCCGCCTTTTAATTTTCACAGAAAGCTGTCATTTTTTTAATATAGACAATGTAGAGGAGCATCTGTCTGTCTGATACAATACAACAACATTATACAAAAATACAAAATTATAATTATCTGTTAAAAATTAACATCCTTACAATACTCAAAGCCTATTCAAATAAATACGAAATTTGTTACCGGAACTGATAGGTATACTAAGAGGAATAGAGGAATTAGGAGACACTGTTCAAAACACAGTGGTACTCGGTCCCCCAATTAAATCATCAATCCGGTTTTGGGAGATAAAGATTTATGTAAGTTTGTGGTGTAATAAATAATAAATAAATAATAATAAATATTTAAGCACTGGTATTGATAATAGTTTTCCGATCACGCTCAGTGAGTTTATATTGTGGTCACCGTACTAAATGTATATAACCCTGCCACATTTTGTTGTGGCACATTGTGGTTCCAATAACTATATAAATATAACACTGGTTGTGGTATCCGTGTTGCGTGTTGCGTCACAACCCCCACAACCACTCTGTCGTAAACGACTCAACACGACAGGTATATGGTGTGACTCTAACTGTCCTAAACTGATTGCTTCTGACGTGACACGACACGGCACGCAAATATAGTTCTGCCATAAGACTACTATCTAATCACTAATTATAAATACATTTCTGACACTTAATATGTCAGGTTTAGGACTGAAAAGGAGGGAACTTTAAAAATATATAGCTGAAAAAAATATATGAATTCATGGAACACAAACTACAGAAATTGAGAGTAATGTGTTTGACGATCAAAACTATACCAAGAATTAGGCTAATTTATATTTGTTTCTTAGTATATAAAGTCTCAAATATTTGCTTGTGTATTGGTATATCACAAATCACGTAAGCTGATTACCATTAATGTATTTTACCAATGATAAGAACACACTAAATGATTATATTTTTTTGTTATAATTAAAGTAACATTACTACTGATTCACAAAGGCAATTGTTTTTTTGTCATCAGGCCGACTCTACCGTTTTGGACTTGGGAATGTATTCATGAAAGATGTTTACCACAAAAAGCAGTGCAAATAACAAAATTACAATCTTTAGAAACATGCAATATGTTATGCTCATCTATGCAAATATGGCCTCAACCAACAGGCTCTGTCAGTCTTTCCACAACAGCCGTTCCAGTAAGAGCTGATTTATTCCAGTTACACCTAGTAAGCGCTTTGTCTAAAGCAGTACATGAACATATACAAAATGCCTTTCAAATATTTCGTGAAGACTTAAGTATTATGGAAAGTAAAGCACGAGGGTTCGAAGAGTGGCGTAGTGTCAGTATCCGAATAGCCGTCAACTCCAGTGGAGATCCACGTATGCGTCTTGACACCGATGAAAGTTACAGTTTATCACTACACCCTTCACCGGAAACTGCCTTAGCTCTTATGGTGGATATTGTAGCATCTTCTTTTTGTGGAGCTCGACATGCATTGGAAACACTCCTGCAGTTAGTATGGCTAGATACTTATATGGGATCACTACTGATACTAGAAGCAGCGAAAGTTAATGATGCACCGAGATTTCGATATCGTGGAATATTAGTAGATACGGCGCGCAATTATTTCCCTATAAAAGAGCTCATGCAAAATATTGATGCTATGGCAGCTTCGAAACTCAATACTTTCCATTGGCATATGAGTGATTCTCAAGCATTTCCTTTACACATTAACAGTTTACCACAGCTCGTGGAACACGGAGCTCATTCTTCTACCGATGTATATACTATTGAAGAAGTACGAGATTTAGTGCGAAGAGCAAGATTGCGAGGAATTCGAGTGTTAATAGAAACAGACGCACCGGCTCATGTTGGCCACGCGTGGAACTTTGGGCCTTCAAAGGGTCTGGGTGACTTAATATATTGCCTAAATGATGAACCTTGGCAAAAATATTGTGACGAACCTCCCTGTGGGCAATTGAATCCAAAAAACCCTCATGTTTATGATATATTAACCCATCTTTACAAGGAAATCTTGCAAATAACTGGCGTGGATGATATACTACATTTAGGCGGTGATGATATTTCCGAACGATGTTGGAAAGAACACTTCTACGACTCCGACCCATCTAATTTATGGCTAGAGTACACCTTTTCAATTTTAGATCATTTAGAATCTGAAACAATTACGGGTAAGCTACCAAATCTTACAATATTTTGGTTGTCCCCACTTGCTGAACGGTTCAAATCACACTTAAAAAAGTACATTCAGCATGTAGGTATCCAAATTCGCTGTGTTATGTGGTCTTACAAACACCTTAGTGGTATTCGTAAAATAATGTCTCACGAAGATGCATGGAATTTGAACACTGGTTATGGGAAGTGGTACGAAGAACGTAATGGTGCTCCTTATAACTCGTGGCAGCGCATATATGAACATCGACCATGGCTAAAGCACTCTGTAGGTATAGTGGAAGGTGGTGAAGCTACCGTTTGGTCTTCAACACTGGGGGAAGGAAACTTAATGATGCGTATATGGCCCAGGGCTGCTGCACTAGCAGAACGCCTATGGACAGATCGTCCAGAAGGTGCTACCCGCCCTGTACATGCAAGGTTAGATGTTCATCGATCTCGACTTGTTGCACGCGGTTATAAAATTTCACCATTATGGTCAATGTGGTGTACACATAATACGTACACGTGCGTTTAAATTTAATATTAAAGTGTAACAAACTTTTATAATGTTTCAAACTAACAGTCCTTTTGAAAATAATGACTCCTGATTAACCATTTAGCACATTATGTAGTTTTATTTATCTGTAAAGTTTGTTAATTTTGGAGATCGGTTACAATTTTCACTCAATAAGCAGCATAGATGGACGTGATCTATTTATGTTTGGTCTATATGTTACGTAACTCCAATGCAGGTCACAAAAATGTTTTACCCCATCTTATTTAGGTCCTATGCCTGATTTTTCTATAAGCTCGGTTTCTATAAGAACATAGATACATTAAACAAGACAGTATTGAGTATTGAGTAAGTGCGTTAAGTTTTAGCAAAAATAAAGCACAAAACGTTTCATTTATGTACCGACAAATGACACCACAGCGTATAAAAAAATAGCATTTCTCAGCACTCTAACGGTTGACTGCATGCATTATGTATGTATATTTAGAAAGTCAACAGTATAACAACTTGTTTAAGTATAAAATAGTTTTATAGAGCCAATAATAGGTTTCTTTCTTAGATAACTTACATACATAAATAAATTAGTTTAAAATCTGGTACATTACTCGTACGTATATTAAATTAATTTCATGATCAACCTATCACAGTCCACTGCTGGACATAGGCTTCTCCAGATCAGATCAGAGCGGCAACGCGTGCCACTCTGGTCGATTTTGGGCTTCTCAAATCCAAGTCCTGCCAGCAATCTTGCGCTAATCCTCACTTGGCCTATGGGCACCCTATACTACGTTCGCCTAGATGCAATCACCACTCTAGAAATCGTTTACCCCAACAGTTGTCGATTTTGCGGCTAACGTGGCCAGCCGACTGCTACTTCAGTTTTACTAATCCGGTGGGCTATGTCGATGACCTTGGTTCTCAGCTGGATCACGTCATTCGTGATGCGATCCTGCAGAGAAACGCCAAGCATTGCCTTATTCGTAGCACTAACGCTGAGCGACTTTGAACTTGTGGGCCAACTGTACTGAAGTATCTACGTTTCGGCAGAGTCGATCACGATTTAATTAATTTACTTATTAAATACATAATTAGGGCTTAATAGTTTAATTCTTAAAACTTTTGTTATTTGGGTTTTAAAGGTTCATTGTCATCAAGAATCAATGCAATATTTAAAGTAATTATACCATAAAAAACTTTAACTTTGGACAAAGCGTGTAAACACATAAAAAGTATTAGATGGAAATTATAGGAATGAAACTTTGTTTGTCAAGGGCACATAAGAGCCTTGTGTATGGTACATGCTGATATTTTATCTTATTTATGCCATAGACTAAAATATTTACGGAAGTAGTTGGTTCGTATTCAATTGTTCTGTGGTAATACTGTGTATGTAATGCACGCTATGGGTCTAGGGTGACAATTGAGTCTCACTCCCCCAATCTTGTAGTGCCTGCATTGTGTAATATATTAAACACATACATAATTTGAATCTTATATTATCACCTACAATAAATTCAACTACGACATGGTTGAATAAAATGCTCATACATTGAATGTCCCAAATAATAAAAATCCGTTTATTAGTGGAAAATGTGTATTTTTTTAAATTATTGTTTTAATATAGATTAATCTTTAATATTTGAATTTTTGCTTATTTTATTTTTTTCATTTAAGGAGTGAAACAGCTTTAAAATTTAATATAAGTCTTTCAAGAAAGTCATGAAAAAAATAGACGGCGTCACTCTGGTTATGCCTGGTATCCCTTTATACTTCGACATAAAAAATCATTTTTCTTAAACAAATTAATTATTTACTGATACCTGAATCTCTGTACAAAACCTCTTGGCGTTTGTACTGGCAAACAGTTACTCATTATAAATGTATTGAAGGAGGTAATAAAATACTTGGGCGTTACAATAGATTGTAATCTGAACTTTGCAGAACTAATTAAGTACTTCGAATAAAATTAATTTAACACGATAAACATACACAGAAATACATGTAGTATGTATAAATATGTCAAAGTATTATTATGCCTTTAGTAAAAAGAAAAAAATATTAGAAACTGAAAATATACGTGAATGAAGGGGATCCTCTACCTAAATATTTGCGTTGCACCTACGAATAATTAGTCAGGGAAAGCACAGAAAGCATATACTAGCCAGACAGCAGACACATAATTAAAATAAATAAGAAAGATGTAAGTTTTTCTTTATTTGTTGACACCCGAATTATTATTTGAAATTCATTCGAAATTTATTTGGTTCACTTTGACCTCTTCAGAATCACAGTAAATATCATCACTCACAGGTATAATAAGCCTTTGTATGTCATTGTACATAAATAGTTCTTACACGAACAACATATTCACTTTCAATTTTTATAACATGTTCAACACCATGCTTCCATTCTTGTAGTGTTCAACCCACTTGATAATATTCTGACCTTCTGACCGCCAACATGTTTTGTGCAATTCATCTTTTACCATTGCCCAAAACAAAGCTTGAAGACCATCAATATGGTACACCGGTTTTGGTTTATGTTTTTTTAAATGTATTAGTAAAGATGGCTTTCATGAAACGTCCTTTTCCAGTAATCGCACTTTTAGTTCATTAACAGTTGAAGTTGATGTAGGAACCTGAAATAAAAAATTAAACAAACCATAGTCCCATTTCATAAATTATATTTTGTATTATTAATTATATATAATTATATATTATTAAAAGAGTATAAAAAAAACCCTACAAAGGAAGAAACCACAGTCGCAGGTGGCAAAAAAACTAATGCAACCCAAAACATTGTGAAATATAATGTCAGAACCATTTCTTCATACGCAGGCTTATATGTTAGAACAAGAAGAAGCAATAAAATAAATTAAGTTGTAGTAGGAATCTCGGCAAATAGACGTCTAGATTATAAACTTGAACGCACACCCGGAAAATACGGACTGAGCTTTATAATACATAAATCGCTCAAAAACGACTTCGAGATTTTCACTGACATGATGGAGCGAGTCTCAGTACTAAACATTAATATACTCGTACAAGGCTATTTGAGTACTACCATACAAGTACGCACTCTAGAGGAAACGACAAGCGTGTGTGAAATAGATAGATTCTATAAAACGGTCTACAATGTATTTGACATCGCAGACAATGCATAAGATATGGCACACAAAATGAGAGACTTCTATACAAAGATCAAAGTTCTTAAGAAAGAAGAGTACTTAGTTGCGAAACTGTTTGGCTTTGGCTACAGAAATGAAAGAGGATAGAGACTAGTAGAAGCATAAATTAACGATAATAAGTACATGTTTTATAAGAAATCAAACAGACGATAGACATGGAGATTTCCAAATGGAGAAACCAAAAACAAATTAGGCTATATTTTAACGAACCAACAAAGGATATTTCAAGACATTTTAACTATGAACTTAAACTTTCCACCAGACCATAAGCGTATTAGAGCGAAAGTAATATTAACCAATTAAAAGAAAAGTCGTGCCAAATTCGTAAACAAACAAATAAGTTCATTAAGTAGTGAAAAATAAATATCAGAATACAAGGGAAAGTTATACAAAATCATATCTAACATATCAGTTCGTCGGGAAAACATGTCCGTAAAAACTCATTCAACAGCATTACAAACGCCATCATCAGTAGGTTAGGATCAGTCCGAATCATGAAATAGAACATAACGCCATAAGATATTGTCAGTACGAACAACAACTCTATTACAAAAAAATAAAAATAAATCGTGATGTATTAAAAATGAACTCTCCACACTTTATAAGTTAATCAATAAACAAATAAAAAACGACCATAAAAGATACAGACAAAATATCATAATACAAAAAGCCTATAAGGATCTCTGAACAAACAAAATATGGATGAAAGGATTGAAGGTAGTAGAGCCACACAGCTCTCAGAAGACCAACTTAAATTGGAAAAGCCCGTACTGTTGTGTTTCGTTGGTGAGTGCAAGACTGGCGGCCCATTGAAGCAGGAATGACATCCATCGTTGTACTCGAAAGTGTGAGGAGCTTTAGACTGCCACGATGACTGTTATGCCTTTTACTCTTACGTCTCCAAATGGGGTGTGAAAAAGCAAGGCCCTAGGCCACCACATGTGTGTCGTCATACTGCAATGTCTGCATTCATAATGAGTGTGGTGATCACAACTCTTGGATTATATTTATGCTTTAAATCAGGCCGAGTATAGTCACTTTGGCAAGTTCTTAAATATTATTTCCACTCTTCTCGCCTTTCTGTTTGCGAAATCCTTAATAGTTTCATGTATAACTATATGGTCTTACATGGCCTCCTCTATAGGTATTGTTACTAAATGTGTTAAACTTTCTTGGCTCATTTTAAAACGCAGATATTTTTTTATAAGTTTTAATTTAGAAAATAAACTTTCTGCGTTCACTATTGTAACTGGCATACTTAGAAAATTCTCAATGTTATGGCGATGTTCCTATGTTCCTCCTTTCATGCTTTCCATCAGGCAGAATAGAGTCAGTTTGGTAGGAACCTTATTTAAAAAAGAAAGTTAGAGCATAAAGCTGTCAGTTTCTTCAAATATATAAATTCGAAAATTTGCGTCACAACATTATTTATATTTTTGTAAAAAGACTGACATGAGATAATTTCTTCATACATATCATCGCTGTTAATGTATATTGAGTCATTGGCTGAAAGTTTTTCCTGCAAACGATTGTAGTTAGTTGTTAATCCACCTAAATCTTGGTCATTACTCAGTTTAAACGAAAACTAGATGCACTTGTATTAATAATTGTAAATTAATTATTCAGTTAACTAAATCTTTCGTCTACGAATGATAAAGCTTAATTCTAAATTAAAATATAATTTTGAATTTAGTTGCTTAGTATATTAATTATTTGTTTTGGATTTTATCTCCCAGGTAAATCGGCATTTGCCATTGAAGGATTGAATTTGTCTAGCATTTTGAGACATTTTAAAAAATTAGCATTGTAACGGTCTTACAATTTTTGACTTTAGCCTCGAAAAGTCATATTTTTTGAACTAAGAAATTGGACTACATACATTATTCTTCATTTTATTATTTAAGTATATCGTACCAGTTTTGCTTTTCAACTTCGATAATTTTTTTGTTAAGAGACTGAGACAATTCAAAGACAACCCAATCTTTGTGATACTTTTCACAATTTTCTAAATGTCTTTCATAATAATACTCGTAAAACTTTTGTCCTGAAAAGGCATGCGGCAAATTATGCTGTTTAACTTGTTTAATAGGATTTTCTATCAAATATTGTACCAAAGTAGCGTTTAAAACATCTGGTTAGACTCCAGGGTTATCTTTATAAAAATTTGGTATTGATGACGATCACTGTTTTGGCGGTGACAATGGCGTATCAATATCAGGCACAGGTATTAAAGTAGTTTCAACGGCATCATCTTAAATCACAAAATCAGTGTGCACCTTACTCGTACTTTCAATAAAGTGTTTATTTTTAATGGTTATGATTCTCTCGCTAGTTAAATTCGACGAAATCAAGATTTTCCCATTTATTAGTAATAACTACAGCGGGCGGTTCTTTCGGTTTTAACAAAGCTTTTTTTTAAGCAAAGCTCATCAACATTGGGATTATTATCTTGAGAGACTTGTTTCTACTTTCATACCAACTTAACTATAAAGAGTATGTTGTAGTGTAACAAAAATGTCAAAAACTAACGCTGACATCACATCCGGTGTTTCTTCTGTTTTGGTATATTTATGCGCCGCACACTTCATGCACAGAGACGGCGCAGCCCTATATGTCTGGGATACCTATACCCAATCGCTGACCATAAGAAAAAATATATCGTTAAAATACACATATGCATAAGTTCTTCCCTCATAGTTTGTTCGATTTTTTATACAAACATGTAAGAATGAATTAATTGTTCAATTTTATTTTCTAAATTTTACTCGCTAGCTAGGGGTTTTTAGGGAATTTAATGATAAAGGCTGGTAGCATTCCGTCGCATGACTACAGTACTGTGTCTCCAGGACTGATTTCGTGAGACGTAGGTCGTAATCCGAATGATACTCATAGTGCTCATAGCGTACCAACGTGCGGTCCGATTCGTGCTTTTCACGCTCACCTTAGCGTTGTGGATACTATGACGTCACACTTGACGTCACTACCTAGCGCTTGCAGTACTGGTGGGTCGGATCGTTAGCATCGTTGCATGTGCATTGACGTTATTTTGCGCCATTTATTTAAATCTATGAATCTATGATTGTGGAAAATGTTTGAAATTCAAGCATTTTACCATCTTCATCGGCTACACCACATACTCCACTTATGTTTATGTCAGAAAATGCAGGTTATGTTCAACTTTTTGAATTCGTAAGCACACTCAAAAGTAATCCGATTTATTAATACTGTTAACAGACGTTGGTGCGCTCACTAAATCGGAACACACGTTAGCAGTTTAAACGTCGTAAGTGCTGTGAGCACACTTCGGACCGCAGCCGTACTTTATCATGACATTTTCAAGTTGTAGGGATGCCCAAGTTCTGTCAAACTGATTTATAATTTATGCTTAAATTGTGTTCTAATTTTTATAATCTTCAATATTATTGTTGCATTACTAAAAGTTACACTATATGGTAAGTATGGCTCTCTTTGTCATTTTCGTAGACTTATTTACGCACAAAACATAATTTTCAAAGCATTTGTGACAGATGTAGAAATACTCTGATATTTTCGTGTTAAACTTTTATTATCATTTTTCTGCCCTAAAAAGATTTATGTGTTGATATTTCTTTTTTCGATCGTTTATTAAAAAAAACAGATGATATATTAATAATTTTTCTTAACGTCAAATCTTAGCGACGTAGTGGGTGTGTATGCTGTTAATCTGTCAAGAAAAAGGTTTTGTCTTTGAAGTTAAAAACTGTAATAAAAATCTTTAAAAAAAGGGATATACTGCGACTTTTTTTTTTACATCTTACTACATTTTTGTACAACTAAACAAGTGCCTTGCGCAAATTTCTTGCCATAATAATATGCTATGATACCCTGAGCAGACGGGAGCTAATCAGGATCCGGATGGTTTAATAACAGTAGTTGCCGAATCCCTCCCACTTTAGGTGCAGAGCGGCACACTGAGTGGTTTTAGTCGGTTTGATTCCGACTCAACAGCCCGCCGCAAGCTCTGGTGGGTGACGGCCCGAGAGGTTTGATACACATTAAAATAAACAAGTTTTCAAGTTTTCCTATTGTTTACAGTGATGTTGTTGAAAAATAAAGTAAAATAATTAATAAATCACAGTTAAAAATTAGGCACATCGCATTATATGTTACTTATACTATTACATAGTGTGGTAACGTGTCGCCACAATTGCAACCGCTCTAACCCTCTGCTTTAAATTAAAAATATTTTTTCACATAGTTGACTCTAATAAAAGGAATATATTTTTTATTTTTCCTACGATCTTCGTTTCAGAAATATTTATTGGATGTGTAGTAATATCCATGTCAAATGCATGTTACAGCGCAAGGAACCAACATTTATGTCCAAATTTAAAAAAATGTCTAGCATTTTATAAATTTTTCTTGTAATTTTACAAATATATTATGACAGAAATGTTTTCACAGCACAACAACGTAGGAAAAGGAAGTAATTATTCTACTTGTTAATGGTTTCGATTCGTGTATACTCTGCTTTATTTTGATTTTATTATAAATTACAACGATAATCAATTCATATATTGACTAAACAACGTTTTTTTTTTACGTACACATAACCTTAACTAAAATCATAATGGGCATTTGAAAATTGCCAAAAAAATCCTAAGAATTTCAGAAATTCTACAATACTTTTATAAAGCTTCGTTCACACAATATTGTGAATATTTTTAGTCTATGGCCAACGTGGCGGCTGTCTAGCAAGCGTCAAGTTATGGCGTTTTGTGAAAAATACACGTAAATAATTTTTAATTGTAATTAAATGTCAGTGTAACTTTTTTAAATTAGATTTAATATGAGTAGATATTACGATTACGGTAACGCTATATCATGGTGAGTAAAATTTGATTTCTGATAGTGACAACCATATTGTTTAAATTTTTGTGTACGTTTTCTTTTAGAACTTATTAATGTAGTTACTCAACTAAATACTTGGATGATGTAAAAATTTGATAAATTAATGATTAATAAATTGATAAAGATTTAGACAGCCTTCTGGTGTGAGTCGAAATTTTTAAATTTAACTGTGTTTTACAACCTACGTTTCTAACGTGGTTTTTTCGTAGAAATTTTAGGCAGTTTAATTTATGCTTCACAACCTAACCATAGTATGTTATTTTCATTATTTGTTTTCGTAACATTATCAATCTCAAAAGATTTAGCTTCAATAATCATGATAACGATTATCGATTTTTTTGTTTGTATGTACCGGAATTTTCACAAATTTTGTTATAGTACTATTTTGTTTCTTTTTACCCCTAATTACTTTATGAACTAAGGTCGTACGATATACCCTGTTTTCTTGATATACGCAACTGTAAACAACACAATGAATAGATATTTCACTTCAAAACAGCTTTATTATAGACTTAAATTTTAGTTACTAACCGCCACTCGTTTTTAATGCGTACTAAACCATGTGTATGATGGGAACAAACAAAATTAGACTTTATTCCAATATTTGTTTGTAAACATTCTTAAAATGAAACTGACACAAATTGGAGTGGTCCTGTTGCCTCCACCTGTATTATCATTTCTTAATACATATTATTCTGGATCAGTTTATAAACAGGACACTCCTTATTTCTCTTACTGATCAAGTTCATACCCAATAAAATGGGTTTCTCATGTTGAAAAATTTGTATGTACTTTTCTCTCCTTAGCGTTGTTCCTTTACAGCTGCAGTGGAATAATTTCTCAAATTTTAAACTAAAGGATCACCAACAATTGTTTTCAAACAATATCTTAGTTTAAGTATTTTATGGTTGTCTAGATGTTAAAATAAAGCTGTAAGACATGTTTTAACCATTGAAGACTAAAATGGATAATTATTCAATTGCAGATGTTCAGTAGGTCTTGCCCCTTTCCCTATCAGTTTCAGTAATGTAAGAGAAATAAGGAGTCTACATGGTGCTGTATCATTTGCAACATTGAAGAAATTTTCCAGAAATCTCTTCAGTTTTGTATAGATTTTTATGATAGTTTGTCCATTTTTGGACTAATGAATTTCAGTTGACATGAGATGGTCGTTCGTCAACAATGGTTAAAACACGATCTTCAGCGAGAGTAGGAAGCGCAGCTACCAGTGCGCCCTCTGAAAATGGAACCTCTTCCGAACTTAGAACACGACTCAAAGCCACCGAAAATGGTCACCGCTCACAAAAGACCTACAATCAGTCTAGGCAAGTGTCTGTTCTTGTCGCGTTTGCACCAGTAGCTGCCAGCATGACATACCCAATTTCTGATGTTGGTTCTGTCTGTCATTGTAATTGATAAATGTTGGCATGTGGGAGACTGAAGAAGCATGATAATGGGCTTTGGGTGATGGTTCCATGGGCATATTCAGGGGGTAAGGGGCCTCTGCTACCCTTCCTTTACTTTTATATGCTTACATAGCAGGTTTATTGAAGTAACATTTAAATAATAAACTTAATTTCTTAGCCTTTGGGCTGCATAAAAATTTTTGTGTCTCCATGAGGAAAAAATCTGGATATGCCCATGGATGGTTCTAACAATGAAAGGATTAGTGTAAGAAGAGATGATGGGATGACACTTGTGCAGTCTAAAATTGCATGAAATTTCCTTGTTATTTGTCACTTATAAATAATTTAATCATAACTAGAAAGATTTTTAAGCATTAGAATGTAATATAATTTGTTTTTATAGGAACAATCAGGCCTTGCAGTCGAGCGGCGTGGGGCCAGGCAGCGGGTCGCAGGGGAAAGATCCCCTGGCGCCCGCGCTGTCAGGCTCGCGTACAATGTACCAGCATCCGGCAGTTAGTGGCTATAATCCACAAGACTCACGCGCTCAGGCTCTCCCCGTCACGGTAAATAACAGCTGCATGTAGATTTTGTAAATTGTGTGTATTTTTATGTTCATTCATTTTGATTTATGTATAAAATTACCTTTTGTTTTTGTTTTCAAATAAAATACTTTAATCCAATGCAATCCATAACTAATGTAAAAGTTTTCACATGGTACAGATTCTTGACATCTTATCCTACCCTAAATGATGTTCTCTACAACTTTTTACACCTTGTTCGGAAATATTAATTTATTATGATAAAGAATAGACATTTATTGCATTTAGTCTGGCACTGCTTGCATTTTCTAATTCTGACTATATTTAGTTGGCATTCTATTTAGATGATATAGCAACACTGATCATTTTTTACCTTTCATCACAAGTGTCAAATGTGCTTAATTTAGCTTTGCCATATCAGTTTTATGTAATCTTTAAAGATCTATTCCAATCAATGTGACAGTTAATATGCAACTGAGGTAATGATAATACTGTGGTTCATTCATTTGTCCATCAATTTTGACAAGTGACACGCCAACCCTAAAGATAACTATTATTGATAGTTAGACTCTCCATTGAAAGCTAAAGTAAAATGTCCTTACAGAGAGGTCTACAGCTCTTGGTCTATGATACTTAAGAAGGCCCTATCTTAATACTATTGTATACCAATACTCAGTAACAGAGACAACTGGTAGCAGTCCAGTTAAAATCCCATGATAGACCTTACTGCCACATTTGACATTTAATAAGTATTAGTAAAGTTAAATAATACAAATTAACTAAAATTCTTTAACATTTATGATCGGCAGAAAGAAATAAGTCTGTGCCCTCCACCCATTACTGCTAAGTTATAACATACTAACACCAATCTAAGCAGTTCTTAAATTAACATTTGCTGTTCTCAATTGAACACTTTGTTTGCCCCTCTAAGCCCTCCATACTTTAGGCCTCTGAGATTTTAACATTAACTTTTGCACAAACATATTGTAAAAGTCTTTTGGCTTCTTTCACTTGCTTCTAATTAAACTTTAGTTTTAACATAAATAGTTTCTGTTGAATACAAGACAAGCACAATACTCCTTGGATGAAATAAGTTTAGAGTAGAATTTATATGAAACTGAACATGAGCAACTTAGTATGAACAAGGAAATTGACAAAACAATGTTATTCATTAAAATTACGTATATTCTGGGTAAAACTACAGTTGAAAACAAATGTCAAAACTTTCATATCACACATTACAAAAAGTGCGCATGTTATTTAAATGTACCGATAATAAAAAAAATGTGTTATGTTACACTATAGGCTAGCATGCATGTACCCATGGCTAAATTCAAAATTGCTGGCAAGCGAAACGGTACAGAAAGACACTTACAGGCCCGACAGAACCCGATGTACGCGAGCAGCATGTACCACGGGTACGGTGGAGGAGCGGGTGCAGCTACCCTGGCGCCAATGCCCTCACTTTCACCATCTGCGCCACTACCTCCCTTTCCGGTACATCCTGATGTTAAATTTAAGAAGTAAGTATCTCAAACTTTACTTACAGCTAATTTAGATTGTTAAAGGAAGCGGAATGATTCGGTAGAGAACTAGAGTGAAATAGAAGTGGTGCGAACATATCCCCAAGGGATGATGGTCACTGGAATCGACTTGTTGTGGAGTGAATACCGCGATTATACAAACGTGGGGCAGTAAAATGGATAGCAGAGAATGTATGCACTAGCCTCAAGACTGAGATAGTTGGACACTTTTTGGGGGTAACCTTCGTACAGCAATATACCGCTATTGTCATGAAGACGAATGATGAAGATGGTCACTCATATTATCACACAAAATTGTATAGTTGATTAATGCTTAATATGTCGTGAGTCCATGAATCTAAGATACCCGAATCAGCGCATAAACATGCGCCAACAACGCAGTATTATCGCGTACTATCTCAAGGCTTTGGTGCAATTAGTATGATTGCAACATAGGTATGTATTACTAAAAAACCGGTAAAGTACGAAAGTGTCTAAAAAGGGATAGGTATACGTACATTACGTCACACTTTAGTTTTGTCAATTCATGTTGTTATTGATTAGACGAACAGATCTCTTGGAGTTGATATAACGCCAAACTACCCTCGAAAAAGTGATTCAATCCACCGTCGTAGACAAACTTTAAAAGAATTTTATAACAATTTTCACAATCTTACAAAAGTATGTCATGTAAAGGAGATTGATCCAACGAACGTCCAAAAAAAAGTGGGCAATTACCTTTAGTTAATAAACGAGCGAACTTGTCGCAGCGTACGATTCACATTAAACAATTTGATTTATCGCCAGACTGCCGTTCTACGACGTGTTAGCGGAATTAATGAAGCCTTCGACAATGATGCCGATGCAGGCAGGCCGTATGCAAGAGGGTACTTACATTTTCCACCTCACGCCGCAGCAGGCAACTGAAATAGCTTCTGGCAAAGACATCGTTGGCGCAAGCAATAAGTTAGATTATGTCATACAGGTAACTAATTTGTATCATTAGTATAAACACAATATGACAGATTTTAAGGTCTGGCTATATTCAGAAAGCACATCAAATTGATTTTTTTGATTAAATGTTAGACCAAATTCACTTTTCGATAATAAATAGTGCCCATTTGAATAGCCCAGGCTCAAACCAAAATGAGAATATCAGAGCCACATGTGTTGTTGAGGCGGGAAGTGAGTGTGATCGTAATGTTCTTTAAAAAGGGTGACAAGACCATATTAAACAATTATCGACCCACTTCCCTTCCAAGACATGTCTACAAACTGTTTTCAAGATTCATCACGAACAGTCTTGCGCGAAGATATCATAGATATCAGAGCGGACATGACACCGCAGACCACATCTACATTGTGCGGCAGATTATACAGAAGACCGAAAAATATAATCAGCCAAGGTCATGTTACTACTACTACTGTACTATCGGAACCGGTCACCATACACTGCAATTCACCAAGTGTTTCAGAAATATATTTGTCTCGGGCAGATATTACAATTGGGTAGTAATAAAGTGGCCTAGTGGTTTAAGCTGTTACCGCTCTCTACTGCGGCGAGTGTTGTGGGTTCAAATCCTACATGAAACAACACTTTGTGTGATCCAGACATTGTTGTTCTGAGTCTGAGTGCTGTGTCCGTTTTTTTTTTTTTTTTTTTTTTTTTATACCACGACGGTGGCAAACAAGCATACGGCCCGCCTGATGGTAAGCGGCTACCGCAGCCTATGGACGCCTGCGATACCAGGGGCATCACGTGCGCGTTGCCGACCCTTCAAAAACCTATTAACCCCCTTCTTGAAGAACCCCATGCTGTAGTTCCCAGGGAAAACCGTGGCAGGGAGCTCATTCCATAACGGGATTGTTCGCGGGAGAAAATTTCTCTGAAACCGCACTGTGCGCGACCATTTAGGTTCCAATGTATGTGGATGAGCTCCCTGACGATGGCGAGCGGTGCGATGGTAGAATGTGGCTGTGGGCATCATATCAAACAATTCTTCTGAACACAACCCATTGTAGAGACGGTAGAGTACACACAGGGAGGCAAAGTCTCTCCTAAGACTTAGTGGCTCGATACCGTCCGTGAGATCAGGATCGTCGACTATTCTCACAGCACGTCTCTGGACTGAATCGAAAGGCTCAAGCTGGTACTTCGGTGCTCCCGCCCAGAGATGACAGCAATACTCCATGTGAGGCCGAACTTGTGCTTTGTACAGTAGTAGCCTTTGTGCCGGTGTGAAATATCGCTTCACTCTATTCAGAACACCAAGCTTTTTTGATGCCAGTCTCACCTTTCCCTCCAAATGAGTCCGAAATTGGACGTCACTGGAGATGTCGACACCGAGGATCCCAATACTCTGTGAGATGGTAAGGGGTGTATTCTGGAATTGTGGAACTACAGTGAACGGGGTTTTTTTAGCAGTAAACGCACAAACTTGCGTCTTAGAGGGGTTAAATTGGACCAGGTTATCCCGACCCCAATCGGAGACTCTGTGTAAAGTGCTCTCGATTTGAGACACAAGTTGTTCGCGACTTTCTACTACAGCGGTACGAGGGATGTTAGCCCGGCCCGTGTAATACGCATCTCCAGTACTGTCATCCGCATAACAATGAATGCTATCTATGGTCAACATATCATATATCATTGATATGCAGCAAGAATAGTGTTGGAGATAGCACGGAGCCTTGCGGGACACCAGCGTTTATGTCCATGCTTTCGGAGCAGCTACCGTCGACGACGGCTTTTATGCGTCTGCCAGACAAAAAGCTAGCCACCCATTTGCACAAACCCTCGGGCAGGCCGTAGGACGGTAATTTCGATAGAAGGCCCCTGTGCCAGACCCGATCGAACGCCTTTGCTATATCCAGGCCAACTGCCAAGGCCTCACCTTGACTCTCAATGGCTGAAGCCCACCGGTGAGTGAGATACACTAGAAGATCACCAGTCGAGCGACCGCGGCGGAAACCGTACTGGCGGTCGCTGATCAAATCGTGCTCTTCCAGGTAACTGAGGAGCCGTGTGTTGATTACACGCTCCATCACCTTAGAGAGAAGGGAGGTTATAGCTATAGGCCTGTAATTCGATGGGTCCGATCTATCACCCTTTTTTGGCACTGGATGCACATGGGCAGTCTTCCACGAAGACGGCACTTGCCTTTTGCGGTAGGAAATCGCGAAAAGTCGCGTTAGTACAGAGCACAACTCAGGGGCACACTTTTTGAGCACCTCTGCAGGTATGCCGTCTGGCCCACTCGACTTATGAACGTCTAGACAGTTTAGTTCCCGCCGCACTTCTCTTTGCGAAATGTGTATTTCCGGCAAAGTGTGTTGGCACGGCGGGTTAATAGGCAGTACCGCACTTCCATCCTCGTTCATAGTCGAGTTCGCGGCAAAGAGTTGCCCAAGTAGGTCGGCTTTCTCTTTAGCACTATGGGCCAAGTTACCATCGGCATTTCGCAATGGTGGTAAAGACGACTGGCAAAAATTTCCCTCGGCAGCCTTAGCAAGAGACCAAAACGCACGACTCCCAGAGGGATAGCTCGTAAGTCGCTCACCAATCCTGCCAATGAAATCGAATTTGGCTCTGGCAATTGTCTTTTTGCTGGACCTCGAGGCAGCATTTAGTTTGCGTCTCACATCAGAGATGTTCGGATCCTTATTGGTACGGGCCGTGGTCCAAGCCCTATAGGCGGCCTGCTTGACTAGCCTGGCTTCCTTGCAAAGCCGGTTAAACCACGGTCGCTTTTTTTCCCCCGCAGCTACTGATGGGTTGGGAATAAAATACTCCATACCCACCAGGATCGTCTCAGTGACAGCGGCTGCGCAGGAGTCAGGATCTTCTGGCGTGAAGCAAAGCTGTCTCCACGGGTACGATGCGTAGAATTCACGCAATCCATCCCAGTCTGCTGATTTATATTGCCACATGTGGCGCAAATTGGCTGGGCGAGGTGGAATATGCCGAGGGCATGGGACTTCGGTCCGGACGAGGCAGTGGTCGGACGAGCCGAGAGGTGCATCCACTGCAATAGTGTAGTCGTCCGGACGCGTCGTCAGCAGAAGGTCCAGCAAAAAGTGTGCATGGCTCTCAATATCAGGTATTCTTGTTGGAGAATGTACCAGTTGTGAGAGGCCATGGGCCAGAGCAAATTCGTGAGTAGACCTGCCTGCAAAGTCGGTGGATCGAGAATTTAGCCACTCACAGTGGTGGGCATTAAAATCCCCTAAAATCACCAACTCAGCACGAGGGTACCGCTCAAGAACTTTGTCAGTCGTCACCTGCAGGTGCTCAAAGAGTGCTTTAGTCTCCCTGTCACCGCTATGAGACCTGTATAGGCACGCATAGATTCGAGTCTCACCTCCGTAGTCTACGCGCACCCACATTACTGACAGGTCCCTGTCTTCATAAAAATGGAGACGGCGACAGCAGATATCCTCCCGGACGTACATGCATACACCGGCACGTCTCAGAAATTTGTGTTCGAGTTTGTAGCCGGGGTGGTGTAGGTATGATGTATCGGCCGGGCAGGATATCTGCGTCTCCGTAAGAAACAAGAGGGTCGGCTGCGCAATCTCCAGATGAAGGTGGACTGCGTTCAGGTTGGAGTGAAGTCCCCTGATGTTGCAGAAGTCCATATATGTGGAAGAGGATGCCGCTGTAGATACATTTTTTCTATTTTTCTTCGTCATTTTTTTTTGGGGGGGTTTAATTGGTTTGTGAGGATTCACTGTGTTGACAACTAAGGGGGCAATGGGGCGGTGCTAATCTACTCATGGTCGATGCGGGTAGTGCGATTTGTCGGCGCGGCGTACGATAGGGCCCCCGCTCCCCACCTGCAGCAGCGGTCGGGTTCCACTCCGGTCTCCTCCTCCGGCACGACTACTACTGCAGGGATTTTTCGCAGGCTGGCGGTTCAGCCTCCCAGGGTGGAGGTTGTAGTGATCCCTGGGTTCGGGAACCCATCTATCCTGCGGGCGGCCAGCGGACAACCGTTTCAGCGGGTCTTCCTGACCGCCGCGCCCACATCCCGCGCCCACACGAGCCAGTAGCAGTATTATAAGCACCACTAGTCCCCCGTTGTCAAAACAGCGAATTCTCTAGAGCTCTGGATACCTTACTCACCACAGGAACACAGCACTGCCGAAGATGCAGTGCTATTTGGTTGTGGTCTTCTGTAAGGCGGAGTTCCTTCCCCAGTCGGGCTGCTCCGAGTTTTGAGCGGAAAATATCACGCTATGCCCTACCTCTCAAGAATTCCGTTTCTAGTATGTTTGTAAAATCCCCCGCAATACAGGATTTATTCTTAGTGCGGGCGTTGTCTTGTAAAAAAAGAAAAAGAAAGAAATAACTTCGAGATCGAGGTGAATAGAAGTATTCTATTGGATTAGGTAGCATTTGGGAAGCTACGTCGAGTCTTGCCGTCATCGATCCCAGCGCCTAAAGGCCAGTGCCTAAATATCTTCAACCACTGTCTGCTACTCCTACCCGTCATAACATACTGAGCCGAAATGTGGACACTTACGGTATGGTTGGTCCTCAAGTTAAAAGTTGCTCAGCGTGCTATGGAAAGGGCCAACCTCTTCGCTTCTCTAAGGAATCGCATCAGGAATGAGGTGATCTGACAGAGAACAAAGGTTATTGATATAGCCCACCGGATTACCAAGCTGAAGTGGCAGTGGTCTCTCTATATAAACCGCATAACTAAAAACCGTCGTGGTAAAAGAATTCTAAGAGTGGAGACTGCATCTCGGTAAACCTAGTGTAATACGCCTACAAGCGAGGCAGAAGTTCGAAGCAAGAAGCCCAAATTTGATCGAAGTAGCGTGCAATGGGAGAGGCCTATGTCCAACAGAGGACTGCAATAAACTGATGATGAATAACAGATGTTACTTACTACTTGCCAAAATATAGTAGAAAAAAGATAGGGCCTGGCATATTTAAGATTGCGACTAATTTTCTTTTTCTTTTGTTTCCAGGCACAACTAAGGTTCTGTCTTCTAGAAACTTCTTGTGAACAAGAGGACCATTTCCCACCTAGTGTTAATGTAAAAGTTAACAACAAAATGTGTCCACTACCAGTGAGTACCATATCTTTGTTTACATTCTTGTTCTTGGAGGTTTTTTTTAAAAGTATGCACAAAAAGCAAAGTAAAACTGTATATTATTTAAATTGTTCACCCTTAAGAAAATCCAAGTTTCACTTCACTAAAACTTTCCATTTTGCAACTGATTGTGAAACGCAGTTGCAGTTGCCATGGTGGCAAAAGTATTCTTTGTTGGCAACTAATTGCCCATAAAGAGACAAAAAATTGTTTTAACGCACCTAGTTACTAAGAAAGAACAAAATTCCTTATCCACAACTGGTTGTGAAACTCAGTTGCTATGATCAACATATTTCATTGATTTTGGAATACTTGTTAGTCCATAGCTTATCATTAAGTAAACTTACTCAGCAAGAAGTATGTTAGTGGACCATATAATTTTAATATCATTAAAATAAATATCATTTACATTTGTTACTTGTCTATTAGTGAGTGCAAAGAAGGTATAGTAAATAGTATATTTTCATTTATTTAAAACAACACAATATAATACACTCATCATTGAAATAATAATAATTCTTCATGTGTATTAATAGTTTAACAAAGTCCTAATTAATTATGAGTAGTAGGTTCTGAATAAAACTACTTATGTGATGATGTGAAACCAATCAACTCTATTTTGCCAATCAATGTGGGCACCTCTAAAAAACATTTTTGTTTTCTAGATATAAGGGATGTAATGAATATTAGGAACATAAATACACCTTAAGATAAAGGCAAAATTATTTCATTGTTCCTTTATTATTACAAGAAGTAATTGTTTATTTTTGTATTAATTGGATTTAAATTTTTACACAGAATCCAATACCAACAAACAAACCAACTCCAGAACCAAAACGGCCACCGCGCCCGGTCAATATTTCGTCACTAGTGAAATTGTCGCCCACGGTTGCGAATACCATCCACGTGACATGGGCGGCCGACTTCACGAGGGCATATGTACTCAGTGTGTTCATGGTGCGGAAACTCACGTCAGCTGAACTGCTCCAACGGCTGAAGAATAAAGGAACCAAGAATCCAGATTATACTAGATCACTCAGTGAGTAGTGCCATACTTAATCATTTGCAATTCGTATAATGTAACATTTAAAGTGATAAAATCTTACTGTTTCTTTTAAATCTTTCTTTGTTTATAAATTTTATAGGCTCAGGCTCTATATAAGAGATGAATCTGATTTGTCTCCTGAATAGAACAGAGGACACTCATAGTAAACCTTAATTTTGATCAGTCTTAAACTACACGCTGTTTTTTTTTTATATTAAGACCCTGCCAAAGTGACTACTCTGCCCAATGGAAAGCATAAATAGAATCCAAGAGTTGTGGTCACCATACTATTGCAAATGCAGACAATGCAGTATGGTGACCCACACTATGGCGGCCTTGTGAGATGCTTTTCACACCCCGTTTGGGGACGTAAAAGGTATGACAGTCATTGTGACAGTGTAAGGTTTACACAGTTACCACGATAACTGTCACCCCTGTATCGATGGGCCTCCGGCCTCACACACACCAACGAAACACGACAACATGGATGCTGGCGCTTTAGGTTGGTCTTCTGTGGGAGGGTAGTAATACCCCGGTCGAGCCGGCCCTCTCGTGCTGAAATCAGCGTGGCTCTACTACCTAGAAAATGTTCTTCGTCTCATTTGCCACTAACCTAACCTAAGCTTACTTCTAGAAAGATAGAAGCCATGAAATAACTAGGAGAGATTTTATATTAAGTATTGTCCTATCTAATAATTAGTAGAACCACATCATTATCACCCCTAATCGCACCTATAATTTTATTATTCAGTGTCTTAAGTGTCTAGAACAAGGTGTAAATAATTTACACATACATAAAAACAGCTATAGTCAGCCATACCAATCTATAGAAAACATAATTTATCATTTTTTTTTATTTTCCTTTACAGTCAAAGAGAAATTGTCAGAAGATTATGACAGTGAAATAGCCACAACATCACTGCGAGTGTCACTTATGTGTCCTCTCGGCAAGATGCGCATGTCTTGTCCTTGTCGACCCGCCAACTGCCCTCACCTGCAGTGCTTCGACGCGTCCTTGTTCCTACAGATGAATGAGAGAAAACCTACTTGGCTCTGTCCTGTCTGTGATCGTCCGGCGCCATATGATTCACTGGTTGTAGACGGGTAAGAAATATGCAATTTATTTGTTTGCAAAATTCGCTTCTAAATTAATATAAAATGTTTTTAGTAGTGCAATGTAAATCCCAATTATTCTTTATTGAACTACTTATTTAATTACGCTTTTCGACTTCTGAAGAGAAGAAAAACAGGTCAGTTAGAGTTTGGTAACAAACTAGTTTACCAACCTGTCTGACCAGCGTGGTAACCTCTTTTTTAATGTCCAGCAGTCGACTGTTATAGGCTGTTTATGATGATGATGATAATGACTACTGGGTTTGTATTATTACATTCACAAATCACCAACGCCACAGTAGAGTCACTTTAGTAGGCTTCTATAAAAAAAAAAACAATAATTTTGTCACGTGAAGTAACATGTGTGGTGTCTTCAGATATTTCCAAGAGGTTTTGACATCGGCTCGACTGTCGAGTGACTGCAACGAGATCCAGCTGCACGCCGACGGCAACTGGTCGGCGCATGCGCCGCCTCCACGAGCTCCACTGCAGCAACAGCCCACCGCAGAGCCGGTTACTCTTATCTCTGATGATCTCGGTGAGTCATTCGTCTGTCTCTGCTAACTAGCCCATGAATGTTTGGATGACAAATATTGTAACACAACAATGCTGAAACATTGGAAAATCGTACTTATATAGATAGATATATTACTTTATTTAGATCACCACGGTTTGACAAACATAAAGTGTTAAAATTTACAACACATAAAAGTGTTCAAAGGCCAACCTTATCACTTATATTAATCATATTGAAAAAAAAAGAGTTTTGTTTGTGGTGATGTTATTAATATATTAATATCACCTTTGTTCTCCATACTTTACATTGAGTAGCAGTGATGATACTTTAAATGATGTTAACTAATTTATAACACTCGTGTTATGCAGAAGTAATCCCAGTAGAGGGAGGAGGCGGGAGCAAGCGTGCTGCTGTGGGTGAAACCCGAACACCCAAACCGGCAGAAGTATTAGTGGATCTGACGTCAGACTCGGATGATGAGCTACCACTCAAGCGAAAGATCCCGCAACCTAAACCCACGCCACCCGCCTCAGAGTCCAGTGTCAAGAGTGATGACAATTACTCCTCTTCCAGTGGTGAGTTTTTAACAAGTGGTGAAAATAAAAAAAAATTAAATCAAATCGATTAAATACAATATTATCAGTTTATATAAAGAAAATAGTAATCAGTTAATTAGTTTTTCAAAATCAATTCAAATAGTTTAATGATTAAATTTAACCTTGCAATGTCGAGCGTTACATGAATCGTAAACACAGATTACCCTCTAATAGATACCGCCCTCACTAAATTTGATTCGATTCGGTTTTTCGAAATTTCGAAACATGCACGGAAAGCGCGGGACGTGTCAAATGCTCTGTGATAGAATATTTAAAGGTTACATTTTACAATGCATCTAACCATAGTGATGGGAAAGGGTTAGAACGTTAATCGATTAATATGGTTGGATAATTTGGATATATTTTTTTTGTTTTTAATATTTGTAAATAACATTTTATTAAAATTGAACAACTATTTTTATAACCTTTACAAGTTTTATTATTTATACATCACTTAAAAATAGTTTTGACGTGTAACATTCACGTTTTTCATGTATACTCGACATATTTGTAATATTATCAGCAGATAGCGTTGGAAGTGACTTTGATCGCACAATCCTTCTTTGGTTACACATTAGGATATGTAAACCTTTGCGATTTATTATAAATTTAACTCGCTCTGAAGTCTTTATTTATGGGTACTAGGCTTTGAGGCTGATAAATGTACACGCATTAATTTTGACAATATTCATATATGTGTCCCTAAACCACTTAATATTAAAAAAAAAAGTGAAAACCATACTGTACTTGGGAAACATACTGTCTTACATGCTCCTAGTCTCGCCGCCACACGGTTAATTTTAAAACTGCACAACCAGTAATTTACGAGAAATTGAATAGGCTAGATGACACTTTAGTCATATTAGTTGCTTTTTATCATCTGTCAAAACGACAATTTTGTATGAAAAATGTTCTAAATACCAAATTGTGACGTCACTGTTTTAGACTACTCAATTGAACAATATATTTCACTATATATTTGATTGAAATTCGTAATAATAATAAAAAGCTGTATTAATTGTATTTTCCGAGATGTTTCACGATATTAGTTTTAATGAAGTGAACATTGGTATTTATTTACGATACCGTCATCTACCCAATTATTAAAATGAAGCTTGATCTCTGTGACAGATGGCTTTAAAACCGACGAAGTCATTTTGAACTAGCGATTTTATTATGTATGTAACTTTTATATGCCAGTATTTGCCTCCCACTGTAACCCCGGGTCTTTTAAGCGCGTAATTGGGTAGATGACTGTCATCTACCCAATTACGAGTGTATTGTGATGCTCCATCACAAGCGCGTGTCGCCCACATTTTTTCCTTTCGGTTAATATTTATTTCTTTGTGTAAAAACAAGTCATGTTATGCTGTTACAGGCATGAAATATTACAGTGCAATATTGATTTATGTATTAGTGTTTGTTACAAATGAAATCATACAAAGTTTCAGTTACACATTATCATAAATACACATGTAACTTGTACTATTTTATACATTACAATATAGTTGATAATTTGATAATTTCTTACAAATCGTTGCCCTAGAAAAGGGTTAACATCTCAGTTCTGTTTACGTTATTATTTTGTTACTAGTTTATTTAAGGTAGCTACAAATTAGAAAATTATAAAAGCGTATTAAAAATGTCGAAGCCTCACACTGTTACAAAAAATAAACGTAAAGTAGCAGCATGCTTAATGTTCGGTCACAACATACATAAGCTGACTTCCTTTTTTGTTTTCCTTCACTTAGTGTTTCCTTTATCTTTTGTGGACCAAATAAAGTAGGGATCACTGTATATCAGTAATGATGGGTCAGAAAGGAGGAACATCGTAATGCTACACCTCTATCACCAGTCAGTAACAAAATGGTTTACTCATGATGTCATTAGGCACATTACGATGATTAGTCGTTAGAGTCCTTAGCAATCAAAGCCTGAAGTCTTGAGGTATTATGCTATCGATGTAAAACTCCAATTGTAATGTAAAAATTATCCATCGTAACACAATGACCCCGACGCTCAAAACCTTGCAAAAGCTCAAGAACAATTTTGGTACTTTTACTTCCGATATCGACACCAAATAACGAATCTGTAATGCACGATCCTTCAGATTTTCTCGTGTAAATTTGAAATCGAGTCATATTTACACGTTGACTTCATTTAAAATCTCGCAGTCTTTGACCTTATAGCCAAATGTGACGTCTAGAATTCCCGTGGCAATTTCTTGTCACAGTATTCAAGTATGGGCTAAAGCTTAGAAAGCCGTTTAAGCTATTTTTTTGAGTTAATTTCTTCATCTTGAAATACATTTTGATTTAGATCAGAATTGTCAACAAAATGAAGAAATTTACTCAACAATACATACTGATTATAGGCCATCAAGGTCCTGAATATTGGCATTCCCAGGACGCCTGAGTTCAAATATTTCGTCGCGAGTTCTTTACGAGTGTATAGCCATGATCATGAACAAACAAAAAAAAAAAACTAACAACTCATCTGCATTAGTAACGGCCCATTCATGCGATGATAGTTTCAGTTCCTCTGTGACTTTCAAATTAACGGTCATTTCCTTAGCATACCGGTTGGTTTCAAGAGCGATTCGATTCATGATCTCCTCATCCTAAATATCGATGAAGACTATATGTGTCGAATCGTAATTCCTTACGGGACAGTGTAGGATCCAAAAACTGTCCAGACTTTCTCTTGAACGTCACCGTTTAACTTCAGCTTCGTCATGCATATCTCTTTCAAGGTTTTAAACGAGATCCATTTCACACATTATGTTTGCAAAACTTTAACAGTTAACACGTTGAGCGCCACACGTATTTCTACAGCAATCCCATTCAGGCCACGCGCGCCGCTTCGAAGCGCTGGTACTGCAGGAGCTGGTGTTTCCTATCGTAGTAGAAGGTAGTTTACGTTTGGAACGTGATTCCTATAGGCATTCATTGAACACGTTACGCACCAAGTCTGTTTTGTTTTCTTTATCGTTTGACCTGCTAGATAAGATTTTATCGAAATGTATCCGTAACCGGTGTTCCCTTTGCGACAATCAGTTCATTACAATGAATCCCATTAATCCTGTAATGATACTAAATTAAGTAAATTTTAAATAAATTTTCTGTAATACCGTAAAATAGTGTAAAATTTTATAGTTCTCATGTTACACGCTGTCAGCCACCGATGGTTGACGCGGCCTAAACGGAAAGTCTAGTGTCAGCCACCGATGGCTGACATGGCGCTCAACGTGTTAACAGAGCCCACACAATGAAAGCTCTCAAAAGGAACAATTTACTCCCGTTTTAATCGATTCAGTAGTTCCTGTTTATAATAGTAGTATAGACAGCAGTTCGATTACCACAGTTACAGGCTTTGTCTAGTTTGAAATCAGACGGCCGCGTGTATGCGGATCAGACAAAATTGGATAACATTATTATTATTATGATTTACTTTATGAAGTGACATTGAAAGTTGTGTTCGTTTCGTGTGTTGCAGCAGCGGAGGCGGTGTCGTCAAGCGGGTACCGGTCGCCGGGCGCGGGCGGCGGGGCGGTGATCTCGCTGGACAGCCCGTCGCCGCCCGCCGCCTCCCCGCCGCACGCCGCGCCGCCCGTGCCGCTCCCCGACGGCCTACCCGAGCGCCCGCACCTCTCCATCACGCCCGTTGGACCCGTCACCAATAAAGGTACCGGCTTGCGTCACTTCTAATACCTATCTATCTCTATGACCGGGTGAACAGTTCAGAGCGTCGAGCGCAAGTTTGTTCTACAACATTCGCTCTCGACACCGAGCGCGTTTCACGTTGAGATTGGTGGCAATTTCAGCGCTGACCAATCGCAACGTCGAACGCGGTCACAAGATGTACTTCATTTCTTCTGATAATTATATATTTAAAGTTAGTTATTTTACACAGTCTAGTTCTTATATATAAGGTGCTAATGTCTGTGAACCTAATACCTATCTGAAATAGACTACTAGGCTCGCTGACTATACATATCTGAGTATTTTTTTTTACGCAATATATATTTTACGATCATATTTTCATAGATTTGCCACATATTTAATAATAATAGGACAACTCGTACTGGCCTTGGAAGTCACCGTTTCAGAATGGTAGACATACGCTTCCGAACTAAACGGTTCGGCTCTTCCCTCTTCCCCTCCCACTACGATCCCGGGTCCCTTAAGCGGGACGTGAAGAAGCATCTCACTAGGCCGCCATAGCGTGGCTCACCATACTGCATTGTCTTAATTCGCAGTGAGTATGGCGACCACCGCTCTTGAATTCTATTCATGCTGTCCATCAGGCAGAATAGAATCACTTTGATTGGCTTCTATAGAAATATGTTGTAACTATAATTTACCATAAAAATTGTTACACGCAGTGTGAATATAAATTCACTGTGAAAATTAGCTAAATTAATATGCTTAAATTTTGTAAATTTGTAATCTAGAATATAGAATCTAAACTACACTAATGGAAAAAATTAAGGGATCAAAAAAAAAATTCCAAATTTTTGGGCAGTTTTCAACAGGCCGTAACTTCAAGAGAAATGGTCGTACAGGAAATAAAAAAAAAGAAAATTGTAGCTCCAAATGTCTAGTTTTAGAATTCGAACTTCAAAATTTTATAGCCTCCGCGGTTTTTGAGTAATTGTAGAAGAACCAGCAACAAAAAAATTTTCAATATTTTTTTAGTTTTTTTTTTGTTCTACGGACGTGGAAAAATTTTTTTGAGCTTAACCACTATAAAGATCAGATACCTTGTTTATTTAGCTTTAATTTTCTTTTCTATCCACCATGATACACCCACTTTTTGCCGAGATATCAGTTTTCAAATGGAAAAGGATCCATTTGTCTTGGATTATCGATATCTCAGCAAACAATGATTGCACAGAAATTTAAAGGTGGGTTTTAAGAACTTGAATAAGTTTTCCTTAACGACTGGCCATTGCTTTTCCGAAAAAATTTTTTTCTCTTTGTCACATGAATTTGAAAATGCAACAAAAAAAGGGCTTATGGTGTTTTTTTTGGCAAATCAAGCGCTGGATCGAAAATATTGAGGAAACCACTAATGTTAAGTGTGCCTTTTACAGTTCAATATGTCCACAAAAACTATACAAAAAACCAAATTAATCCAGCCAGCCGTTTTTTTGTTTTAATCGATCGAATTTTTGAAAAATTAAAGGATCACGTTTTTTTTGCTCTAAAAAGCTTATAATTTTTAAAAATGATTAAGAAATGCATATTGACTGTAACCTTCGTCAATAAGAGTCACTAACCGAGCAACTTCTACCTCCGATAAATGTCGTCTAACCATGATTAGAAATCAAAAAAGTAAGAAATGTCCAAGTTTCACCAAAAAATTTGAAAAAATTCTTTTAGCACAAATTTTAGTTAGCAAATAGCTTTTAGTTTTGGAAAAAACTGTTGAGTTAAGATATCTGCTAAGGATTCACGAAAATTAAAAAAAAACAATCACCGAACAGCATATGAAAAAGATCGAAATTCGATTGGGGGTGTTAACTTTTTTTTTAATTTAATTAAAAGGAGATCAGAAGAATCGAGGAATGCAGCGGCGGAAACGCGATAAAAATGATTGGGCGATGGTTTTTTGAATTTCCTTAACTTGTTGAGAAATATTTTTTTTTTTTTTAATTTAAGCACTTTCTGGAACAAAAATGTGGGGAAAGCTCGGAAAAACAATTTTTTTCTCATTTTTAAAAATTATGAGCTTTTTAGAGCAAAAAACGTGATCCTTTAATTTTTTCAAAAATTCGATCCAGTGAAACAAAAAAACGGCTGGCTGGATTAATTTGGTTTTTTGTAGAGTTTTTGTGGACATATTGAACTGTAAAAGGCACGCTTAACATTAGTGGTTTCCTCAATATTTTCGATCCAGCGCTTGATTTTCCAAAAAACCACCAAAAGCCCTTTTTCTGTGGCATTTTCAAATTCATGTGACAAAAAGAAAAAAAAATTTTTCGGAAAAGCAATGGCCAGTCGTTAAGGAAAATTTATTCAATTTCTTGAAACCCACCTTTAAATTTCTGTGCAATCATTGTTTGTTGAGATATCGATAATCAAAGACAAAAGGATCCTTTTCCATTTGAAAACCGATATATCGACGAAAAGTGGGCGTATCAAAGTGTATAGAAAAGCAAATTAAAGCTAAATAAACAAGGTATCTGATCTTTATAGTGGTTAAGCTAAAAAAAATTTTTCCACGTCCGTACACCAAAAAAAAAACTAAAAAAATATTGAAAATTTTTCTGTTGCTGGTTTTTCTCCGATTACTCAAAAACCACGGAGGCTATAAAATTTTGAAGTTTGAATCCAAAAATTAGACAGTTGGAGCTACAATTTCCTTTTTTTTTATTTCCTGTACGACCATTTCTCTTGAAGTTACGGCCTGTTGAAAACTGCCCAAAAATTTGGAATTTTTTTTTGTTACCTTAATTTTTTCCATTAGTGTAGAATATAATAATAAAGTAATAGTAAGTAATATTTCGTACATTTGACACACAACGTCATCTAGTCCCAAACTAATAGTTAAAGAGCCAGTGGACGGCAGATCACACATAATTTAGGAAAGCCTAAAATTTTCTCAATGAGTCTGTTGTACCTACCAATCATGAAGTGGAGGCTAGCTAAGCGCAGATCCGGTGGCTCTAGCTACACTCAGGTGCGACAGGTGTGATAATTTCATGAACTAAAAAAGTATTTTAGGAAAGCTGCCGTTTGGATATGTTAAAATATACTTTTACAGCTATTTAAAAAAGAAACAACAGACGATTATCACGGTTCTATGGTGATGGCAGACATTCTGAAAATTTGAAAAAAAAAATTTTTTAAGGTATTAGAAGCTTATATTTCTAAAGGCAGACCGGTACATCGGTTCTTAGAACCTGGCAGACGATAAAATCTTTCTCCTCCGCGAGTATCAAAATATATAGAACTAATTATTACAGTATCAAATCAGCTAACTATTATGTGGTATTATGAACATAAGAAATATTGAATTATTTAAAGTAAAGAATATACTTACTGTTATGAAATGAATTATGGGAGAAAATGAGTCATTACGAACCAACATCAAATTTTGGTATTAAATAAAATTTAGTAAAAAATAAATAAAAAACAAAATAATAGGATAATAATGATAATTTGAAAACGTAAATGACATTTCTTTTCTTTATTTTTTAGCTCTTGACCCCGAATATAAATGTAAAAAATGAAAGGACGAACTATCAATTTTTAGAAGTATAAAAAAATAATTTAAAACATTAGAAAAACATGGAATATTTATATTTTGATTTCTTCTTATACTTCAATATCATCTTCAGAATCATCATCTTCGTCATAACAATGAATTTCATCATCTGGTCCTTCAGTTTCTGTAAAGTAAAAGTCAAGTTAACAAATCGAGTATGTTATTTCTATTCAATTTTATAACTATATAATTACCTTGAGAATCCTTAATCAAGTCACTGACTAGACATGATAGTTGATCTCCTTCAAACCATTTAAACATGTAGTAGTTTTCTCCCTCCATCCAACCATACTCAAGTGGGGTTACCGTTGTTGGTTGTTTTTGAGAAGCATTTTTCCAAATGCTTGAATGCTTAAGCTCTCAAAAATTGTTGATATAACTCGCTTTTACAAGGAGGTATGGAACTTGCGTCAAAAGTTTTCACCTTTTTTCGAAGTTTTCATTAACATCAGTAGCTTTATAGCAACTGACGAAAAGTTGAAATCTCTCATCATTGACGTCCACTGATTTTTTCACCCTATACATTTGGCAAGTAAACTTTTGGATGATATCGAACAAACTTTTTGAATAGTCCTCTGTTAAACTTGAATCACTAAGATTTGCAAAAGCTTCTTGAAATTCGACACATTTTTGCAAAAAGCCGAAAGGTCTCTTTTTTCCTGGATTAAAAAAGACAGGATTAAAGTCCGATCTGGTAAACACATGAAATCCACTCTAGCTTCTTACTAAACACTCACCTAGTTCTTTATATATTTTGATAATATCAATGAACCTTTCATTGTTACCACTTCTAATAAGCATCCAAATTTAAGAAAGTGCATTTTTTAAATTCTTCATATTAGCAAGCATAATTATTAATATTTCAGTATCATTAGCTCTAATGACAATATTAGATTGGTAAATAATTTGAATTTGAATCCGCCTCTTCATGCAACTCGCAACTAAGTTCTTCATAAATGGGTGATTCAACTTTTCCATTATTTGTTCTGTAAGATCGACAATCCCGAAAATTAAAGTGAATTAATTTATTACCAATGAAAGGAGCAACTTCATCACTTGTCCAATGACTTGAAAAAAATCAATTAAAGATTGTTTAAGATAAGTGTTCTTCATTTCTTTTGTTAAATCTGTTGGCCTCACTTGATCAGGCCCGGTAATTGAATAATTAATTAGTGGTGTCTCTTTCCGTAGTTGTCGTTCGTGATCTTTTATTGAAGGATGTCAATACTGATCAGAGATTACATCGATTCTATTTGCAGGATATTTGGTTATCACTTGCAAGAATCTTTAGGAAATGCTGCCTAACGTTTTTGGACTTTCTTTCATCGCATGCAGTATAAAAAGTCCATCTAATAAATATACATTCGAGTAGCCTGGTGGGTTATGATCAATTTAGCTTCCAGACATTTAGCAAGCACTGACTTATCAGTCTTATAGATCGTTCCGTCCAAGTGACATAACGCAAGAGAAACAGGAGTGTTAGGGTAACATAAAATTCGCAAGACATCAATTTTATGAACCATTGAAATCCCTAACATGCGACCAAATAAGTCTCGTTGGATCTTATATATTTCTTGGTAAAAACCTTGAGTTAGAAAGAATACGACAGTAGTACATCTAACATTTGAAAAAAGGACCGAAAATCCTTTCATTCCATATACAACGTATCTACTAGCACATCGTTCAATGAGTCCCGGGACCAGTGTAGAGATGGCGCTAATAATGTCATTTATATACCAAGGTTCAGAAGTATCAACCTTCAGAGAAGATGTGTCAAAATTTGATGTAATTCGAAACATAACGAATAAAGCTATAGTGGTTAAAGTAACGCTACTTTTGCAATCGTGAAAAAATGAACCAAAACGAGTTTCCTGTGTTGATAAAACATTGCTTTTAGTACGGGAGACCACGATGCTAAATCGGGATTTACTCGAGCGTCATAGAGACCTATTCGGTTGTGAAGCTTAGATGATGAAAAGAAAAATGACATATAAAACATACCATTTCATCAGTGGGGGGAGCGGCTATAGATTTTCAAAAATGTAAAAAAAAAACAGTTCCATGGACATACTCGAGCGTGTCGGATAATGATATTATATATGTCCTACGTATTTTTAAAAATGTATAATACATATGTTAATCTGACTGTTACAGTCATGGGGGTAGTCGTACGTAGGGGTGAAAAATGAAAAAAAAAAAACTTTATCGAGCGCGTCAGATTTTCGAAGGAGATGTTAAGTGAACCTAAAAAAATGCTCTTATATAATAATCTGACGATTTGGATGTGACGCAAAGTTATGGCCGTTATTAGAATGTGCAAAAAAAATTGGTCATTTTGAAATACTCAAGCGCGTCAGATCTAATATATAAAATTTTCGTGTCACAGTTTTCGTTGCCATACTCCTCCGAAACGGCTTGACCGATTTTGATGAAATTTTTTGTGCTTATCCAGTATCTATGAGAATCGGCCAACATCTATTTTTCATCCCCCTAAATGTTAGGGGTAGTACAACCCTAATTTTTTTTTTTTTATACAAAATTTTTAATTTCTATTTTTTTATGATACAACATACAAAAATACATACAATCCTCAATTTTCACCCTTCTACGATCAACCCTTTTTTTTTAATAGCCATTTTGTAAAAATGGCAAAACAACGTTTGCCGGGTCAGCTAGTTAAGATATATATGGTTCATCTTGATGCACTAGACGTGCTGTCTCATAATCTGACAATTATCTAGAGGGATTTCACTAACCTGACAATTAAGAATTTTTTTTTTGTTTTTTTTTAAACTATTGAACTTAATTAATTGAAATGCTCAGGAAATAGTATGCAAATGAGAAAGTACATGTTTTTTTAAAGTAGAATATTTGTATTTATAAGAAAATAAATATAAAAAATTAAAATGTGTAAGAGGAATAGAAGCGTGAAGAGGGGTACATAGGCATCAGGTAGCTGCACGTATTAAACTTTATCGATGATTTTTTGTTGCTTCGGCTTGCGGAAATTGTCAGATTATATATTTTTCGTAATCTTTGAATTATTCCGTTCAAAATAAAAAAAAAATTTAGCCACGCTCGAGAATGTCCAAGTGACGTTTTTTTTTTACAATTTTGTAGCCCTTTACGTCTCGCTCAAATTGTCAGATTAGTGAAATCTATACGTTTTAGCACGTAACTACCTCATCTTATCTTAATCTGACGCGCTCGAAAATGTGTGATCATCAATTTTTTTTTACTAATTTGATCCTTTATCCTTGACGGGCGATCATATATAGAAGTCTCATATTTGGTGTAAGTACTTAAGAGTACAAGGTATCCCCCTGTATATTAATCTGCCGCGCTCGAGTAAATCCCGGAATCCCTTCTACGGCTCCTCTACTATTTTTAATGAAAAAAAAACCTATTCAAGCTCAGCAATGGCTTAAAAACCCTATTGAACGATGTTTACATCCAGGTACACTCACGGGAGAAAAAGATTTTATCGTCTGCCAGGTCCTAAGAACCGACGTACCGGTCTGCCTTTAGAAATATAAGCTTAAAAAATAAGATATATGAATTTCAAGTTTCCTAAAATACTTTAAATTTTTTTTTTTTTTTCAAATTTTCAAAATGTCTGCCATCACCTTAGAACCGTGATAATCGTCTGCCTTTTCTTTTTTAAATAGCTGTAAAAGTATATTTTAACATATCCAAACGGCAGCCTTCCTAAAATATTTTTTTAGTTCATGAAATCATCACACCTGTCGCACCTGAGTGTAGCTAGAGCCACCGCAACTGCGCTTAGCTAGCCTCCACTTCATGATTGGTAGGTACAACAGACTCATTGAGAAAATTTTAGGCTTTCCTAAATTATGTGAGATCTGCCGTCCACTGGCTCTTTAACTATAAGCAGAGCTCGTACTTATGGATATGAGACAACTGATATAAATACATAAATATTTTTTTTTTGTTAATACATAGGTACATATTATACATAGAAAACTCCGAAACAAACATTTGCAGATTATGCAAATATTTGACCCGACTCGGAAATCGAACTCGAAACCTCAAGAACAGCAGTCGCATATGCGGCCACCAAGGCAGTCAAATATAAGTTGAGATGATGTAAATTGAAACAAAATCATCAGCTATTTTAAAATCTTTTTTTTACGTTTAGGAACAAGTAACGATGAGACCGGTGAAGCGACACCCGGTCACTGGGCGCCCTATGCAGACACAGAGAGAGATGATAGTTTTAGAAAGTAAGTATATTAAGGGTTTGATATAAAAACCAGCTAAGTGTAGTCAAATTAGTTTTAACTTGTTGGATTTTGAAAATTCATACCTGTAAGAGTGCTGTAATTTTAGTTGACTTTCAATATTTTACTCTGTATGGTATGGTATGGTATGGTATGGTTATGGTATGGTAAAATATATATTTCAGATTATATTTTTTACTTCATCTTCATTATCACCATCATCTCAGCCAAAATACGTTCACTGCTATTTATAGGCCTTCCCCAAGGCTCTCCACAACAGCCGGTGCCGTGCCACCCGCATCCAGCAGCTTCCCGCGACCTTCACCAGGTCGTCGGACCACCTTGTGGGAGGTCTACCAAAACTGCGTTTCCCAGAACGTGGTCGACACTCCAGAGCCCTAATTTTTACTTGGTTGAAGTAAATATGTAAATTAAGAAGTGCAAAATAAGGAAATTGGCAAGTAAACTTGGGTATACAATCGATTTGACATTTAATTGTGAAAATGTGCTTAACTGATCCTAATGATGTGATGATGATAGCTTGTGATGTCATAGCTGCATACGTGCAGTAAACAATATTACGCGAGGAAACTTACGATTTATTTTGATAAATAAAAAATGTTAGATAGACAAGTAAATAAGATGGACAGTTAAGTATATAATTTATTTATTTATAACTTGCAGGACCGACAATTTTGACAAATTTACTAAACATAGGGAATTGGCTCAGTATGCAAGTTCTTATATATTATACATATATCGCCACGTTTAGTATGTACTAATTAATTATAAAGTTTAAGCAGCTTAAAGCACGATTTACAATATAAATGATTTATGTTATTATTGCCTTCATGGCCATAACACTTGAAACATTTATATCACTATTGAGTACAAGTGTAGGTATTAAGTCTAAGAAAGGAGATCATTGCTTATTTTGTGTCTCGTTAGTGTGGCGCTTGTATTAAAGTAAATATTAGAACGTTGTTTAGGTTTTCACTGTTTTGTAAAACTATCGCGACAACTCTATTGACTTCAATTTATGCGTTTGCGTCGAGCTCTGAAAGAGAAGCGGCCGCTATACAAGCAGAGACACGATAAAGTGACTCTGTTTATGACAATGCGTGGCCACATGAGGCAAAACCAGTCAAAACTTTAACGAAACGCTTCAATTAGAAGTTCTACTCCACCCGCTGTATTCACCGAACATACCCACCCACCGATTACACCGGTTGGATTCAGAACAGATTTTTTCTAAGTATTTAACCCTTTCACGTAACAGCATAAACATATTTCAAGTCAAACTTGTTTTTAACATGTATACTTGATATATATTTATATTGTTCTTTAATAATCTTGTGTCAAAAATTGTCAGTACCATTCTGGGTACTTGTCACGACCAACCAGCTTCTGCAGGATGAATTTATGAATAAGATTCCTGAAATGGATTTTACCGTACTATATCCAAACAAAGCTTTACTTTTTCTCTTTTGTCATGCCCTTCAATCTATTTAGTAGTTTTGTAGTTTGTGTTCAGGTGATGGTTGACGTATACGTCAACGTATATACACCAACAATATCCCAAATCACTCGCAGTTATTTTTTCCCGCTCGAACATCCGCAATCTTTCTTGATATACATGTTTAAGAAGCTTACGATGATAATCTCTTTGCTGTTTTAGGTAGGAACCGTAGAAATATAATTTACCTGCGTTTTCGGAATGTTGTTCTTAATAGTGATACCTATTGAGTATATTACTTTGAATAGATTTAATAGATTTTCACTCTTCTTGTCTGGAATCTCTCTAATCTCTACATTGCTAAACCGTGATCTCTGGTCGTTTGCTGTTAATTATGACCTGATATTGGTAACATTAGACTCAAGTGTACACACAAGTTGTTTGTGTTTTCTAACTCGATGATTTTCCTTTCCACGGTATCGCGTCTTTCCTCGTAGTCTTCGGTTTAGTAGACAGAAATTCACAGGACAACTTAAACTCGAGAATCTCGTTTAACTTAACTGATGTTTTAGGTCCTTAATTTCCTTTATCACCGCTTCCATTGAGACAGGATCCTTTACATAACGGGGACGGAGAGGATCCACCACAGGAAGAATATTTCTGTGAGAACCGACGTTCGTTGCGTAGGATAACACTAAACCATAGAATAAATTTAAAAATTGTTGAGTACCTCTGACAAATCGAGAGGAACCTAGAAACGTGTGGACTGTGTAAGCATATGAATGAGTAATTGCATTAGATAATGACTTATTTTCATGGTAATAAATAACTGATATCGGATGGGCCACGAATTAGTTAACATTTGAAAAAATCGTACAAAAAACCTTTTGGTATATTATAAAAAAAAGTTAGTTAAAAGAAAACTAATAAGATGGATTTTTTTTTAAATTATACCGTCTAAAAGACCACCTTTTCGACTTTTGCATTCTTCTAAGCGAGCACCGAAATTTTTGAATATTCGTCGGCAAAGAAATTGCGAGGTCGACGACATCTGATAACGAAAAGTAACAAGAACTCGCAGATGAATTTCATAGTACATTTTTTCCCTGTACTAAAATGCCTTCTATGCCGCGACAGAATTAATTACTGTTCCTGATAGAAAATAATTGTAAACGTTTTTTGCTACATTTCGTTGGTGGTCAGCACCCACTGGTCGTGAAGCATGAGGACTGTTAAGGGTCCTGTCCACCAACTGATTGTGCAGTGATACAGTTAAATTGTTTTCCTATTTAGTACGTTTTAAAGCCCTAAAAATTGTTAGTTAGAAAAAAAGAATACTATAATTATTTTAAATAAAATTATTGTTCTTTTTATATTTAAAATAAATCCTATAAAAGCAATCTGGTCAAATGGTATAATAGGTCAAAGCCTCCTTTCTAAGGAGAGAGGCCTATGTCCACCAGTCAACTATTATAGGCTATTGTAATAATAATTCGACTTATTCTAAAAATTAAAAGCATTTGTTTTAGGGAATTTATTTGCCCAATGTTGAAAAACAAGAACCAGAGACCTTAGAAACTTGACTGGTTTTTCATATATTTTTTTAACATTGACGAATTTACTTCAATATAACAAAGACAATCCAGAGAGTTTAACTGTTTATAGAAGTGAAGAAAAATATGTTAAAATATTAAAAGAAAGAATTCAGTATTTATATCGAGAAAAAATAAAATACTAGAGCCACAAAAAACAAGAATGTGCTCTCAACGCCAACTGTAACAACGGTTTTGCGATGAATATCGGTCAATAGCAAACTAAATAGTTAATACTTTGAAATAATAATAATTAAATTAATTTAGCTTACTTTACACATTACTTCACAGCTAATACAAATGGACATTAAATAACTATTTCTGTTTTTTTAATATATGTATATAAATATCTTAAAGCGCATATTTGTATTAAACTGACACTTGATAAAAACAGAAAAATATGTACTATTTTTAAACATTAAGTAATGGTACCACAGAAAATTTTAACATTCTGATTGTTTTTTTTTATTTGGACCATATGTGCCTTACCCTATGCCAATAATTTGAGCATCGATTTGATATATAATTCGACTACAATTTCATTTTATCGAATGTTCAACTTTTTCCCTAATCGTTTCTATTTGATACAACCATCTTGAATAAACTCTATTGCGGATCATTGTTTTGATAGCCTTGCTTGTTAATAGGGCTATTCAACACTCAAACAATTTTCCATTCGAATCAGTAGTTCTAGAGTTTAGTTCGACCAAACAATAAACTTTTATAAGCTGCAATATAATGTTCTTGTTAAATATAAGATAGGGTACCATGAAATCAAACGAGTACATGTCTTCTAAAACCGAATACAAATAAAATAAAACCTTTGTTATAGTGAATAAATTTTCACAATGTTGAAGTACTGTCTTATGGACCATAAAGACGATATGTGCTTTTCTAATGACACTCACCAATAATTTGAACATCGATTTCATATATAATTTAACTACAATTTCTAATTACGGAATAGTTGACGTCTTCCCAAATCGTTTCCATTTGACTTACTCAACTGGTTAATACAAAAGATTTTGAATATATTGCGGATCATCTAAACTGCTTACATAAAACTAATCAAAAGAAATTAAACGAAACAACCTGCTCAATTAAACATCCATAAGAAAAGACAGTCATTGTTTTGTGTAATCTGATCTTGTTACTCTCTTCATCATGACTCATTGAAATAAATGAACTATATTTAGGAACAAGAGATTATTAACCTGTAATACACAAAGATGAGACGATTAAAGATTTCATTATTAATATTATTTTAGGATCGCTACAAACCCAGCACTTGTATTTACAGACCGGCCAATTAAGCGCTTTAGGAAATGTATTTAGCAAGTGATCGCTAAAATATATGTTTATATGCCAAGTAAATATACGCAAGTCAATTTTAAGTCGTCAAATTTATTAGAAATATCGATATAGTGCAAAGTTATCGATATATTTGTCAATATTATATATACTAATTAAATATTAGTCATTGTAGTTAACAACACGAAGTCGTGATCTTCTACAAATACGTTATTCTTTAATAGAGGCGGCCTATTTTTCTAGCGTTTAGGGCAACCGGCCTCGCACACTCGTGCAAAAATCGAAATATAGAAAAATAATAATTTGAATTCACACATTGCCCCTCGCATTATAAAACTCACATCACTCTAGTACCGTGGACTACCACGTAAGAAATCGCGTCGTATCATAAAATTTATGATTTACGTTCGGGGATTCCCGTGTTTCGTTTCGCTCGTCATTTTAAAGGTTGTCATTGTCAATACTTAAAACTCATTCCACAAACACAAAGGTTTCGCAAGGTTAGATGATATCCACCCAGTTGGTCACCAGCTTGAGGCCTTGCAACGATCGACCTGTTTGGGCCCCCGCAATAAATAAGACCGCCATTGGCTCTTTGTATCGTGGAAGAACCATACTTCGGCGATCGAAGAAGTTAATAAGATTACCGGTTACCGAACTTGTACCTCTTAAGTCCATGGGATAAGGTAATCACTTGCCGTCAGTACACCAGTTTGTTGGTTTGCTTGCTCTAATACACGAAAACATGATTTTAATACTGAATTCAAGGCAACTAGTTATTAACTCCCATTCGCGAAACGATCAAAATATGGCGAGAGAGGGTTAATATATGTAATTAAATAACGTAACATGTATGAATGTCCAACCCTTATCACGGTGGGTGCGCCAACGGTTAGGTCACAAAACTAATTAGTGTAACCACCATTCGATGAAACCGAAATGTTATTCGACCGAGGCGCGATTGACTTATCCAACTCTCAGATGAAATGGGGTGTCCGCACCCTCGACGTTTAGTGCCCTAGGGAAATATCTGCGTGTACATGATTCGTGATGATATATCTTTCTATTATGCGTATGAATTTCTTTAATTACGATTGCATTTCTGTTTTAATTTCGATTTATGCCTGACCATTTTCAACGTGACTTTTTTGATTCATTACAAATGTCATTATTTTTACTGTTCTTAATACATAAACTTCCTATCTAAGGAGAGGCTTACGTCCCACTGTGCAGTACTGCACTACTAAAAGCTGTTAATGACGATGATGGAATACGTTAAATATTTGTAAATCACAGAGGAGAAATATTTAGTTTGTCTTTATAAATTAGTAAATCCTAAAATCTGATATTCGATCCTTCGATGAACAGTTTTATGCATCTGTAGAAAATAGTAGATACTAGCGCTGGTTTAGCAGTTCGCATAGTTGTATGTGAAACAGTGTACAAACTATAGCAAATTTGTATGCAATCAGCTACAGTAATAATAAATAGTTATATTAGAGTTATGTCAACTACAATCGGAAGACAATTTACACACTATTAACCTTGTGTTACAATAAAATCCTAATCAAACTGTTTAAAATTTATGTTCACTTTTTGTCCTAGATACTGACTGAGGGAGAAGAGTGGCTGCGCCACATATACCAGCGGCCATTCTTCTGAAGAGGAGCAGGAGCCTTCGCACCCTGAAGTGCCACTGCCGCCGTCCTAGATGCGAGCTATGCCTAGACACACACGCATGCTAGCTGAAAGGAGAAGTGCACACGGGCGTGACGAAATGTGTACATAATGTGACTGACGCGAGTGATCAGTGATTATAACTTCTTAATGTTTTTCTGCTCAAACTAAGCTGTGCACACTCAGTGCGAGACAGAACGGTAGCGATGAGTGACGTTTCTCATATTGTTTAGTGCCATGCGATTTTATTTAAATGTCTTGGTTGTTTACAATAGAAATTACCTATGCTTTAACCAAAATTGTATGTTTAAGACACCATTTAATTATTGACAATAGCTTTTAAAAATAAAAAGTATTATTTAAAATGTTGCACTATAATTTTGAGATTTCAAATTAGATTTCTTATTAATTTTTGCCGCTAGCAACACAATAAAATGGCATTCTGATTAAGATATGTAGTAAACGACACTTCGTCGTATATCTTATTCGCAGTATCGCAGTAAACTAAACTAACATGTAAAGACGACGTTTCAATACCAAAATGTTGTAAGTTTTAAAAACAGAGCTTGGTCTGATGTTGAAATTGTAACGTATTCCAATATAAGCTAAATATCAAAGTAATGTTAGTCATAAGCCTTTTCATAAACCAAATTGTTCTTTGTTATTTGCCCGAAACATTACTTGTATGGATATTTAGTTGTAGTTTAGTATCACAGTATAAATATATTGTAAATCTCTAGGAGAATCGGAGTGTGTTTGAATAATTATGATTTATATTAGTGAAATAAAAATAGTAAAAATTTGATGCATAAAGCAAAACGAATACACAACTATTTCGTGACTTAAAACAATGGTTTATTTATGACTCAAAGCGATTCCATATTTTCGTTACTAATAAATAGAAATATTCATGGAAAGGAAAACTACATACCTATATTTTAAAAAAATAACGAAATCACAAATTCTAGACTTACTTTAGTATTAAATTTTACGAAACCGAAGTATTTATTCAACACTTTCTTTAAGAATTATCAGTTAAAAACATGTTTAAAAATCAGACGAGATGTCTTATTTTTAAAATATGTAATCTTAATTTTCTCTTCATTCTAGGGCCAACTATTCCATGTAATTTATGATATTTATCAACAACATTTTAATGTCAGTTACAAAGTATGTTTACGAAATTCAAGATAAATACAATAAATAATTTATTGTATTTTTCTACAATTTTTAATTTGAATTTTTTTTTTTGAATTTTTAACTTAACTTAAACTAGAATAATGCTCTTCTAAGTATCCTCGATCTGTGGACAAATGTCACAATATTTAAAGAGGATCCAAACTTTTGAGGTTTGAGTGTGATTTGTACATATTGTATGGCGTGACCCTCTAGCATTTATTACTTAACTTAAACGTTGGTTCATGAATGTTATTACATGGGGCGAAATGACCTACAATTCTTCTGTACTATTTCCAGATTTAGTAAGAGACACTGCTACTACTTTTTTAACTATTTCTAAAACATTGCAAATCGATGCTTTATTGGTTGCTAAATTACAAAGTGTTATTACGCCCTTTTTACTGGCAAGTGTCCCTTACTATATTTAAAAATTGCACAGTTGATTTGTGATCAGTGTTGTCATTAAAATATTTTGATTCAGCTATAGTTGCACATAAAAACATTAATTTGTGCCCATATCATAGACAATCAAAGCAACAAATAAATGTAATAGTTCTAATCTCAATTTATTTATATTTCATCCAATTAAGTAATATCAATCGATGTTGTGATTCAAATATAGGATTATTATAATAAACTCAATAATGACTGTTGTAATTTATGTGAGATATTACGTAAGTGAACAGTTAATACCTTGGCAATAGAGATGTTTGTTAGCTTGTGATTTTTTTAAAACATTCATAACCTTGTGTTCAAAATAATATTTGGTTAATGCTATTTGGTTATGTGAAGGTATTGTATTTAATGATAACAATTGCCTTGCTGAGACGAATGCTACCGAATAATATTCATTTCCTTACTCTTGAAAGAATGTTCTAATTTATTTATTAGTAAGGTATAGTATAATGTAATGTGTAACTGTAATATATTGAATTGAATGTCTGCATGCATTGTTGACATCAATGCGAAACAAAGAAAATGTTAGCATAAGTTACTCTGTCTTTCAACAATAAATGTAAATATTGTCTGACTGCATTTTAATATCTACACTAATCACCCTACCTCAATTATCAGAGCACGTGTGTCATCATTATCATTGTGTTGTTTGCGGCGACCTCTTGAAAATGGGTTATATTCTAATAATCTTCAAACGTAATCAGAACTCATAAAATAAATTATAATACAGGAAACAGGTAATAAAATAATAGAAAAACGTATCAAGTTATGGTAGCAGTTATATCAGTGAGACCGCACTGATGCGAGGCGCGGCAACAGCCGACTAAACGGCAACGACCTCCGTCGCAACGTTTAATTGTCGTATAATTATTGTAATGAATGGGCGACTGGCGATGCCGGCACAAACGCTACAACAATCATTATCTATTCACTCGGTGGATCAATCCAAGATAGCAGTAGTCCGTAGCGACGCGATCGTACCTCTGTGCTGTATGTACGCGCCCTTCTCGCATTTTTACGCCACCCGTCTCAAAATTCATAGTGGCTCTCTGTCTTACGCGTGCCCAGTCACGTTGTGTGTCTCGCTTACACGCTCCTAACTGCCAGGGGGGACACGTAGCGTTGCTCGCCTAAACCGAGTTCCGCGGTCGTCCGCCGACTCAATGCGGCGCTGACGTGCGTTACGCTGTTACGATAATTTTGTTTCTACTGTGAAATCACCAGTGTTATTTGTTTATATTTTATAACATTACCCATGGATTGCTTCGCATCGTTCACTGGATCTGTCATCAGTCGTGGAGTGTACTGTACGTGTTTGTGTAAGAGCTGAAGCGAATACTATTGTGAAACGGGTCGGCCGTGTTCGTTTATGTGCTGAATGGTGATTAAAAGTAATTTACTTTGCTTTTACGGTGTTGAGAGTCGGTGCGTATCGATCGTATATTGAAAGACAAAGCAGTGGATTGTTGTGGCACACAGGAGGTCGGTGTAGCGTGAGGTGAGTACTCGATGTTGTAGTTAAGTCAATCTTGTGGCGGGGCTCGGTGGAATATAAGTAAACGACGGCCGGCGCACAATGATGCGACGGCACGCCAAGAACCGCACCGCAGTACAGCGTACAATCAGTAGACGAACCGGCTATATTTGAATATCTACTTTATTACACGAGGTTACTGACAATAATTTATCGTTACCTTAACGATAATGAATAGGTAGACATTGCATCTTAAAAATAAAAACAATGACTATGAATAAAAGAGCACGTGCTTATGAGACACGTAATAATAATTCATCTAATATTCAAAGTAGTAAGGTCATATTCGTTCATTAACAAACACTTCGATATAGAAGTGATTATTTATAAACAAATGTGATTTATAATGATATAACTATACTAATAAGCTAAATCACGCTTTCACCTATCCTTTAATGAGTCAGTTAATTGTATTAATTGGTACAATTTGAATTTTATTAGTCTATGAAAATATTTGTAAAGTAGATGTTCTTGTATAAGATTATTACTGACATCTGTACAAGGGCTAATAGCTTCGTTCAAATTCAAATTGAGAACTTAATACGTTTGCCTTATAGGATAATAGCAGTGCGCCGCTCGTTGGCTCGAAAACATTTATAAGGCTGCCGAATCGCGCCGTGTAAACAACCATTCCCTCTCATTCAAATGTTTGCTTTCCCGTTTAGAAGGCAATGGTTGGCTAGGATAGCGATAAGGCAAGCTCTAGAATGGAACAGTCACAAATGACAGCACCGGTAAAGTGAAACAAATATTTACTATTTTCTCTTAAAATAAACAATGATTCAGTATTAATACATATATTCTACACGTAATTACGTTTAAAGTTTTGAAATATTAAATTTCAAATGAAATAAACAATCCAAACTGACACTGTTTTTTATAATTACTTTATTCCAACTGATACGATATGTTTCTTTAATTGCTATTTTTTAATATTTGAGACCTTTAATGATACTGACGACCTTACATTTATCGATAATATAACTACAACACTTCATTATGTCAGGAAAGAAACTAATGTATCTAAACATGTTCTGAGTAACAAAATTATATATTTATACGTAACACATAAAAATCCTTATAAAACATTAAAGCGACAATTCACAAAGGGACACTGAAGTGGTTCGAGGGCTCTAAATACGAATGTCGAGCACAATGGTACTTAAGATAAGTAAACACCATACCACCTACCTTCTCGAAAGATATAACAAAGTATATCTATGTAAATAGACATTTATGATTTTCACCCTTCTCGCTGGGGTTAAAATTATAAGGGTGTGATATCTGTCGACAGACTGACCATACGGTCACACGGCATATTTTATACGTAGTTGGCATACTGAAGTGTGGTTTTCTCATTTCCTTTTAAATTAAACAGGCTTTAACGAAGCTCTTAAGTCAAGGTAGATTTCTTATCTCCAACACCGGCTTTTTTTTAATTTAAATAATAATTTTGAAACGATTCGAGATAATATTTATAACCAAAGATACACATGACAAAGGATTTCTGTAAAAATAGATTAAATATAGTGATAATTTTAGTATCAAATTGAGATAAAACAAACGATTCATATCAGTATCGTTAACGATCAAACAAACTGTAATGACAAATTGCTTCTCAAAATCATGTTTTACAAACTCACGTTGGTGCGTGCTCGCTAATGTTAATAGAAAACCGGATTTATTACCATTACCATAACGCCACTCTGTGTTTGCTGACTCTACGGAGGGCAATAGCATACATAGTGTTGCTTTGTACCTTCGCTTATGACTCAGAATAAAAATTTTGACGATAGTAACAAATTCTACAATGACTTAGTTGCAATGTAATAAGTTATTGTAAAGATACTTTATACAAATTCAAATGCACGAGAGAAACAAATGTGCCAGAAGAATGCACGATTCCAGAACCGTCCAATGTGCAAGTTTGGCGAAAGATTTAAAAATTGACGCTCGTTAGTGGTGCACTCGGTGCTTATAGAATCAGCACTATGCTTCATATCCAATTTGTAAGTTTTTTGGATGCTCGGAGCGCTGCGGGAGGCGCTACGGGCGGTCGTGCGGTCTGCGAAATACGCTCGCTTTGTGTACGGAATATACTGTTCCCTTTCATGTCATCGCATCGGTTTGTACACAATAAAGTTGTGAATAGAACTTCGATGGTTGTAAGGTCATTTTAACTTTTATTAACATTTGAATATTTGTTAGATTGTTAAGAAATCTATAATTAAGTAGTATCTAACTAACTTATACTTTATATAAAATGATAGAATTGAGTCAATTATTACTATTATTTCCTATAAAATAATTAAGAGTTAGGTACTGATGCCTGCTACTGCTAACTACCTGTCGCAACTGTTTAGTTAAACAAGATACGATCATGATGTCAAGTGGACTGTGTAGGTATTAATTTAATAAATTGGTTAACTATCCGTTATCTATTCTGTTGTCAATCCTGGCGGTTCCTCGTGAGCAGCTTGCTCGATCAGCCCGCACTCTATTAAAATCACACTTGATTAGATCTGAGCGCGGTTAAATTAAACACTCCGCTCGCGGTATGCGAGCCTGGTACTTGGAGCACAATATACAAACCGGCCACGGCGCGGCGAGCACTCTGCGTCGTCTTGTCTTTTTATATAAAAACTTCTTTCATCTTTCGTCCGATGCGTTCTTCGTGTTTTTTCTTGTTTTTGTTCCTTCTGTTAGATTTTTCATATCCTTCTGTTTTGCAGATCCACTAATTTTAATTCCAAGATATTTCTTTTATTTACTCGCAAACCCAATCGGTATTACTTGTTTTATAAATCTATTCTTTTAAGTGGTCGAATGAAAATTGTATGACTGATAGAATTTATCTTAAGGGTCACGGGATCACGGCGCGCCCGCGCCGCCCACGAGCAATTTACTCTCTGCCGGCGGCCTGCACTCACAGCCCGTTGTAAGAATTGTTCTCATACTAAACGCTATGCTAATGTAATGGGGCTCCATTTGATCACAGCCCACGGCTGATTTCAAATTTTCAATGAAATGTCTGTGGCAGTAACTTTATTAGGTGATTAATTTTATTACCAAAGCATTTTAATAGAAGTAAAGTTAATGCATCTTGTTCTTCATTTTCGAGTACAATCTCTTTGAGGTATTAATGTTCTCTTCCGTTATTTAATCCAATACTTGATTAATACTTTGTTATGAATCACTTGAGCAGTTTTGTATTTCGTGTAACTTTACCTGCGGAAACTAGCCATAATGGAAGTTGCCGGAAGGGAGACACCCGTCTCTGCTAGCCATACTCAAACCTACTATGTCATTGACAAAGTCATTGTGTGCCAAAGTATGTACGTTCAATTTATGCCTGTTATAATTGCAGTAGATGAACATCGTGTTTATTTCATTTTAAACGTAAAACTAATATATTTATTTGTCCATAAAATTCCAGCACATTGATTAAACTGTTCAGAGTTGAGACAGATATAAATGATTTCTAACATATTACGATCAGCCTTAGAGGCGGTACTTAATCTGTGTTTATTACAATTGCTGTGGTGCGTCATCCGGCATGACAGCCGATCACCAACGATCTTGTTTATGTAATGCAACGTCTCAACTGGCATGTTTAACACTCAATTCACGTCTGTTTTCCAACCAAGTTATGTCTTTTCGCTGTGCGAAACCTGTATAATGTAAGGCGAAGCGAGTCGCGCATGTGTGGAGTTGGTAGCCGGATCGTAAATCACTGTACGCAGCGGTAATGCGTAGATAAGAGCTCTCTCATTTGTTTTCCCATTTCCCCAGAGAAATTTCTTAGCGACATTACCGCGCGCTGTTTGACGCAACGACCCCGGCTTCATGAGAATTCTTACATTTTCGTAGTTTCATCACCATGACACTTTGTACTTTAAAACAAAAATACACAAAACAAAGATTGGATTTGTTGTTCTTTGCCAGTATAAACTTTAAGAATTCTGGGGTTATGATTCGTTGAAATACGTCCATTAACACAACACTTTTGAGCTCATTTGCTGGATTAGCTATGGTTTAAATCTAATGAGACATTTGGAAAATACATAGTATTATAGATTGAATTTTGAAATGAAATAAAATTAACCATAATAATATATGTCATTAGCTCGGTAATTGGCTTAACGTAGGACTAATATCGAAACAACGGAACACACCAAATCGCTTGATTAACGCCAATTATAGTGTTCACGCGATTATACTGTCACGATTTACGGATAACCCGGCCGGCAAGAGAGGGGCGCCTCTTTCATTAGCATGCCATGAATTGCCATGCCATTTCCATGTTCGAAAGCTTAATGATCACCGGCGTAGATTAATTTAATCACAGGGTCGTGTGATGAGCGCTTACAAATTATCAATGTACAATTATGGCACAATATATTACTTACCTTTTAGTCACAGCAATTTGTAATGACTTTTATGAGGACACTGCTACGTGTCTCTGTGTATAAAAAGGTTAAAAAATGTATGGGTGGGTATAATTTAGTTTGATAGGTGTAATTATTTACAGCGCAAGAATACTTACTACATGTTTATTATCTAGTAGTGTGGTTCGGAGAATATCGCAAACTCGCGATAACCCTGTAAGCTTATCGGGTTCGCAAATTGATTGTCATTTCAGTTCGATTTAACACTCCTCGAACTGTCCTTCAGTCCATGGAAGAACAATAATAACTCAGTTCTCACACCGAAATTAAACTAACTTGAGATTTCTTTACGAAATGAAATACTTTCTTAAACTAAATACTGGCAAAGGAAAATATCGTCCTTGAATATATCATATTATAATGATGTTGTATACATATAATACTGTTGGTTGACAGTTTTCGTAAATTCTATTTTAAATGTGTATAAAGGCCCAATTAGTATTACATATTTAATTAAACCTACTTAAAATTAACTGCAGTAGAAATAATATTAATGAAACATTTGTATTTTTAATTAAAATGAAAAATGTGACAATCACATTAACACAGTTATAAATTATAGACAATGACTTACTCTAATAAGTACTCATATATATTTTTTGTAAGCCGATAGATTACTGAGTTTACCAACTAGCTTCTAAGTAACAAGTAACAAACAAATATTTTTACGTTTTTAATCCGTAAAGTTTTACTCGACATGAGTCATATTACTGAGAACATTAATAAATGTTCTACTTGTTTTTCTTCAATATCATATTATTATAGCCGGTTCATAAATAAGTTTCCAATCGAACTGTAATAAAATCGAATCAAAATCAATCGAGCATAGCGATCGGATCGACCAGGGCAGCATAAGCGCACAGAGCGAGACGACGACATGAAGGTCGGTCGGCGATGGAACCAGTTTGTTGGACTCGCCGCAAGGTGCCGCGGGCCAGGTTAAGTGCACTGTATTACCATCATCGCCCGGCCCTTTCATGTTCGCTTATCTCCTGGTCTAGGAGATCTAAATGAGCGTCTTTAATGGCATTGTGAAACATCCACCGACGTAATTTATACGATATAAAATGTAATAAACCAATTTAAATGATGACAATTTAGTTAAAACATAAAATATCTGACAGGTTTTCATACAATATTTAATAGTTACCTATAATGAAATTAATTATTTTAAACATGTTTACAATTTCACGTGTCACGTTTCATTTTATAATTTATATCAGCTGTTTTATTAAAATCATTAAATCTAAAATATTCTTAGTTGACAATTACTAAATTAGTTTGATTTTGCTCACATTTTTACAACTCGAGCTTTTCTTTTGTAGTTTTGGATTAAACATATGGTTTCTTCAAAGTTGATACTGTATTACAAATAATGCTAAAAGTCTATTATAAAAAAAACAATGATAATATTATTACCAAGGTAGAACAAAAGACTAAACCACAATCGTTCTTACACTAGCACAATGGGGTCAGACGAAAATAAATGGTTACCATAAAACCACCCTGTTAAACTTTTCGTAATAATTAATATAGAAAACGCTTAACACCATTTAATTATAGTGTTACCTTCGAAACGCGTCTCTTCTTAATCATCTGGTCGTTTAAAAACAATTGTGACCTCCTTTCCGATTCGCAGCTATCGTAAACTATCCGTTAATAACATGGTCTATGTGATATCAACTGTGTGTATTATTTTCACAACAATAGTCCATCGAATATTGGCTCTTTACAAACTAACCGTAAATATGTCAGGGCGGCATATTTATTTTCAGTTGCGTAACATAAAAGACTCGTCACGCTTCAAACGCTCATATTACTTGCCTTTTTACATGTTTAACATAAATATCTACTTTAACCACCCACTCGTACCTACTAGCAGGCTATTAGTATAGGTATTTAAAATGTATTAGTGTTCATTACGAGTTTTTAATGAGACTACACACCGCACATAGAAGAACGTACCAAATAGTCTAAATGCCTATGTAAGATACGTGCCATGCCGTACAATTTATACAAGAAAAAAAATAAAATTCATTTTACAATTCACTAGTTTCATTACATTATATAATTATTAAAACACGAATCTGATTCTTTGTTACAACCAGGAGTGGCTGAAAATAATATCAGTGATCTCCTTTGTTTAATTTACCGGTACACCGACGAAATCTGGAGGCGCGAGGGTAGCTACGGTTTCCATAACAACACGCGCCTGGTGGTTACCCCCCTCCCGGTGCCGTGCCACCCCCCGGCTCGCCTCCCGCGCGGTATCGATCCTGTCGTCCCTCCGCCCCGCACGACTCCAAATCAAATTACAGGAGCACAAGCATCGGGCAAGCGAGCGAGCGCGGCGCGATCGGCCGAGCCTTGCCTCGCCAGCTTCGCTTACCTCGCTCGCCTCTGAATCAACTTTGTATCGGCCGTAATAGTATTTTAATTCTATTGGCGCGCTTTTGACTGCGGCCCCTATAATGGCTTGTTTGCAAATTGGTGCCTACACGTAACGACGTAGGCGGCTGATTTAGCGGGATTTGATCGAAGAATACATTACAAATATTGAAGCAACTCGCTCAGTTCGTTTATCCGTACCTATCATAAACACTTTTAAGTATAATGAACTTGAAACTTGTAAATCATCTTTATCTTGTGATCTTATCATCACATTAGTGGATACTAAAATAACGTGACAAGTACTGATTAGATTTACACGATTTAACTTATGTCTTAATTATACACATTATACCTAGGTATGCTTATTTTATTTCTGGACTGATCAAAGTAAAAGTAGATTCTCATTTAACTACATATTGAATGGTTCATATTTTTAAAAAATATAAAATAAAAAGAACACCTATTATAATACGCTATGTGTTCAAAATGCGACACCAAAATACATTCCATGAAATAAAATAATTAGAAACATTATCACCTTTGTTCTGGTCAACTTTCTTCTTTTCGAATTGAAATGTTACGTTTCATGTGTAACCGGTTACATTAAAATCACATTTATTTTTTAAAATGTGCATAAAAACGTGTCGATTATTAACAATCGACTGATTTAGATGAGTTGTAATAGATCTGAACAAAAAGGTAATATAACAATAAAATTGTAGTACGAGTTCAAGAAAAAAAAGGATCAACAGCCTTTTGAACATAAACTAAATTCTATTTCAATCGTATGGCAGCAATACATTCAAAGTCGATTGGTTCCGCTTTACACAACAATTGTATATTAATTCTAGAAGTTTTCACTCGTACTGCTAACGAATTAGAGCTGTTATTCACTCCACCACAAGCAATGAACAACGCACTGTTTAAATAGTGCAGTGATTGATTCGCGATGTGGAATGTGTGACAGAATTAAAACAAACACGATGGGGTTTTATAGCGATCGGCAATAAAATCGATTATCGTATCGGATCGTTCAGAACCGAGGGGACCGCAGTCGCTCGGGGACATTTTAATGAGGGAATGTCGTGATGCCGACTCGAGTAAACCGAACAGGACATTTGTCTCCTCGAATAATGGAAGAGCGCTGAAAGGATATTTATCAAAACTGACGAAGCTCTTTCGATACTTTATTTTATAAGGTTTATATCGTCAATCGCTCAATTTGATAATGAACGCGTCGCATCACAGACCCGTTCCACAGATAAGATAACAGTTTAATCAAAAGGTTATCAAAAAATAAATACCTTAAAATAACAGTTATACACACAAATAACCTGGGGCCAAATACTATTCATATTTTAAAGACATACGATGAACTTCTTATATTTGGCTTCTACAATTTTATTTATTTTAAAATTTATGCTTAATTTGAGTAACTTAATTAATACCCAGGGCATTCATACGTAAATTTTAAAAGGAAAAACCTTCATGCATATATTTGTTTAAACATACGTATCATTTACATGTTCCCACACCCAGTTACTTTTTTATTTTTCATTGTTTATACCTTATAGCACATTGTGTGATTTGGTTAAGAATTAACTTGAACCCTTAATAAGTAATTATTGACCACAATAAAGGCTCGTTTATATAGTAAATAGACATGGTGATAACTACTTACTGTGGCACAATAAATTTGTCGTTAAATGATGTAGCGTGTTGCGTGATTCTGATGGCCGTGTTTTTGGATCATCGCCAGTTGTGTACCAGCCTTCTACAAACATTCTAACGAAAACATTTATACTCGACCTGAGGTGATTCACTTCTCTTTCATTTATTACCTTGCACCGATGTCAAGCACACACGCCATTTATTTACTTTTTCTGTTAAATAAAATAAAGTTCACTTTGCCTACTATTAAACTTTGGTGGTACCATTTTAAATTGTTCATGCAGTACCCTAAATCAGAATTGTAAATGTCTTTGGATTGTCGCCAATAGAACTTAGTTTCCAACTATCCATGTATTCATAACTGCCTTAATCGAAATACACATTTTGACGTTTTTCTAGTAAAATACTAAGAACGCCTCCCACCGGTAAACTCAATATCAATGCAAATACGAAAGTAAATTACTAAGTTATATTTTTGTATTTTAATTTGGCTGACTTCTATAAATATCGTAAAAGCAATTGGTTTTCTGATATACGCGTGTATACACATGTTTGTTTTGCCTATTTTTCGATGGCTTAGAAAAACATGGGCAAAGTGCAGTGGTTAAACCTTAAATATATAATTATCAATTTAGATCATATTCGACCTACAGTATACAGCTGTAATAATCTATGCTTCAGTTCTTTTGATAACACGAAGTTGTTTTAATTTTAAAGTATAATATACCACTTAATTTTGATATACGCGTCATCGTTAGTTTTAATTTGCAAGAAATAGAAACATAAATCTTAATGTGAAAATAGTTTTATGTTTAACGTCCTTAAATTAAAATTGGATATACTAGAAAGTTTTAATGTTTGTAAGAGCCAAATAATTGCCGTATGATTGCAATAGAAATGTACGAGCGGTCGTGGGACCACGTGTCGGCGTCGGGAATTCGTGATCAGTGAAACGATATAGAGTGACCTCAGAGGCGAGAGGGTCGCGGGGTGAAACGGCAGCGACTAGACCGCGTACACGATTGCCAAGTACACATACATATTAACATAGCTAGAGGGCGCTAATAAACACCTACGAGGCTACGCACGTACAAGCCCACTTCGTGCGGACACAAATTGCTTTTGTTCGCCGAGAAACGTGTTGTGATGGAACTAGCTGGAACTATAGCCCTCTTATTGCGGCTGACTGCTGATGGACTTACAATGAGCACCTTCTCTCGGTTAATTACTTCTAACTTTTACCTTTCCTAATGCTATTTATTTGTTGCTAAGCCACTAACGTTTGTTACAAGTAGTTACAGGTTTGAGGTTAGTTTAACTGAAAAGCTTTTTGCACATAGGAAAGGTTCGTTTTAGTATTCAAGTTTCTGTATATTTACTTTTATGTAATTGCAATTTGCTCATAGCTAACATAGGCAATAGTGATAAGCATTAAACATAATCTGGAGATTTATAAGTACGTACTATACTGTGTGCTGTGTTTTGATTTTATAGAAAAAACTTAATTACCAATATTAGACATTTCTTTTTATTTAAGTGCCTGCTAAAGTGGCTCTACTCTGCTTGATGGAAAGCATGAATAGAATTCAAGAGTGGTGGTCATCATACTCATTGCAAATGATATTGGTGACTCACACTATGGTGGCCTAGTGAGATGCTTTTTCACGTCCCGCTTGGGGACGTAAATGGCATGACTGTCATCGTGGTTGTGTAAAGCTTGCACTATTACCACGATAACTGTCACCCCTACATCAATGTGCCTCCGGTCTCGCACTCACCAACGAAACACGACAGCACAGATGCTGTCGCTTTAGATAGGTCTCCTGTGAGAGGATAGTTCTGCCCCGATCGAGCAGATCGATCGATCGATAAGCATTAAACATAATCTGGAGATTTATAAGTACGTACTATACTGTGTGCTGTGTTTTGATTTTATAGAAAAAACTTAATTACCAATATTAGACATTTCTTTTTATTTAAGTGCCTGCTAAAGTGGCTCTACTCTGCTTGATGGAAAGCATGAATAGAATTCAAGAGTGGTGGTCATCATACTCATTGCAAATGATATTGGTGACTCACACTATGGTGGCCTAGTGAGATGCTTTTTCACGTCCCGCTTGGGGACGTAAATGGCATGACTGTCATCGTGGTTGTGTAAAGCTTGCACTATTACCACGATAACTGTCACCCCTACATCAATGTGCCTCCGGTCTCGCACTCACCAACGAAACACGACAGCACAGATGCTGTCGCTTTAGATAGGTCTCCTGTGAGAGGATAGTTCTGCCCCGATCGAGCCGGCCCGTTCGTGCTGAAATCAGCGTGGTTCTACCTACTACCTGGCAAGTTTAAATCACATTTATGTGTTAAGTTAACTAATTCTCACGAATAAGGGAAACAATTGACTTTCACTAGTGCACTCCGTACAAACTTTCTACGGTTTTATTACTAGAAACTGATTGTGAATACCCAATAATTACATAGGACCTATTATTTTACTTTTATTTCATTAATCAACGGAGAACACCAACACCTGAAGGTAAAAAAATCTTAAAACCTAATTTATTTTCCGAATAAGACAGAAATAAAATTAAGAAAAAAATAAACCAATCTTTGAAATATTATTGAAATAAATAATTATACTAATTTTCGTATTAACAATATTTAAAAAATAATAAATTGAGGAATCTCAGACTCCTTTCGAACGAGAGGCTTATGTCCAGCAGTGGACTGCTAAAAGGTGTTTTGTGAAATACAGTTTAAAAAACAAAGAACGTGCTTACAAAAGTCGGTAACAAACAAAGAAACACACAGGTGAAGCCAATAAAAGCGTGTTAAAAGCGTTTTTATTCAATGAAAATTGTAGAGTGGAACAGCGGCAAAATGATCATCACATTTTGCCTAGCAAACAAGTTAAAGTGTCCTCTTTTCCAACAGAATATGTTGACCATTGACTATACCGCCTCCATATTTGATATCAATGACAACATAGACATTTAAAAAAAAGTGTTTTCTTTATAAAAATCCAGTAACAAGAGGTGTTCACAATTTTTTTTTCATATTGCTTTTAATATAATAACGGTAAGAACATCGTCAATTTTAGGACGTTACAAATAAAGTATTGTATTTTTTGCACTTATTTTGCTGGCAAAAAGTATAGGATTTTATAGGCGTGATATTGACATCTGTGAGCGTTACCCAAGTCTATTATGTTAAATGTTATTCTAATATCAATTAAGTAATAAAAACTTCATTAACGCTTATGATGTATCATCATCATCACCATCATTAACCTTTAATAGTCCGTTACTGGTCACTTAAAAAGGTGGTTTTGGCCTACTAAACCACACGGACCAGACGGGTTCTTATATGTTTTGTTTCAAATTTCCCTTATATTTGTTGTGTAATGCACAGTGTGATCACTTAGTCGGTTCGCACGACCTCAATCCATCATCATATGGATACTATGATATGTACCTGTAGTATGATAAAGGTTGTCTTTTTAGATATGTAACTCAAACCTGCTGTTATTGACTTAAACTGATTCAAAGTTCAAGCCTTGTAAACTAACTTTGAACGTAAAATAAAAATGTTGATTTGTTATTGATTGTTTATTGAATAAAATCAACGGCAAACTCATAACATCGAGGCACTAAAATTAAATAAGTAGTAATAATAAAGTCATTAAGTTAACGATACGTTTTCAATACAAAATTTTATTATCACCTTACGTAACGTGAATAAATTGATACAAAGCTAAGCACTATAGATTATATGATTATAGTATTTTTATGAGCTGCTGTAAAACATGCAATCCCAGATAAAAATTATCCTTTATAAAGCTCTATATCTAATCTCATTGAAATAGAAAAAGAAACAAGGTTACATATGTTAAACATACTAGCTCGTTTCTTATTTTATTTTATCTGTGTCAAGATAGACAATATTTATGTTTGTTATCTGTGCGCTGCTGTCTCATCTATTAGTTGCCCGTTGGGTGCATGGCAAGCATAAAACTAAAGAGAACGATTTGGCTTAATAATATCGCTAGTTACTTGTCTAACAGAGTCCGTCGCTGGCCAAATCTTAGAATAGACCACGTCAAGATGTATACCACCATTTCATAAAATAGTCATCAGCTACAACTGATGGTATCGTTAAGCAATGCGGTCGTTTTATCTCAAAACACTTAAGTAATAAAGGAGGACCCTGTAGATTACTCTTTTAAGTTGCCATTAAGTCATTTTAGAGTACTATGTACGTATTATGTATGTATTTGCACATAAACAGCCTTTAACAGTCCACTGCTGGACATAGGCCTATCCTTAGAAAGGAGGTTTTGGCCTACTATACCACGCTGACTAGACGGGTTGGCATAGGGTTTGTTTCAAGTTTTCCTTCCCTTTGCGGTGATGTTGTCTTGCATATTTTGTTCCCTTAGTCGCCTCTTACGACACCCACGGGAACAATAGGGCTGGTGACACTGTATTCTTAATCCGTCACCACTCGGAGTGTATTGGCACATTATAGTTTTATTAAAATAAATAATTTCATAGCTATGATGTGTCAAAAACAGCCCTCCATAATAGCTTTAGCATGTTATTGCTCATAATATGTTACGCATTACGATTACCTACAATTGATTGATTAATTTGATCATTTCATGAAATACACGTGCATCGACAACGGGTACGATACAAAAAAGTTTCATTTTTCTTGCCTCGACAATATTTGCGAATAGTAGTAGCGAATTTATCGCAAACCGTCATAGGGAAAGGCACATGAGTGGCAGACTGAGCAGAGTGGCAAACTGCATGAGCGATACATATATCGCTCATGCAGTTTTTATTTACGATGGATCGCTTTACTGTTTGCTTACTGATGTCCCAACAGCATACTTTGTGTACGATTCCTACATTATGAATAAGGAAAACCCTCGTTATAAATAACGAAAGCCACTTCATTCACCTGAAACACCAGTATGAGTTACTTTATCAACGGAGAGTATAATTGATTCGTATTTTTTCGAAAAAATCAAGGAAATAGTATAAATTCAGGGATATATTTGAGTCGTAAAAGAGTTTTTAATGCTAGTTACAAGAATCTAGAGAAAGATTTTTATTTTTCGAGATAATTTTTGTTTTTAATAATTTTCAATGATGTCTAAGAAGTCATAATTTCTCTTGTGGAGATACCTGATGAAAAGATTACCTGACCTGGTTTATATAGATTAATAAACAGAGGGATTTAAATTAGAATATTTACAAGGAGACAGCTGCGGTCTCTGCTGCGGTTTAATGGATGTTCCAAAATTTGCGTAGTCGTGATGTAATATAGTACAGATGTAATAATAAATGTTTTCTAATTGTGCGTTACGTTAAATATTACACAGAATAGTAGCACTTCTAATTCTATTCATGTTTTAAAAATGCTAATATATTTAAAAAATTCGTAATATAAAAACAAGTTTTTTTTATTTGTATTTTATGCATTGCCATTCACTTCATCATCATCAACAGCCTCCAACAGTTCACTGCTGGACGTAGGCCTCTCCTTAAAAGGAGGTTTTGGCTTACTGTATCACGCTGTCCAGACGGGTTGGTATAGGATTTGTTTCAAGTTTCTAGGAGGGCTCTGGATGTCGTAATAGCAGCGGTTCCCGGATCCCTCCTATGTTAGGTGCAGAGTGACACACCGTGTGGTTTTAGTCGGTCCGATTCCGACACACCACCCCGCCGTAAAGCACGGTGGGGTGACGGCCCGAGGGGGATTCCACACGTTAAAAACAAAAAAGGATTTGTTTCAAGTTTTCCTTTTCTTTGCAGCGATGTTGTATTGTATTTTTTGTTCCCCTAGTCGCCTCTTACACCATGGGCAGAATAGGGGTGGTGACACACTGTGTTCTTAATCCGTCACCACACGGAGTGCTGCTAAATATAGACCTCTCCTTAACAAGAAGGTTTTAGCCCCCGTTGGCTAGACAGGTTGCTATATAGTTTGTTTCAAGTATTCCTTCTCTTTATAGTGATGTAGTCCTGCATGGTTTGATCCTTAGTCGCTTCTTACAACATCAACTCATTCATCCAATCATTGCGAAATATTTAATCATCGCTTCCAGGAATACAGTAAAGGCCATGGGCTATCTTTCGTCTGTAATTTTTTTTTTCAAGAGTAAAAAAATATATATTAATTTAGTTTATTATAAGGTTGCGGTTAAGGAAGGTTGCAGGAAACTGCTGGATGCGGGCGACACGGGATCAGCTGTTGTGGAGAACCTTGGGGGAGGCCTATGTCCAGCATTTTCGGGCGGGGCGTTCGACGGTCGATGCCGTGCTGCGCCTGAGGGCCGTTACCGAAGAGGCGGTGAGCTGTGGCGGCGTGCTGTTGGCGGTGTCGTTGGACATCGCCAACGCATTCAATAGTCTGCCATTTAGCTGCATCAGGGAAGCACTCCACTATCACGGGGTGCCAAAGTACCTGAGGCGGCTTGTGGCAGACTATCTTGAGGAGCGTACCGTCGTGTACGAGGACCGAGATGGTATTCTAAGGCGGCGGCCCATGTCGTGCGGTGTTCCGCAGGGGTCCGTCCTCGGACCACTCCTGTGGAATATGGGATACGACTGGGCCCTTCGAGGTCGTCTTCCCCCCGGGCTGGGCGTAATTTGTTACGCCGATGACACATTGGTCACGGCCCGGGGGGTGAACTTTCAAGAGGCGGCGCGCCTGGCCACCGTGGGAGTCTCTTCGGTGGTCGGGCGCATTGAGGCGCTGGGTTTACGGGTGGCCCTAGACAAAACGGAAGCCCTTTTGTTTCATGGGCCCCGTCGACGCAGGTCCTTTCCGGGCATGGTTGCTTCGGGAAGTATCTGCACTCGGTCGCCAGGAGGGAATTGAGTCCCGCCTGTTACCACTGCGACTGCAGTGAGGACTCGGCTCAGCACACGCTAGCGGTTTGTTCCGCCTGGGCGGCGCAGCGTGGGGTCCTCACTGCAGTTATTAGAGGAGATCTCTCGCTACCGGCCGTCATACGCTCCATGGCCGGTAGCGACAGTTGTTTTACCGCGGTCGCAACCTTCTGCGAAGACATAATTTCGCGGAAGGAGGCGGCGGAGAAGGCCCGGGAGGACGATATCCACTCGGACCCAATTCGCCGCCGGTGAACCGGGCGGCGGAGGCGCGCATACCAGCGCCTCATACCGCCTTGAGTGTGGCCGCGGGTGGACGGGACGGGTTTTCCCCTCTACCCTCTATAATGGCCAGCCGCGAGGAGGCGACGTCCGCGTGTGCCGTACGTCGCCTAAAATAGAGAGTTTACCCATAGATGGTGCCCGCAGTTTCGGGCAGGCGCTAGGAGGGATCTGGATGTCGTAATAGCAGCGGTTCCCGGATCCCTCCTATCTCAGTCGCAGAGTGGCACACCGTGTGGTTTTAGTCGGTCCGATTCCGACACACCACCCCGCCGTAACCCCGGTGGCCCGAGGGGGTTTCCACACGTTAAAAAAAAAAAAAAAAAAAAGGCCTATGTCCAGCAGTGGACATCTTTTGGCTGAGATGAGATGAGTTTATTATAATTGGATAGAACAACAGTAATCAACTAAGTTAAAGTATAATTTAAAAAAAATAAGCAATTGTTTTGATTGCTTTTAGCTGAACACTACTTTTGAACGGCAAAAATTAAAATATAAAATTTTAATTAAGATATATTTTTATCTTTGTTTCGACTGTAGTCTATTATAATATTATATTTATTACGTTCTTCAGTTATTCACGCTGTAGTGCGTTCAGCGTAATAAACTGTTGAACATAACATCATACATAAGTTAATGAAATTTTGCTTAAAAACAGTATTAGTATTCAAATGATTGACTAACTTAGCTTATCACATTTATAGGGTTTAGTTTAACAGCTCATCTGTCACCTAGGGACGTGTTAGTGAAAATTTAGTAGCTCTTTACTGTGTAGAACGATAAAAATATAAAAATTCTATGTTCATAATAAGTCAATAAATTCATTACACAAAGAAAATCTTCATTTAAACGAATACTTGATCGATAAAAAAAATCTAAGCTTAGAAGATACGTAACTTATTGTGTTCATGTTTTAAACATTAAGGTATTTTGGGGAAAGACAACTTAAGGTTTCATGTTCTTTTTACGCTTAAATTGGCGATAAACTCAAATCAACCTATCGCTGTCCACTGCTGAACGAAGGTCTTCCACAAGGAGCGCCAACCATCCTGGTCTTGGGCAATTCACGTCTACCCGCTGCCGGCCACCTACTTCAAGTCGTCGGTCTACGTTTGCCTAATCGTGGTCTCCTCTCTAGTACACTTCGGCTCCAGCGACCATTGCTCCACTTCCACTTCAGCATACTGATTCTCCGTGCGATGTCAGTTACTCCAGTTCTCTGTCGAATAAACTGTTTTGTATAAATATAAAAGTCAGTAGGTGCCTATATCATACGAATTTGATTCGAAGTCTACACAAAAACAGAGAAGAAAAACTTACTAAGTTTGCGATTCAACGGCAATAAAAGTAAATTAAACAACAATATTGCCTTAATTGTTTGATGGTTTAATATCTTTCAAATTCATTATAGTTAGTTATTCGGCAGATTTAAATACTAACTTGACTTTGATATAAACTTATTGCGTAATTATAGCCCCAATACATTATAAGCAATTTGCATTTTAATTATTGGGCACAATGAAACTAAATGTGTATATAGCAAAATTAACTCCCTTCTATAGAAAATTATTGTGTTCTGGCTAACATATGCATGTTTAGATGTATTCGTAAATTAGAAACTTCAAATAATCATTCAGTCTATTATATTGAGCATCAAATTACTTTAAATACCTATTCGATATTACCAAATCGCTCTGCGTTGTTTCGTGATGGAAAAATACAATGTTCAAGCGACTGTCTTCTGCGATAATAACATATTCCTAACCCTATTTTTTTCCATAAAGTTAAAAATCCAACCGCGTTGTACATTTCTTCTGGACTTTTTAGTGAAGTTATTTTTTTCAGCCGACTTTTATACGATAAAATACATTTTGTTACTAGATAATAATTATTTGATAGATTTGCCTTTTTGAAATTATAAATTTATTAGAAATTATACCAAGCAATGAGAAGTACATTCGTGTGGTGACGTATTAAAATTACAGGGTGTCATCACTCATGTTCATCCCGTGGGACTTGAGTCGAATAACGGAGCAAACTACGCAAAAAGAAGGAAAATATAAAAAAAAACCTTTTACCATCCCGTCTGGTCAGCGTGGTATAATAGGCCAAAAGCTAGGAGAGGCCAGCAGTGGACTTTTAAGGGTTGTTGATGTATGATATAATTGAGAAATGATAATAATAATATTTTACTGAATAAAAAAAAATAAATGATTATACATGTACATACAATGGACGACAATTTTTAAGACATTAATTAAATCTTGAGTTGAGAACTGTACTCCTAGATAGGCTACTAAGTTACCTGTGATAAGAAGTTACAGTGCCGGTTACATTATATTGTACTAATAGTATTGTTACTACATCATTATGTTTTCTATAAATTGTTTTGCATTCTACACATCTTTTTTTACACCTAAAGTAATTATTCAACGATAACGATTAACCTTACGCTCACTACGTACATTATTAGAAGCGAAACAGTCTCCTCATTAATCAACATTTGAACAAGAATTAGACAAACAATTGTGTAACAGAAATATATTCATATGTATGTTCATTATTACAAACAAATTCGTTTCAGACAAATCATTTGTAGACGAGCCAAAAGATATAAAACACAAACGTCTGCTCTAATGATCACACAAGTAGTATAGTCATTTTTGTTATAAAGACGAATGTAGTCTCAATAAATTTTAATAGGTTGCCAGAGTATGTTCAAGCGTTTGAATCATTAACGTCTCTGACTAAAGTTTCTCACGCATCGGATAACCATCAACTACGAAAGTAAGCATCGTATGAAATATGTGCTATAAAAACTAAAGAGCCACTCACATAAATACAGTGAGATCTTGAGGCGAATTCGTGATTATTCAAGTTCAGCAGAGGGGACCACCGTCTGTCTCGGATAAAGGGCCTTCTAACTCGCTATCGTATTTCATTTCACTCAAAATGGATTCAGCCTGAGAGGCAAAAATATTTATATTATATCAAAAGAAAGATCAAAAGTGTTCGCGAATATGAGAGCGAACGACCGCGAAGAACGTGGAGTGGGTAGGGAGACCAAGCATCGGTGAGGGATTTTTATCGAGTCCCCCGCATTGATGTTATGAGTTGACTTATACGATATAGCGCCGCGTCGGAAATATTGTAATCTTAACATGAATACAAAATTCAGACATATAGGTAATACGTTTACTGACGGATCTCGAGCTCATGGCGTGGAAGCTTTCACGTCACATTTATATGTGATTGTTTCATTTTTATAGCAAACTTTATGTTAGTGTAATGTTCGTGTTACGTCATTATAATGAGACCTAAATTTATTATTCGAATTTATTAGATAAACATTAAAACGTTAATTGAGGACATTTCAAACCTCGATTACCTTACGCTAGTAGATATCATGAACATAATTTAACTCTAATTACTATCGTTAACAATTATTATTTTTACAGTTCGCTTCGTAGTATAAATTCCACATTAAATAAAAAAGAAGTATGAAAAAACAACGTCCACAATCTCGTGCGAACGTTAGACAATTATTTTCATAAAATAATTTCGCTTTATCACTTAGAGGCGGCCGTAAATGATTACGTATGTGAGTAACAGTCGCGTAGGTTGAACGTACGTAGTCATTTGAAATAATCAAAAGAGGGGAATGTTTGTGTGTACCAAACATCGTTATTTTTTATGCGGTCATAACTGAAATAACGAGCGACTTACATGCAATGTGCAGCATGTACGTACACTACTACTACTTTAGCAGTACCAGGGTGACATAAACGTGTTGCAGATGACATTTTTTACTTTATAATTTCTTTTTGCTGATATACGTGTGTGGTTTATTTTTATGACGATCTAAACCAAAGGGTTACCGTCTCGTCGGCTCTTAATATTTTATAGAAAAGGTTTTGTTATCGCTTGTTTTATGGCTAAACCGTTCTCGGGAGAAAAACGTTCGTTTTACGAACTTCTACATAAGCAAATTCTTAACAAATCGTCTCGAACAATTGAGTTATAGATCCTGTAATACTAAACAAATTAATTCTGGTTCACGATTTTTTGTGACTATAAAAACGTCAATTTGTGTATTTTTTAGAATTTACACAAGTAAATGTACAATTTCCTTGTTTTAAAATTGTACAGTTTTTAACTACCAAATTAAATAATAGGATGGATAATTTAATATTTACCTATTTTGGATATAAAATGTATTTTATATTATACAGTGTTTAATGTTCTGTGTAAGACAAGGTAGGCCATTTGCAACGGTAAACCTCTTTTTGCGAGCCATTATTTTTTCTATCAGGTCTATACAGGTGAAGTTGATGAAAAAATTCATAATGTTGAATCGTGGTATGCTTAAATTTTTTTGCGCACTGTAGAACTTTTCTAAAAACATGCTCGTAAATCTTTTAGTATTCAAAACGAACGATTTGTAAACAAAGTGCAGACAACTAAACCAAACCAAATTTACTTTACTTTAAATAAGTGCCTTCTCTTTTTTTAGACAATTTCCATACTCTACATTGTAGTTTAGACAACATTACACATATATTTTAAAAATTACCTTAAAACCCAATGCAAATACAAAATGATTAAGTAAGTAACAATTATTATTTTGAACAGAAGCGTAGTGCTGCATGAATTTAAATTTTAATTGAGGAAGTTGGAAATCGCCCTGCAAAATTAATCAAATTACTGAAGTTCTGTATACAGCAGATGCACATCATCAAGGTGCTTATGTTTATTGCTTATTTGATAGGGTTCAGTTTCACAAACCTACTAAACAAAATGCATACTCGAAGCAACGTTTACACAAAATATCAGTGTTTTATTTAAGGGCCCGTAAAAGTGACTGCTCTGCCTGATGAAAGCATGAATAGAATTCATGACTTGAGGTCACCATACTCATTGCGAATGCAGATAATGCAGTATGACTATGGCGGCCAAGGGAGATGCTTCTTCACACTCTTCTTGGGTACGTAAAAGGCAGAATAGTCATCGTGGCAGTGTTAGGCTCACACGATTACCATGATAACTGTCACCTCTGTATCAATACGTCTCCGGTCTTCTATCCATATAAAATAAAGTTTTGCTGACAATTATAAAACGTGCTAGGTTACTAAAAACAAATGGAATGCAATCATTTCATAGCGAAGCCTAAATAGACTGAAGTGATATACTACATTTCAAGAATCTAGCTTTTGTGCAGTCATTGTAAAACTGACTTTAAACTGCTAACTTTTGAGTAGAAATTTGTATTGAGACACTAGACAACGTTGTGTGACAATAGCGATCTTCAAATTCTAGGCCAAATGTGTTTGATATTTACCTTTTCTTGTATAAACAGCTACACACAGTGTTGGATGTCTAAGGTATTGTTGAACAATGAACAGAACGGTTTTCTTTTGTTGTTTTTACTGACACGTCGGTAAATGACTTCACATTTTGTAGCATTGCTGACAAATAACAGGCAAAGGTGACACGACTTTGCCCGTAGAGCAAAATGTTTATACTTAATTGGACATGATGTGTCTACACTTTTTGATAGCGGTAAATACTCATAATATTTCTTACTTATTTGTCGTCTTATAAAGAAAACACAATAGATGGGCAAGTCTTTTTGAAGTAAAACATACGTAAATAGCGTGTATTTCAGAGAGACTTGGCAGAAATACATAAATTTTTCACCATTATAGCACTCTTCACTGAATAAATAGATTAAAGTGTCGTTTTATTACTGTATTTCAATTTCACTTCCGTAAAAGTGTTGCAGTATTATCGAACAATGCTTATCGAACCGTTTTATTCTGTACCTACGTTTAATTCGTTTTTTTTTTAAAGTACATGTTTAAATATTGTTAAAATGACATCTAGAATACCTGAACTTATTAGTAAATCACATTTTATTTCAAAAATGTTTAAGATATCAGTGTACGGATTTTGGCAACCACATATATTTTTTTTATAGCAATTATTTGTAAATATCCAACATATCACGACCACTTGAAATGAATAGTGTTGTGGCATATGACTGTAAGTTCGTTTACGAAGACACAAAAGTATCGATTTGTAGATAGTACAATCATAGGTATTAACAACCTTTATTTGACGATATTGACTGTTAGACTGCACTCCCATGATAACGTTTCGAGGGAATAAGTAGTTCGGCATTGTTGTTTAACGAACCCGTGGCCGGCACTTATGTATAACACCATATAGTTTTCATTTAGACCGATTTCCGATTTTGGCCACGACGGCCAGTCTCAACCAAATACGCAGAAGTTGTTATAGTGTACAAGTGTGTGCGTAAAAACACAGGTGCACTCTCTGTTCCCTGACCTTCATAATCTGTATGGGCCGATTATCCGACACGACTGGGGAGAGATAACGCAGGACCAAGTACTAAGCTCTATGGGCTATTATTAAGTATTCCTGTAACTCGAAAAACTCAATTACAATTTTTGACCCGACACGGGAATCGAACCTGAGACCTCTTGATCGCATACGTTAACCGCTACACCAACGAGGCAGTTTTACGTTTACCTAATCTTAGATATACAAAACAAACGAAATAGTTATGAATTGGAAACGTTGTTTAGAGTACATAGTGCAAATGTTTGTGTAATGCATAAAAACATGTTTTATTGTCCATGTTAAAAAGAATCAGGCTGATGTGTTTAAAATATGCAATGTCATAAATGAAAATAAGATGCAAATGCGATTGTAATCAGACCTGTAACTTTTGTTCATTGAATCGATTATCCCACGCGTTCCGATTATTTCTTGCAGCCTTATCGCCTCCATCTTATCGATTATGAATATCGATTCACGGACACTAATGGTTTGTACATAAATATTTAACGAGATAAAATGAATAAGTAAACATAATTTACACGATATAAGAATATAAAACTGGTACAAGTACGCCTCAAAAATAGATTAAAAACAGTTTGTACTTATAGGTAGCCTCCATAGATCATAGACTTTTACAATATGAGGGATCGACTCAGATTACAGTCAAGTCTACGTTGTGAGAGTATATCTATGGTTTTTAACTCCCAGCGTATAATCCTGCTTTGAATTAAGATCTATGGAAATAAAACATGGTTCTATATTTTGATCTGTAATTCATTTCAAATTTAAATGTTTGTATAGCAGAGAATTTCTACGAAAACGTATTACACGCAACTGTTAAACGTCACACCGAAATTTCTAGTAGCGGTGAGCGAAACTCAAACAATTGAGAATACTAAACCCACAAATGGGGAACTCGCTAAGAGGTTCAAGTCATTTAGACAATTTTGTATCGTCTACAAAGCTTCAAAATCTTTTATATACTACTTTCGTACTTCGGTCTTTTAAATGAGTGAGTCAAACACAATAATAAATAGTTGTCTTGTCGTCCACTCTCATAACAAATGCTAATTTTTACTGTTAACTACAGTGCTGTACATTTGAATGCAAATCGATGATTCTAAAATAACCTCACTAACAAATAAAACCGTCCGTGTGGTGACGAATTAAGAATACATAGTGGCACCGCACCTATTCATCCCGTGAGTCTCGTAAGAGATGACTAAGGGAAAAAACTTCAGGAAAATATCACTACAAAGAGAAGGAAAATTTAAAACAAATTCTATACCAACCCGTCTGGCCAGCGTGGTATAGTAGGCCAAAACCTCTTTGCCAAGGAGAGGCGTAAGTCCAGCAGTGGACTGTAAAGGCTGTTGATACGAGTATATAAACAAATAAAATAGAGGTATTATCAAAACTGTTCAATACGTTTCTGAGAACAAAAATCGAGAGTAAAAAGTCAATGATCAGTTTAGTCTAAGTTTGCGCAAGTTATTAAAAATCTTGTATGTTTAGAACAATGAAACACATTGACGTAGTCGACTTGTGAGCAATAAAGTTCAGAGTTTACTCATAAATATTGACCTTATCCCGCCCTTTCTCGTGGGGTATTTTACGACTGAAAACTTATTATTTTTATCGGATGTAATCAAAATATCAACCTTTTTTTTTTTTTTTTTTTTTTTTTTTTTTTTTTTTTTTTTTTTTTTTTAACGTGTGGAAACCCCCTCGGGCCGTCACCCCACCGGGGTTTACGGCGGGGTGGTGTGTCGGAATCGGACCGACTAAAACCACACGGTGTGCCACTCTGCGCCTGAGACAGGAGGGAACCGGGAACCGCTGCTATTACGACATCCAGATCCCTCCTAGCGCCTGCCCGCCAAAGCGGGCACCATCTGCGGATAAACTCTCTATATAGGCGACGTATGGCACACGCGGACGTCGCCTCCTCGCGGCTGGCCATTATAGCGGGTGGAGGGGAAAACCCGTCCCGTCCACCCGCGGCCACACTCAAGGCGGCATGAGGCGCTGGTATGCGCGCCTCCGCCGCCCGGCTCGCCGGCGGCGAATTGGGTCCGAGTGGATATCGTCCTCCCGGGCCTTCTCCGCCGCCTCCTTCCGCGAAATTACGTCTTCGCAGAAGGTTGCGACCGCGGTAAAACAACTGTCGCTACCGGCCATGAAGCGTATGACGGCCGGTAGCGAGAGATCTCCTCCAATAACTGCAGTGAGGACACCACGCTGCGCCGCCCAGGCGGAACAAACCGCTAGCGTGTGCTGAGCCGAGTCCTCACTGCAGTCGCAGTGGTAACAGGCGGGACTCAATTCCCTCCTGGCGACCGAGTGCAGATACTTCCCGAAGCAACCATGCCCGGAAAGGACCTGCGTCAGTCGGAAGGAAAGGGTCCCGTGCTGCCGCCCTGCCCACTCGGTGATGACCGGCTGGAGAGCCTCCACGAGGGCAAAGCCAGCACGTGGAGTCTCCAACCGGAACGACCAACGAGCCATCGTGGCTCGACGAGCGGCCTCACGCCACTCGCGCATCTCCTCGGGCGGGGGCCGTATGCCGCTACCCGCCCGGAAGTCAGCCGTCTGCCGATAAACTTCGGCGAGCACTTCCGCCTCCAAATCCCACGGGGGAGTTCCGGCCAGGGCGCACGCCGCCTCCGTCGATACGGTGCGGTAACCGCGTATGGCTCTAACCGCCAATATCCTCTGAGGGCGCCAGAGGCGAGCCCTATTCTGGGCGGTCAGAGCCGCCGCCCACACCGGTGCACCATACAGCGCCATTGACCGAACAACCCCCGTGTATAACCGTCTCGTCGCGACGCTGGCTCCACCCAAATTGGGCAAAAGTCGCCCAAGAGCAGAAGCAGCGCCGACCAGCTTCGGAGTAAGCTGTCGGAAGTGCTCGTCGAAGAGCCACCTGCCGTCGAGGATTAGGCCCAGATACTTCGTCTGGGCCTTAATCGGTACGAGGACCGAATTGACAACGATGGAGGCACCGGGGGGTGGACCACGACGGGGCCCATGAAACAAAAGGGCTTCCGTCTTATCTAGGGCCACCCGTAAACCCAGCGCCTCAATGCGCCCGACCACCAAAGAGACTCCCACGGTGGCCAGACGCGCCGCCTCTTGAAAGTTCGCCCCCCGGGCCGTGACCAATGTGTCATCTGCGTAACAAATTACGCCCAGCCCGGGGGGAAGACGACCTCGAAGGGCCCAGTCGTATCCCATATTCCACAGGAGTGGTCCGAGGACGGACCCCTGTGGAACACCGCACGACATGGGCCGCCGCCTCAGAATACCATCTCGGTCCTCGTACACGACGGTACGCTCCTCAAGATAGTCTGCCACAAGCCGCCTCAGGTACTCGGGCACCCCGTGGTAGTTGAGTGCTTCCCTGATGCAGCTAAATGGCAGACTATTAAATGCGTTGGCGATGTCCAACGACACCGCCAACAGCACGCCGCCACAGCTCACCGCCTCTTCGGTAACGGCCCTCAGGCGCAGCACAGCATCGACCGTCGAACGCCCCGCCCGAAAACCAAATTGGGCGTCCGACAGATCGGGGCCCACCTCGCAGAGGTGCCGGACGATGCGGGCAGAGAGTATCCTCTCAAACAGTTTACCCGCCTCGTCCAGCAACACAATGGGCCTATAGGCCGCCACCGAATCGGTAGGCCGTCCCGGCTTCCTTAATAGGACCAGCTTCCCGCTTTTCCAGCACTCAGGGAAGCGTCCGGACGACAAGCTAGCGTCCAAGACCTCCCTGAGGCGGTCCGACATGTGGTCGAGGGATCGTGCCAATACTCGGGCAGGTATCCCATCTGGCCCAGGGGCGGTGTTCTTAGAGCGAATCCGTAGAACAACCGCCCCCACCTCCGATTCCCTAACGGGTGGAACATTGTCCTCGTTCCCCCCGTCGTCTCTGGCCATGAAGACCATCGACGGGGGTGTGTGATCCACCCGCTGCGGGAAAAGGCCCTCGACCACATCCCGCAGGAAGCTGGGCTGGAGTGTCTCTGTAAGGGGGGGGCCCGACGTGCGGAGCTTTTGTCGCGCCGCACGATAAGGGCGACCCCAGGGGTCACGATCAAGACCCTCCAGCATCTCCTTACGCTTAATTTCCTTGGCGCGGCTGATGGCCAGCTTCAGAGTTTTCCGCGCCTCTCGGTACTCCTCATGAAGCTGGTCTTCCCCACCTTCTTCGCGGTGTCGCCGCCGACCACAAGTGTAGGACCTCCGGGCACGAGTACAGGCCGCGCGGAGGTCCGCCAACTCCTGGGACCACCAGTAAACTTCCTTCCGTGGAGGCCGACAACCTCGGATGCGGGGCATGGCCGCATCGCAGATTTGCGTAATCGCATCGCGGAAACGACCAGCCCCCATGTCGACCTCCTCGATCGGAGCCTGCGGAGACAGCCAAGAGTGAATAATGGCTGCCTCCTCCAGTAGGTCCCTATTCAGTTTGGCTATAGCCCACCGCGGAAAGCGAGAAGAACGCCGCGCCGCGTGACCCCTACTGGGGTCCCGGGAGCGGGAGAGCTCAAATCGGATATAGAGATGATCCGAGAGCGTCTCAACCTCTTTCAGGACACGCCAGTTCCTTACTCGTGCGGCGAGGGCAGGGGTAGCGAACGAAAGGTCCACTATCGACCCTCACACACGTGTTGGTGGAGCCCCTGTTTAGTAAACAGAGGCCCACCGAGGCCGCCCATTCCTCTACGGCCTCGCCCCTAGCGTCCGTCCTGGGGGAACCCCACGCAATGGACTTTGCGTTGAAGTCCCCCAGCACTAAGACGTGCCCAGACGTTAGACGCCGCATCGAGGTTTCCAAGTTGTTAAGGAAAACCTCGAAGTCGTTCAGACTCCGGTTGGGGGAGAAGTATACACCATATACAGTGATCCCTCCCCACTCGGCAGCAACATATCCAGTGCCCTTGTCTCTTAGCGACAAGGGCGGGGAATGAGCCGCCGTGGAGCCGACGACTGCCACGGAACCGTCCCGGTCACCCAACCAGTTTGGAAGGGGAGGAACGTAATAGGGCTCCGCGGCTACGGCAACACCGATCGACCACTGTGCCATGGTTTGCAGGAAGAGGTCCTGCGCCGCAGCACAGTGGTTCAGGTTCGTCTGGACTAGGAGGCTGGAGACTTGGGCCATTACTGGACCGTCTCTACAGCCTCCTCCATGGGCGATGATGTCGACGTGCGAACGACATCGGAGGCAGCCTGGGTCGACTGGCTAGCCCCCAACGCTTGCCGAGAATCACGGGGAGGCTTGCAGCCCCCCTGCCCAATCTGATGATTGGCGGGCTTGTTACCCGCCGCACAAACCGGACAGTGTAGGGCGGCAGAGCACTCTGCCGCCTTGTGCCCCGGTCGACCGCAGCGGAAGCATAGTCCGCTGCAGTCAAAACAACTCACGCACTTGGCGCGTGTGTGTCCCGATGCCAGACATTTGTAGCATCTCATCGGTCTCGCCGCCAGGACCGTGATCCTAGCGCTCACGAGACCGATGAGTAGTCTGCCGGCGTCGCCCAAAATTTTTTAGCCGACGACACGGGACAGCTGACCCACACTGCGCCAAGCCCTCCTGGACCGGGGCGGATGGTGCCGACCCTGATATTGTCCACGCTACAACCCGTCCTCTCTCCAACTGCAGCGCGGACATCTTCGGCCGTCACGGAATCGTCCAGGCCCGAGATACGCAGTTCAGCGCACTTAGTAGGCCTGGCCATCTTTACACCATCCGTGTCTGCGAAAATTCCCCGCAGCTTCTCGGCGAAAGTGTCCGCCGTCTTTGCGCCTTCAGCCCCGGGAAACTCCAGAACTCGAGCTCCCGTCTGGGCAAGGCGCAACCTGACCCCTACCGTCCCGAAATCCTTGGCGAGACCAGCCCGGGCCTTTTTGAATAAGGCTGCGTAGGACAGCCCGCCATCAGCCGTCGCCGGTGATATGGTGACAACTACGGCCGCAGTTTTTGGGGGCTGCAGTTTCCGTGGCTTTTTAGCAGTGACGATTGCCACCGGCGGCGACTGCGGGGTAGAAGCTGCCCTTTGTGCAGCCTTTTTATCCCGCTTTCGAGACTTCTTTGGCCCTCCGACTACCTGCCAACTATCATTGGAGGGAGTAGACGTGGAGGGTCCAGGTGTTGAGTCAGGTGTAGGAGTGGGGAGCGGGGCCAATTTTGCTCCAGCCTTTACTGCCGCTTTTGACTTTGCCCTCGTTGTAGCTGCCTTAGTTGCTGCCTTGGCTACCTGTTGTACCTTTGGAGCAACCGGAGTAGAAGACACCGACACAGCTGCCGCATATGATATGCGACCACCTGTGACGGACATCGGAGTCGACGCTAATGTGGCCTTTCGCTTATCGGCAGCGAGCGGCGGCCGAACAATGGGGGCTGGAGGCAATCTCGCCTCCAGGCCCGCGAGACGCCCGTCCAGCATATGCCCCACTGCGTCAAGAATTTGGCGCAAGTGGGCATCATGGACGTCACCAGAACCGGGAGTGGGAGCAGGCTGCCTTGGAGCCGGGCCCTGTTTTTATTTATTTATTTATTTACACTTTATGCACTTTGTACAGCGGCGGACTTAATGCCCAAGGCATTCTCTTCCAGTCAACCTTAAGGTGGTATAGAAATATCGTAAGGGAGGTGCAGAGCGGTTACATTGACAATTAAGATACATAATACATAAGTTGACATACATACATGAACACATACAATACATACGTTATAAATACACATATAAATATACACATATATACATAAATATACACATACACACATTTAGATTATATTCGTACACTATGACAACTTGACTGTAAGCTGAGCCAACTATCGATAAGACGATTCTTCAATCTCGTTAAGAAGGAGATTATGTACATTCTTTTTGAATGTAAAACGGTTTGTGGACATCCTGACTTCGAGCGGGAGCGCATTCCAGAGTAGTACTGCCTGAACAAAGAACGAAGAGTTCACGAAATCAGAGTTGTGAGAGGGACATAAGAGAAGCAGATTATTTTCTGAGCGAAGGTTTCTGTCGTGATTAGAGGATAGATAACGGAGGTACGGAGTCAAATATGTAGGTGAAGACGGTGAGTTAAGAAATGAGAATAGGGCAGTTAGTGCTCGCAGATTGCGGCGCTGGCGAATAGGTAACCATCTTAATTGGGAACGTAAAGCAGACACATGATCATACTTTCGAAGATTAAAAATGTATCGAATGCAGCTATTGAGAAGTCGGTCTAGTTTGTTAAGAAGGTCTGCATTCAGGTCGTAATAACACACATCACCATAGTCGATTATTGGGATTATTAAGGACTGCATAAGAGTAATTTTGGTATTAGAAGGCAGAAAGTTCTTCAGACGATATAATGTTCGCAGATTTCTCGTTACTTTCTGGCTGACATGAGTAACTTGAGCTCGCCAATCAAGGGTAGAGTCGATGAGTAAGCCCAGATCTTTGACCACGGGGCTGAACGGTACGACTGATCCGTTAAAGATGATTGGTGAGATTGAGGCAGTATCAAGTCTGCTCATAATGCGTTTGCTGCCCACTATGATCGCCTGACACTTGGTTGGGTTAACCGTCAATCCGAAATTCGTCGACCACGAGTTTATGATCTCCAAGTCTCTGTTGACCATGTTAACAGCTTGTGTTATATCTTCCACCCTTGACTGTGTATACACTTGCAGATCGTCGGCGTATAGGTGATACGCACTTTGAAGTTGTTGAGTAATGAGATTAATAAAAATTGAGAATAAGAGAGGAGATAGAATGCCGCCTTGAGGGACGCCAGCGAGGAGATCGCACCAGCTCGATGTCGAGTCAGCAACGTGAACACTCTGTTGTCGCCCCTGAAGATAAGTGGAGAACCATTCCAGTGCCCCAGAGGTAACCGTGAGATATTTGAGGATAGATAAAAGGATTTCATGACTGACGGTATTAAAGGCATTGGAAAAGTCAACTAGTACAAGTACTGTGACTTTGGTGTCCTCCATACCCTTCCTAATATCACCAGTCACTTTAAGGAGAGCAGTAACTGTGCTGTGACCAGCCCTAAAGCCAGATTGTAGAGGGCTTAATAGGTGGTTTCTGTGAACAAATTGGGAAAGTTGCTTATGAACACAGGCCTCGAGTACTTTGGACAGAAAGGGAAGAATAGAAATAGGACGGAAGTGTTCAGGGAGAGAAGGATTATTGTTTTTTGGAAGAGGAATGATGTAAGCCTTTCGCCATAGAGAGGGAAAGGTGCCGGAGTCGAGAGAGAAATTGATGATGTGAGTGATTGCTAAGAGGATACAGTCCAGGATGGTAACAATCATGCGACGACTTATGCCATCGCATCCTACAGCATTAGAATGGATAGATAGGATAATTTTTTTGATATCCTCAGGAGGCACCGGAGAAAATTCGAATGAGTCAGTGGTAGGACTGGTAAGACCAGATATGTAGTTCAGTGTTTGACACTTAGTTTGAAGATCCATCATAGTTGCAGATGAGAAATGAAGATTTAAATCATTCAAACTAATTGTGTTACTGAAAGTGAGCTGTTGTTTTTTACCAATACCTAAGGTATTAAGAAATTTCCAGATACTGGAAGAAGAAGAAGACTCTATGTTTTGAAGAATATGTCGGCGTTTAGCGTTGCGTATCACCTGGTTGCACCGATTCCTAGCAGCCTTATATTGGTTCCATTTGTCTTCGCAACGATTTTGTTTGAACCGACGAAATGACTGATCCCGTCGCCTCATAGCTGTTCGGGCCTCCTCCGTCATCCAAGGCGCCGGTGCCCGTTTTACCTTTACAGACTTAATTGGAGCATGGAGGTCGTATAGTTTGACGATGGTGTCATTAAAAATAGACACTTTGCTGTCTACGTCAGTAGCAGCTGCCATGTTCGTCCAATCTATCCTCACAGCATCTGTATGTAATTTTTCAACATCCATGCGTCGGAAACTGCGAGTCTGCACGACTTTAGGTGGTGATTTGGATGGTTTCAGGATATAGGAGAGGAAAATCAAGTCGTGATGGGAAAAACCAGGGGAAAACCTGTTTATTAGGCCTTTCCGTCTGCGCCCGAAACTGGGCGAACTGGGTGCTCAGTTCAGCCACCTGCCCCGTCAGGCGTTCATTAGCGGCCTCCAGGCGAGCTACGTTCCCAATGAGGGTTTCGACGACACCGGCAATAGCGGAGGAGGAATCCTTAAGAGCCCTTACAAAGGAACTCTTAAGATTCCTGGATTTGGTGGCCACTTTTTGAATTATAGCCACCCCCACATTTGCTCTCTCCTGCAACGCCACCGGTGTATTGGAGACGGAACCCCCCTCCACCGGTTCTCGGATCTTCTGCAGGAGATCCACAATCTCCTCCTCCGCTGTGCTTTCGCCTTCCGCTCTGACCCTTCTATAGGCTTCTGCCTTTGAAAACACAGAGCCTGATGGGGTCGAGATCGGCGTGCGTGATCGCCCTCTTCGACTGCTACCAATTTTTGGAGGCAACATCTCTTGAGACGTATCACTTTCGTCATCTCTGGAGCGCCCGCGTTTCCTGCTTTCGCAGAACTCCATCGCTGTCGACTCCAGTACGTCCATAGTCGTACTGGAGTTACCTCCGTCCGTCGGATTAGCCGATCTGGAACGTAATCGTTCCGATTTTCTTGGGCTCCCAGCAGCCAGAAAGACTTCTGGGAGCCTCTCCGAGATAGGTGTCCCGACCGATACGTTCTCTTCATTGGAAGAGATGTCGTCCGTCCTTAAATTTTTCTGCTTTCGCTTACTGCTTCCGCTTTCCTTTTTCTCCTTCTTTCTGTCCTTGCTTTCTTTATTTTGTATTATTTTACTGTTTTCCATATTTAATCCCACGCGTGGGGGAGAACTAAAGGTCGACCCGGGCAGAGATCCCCCAATACCCGGGCAAGCGTAAATTTATGCCCAACCGAGGGGTCCGCAGGTGCCTCGGCTGGGAGTGCGCTTACGACTGAACTACCCATCAGCCATGCATCCCCTGGTCACGCACCAGAACACGGGATTCGGGGTAATTTTTTATAGAGGTTTTCTTCCTCGCAGTCCAGGCGGTTAAGCCAAGACCCTCGTCCCCGAGTAGAGCCGTAAAACGTAACTACGTCACCCATCTCGAGATTACGATATGACGACGGTGGCAGGCAGATTAAATCTCCCAATGCCTACTTGGCGGCAGTGTTAGTGTACGCCAAGTCCGTTCTCCTTTCTCCACCACTAATAGTGGAGAAACTCCGACCCGTGAAAGAGTCCCACCTTCGTGATTTTTTAACGAGGTTTTTCTCCTCATTGCTCCGAAGAGCGAAGAGCCAACAGAGGAATCGACAAACATGCCCGCTCTGTTGGAATGGCCGAAGAAAATGGCCTCCTCTTCGTGCTAGAATATTAGCCGTTGGCGGTGATAAACATCACCATCGCCAACGTTACCAGGGTGCACCACGTGGAGGTTTTCTAGCCCAACACCCCAATCAAAATATCAACCTAAGTCAGGCTCTAATTCAAAATCGTTGACGCCTAAAAATTCTAAAAAAACAATGTTAAACGCCATTGTTTGTTAAAGTTTTATTTGGCGCCTTGAAAACAGAAGAGTGTTGTTATGTTTGTATCTTAGAGACTTGGTACGCTGCAAGACTAGTTTTTTCTACCTGAGATTATTAGTAACGGTCACTGTTTTTCTGATTTATTTGTGTAGGACAGAAAGTTTTTTTTTTTATTCTTGGTGCACCAAAGTGACTCTACTATGGCTGTTGGAAAGCATGCATAGAATCCAAGAGTGGTGGTCGCCAAACTCATTGCGAATGCAGATAATTCAGTATGGCGACCCACAAAATGGCGGCTTATATGGGATAAAATACATTTTTGACGATTTGAACAATGACTTTTCAAGATTTGGTTTAAACCTCAATTGTTTAAAGTTGTGTTGAATTTAACTGTCTATTATACAAGCAACTAAGAATCTCATGCATTTTTGTGTGTAAAAAGTGCAGAATTCATTATCGAGGTTCATAATAATTGAAGCTTGAAGCGTTGAAGTATTTAACGATCGCGCATTTGTTAGAACAGTCGAAATATAATGATCAATGTTTTTATTCGTATAAAACCAGTACCTCAGATAAAAAAACAAAAGACAAGCACTACACACTACACTAGGCCGCCATGTTGTCACCTAGGCCGCCATTATGTGACTTAGGGCGCCATATTATGACTTAGGCTGCCATATTGCGATCTACGTCGCCATATTGTGACTTAGACCGACATATTGTGGTCTAGGCCGTCATAGTGTGGGTCACCATACTGCATTCTCTGCACTCGGAATGAGTATGGTGACCACTACTCTTGGATTCTAATCATGCTTTCCATCAGGCAGAGTAGAGTAATTTTGGTAGGCTCTGAATAAAAAAAAACACAAACTGTTATAGTGTTATATTAAGTGAATTATTTCAAAGTTTTTCTTTCACCCTTCTCATATCCAATTAAACTAAACTTTGTTTCAATTTCTAAAGTTAGTACTAAAAATGTTGATAATTTTTTTTCTTTAAATAACAACGCCTTTATTAGGAATAAATCCTGTGTCTCGGGGGACTTTACAAACATACAAGAAACGGACACAAAAAACACCAAGACTCAGAACAACAATTTGTGGATCACACTAAGTGTTGTCCCATGTGGAGTTTGAAAGCACAGTACTCAGCGCAGTAGAGCGGCGTGGCGACCACTTAACCACTACGTCAACTATGCAATCTGTCTTCCTCTAGTCTTTCTATATACACTTGATGTGATTAAAATTTACAAATTAATTTTCAATTATTTGAGTATACGACAGATATCTTCAGAAGTTTTTGTATAAATTAAGCATAAGGAACATTTTCCCATTTAACACGTGAAAATTTCTATCTACAAAGCCTGAATATACCTTTTGGCAACTATTTCATCGAACCGACACGCCGCTTGCCTCATATGAAAGTGATACCACACCATCAATCACATCGGAGTGACTTGGCTAGTGTGCATGTGGGTATCTCGTTGCAATTGTGGTTTTTGGTTACAAATCACTGTCACACCACTGACCAAGGTGTCTAGTCTGTACATGTACGTACATATCTATACGTTTACATACAAATTTGGTGGCCATATTTGGTATAGTGCGTCTATTATGAGATTAGGTGTTATGTGCATACTTGCAGTATGAAGGGTATACACTTCACGTGTCGCCACGTGTAAAAATTTATTCACAAAACAAGCACAATTAGCGTTAAAGGCTTAATACCAATGATAATACGTATTATAAGCGACAAAAAAGTATTTAATGTCTTCTCCGCTGTTAGATATAGCAATAAAAACAATAAAAAAAAAATTAAAATTTATGTTAATAGCAACACTCTTTCTTCACACATCTGCGCGCTCTTTCTTAGTTATGCTCTTGTCGTGTTTACAACGCTTATAGTACAGATTGTTTCCACTTTTGTGCATCAGGATACACTAAATATATCACAGGAGATAAAGGTTACCTTATTCACCTAAACTATTCTCAACATTCGTTGATGGCCTATAATGGTAAGTTTATTGGCCTGTGTCAATGCAACTAGGCTGCTGACCAACATACTAAATATACGAGCAAACCCAGAAATATGTTCGTACTCATCACACAATTATTGGTCATGGATAAGGATGGGACTATTCGATTTACATTTGTAACAAACTAACATCATTTGCGTCAGAAACACGTTGGCAACTCGGTCTTTCCAAGCACGCAACACTTATTCACATAGCGTTAAGAAAGTTCGTACGTTCGTCTGTAATTTGACGTTTAATGTTTTTTTTACCGATGTTAACTGAATTCTCTAGCGGTCAGAATAATAGGAATACTTGTCCTATGAGTCGATCTCCTATTGAGTTATTTTATTGTGTAAGTTTTTCTAAACAAAAAATCCATAGATGCTTTTGCTTTAATACAATGGATTTTTACCATTACATAATTAACATATAATTTATAAAATTTTAAAAATAGAATAACTTTAGAAGTCTATGAATGTTATCACGTCTTTAAAAAATACTAGTTCTTAACACAGTAATGTAACATATCATTTACTAGGTAGTAGAGCCACGCTGATTTCAGCACGAGCGGGTCGGCTCGACTGGGGCAGTACTACCCTCCCACAGAAGACCGTGTTGTCGTGTTTCGTTGATTAGTGTGAGACCGGAGGCCCATTGATGCAGGGGTGACAGTTATCGTGGTAATTGTGTAAGCCTTACACTGTCACGATGACTGTCATGCCTTTTACGTCCCCAAGCGGGTTGTGAAAAAGCATCTCACAAGGCCGCCATAGTGTGGGTCACCATACTGGATTGTCTGCATTTGCAATGAGTATGGTGTCCACAACTCTTGGAGTCACTTTGGCAGGCTCTTAACATAGCAAAAAAAATGTAAGTAATATACACTAAAAATTTCTTACTATTAAAAATATAATTTCTAAGGAGAGGTCTATTTCTAATAGTGTGGTCTTAAAGGCTACAGATGATAATGATGGTACTAATAGAAAAGGCATTCACTCCTAATATACATTCAATGATTGCATAGACAATACGAACTATAGAAACTCAATTGAACCATCACACCGTGCAACGGTATACATAACTTAATGCTTATGAACCGGCAACCGAACGCATCTTAACAACAAACCATAAAGTATTTATCGCCGGCACTGACTTCAAACAGAAATTAGGTACCTAGCACATGTTATAATAATATTTTGTTTAAATTAAAAGAAATTAAAAGGTTAAGACCAGAATTTTTACTATTTGAAAATAAATCATAACAACTTATAAACGCATATAGCTTCATTTTTAAGTAAAACAATTTAATATTTACGTATATTTAGTTTTATTGAGAAGAACTAAATTATAGATACTAAGTAAGCTTTTGATTTAAGTTGTTAGAAAAAGTCGTGCATTTTTGAATACATAAATAATTCAGTTATTTTGCACTTTTTAGTTTTTTTAGGTAAGAAATTTTCGTTTGATATCTTTTTGTTTTTTTTTTTATAATTTTTCATTTTTATGATATTACTATGATAACACGTACCGCTTAAGCAACGCTTAATATATTTACGCTAACGCTTAATATACTTTTTAGATAATTGATAAAAGATTTGGTTTATGTTAGGTAAGTTTCCAACAAGTTATTCAACCTCATTTGTAATGCCAACAAATTACTTTTGTAAATAAATTAAATAAGACATTAAATCTACCACCGCAACAAAGTTATTCTATTATAACCCGTCCAAAAATTTCAAACTTAATACGAAGAATGAGTAACATCAAGTTAAAATATAATTTAAGTAACACGAAGGTTTATTTACACGGTAAACATTTTTACATTTTATCTTCAATGTTCACAAACACCAGATGTTCACGTTAATATCTTTAAATTTAAAAGAAGTCTTACAAATATTGAGCAAGGGATCAAAATAAAATGTAACTGAATACCCAACAAAACCGGCTTTAAAAAAAACACACAGGGTACAAAAAACCACGCTTACAATATTTTACGTATTATATTAATTTAATTTCACACATTAGTGTTCTATTTTTGTCCTCGAAATAGTTTTAAAATTTAATAGGTTTTTTATATGAGTGTAAGTTAATAAAAGAGCTTCTGTTTTTATTATAAATTCTGTGATCCACCTCTTTGTCTCAACATAAACGATATAATTTTTAAACGCATGGCTAAATACAGCAGGCTTTAAATAACTTCTATTACCATTTTTACCAAGGTTATGAATAACAAATATATATCTATTGTATGAACAAAAAAGATATATATTAATTAGTTAAACTAGTAAGGTAAAACAAAATAAGGATAGAAAAAAGGCAGGAAGGTAACTTCATGCTTTAATTGTAAGATGTCTACCACGAAAACTAAGTCATGCCTTTTAAGCGGGTGTAAGTACGTGGTTAGTTTTACAAGTGAAGTAAGGTGTATGACAATTGAACGTTTAAAAGTAAACCCTCATCGATTATAGTTTCCGGTGTCTCTTACTTTCCATTGTGTGTATTGTGTTCGGCCGTATCTGTGAAAGCTCGGCTTCCTCCGTCGATTATAAGGTTGGTTCTCGGAAAGCCAGCTGGCGTGTTCACGTTCCCAGCGTTACCCGTCTCGACGGGTTAAGATTACAATGTCAATAGACGTTTCGGCTATTGAATTGCTCGCCCTGTTCGGACTTGGGCTTTTTAAAAACATTCTTTAGATTAAATATTGTTAGCAAATCGGTGAAAAGAGAACTACGAGTTACTGCATGCTTTTTGTTGTACAGTCGATTTTTTATTTATACTTAAAACTTAATAGGTATAAAGAAGTGGTTTTAAGATGCAATAAAACGATAATGGTTTCAATGAAGGTCTTTAAGATTGATTGATTGACCTTCACACAACCGTCCTTTTTGGAATATTTGCAAAATGATCCTCGTAGCTGTATCGGATTGGAGTGAATCATTGTATTGTTTACGAACTTTTTTGTTTTTTTTTTATTTAGGATATGATGATGAATGTGGTATTACTAATTATGTGTAGAATTAAACATAAGAATAACAAAGGTAAATTGTGAAAACAAAAAATGAACTTGAGAAGAATAGAAACTGAATTATTAAATATATGTATAAAAATAGACGATGTAAACAAAAAAATATCTTAAAATAACAACTTTTAATTTTCTAAATTAGTAAGAAAATATAATAAACATACTAATGACGCCTCAAAACTATTGACTTACATATCTTACATACGATAAGGCAGAATGGCAAAGAGTATGCTTTGTCTAAGAAAGCCGTATTGTCACATAATAACTTTGATTTTAATTTGCAATTCATAACCAATATAAAATCAAAGTACTATTTTATGTATTATCAAAGTTTCGTAGTTAGCGATCTCAAGGTATTCCGAATTAAAGAGCGACTTATGAATAACGCTTGTATTTTCCCTATTCAGTCTTCCTATAACTCGAACAACAAAAAGCCGGCTGGAAAGATCTCAACAAAAGAATATGAGAAATATCACTGCGCCGCTAGAATCCGAACCGCATTGCTACTTTAGTTATATTTGAAAATATTTGTTGAGTTTCACCGATACGAATAGGATTCAAAACTAGATTTTGTATAACAAATATTTACATTGCTGCACTGTACTATAAGTGACTATACTTACTATTATACTTTTACCATTGGGTAAACAAGTTATTGTACATAAACCTATGAAAAAAAAAAATTTACTTGCGACGCCCACAAGTTTTATCTAATATACAGTTCGCCGTGTGTTTAGTTACAAGATGGATGGCAGCTATTCATAATTTAAGTCTCAGATGCTCTGATTAAATTTCTTCCGCTCGAGAGAGCCCTTTGTTGTCAGTAACTTCTATAGCGACACAAAAGCACTCGTCTACGGCAGGATAATTTATTTTAAAGAGTCCTCTGTCTTACAGGGACTTTTTCGACTTATTACGCTGAATTGTACTTTAAATATTGTTTTTGTTATGAAATATGCTTCGTTATATTTTCTTTTGGAACTTTTTTATACTTTTATAAGCTTTTAGTAGTATTACAACAATGTTTATGTATTTCAATGAAATAGAGATAAAAACTTAATACATTTTTGTTATTTTCCTCTGTAAGGCGAATCTGTGATGATGTGTTTTCCATGTAGAGCTTTATTTCAAACATTACTCTGTTGTTCTTTGATTTCTTTGTTACAGAAAGAACTTACGAATGTTTTATTTGGCTGGTTTCCAAATAAATATAAATCTAAATTGTGATGAAATGGTATAACACGTTAAGTCTGACGTGGTACATCTTGGTGTTTATCGCTAGCGACTTAAAGAAGTAACCAATACAAAAATGTAAATATGAGAGTAACCTTAGAGATTCTTTGAGGGTTATGTAATAGAAATACTTTTTTTTGTTAAGTATTTCTAACTAATAACTGGTCAATGCAATATCAAATTTCATTTATTCAGAAGTTTTGTCGCTAATAGACACACATTGCGAATTAGTCAGACAGAAACTGAACACACTTTAACTAGGATACTGCTAATTGATCTTTACGTACGTTAACTTGGTACATTATTGATATAGGTAACTACTAAATACCTGATAGTTCGTCTAACATCCTGTTGTGACTCATGAGATCTAAACCTTTCTCAGCAAACTAGGAGGTGTAAAGTTTCAAAAGTACGTGTTAATAACAGGTAAGTATGAAACTTAGTCGGTGCAATTTGCAATGCAAGCATAATTCGAGTCTCCAGGAGTATTAAAACGCCTTATCATTGATTTGGTCTTTCTGTAATTATTATTTCGTTCTTGGTTTCGAAGAATAAACTCAACTTATATACTCATGTACGGAGTTTCAGTAATATTAACTTATATATTTATTTTCTACTTAACGACAAATATAAGCTACCAATTTTTTAGATAGGTAAAAACAAAAAGCGATGTTTTTGTAAACAACACCCGCCCCTTGACAGATTTCACTCAGTTTAATTTGTGTAAGTAAATGTATTCTAATGAAACCGTAAACACCCGCATCTATATTTTGATTATTTGAAGTTTCATTCAAATGAATTATTCGTTCCCAACGGGCGCACCACGCGCCGGTAAGACTCGCCATAAAACTTTGTAATTATCCGTTTATTTAAAGAATGTAATACACAAATAAACTTTACGATTCCAGCGTTTGAACATAACTTTTTTATTATCTCACATGTTTTCTTCAGTTTACACAGTGGAATAATATTGTATTACATATCGCGGTGAACGCGCACGCGGTCTCATTACACGGTGTTCAATAATTTGTCCATTAAGGCCGCACATGGTCGACGTAATCCATCATTTTAATACAGTATGTATAAATCAGAACGGCATAACAGCGCCTGTATTTTGTTATCCCTTCATGCATATATGTTTTTGTAATATTTTGGAAGCGAAGCGCTGTTCTAACAAACCCCTCTCTCCCTTCACCTCCAGCGCGACGTTGCATTGCACGGTTTCATATTTCTCTTTCTAACTTTAGTTTTGTGAATACGGCGCGCTGCGAGTGACGCCCGGTTCATCACATTCTTTATAAGGAAACTTTACGAGCTTGTTCCTGCCACATTTTCAATTTGTTTTATTTCATTGCCGGGTATGTGTCGTGAAATATATTAAACGAGACATTTAGCCAGCAAAGTCGCAGATATGAGTGTTAATAGGATAACTAGTATTTCTGTTCTCTTTTACACTTTACTTTTCCACTTATTGAAGTGTGAAATTACTTATGAGAACACAATTTAAATTCCGCACTCGACAGGTTAGTTGCCGCTGGTCGGCTCGGCGTGTTTGAGTTGAACGCTCATTTGACTCGTGCGTGTACCCGCTCGACGCGCTCAAGTCAAGTCAGACTCAAGAGTCAGTATTCGTGTAGCGTGCGCTCGTGTCGCTTGTCTGTGAGCCACTCGGTACGAGATCGTGTCGCATATACTACATTGCTGGTGGTTACTGGTGACTACCAAATTCATATTGGTGTGCAGTGCTGATAGCATCCTTTGTCTCTTCGTAGGTGTGAGGAGTGGAACGTCAGAGCAGTCAACGCGAGGATCACTACCGGGATGCCAGTGTGTCTAGTGATGGTGCTTTGAGATCGTGCCGGTACCTAGCATTGTGTTAGTGTTAACTATAGTGCATCAAAGTTGTGAATGGATTGTGTCTTTTTTGGATTGCCATCGAGAGTCATCATTAGATCAACTTGGGAACGGTAAGATATAACCACAACATTATTTATTCTGTTAATGGCTTAATTATTAAGCTAACTAATTAAACATACATATTAGCACAATTATTTTGCTAATGCGTATGTTTAATTAGTTTATTTGTTTGTTTAATATTTACACTTGTGTTTTATTTGCATAATTTATTTGTCTTAGCGTGTCGTACTCAGCGTGTAGGAATTTGAGCAATACTAATAACTAAGTCAATAATTGTGTTACCAGCTCAAAAGCTGGCAGTAGTACCTACTCTAATGACTATACTTACCTATTATATTACTAAGGTTCCAGAATTCCTACCAACCCACTAGGTAAATGTATAGAAGATTGATTAGGGGTTTATTTTTTTCTACAAAGAAACATGCCATTTTGACATTCGTGGCTCCGCCATTTTATACGTATTTCTCAATTTCAGAACCTGAACGGTTCCCTTTAAAAAACCATGCGTCATTTGGGTCAAGCCAAAGAAGCATTGCATTCAAGGCAACCTTATTGATAAGCTATCAATCTCGCATAAATGGTTATCATTGATAACCACTACGGTTAAAATCGCAAGATTTTATTAAGAGGCAACAATTTTGAACGTGAAGCAATTGTTATATTAAAATTATTATAACCTAAAATTAAGTTACCAAACTTTCCTAAAATAAAGAAATTTTAGCATCGTTATCAAATTACACATATCTGTCAATTTAGTCATCAAATTCAACGTAATAACATTAGATAAACTGTCTTAATAATATCCGGACTCGACGTCAATGGAAATTAATGTGTCCTGTTTTATATCTATTACATCGTTTAATAATATATCGTTTATCATTGTCTGTCTTATTATTAAATCATTACTTTATTGATAAATCATAAGTATTACGTATACCGTATAACATTAAGGTTTATCACACATCTCACTAAGTCTCCAGACAGTAGGTAATTCTTGTAACCGTTTCGGATGTTCAAATTTAGCGTTATTAATTTTTTTTATAAGAAACTAACTCTCGCTGAGGTACAACCCTGCCACACTGTACCACATTGTGGTTGCAAAAAATAGATATAAACCATCTCTGAAGCGTGTCACTCGCTGCAGAACTTTTCGAGTTTTTGAAGCGTAAACGAATTAACTTAACATTTTATTTATTTAGATTTATCTGCCACAGAATATATTCTTTCATAACTACCTTGGTAAACGAGTAAAAATACTAATTGAGGTATAAAACAAAAGAGTTATTATATCACACACACCGACACAAAAAGCTTGGATGGTAGTCGTAAAATTTGGTTGGGCATAAAAAAGTAAGGGGACCATGAGGTCGTAAAACTACGCGATACAGTACAGGTTACAAAGTAATAGTATAAAAAAAGGAAATAGTGTTTATAATGTTACTCATTTACTAGATAGTTAAAACTACGCATTTTGTATTATTTTTCTATTTCCAACTGTTTATCTGTCCATGATTGCTCATCTCATTAGTATAGTAAAATACGACATCGATAAAGAAACCACAACGCAGTACTCATTTGCAAGATCTATAAAAACAAGTAGAATAATATGGCCGCTATAAATTATTATTGATAAACTTTTATAGACTTAAAAAATATTTGAATCATTTTTTCGTGCGAGTTTCTGATGAAATGTTGATCAATGATATTAAAGTCTATTCTTATCAAGTGAAGTCAAACATTTACCCATTAATGAGTCACAATCAACGCACACACACATGTTACAAATATTTAACATAGCTCAAATAGGTGTTTCAAATCCGGGAGCTAATAAAGTTCCTCAAAAAGCTTACTTAAAAAAAACTTTTTTGTCGCCGGAACGTCAACAACGTCGGACCCTTTTGTTTATTTTGAGACATCAAGGAGGGTTGGAACCCATTACGGTTTTGTGTATGTGCTCGTGAAAGGCCAGTAAAACATATTCGGAAGGAAAAATATTACAAAATTGATCTTAACGAGATTTTCGCCGGTACAAATAACTTTTTTAATCCGCTAGCTTAGCATGTTATATCAATTTGCTCTGATAAGGGCCTCTTTCATTAAGCTGGGAAGTTTAATAATAAAACGTTATTGCTTTTTCTTTGGTAAGGGCTGTCCATTGACATTGATATGGATTGAAAAGAGACGCCATTGTGGTTCTATAGACATATTTATTTGCTCAATAAGACGATATTAATAGAAAGTTTTATATTACCTTATGTTACGAGTGCGTTCATTCGTACTATTGTAAAGTGTTTGTTCTATAAAGAGTTAGATAATCTTGGCGTAATTTCTTTGAAGGCAGCACGTTTCTTGAGTATCACGATAAACGATACATTACTTTTGAAAATATATTAAAAGAAAACCGTTTCTTTAGTTTACCAACGTAATGTGCGTGAAACACGCATTCGGTCGATTTTTTATGAAATCTATTTTATGATGAAAAACACGCATTCGACATTCCAGTAGTTATATTAGTTCTGCCTTTCCTATGAAATGTATTGTTAAATTCCTTTTATTCACATCAAAAGAAGTAAATAGAAAACAAAATAGGTATTTAGTGACTTAGCGATTTGTTCAAAAAACGGGTATTGAACTGTCAACAAATCAATTCATTTTTGTTAAACTTCAAAACGCTACGTTATGTGGAAATTCGTATGAGTAAGTACTTTTTGTTTTCGTATATCATTCGAGTTAATTATTTAAGAATCACAGAACCAGCTGTTGGGGAGAACTATATCAGGCAGTGGACGTCTGTTGGCTGAGATGATGATGATGATGATGATGATGATGACGATGATGATGACGATGATGATGATGATGATGATGATGATTTAAGAATTGTTTTTACGAACGTAATACGTTACGAACGACGAATTTATTTGTAAAATTGGCCAAAATCTTTTTGCTAAGGAGAGACCTTTGTCTAGCAGTAGACTGTTAAAGGCTATTTATGATGGTAAGCTCGTCAACTAAATTTTTTTAGTGTTTAATTACCCGCAATATTCTTACCTATTTTCGATGGTATGAAAGGATGGCTATAGTAACGAAAGTACTTCATGTCTCAAATTTCTTTACAAAATAAAATATACTGTAAATGGGTGGTGAATGTTAGGATTAGGGTGCGTATCATGAGGGTTCGTCTTCCCAGCTTTTGTGTGAACTTGGAAATCAAACGATCGTTGTTTCTTTGTGTGGTAATCGCTTTCAAATAAAATAATAGACGACAGACATTACCTACATAAATATAAATTCTTGTCCTAAGACGTTTAAAGCGAACTTAAAAAAACAATTTAAACTATCGTTCATAAGTAATAAACAAAAGATGGTAATTTTCTAAAATGCTCTTTAAAATTTTAGCATTTAGTACTTCGTTTTACGACACAATGCATAAGTCTTCTACACGACGTTTCGCTGAAATTTTATGCTCTCTGTTCGCTAAGAAACTCAAGTGTCCATAAAAACAAATTAGCATTTTTGTGCCGTTATGACACTGGTGCTCGTCCTGTTTATATCTATGGCGAACTATAGCTACACTAACTACATACTGTACTAACTAAATGCACGATTTCAATCATAATTCATAGAGTACAGTGTTAACGAAGTTTCTAGTAGGTACATTACGTATTCATCTTACACTAGCTGTGTCCGCCACTTCATTCGCGTAGGGTATAACTATTGAATTTTTAACTTAGATACCTGGTTTTTGCGTCATAAATTCCGATCCCGTGGGCAGTTCGGCATAAAAAGTAGCCTATATATTGTCCAGTGACCTCATTGATCTCCTAGTGAATGCCCATTAAAATCGGCTCAGTGGTTCCAGAGATTTGCCCAGACAAACAAACAAACAGACAGACACAAATTTAAAAAAGATAGTTTTCATTTTAGTATCATGTAAAAAACTATAAGCACTTAAGAAAACAGTTATTTTTTAAATCACAGAAAAACATTTCAATTTTATTTATGTGCATTAGTGTATTGATAACCAACACTATTAGATGCTCATATAAATCTATATCAATATAGCACAACTAGTAACTGTAGCATTTCAGAGAACACCTAATGGTCGTAATCCACAAATTATGCTTTATTGGAAACCAGCAATTTGTGTGTACATTTGTACACCTCTTCGATTACAATATATTTTTGTACGTGTTCGATTAAAACTTTAATTTGTAGAAAATCGTCTCTCCTTGTCTTGTTTTCATATAGAATTTGGAAATGAGGAAGTATATTAGAAGTTCCATCGTTAAAGTTAAATAAGTAAAAATAGCTATTTTAGAAATAAAAAAAGTTTCTCTATGCTAATAGACTTACTTTATGTTGTCTCTTAGAATCAATGGAAAATTATTCCTGCACGCTTCAATTGGTCACGGAAAAAGTTTTCATGATTAATGACTTTTTTTAAATACGGCTTCAAGGCTTTTGAGAAATCAAATCATTTAATAATCAAGCGAAATTGTTTATAAAGACGACGAATCATATTTAATGTGTTTAAAGCCATTAGCACATAATCGATTAGTTATTCGAGTGGATATGTCGGTATTATAACGGTAAACGAATAATTTAATCGATTACACATGTACGATAAACTGTATTTTTTATTCAACAAACCTTGACCAGTCCAGCTAATTTGGTTTTAGAGTTTCATAGATATTGCGTGTCAGTATTAGTCTTCGAAAATATACAGTTTTCAATGTAGTTAGAGGACAGGAAATAGTCTGTTTTCGTGCCTCGGTAATTATTGCCTTGACATCGAATGTGTTTTTGTTTGTTAGTGCCGGTTGGCACAGCTCCGAGGTTGGTCGCTAGATCTGCAAGCTGAGCATTATATAGACGGTGCCATTAAAAGTGCAATGATTAGCCTCAAGGTTGAAATGTGTTTAGATCTATACTAGAGTTTTAAATTAGAGATATAATTCAAATTAATCCAGTTAATCTTCTTAATCTATTAGACAGCTTCTAGATTTTATTAATGTAGTAAGTATTAGATTAATGTACAGAATTTAAAAGTGTTTAATCATATACACACACTTTCTAATTGAACTAAGCCTATAATCGATTTAGTGCATCCGCGTCGCTACTTTTGTACCTATAATTACCTATAATTTAAGTACTAAAGTTTGTTACTAATTAATAAACGTACCTATAATTTAAGTTTAAATTTCAAACAATAATTATCGGATTAAAATCTTGTTATAAACAAAATAAGTGAGTGCCAATGGCTTATCAGACGGCGAGGCGATATAATAAAAATATTTGTGACGATAATCGATGTTCGATATTTTCTTTATCTGTAATGATCAGGTAATAATACCAAACATAATCTAATACTTAACTTACTTATCTTCCAAATGTAGAAGAAAACTGTGAAAAGAAAGTAAATATATAAAGTTTCTTATAAAAATATATCTTTACCATAGTGGATATCTCGATATTTCAAAGCACTGTCGCCTACAAATATTTCTGTAACTCGTATCTAAATTATAAAATCTGTACGAATAGAATACCTTATCCAGTATTCATGTAATGTTCCTTTCTCTTTTATTCCCCTGACAAGTAAGTGAGACGAGAATAATTTATTGCACCTTTTAGATTCGTATGGATAGAACGCGTATAAAAATTTTGTACGTAGCGTTATAATATAGATATTTCAATATATGTCTAATCTTCGTGATATGTTTATGTTATGCGTTCATCACTCTTTCTATAATCAGCATTATCATTGGTTGTTTGAGGATTTTAACGAAATCCCGCTATACGCCAGCTAACGCTACGTTCGTAAATAATATTTCAGGTGGTTCCTTAAGGAAATAAGTTTTCTCTACGGCTTTGTTTAGTAATACATATATTGTTTGTGGTATTACCAAGTGTGAGAAAGCGGTAAGTGGGGACTTTTTTCTATAATAGAAATCTTCAAAAATTCATATCCCCTACTTGAATTATTATGTACAGTCTGTATCATAATAAGATTAAGGTAATAAAAGATTTAGGGGTAGGTTTATGGTATCATCAGTAAACTTTGATTACAGAGTTTTTCGACCTGTATTTTTATTTTAATACGGTTTTACGATTCAAACGTTAAAAGTTCTTTAAAAACAATAAATTTGTTTGAGTCTTTTTAAATAATATCCTAGTGCTTCAAAGCTGAATGATCAAATATAGTTATAAAATTGATACCGTAAAGTGTTTTAGGTTAATAATAATAGATTTATGACGTATTAACCTATAGTTGTTTCCTCTAAGTAGCTTTAGAAAAAATAAACTAAGTACCAATTAATAGTTTTAGAGCTTATTGTTGAATTTGTATTTAGTACTAAAATTAGTCCACAATTAGGGACAGATTGTGTAAATGGTACGCTCAGTGGATGGGCAACGACAGACTCTTTATTCAAAAAAAAATTTTAGCAGAGTTTTACATAGATGGCGTTACTTGTCACATATTTTGTTATACATTTCAACATCCCCACTTAACAAAATAAAAATGCAAACATGTAACAATATATTCATTACATATTATTTCTATCAAATAAACCAAACATTCCCAAAAAATTATAATGCTTCATTTTACATAAACCCTTAGTAAGTATATCTGCGGGCATCTCTGAAGTCGACAAATATTTAATTTTTACAATTTCATTAGCGACTTTCTCTCTACAAAAATGGTACCGCACATCTATATGTTTTGACCTTTTATGATGGACAGGATTTGCTGACAACTTATGGGCCGACTGATTATCATTAAATATTGGTATTGGATAAGTTATGCCAGTTAATTCAAACAACAAATTTCGCAAATACATAGCCTCTTTACAACAGTCTGAAATACCCATATATTCAGCTTCTGTACTTGACAGTGCTACAGTAAGCTGCTTCTTAGTTTCCCAAGATACTGCACAATTCGACAACCTAAAAAAATATCCTGTATAGGATCTCCTATCAATTACATTACTGGCCCAATCTGCATCTACAAAAGCTTCTAACTGATTATTACCTTTAGCTGAAAAATTTAAACACATAGTTTTAGTTTTCTTCAGGTACTTTAAAATTCTTTTTGCACAGGCCCAATGTTCTTTTGTATAACAGTTGTTAAATTGGCTTAGATAATTAACAGAAAATACAATGTCAGGACGTGTGAGAACAGCTATATACATGAGCGAACCAATTAGTTGCTGATAAGGTAACTTTTTATCACAATTCTCACTTTTAGTTAAATTCAATTTAGGTTCAATAGGTGTATCTGCAAACTTACAATCAGAAATATTAAACTTTAACAGTAATTCTTCAATATATCTTTCTTGACTTAAAGTTATAGTACCATTCTCTTTATCCATTGCTACATCCATACCTAAACAATTTTTTATAGATCCCAGATCTTTAATTTTAAATTTAGCTGACAAATTTTCTTTTAACAAATCTGTTTCCTTTTGATTATTTGAAAATACAAAGAAATCATCAACATACAATGCAATAATGATTTTTACATTTTTATCCATTTTTGTGAATAAGCATGGTTCTAGTTTACTTTTTATATAACCTAAGGATTGCAACAAATCATCAATTCTTTTATACCAAGCCCTTGATGATTGTTTTAGCCCATAAATAGCACGTTTTAAACGCAAAACTTTGTTCACATTATCATCACTAACATCGAAAAAAGGTGGTTTCATCATATACACATTTTCATTAAGAAAACCATTTAATTATGCTGTATCTACATCCAAGTGACAAATGTCCAACTGAAGCTGAACTGCTAAAGAAAATAGCAATCTCAAACTAGAATGCCTAACTACAGGTGAAAAACATTCATCGAAATCAATGCCTGGCTTTTGGGTGAAGCCCTTAGCGACTAGCCTGGCTCTATACCTGACATTATTATCATTATCAATTTTACGCTTGAAAACCCATCTACACGGTACAACAGTACCACTGTGAGGAATGTCCACTAACTCCCAAGCGTCATTGTCTTTAAATGATTGAAGTTCACTTTGGATAGCTAATTTCCACTGTTCGCTTTCTGGTCCATTCAACACATTATCTAGAGATATTTCACTAGCACTCGTTTCACTAATTAGACCTTCACACACCACACCAAAAGCATAACGATCAGGCTGCTTGCGTAGACACTTAGCAGGCTTCTCCACCGGCAACGAGGGAGAGTGGCCTGGCTGAGACAAAAGTTGTGGCCTGGCTGGCACAGGCTCCGAAGGTTCAGCTGCTGATATGTCTTTAGAGTCCTCAAAGTTGTCATCATCAGAGCTGTAACTTTCTTTGGGCCTCAGTACCCCTTCCTGCTTCTGATCTTTCTCTGTTTTTGTGTGTTTCATGTTCCCCACTTCTTGGGTACATTCTTCTCTTTCTTCTTTCATAGGAAGAATATCATTAGTGCCCTCACTAACATCAATGTGTATCACTTCTTCAATCCCCTCCTCAATCACAACAATATCTCTTGTTATTATTATTTTATTATTTTTGGGATTGTAAACTCGATAACCTTTTACATGGTTTGAGTAACCAACAAGAATACACTCAGTTGCTTTTTTGTCGAATTTTAACCTTTTTTCTTTTGGTCTGTGTACCATTACCTTACTTCCAAAGATACGTAGGTTACTGACGTCTGGCTTAGTTCCGGTCCATATCTCTATAGGCGTCTTGTTATCCAATCCTGATGCGACTGACCTGTTACACAGATAAACTGCAGTGTTCACTGCTTCTGCCCAAAACGGTTTTGCCAATCCTGCATCGAACAACAAACATCTCGCTTTTTCTACTACTGTACGATTGTACCTTTCGCAGAGACCATTCTGTTCCGGTGTGTATGCACAAGTCTTTTGATGTACTATTCCGGCCAATTGCAAGAAATTTTCAAATTCCTTACTGCAAAATTCTGTACCATTATCTGACCTCAACACTTTCAACTTTCTGCCTGTCTGATTTTCTACTAATGTTTTGAATGCTTTGAAAAAGGAAAATACTTCATCTTTGGTCTTTAAGAAATAGACAAAAGCCATCCGACTAAAATCATCGACTAACAACAAAAAATATTTCATTCCACCAATAGATCTGGCTTCCATAGGTCCACAGACGTCTGCGTGCACTATCTCGAGAAGTTCCTGTCCTCTGTTGCCAACATTCTTGAATGGCAGCCTGGATTGCTTCCCCTCACAACACACAATGCAGTTCGTCTTACTAACCTGAGCCTTGTCTGAATATGACATTCCTTTTACAGCACCATCCCTCATTAAGTTAAGGTCTTTGCTGTTTAGATGGCCAAATCTTCTATGCCATATATTTCCAGACACGGAGGTCAACAAACAGTCCACTTGCTTGATTCTTAATTTATAGACACCTCCGACTACGTCTGCGATCGCTACCACTTCATTATTTTGGTTATAAATATAACAGTGCTTTTCATCAAATGTCACATTGTTCCCTTTACTCACTAACTGACTGACTGATAATAAGTTCGTAGCCAAGTCTGGTACACATAACACTCCCATAACTGTATTCTCGTATTCGGTATCTCCAACAAGAGTAGTTATTTGGATGTCACCACAGCCGTTAACAGGAATTTTTGTTTTATCAGCGATAATAATATCTCTCACTTGGTGTTGATTTGTTGTGTTCGACAACCAATTTTTGTTCGGCGTTAAATGGCAGCTGGCACCACTGTCAATGTACCAATCCGTATGATTAAAATTGCCGCTGAGAAATATTGCACTAAATGCATTAGATTCCTTGTTATTAGTGTTTAATTTGCATTTATTCATGAAATGTCCGAACTGTTTACATTTAAAGCATTTGACATTGACATTTGACTTGTCGACATTACGGGATTTCGATTGTCTATGCGTTTGTTTGTGCTGCCAACCTTTCGACGCAAACGCATTCTGTGTGAAACTCGTACCAACTTCACTCCCATCTTCCATATCCAATAATTTTGACTTAATGGCGTCGGCCGTTAACTCAATACCTGAATGCTCTAATGAACGCCATTATCATCGGCTCAAATTTTTCAGGTAATCCTGCTAACAACAGAGATCCGACCCACTCGTCACTAATTTTGAATCCTGTATTATTCAATCGCTGGCTTGTTTCTAACAATGAAGTCACATATTGAGACATTGAATCACAATTTTCACGGCGAATAGATATGAGGTTACGAAGTAGTCCGATGCGTCGCGTGTAGCCATTATCATCAAATAGCTTTTTTAGCTTTTGCCATAGTCCCATTGCAGTTGATTCACTTTTTATATGCACGTATAAACTGGGGTCTATAGTTAACACTATTTTTGCTTTCGCTTTCGCGTCATTCGGATCACCGCCGGTCATGATACATTGTTGCATGCCTTCCAATACGAGATAATTTTCCACAGCAAACGCCCAATCTTCGTAATTTTCCCTACCCCTTAACTTTGCAATACTAGCAATAAGGTTTGTCGACATTTTTGCACTATATTTACACCAAAATAATTTTAATTCGCGTGATAGCCCATAACCTGTAAATGGTACGCTCAGTGGATGGGCAACGACAGACTCTTTATTCAAAAAAAAATTTTAGCAGAGTTTTACATAGATGGCGTTACTTGTCACATATTTTGTTATACATTTCAACAGATTGTCTAAAAATTTTACGAGTTTATTTTGTTATCACTTCCTTAAATAGAGTGAAAACGGCAAACATCGGCTATTTATCTGCAGTTATTGTCAAATGAATTAATAGAAACATCAAAACCATTTAACTTGTCTGCGTTATTATTAAACAGTGATGAAGTATCAATAACTATTTTTATAGCCGTTATTTATTGAGACATAGGGCAGGCAATCGTAAAGATTCATCGCTATATAGACGTACTTTAAAGATTATGGTTTGATTTTGATAACTGTGTTATTTTTTTTCTATATCTACCAGAATAAAAAAAACGAAACAAAGCTAAAATTTCGTAGTTTTTGATTAGGTAATTGATTTTTTCTGATTATAGAAATGCTTAATTGCTCCACGTACCTCGGAGAGCATGTAAAGCTGTCGGCCCTACGCCTCTTTTTACCCCAGTCGCATCTGACAACCGTCCCATTAAATTGTAAGAATGAGAAAACAAAGGGAGCACCTGTGATTGCACACACACATTTGCATTACAATATCTCCTGCGTAGTGGTCACCGTGTCCGAAATCGGCAAGGAGTACATTTTTAAGGACAATCTTTGAAATATGTATGATATAGGTACTTGTTGCAATATGTATATATGGGTGTGATTCTTACAACGAAACATAATATAACCTAATTTCTTGAAATTTCGATTGATTTTAATTGTTCAATGTTGTGTCGCGATTCATTGCTTAGGTATGTTAATATTTAAGAAGATAAGATTGAATATAGTCAATCAAAGTTGATTATCTATAAATAGTACTGATATTAACGAAAATGCAATAATTGACTGAATAATAAACACATAAAACATCAATCTATAATTTAGATAGTAACACTGAAGCTACGTTTATCGCTTGTTTAATGGCGCTGATCTTGAGAACAGTCAGAGTTATAACCTTTGGGTAACTCATAGATACTGTAACTCTAGTGCTTAGTTTAATACTACGACCTTTAGGAGCAGTGACCATAAATAAACACAAATGCAATTTTGTTTCTTGCAAGTGTCATCAAGTGACCAACAAAATGAAGTAGTATAGTACCAGAGACACTACGAATATTTGGCAAATATTCGGTATTCGGCCAATTACAGAATAGTGAAAAAAAAGGAATGCACAATACTACTCACGAAGATTACTAAAACTGCCTCGTTGCTCTAGTGGTTAGTTTAAACCACTGTCTCTGGTTTGTGTTAACATTCTTAACAACAGCCCAGATTTTGGAAGTTGGGGCCTTAAATCCCGTGCCTCAGAAAGCACGTAAAGTCGTCAGATCTGCGCCTAATTTTTCTGCGGTCATGTCGAATTACCGTCCTATCGGATTATGAGAGTGAGGGAACAGAGAGTGCACCTGTGTTTGGGCAGACGCTTGTGCACTATTGTCTCCTGCGTAGATGGTTGACCTCCATTGAAGCTGGCTGCCGTAGCCAAAATCGACTAGAAATACATCATCATTATCATAAATAAATACCTAAAATCTGCCAGTGGCAAGTTATATGTATATACACAGTACACAGTAGGATAAGGTCGTTTATTTATATTTAATTAATTTTTACCAATATATTTTACTATGAAATACTATATCCCAAACGGGTAGGCTTAAAGTCGACTCCAATGTAGATTGGAAAAAAAAGCCCCTCGAGAGGAAGAAGGTAACTGTTTGTTGGTAGTATTTGTTGCTAGCAAACGATTGTTTTTTTCCTTATACATTATAATTGCTTCTGTAAATAATCGGTTAGTGAGAAGCCAAATAAATCTTAATAAAGTCGACACAAAGTGTATTGTGATACAACTCGATTAGGAATGAGTTAAAAGCGACCAGGGCGTGTTGTCATCACACCTTTCAGATGCAGATTTAAACTTATCGACCACAAAAGATACCAAGTGTTGTCGAATATACGGTGAAAAGACTCATCGAATATTCGTTATTCGGCCAAATCACTATTTGTAGCATCTCTATAAAGTAAATTAGTTTCAACTAATTTGCTGTGGGAGGTATCCGAGGAAAAATGGTTGAAAAGATTTTATTATTGAATACAATCTTTTATTCAAATTAAATAATAATACTTTACACTGTTGTGTGATTTGGTTGGGAGTGCTACTCTTTGGAACTATTGTAAAAAAAGGTTAAAAGCGAAATTATTCTTTTTGAAAAATGAGTAATATATGAATAGTAATGTAACTGCACAGTAACTATTTTGTAGAGTCTGCTGATATGTTCCCATTGTTACGTTGTGGTCGACTCAAAATAATCTTTTCCTTGAACGCAGTAATCAATCGAGATCGAAGCACACACACTTTGGTTATAAATTTATTTTATTGCAAATTGTTTTTGTAAAACGTTCTTTATGTTCCTTTTATTACTGCCTTTTTTTGGCTAATGATTTATATATTTCAAATTACGAGTATGTATTTAACACTGCTGGAATCATGAGTATTTAAACAGAAACTATGTAAGTTACTTATTAAAAATAGTTGTTCTCAAACGTCAAAAACGTAAGGTTTCATTCAATTAAAACTTTATTAACACAATAGATCCGTTTAAGTCAACCTCGTTCTATAAAATCCTAGAAATATCCTTAAGATACTTTAAGCTTAGGAATTATATTAAATTTACTTTAATTTCACCACTTTAGTATTCTGTTTATTTATGGTTACTTGGATGTACAGGTTATAAATTAAATATACTCTGCTAACGAGTACTAAAGTCTAAATAAAGGTATATCATAAAATTAACAACATACATGGTTATGTAGCTGCTAGGTGCATAAGTTAGAAAAATCTCTTTAGAGCTGTAAAGTGTCCCACTACTATAAGATTGCTATCAACAAAACGTTAATTACAGATTATTCTTGAACTATTCAGACTTGAATATATTTATAAATGAAATAAATTTTGCTTACCTAATTAATTTTATGTTCTCGTGATAATTAACGTGTAATGTGACAACGTAAAAATTAATTTTCTATGCATCGTTAATTCTTTGTTCATTATTTAATTATAACAAAAAGTTTTTAATTCGGTGATGTAATATTGTGTCCGAAAAGTTCAGTATCAGTATCAGAGTGATGAGTAAATGATAATTCATTTATTCATCATTGTTAATTACGAAACATTGTAATTTTAATGTCGACACACAATATCACGTCATAAGCATTATTATGTTTTAGCCTAATATGATATAATGAATATATTTTTATAAAAAAAGCTCTCGTGAAATAGTAATCTAAAGCCTCATTTCTACGAAGAGGACTATTCCGTAATTAACGATGATGAATAAATAAATTATCAGTTAATCATCATTATTAATTACTACACATGCTAGTTTTAACGTTAACACCCAATATCAGGCCATAAGCATGATGTCTTCGCCTATACACCATGACTGAGTATATTTTTACAAAATCTTTCGTGATATCTCAAATCTCAATATCAAAATATCTTTTCTACGAAGAGGCCTGTGTTCAGCAGTGGGTTATTAAAAGTAATGATGTGAAGATGATGGAATAAACTTTCAACGTGATATGTTTTGATTCTTATTAACTAGTAACACTATAATACATTATATTTTCATTTCCAGCAAAAAATATTGTTATGCAAATGAGTATGACATTATATTTACATAAATAATTTTTATTTGTTTATCTGTTACGTCACTTTTGCTGTCATTACAGGTAAACCTAATGCGATAGAGAAGCTAATTATAATACTTATTATATTTCTTGTTTAAAAATAGATGAATAAATTTTAAATTCATGTATTAGGCATGAATTTGAAAATTGTTCAACAATTACTCAAGAGTTATACGATAATAACAAAAGTTAAAAGTTTTTTAACGATATATTTTTTGTTTTATTTGAGTTTTTATGTAAAGCAGAAACTAGGCTAAACGAAAAAGTGTTTCACTTCCAAAATCTATTTGGTTTTGTGTAATTTTTAAATGGTGCACTTTGTACATAAAATATGCCATGTGTAATTTGTCACCGCTGAAGATATTTTTAAACATAAAAGAATTTTGCATAAATACAACTGGCGTTAAAATTGTAAGAAGAATCAGAAAAAAAAACAAAACATTTTAATCTTTATGTCATGGCAATGTCAAACAGCGTTTAAAGTCAGTTTTTATAGTATGACGGTCAAATTAAATGGTTTCATAGGATAGTTTGTATATGAATGCCAAATTACTTTTATAAGCTTAATATTACTACCTTTGTTGAGCAATTTACTTAATAAGATTCTCGAGGACTTCGCTTTTCAAAATTGTGTTACGATTAACTTTAGATGTTAAATAAATCTACTTTAATCTTTCTAATTTCGTTTTATTAAGTATTAATATTAGTTCAAAAATTTCTGAAATTTCGTTGTATACACACAAAAAAGACCTACTGTTAAATAAGTTAGAAATCTCTTTTCTTTGAAGCTATTAACACTGTTTATACAACTTCGTAATAAGTAAAAGGTTAAAAGACGACGTAACTTCAACACTCTTTTTTTATTAACTCGGGTTTTTTTTCACACCCTCTATCGAACGTCAAAAATCCATTGTTCTAAATTTAATTCAATCAGTCATAGACAACTAAAGTTACACACGGCAATAGAATAATAGTTATATAACTTTAAATAGCCGTATCTGTGAATATGCAAAGTAACATTTGTATTTCAAATGAAATTGTACAATAACTCAAATTGTATCACTTAGCCCAAGTTATGATACCGAGAATATAATCAATAAACGCTTTTGTAGTTTCACAAGTATTCTCGTTATAGAGTTGTAAGTGCCTTTTACAAAAATTAGAAAGTAACTACAAATGAAGGCTTCAACTTCAAACTACTCTTTAGTTAGTACATTTAATGATATACTTAGGCACTGTAAATGTTTAACACGATGATGTGTAGGGGACCATTACCGTCGAGTTCTCATTATAGCTACAAACAACCGCAATTTAGTCGCGCAACAATTTACTTGTGTACGAATAGTTATGTCATTAAGCCGCTTGGGAGATTATCTCTCACCGATAGAACAGGGTTGCCAGGCCGTATACCGTGCTGCTGTAGCTTGAGAAATAAAAAAATCTAGTCTATACTGTTTTATAATGAGTTTAAGAAGCCATGTCACTGTTGTGTTAATCCCTTAATCTGTTGCTAAGTCAAGGCAGAGAAACTACCGGATTAACAATGTTAGTAGAGTAGAAAAACAAGTAGTAAAAGTTTATTATGTATTCAGATTATTAGAAATTTAAATAAACATTCAACTAATTTAAACATGCCTCACTAATATAATAGTGTCTTTTTGTAGCAAACTCATCTTTATGTTAACTCAAAGCATATCATTAAATAAATATGTATATTATGTCAAGTATAAAATAATAATAAAGCCCTGCTATTAGCACATCATTTCTTTTTATATCCTCTTTAAAAACGGAACTAATTTTACGAACCATTTAACTGTCATTGAATTTCTTTTCTGTCTGTATCGTGTCCATATCCGTGTAATAGCTTCAATTTTATTTAACATAAAAGAAATATTTTACATAACCTTATTAATCAAGATTGTTTATTGAAATATTATTATGTGTTGAAGATAAGCTGTTTTGTGTAAAGTATTTCTTAAGTCGTGTCTGCATCACAGAACAGAAAATATACATTAGAAGTGCGATCAATAGTAAATCCCTAAATATTCTTTGTCACCTAGACGCAACATGAACGATTAATTAAATTATACACACAACGAAGTCTATGCTAATTCGTCTAAAGTATTTAATGAACATAAATCCTAAACGCTATTTAGCATGTTACTAAATACAACCTTATGTCTTTTAAATAAAGTAGTGTTTCACTTGTATATTTGTGTTCTAGGGGCGTCACGGTACTTTACCAAACGTTTTCCTACCTAATATTCAGAAATATTCCCGCAGAAAACACAATTCATTGCGTACTCTCATGGTAATAATGTAGTTAGTATTTTAATTTAATAGGCAACGTATGATTGTTTTTATAGATTAAATTATAATGGCATGAATACGATTGTTTGTGAGGTTTCCAAATATTTTAGTGTAAAATTTTGCGAAATAATACCGCAGAAAATGCGGTTCATTGCGAGCTCTCGTAATATATAATTATTTTTATAGATTGGGTCCTAACTATTTAAGTACTATCGTTTTCAAAGATGTACAAGAGTACCGGAAGTATGAGCGATCGTGCTCTAAGCGCGTCAATCATTCTGGTGCGCCTGGCACGCCTACATAGCATTTCTACTACATTCTCAGTTCTGTGGTCTATACATTATATGAAAGTACTTTTATAATAGACTAACTGTAGCCTGCCAAGCTTTGCTGTGGTACAATATGGTTGAAGTAATAAGATTTAAGGAAGAAAAGTGATAAGAAAAATGGATTACATTAATCTTTGAAGCGGTTGTATATCATGTCATAAGAACTCAATTGATGCAGAAGCTTTGAATTTTTGAAACATACATGAATCAACTTTAACAAAGACAACTATATTATATTGCTTTAATTTTGATCGATATATTCTTAACAGTTTGTCCTGATAAATGCATAACTCTCGGGAACAAATCTTTTAAATAACCTATGTGTTTCACAGCAAATACTCTTCTATTCTCTGTATTCCGTAGGTGTGTGGTTACAGGTTTACATTGAAATGTATTTCCTTTACATCTGTATTACCATGCCTGATTTGCTTGAAAATTGACCCCTCCTTTTGTTGACTATAAAGAGGAAACTGTTTTCATTACAATTGGTATATAGGCCTCTCCTTATCAAAGAGATTTTGGCTTACTATGCGCGTTATGCAGTAATGTTTGTTGTCTGGCATATTTTGTTTCTTTAGTCAACTTTTACAACACACATAAGAAGAGGTGGTGTCACTCTGTATAAGCAATCTATTATGTGTAAGTGGATTTTATCTAATTTGATCTATATTCACTTACAGTGTAGTATACGGTTATATAGTATTGTTAATATACAATACTATATATACCATATATGACTTATATCCTTATTACCACATAGTATTGTACAATTTATATTCGTAGCATGAAATTGCATAAAGTTGAAATAAACCGAGTAAAGAAAAAGGTAGTTATCGCTGGCTGAGCTAAGAGGAAACCTATAGTTTCTTAAAGTGCTGCATTTTATTTAATGGGATGGTTATGTAATTGGAAACAGTTTGATTTCTTAATCGAAAGTTTTGTAAAATCCAGAGATATTGAGGACGAGTGGGTGTTAAAAACCGTTTCCTCAGCTTCAATTGCTATGCAATTCTTGAAGCAGTAAAACACTTATTATTTCTTGTGAGTATATCACACATCTAATAATATCTTTAAGTATGTAAAATATAAAAAATGTCCGGTTAGAATTCCGTTATTCAAATGATTAAAATACACATTATAAACTGAAGTTAATTTGACACTTGTTACAAAAAGCGTTATAAAAAGGTAGATGGATGTCTGACATCGGCGCAGCCACCAAAACGTGAAGGTATTAATAACTTAATGCTGATACTATAATTGATTTGTACAAGTCTTTACACTTCCATCTTACCACTATTTGATTTCACACAACGTGTTTCTACCTAGATGTTTTTCCACTGAACAATATAAGTAACCATGGTACGCGTACCCGACAGTTTTGCCTATACAGTTGAATTTTACAGGTAAACTGCTGCGTGTATGTTGTAAAACTGTACAGGTTTTTGCACCTATTCAGGCAAGTGAAAAAATATACATTTTGATGTTTTTTGCCCATGGGTATCTATGTGCAGTTCAACTGTACAAGTAAAACTGAACGTGTGCCAATGGTCCCTGCACTGGCGTCGGTTGTGCGGTGTTTGCGAGACGAAACGCCATTGTTTCAATATAGAATTTGTCCAGGTTTACCGTTACGTGTATGTTTTCTACTCAGTTCAAGCTTACTTGACGGGTGTAACTGAGCAAACCTATCAGGTACACCCTACTGTTTATAGTTATCTCAATGATTACTGACCCAAATGGCTGAGCCAGAGGTCGTGGGTCCTACCCAGAAGAAATAACTATGCGATGAACATTATCATTTTGTTCTGTGTCTAATTTATCTATCATATATATTTAGTAATATTTAGGCTCTTCCTTCCTGTACAGATCGGTTGAAGCCTGGAATTCATTACCAGCGCACATGTTTCCCTCCCACTACGATCCCAGGTCCTTTAAGCGGGTCGTGAAAAAGCATCTCACTAGGCCGCCATAGCGTGGGTCGCCATATTGCACTGTTGTCATTCGCAGTGAGTATGGTGACCACCGCTCCTGGATTCTATTCATGCTTTCCATCAGGCAGAATAGAGTTACTTTGGTAAGTTAAATATAAAAAAAAAGGTATACATGTTATCAGTAATATGCATAGCTACAGGTATTGCCTTACTTGGGATTATTATATTGTTATTACATCTACTTTTACTGTAACTTTAGTATGTGTAACAAAGTTGGTTTTATTACTCGGTAAAAGTATTGTGAAAAGACAGATAAGAAACTCTAAAACATACAAAATAAAGTACAATTTGTCTCGTATTTAAAGTGTTCTACATAATATCTGTATCGTGCAGAATGACCTTTACAAGTTGACTTTTTAATTAGAAATAAACTTGTTTATATTTTGAGAATTGAAACTCGTACATTGTATTTCTGCTACAAATATGGTTTCCAATGTTACATTATTATTGTTATCGCTAAACATGTATAAAGGTCATTGTTTCCTCTTAAGTTATAATATGTAACTATATATGAACAATATTTAGAAACTATTTAGTCAAAGAATTATACCGAACATGTGGTTTTATTTTTATTTGATTTGTTGACCGCATATTTGATGAGAATATTTCGTAATTATAATTTAAACTAACAGTCTGCGTCTCTCAAAAAAAATCCCCTTTTCAAATCATTTTTCATTGGTACTCGGCTCTTAGTGGTTCTAGCGTGATGCTATATAACCTTCTTCGATAACAATACCACACAAAAGGTTACCACACACGGTTAGATATACTGGTAAGAATTTCTCAATTCTTACCAGTAGATCTAACCGTGTGGTGACGGATAAGAATACGTAGTGTCACCACCCCTATTCATCCTATGGGGGGTCGTAAGAGGCGACTAAGAGAAGAAACTATTCAGAAGAATATCATTATAAAGAGAACGGACACTAAAAACAAACCCTATACCAGTCCGTCTAGTCAGCGTGATATAGTAGGCCAAAACCTCCTTGCTAAGAAGAAACCTACGTCCAGCAGTGGATTTCGATGATGATGAACCAGTAGGTTTTTTGATTAGCGCGTGCAAATAAACTCTTCAACTTTATAACGTTAGTGTAGATTATTTCTATTATTTTTATCAAATCAATTTAGGTGCCCACACAAACATACTTGAAACGGACACAATGAACACCCAGACTTATAACAATAATTTTTGGATCTCACAAAGTGTTGTCCCATGTGACCGCTTAAATCAGTCGGCCAAGTAGAGCAGTCTGTTTTTGGCTTCTGTTACTTAATTTACAATACAATTTTTTTTTTAAAAAGGTTAAAACATTAGCTTAGTTAAGATTTCTTCTTCTTTTTAAGATTCTTAGTTAAGAGTTCTTTGCTTCAATCTATTGCCGTCCACTTCTAAACGAAGATCTCCCCAAAGAGTGCCTACCATCTCGTTTTTGGGCAATCCACATTCATCCGGCACATAATTTTACGGACCATTGTAAAATGTCTTCAAAGAAGTTTCTTTTCATCTCTAAGTATGTATTGGTTTGAGTACCCAATGCTAGTACGACCATTTTTGATCTTTTGTGCACTTTATATTTCAATATTTGTACGTATATTTACATACAATATCATTTTTTTTCTCTTTACTTATTTGCAGACCACTCAAGTAGAAATCTACTCAAAGCGGAATATGATTACCATAGTGTATTTCTTATTCTTATATTTATGTTTTTTATTTATTTTTTATATTTATATATCTTATATTTATATGTATACTTCAGATTATATTGAGATATATTTAAATTGATCTCATCATCCCACTTCGACGTCTATCTATGATGGTCAATTGTGCCTACCATAGACTAACATATTTAGCTTTTAAAAGGTTTTATAGAATTTCGTGTTCCTTTATTATAGACTTGTAATGAACTGTATTCTTCATTTATGAATTTTATATTCTTAGGAATGATATTTTATTTAAACGGGAAGTTTGAACTATTAATTAAAAACGTATTTTTCGTATCGGTTCGTAAATTGCGCAGGTGTTAAGTAATAAATACTAATAAAAAGTACAACCGATCAAAAAAAACTGTTTAAAAATAGAACAAGATCTAGAATTATTGGGACTGCAAAGGTTGAACACAAATTTAATTATAATGATAGTAGATATGTTTGTGTGTTCGCAACAATATCATCAGGAAAGACATTGTTTTGAGATGTATCAGATCAATAACTATTTCAAGACCGAAATCAATTTCTATAATCCATCGATTATAGATCATCATCTCGGCCGAAAGACGTCCACTGCTGGACATAGGCCCATCCTGAATAAGGAAGTTTAGGCCTACTATACCATCCTGACCAGATGGGAAAAGCATATTTATATAATACTGGCGAATAAACATCTTTAATCTTGAAACTAAAAGGTAATTATGATCATACGGACAGTTATTATTCATGAATGTAAATTAGATTCAAACTACAAATTACTCATTTGCATGTTAAATTAATGTTACGAGTAAATAGATCCTATTATATGGTAATTAATAAATGGATATTACCTTATTATATAAATAAATTATTATTATTTTTTTAAAAAAGGAACACCCATCCCGTGTCGCGGGGGACTTTGCAAACATACAAGAAACGGGCACAAAGATCATTCAACCTCAGAACAACAATTTGTGGATCACACAAAGTATTGTCCTATGTGGGATTTGAACCCACAACAATCATCGCAGTAGAGAGCTTCGTGGCAATGGCTTAAACCACTAAGCTAACCCTGCAGTCAAAACTATTTGAATTCCGTTGCCTTGTAACAACCTAAAACTTTTTTTTATATTATATTAAAGAAGCTTTGTCATCTGTTCCTCAAATAAAGTAATTTAATAGGTATTGTGTGGACTCAAGGTACCTACTTATCTTTTGAATAGGGGATTAAATGTATATTTCATCATAATTGGTCCGCAACGCCTTGCTCGGTGTATCTATTCTCTGTCGGTACAAATAATTTCGACATGATTGATAAGTTAAGAGATAAATTACTTTTCAAAGATGTTATATTGTAGGTATTTAAGTAAAGAAAGTTCAAAGCGCACACGAGATGAAACGAAAGTTTCTTGCACATAATCACACATACACAAAAGTTCCACTACATTAGGAGTGATAGAGATACAAGAATGGCAGTATGAAACATACATATGATATCAAATTAGCGCAATATAATGTCATCACTGTTATATGTATTGAAATAGCTGTAAAAAGCTAAAAATATATTCACTAGCCCTTAACAAGTTTTACATTAAAGAAATACCCGCAGGTATTACAAAAAGCCTTTGTGATAAAAGCATTTGCAAATTGTTTGAAATATTTCTACATCTCGTGGGTACAAATACCGAATATGAACTCGACATTGACATATTATTACTTCTAACTCTGTTCTTTATTTACAAAGGCTTTTAGCGTTGAAAACGAAAACATATTTTACTTTTTAATAGCTAAAGGTACGGTAAAAAGGTTCGTATTTAAGAGTAACAAAACAATAGTTGTACTTTGTGATATGTTTCGTCTTACTGTTATCGTTCAAGTTTATGGATAATTGTAATTGTAATTTGGATAGTTAAATACAATATTTTAACATGAAATGAAGTGATATTTGACTTTAAAACTCGTGATCTCATTCTAGAATGAACGATAAATTAAACTTGAACTTTGTTTGCGTTTCATTTTCGGTAGATGTTACTTCTACTTCTTACATATGTGACTCAAATACTATAGAAGAACAATTATTATACATTTTTAATACAGGTTGACAATGGAAATCTAATGAAATCGGTTAAAAAAACTACCTCACGCATTTAGAAGTCTGAAGGTATATTCAAAGGTGATAGAAAGTTCCTGTTAAATAAAATATATTAAATTTACGTGAAATATAAAACGTGAAGCATGTATTTATTCAAATAATAAACAAAACGAGAATTATAAAAAAAAAACTACTTATGTTATTATAACCAACAGTTTAAATCCAATCCAACCCTATCAGTTACACTTTAATTCTAAATAGACATAACATTGTAATAATTTAAATTAGACTTAGGTAACAGATCTTGATAATAGCACAAGGAAACCTGAATCACTGGAACAGTAAGGGACCTACGAATTTGTTTCACTTAACGAGGTTTTCCACTTACCCAGTGCCTCACGGAGAGGGTGCTTATTAGAGGCAGATTATTAAATAAAATAACGAATTATGTAATCATTACATATATGAGTTGTAATCTTTATGAATAATCTGAGAAAGGTAATAAACAAAAATAATCATGTACGCTTTTTACAATCAGTACAAAAATGCATACGGAATGCGTCACTTGTAAAAATCTGTTATTTTCGTGTGTCTTTTGGAAGTATCAGTTTGAAGATATTTTTAATGTTATGTAAATTGTATGAAATATCTTTAGTTACCAATTGTTGCAACTAAAATAACTATGCGAAGTTTTTAGTGTTTTTATTGCTTCGGGCTAAGAATTTTTTATTAATTTTAAGAAGACGTAAAAACATGAGCAATGTCATTTTTGGTAAGTTCTCTTTAAACTATTAAATCGATGTGGACGTTTATAAAATCCTTGAATGTTGGCTGTTAAATTTTGTTGAGGCCAATGGCTGATTTCCAGTCTTCAAGATTACTTTCGATGTTTTCTCTTTTGTAGACTTTCGGATTCAGCTACTTCAGGTATAAATTCGGATTTTTAAAGCAGTTTGCTTTAGTAGTTTTGGTCACTGAAAACTAAATTTGCCTCATAAACTACGTCGCGAAAATAACATTGATTTCTGGGCGCTAATGGTATCCTATAGATTTAATTCAAGTACAGAATTTGCGGGTAGACTAAGAATTAGTATACAAAACGAATCAGAGACGTGATAAAATGATGTTTTTACGGTTACACAGCTTAATGTTTATAAGATTCCAAGAAAAGAATTTACAAAAAATGTTATTTAAAAAAATAGATTCTTTTAAGCAAGTACAATAGGTACTCGTCAACTGATATAAATACATATATACTTTTTTTTGTAAATTCGTACATATTAACCAGGTAAAAACCTTTACTCTGACCCGGGAATGGAACCCGAGACTCAGGCACAACAGTCGTATATTCTACCCTTGCGCCACTGAGGCAGTCTTATCGATTAAAGAGGTAATTAGGACGATAAAACCGCAATCATGAATCCCAGATATAGAAGTTTGCTTTGTTCCACTAACAGACGTAACTCAGTGTTAAGGTTTCTGGACCTCATCATGAGTTCCAACTGTGGAGGCTTCTCACTTATGCAGGTCCCACTTACCCAAGTTTTCCTGTATATGCATATTTAATAAGTAATCCCTTTGTTGTCTTAATAAAAGCGTAATTGAATATGGTTTTATCCTCAAATTTCGATATCTCAAAAATAAGAAAAGATAATTAGGTTTTATATAAATATACACTTTTCATATTTTCTTTTGTAATGTATGCTAAAGTTATAATCATTATCCATCGCAGCGTTATCTCTCTAGAGTGTGCGCTCCCGATGCATCTAGTCCCTATATTTCCATTGTCTGTGGACACACACTTCTGTATAAGAAAATATGGCATCCTGAATAAAAGTTCATTAATTATTGTAATGGATATTCGTTTTTAACATAATCTACGGTCTCATTTAACATTTTCTTTTCTTAATTTACCGACCAAAAGCATCTCACTACGAACAGTAAAACAGAAAAAAAATCATTCAACAGAAATAAAGTAATGCCGGGTATATTGCAATCGTATTTCCGGCCAACAAGCAATTTTTCTCTGGATAAAGTGCGCCTTGGTCCGGGTTCGATGCTCGGGCAACTCGCCAAGTAGCGCGGCGGGTCGGTAAATCACTTGCACGTACCAGGCGCGCAGTGCGACTAGGAGCTCCCAATCAGCCGCCCTATTGACAAACATACGACTGGAGTATAATGGAATCCGTCGGGATTTATCTACCACTTGGCAATTCATCTCTCTCGTTTTTTTAAACATTCTTGGATTTTAGTACTTGACTTGGTATAATTATATTAAAAGTACTTAGTTCAATTTATTTAACGGCTTTGTAATCCGATAAAGAGATCGATCGATTATTGTTCAGAAACTTATTCAACGTTCTTTTTACAATTGTTTATCTTTGAACTTTCGTTTGCTTTAGTAACTTTTGTTTGTTTAATTTAGGAGTTAAAATAAAAAAGAAAATATTAAGCATGTAATGTTTTAGATTTATATGGGCGAAGATAAGCTATGATCAGATATACATATTATAGATGCATATAGTATGCTACGATTAAGTCATAGTTTATAGTATTATAACAAAGAATATTTAACAAGCAATCACAGCCGCACTGTATCAAATCTTTACACACAAAACACATATATGCACATGCACACATTCAAATATTAACTCAAATATAAATGCTCCCTCCTTCCTTAAACATTGTTGTATTTCTATTTATCTATAACCGAATCTTTTCCTGGAAACCCTGTGTTAATCATCGTTGTGAACTATCGGTGTGTCAATTTTTATCTCAATCGCTTCAATATTTTTTGCGTAGAAGTGTAACAATTATCCGGACATCTTTCTATCACCCCTCACAAACGTCAACACTTGTATGAGTTAACTAAGATACAATAAATGACTCGGTATCCATAAATGGATCTCTTACAGACGCTGAAAAACTCTTACCTTCAACCATATCTCGTGTTTTTTTTTTGCTGCTTTATTACATCAAAATGCCTATCGCTAAAGGAAATACCATTATCTAGTTCACGATAAAAATGTGATATAAAAGTTAAAGAGATCATTCCTCACGTAATAGTCTGCATTGTTAAATAAATGAATGAATGTCATAATACACACAAATGCAACACTGAACAATGCACCGTTTCACCTGTGTTGCTCATTCCAATGCAAATGAGTGTCACAATGAAAACATGTCAATGTTTTTACAAGTCGACTTCGTAATATATGGAGATTACCATTTTTGTCCGGCTATCTGGTTTGTTAGCCGGATATTTTTTGTCATCGTAATCAAATTTATGAGATGTGTTCTGTTAGCAATCCATTCTATTATGTGGTTAAATAATCTTACCAAAAGAGATGAAAGAAAACGCTGTACGTTTCTGACAATGGATACAGGTTACACATAGATACTGAAAAACAAAGAACATTGAATGCTAATTTATGGAAAACAAATGCTTCAATAGACGATTAAATAAACCTCAAATGGAAGATATACAATTTATTCGTCATTTTGTACTATGTTCATAAAAGTGTACGTAAAAATTTATGGCGCGCTCCATATAGTAAAGCCTTCTAGAAGATGGCCACAATATACATACTTTAACCACTTTTAATGCAATGTTCTAGGAATCATTTATATTTTTTTTACGTTCCAGTTGTATTCACATGTATTAAAGTTTATGTCTTCTAATTAAGTGCTAATATAATTGGTTCTTAGGGTATTAAATAAGTTACTGATGCATTACAGTCAATTTCCACCTAAATACAGCGCTGTTTACTCTTTAAAAATGTGTTTTAAATGTGATAGTTACAACCTTCTTTATTGTTACTGGTGTCCTGGTACTCGCATTCTTAATGTGTCAAGTTTTTAGTTTAAAATACGGAATTTAAACGAACTATCAATTCCAAGTATTTGGAATTATATGTAGATCTTTATTAATATATATAATTGTTTTGCTTTCTTTTTAAAAAAAGACAACGCCCAGACTAGGAATGAATCCTGTATCGCGGGGGACTTTACAAACATTCATTAAACAGACACACGAACATCCAGACTAAGAACATGAATTTGTGGATCACAGAAAGTGTTGTCCCATGTGTAGTTTGAACCCACAACACTCAGCACAGTAGAGAGTGTCGTGGCGACCGCTTAAACCACTAGGCCAATCGTGCAGTCATTATATTTTTTAACATAACATTTTCAGTGTCTAAGAAATGTCTATGGACTTTAAATTTGCATCCGATCTTTTTGAGTTTGAACCCTTAGCTTAAGAAACCGTTTTTAGATCTAATTTTACTTTGATAATGGCAACCCATTAGCTAACATAGAATCTATACATATTTAGTTAATGTACACGACTACCTACCGATTTATAGATAAACAGGCGTGAATATATATGTATTATACATATTTCTTTTTAAAATTGTTTTTATTAATACATAATACATACATAATGTTTTCTTTATGCCCATTTAAAGCTGTGAACAATTTTTAATACATACAACATTGTTGGCATATTTACTTATCGCGTTCGATATTCAATACTACATACATACAATTATCAAGTACAAGGTCTAAGATTGTCTTCAATATAATTGTTTTTATTCACTAATCCCTACACCTATAATACTCAAGATATAATAATTTATCTAATCTAGTATTTTTAAAATTGTTACTATTATTTAACAAGCTTAAGAACTTAAAATACATTTTTTAATCCTCAAAAATTGTTGTGAAGTAACTTATAAATGATTGTCTTAAATTCTAGAATAGTCGATTTTTTTTATCCATCATAGCATTAGACGCAAAAGTGTGGAGATAGATTTTATTCAGACAGAAAATTACATTTAGTTCATAAAAAGGTGAAAGGAAGTAAGATATTACAACTTTTGTATTTTTCTTTGAAATGGTCTTATTTTGCAACTGAAATTTTCTAAACGTAGTTACTCTTTGTCACGAAACTTTTTCAGTAGGTGAAGAGAAATTCATGATTCCATTCTTTTGAGACGAACACTTTGAAAATTTAATTTTAGAATTGAAAATTATATTAAATTAGGAACAATATAAAAATGTGTAATTATATGAACAAGTGGTACAAGTCCCGTGTACTTGTTGACTTGTCATATTTAGATTTGCCTGGTTTAAAATAAAAGTACATAAAGTATAAATAAATTATAAACTATGGCCGAACCTCTAATCTACTTTAATCTTACAAAGAAAGTTTTCAAATATGGAATTAGTAAGTACAAACCTGGCTCCAACTTTTTATCCGTGTGGTGGTGGATTAACAGGATAGAGTATAGCCACCCCTATCAATCTAGTAAGTATCGTAAAAGCAAAGCTAGGGGGGAAACTATGCAGGATAAATGCACTATAAAGAGAAGGAAACCCTTAAGCAAACCCTATACCAACACGTCTGGCCTGCGTGGTATTTTTTTTCCTTTATTAAAAACCTGCCAAAGTGACTCTATTCTGCCTAATTAAAAGCATGAATAGAATCCAAGAGTTATGGTCACCATACTCATGGCAAATGCAAACAATACAGTATGGTGACCAACTCTATAGCGACCTAGTGAAATGCTTTTTCACACCGCGCTTGGGAACGTAAAAGGCATGACAGTAATCGTGGCAGTGTAAGGTTCACATAGTTACCACGATAGCTGTCACCCCTGCATCAATGGGCCTCTGGTCTCGCACTCACCAACGAAACACGACAGCACGTATGCTGTCGCTTTTGGTAGTCTTTTGTGAGAGTATAATACTACTCCCGGTCGAGCCGGCCCGTTTGTGTTAAAATCAACGTGGCTCTACTACCTCTAATAATAGTAGGCCAAAACCTTTCTATACCAAGTACTGGACTGCTAGAGCATGTTGACGATGATAATTTGATATTCATGCACGACATGCGCATTTAAAAATGTGTTGTGTACAAAAAAAAAGCAAAATAAAAATATTTGTATGGTACTAAATGGTACACATTTACCGTAAAAATCGAAGCAGTGTTAGTCACACGAGTTTTTCACGGTGACAACAAAAATACTTATATTAGTTACATATACATACCATAAAGTACCCATATGTACCTAATGTTATTTGCTTTGAATATGCGTAGTAGAATATTTTTCTTTAAATTTTTGTATAAAATTATTGCCTGGAATTCTTATTTGCAAACAACACTCTATTTTCAACAGATTGACCTCTATCTATCGAACTAAGTAACGGTATTATTCAGTTTATTTTTCGTCAATAAGCATAACAAAGGAATGAAATTATTGTATTTTAAAATGTTGCTTTATTGGAAAACTAAAAAAAGTATTCTATTTTTAGACGTACTGTTATTATAAAAACAATACTTAGGAGGGGGAGGGGGGGACGATACATTTTACTGAAAGCGGTATACGAGGATCATACTGTCGATAGCACTCTATGGGGTACTGGTATGGGCAGATACTCTGACGTCCTGAAACTTTGCAATTTTGCGAAGTTCGTAACGTCCGATGGCCATCAGAGTGATTAGAGAGGTACACACGATTGCCTCGGCAAGTATCTGTGTCGTATCAACCAGGAGCCAACGTCACGATATCATCATTGTGATGACTCTACCGACGACATGACACTTCACACCCTGGCAGAATGCCCAGGTTTGACAAACAAGTGTATGGATCTCATCGTGCCAGTCAGTTTAGCAGGTAGTGTCTCGCTTCCGACTATGATTTTGACCATGATCCGGAGTGAGAGTGCATGGAGCGCTGTTGCTTGCTTCTGCGAGGAAATGATGTCCTCAAAGGAAGCAGCGGGACGAGAGAGAGAACTCACCACCACCACTTCCTCAACCCGCAGAAGGCGCACCGGGCGTCGAAGATCAACGGAGGGCATAGAAAATGCCTACGGGCGACGATTTTGGGCAACTCGTCACCCGAACAGATACAGGCTACAGAGACTGCGCACAGTGTTTCGTGTGCGCTTTTAGAGACCCAACTTGGGCAAGATGGGTTAGTGCCTGTCCGGGGTAGCAAGCAGAGGAACACTGGGGTGGTTTTGAGAGTTTAAGAGGCCAATGGACCCCTTCACTCCCCCCAATGAATGGAAGACACCCATCTACATCTTCTACACTATTAACAAAATAAACATGAAAACAGTAAAAACCATTCTACGAAGTTTACAATCACAAAATATTTTCAACTTTCAAATACCGTTTATTTTTATTTATTGCGCAATTCGTAAAAGAAGTTTTTATTTACTGTACATTTAGGTTTTAATTTTTAATGGCAAAAAAGACATTATATTTTAAATAATATCACATTGTAATTCATTTCTGTAACAACTTGGGAGTTAGTATCGTTTTTGGCGTGGTGCCCTAATGCGGCTTTCGAAGTTGACGAGCACACTAATTACCACTTTGTTTAAAATTCAATGTTAGTCTCGTCAAAAACCTGCATACCTGTAAGTTTTTCAAATTCTCTCTTATTTTACGTCAGCCAATTCGCTCTTTGCCAGTGTGATGGCCTATGCCCTCGCTACAACCCGAGAGGTGACCTGCGCAGGGCAATGAAACGATTTGTAAGTAAACATGACTGATAGATGCGTGATCGTCTAGTTAAATCTAAATACCTATCTTGCAGATGACGTCATTTTTTAACTTATAGAATAATTCTCCTAAATAAAGATTATTATTGAAGTTGCTAAATAAAAATAGTAGTCATTATCAACACAGCCATTAATATTCCACTGCTAGATATAACCCTCTTCTCAGAAAGGAGGTTTATATATTTAATTGACCCTATGAAAATGCAGATTAGTTTATATACATATAACAGATAAATTTACGACATGTGTGCTAAACAAACTTAAAACTAAAAATAGTAGGTTATTAGATATTACAAAGCATATTTTCATATACAGTCGCGGTGCTCTCGTATAAATGCCAAAGCGTTTGTACCAGGTTCACATAAGCACGCGCGTCATAAAAAAGTTACGAGGAGTTATCAAAGGGCGTAGTAAAGCCAGCAATGGCGACGCTATAAACTGCCCGCTCCATATAGGGTTGCTGTTTTTGCAAAGTTTTCAAAACTACTTAAAACTTTCAATAAGTGCTGGGGGACATAGTGATATTGTCGAGGAAAGAAATGTTTGGCACGATAACATATAACACTTGATATAAATGCGAGTTTGATAATTTCGTTCACGGCAAACAATGGAGATAGATTCTATTTACGATGAATATTGTAAATCTAGTATGCATTTAATATTTATTTATTTAAATAATTATTATCCTTCAGTATTCATTGTCCTGACAATACGAGGCACGGTTCTAGTATCTTTTTTTACGTTTTAGAGATAACTCATAGTTTTATTTAATAGTGTATGTCATGTATATCATCTGAATATAAATATCTGTTTAGTAGAAATATTTGTGGAATATCAATAGCCCTATGGTACATGATAATGTAAATGTCTTGGCAAAATATAAATCCATTTAAAAAATTTGCAACCTTTTTGTCCCGTTTGCCTTCACGTCATTAATAAGGACCACATCTGAACATAAAATTTTGCAAAAGACATTAGTTACAGTACAGTCTCACAACACTGAATCAGCAAAATGTGTCAAGTCTAAGTCGTGGTCTCAGCACTCTCCGATCAGAGCAAAAGGTTCGAAAGCTATTCAAAAACCGATTAGAGAAATACAATTCTACCATTATGACCAAAACTTCTCATACAAAGAATAAAAAAGATAACATTTTATGTATCTGTTCATCCAAAACTTGTCTGAAATTAATCGCAGCGTGTGATAAGACCGCCTATTGTAACACTAAAAATATTTCCTGCCGATCGTTGATGTAATGTTTGGTATCTAATAAATTGTATCTATCAGCACGGTACCGGACTCTTTGGGGCAATAAAGACTTTATCACTTTGTTACGAGTACAAATATGGACTAAATATTTTTATTTTGGTTCGTTTGCCTACCTTGTTCGTCATAGTAAACCATAAAACGTAGAATTCGGGTGTTACATGGGTGTGTGATGAAATAAAACCGTCCCAGTTCTATAGATAACACGTAATGGATTTCTGAATGGTACACTGGCACGAAATGAACACTTTTTGTAGTTTTTAATTTTTTTAAGTATACAATATACTCGTAAGTATTTGATATAATTTTAGCTAACTAGCTAGCGTTTCGACTTTAGTTGTGTTGCTTATCAACTGTAAGATATGATATTTATTCTGGAGGTTTTTTCGAGATTCAAATACAAACTTGTTAATTGTTGTTTTTGTCAAATTCGAATGGTGACATGTTGTTTGTCGCCAAAGTGATGATGTCACAGAAGTTTGTTTAGACCTGCTAATGTTGTGATCGCATCGTAAATCGCAATAAATACGCTCTGTTTCAGCAGTAAGTACGCACCTAGTCCGGGTTTATGTTACGCTTTGTGAGAGTAACCGGGCTTATCTACACTGTTTTATGACTATTTTACGATTATTGCCCCTTTGAATTGGTTATAACTTCGTACGATATGAAATTTCTATAAAGGAATAATTTTAAATGGACATGTTCATTTAAGTGGTTTTTACAGCGCGGTATTAATTTTTATTGCTTAAAAACCGGTATACTCTTGAGCTTTTATTTTAATACACCTTTAATCATCGACATAACTATACGATAATATAACTTTTTTCTATTTAGTTAGATTTCCGATTGTTATTTGAACTCAGTATACTGTGTATTTAATGTCTTAGAACGGGTTTTTTTACTAATACTTTTTTCGTGCTTAATTGTACCTGTTCAATACAAGCAGTCGAAACAAAAGTTAACCCAATAGTATCTTAAGAACAGTTAACTAAATAACTATAATAAACACAACAAATAATATCACTTTATTCTTTCGTGATTAATCTTGAAACATTATTAAATCCTCGAGGATTGAATCCCGAAATGGAGGAACTATTCACAAACAAGTTTTTTTGCTTGTGAAACACTCGAGGCGGACTCACATTTGTCTGATTTTTCACTAAAGTTATCCTTAAAACGCATCGCATTCTAGTTTCTTTTCTTGAATTATAATATAATTGACTGTGTGGTATGTCATACATACTTTATTTTATTATTGTGGTATATGATACAGGTGAATTGTTGTAATTGTTGCAGGGCTACAATGGTGTGTGCGTGTGCGGGGCAGCGGGGGGCGGGCGCGGCGAGCCGGCGCGCATGGCGGCGCCAATGAGGGAGGGCGCGCCGGCCGGCGGAGCTCGCCCCGCGCCCCACGCGCATCCCGCCAACTTCGAGTACGATGACAACGAGTGGGACATCGGCATCGGCGACCTTATCATAGACCTCGATGCCGACATAGAGAAGACGGACGAGGCGGGCGGCATGGCGGCGCGCGCCGAACCTGACGCGCAGCGCACCGCGCTCAAGATGAAGATCAAGCGCACTAAGCCCGGCACCAAGAGCTCCGAGGCCAAGCACGAGATCGTCAAGTCGAACGAGATGAATGGAGAGCCGAAGCCGCCGGTGCCCGCGGTGACCGCGCCGCCCGCCGCTGCCAAGCGGGGATCGGGAGGGCACCGGAGAGACAAAGCGCGGGATAAGCACCACCATCCGCACCCGCCTCACGACGTGAACGGAGTGGCCCGGGTGCCACCGCCACCTAATGCGCCGGGACCGCCCGCGCCGCAGCCGCCTGTTCCGATGCCCACCGCATTGGCAGCACCGCCTGCGCCTCCTAAACCTGAACAGCGACCGGCGACCGCGCCGCGTCTTGACCCTAAACCCCCTGCATCAGCGGCGCCTGCGCCCGCGACTCCCGCGCCCGCGCCTGCACCTGCGCCCACACCCCCGCTGCACGCGCAACATACGCAGCACACCCCAACTACACCTACCAAACCGGAACCTGACGACTCACGGCAAGACACGCTCTCGTCGCAGCCTCCTGCCAAGAAAGTAAAAACAGAGTCTAAGGTAATTCTATCATTTATTTATTTGTACTCAACGATGACTGCATATCTGAAATACAACTTGTAAAGTACAAAAGTACTGTAGCAGCGTGGAGTTTTTATTAATTACACGAAACTTCAATACTTACTAATTTGTATTATAATTTGCAATCATTCATATATTATAGCAATCCAGTCAGATGAGTTGAACTAGAGAAGAATTTTGAATGTAAGGTACCGCGATTGCAATAAAGTCGAGTATCTGACATCAAATATGTTTAGAAAATGCCTCTTCAGTAATAATTCTCAAGCTAAGTCGTGGCAACTCTCCATAACGATGTTGAAATATTTTAGACTTCACTGATGGAAGGTTTTAAAGGAACAACAGGCACATATACTATCCAAATTTACAAGTTAGTTAACAATCTAAGTTACGAATTTAAAAAATAGTGAAGCGACTCAGAGTGACATATCGATCAGGTAATCGCCGCTGATAACGGTAATCGCTCACTAATCGTCCGATTGCTCTTATCGCGTGTGTATCCGTTTATTTCGGAACAGTGTATTTAATTGTCCGGGCTTAGGGCTGTTTGCGAGCTTGATTGAGTGCAAACGGTCGTGGGGTGTAATCCTCGCCTGTCGCCTGCCGCATCGGTTCATTAAATCACCCCAGCGACTCCCTCCCTCGTCCCCCCGACTACGACACAATGCTTGATGCACTCCGCAAATTAATGCGATTGTGGCCGCCGCTCTATGGTTAAGCGCCTTGGAGTGTCATGTCATAAATGGTTTTCTAAAGGTCTGTAGTGTAAAGGTAAACCCTATATAAAGTGTTATTATATGATATATAAAGCTCTTTATCGAAGAAAAATATCCAAACATACCATAGACGTGGATCGAAACGGTTTTTTTTTATTTAAATCTGTTGAAGTTGAAATACAAAGTAGCATAACACTGATAGTAAAATATTTTTTTTTGTCAGCTCCTATTGTAGTACAAGTGTTCTATTTTAATACAGACGTCATTTAATACAATACAAATTGTATAAAATTTATATGAGGCCTGTGCTTGGTGATCTGTCATTGTTTTAGTTACATTTAAATTCAATCAAAAAATGATAGCTTCATATTGCTGACTTTTCATTTACTGAATTTACTGACTGGCGCCTTGCAAAACTATAAACATTTGGTCAAGGAAAGTTCGTGACTTCTCCACTTAAAATTGCAGAAACAAATCCAAGTCCAATTTTCACATAAAAAAGCTAATTTAACAGCTTTATGACGGCTATAATATGCAACAGTGTAATGCGAAGTCGTTTTGCAACATTGAAGATTTACTGTCACCACAAAATATTACGTACTATGTGAACAAACCCGTAAAACTAATGGATTATTTAGTTTTTATAAATTACTTTATGAATAAAATAACTCTAGAGGCTATCCATACACCTGCATCTAATGAATTTCTTTCACAATGGTTAAGCGAAGTATCATTACTCATGCAGACGTGACTCGGGGGTATTGCCAAAGATTTATGCAAACCGCGACATCTCGTATGAACTCATCACGATCAACCACATTAATGATGGTTAGTTTGTTACATTAAACCGTCTCGGCAGCTGCTTGAGCAACACAGAATTGCAATATTTTATTGCACGAACGCAAATTATAGCGCTGTATTAATGTATAGAGGGTGATTTAAGGTTGTCAACTATTTGTTATCCGTATCTCGAAACTGTTTGAAAAATATTTAGAAACAGGATTATTTTAACTAAATAAAAGAACAAGAAATTATGCATGAATGCTTTGTTTTCAGGGGTTTGTATAATCCGCCTTAAAGTAGCGTTTACATTCATTCTACGAATAAGTCTCGGATATAAAGTTGAGTGAAAACGACACTCAACTCCTACGGAACAGTGATGTTTGCAAGGATGACAAAGTAAAGTACACGACTATTTCATATTGATAGTGCAAATATTTGTATACAAAAAATGTACTCGTATTTATTTCCCACAGACAAATATAGAACGGGAGAAAATAATGAAAAAAGAGATTGTTTGATTATTATTTGTATGATTGCGTCGGTTTTCTTTAAATGTACGGCTGTGGACATATTTAACATATCTTTGTAAAACTTTTCTATATTATTTATAATCCAGTCAATCTAGACCTAAAAATGAGAACGAAGGTACATGAATTCCCATTAAGCTGAAAATCAGTAAGGTTGTTTAAAATATGATTAAAAATAAAATTTGAAAGTTTTCCCCCGTCTTTCTTTCCAATGCATGAAAAAAAATTATTCAAAGTCAAAGGTCAAAAAAATAAGTTTTTCACGATTTTCAGCGAAATGGTAAGTTTTATCTTAAAAATATCTCAGACAAAAATTGTTGATCCTAAAAAAATCTACAAAAAATGTATCAATACTTTTTTCCTACGAGCCACCGTTTTTGAGATATAACGTATTTAAAAAGTTGTTCACGTTGTTATCGTCATAATATACTTAGTCTGGCCATAAATACTGTTACACTTAATTATAAAAAAATATTACATTTGAATTTCGAATCTGTCATTTTTATACGATTGTTCATTGTGTTTTCTCATTTTGGCGCCAATACATTGTAAAATATTTTGCGATATTAAAATGGTGTGGGGTGATAAAGAGAACCGAATCGCTGTGATAGCATTACACAAAGTAGGTATGGAGCCAAATGCAATTTTTAAAACTCTCCATACACTTGGTATTAGTAAAATGTTTGTGTACCGGGCTATTAATAGGTACAATGAGACCTCCTCTGTTTGTGACAGAAAAAGATCTGGCCGTCCACGTAGTGTTCGTACGAAAAAGGTGGTCAAAGCAGTAAGGGAAAGAATTCGAAGAAATCCTGTCCGAAAGCAAAAGATTTTATCTCGGGAAATGAAGATAGCACCTAGAACCATGTCGCGTATTTTAAAAGATGACTTAGGACTTGCAGCCTATAAGAGACGCACTGGCCATTTCTTAACTGATAATTTAAAGAAGAATAGGGTGGTAAAATCGAAACAACTACTGAAGCGGTACGCAAAGGGAGGTCACAGAAAAATTTTGTTTACGGATGAGAAAATTTTTACAATTGAGCAACATTTTAACAAACAAAATGACCGTATTTATGCTCAAAGCTCTAAGGAAGCTTCCCAATTAGTCGACAGAGTGCAACGTGGACATTATCCGACTTCAGTGATGGTTTGGTGGGGTGTTAGCTATGAAGGAGTGACTGAGCCATATTTTTGTGAAAAAGGTATCAAAACATCGGCACAAGTGTATCAAGATACCATTCTTGAGAAGGTAGTTAAGCCCCTTAACATCACCATGTTCAATAACCAAGTATGGTCCTTCCAGCAAGACTCGGCGCCGGGTCATAAAGCTCGGTCCACGCAGTCTTGGTTGGAATCGAACGTTTCGGACTTCATCAGAGCTGAAGACTGGCCGTCGTCTAGTCCCGATCTTAATCCGCTGGATTATGATTTGTGGTCAGTTTTAGAGAGTACAGCTTGCTCTAAACGCCATGATAATTTGGAGTCCCTAAAACAATCTATACGATTGGCAGTGAAGAATTTTCCCATGGAAAGAGTGCGTGCTTCTATTGATAACTGGCCTCATCGTTTAAAGGACTGTATTGCAGCCAATGGAGACCACTTCGAATAAGCTTTTTATATTTTTAATTGTTTTATATTTATGTATTAAACTGACACACTGTAAAAGTAATAAATGTTATTTGCAGTTAACAATTTTCTTTTTTCTTTATTACAATATTTATGGCAAGACTAGGTATATTCATGAGTACGTCACGTTGTGACGTACTCATGCATATGCACGCATATACAATTTGTTTTGTTAACATATTTCATATGTTGAAATATTTTTCTATCGGTGATTGTATACTTAAAATATAAAATATACATAAATTATAACTATAGGAATACTCTTACTTCATACGCCAGTGTAACTTTGAGACAACATTTGTCTCTTGTTCTATTGTGTGCCTGGCTAGGGTCTTATACCTACCTGGGTCTTATAATAAATGAAATACCGTTAGTCTTGAACGACACTGTAGTGAAATCACGTGTTTATTCTAAAATAAATTGTGCTGTTTTGACTTTTATAACAAAAATGTCTGAATATTGCTTTATTTGTACTAAACTTTTAAGTGAAAGTAAAATTGTTGCTGTTGAACGTGGTATGGAGTCATTAATTAATGCAAGTATCGAAAGAGCAAATGAATTTTCGGAATTTCTCAAAAATCAGAAATCGGTGATAATACATGAAAGTTGTCGTAAAAATTATACTCGAAAGTCTTCTATTGCTGCAGCTAATAAAAGACAACGCAAAGAACAAGAGGCAAGTACATCCACAGAAAGTGCTTCTCGTACTAAATCACGTGTCAGTGAATCAGCTTTTTGTTTTAAAAAACTATGCTTATTTTATGGCCAGCAATTGAATGAAGAGTATGAAAGAAGAAAATCCTCAAATTTTCGCCGTCGAATTAGCCAAGTAAGTAAGCTTAATGTGGTTGCAAAAAAATCGGACTGTTTTGTTCACTGGTATGTACAAACTGTCAAGGCCGGTCGTGCTCCAATGTTGAATCACTAATAGAGGAGGATTCGTTTGATTCCTACGAGGATACATCGCTATTGACGCAATTTACTTGCACTCAGAATGAAGAAGAACGACAAGAGTTTGACGGTTATAATTCAGAGGAATAAAATTCACCACTTTTTTAATTTACATCGCTTTTTATCTTCTAATATTTACAAATTTCCGTAATTTTGCAATAGTTTCAAATTATACAGGATCACAACTGACCGGTAGAGTAGGGGAAACCACGTTAAACAAAACGCGCTAACTACATACACTACCTAAAGGTGTCATGGAACGTGTGCATATTATGACAATTGCAACTTATACAACTTTTTGAATCGTTATATCTCAAAAACGGCGGCTCGTAGGAAAAAAAGTATTGATACATTTTTTGTAGATTATTTTATGACCTACAATTTTTGATTGAGATAGTTTTATGATAAAACTTACGGTTTCGCGAAAAACTCGTATTTTTGACCTTTGACCTTGAATAAAAATTTTCCATGCAGGGGAAAGATGGGAAACTTTCAAATTTTATTTTTAATCATATTTTTAACAACCTTACTGATTTTCAGCTTGATGGGAATTTATGTAGCTTCGAATGTTTAAATTGACCGGAGTATTTCATTGTAAAAACGAATAGGAAAATCTAAGTATGTTATGAGTAACATGAACGATAGAAAAAGATTGTTCTTTCCTTGTAAAATTAAAAACATTTAAAATTAACAAGATAATAAAATTTTGTCATAGGTACGGTTGACAGCCCTGAACGAATCTAAGGGATTCCCCCTCTCGCTTTTCTTGTTATTCGTTCGAGGGTTGCGAACACATCCCGGTCTCCCAAATTCCATTCATTAATCACTGTCGAGAGCTCTAAAAATTTCTGAAGTGCCTGTGGAATCAATTTAACGCTCGCCCCTAGCTGTAAAAGTTTCTTAGTGATAATTAAAGACGAGATATCAATTTGAAGTCTCAGTAACATTGTTCAAAGATTTAATCCACTTAATGTATTCGAAATATAATAGCATAGAATGTAAGAGTGAAATTAAAAATAAAGTAACTTAAGACCTTTTGTTCTGTGAGTGTTGTGAGTGTTTACCGAGCTGTATTTATTTTAAAATTCTCAGCGCTCTTTGTTGTACATTCACAGTACAAACTTCGTTGGAATATACTAGTTATGAGTTTGCGTAGTAATATAACGATATTTTGTTATGTTTAAATATAATGTCTTTGAGATTGGTTATATTTAAGACTTGATTGAATTCTATACAATTTGACAGCGATTCTTTTTTCTGTTGACATTAGATCAATACCTTTTACAACAATAATTTCATCGATTTTCAGTTTATTGTACTTTCCACATTACACGAAATATGGGCGTTTGATCCCAAATAGACATATATGAATTTAAAGAGACAACTGATAAACAAACTTATATTTCATATTTCTAAATATGTACATACATATTTTAAATAAATAACATCGAAAAACAAAAGTCCTGGGTAGTAATCGAATCTACCACGACGAGCCCGACCTTTGACTCAGCAATCAGCATCCTACGAACCACAAATCCAAAAGGGCTAAACAACCAACCCAACCCAACCTCTCAAAAAATTATGGATCTTATAATTTCTCACTGCAGATAATGGCTTAGCCATGTTCATCGGTCCTATATTACTGATATTTCAATATCATTCAAAGACAGCTTCGGAGAAAAAAGAAACATTAATTACCGTGTAATCCTATCGACGCTTTATGGTCACATCCGTGTAGAGCGGTGGAAAGAAATCTCTCATTGGTTTTCTGCTTCACTTGTTTGTTGTTAAGCGGTTTATCTCATCTGGTAATAATAAATCTATGTTCAGGGCCGGGTGCGTCAGGCCCCTATATTTGCTTATAGAGACAGTTATCGATACCCTCGTAACCATTTTCATTGTCTGCGCTCCTGGTACTCAACTGTTGTATAATACGTTATTATCAAGAGCGGGTTTCAAAAAAGTGCTTTAATCCCCTTCAATAATAATAGTTTTCAATCTCAATGTTTTATTTCACACCACGGTTATATTAGTTTTTAAATTCAATTTTGATGGAAATTTGATTTTCTATTATGTATTTTTGATAATCTATTGAAACTGTTTTTCTCTGTCAACTGTAAAGCACTTTATACCAATTAAGGTAGAAAAATATACTTATCTACTTACCAATTTATTATAAATACGACAATCCTCGTCATGCTATGACAGTCAAGAGTTCAAATTGATATATGTGATATTTACAACTCACATAAATCGTGATCCAAACAGGTTTATATTTATAACTTGATGTTTATGATCAATTTCATATTTAAATATACATATCACGATACTATTTCATTTAATATTGTTATAAAGTTTTCCTAATGAACACAAAGTTATAAATAAATTCTAAAGCTTCATCTGAGTATCAATTTTTCTTTTCGCACCAATTTTTATCTACCATGTTCTTCTTGGCCATGTATTAGTATATCTTATACTGCAAAAGTAAGTAGTACTTTCAAAATATTTTTTTCAATTTCGACATGTTTTATAGAAGAAACACTTTTTTCTTATATTATTCCAAATCTTTCGTAATATTTGGAATAAAATTAGTGAAATTTGACACCAAAACTTGACAACCTAAGTACTATAAATGCAAGTATAAATTTATTTCTGTAACAAATAGCACGATCGTTATTAAACTTCGAAAATTACATAAAACACATATAATCCATTAAAAAACTATGATTCTCAAAAAGGGGCTTGAATTAAATTAGTAAATCAATAATCGAATGAGCCGTAGGTTGTACCAGTGTACTTTCTGCGTTATACAAGTATCTTAAATCTTATTATCATTATCTGAAATTCTTGAGAGTGCTTAGAGATAAAGTCTAATAAAAACCATGGGCAAGATAAGACTAATATAGAGACTATGCTTGTCAAGATAAATGATTATAATTTCGATCAAAGTGACCAGGAGAGCATGATACTTAACATATATATGTTGACACAAATGAGGTTAATAGCATCGCAGCGCTCGATTATAGCGATCGACCTGAATAAATTTACATGTTGATTGCCAACTGATCAGTGTTCTCACTAAACTAACTGCTAACTGGCTGTCAAGTTCACCGCTGACATTAAATAAATATGTAAGACTTTGTGCCGTGAATCAAGGCGATTATAAAATCAATTTCTATTATACAACTAATTGTAACTTCTTAGCTTTTCTTCTATATGAGAAGCACTTTCAAAGTGACAGATATATTATAAGTAAGTGAAAATGATAATTACACTATTTAGTTTTGAATTACAAATTGATCAGGACTACCAAGTTTGTCTTCTCGTTCCTAAAAACAGTCGTAAGCTTTTTATATAAACATTTTTCTAAAAACTTCTCGTTGGAAACGGCACTTCAAAAACTGATTAATTTGTCAAATCTTTATTATCTCTATTACTTCTGTCATATTTGATCAACTCGCAAATTTTGATCATCAACATCTTCATTTTATCCTCTCGGTCAGTCGGCCCGAGGCGTTTCATCGCTCTTTTTAAAAACGTTACTGCTCACATTAAACCACCCGACTACAGGCGTAAATTAAAATTTTAATAACCTCTACACGTTATAATTGATTGATGCGGTTTAATGGAATATTGGACCCGCCTAACTTCGTACAGATAAAAAAAAAACCGTTGTTCGGACAATGTAGGTGTAGGTGTAACTTGAATATAAATGTCATATTATTTTACCATATTTTTATTGGACCTGGTAAACAATCTTATTTTTTGTATAATCTTGCTAACACACGCGTCACTCGGCTTAATATCTTAGTTTCTTTTAGACGTGCGTCCATCTCTTTGAAACTCTTTATATAACCAAAATTATCATAAAGTATCACAATTGTTTTTTACTCCTTTACGAAACAATTCTAAGTAATCAAAACTTTTTAATTGCTTAAATCAGTCCTAAACATGTCCTATTTGATCCAATCATTACTACGTTCTCTCATTGCAAAATCCCATACGTTTTTCTATTAAAAAGAACCGCTTTTTGCTTCTTCTTTCTTTTACGAAAACTGCCCGTCAAAGCTGTTCTATCTATTAATACCTGTGTAGGGTCGCACACCAATCATAACAATTACAATAACTATTCGTCGATGATAATCACTTTGCTCATGAAATGACAAGAAAATATTCCTCAGAAATAACTGCTCATTGCTTTAACAGACTACTTAACTTTTTATTGCATTTCTAGCCTTAAAATATAAAACCTCATTAGCAGTGTAGTATTTCTTGTCCTCATAAAGTCAAAATATCTTATTTATTTGTTTGATTATGAATAAGTTATATCTACAGTACCTAAAATATAGTTTAATCTATATCAGATGGCTGGCGAAATCAATAAAGTAACGTTGAACAAACGATTCTATTTCGTATCGCCAATATTTTTAGTATTCTATTATTCAATATAAAAGTCACATCTAAAATGTGCCTCGTAAGTTCAAAAATGACACTAATGACAAGTGTCACAGAGACCAAGCTATATTTTAAGGACTATAGTAGCGCTGTACGGACGATAATAAAGGTAAATTAGGCAGTCAGTATTAAGTCCAGTAAGAAACAAGTTTAGCTGCTTATAGATATTTGAACTTAGTGTGGACTTGAAAGTAGACTTGGTCCTGTCCTTACCCTTACCCTTCATCTTGTTAAGTAGATACTCGTAGTTTATTCTGCTGTAAAAGATACATTAATGATTAAATAACAGTCAGTCAATAGCCTAAGCCACCTAACACACAAGGCGATTTAGAGTGATTGTTACTACCTATTTGCGGCACGTATGTTACAAAGTGTTTTTATATTACCATGTGTAAAAACCAGAAAGAGCACTATTAAAATAATTCTACGACATCTCATCTTGTGGAAAATTACAAATTTATTTCTTTAATTGAAAAACATATGCAGTAGATTTAGTTACAATTGATTGTCTATTTTCTAAAATAACAGTAACTCATAGGTTTTTTGTCGTAAATTCATTAGTCTATTGATCAAGACAGCAGAAGGCGTGAGGAGGTAGTTCGCAGCTGCCGCCGGCTACTGTGTAATTATTATTGGCGTAATTAGGATGTGAGGTCGGGCAAAGCCCGCGGCGCCGACAGCCCGCTCTGCTCTAACAAATGCCATTATTATTTCCGCTTCACATTATACTCTGCAGCGGTTTGTTACGTTCTTGTTTATTATGTCATGAACAATTGAAACGATAATAAATATTTACTCCCGCAAAGCAAATTGATTCAACATTAATTGCTATGATCTGTAAGTTATCACGTTTCGAGTTGGAGTACTCCAACGTTTGCCGCACCGTGTATTTACTGTTACTTATTTAACGGTTGTGCAATTTGGCTGAGTAACTGAATAATATTCCACTCGAATGAAATGTTTGCTGGCAAATTGACAGCTGCCCATTTGTTATACAGAGAAAAATGAATAGAATACTTAAATGTTAAAACGCGAATAAACTGACAACGAATGTATAAATACTTTTTGCTGAATTTCAAATCTATTGAATTCTAGTTTGCAATAACTGTAATTGAATGATGAAAGTTGGTTCTCACAATGAGAGAATTTTATTCACACACTGTATTTTATACACATAACATGGTCAGTTAGATATATTCTCATTTCCATACCATATACACGCAAATTATGGCCTCGTAACATTAATTTGATTACTTAACACATTAACTGTGCGCTTGTCATGTGAAACCCGGGCACTAAAATCTACAATGTGCGTAAATAATACCGATTGAATGTATATTTTAATGTTTGCACATTATTTGTTTGTACATCTTGTGTTGACGGTTTTTAATTAATAATGCAGTACGAATGGTAATGACACGATGATAAACGATCCACAATATTGACTTATATGCATATAAATACATGTAACGAGGTTGCTTAGCAAACCCTTTTTAAGTGTGTTTATATTGTAAAATTTGCAATACTTATGATCTTTGAAGCTCTAATGACTTTAAAGAGTATTTATTTATTATTGTTGTTCATTAAATTGGAATGTCTGAAACTATCAGACGGAATCAAATATGTATTTTTTGTTTTGGTTCGAAGTGGAACTTAAATGGGGGCAAGTCTGTGGGTAATGGATAATGTAACGTAGTCTTTCAAATCTCAGTTAAAGTTAAATTGGTAAATAATTTTAAACAAACGTTTAAACTTAATTATTTATGGTTGAAATTTTACCACAAGGCGATTTCCAGTATTGATTAATCGACTAAAACCTACCATAGTACGTACTCGTGTACGTACGTACGACATACTCGAATAAGTATTATACTTAGGTTACTTAATAGTATTTTACACGCTAAAGTGCGTGTATCCTGGCGATAAAGTTATTTTATTATGTTATATTACGAATAATCTCATTATTACTTTTGTTATGAATATATTTATATTACTTGTTGGAGGCACACTGTTAAAAATGAAAGAAATATCATTCCACAAAAGATTTTTTTCATACTTGTTCAAAATATTGCCACGTTCGTGAATCATTGATGTGTTTAGATGGACTGTCAAAGCAGTAAAAGCATCGAAAAAATAACGTCCAACCGTCCAAACACAATTTGTTTTGTTATCCTATCTATTTTAGTTTTTTAGTAGTGCGATACTCCATCTAGATATATAAATGGTCTAAAGTCGCTTTATCAATTATACAGTAAACTTATATTTGAATATTTGCTTAAACCTGATAAGATATTTTAGTCGTTGTTTAGCCAAAAATAATATGCTATATAGCTAAGGTTAACACACGAGCTATGAAACTAACACGCCATAGTAAACTGATGCATATCTAATGATAGAAATCTTCATTCGCCATACAATAGTAGTAACGCTACTATAAAATCTCCGAACGTTATCCATACTGTTTTTCTACCATACAGCAATGCAGCTGCCGTACCGAAAAGCTTACAGCGTCCCCTATTATTCCTTCTATTAACGCCAAACTCAATCTGTCGTCGTAGAATACAAATAACATTCGCTCTGTAATAAATTTCCCCCGTCTTAGTTGTCATAAACCTATTTAAGTTAGTTCTTGTACGAGCTTGTTGGGTCGCCTGTGGAGTAGTTTGATATTTAGTCAACCGTGTCTCGGATTGAGTTGGTCGATTTGTTGGTTACGCAGTAATCCGTAGCAGCCGCTTACCTGAGTCTCTTTGTTCAATAAAATAAACTGTTGAAGAATTTAATATTATATATTGGATTTTAACATGCAATATATGCATGTAAAGCATGATTTCGCTCGATTTTCGTATGCTATTGCGTTCAGCCTTTGAAGGTCTGCTTGCTAAATTGCTAATAATTGCCAAATTAAGTTTAATTGATCATATAGCCCTATCGGGGAAATAAAAACCTTTTAATATCGACGGAGCGCAAAATTTAACTACTAAAACTGACCTAATATGTATTTTGTGCAAAATGTCAACTGCATATCTGGTGCTGTGAAGTCGTGGATGCAGACATGCAGGAGAAATCTTAAAGTACTTTATACACATTAAACCAAACACTTATATCGCGCCGTAGCGTATTCTCAGTATGATAACACATTCTTGTGTTATCGTATGATAAAATAAGATCATTTTTAATCTATGGCGGATCCAAAATGAAATAGATAAAATACTGGAAAATAAATAACGTTAAAAACTCTATCCAAGATACAAAGGTTTTCTGTACACCAATGTAGCAAAAGCTAATCTAATTATTATTTAAAAACGTCTCATGTTCACGATATGTTTCCATATAACTTTTTATTGAAAAAGATTTAATTCCAAAAGCTACACAAGTAGAAGATGCAGTTGTACAAAAATCGGATCGCTCGACTAGTTCGTTGACTAATAAAACCTTCACAAACAAAATATAGGGGAGCTCAGGATCAAAAGCCGATTTTTTGTTGCTTTTTTTATAAGCCGCTATTTTGCCCTCTTTTGTGCCCGTGTTGTTTACTAATGGTTTCTGTTGGGTTCGACTTAAGATAATAACTCCGTTTTTTTCTCGCCCATGTGTCGTTATGAGTGAGTTTTTTTTGCCGCCGGAAATGCGAGAATGCTGTTGAGTCGGATTAAATATATATATTTGTTGATCTTTGTATTTGTAGACTGGCATGTGGATATTGCTTGATATCCTTTAAAAGGCGATTACGTGTATTTTTTATTGTTAATTAATTCTATTCCTTTATATTTAACAGCTTACTTTATTTAATGACGATGAAGGCGACCCTACTCACCCTTTACTTTTCATGCCCCGCAATATCCGTAATCGTTATCGCCCGATAATCAATCACCGCTCTCGTTTAATTCCCCAATATCCTGCGGTATCCAACTAACAATTACATGTGAGGGTATCCCGAGTCCCGTATCACCCTGGCGGGCAGCGTGATGCCAATAACATAAATTGTCACGGGTGGTCGGAAGTGGTCCGCGTTCCTCCCGCCCCCGCGCCTCTTGTTTCACCTCCCTGGAGTCCGTGCGCTCCTCGCATCTCAGCGCGTCTGTTCCCCCGACGAGAACTCGAGATTGCTGTCGACTCGACAATCGATATTCAATCTCTTTTGACGTTTTATACGCTCCCTACTTTCTTACTTTGTGTCGGCGTTTAGGGCAGATGATTGGAATTGAAGCGAGCATTTCCCTTTTCTTTAATCGATGTCTGGTATTTCCTTTTCAATTGTGTCTTCATATTTGTACGTTATATTGTATCTGATCTATGTTTTTGATGTTTGAAATCTGTTATTCCATGAAACATGGTTGTTATTGTTCAGAGGTTATCTAAAACTCGCTATAATTCCTAATAAAAAAGATGGAGTTCATTCGTAGGTTGATTACTAATATTTTTAGTGTTTAAATAATAGTAATGTTTGGCTAAAAGTGACTTACCATTTGGGAATGTGATTTCGAGTAGATAGGCATTCATCATACATTCAGACATTTATAGTAGGGATGTATTTATAATAACACACACCATAACATTTAACTTTGTCACAATTAGTCCCTTGAACTTTACTATTATCACAAATGTAGAAAAGAAGGTGCTAAAATTGACACCCTTCACTCGAACAAACGCAACACATCACCAATAAATCAGTCAACACTAATTAAGAAAATTCAACAATATTTGGTGTGTCGGTGTTGAATGAGTGCGCTAAAAGCTTTTAATATCGTTTACAATTTCACAGAGCTGGTAATTACGACATAGTTGAACTAATTAGTGAATTCCGAACGCGGCGCGCAGCCATCGGTCGGAGGTAATTACAAATCCAACCCGCGTCGCTTATCCTACCAAGTTATAATTGAAAGCTCTGTGGCCCAGAAGCCGAGCGGCTGGTGTATCGCATTATTAGGTGCGCATACGTAATTTGTTTGTTAAAGACGGCACGCAGTTATACCCGCTGTGAATAATTTAAATTCATCCCCTCTATGGTACGAGGGGTGGCGGCCTCCCGTATCGATTCTCCGCTTTGTTCTTGGCGTATATATGTGTGAGTCCGTGTTTGTGATGTGCATTCGCTACTTTCGGCTGTTCTCTGTTCCCCTAGTATTAGTGAGCACAGATTCTCGGCTCGTTCGGTCGGTATGCCGCAAAGCTGGGCTATCAGTTTACACTGGATAGGGTTGTCGACAGCCATTTATTCATTCTTCACATACGTAACTTTGTGGTTAATGAGAGAACCTTGAATAAACATTGACTGAAAGGCCCCTGCGTCACGTAAACGCTATAAAAATTAAAACTTTTTATGTTGCGAGATATAAATTATTCATGAGCTCTCTTACTTGTAATGCTAATTTCATTCCAATTTTAATAATTGTATTCACAACATGTAACATTATCTAATATAAAAGGTTGGCTTTAATAATTTTATTAATAGGCAGTTCTACCTTAGAAATGTATTTTATGTTTGCGTATAAATGCTGTGGTAAAATCTTGATTCAATATTTAATAATATCGACTTAGTCTGCACAAAATATTTCAATTCAATGGAAGTTTAATTTTAAATACGGACGGTGTGTTTGTATAATTATATATTAAGTAAACAAAACGACACGTTGACAGTTCGGATATTAACGGAAAATATATATTATTGAAGTATACATTCCATTTAATCTCCGAATCTAATTTGGGATGTTTGTATCCATAATATTTAGATGCGTTGTCGCCCACGCAACCACCGACGTCTATATCTACTCGAGTGCCGTAATAAAAGTAATGAGAAGCGAAATTAACTTCTAGGAATGAAGCAATAAGTATCAATTTGTTATCACAGTATAACTACCAGGCATTTTGTTGACAAGCAGAACTGTAGGTCACTGTTGAAATATACGATCCATTTAGATTTTTCAGCGATCATTAGCGGGCTTTACGTCGCGCGTATCTGTAACTGTACTAATTCTGTCTGACATATATTTGTTTATTACTAACGGTAAATTACATTTTAGAGGCTAATAAATAATGAGGATGAGTAAGTAGCTATATCATGATGATACTGATCACTATTGGACTTAATTATTTCATTTGTCTGAGTTTTAAATTCATTCCAAAATGCTTGGCTCGACAATCGGTATCAACTCCAGACTCGATTTAAAAGTAAGCCAAGGGATCAGAGATTATAGAGTATCGAAAGATAACATGTTGGTACATATTTATACGTAGATCTACTAAATTATCTTGTTTACTAAAAATAACTAAGGATGTGACTGTCACATATAATCCAGTTTATCTCCGCTTATTTGTTAGATAAATTGCTGTTATCAGAATCTTGGCTCGTTGATTTATCAGCAGTTAAATTTATTCTTTTAATTTCAAGTTTTTAAAAGTTCCAAATTTATTTATGTGTTGCATGTTTTGTTTTATTTTCTTGGTGTTTTTAATATTTCATTAAACTGCTTTTGGTTGAGAAAGTTCATTTTCAGTACTACTGTTAATAATATAGTACGGATCTGTACATCTTAGCCACGCTTGAACGACTAAACAGATTTGAATGAAATTTGGTACAGAGATATCTGTCACTCATAAGCATAAGCACTTTTCTAAAAAAAATATGAATATCTCAAAAACTTTTTGGCTAAGATTTATAATTTATATAATAATCCTGACTATAAAATGTGTATTACAGCATTGAAAGAGAAAAAAAACAAACAAAGAGGAGGATAATACTCGTGGTTATATAAATGATTGATGTAGACATTCGCTTTTGTACCGTATGTTAATCACAATTAGTATGTGTTGTCTAGCATGTGTAGGTAACGCCTAATGTTCGGCGTGACACTTTCTTGGCTGTGGTAAATAAATAATTGACATTTGTGATTAAATTTTAGAACATCCAGCACCTGTATGGAATGTCTTTTATGAAAAACTTAACTTTATGTAAAGAAATAACGAATTTCGATTTACAATCACACGATGGTACCAGGAACGCAGAAACAAAAAGAACTTACGATAACTTGTTTATGATATTTTTTGTCTGAGTTTTTCAGGCTTTTCAGAGTCTAAGACTAGATAATGGTTTGTACAAAATACAGATCTATGGCACCAGAAAGCCTTATACCTAAATGTTTTAGTAATTTAGTGTATAATTTTTTTTTCTCTCAATTTATAGACTCATTATTTCGTAGTTAGTATGTCATGTTACGGCTTATATACTAATTCTCTCTTTTTTTTATTAGTGCATTAGGGATACAACACGTGTAAAATTTTCAAAAGCAATAATTTAAAACTGTGTATTTTTACAAATAAATATATATTGGCAGTGTTTTCTTTAAAACTGTTCGTATTACGTACGTCGACGGATAAAAATAAACCCAGCATTGTATTTTTATCGACCGTGCAACGTGAAATGTGACGGCCTATCTGATAAATACATGAAATATAACAGCACTGCCGCGCGTCCGTGCAAATTGACTTAATTACTTATTTATATAGTTTGTTTGAGACATGCCTCGCATTTAGATCGCAACTAATTATATACAATTATTTATACTTCTTGCAAAATGGCAGCTTGAGTTATGGTTCGTTCTTTTTATAAATAACAATTTAACATAATGTATTCGATCCTTCGTACCATAATGGAGGTACAGATATTGACATTTGCCTTATCTTATAGTTTTAATTGAACAGCGATGTGTGTTTGTAATAGTCCATCGTTACACTACATATTACAATTTAATTAACAAACAAGCACTTATTGAAACAGTTAATACATTTATTTATCATGTCCCGTTTAGGAAGGAGGTGGAGTAAAAGTAATGTTTAAATACAATTTCACATCATTATTCTGTAATCTATTTTGTATTGACACATATGTATTTACCAATAATAAATAGCTAGGCATTATAAGTCCTTCTACCTTAGATAATAATTCTAATGTTGTTGAGGTATTATTTTTTACTGTAGTCAACAATAAGGCCATTTTTTATTAAGGACGTATAACGAGTACAATGCTTGTTTTATAAATAAGAAACGAGAAAGAAGGCTTATAAACAGATATAAGTACCAGGAGTACAGAGCGCGGCAAGATGTTAGTGAAATGGCGCGCAGAACGCGGTTTGGCTGAGAATAATTTCCTCAGCCATCGCAGCTCGCGGTGCGGTGGAGCGACAACTGAATAAAGTTTTGTACCGCGTTAATTGCCAACAGGGGCTCAGAACGAACGGCACGTCTTTAATGAGACGGCTTCTTTAATGAAAATACCAAGGGAACAGGGTTGTCAGCTCACTATTTACGAGAATCTAGCTTTGTAAACGGGCAAATTGGAATATCTTCGAATTCAGTCATCGTTAAGTTGCAAACTTTGTGCTTTTCACAGTCTTTTGGTGATGTCTACGCTCTTTGCGTTGTTATATAGCCAATTATGTTTACATTTATCACCTTAAAATGAAGGAAAATACCTTATATTTTATTCATTTTTACAAATAGGGAATAACGTAATTATGTAAATAATAAAAACTAAGTACAAAGGTACTTCACGGACGAGTTGGGATACTCTTACTTGTACATTCGTGACCACGATAGATAGAATTCGACTGTAATTCTGGCTATAGTATTGTGCCTTGTAAATATTATCGCGAAAAAGTTTTGATTTACACCACTAATTTATAATCGTGCAAGTATCTAATATCATTCCATTTTACTCAGTTAAATTATAATAAATCAAATGTTTTGAAAGTTTGAATTTGAAGAACTTATTTATGTACAAAAAAAAATCTTAACTTAATAGAAAACAAATTTCTATTCATGTTTTTAAGCCTTACTATTTTAGCATTACAATTTTTTTATTTCAAACTTTCTGTGTAGAAGTAATCCTATTATGTCGCAGTTAAAAAGACACAATTTGACAAATGGTCAAATAATAAATATTAATATGTTAGTTGAAATGAACAAAATAAATATATCCAGTACAATAATATCGTTATATTTCTTTAGCAACATCAATGTAATATGTTGGATATTTATTATATTTTTGTAACAATATTCATATACTTCATAGTATTTATACTGCGTCAATAATATTCCAGCAAAAAAATTAAAAAGTCTTTTTTATGAAAAACAATATCGTGAAGTATATATATTTATTTTTATCTTTCTATCTTGAAATATAATGTAAACAATATCAAAACATTCTACTTTTATATTATAATTTAAATGTAAATACTAGAAACAGAATAGTTATGAATTTTTTTACATAATGTTTGTCAACCGATTCTCTTTCATTTTGTTTCGTGTTTTTGCTGTTAATAGATTAGTTTTACTGATATGAAGAGAATAAATTTTAGATCAGAATATATATTTAGATTATGTAAAAACTTTAAAAGCTATGTTTGCCCAGTGACCTACCGTGGTACAGAAGGTCTACATGATGGGAGCTCAAATTCAAAGGACTTTTACCTAAATATTTAACACTTAATGTGTTCGTAAGCAACCTTTATCTGGTCAGTAATAGTCCACTGCTGGACGTAGGCCTCTTCCTAGCAAGGAGGTGTCGACCTATTATACCGCGCTGGCCAGACAGATTTTTATAGGGTTTGTCTCAAGTTTTCCTTTTCTTTACTATAATGTTGTGCCGTATTTTGTTCCCTTAGTTGCCTCTTACAACACCCATGGAAAGAATAGAGTTGGTGACAGTCTGTATTCTTTACCTGCCACCACACTTAATGAGTTGAAATTCAATATTGACCAATTAATTGTTAAACAATGACATATGTTTATTAAAATTAAACTCTTCAACTTTATAGATTCATTAACATAGCAAGCGTCTAGACTTCATTTATTTTAAATAAAGTGAAGAATAACTTTTACATACGTATGTAAATAGTTTTCATACAATTTAATATTTACATCTGATATAAGATTAAATTGATAATAACGACGCAATGTTATTTGGTGGATGTAAATACACTGTCATTCTACTTAAGTTATATTACTCTTTGTAATCTTTCTACTGTTATGAACCCGAAAATTTAGGGATAATTGTTATTTAATTATTACAGAACGGCTTACCATATTTGGATAAAATTTTGTTGGAGATAGATTACAGTATGGAATAGCACATCAAGCTAGTTCCCTCTAAACTAGATAGAAATAATTGATTCACTTATAATCAACGAGCGCAAAACAATAAAATCTAGTTGTGTAAACACGTTGATTCTACATTCAAGGTTGTATTAAACAATTAAAAAGAAATAGACTGGCGACATTTCTCAACGCATAGGGTTTTTATAGCTCTTTTTCTACCATGCCTTGAATAATTATACATCTTGGTATATAGATAGAGTATTAAAATCGGATAATCGAATAAAATACCACGATTTCCAGCAGTCATGGCATATTGCGTGTGAACAATACCTTCGGCAAAAAAGAAATAAGAAATCATAACGTGACATGCTTTTCTTAGAACTATTCGATAATCAAATCGATTTAAAAAATGATCTTAATCACAAGAAATAATCTTGAAACGTATTTTTTTTTCATGAAACCAGTTTACAAATATTTATTACTTTTGTTAAGTTATTATGTGTTTGACTCAAATAGTGTAGATGTGTTGTATTGTATTTCTTTTATATACAGTACATTAGATATGTATAGGTGAACTGATTGGTAATAACGATCGTGAAATTAAAATACACGTACAAAAACTATTTCATCATAAAAAAAAATTAATCGAATGGAAAATAGATTAAGACAAATGTTTATAGTTGTTTTTATAAACGTGCCACAAGAAAAAACTTTATATAAAAACACCAAATAGTATTTGGCATTCATTTTCATTCTGATTGCTTCTTTGAGCTTCATTTTATTGAAAGGTGATTAGCTTGGGAATGTATCGAGTTTGATTAAAACTCATTTGGTGAATATTTAACTCGTTCTTAATCGTTTCGTCTCCGTCCATTCAGTGTTACCTGTTTTATGTACCTTTTACACATTTTGTGGATCTGTAATGCGATGTGTCGTTACGTAGACCTTACATTACCTTATTAGATTTAGTGATCTTGTGTCAAATTTACTTATTTATATCACTTCGTAGAAACACAAAATCCATAGACTAGATAAGATGCAGTTGTAACTCGTTTATAAAGCGTTGAACTTATTGCGCGTCCCTCGACACAAGCTTGGTATTTTCTTACTAATTTAATCTGTATTCTAAATTTAATATCTTATTCAAACACCACCTATATTATAATATAAATTAGGCATCGTCTTCGTAATATTAACATGATTTATCTTAATAATTATGTTATAATTTCGGTATGTGAGACAATTCTAACTAATTATAATGCAAATTATTATATAGTTTTTAATGAATTCACACATTAGCATGGAAATGATCGTTTAGAATTTAATTATTGCATATTTTGGCGCTATTCAGTGTTGTAAATATTTTAAGTTACATCACACGACGTTTTAAAATAGATGTGAGAGACTTAAGAAATAAATTTTGTCCATATTATCATTTCATAGTTTCCTAAAAGATAAAAATGTTTCTAATGGGATACAATAAAAATACAATTATTAGATGAATTCAATAGATTTGTTTTTGTATGGCAAATGTGTGGATTTTATAGATAAAATTTATTGTTTTTTTAACGAGTTTTATATTACCATAACATGACATCGCTTATATACAAAAGTCAAAACGTTTGACATTTAGTTGTCAAAAAGTCGTCGATTACAGTCGATGCAGTAGTGATGATGTACTCCTAGTCTCAGCATGGTGCCTGGTCTCAACGGAGACCAGCTAACTACGCAGGATACCTCCTGCTTCCTCCTATATATATAGTATAGTGCATAAATGTGTGCACAAACACAGACTCATTCTTGGTTCTCTCATTCTCACTATTCAATGGGACGGCTATGCGACACGACCGGAGAGAGATCGAAGCAAAACCGATGGGCAGCAGCAAGGGTTAAAACTCCAGCTTTCAAACTTCGGGCTGTTATTTAGCGTTTCTATACTCAGAAAATCACAATAACACTATTTGGCCCGACCAAGGAATCAAACCCAAGATGTCTTGATCGGCAAACGCTATGAAATAGTATATATAGTATGTATTTAAGTATAACCTCTAGAAATAAATTATTTTCGAATAAAATAGTTCAATTTAACATACAATTTGCATGAGGAACCCTTACATTTCCATCTAGTATTCATTTTAGATCCGTATCCTGCAGTAAAATAAAAAAAATATGTTTTTATTACAAATAAATTCATAACAAAACTAATTTATAATGAATCTACTGTACATTAAGTACTTCCTTTTACAATATACTTTGAATAAAAACCTGTGTAGTGCTTCGTTAATTTATAATTGAACACTTCATAACTAGCTGCTGCTCATTTATACACGTTTGTATAACTAGTAGAGGGTTACTATTAATATAATTATACTTAATTAAAGATTAAATCGTTAAGTAATGAAAGGAACTACGGAATGGTGAATGGAATCCATTCCATTGCAAGATATCACGGAATAAGTATCAACTTACGTAACAAAATAATATACCGTCTAATGACAGATATTATCGTTCAGATAGACGACTTGATTGACGGATGTAAACATGATTTAATCGCGTCAAGTATTAAATGAGTTAAGATATTAACGATTTATTAATGTTAAGTTATAATAGTATGTATTTTTATTGTTATGTAATTAGTTATGAAATATAGTTTCTATGTTTAACCCATATTTGCATAATGATGGAAATTTCCATCATGACATTTCATCATGAAAAATATTTTTATATTTATTTTAAGACATATTGGGACAACGTATGATGATGTAAATGGCCGTTATATGGTTTTTTACACAATTCATATTTTTATTTATAGTAATTTTTCTTAAATATTTTCCCTTTCATCTAGAGCATTAATTACATCTCTTGTTTTATTTAAAAAAAAATAGAAAAATCATACAAAGAAGGGATATAATATATAAGAGGCAGTCTTCAAAGTTATAACTAGATATTGCAATACCCATTAAATAACACAGATACAGAACAAATGATCATTCTTAGAATACAATATTTTGTTGTGGGGTAATCGAACTCACTACTCTTCCTCAGTAGAACTTAGTTATTAACTACTCATATAGACGAAAATTATCGAAATTATACTTGCTATTAACTGCTGTTCTCTCAAAGGATTATTCTTTAAAAAAATATGTTTAAATTTAAGTAAAACACTTTTTAATTCATCAATCTCAACATCAACAGCCTACCACAGTCCGCTGCTCGACATAGACCTCTCCTTGGAAAGGAGGTTTTGGCCTACTATACCACGTTGGCCAGACGGGATGGTATAGTGTTTTTTTACCACACGAACAGTTTTAAATTAACAACATAAATTGACTTAAAGCATATATACTAATTGTGCTAATTAATAATTATCTAGATTGATGTATAATCTTGTTTTTATCAATGGAAAAGATAAATACGCTTGCGTAGGGGAAAATCGTTTAATATAACGCTCATTACTCACGGCCCTCAACCGTTCCGGAGTATTTAAACAATGTAGGCGTCGAGTCCACGATTGGCCATTATATCATAAATCACAGTTGACACGCCGCTGTAATTGGTTCAGTGACCACAACCCGCCGCTGCGACCGGCTAGATTACCTATCGATTTGATGGACCCCTGGTACAGCACTGTTTCGACACTAATGGTTGTCCTCTGCTACCTGACTTCCCTTTATCGATTTAAAATTCTCATCTATATAAATATATTATACCGAAATGTCTCACTGCGTGTAATCGCAGTGATCGATCTGCTAATTAAGTATGGTGATAAATAAATATTTCGGATATCTGACACACAACACCATCTAGCTTCAAAATAAGCAGAGCTAGTGCTATGAAAGCTAGATTAACTGATGAACCTACATATTAAACATTATTATGTTTTTTTTTACATCCAAACAAATATCGAATCCGAGATCTCAAGCACAGCAATCGCATACGCTATCACTACACCACCGAGACAGTCAATAATTAACATTATTGGCTTGAGTGATTAGAATAGAGCTAATCACTCAAGCCAATAATCAGAGCTACTTTGTACGCTTATGGTTTTTCGTATCGCTTAATAATACAACTAACTTTCTTAAAATTATATGTAAATATTAAATAAAAAAAGCTAATCTTAGAACTGACGTAATTTATGCGATATCTGTGTCCAATGTTCATTTTCAAATAAGATAAATTTTCACAACAGTGTGACAGCCAAGATACTAAGAAAACATTATAAAAACGCTTATTGTATATGAAATATTTATTTAATACAGATTTTAAATGTTTGTTTAAATATTACATAACTTCATTTTTACACAGATAAGCACGACGTATGACATGTAATTAATATATTATTCTTTTAATGTACACAATTTGTCACTGAACAAAATGTAAATAATAATTCGTTTCTTGACCTCAAACAAGTTACAAAATAGCCGTGCCATAGAAACACTTGGCTGTTCTGTCGTTAACATGCTTTTGCACACAATGAATGACAGTTTGACAAGTAGACCGATCACCACCACATAATGCCGACTTTCTTTCCAACAACTATTTTACAATGTCACAAGCCGCCATCTTGCCAAACAATAGAACACCGGATAACATTTAAAATATTTATTTATTTATTTATTATACATCATGCACTTTATGTACATAGGCGGACTTAATGCCTAAGGCATTCTCTACCAGTCGACCTTTGGGTGATGCAGAGAAAATAGGAAGTAGGTGCGTTTCAGGTGATGTTGAATAACAGAAATAAACATATATGTACAAACTTATCATATACTAAAATTTATATAAATACATAAATAGATACATATACATACTTAAGTGGATATAAATCTATATACATACATACATACATACACAAATAAATATCATAACAAGTATAAGATGATAATCATGTATTGGTGGATTCTGACAGTTGCTTCAGTAGACACTGCCTCACTTTTTTTTTGAAAGAAAAACCGTTGGTAGCCATCCTGACCTCGAGGGGAAGCTCATTCCAGAGAAGAACAGACTGCACAAAGAAAGATGAGCCAACAAACTCAGATGTATGGGAGGGGCAACGAAGGAGAAGATTGTTAGAGGACCGAAGCTTTCTGTCGTGATTGCTACATATGAGTTGGAAATAGCATTTTAAATATGTTGGCGAAGATGGGTTATTGAGTATAGAGTATAGGACAGAGAGCGCGCGTAATTTTCGGCGTAGACGAATTGGTAGCCAAAATATTCTCTTCTTTTTTGTTGCCAAGTTTAAAATTAATGATCGGTTGTGTTTTTATGACAATTATCACCCACGATATAATATCTCATGTGATTTAATTATAATACAGTTCTAAAGCTACCATAATACCTTAATTTTAAACAGTGTAATTATTTTAGAGAACACTAGTTTTTTCATAAAAGAGTAACAAATATTCATACACCCTTCCTCATGAACTCTGACATTTATTGGATTGGATTAATGCGATATACTCTATGTTATTGTTACCCGCACAGAACCAAGGTCTCATTTATGTCAAATAACTATTACCCGCGACTTCGACCCCCGTGGAATCTATTTACTTCCCTATTTGAATCGGATATTGTTCACTATTGCGTTAGTATTTTTTTCTAAAGTAAAAGTTACTCCTTGTACCATCAACTATGTTCCAGTGAAAGTCACGTGAAAATAGGTACGGCCATTTAAGAGATTAGTTAAAATAAACAGCAGGCAAAAGTTTTCAAAACTGAGTACCGTATACACATATACAAGTAGAGAAAATCTGAGAATTTGAAATTACAAACAGACAGTTCAATTTAATTTATTTGTTTAGATTTCCCTCGCAAATATACAGAGGTTAATGTACTAAACCTGCTCAAAACACAATGAACCTAACATCAGTGTCTATAAATCAACCATTTTCAAACTGACAGCTGCTAACTTTACTCTTCAATACGTATTCACATAGTAATAAAGACTTCACTGTGATGTGGTTGTAGTAATAAGTATCCATTTTACGATTACGAAAGCAACCATTACAATGAAACGAGATAACAATTGTGTGTTTTGTGATTAACAATGTACATTTGTTGGCATAGAGAAATAATTCGACAAATAAATAACAAATCCTAAAACAAGTGAACTATTTTTTTTCCATTGCGAATCAACTTTATAGTTAGTAACGAAACGTAATGCATAGAACTTAATTCGTTCGTTCGCAGAAAAAGTCAAGATAATAGAGCCCGTTTCTTGGTATGTTGGGCCGGTTTGAATTTTCACCGAAAGGCGTTAGTGAGTGGTGGAATAAGCAAGTATTGTTGGCCAATTTGTAGACAACAGACACATTCTCCTTTTTAATGCTTTGAACGCTCCATCGCGATATACAGAAGATATTACAAATGGTGGCCCAACTACAGCTTCCTGCACATTTTTATGCTTGCCTGGTACAAATTTGTAGATACATGACAAGATACAATGGCGTTTTTGTCTTTAAACTTTCTTACTTCTTGCTATTGTTGAATATAATGACTGAATAAAGTCGTTGACTCCTCCTTCGGGGTTTAAATTCAATTACTGCTTTAGATTGTTGGATTGGGAACAAACAATGTTCTTAAAACTTTTCTTTTTAACATTTTCATAGACAATAAAAAAGGCCAAAGGTTAGGTAAACATGTAAAAATACTTATTTCACGGTTACATTGCGACATCAACTAACTATATATTTTTATCTTTTGCAGGTAAGAACAAAACTGACTCGGCAGGTGAGAGTTTTATTTTCTTTGCGGTTCGGGCGACATGTGTGAACTTTATTATGGTCGCTTTTATTGTGAGCGCACAAACGACGCGCCTGGGCGACCATATTCCGCTACCCTCTTTTCCGACACGTCACAGAAATCCCTACATGACGTACAGAACGTATACGCCTGTTTGATGGGCTAAAAACACTCGCTAAACATTTATCAACACGATAAAAATGAAGTTTCCAAGATTGTGTGACATGCGACATGCTTATTTATTTAGGCACACACACTTATCGCAATACAAATTTACAATGGTTGAGCAACGGTTCTGCAGCTGTAAATTTACTACAAATTATAAGGTGTGATGTAAAAAGAACGTTATATCTTCTCATTGTTTGTAAGTTGACGATGCGTGTGAACTTTAATGTCGGCGGCATTGTGACGGGTCTCTAAACGACTTACATCAGCGTCTATTGAGCCAAACAGAGACGCGCATTAGACCGACATTAAAGCTGACTTAGCACATTAGCACTCATAACAATAACGGTCTACTAAGGTGAATTACTATTTATTGCTGCTATTTTGAAACGACATTAAATTACAGACGGTGTAAGGCGACGTGGGATACATTCTTATCACCAACGTTATTACCGCTTTGACCTTTTCGCGACGGCTAATAGCCGACACGTATTGTTGTTACGGTACGGTAAAGTACCGATATTTACCGAATGATGCTCATGCTCGATGTGTAATGATAGCGTATGAGGATCAGTGATTTCATCTCTTGAGGTGATAGACGTCTTGTTCGCCCGTTGATTCATTTTAGTGCAGATAAAGTAATGTACTGAGGCGACAGTTTTTACAACCGGAGGTTTTATTGTCTCCTCGAGAGTATAAAGAGGTCGAGAGTATCTCTCTGCTACGCTTTGAGAGCCGCGTGTCGACGCACGCTTGCCTTAATGGCTTTTGCAATATTTATAGCTCTTTATTTTAAACAATAATGTATATATTTATTTGTGAATAATAAAATCTTAATTTATTATAAGTACTTAACTACTTTAGTGGGGGTTTCGACTATTTGCATAGCAACAGCTCGTCCAGGAAGTAACTATTGCCGTCGCGTACCTACATAGACTGTAAATTATGTATACTTTGATTATCAGACACCATGACGCTAACTGCCGACTACCATCCATCCGGCATGTTCATTCCTGTCATATTCCTAAAAATTTACAACAGAAATACTTCAACGTGAAGTAATAAACGATCAGTAAATATTGAATGGTGTTTAACCGTCAACGACTTCAAGTACCGTAACTAATATTATAAATGTCAAAGTAAATATGTTTCTCTGTTAGCTTTCTCGCCATAGCTACTTTAAGTTTCGTCTTGAAACTATGCACATGTATTTTCTAAGGAACAGAAGAGAATAGAAAGAAAAAATCACCTGTACAGTAACTTTATCGTTTGGTAATCTCCTATTAATTTTTGTTGTTTATTAATTCAGATACTCTAAGCCTTAGATAAGTACAGCTATTTAGCTATTAAGCACTTGGATGTCTAGATATAAAGCATTTTTTAATTTTTAGTTATGCAAAAACCGAATACCACACATTCTTCAGATAAGCATACGCAATAAAATATGTGGCGTTAAAATACATTCATCATCTACAGCCTATGAGAGTCCACTGCTGGACAGGCGTCTTTGGAAAAAGGAGGTTTTGGATTCTGGATACGCTGGCCAGAGAACTGAACCCCTCTTAGTACTCTTCTTTTACTGATGTTAGCCACTTGACATATTCCAACTTATTTGGAAGGTTTAACAAGAATACTAGTAGTCTATGACTCACGTTGCCAGTATTTATGCTTTATTAAATAAAAAAAGAAATGATGACGTGAGTCTGTTTGGTTCTTGCCGATGATCGTAAAATTACAAATACGTTGCGTCAAGATTTAGAAAAAACCGAGTCATGTGGAGAAATAACACTGATCTCCCGCCGTAAATTACTATTACAGCTAGCTAATTCCCTGGCATAAGCTATAATAGATAATAATTTGTACTTATAATGTTACACAAGACCACACAGTACAAAAATTCCATATAATCCTACTAGATTAAACAATTAATAAATAAATATTTCGGACGTTTGATACACAACGCCATCTAGTTTCAAATTAAGCAGAGCTTGCACTATGATAACTAAGTCCCCCTCGACACAGGATTTATTGCTGGTGCGGGCGAAGTCTTTTAAATAAAAATAAATAAATTGCTGATCATACAAACATTTGGTCCGACTCAGGAATCGAACCCGAGACCTCAAGCACAGCAGTCACATTCACTACCACTGCGTCACCGAAGCAGTCAAAAGATTTATTTAATTTAATGCAAAGGATTTGTTCTATAGGGAGATACTTTAGAGTAATAACTTACTACTAGAGCTTTTCCTAATAAATAACGTAGTTTTTAGATAGGACTAAATATACACGAGGATATTTAAGCATATCCTTCAAATAATTTTAATAAATTCAACTCAAAGACAAAACAAAGTTGATTAAAAAAAAATTAAAGTTGAAAATGATTTTAATTTTGGAAAATAATAGTTATCTAACCGCGAGGCTGTGAAATACACTGGTAATCACGACAAGAATACGTTTCTTATAACCTCTTTTGTATACGTCATGTCCATAACTGTTTCCAATCCATATTATAGCGTTGACACATGTCTTTTAAATCACCGCTTAGTTAACATGTATTTGTTGACACAAACAGCTGTAATAAACTGAGTTTTTCACGGTTTTTTAGACAAGGTGACGCACATAAATACATACAGATTTTTTTATCTTATCATGCGTTAATGTTTTTTTTTAATTCTTTTCCTCATAATGCCTTTTAAATATTGCATGTATATTGAAATTTTCATTTTCTATCGACAAATTAGTCGTAATTATTTCATTAAGTGGTTAATTAATGCTTTATTAATTTTCGATCGATAATTCGACCTACAGATTAAATTAAAACGGACAGACAACCGATTAAATTAAATCTGAAATTATACAATCAAGTCTAACGTTCAACATTTTAACATCCACTTTAGCATGATTAATAGTAGCTGTATTCAAATGAATTCATGACCTGGTGACCGCCACTTGGACAGACCTGTTACTCTTGACCCTTGATTCAGTTACAGTGAGAAGGTTTTTACTATCCAACCAACTTGAGAGTAAGGATCAGATGCACTCCATGGGGGAAGAATATAAAGAAACATTGCCCATCCACTGCAAAATACTTCGGATTTCAAAGCATGCTATACGAACTATCTATCGGTTGAGTGTTTCGGCTTAGCAGAAGACTGCTATTTGACGAATCTGTTGGTGTAGTAATTCTGACTGCTGAGCCAGAGATTGTAGGTTCGTTTCCCATCCAGGACAATTGTTTGTGTGATGAACACCATCATTTGTTCTGTGTTTGAGTGTAATTTATCTATAATGTGCATGTACTTATAAATAAATGAGTATGCTTATCAGCAGTCTGGGTACCATAGTACATTCTTTGCTTAATGTAGGATGAAACAGCCTTGTGCGAGATGTGTGAGGATATTATTATTATATTTTTTTTGTTGTTGGCCTACCAAAGTGACTACTCTGCCTGATGGAAAACATGAATAAAATCCAAGAGTGGTGGTTGCCATACTCATTGCGAATGTAGATAATTCAGTATGATGACCCACACAATGGCGGCCTAGGATTATTTGACATTAGTGCCTTATGCTTTCAGGGAATTTCTTTCGAGGAATACACAGATTTTATGAGTTTAATTTGTAGACAATAGAAAACACTACTTAATACTGTCTTCTAGGTTTCTGTTATTTTAACCATGTGTAAAGCGTGCATTGTTCATATATTGGCAAGACGGTCCTTATTAGTACCCATTGTTTTGTCACACAGAGTAAATACATCGGTTGAGGTTGCGTTGTAACTTTTGTTTTATCGTGGTATGGCTTGTACTGCCTGTTTATTAACTGTTTATTAAAACAGGGGAAAAACGCGAAGACGGACGTACACTTAGCCCTAATGGTACCTTTATCGGTAAAATTGGTAATCAATTAACAAGTAATAACTCTCATTTGTTTCTTTTTAGATTATATATTCTTATAAATTTAATAAATAAATAAATAACCTCATCATACATCTCACACACAGCTGTCTCACTCCAAATTTGGTAGAGCCGGTGCTATGGTACAACACTTTGTATCATCCACAAATTGTTGTTCTGAGTCTGGGTGTTCTTTGTGTCCGTTTCTTGTATGTTTGTAAAGTCCCCCGCGACACAGGATTTATTATTAGTGCGGCCGTTGTCCTTAAAAAAAAAATTTACAGTGAAGGTATCAAATCAATAACTATTGCTATTTATAAAGATTATAAGCACCATTCCTTTTATAAGTAAAGATATAATATACTCTCTAAGTAAATATCACTTTAACAGTGAGGACACAAATTGTTGATGATAATTCTGTTCGCGAATTTTTTGCTGTTTGAGAGTGCTGTAGAGTGTAGACTGGTATGGAAAAATCTTATACGTACGTGTTAGAAAACATAATTTCTTCCAAACTTTACTATATAAAATAATATTGTGTTAAGGTTGCACTTATAATTTTAAAAATTTTGTGATATGTGACATGAGATGTTAATAAATACTCCGGATGAATCCGTCATATTCTGCCACAAAGTTTACTTACAATATAGCACAGATAGAACCTGGCTGGGTAGTAAAATATTTTACGATCCGTTGCGCCCAGCACTAAAACAACAATGTAATACGGCTAAAGCATTTATAATAGTGCTTTAAATTTTTAATGTTGTAATTTGTGAGCTGCGAAATGTTCATAAATAGTACCTAGTACTTCGCCATTGTAACACGAACGTTTGATGTAATTCAGTTTGCCACAGTTACCCAGCGCCAGGTGTTTGTTTTCTATGACTTTTTCCACGGTAAAACGGCTATTAGCGTGAGTGCACATGAGTACTACGGTTTAATTATTTAATGAAGGCGGTGCGGGCGGGCGTGTCGAGTCGACGGACACATGGCCGGCTCCCCCGCGGCCTCCGCGCCAAATGTGCTTCTAATTACCCAGTCCTACTTTTAACTAATAACTTGCTAGTGAATACAAATTCGTTCGTTCTATTTTCAGTTACAACGTACACAACATTCAGCGTACATTTAATTTATCGCTATCGAACAAATTTTATAATTTAAACAGAAACTACTCGACGCCATTATTCTCTCTCTGTTTATTAATTTAATAGTAGATTATGAATGTAAACTTTCTTTTTTGTATTCGTATCCCGACACGTCTAGTCAGGGTTTGGGTCGACTTAGAAGTTTTATCTTTGTATAAATTGTATTAGTTAAATTTTCTTAACTTTGGCAACGTAACCGTTTCTACAAATTGAAGTTCCTTCGAAGATTCTTTGTGAAATTAATAAAGTTTTAATTGAATTCTGTTGAAAGAAATTTTCGCTTGATGTCATCTGGGATTAGTCTAGTCTTTTTCAGTTTAAAAAGCATTATCATTTAAGTTATAAACACAATGCTAGTGAAAATCAATAACATGTTCTCTTTTTTGGTTATGCGTGATTAATTTCTCGCAATTTGTCTATGGGACATAATTCCTCGAGTTTTGCGATATGTTACAATGGGTAAGTGAACCGAGACACCCCATATAGAAGTTCTTGTTAAATCACCGTCGTTGTTTTCTGTCATTTTCGTGGAATTACCAAATTGTGTTTCGTGTGAACTTTATTACAGTAGTCAGAATGTTCTTAGGTAGCGTTGTATCATTATTTGTTTATGTGTAGGTAATAAAACAAGTTAGCAGCGCGTTCAATCCCGTCACGACTGACGCAAACGTCGGTAAATCAGTGTTAACGCTTTCTTTGCTCCACTGGATTTATGGTGGAGGCCCGACACTTTGCTCGTGTATCTTCCGTGGCTTTGTGTTCCCCTGGTACTGTGAGCATCTGCGAACTATTGCGCTTGCTCACGACCGATGCACGGTATGTTTACTTCGCATTTTATTTCAATAAACTCGTATTCGATTCGAGAGATAAAATAAACAGCGTTCATATTTATAATACTTCATGTCCGTTTTAACAAACGTATCTTTTTATCGCACGAATTTCTCAAGCAAAATAAAAACCGCTTTGAATATGACAGGAATAAATGAGACGTCTAGTGGTTGAAATAGTGCGACTATAGGAAGAGTAATCGATCACAGGAACTCGCACGAATCGCAACATTTATATAGATCCGTCTCGAGCTTACCCACTTTTATCCAGCCGAGAGATTTATATTCATGCGCGACACCTCTACGCCCTTTGAAGTTGTTAGCTGGGGGAACTAAATTCTTACCGCGCTCCGTCCTTGTTTTTAATTAAAACGTCAAAAACTTTAATACTTTGTTATAGTTAAATTAAATATAGCACTCAATAGGAAAATAAGTTTAACTAACGGACGCGTCGTTACAAATCAGAAGGGTGAACACATAAAAAATTGTGCAAATGTTAAAGGCAATTACCGGAAGCCATTGTCCAAGTGGTGACTCAGGGCTCGAGTGTGATCCCCACTTAATCCGGTGTACGCGGATAACAACGCTAACAATGTGATAAAGCGGCTCCGGACACGTTGCGCTCGCTCGCAATAACTATAAACTATCAACCACAAGCGTCTGCTGCCATCTTGTAGCCAAAGTCGATGAAATATCCACCTCTCCCTCACTCCTCTACGGGCAGCGTGCGCGTTCTCTCCCTCACCCACCCCAAAAGGTTAGTGCACACGAGCGTCATAAACGCAGCGTCATCGCGCCGCTTGGAAATTCACATCTCGTACTACAGATTTGATTGGAATAGTAAAAATAAACGAAACGTATATATTTTTGTCCATAAATTTCACCTTTTGTTATTCTTTCAGTAGTTTTTCGTTTCTAAAATTCTGTTCATCACTTACACATAGGAATTTACTCGTTTCTTTTACAGCTACTCGTCTATACAGATTTACGTCCCATGGCGCGGCGAATATCTCCTCAGTTACGTACTCTCCTGGTATTGGAGTTTAAATTACAACGTATTAATCCACTTGGTTACATTGCTCTCCGCTATCTGGGATGAATATATTTATCTAATGGACCTACCTACCTACCTTTCCTAATGATTTTTTTTATAAATATTATCCAAAGTTTTTGTTAAAAAAACCACACTAAATAGAAATATTGAAATAAGGTTTAGCAAAGTTCAATACAAACACAATTTGAAATATGGCGTTTTCTAAACAATGAAAATTGTTGCCACACTTTGCTTGAAACATATGGTTCACAGTAGTAAACTTGGATTTCAGGAATTAACTTTAACTTCATAAACTACGTATAATATTTGTGGATATATATGGTGTGGTCTGTATTTTATAGTTTTCTTGAAGATTGCTTTTCAATAATTCACACAGCGGATTTATTTTTCTTCTACATATGCTTATATTTATTGAAACGAGTATCACAAAGAAATGGTTTAGTGATTCAATGGGTGAATTAGTATGGCGATCACAGAGCACTTTCTCAATGGCGCGATGTCGCATGAATTATTGATGTAGGGCGGAACAGGCAGTGAAGCAGTCAGACGCGACATCTCCACACACCATTTTATTGTTATAAATTATTCCTTTTCTTTCCGACCATTTTTATTACAACATCACACAATTCACTGACTTTATTACTCTTCAAAAGTTTTAATACCAATCAACTGTTATTTATTTGTACAAGTTTACAAATAATTTTTGATTTCTTCAACACTTCCGTCATACCCATAAAAAATTTTAAACTCCATCTCTTCTTATTTTATTATTATTCAACTAGGGGTAACAAGCTAGTTATAATTAATTCTTACCCTTCATTTTATTATTTTACTCAAACTTCTATGCTTCGGGAAAGTTCGTAAGTAATTACCATAAGATCAAAACGTACCCTTAGTAAGCAATAAATAATTTGAATTTGAAATAAACAAAAATATTGTAAAATTGATTAAAAATAAAAATCGACTATATTTCAGGGAAAGTTTGAAACAATTTCAAAAAGATAAAAGTTCATTACAGCTGAAAGTACTGAACTAAATTAAATATTATGAACAGAGATAAAAACACTTAAGTAGAGAATCACTTCTCAGATTTAAACTTGAATTTCAATGGTTATGGTTGAGTGTGAGTGACATATTGCGTTATTTATTGTAAATGTAACTAAACAAGACTATTCATAACCATATTTAGAATGCTTTATAAAGAATCTCCATAAGAAATAGTTAATATCTGTTGTGAATGAGCAAAAGAAACCTTTCGTTACCTAAATTGGGTATGGGTATGTCATTTGTTTAGAAAAAAAAAACATGAACAGTATTATAATGCCTAACAACGAAGTTATAAATGGCAAATCAAATAAAATCGAAATACGCATTTTCAACAGCGCGTTCAAAAAAGTATTCAAGAAGTCTGACAAAGTTCTATTAAAGCCACTGTTAAAGAATAAAATAATTGACACAGTTTTTTTTTTGTAATAGAACGAGTAGCGAAATATTGACATTAATTCCATTTTGAATAAAAGCAGATGTGTAAATAAACACTATTAAAAATAACCTTTCATCACATCGTTTGTTACAAGTTCAAAAGTGGAGGCGAAATGACATACATTTATTATGTTTTTGATGAGCAAAACTTTCCATCGAGGGGATTGCTGGAGCCGCTGCCGGCCGTCACTCTTTGTCAACAGGTTCTCAAACTGTTAATGAATTACACACACCGTTGGTTCGCGCGTTTTTTCCTCGACGTAATGGATACCACAGACAACTCGACGCACGTACCTGTAATAAGTACGTACCCATGTATGTACACAGCAAGGCGGTTGGATTCACGCACGAATGCCTCCACGAGTTCGAGCGAGGGTAAGCCGAGCGCTGGCTCATGCTGTTTTGTGTCAGTGTGCGGCTGTTTTTTACCCTCACATGTGCACCAGTGCCAGGTTTATATTCGACGTGGGGCACGGATGGCATAGTGGTGCGTCGCGTGTGTGCCGCTGCTATTTTTCGAGAGCTCGCTTGCGTGCACGGTGTCGTTTTTGCGCTCTCTTTGTTTTATTGTTTTCCTTTGGCTCTATAAAAATGAGCGGTGCCGTCGTTATTGTTCGCACAGCTCTTGTCTCGTTCACTGCTATGCTGTTCCGGACGATTTCTTAGAGCCGGTTCCGTTGCATTATAATCGCATTATTAAATGCTGTAATTGACTACGGTTTTTGCCTTGTTAACGCTGTATTCATATATACTTTTTGTTGAATATGTTCAATATGCGTTCATTGTTTTGCGGGCAGAGGTTATTGAAAAAACATTGAGTAATGTAAAGCCCTCTCGGGAGTAATGGAATAAGATAGGGTTATCACGAAAGCTTCGAAGCTTTGAATTTACATAAGGACGTGGAGTTAACGTCCGCGGCCCAAATAAAGACGGAACGTAATTTGCATATGCAAATATCTTGTCGTTTTCATGCAAATACTTACTTGGTGTATTACAGACGGCTTGATGGTACTTACACAGCCTCTAAGATCTCTTGGGAGCTAGAATATCAACATCTGTTTGTAAACAATATACACACAATAATTTTTTGAGTGTTATACATATATCAAAATAATTAAATCAAACATATAGTTTCTCTTAAAAAAAACAAGACGAATATAATATCAACTACTAGATTACTTGTGACAATTATATTAATATGTATTTGTTACAGGTTTTTTTTGTCAATGCGTTAGTAATCAGCCAGAGTTCATTAAAAATGTCTCAATTCGTATGACTACAAAAATACTATTCATTGGGCGATCATGGGACAAGCGTAAGTAAATTACATCTGTAATTTTACATCGAATGACTCCTACTTTTAAAATAGACCAACAAAGTTGACTTAATAGTTTGACCAATTATCACGTAACAATTGATGGGAATTAAAAAAAACAGCGAACAAAGTACAGCAATTCCAGCACTCGTCTAAGCAAGCCATATTATATAAACACATCGTATATATGGGTTAATAAATACGTATGTGTATATAACAATCAAAAGGCTTTTCAAGCGAACAGGTCGTGCGCCTGGCGGCTACAGAAATGTCAATCATACTATTGAATCGAGAGCCGAGATATTTTTTATTGCATGCTCATCTCGGTTGAGCGATGATAATAACACTCTGTAAGGACCTAATTGTAGTGTCATTACTTTATAAGTAATCCATATTAGCATAAATACTTCTGCGTTTTTTATAACAATGTAATTCTATTTAAACACAGAGTTGTGGTAAGAAGATTACTTATAAATTATTGACCAGTATTCATTATTCGGATTTCAAATTAAAATGAAATTACATACATATATAAAATCACACCTGTTTCCCTGGAGGAGTAGACAGAGGCAGATTACAGGCCCACTTTTCGCCAGTGTTTTGACGCATGTAATACGTGGCGAGCCTGTTGCCGCTAATGTTTTGTTTACCGGAGCTTCGTTCGTCGAACAGCAGTTGCGCCACTTGCAGGTGAGACTGATTTGATGCCCTAAGTTCTTGGTGAGAACTCTTTGATCCCTTGATGGATAAAATGAAATTAAGAACCTAACAAACTTTTTAAAATGTATCACTGACTTTTATGAGTACCTGCACGTGGGTATATAATTGTATTGTTCTGTTTTTCTGCCTTTAATTTGAATGGGCTTAAACAGGCAGAATACTTTTCCAAATGAAGAAAAAAATTTCGAAATCGGCTTATAAATGACGGAGTCCTGAAGTAACAAACAAAAAAAACTGGCAAATTGAAAAGTTCCTCCTTTTCGATTAAATATAATAAATTATGACTGCGGGTAGCGTAAAATAAACGTTATTGCTTTCAACGCGAATTTAATCAAATGATGTAGTAATTTGAAAAATGGCCGAACACTTTACGCCGATTAATTTACATAATTGTGTATTTTTTGTCACATTATGAGCATATTGGAATCCGATTTAAAATGCATTAAAATGTCTTACTGTAAAATTTTATAACTTTAGTAGTACCTACATACATAAATAAAATCACGCTTTTTCCGTGGAGGGGCAGGCAGAGGAATATTAAACTTTTCACTAGTGTTTTGGTCTCACGTATTATGGTATGTTTTGTTTACCAGAACTTAGTTCAGCAGGGGCATCACTTGCAGGTGAGGTTGGCTTGGGGCCCTAAATACTTTGTGAAAACACTATGCAACTAAACTATATCTTATAAATATTATATATTCTTCATATAGTCACCCCTAGGACGTTAAAACATTTACTCAGAACTTGTTACCAGTTTTATATCGTTTTTTATGTAGTTGGGTTTTATTAGGTCTACAATTTTATTGGAGACCTTTTCGTTTTGTTCAACTTAACGCTAGTGTAATTCGCTTGTGAGAAAAATTCAGCACGATTTTAAGACTCCTTTTTAACTTCTTTTAGCAGAATTACTGTAATGAAATATACAAATAACGATTGTTAAGTGTCCACGTATTAGGTACCCCGGCAATTAACCGACAGGTCTGTCATATTTAACCCTAATTGGTCCACCGTTTCAATAAGTTTCGCTTTTTATAAAAAGGCAAAAATCATAAAAGTATTTACATACATTTTGCAGTCCTTACAGCCTGCGTCTTAACTCTTGTCGTAAGCAAATTTTAAATTCTATAAAGTGACTTGACCTAGCAACTACAAACAATTATTTGGTATACTTTCAGAACAATAAAGACAATTGATTGAAAAATTCTGAGTAATAACATTTTCTAATTGGCACTATAGTGGTTTCTTTACCAATTATGTGTTTAAATCTCCCATTAACAACGGCTCTCGTCCCTTTCGGACATGCCTTAGATCACCAGTAGTTGATATTTGTTAGGTATTTATCCCTTGACACTCGCAAACACATTGAGATTAGCTCTGCTTCTAGTTAAAGGAAAAAATTATAACAATTTTAAATAAAAAAAAAATTGAATGATGAAACAACCGGTCAGTAGATGGCATTGTCATGTCAACTGTCAGCGCGCGTTGGTCGACACCAATTTAAATCACAGTTTAATGAAATAAATGCAATATGTAGTCTGGGATGTGAGAAAGTGTATCACAATAAAGTGCTAAGTGGAAGATGTTTTTTGATGAAACCACGTTTTGTTTTGATGGAACACCTCCAAGGAAAAATAATTTTAACCACGTCTCTTGAAGTTTAAACACCACATTAAAAACAAAACGGTTAGAAAAGGTATGCATAGATTAAATAGACCACTTGTTTTTATCTTTATGTTACAAAGAATGTACATTGTAAAACTATTCTATTTGATGTTTTTGTTGGCAGTTCAAAATGCGGACCTGAATTAAAAAAAAACTTATTGTTCTTTGCTGGTCTATGCTGGTCATAAAACCCAAAATAATCTTATCGGCAGAATTTTTTTGAATACAAAATTTAAGTAGACCTTTTTTGACCTTATTTATTAATAAAATGAAGTAACAATTGTATATTACGTTTGCCGTCAACTGTCGAATGAAGACCTCCCTCAAAGAGCGCTAACCATCCCGGTTTTGGGCAGAATCCGAATTTAGTGAACCGGTTAAAGACATATAAAAACTTAGTAAACCTTTTTTAAAGTAAATAAACAGGTTTTATATTTAAAACTTAACTGATTTAAATTACTGTGAAGTAGTTTAAATTTTTCAAACTTTTGCATTTTTATCCGGGTGCAAGCATCCTTACTTAGCTCTAAATTGAATGATGTCACACACTCGCACTCACTCTAGGAAACGAAATTATCATACAGCAAATTATGCACTCAGTATCTTCCGAAGAACGTACCGGCCAGGGTGGTATACAAGCCCAAAATATCTTTTCTAGGGAGATGCCTATGTCCAGACTTCTAAAGGTTGTTGATGATGCTGAGTTAGGAATATTCTATTCCTCATGTATAGTCTAACTTGTGTTTCCCCCGAAAACTTTAAAACATATTGTACCGACTCTTATTATTGTGAAATTAAAGAAGATAGATAATTAATTAGTGAAAAAAAATCAAACGTATAGTCTGTCGTTTAAGTAGTGACCTAAGTGTAGTAATCTAACTATTCAACTTGTAAGTATTATAGTTAAAATAACCTTGGTCAAAAGTATTGAGCATTCCAAATATTGAAAACACGAGAACCACTACAGGTAGTACAATCTATTGTTTGACAAATCCTTTGTCGATGTGAAAAAGTTTCAAAAACAATAGTTGATTCCTTATCGGGCAAATAGCATCTGGTATCGTAAAAAAATCACATTTTAATAATTTCTCTATTCTATTTTACTTGTCAGTTTACTACTTGCGCTCCTTGTGGACACTACAGTGATCCTGTGCGTTGTCTGTTGTGTTAGTGTTGTCTTTGTGATTTTCTGATAATATGCCTAAACAAGAGATGGCTAAGGTTATCATAAAATGTCCACGAACAGGGTGCAAACGTTCCGGAACTGATCGTGAGCAGCGGTACTTAGAGAGGGAACGGTTGAAAAAAAGAAAAAAAATATGGGTATGATTTTATCAATCACTAAATTAATTCATTTTCGGTATTTTAATGACCAAAATTGCCACGGTGAAGCAGTGGTAGCGACTGCACAGTTGGCCTAGTGGTTTAAGCGGTCGCCACGCCCCTATCTACTGCGCTGAGTGTTGTGGGTTCAAACCCCACATGGGACAACACTTTGTGTGATCCACCAATTGTTGTTCTGAGTCTGGGTGTTCTTTGTGTCCGTTTCTTGTATGTTTGTAAAGTCCCCCGCGACACAGGATTTATTCCTAGAGCGGTAAATATGTATGTATCTACAAAAAAAATATAGATATTCTTTCAGTCAATCTAGCATCATAGTACAAGTTACCAAATAAATTACTGTTATATTTTTTAGGGTAAGTAGGGTATTATAGTGTTACAAGTACCTAGGTAGGTAGGTGGTCAGAATAAATCTTAACTTGGAAACATATTGGAAAACCAATTTCTGGTTAGGAGGCTTGCTATTTTGGGGTAAACTTAAAGTTCATAGTCATATTATGTAATATACACTGGATGCGGGCGGCACGGTACCGGCTGTTGTGGAAAACCTTGGGGAAGGCCTATGTCCAGCAGTGGACGTCTTTTGGTTAAGATGATGATGATGACGACGAATATGTACTTTATTACTATGTTAACAATTTTACGATACGTATTGGAATAATACATAGTACAGGTTACGATAAAAATGTAATAAGAACCACTTATTTAAATGTTCTAATAATCAGTAGTGGTAAATAATATAAACCATTTGCTGACACAGTTTAGATAGTGAATCACTTTTCTGTATTTTTTTTAACCGAGTTTGATGGGTGTATATTGGGTATATTGGGGATGGGTGTTTGAATGATGCCTCTTGTATAGTTGCGTTCCTTGTGGTGGTCACTACAGTGGCATTCTTATAAAATATCTAAAAAAATAAATCGACATACAAAAATGCCCTAATATGCAATTACTGCATAAGCCAGGCAAACTCACAACGAGATGGCTAAAATTGTAAAACCCCACAAACAACGTGCCATAGTATCATCAGAGACCGATAGCTACAGTACTTATGAGAAAACGGTTGAAACACAAACAAAATATCTTCTGATCTTTCTCAAGAATGTTACTGAAACACCGAGGCAAACTTGAAGGTAATAATTGCAATAATACTCTATATAGAGATTTTATAAATTTGATTGAGATTATAACATGTATGCGAAAAGGGTGCTAGCGTAGTGCCACAAATCTCTCCTTACCGAAAAAAACACTTAATTAATAGAAACAATATTTCTTCAAAACTCACTTAAGAGAATTTGAAGAAGAGATGATCATGTCTGTGGCAGCGGGTGCCGGTCCAAGCATAAATATTGGATAGTTATATACATGCTAATCGGCGAGGACAATATTCATATCGTGATACAGGATTACCAATAGTAACGCCTACTTTTAATTTTAGTTCCTTGAACATTTTTCAAATGTATCGACAAAAATTTATAATCTTATTCACTTAATGAAACAAAAGATTTTATTTACAAAAAAGTAGATCCTTTTTTACAGAAACAATCGTATAGTGTGGTGTATTGAAGCCTAATTCATTATAACTGCGTCTACTCAAGAATTATTGCATTGGATGTTTTTATTTATGAAATTATGTTTACACGACAAATTGTTGTATGTTGGTTAGATCTCGCTTGGTGTAAACAAGTTTAAATGCTTGTTTCACTTACACAAACATGTTTTATGAGCGTTAATACAAGTTTTATATACAGTTAACTTTGATGGCTTTTTCCAATTTTCAGTAAAGTACATCTTATAATTAGAAAAAGGATTATAAGTACGAGTACAAACAGCATTGTTTTTAAATAGTTGATACCCAATTTTTGTTTATAATTATTTAAAAATTATATGTAAATAATATTTCTACAAAAGATAAATTATTCCTAATGATCAATTCATCATCTTCACCACCGCAACCGAAAGACGTTCACTGCTGGACATAGACCTCCTCCAATTCTCTTCACTACAACCGGTCCTGTGTTGCCCAATAGTTTTCCGTGAACTTCACCAAGACATCGGACCACCTCGTGGAGAGCCTTGCCATGCTCCGTTTTCCAGTGCGTGTTCACCAATCCAGATTTTTTTACCCAATCAGCCGTCTTGTCTGCAAGCAATTTACCTCGCCCACTGCCACTTAAGTTTGGCAATTCTCTGGGCAATGTCGGTTCTCTTCCTTCTCCTTGCCTCAGTCTTTGCTGCAGTTTTGCTAACTGCAAAATTAACATAGTAGCGTTCTCGAAAAAAACACATTGATGTACACGGTAGTCGATTTAGCACCTCTGGAGAGCTAGAGTTGCTAGAAGTCTCTACTGACGCAGAGTCCAAGTTTCGATCAAATCGAAAGTTTTTTCATAGACCACAAACGACGAGCATTGAGGAAGGTTATATTCTTCGAACTTTTGTATAACCTGCCGCAGCGTATGTATGTGGTCTATGGTGCCAAAGCCTTTTCGGCCAATTACATGTTATTATGTAAAATAGATAATTGTTAACTCGGCTGCAGTCAAGGCAAGGTCTTCTGTATTAAATTAACGATAGAATACAATGATGTATGCAAATTATTGGCGGTATGAAATGTAAGGCTAAAATCAATTCTCATTTTGCTTAACTATTACCTGGTAACATTTATCAGAGGAATTTCATATTGACAGAAATATAAAATATTCAATACTATTAAATATATTAATCGGAATGTTACAAAATCATAGGCGTAGTTTAACAAATAGACGCAGTAAGAGTTGACCTGAAACCCTTTAGCGTAATCAAATCGTGTAGCTGCTTCGAGGTATTATCCCGTGTCGATGTACACAATAAAATGTTCATGTCGGTCTCGGGGCAGCCTCCACCCGATAACATCTCCACTGCTATACAAATAGCGCCATTAACCTTAACACCGCTAAACGCGACATGTGGAGAAACATTCTAGTACTCCCTCTCGCTTCTACATGTTACACTAATCTGTCATCCCTTTCCCGCATAAGCATTAGGAGTATCGCGTGTTTTAAAATAAAGGGTAGATGAATTAAACTGATATGGCGCGCGTTCCAGTACGTAGTGACATAACGTGTGGTAATTGATCAAATAAACATTAGTGGAGTTGGGGGCGATTAGTCGATTGTACTTTTATTGAAACTTTTATTTCATTTCACGTTTTGATTTTAAAAAGTTTGTTTTTACGATAAACGCTGTGATTTTAGAAGTTGGCCATAGAGATATCTAGGACGAATATAATTGCTTGTGTTCCGATATTGACTATATTAGTTTTAAGTAGTTTTCGAAGAATTTATGAAATTTTAATTAACATATTAAGAACTTATTGGATATTCAAGAATTGCAATCTCAATTAAAGAATAACACCAACACAAAAATGTAAATCGTATGAGTAACTATTAAACTCTGACTAATGCAATATCATAAAATTGTCTTTATATCTATCACAAAGAAAACGTATTCCGAAATGTGAAAAGCCCAAAACGTAATTTTTTACATTCTTTTCCTTATTCAAATTTAAGTTTAATTAAAAATTGATAAAGAACCTCTTTCAAACCATTCCATAGACATAGTTACACTGACTCCTACGTCGAGGTAAGCGTAGGCGGGAAAAAGTTTTGTTGCTATAAAAATAGTAAAAAGTCCACTTCTGTCGATTTATACAACTTTTATTTAGTAATTAATTCAAAATCTAAAACATCTGGCTTTTTAGTGCTTACTACATCGCAGAGCAAGTCCATTTTAACCTGTTGCGCTTCAGTTGTTGCATGGATACATGGCTTAAAGTTTAAGCCTCTAAGCTTTAGAGTTATTGAAGAACCTTAGTTATCAGTGACCACAATTGTATATAGATTCAAAACTTATTTATAAATGGCATATAACCAGTCATGTTTCTAATAAAAACATCAATTCCTAGTACTTATTATGCTTTCAAACTAAATAAAAGGCTAGACCTCATAACGGTTTGCATAATATCCATATTATTCATGTATTTTAATAACTAGTAAACTCCCATGTAGTACGTAGTTGTATGTTACACGTATGTAGGTATGCTTGTGTGTGTCTTGCACTACCACATATATAGTTGCTCCTTGTTTAACCAAACACCATACACGGATCAGTAATAACTGGTACAAAATTTATATAATTTTATATTTCTGAAATCCATAATTATTTTTAGTGCTATAAACACCATCACTCTATTTGTGCAACTGTTGACCCGTGACTCTACCCGCTTTGTCATCTATCGCGGTAAAAAGTAACTTACATCTTTCCTCAAAAATTAATCTATCTCCTTATTAAGTTTTACCAAAATCGGTTTAGCGGTTTAGACGTAAAAGCGTACTGTTACAATATTAAAAGCAGTTAGTACTTAATTATAATTGTTCTTTTAATCCAATGTTTAGATATTAACGTCGGCATAAAGCATGCCTGCCGCCTATACATACACGGATGAATGTTATTATAATATCCATCAATCTAGCTAGTGAATGTACGTTCTCTGTTTTTTCATGTTACTTACCCACTTAGTAAGCATATACACCAACTTACTTATTATATATACACTTACTTACGGCGACTAAGCATGTAATGTAACAACGAATGTCAAATGAGGTCAAAGGTTAATTTTTTAAATAACATATTTAAACAAGAAACAATATAATTTTGAGACAATGCTTTTGAACATAATTTGAATTGTTTTGTTCTATGTTGCCTGTTATATACATAAATACATAACAATCTTCTTTCTATAGAACTGTGATGTCACCTGTAACTTGGATTGTACTGATCTGATCTCAGTCACTGTTCGTAAAAAGCGAAATTCAGCCATAGTCGACTTTAGAATGGTAGATATACTCTTCTGAACTAAACGGTTCGGCTCTAGGTGTAAATCAGTTAAAACCTGGAGCTCTCTGCCAGTGCTGTGTTTTTTTTATCACGCTATGACCACGGGTCCTTTAAGCGGGGCGTGAAAAGGCATCTCACTAGGCCGCTATAAGGTGGGTCACTATACTGCATTGTCTGCTTTTACAATGAGTATGGCGACCACTACTTTTGGATTCTATTCATACTTTGTATGCTTTGTGAGTAGTCACTTTGGTAGGCCAAGAAAATAAAATAAAGACTTAAGGCCGACCCCAGTTTATTTTGGGAAAAAGGTTCAGAGGGATGAGATAAATAAATAAATACATGTTAAGAACGTCAAAAATTAGTGTAACTTTTAAATGTTTATGACCAAAATAAATTTGTGTATTTTGAAGTAAATTCGAATAGCTTGTTATTAGAAAACTATTCATATAATTCGATAAACACAGAATATCATCATCTATCTGTACAACAACTCACTCCGGAATCTTAATAAAACAAGTTTAAGTTACCCAATCCATCTGAATATAACTATGTCTGAAAGCTAACACCGATATCAAGAAACCCACTAACTACTAATACCCCCACTGTGAGCTATCATTTCCTACGTTTAATACTACAAACAAGTTTCTAATTGGCTGTTTGAATAATTGATTCTAAGTCTGTGAACGCCGGGCAGGTTCGGAATTACCTGTGAATGAATTAATAATATAAACAATTCACACGGTATGTCATGCAAATGTCGAATGTTAAGTCAATTCGTATTGAAGTTTGTTTCGTATTTCACGCGTTTTAAGACGTAAATCTTCTGCACAATGCTTAAAACTAAATATGTACACACACTTGTGCAAGTGTAATGTACATTATACACATCTACATGTATACATACAATAAAATTCGATGTCTGTACACCAAATATCTTGAAGAAAAACTAATAAAGAGAGTCTTTGTTAAAGTTATAGAAGTAAAATAAAAGTTTTAAAATTCTTATTTGTTTGTCTGTATGTTTGTGTGTACTAACCTCAGGGGTGGCTTAACCGATTGGGATGCAGTTTTCTCTTAGGTATTGTGGTAAAGTTCTATTGATATTTTAAAGAATCACCGCGATAATCGACATATACGCTGGAAAAGCAAATATCGTAATATAATACAGTATTTTTTTAAGTATTTGATTGGTAACATGTTACTGTCACTTTCCTGCAATCTACAGGAGAGATTTAGTGGACGGAAATACGTAACGGGAAACTAGGGCAGCGCGTGCTATTTGAATTAACCAATTATCGTGCACAGTGCTAATTTTGGCCATCAAATAGTAGCTAAGATGTCAGATGCTAGCGATGTTACACGTCAAATATTCGAAACCTGTAAGTTTCGCTTCTTTTCTTTTGCAGATTACACGTCTACATTGTATTGACAGATTTAAATCTTTTGACTGAGATCAATTTTATTGTTAGTATTCTGTAATTTGTAAGTCGAAGTTTTTGTTAGTACAAGCAATCAAATAGTTAAAAAAATATCGTGGATTGTTGCAATAATTGTAGATCGCTCAATTGGGCAAATAATGAATTTAGATTAAACACAAGTTCCTAATATTAATATGATTTTATAGTTAAGCGATATAATTACTCTTTAAATATTACAATAAAGCCAAAGGTAAAGCTCGAACTAAGAATAAAAATGAATTGAATACTTTATCATCTATTTACTAAAAGTCATTCAAATGTAATATCTACCGTCATGAGTCGGTTTTGTCCTAAATAAACAGACGAGTCTGTCTCATAATATTATTGCAATTTAACTATAAAGCAATCATAAAAGGGTTAAGCTAAACATGAGTACATTAACGACGCTCGCATGATTACATCAAAGGGATCTCCCAATTTAATCAAAGTATGATTAGATTGGAATTGATGTTTAATGAGCTCTGTGCGCTCAGAACCAATTATATTATCTCGTCTGAGACTATTATAGTAATACTAATTTCGCAATCAAGAGATACCTCTTAGGGTTAATCTAGTTATCATTAGATGTTATATCTATAGCCAAGACTTGATGACCCTTGTATTAAAATATTTTACACCTAAACGTTTCGTTCTGAATCTCATCCACCAGTATAGCTATACGAGAAAAATTACAGATGTTATGCCAGCTTTCTTTGTGCGGCTACGGCATGACTACGGTCATAATTTCATTTTCTTCATCGGCTAACATAGGCAACGGAGCTCATTTCATAACCCATAATGCGTCTCTGAGCTCTCTCTCGCACACTGTGCGAGGAAGCAAGATAAACACAGTAATAAAATGGCTCCTCGTGGAAGTTTGAACTCTACAACATCCTGTGTAGACACTGTTTTCGGTTACATAGGTCTACCGGTGATGTCTTCCGCCCTCGACAAACAGCGCACTACGTAAGTAGAAGTTTTCTGCTTCATTTATTAGCAGGCGAATGTCGACTTCGCACTGTGGGGTAAAAATCGTCTTTTATAGACATAGGTACTTAGTTTTGAAGGGTCTTATCTTAGCCTCAAATGTATTCTGCTTATTAATATTACTATAAAATATGGAGCGAACCTATTTAAAAAAAATTGATCAATATATCGCTGCACACAGATAATAACTAATACTAACTAATACCTACGTCACTTGATTCCTTTTTATGTTAAGAAATATCTTATTAAAATGATACACACAACAAATATTAGAGTACCAATACGTTGATTTTACAATTATTGCAGGTTCACTTTAATGAGGATAAATAGGTAAACGTAATACCTCAAGTCAATAATAGTAGTCAAAAATCTTATTCCTAATTTCAATTAATTTTGAGAATTATTCTACTAATATATAATACTATTCCTTCGTTCATAAAATATTATTAAATTCTCTTGTTATTCAACTTGATTATATGTAGAATTTTGGGGAAGATTCGAGAAACAGTGAAGGAATTTTATCAAAGAATTACACTGGCGGTTCAAAAGACATTCTATAATATAGTAATGATTAACAGAATTAATTTTAAGTAAAACCAAATATTACATACAACATTTAAGACTGTGTCTATGCAAGGTGATATTCAGCGCACCGTGCGTCGAGCCAATAAAGCGTCGCACTCGCCACCCTCTCCAGACGATTTATGAGTGAAAGTCGTACTAATTCCACTAACAGCGTTCCCCTCAATTTGAATGTTAATTTTTAACAATTTAAGACTGTTTAGTGACTTTGTTATGAGTTGAGGCGCGTCTGGTGAATTCGTAATATCGTCTGTCGCTCATTCATTTCAGATTTACGCTCCGAATGGCAGCTGTAAAGGTTGACGTTATAATGCGATTTTACGACTATTATACTATAAGGCATTCGTGTACTGCTAATTAAAACGAAACTTCGTTATTATGCCAGTCATTGTAGCAGATTTACATTAACTATCGCGAGCACGAACAACAACCACAAAATTTTGAAATTAATTAAAACTACTGAATAATGTTCTATTTTACGTGTTCTATGTCATATTATAATTATAAGTGTTTAGCTAAGAATTACTTATATTTAATTAGATTTGTTTTATTGTTTGCAATAAGTAATTCTTAGCTCCTGTCCAATCGACTTTGATACATGAATTTCATATAATTTTATACCCACACTTTTGAAGGTCAGTTGTAAATTAGGTGAAAAAGGTAAGAACAACCTGTATTTGCAAAACAGATTTTAATATTCATAAAGTGATTAATATAAAGGTATATTCTACATCGATACGTTATTTGTATGCTAAAAGACAATAAAGGTATTCGCTGTATTATATTGTACTCGTATCTATTACCGTGCCGTTACATGTTGTAACGTGTTAGGGTAAGTTTAATTTGAAAAATAAACCTTATCGCGACTGAAAGAGACTTTAATATGAACACATTTAAAAACATTCAAATAATGAGAATAATCGATCTCGATAATCGTCGCTGGGTTAATCACTTAAATCACTTCGATATTTATCGCACTGTGGCCGATGAGGCACCTGCTTATATTACTCACAGGTCACTAGTTCATCCCCGAAAGTTACAATTGTTAACAAAACATTCGGACACGATCACTTTCTTTATCGCCAACCGCGTGACAAACTATCCAAATTCGACCTTATGTTTATTCCTGCAAGGTATATTGTTCTGTTCTACAATACGTTCGTCCGAACCGACTGTCGCTTCTTTTCTCAAAACTTAATTATATTTCGTATCAATATTTATATATAAATATATCAAATATAAATTGGTGAACTTACAGATTTCTTAAATGTACAAAATATATCATATAGTTTACATAGAAAACTACTTGCATCCTCTGTTTCTTTATACGCGTATAATATTCTTTTATGATGTGATTTCCTGTCGTGTTTGATTAAAAATTCAAAAACATGTTATAAAATTCTGTGTGGGTATAAATAAATCACTCGTGTCGTGTTCAATTTTATTAAAAGAAAAACCATTTATGTAAATATTCTTGGAGCTCTGTGCCTTAATTGAGATACTTTTTACAGTCGACAGTTCGACCGAACAGTTATTCCCCAAGGCTTACATTCGAAGTTATTACCTCATAATTGTCGCTTGTACCCGTGTTTCTTTACTATTTCCGTTCATTTAATAATTAATTTGGATTGAAGTAAACCATGTCAATACCACTACCCAACAGGTATATTTGTAACCTTAGTAAATACCCAAATCCGACGCGAGACTGCTATATTATTTACCCGGGGGTAAATTCCGCGCTTTGATCTCTCCGCCTCCCGACATTTTCTTATACCCTCCGCTTTAATTATTTCTCCTTTGAGCCTCCCTCGGTGCGCGTGGAGTGAATTTTAAGAGGCTGTCACAAAATGGACTCTTAATTACGTGCGGGCCAAGTTTTATTTGTAATAATTAATAAAAAATTTAATGTAACTTTAGTCTTGTTATTGCTTTGACGATAGTCTCGTGATACAATTATTGATACAAATACTTTTTTGATATGTTATCTAACATTTTTGAATTATTCTCACATATAGTTTGTCAACGTTCCGACATTGATCTCATTTATATTCCCGATAATATAATATAGTTTATCCCCCAACCGAACCTTCGAGATTTCACATATAAGACAGAAAATAAAAGAGTCCCATTTCTTTGTCTTTGATCCTATTTCATATATAAACTTCCTCAAAACAAAATAGAGTTTTGTTGTACTTAGAAAAGTTGATTTCTTATTTCGTTTGAAAAATAAAGTTTGATATGAAATCTTTAGAGAGTTTAGAGAATTGACATGATGATAAGAATTTTATTGTTGGATTGAAGCAGATAGGCAGAAAAGTGAATTGCTTGCAAAAACATACATACGCCAAACGTTGTCGTTAACTGGACTGTTTTGTTCATTCTGATAAAATGTATAAGCGCCGTCCTATAAACACGGAAATTGCTACACGGTTGGGATTAGATACTCTTCTATTTGCGAGATTTGCGGTTGTCAGACGAGGTGTATCTGAAATTTCTAGAAATACTACCAGAAATCTGGTAAGTAGAGTGTCTAAAAGGCTTGAATTAGCAAAAATAAAAGTTATAAGGACGAGACAACTAGTTCATCTAAATTGAATTAAACGTCGGCAGAAAACCAAATTTACTCGAACTTCAAATACAAAATTTTACATACAGAACAGAATATATTTCATATTCATGAGCAATACGACGTGATGTTGATTTATATAAGTATATCTATGAAATACAGACGCATTACAAATTACAAAAAAAGATAATATTAATATATTCGGAAGGTGAACCAAATGTCAGACGTTAAATTTTATAATTTATGTTTCAATATTAAGTTTTATTTTAACACCGCGTTTTGTATCTCGAATACAGGAGATGACAGACAATAATTTTATTGAGGAAGTTACCCCAGGTCGATCGTTAAACGTCGTCTGTGGCGATCAAGTTAATCCATTATCATTTTATACTGCCATAAACGTTTCATGAGTTCCCTCAACTGTTAAAAGTTTATTTGCCATAATTATGAATTGAAAATTCACAAATGACTTGGGAAGTGCGACATAAAATAAGACGAGATTTGAATTTGTGAAGTTAAAATAAATTAAATTTTATTGATAAATGGAAGTCATCGAGATTATATCTATGAAGGCAAATACACGTAAATATTTGATGACATCAAAAACAATTAAATATTACCTTTAAATGAAGACAGAATGAAATCTAGAAATTCGAGTATTTGAGATAACAAATAAAGAAAGCATTACTATGTTAAACTTAACTATGATTGATCACCTGTAATATTTTAGGATACGAAAGACTTGAAAGCTATTCAAGAATAGCAAATATATAGGTAATAAATAGCATCTAACGTACGTAACGTGTTAAAGCGAAAGGAATAAGTGAATATAAAGCAAAGTACTAGGAGAGCATTATCGTGTCGAAAGTGTAGCGTGTGGGAAGTTTGCGTGCGAATTAGCCGGTAACAACACGGGAGGGCGCGATAATTCTGTTATCGGCTGGATATCCGTAACTTAGACCGAGTCTGTGGGCGGGACTACAACTTTAGCAGTCATGGCTTCTTATCCCCTAGTATACTTACGATACATCATTTTTCTTCGTAGTGTGTATCTACAGATCTGTCCGGTACGTAGGCAGAGAGAGAAACAATCTAAATGCTAGATTTTGTTAATATAATTATATTAAAAGCACTAAAAAGTATTTCCTAGTCATTCCATATTATCTTGTCTCCTCATTCGGTGTAAAGTTGCTGGGTTAAATCAAATATTTCACTGTACTCTTGTGGAAGCAATTTGTTTTTGTACAGTAAGCAGCGGAACAAAGGAAAGCTCGGAAAACCTTGTTAACTTTTTAAAGCATTCGTTGGCTTCTCATGAATAATTCAGAACAGCTGGTGAGTACACACCGACACACGCATCCGTATGATGTTGTGTGTTTGTCACGCCGCGTACATGTGTCCGCTAGTACCAGGATAATATCGGCTCGCACGCTCGCTACCCTCTTCACAATTGACATTTTGCAAAGAGCCCAACCCTTTTGTTGCTCGGATGAAATGTGAATTTCAATGAAAACGAGGTTAAAATTGCTCGACCCCGACATAGCCGTGAGCCGTAAAAAAGAGATTTCATTACGGTCCATTGTTGGGTTATGATTTTCACGTTCCATTTTATTTTTAAGAATTGCTAAAGCACAAACTTTTTCATGCAGTTAAACGTTTGTATTACACTGGAGCGTCTCGAAAAGCTTTTAGAACGCTTTGTTAGTAGGGCAATTAACTCGGAGGGTTGTTATTGTGTTTTTCGCTTGCCTTTACTCAATTAAAAATAATTTGAAATAATAGCAACGGCACAAAGACAAGAGAGCGACGCGGCTGGAATTATTTAAGCTCCAGGCGAGCCCGACAGCGTTAGCATCTTGTTTCATTAACGTGCTCACTCTCTCGAATAATATTTTATATGAAGCACGGATCATGAATATTTACAGTGGGTTTTAAAACACCCACATTTTGACAGAGCTTTCTCCACCATTAGTATAATACAGTGATTACTCACAAAAGTCTTCATAACGTTATTTGTTTAATAATTTTATTAGCTGGTATACATAAGGTACATCCGTAAACAAAGGCGCGTGACGCTAAGCTTCCGTTATCTCTCCCTAAGGCGGGATGAAAATCGAGCGTCGCGCTCTGGGATAAAACTCGTTTCGATCTCAAAATGTTATTTGTTTCCAAAACTTTTTTAGATTCATATTATCGGATAACAGATAAAAGAACTACCCACTGAAAAGGTGCAGTAAAAATTATCATTATTAGCTATACCTACCAGTTCTAAAGGATAATTAAAAATATATTAACTATTTCTCAAAAAACCTTAATACTTGAAAATACTTGAGCAATAAAAACATATAAAATTGCTTGGTAATTATGAAAGAGCGTAGAAATGTGGCCCTAACGTCAGGAGTACCTACTGTAAAAATGAATGGGTGAAAATATGGAAGCTTGGTTTACGTTTGTATTATAAAGAATACGGAAAAAATAATCCAAAAACGTTCTTCACGTGAACGGTGTTTGGTCGGGGGAAGAATAACGCATCGCTGAAGCGTGCACCGCACCGCTCCTCACTCCATACACAGTTTTGTATCACAAGCCAACATGTTTTGTAATTACTTTGTCTGTTCCCCATAAAGAACCGTTTTATATTATACTTTTGCTTTGTTCGGAGTCCCGAAACAGTCATTATCGTCTTGAGGGCAAAGCTCTCATATCGCCCGGAGTGTTAAATGTTTTGTCATTAAACTACTGTTCGTTTCCTAGGGGAAAAAGAAACAACAAACATATCATCTAAAAAATTTGTCAAACGTATTAACGTATCTTCTTTGTTCATTGTTTTTTTTTTCATGTAAATAAATCGCAAATGAGAATCATTAATCATCTACTTTGCTGTTTGCCTACCTGTCACGTATTTCTAAAGATCGTGCTTGAAGATTTTTGTATTTGAACATCTTTAACAGTAATATTAAAAACCTTACAAGTAAATAAATTAACAGAATTTGTTTCTACACTTCTAAAGCAAATCACATTGATAAAAACCATATATCGTACATTATATTACTCAAACAAACTCGTCTTTGAGTAATATATTGAATACTAAATTCCAATGTAAATGCCGCGCAAAATAAGTATTGGAGCGCAGTAAACGTTATAAATAAAACACGTAAATCGTAAAATAGAAAGAAGCACTTAACTGAATTTGCGTGTTTTTGAACAAATTACGGCGGGTAGTGTGAAACAGCGAATAAAGAAGATATACGGTCTAGAGATATAAATCAGATTATTCTCTCGCAGCCCACTGTGCTTAAATTAAATAGGTTTGAACGAAAATTACGATGTTTTCCAAACGCTTTTATTTTGTTGTTCATTTGACTGTGGAATTTTGCGAAAAATTGGTGTGAGTAACTAACTCTGTGTATGAGCCAATATTTTATTTCATCTAACGCAATTCTGGTAAATTATGACAAGGAAAATTTAGCTGAATACTTGCCGCTGTTTGTGTGACACGTTTTATTAATGTATGATATCTGAGGATCCTGTTTTCCTTTTTGATCTTGTTAAATTGCCAGAACGTTGAAAATAATCATTTGTATTCATGACACACACGCTGTAGTACGTTACAATGTAATCATATAGTGATGTGTTAATAAATTAGTCGTAACATTTCTGTGACTTTAGATTTAAATAGATAAAGTCAGGAATAATGTATTTAAATATTTACTCGGTGAGATTTTTATTACTTTTTTTATACATTTCAATGATCTTTGTGAACAAAGAACCATTTCGTTTTTATATGTGATAATAACAAAAATAGATGTTCAAATTATCCAAAACTATAAATCATTTACTTTATTAGAACCGTAGCTTTAGTTTATACATATATATATATGTCTGAAAAGGAGGGATCTTTTCGAATAAAATGTAAATCCACATGAATTAAATTGATTTCATATAACAATTAGTTTCACACACAATTCTTAGTGGTGGTCGTTCGCAGTAACACATTATTTTATAAACCATTAACCTCCAAATTTAAACGGCGACCAAACCACGATCCCCTTCGTTTTTATTGCTTTATTTCTCGTAATCTTTTATTTGATTGCTTTTTGAGAACCGGTCGTATTATTCACTGAGCGCTTATTTAATATTGAATTAAACATTTGATATATGTCTATGTATAAATGTTAATTTTTATCGTGTTAAATGATTTTTGACATTAGTATTTTATAAACTCATTAGGTGCTTCCGTTACATGATAAAATATTCAAAATTCAAATCAAATTCCTAAGCAAAAGAAGTTAACACTGTATTTTATTTAATATCATAACTCAATAGCTTTAAACTTTATCGATAAATGTATCGAGTCACGCTATCGTACATCAGAAAAAAACTTGCGTATCGAGTATCATTTGCAGACAAAAAGAATCCACACAAGCTCAACGCTACAGGGTGGAAATAAAACTCCCTTTGGCAACTATAAAGACGTTCCAGATTGAATGCCATTTCGCCACGTGTCAGTGTAGCTATTCTGTGTCACATCTCACTGGTCCGCTACTCTGCCCTCACTGGCTAAGGCAAGGCGTGGCGGGCTTTATGCGTTTCGCTTCTCATTTACAAAGGCCACTTGCGAACAAAGTTGCATTCTTTAACTCGTGGCAGTTGCGAACGAAAATCGCTGCACAACCCTACTTAGATTTTTACTGGCTCTTTTGTAATGAATAAACTCTTTGTTTTAAGCAGAGCGAGCTCGGCTGTTTCGATTAGCATTTCGTTTTCATTGCTTCTAAAGTTATCGTATAAAACGTAATTTATGTTTAACCTTTTTTACTACCAACATTTTGAATGGTTATTTATGAGATCACGATTACAATATTGATGATCTCTTGGTTTTGATAAAATTTATAGACATTGGGCTGTAACATATATTATGTGTCGTATTATCCTTCAAACCACGAGAGGTCAGTTTTAAAACATTTTCCTATAAAGTGTCCAGTATTCATATATCAAGTTGTATCGCAGTAATATTATGCTTATATGACTATCAATGTACATATTCAATGCAACACGGTCGACCGGTTTTGCAAATGCTCTATTTCTACTCGACTCTGAGCGGCTGCTTCCCTATTTTATAAAATCTATGGCTCTTTTTATATTCTTATTTAGGTAGGAACTTTCCCCTTGGATAAAAGAGACCGTTTCAAAGCGCCGCTTGGTATATTAAAAAATATTTTCTTTGCATTTTCTTTGCTCGAAGTTTATTTATTTACGAGCAGTATAGGTGCGCGTTTGCGCCGTAATTTTACTTTGAGATAGGCCTTTTAATAATTGAATATCTTGGGTTAAGTTCAATTTTCTTTATAACATTCAAGTCATTTATCATTCTAATGTGACCTATGACTTATTGTTTATTTTTAAACTTATATGTCATAAGTGCTCGGTAAATTGGACGTTTAGATTAACAATAAAAACAAACATATGAATTTCTTTCTGACTGATAAGTCCAGTTGTTACATTTGTGATATTAAAAAGGTCAAAGTCGTCTTGGGTCTTTGTAAATAAGTATCTTTGTTACGTTCCCTTCAAATGTACACTTATTTTGATACACACGTAGATAAATTTTACCTATTTTTATTTAGTAGTTAAGGGATCTTCTCGAAGGGAGACGTTACTCCAGCTAAATAACTTGTATTAACTAAAATACGGATATTAATGAACATTAAAGCCCATCTTTCACCGTTAATTGTAATTGTAACTTGAATTTCGTTTTCATTTATTCCTGTTTTAATTACCGCCGCCCGGGGTGATGTCGAGATTTTATTTTTAATTAATCTCGTTCGAATTTCCGAACGAGAGCGCCGATATGAAAGCCTACTTGATTGTTTTGTTATGGGGATTACTTTTTTAATATGTTTTACAGCTTGCAGGAATTTAGTGTTTAATCTACATTTTTTTTTAATTTATTTATCTTTATTGTCACATATCAATAGGAACATAAGAAAATGAATTACATATTATGAAAACGTAACAATCAGCAGTTTTATCACTCACAGATTTCAAGCATTTACAAAATTGGATAGTTGGTGGTACACAAATCTAAAAACTTTACTTTAAAAAGAAAAAAAAGGTTTGAATAAATAAAGAAAGAAATATATCAGTCGCAAAACTGTAAACACATTGGGAATGTACATACATAAATATGTATTCATGTTAAGCATGTAACAATACACATAAAACACTAAAATACGTACGATGATCATATTGATTTTATAATAACAAATTTATAAATCAATTTTGACATTGTATAAATTGTATATGTAAAAAAATGGTATACCTTACTAGCTTTTACTCGTGAGCTTGGTTTGCTTTAACGACGACTGATTATTTTCTTGATAGTTCAGTTCAGTCGACAATCTTCACAAACTGTCTTCATAGCGTATCTTTAACATTACTGATTAATTTTTTATTCAACTAACGCATACGTTAAAATATTGTATCATACAAATGATCTGCTAACAGTAATTTGAATGAGTTTTTTCACCATGACAAGAGTTTTTGTATAGCTGCCTAAATTACATTATAATTGTCTTGATACCATCTGAATCGTCCGATTCATTTTTTATCTGATACAATACAAGCTTGATCCGAAGCGTGAAGCTTGAACTTTTTATTAAGACGTCTAGTTAGTTGATTGGAAATTTCGAGGGTACGACGACTCAGAAATGAGGCATAAACTCTAGAGGGTTTTGGAATAAAAACTTTTTAAACCTTAAAACACTTGGAAGTTCATTTGAAAGGCAAGGATTTGTCAGTCTTTGTTTGTTATATACTTCAAATTACAAAACCCTAGAAATAACATTTTGTATAATTAATGTCTGTTGCCGTGATGTACGGATTAAACAATTATAACAGATTTGCGTGGGTTTCCACACATCCTGCATTAGGTAAGTCTTTAAGTATAGACAATAATATATTTGCCTGTAATTTATATTAAGATTCCTATCATGTCGTCATGCTCGTTAATTTATTTAATAGGTACATCAAACGTCATGTGGCAAGTTTATTTTGACAATGATATTGTACCAAGTTTGACGGGTTAACAAAAACAAATAAATTAAAAAAGTTCTCGAACGAACGGAGGGTTGGATGTCTGAAACACGAACGTTGAAACAGTAGCGCGACATCAAATCGAATTGTACAAAGTTAATTACGTCGCGTCAGCCCTGAGCAGGGTACCCACGACCCTTTTGCTGTATGAGATACTTTGCCCGACCCTATACCGTCGAGTGCTTCTTAATTATAATTTATAACTCGTTACCTCTCCCGGTATGCCACCGTACTCGAATGTAATATTATTTTACACTTTGATGCATGACATCTTTAAAATAATCCACATTATTGAAATCAATAAAATAAAACAACTTTACACAAAAACAACGACAAAGATGTTGTATTTACGCAAATTTTCAAAGTTACTGACAGTTATGTAATCGTTTAAAGGGTTATCGACCACATTTAGTTCATTCAAATGACTCCTCTATTTAGTTAACTAAAATATTCTTTGGAAAATACTTTAAAACCACCTCTTGCATGTTTAAATGCATACCTAATTAAGTATTATTACTTACTTATCAGTAGACAGCTAGTTCATTAGCTTGTCAGGGATCTAATTATAGAAAAAGGGAAGTATTCTTATTTATTGTGTATCAAAATAATTGTAATATCCTTTTTTGACAACAACCTTATAAGTCATAACGCTAATGTGTTCCAGCCCATTAGCTGACACGAACATTCTTTGTCGTCACTTATTCCGCATAGCAGAAAATTAATGTTCTGTCTCGGGTAGGTGGTGTATAAACAAGATGGTGGGCGGCTCCGCCCTGGTATTTATTACTTCTGGCACGCCGCGAGCGTAGCCCATCCACCAGGCTGCCATAAACGCGAGTACTAAAACGTGCCATTTCCCTAAATTATTTTAATGACGTATGTTCCCTCGTTTTAGTGGATTGTAATTCGGTTACACTGTTGGGAATCGCTTCCCGTTCTACAATGAACGAGTCCGTTGCCAAATATTCACAATATTGCTAGATTTAGTCTCGTTTTATAACGGGCGACCGTGCGGAAGCTAAATTGCTACAGATTTTGGTAACGACATTGTTGGGCGGAACAATAGTGTACCACCATAAGGCTGGTCCACCACAGTATCACTTTTAAGTCATTAAAGGTGTAGGTTAATGTGCCTCTTAGAAACCCTTTTATTTGGCGGCACGTGCTAGTAGTGCGACTACAAATTAGTTTCTGGTACGCTGTAATTCTTCAAACGACTCCGGTGTCTTAACCGTTCTGGCGCATACCGAAGTGCTCATTACAATCACGCGGTACCTTCTTTTAGTCCCGTGGGTCGTGAATTGATTTACTCGCTATTGTGTTGCGGACACACCGATGTTTCCGTGCTTTGTACGTTTGCAAGCATTTTAAACGCCGAACTTGATCTCGTTTCATTGAAATTTAAATTTCACTCGGGGTACTTAAGTTTTTTTTTCGAAATTTCCACTGCGAGGCGAATTCGTTTCAAGATAAAACGGCAGCTGGCCTCGTCGAACCCTCGCATCGCCACGCAACTAACGGGAGAACATTGAGCACGCTCTTGTAAGTCCGGTTGGAGTTACCCCTCTGAATTGCACACATCGCTTCCCTCTGATTCAACTTGTAACGTTCACGCCATCACCCATAAAGAATTTAATGACAATATGCGAGTCGAAATATTAATATGTTTTTGTCGTTATTATTCAATACGAGTATTGTCTGTACCGTGTATAAGTGGCGCGCGTTGCCGTCGATTGTCGTTTGCTCTTAGTGGGCGTAAGACTATCGCGCATTTGTCATTCGTCTAACAATAAAGCGTTTAATTTTATTGATAGACGCCGCGTGGGTATAATTTAGTCGATTATCTGATTTTATCTCAATGCAGATATTCTGACATATGACTTCATAATTAAAGATACGAGTAAATACAGACGAAATTGCTTTGAAAATTATAACTGAATGTATATTGAGTAACGTTTAAACAAGTTCGAATTACACCCAACTTTGTGAGTGATTATAATCTACGGTGCAAATTAATTAGATATTGTCTACAGAAATGGTTTTGTACAATATTGAAACAATCGCCGTCAATATAAGAAACTGAAACGAAAGAAAATTATTACGGAGTATAATATCTGTCGATTCCCATAAAATTTTGTTATTTTTCCAGAAGTGCTCTTTGGAACGACATCTCTCGGATTCAAAGGGAGAGTGCTTTAGTTCGCAATTTGTGATGCCATTAACCGTGTGCGGGAGTGAGATGGGTTATACTGTCGCACCGTTCTTATGTCGGGTGCTGAATGTAAATGGCTTCATTTGATTATGTTTTACGCTGTAAACGCTCTTTGAATTTATGCAATCCCAGCGACTCGGTACCGCGATTGAGACGACAAATTTAACGATTTTCCGGTAAGATCTGTGAGAAAATTATAATATCCGCTCCCACATTATTATTTAGAGAAAAAAAAATTGAACATTGAAACGTTTAGCCTAACAAAGGACTGTCACTGCATAAATGCGAGCTTCATTTATTTGTATGTAAATGTAATGTTGATTCAGACTATTTATCTATAACCTCATCTTTCATTGCTACATACCTACCTACTTACGTGTTAATAATATTTTATTGTTAATAATATTTCAACATTTAAATTGCGAAAATTGTACAACACAAATCATATTGAATACTGGCCACTACACACGTTCCACATGCCATTCATTCGATCATATTTCAACACGCATGCACAAAATGTGGTATCAAATTATTTGTGGTAACAATAACTTTTAATTACTTACATGCGGTCGGAATACCATACTCGCTGAGGCCGTTGCTAAATTCCCGGTATTGTTGTTATCAAATTGATTGATTGATTAATCAAGCTGATAACTTGTGCTTTATTATCTAACGCTCAGTAGACTATTTATTATGTATGAAGAACATATTGTTAACTAATACTTTCATATACTACTAATTTTCTATAAATAATTGCGTGAAGGAATTTCTTTGTACGGTGTTTGCAACTAACGTGGCGCACGATATGCTTCTATATCATAATTTGGAATGGGTTTTTAATGTTAAGATGTAAGAAAAGTGCAGGCAGCTAAAAATTATAAGCAATATGTGCTGAAAATCTAAAACATTACTAGTATAAATATTTTAACATATCAGGGTACAAAATACTATACAACAATACTGCAAGTTATACTCGTTATGGAAATAACACAATGTAACAGAAATGTTCGAAATTTGAATGCATATGAGCGAGTTTTTTTTTGTTATGTGATGCATGTTAACCAGTCAACTACGATTGGTTGAAGAATATATTAAAATTATATTGTCTATGATACATTACATGATTATCTATGGGAAAGTAATAATGAAACAGCACACTACTACGGCTGCTTTTCGTCAAGTAAATAAATTACTGTTTTGAAGAGAGATTCATATTATTGGAAAAGATATAGAAATAACCGGATTCGTTACCAATATGTATATTAATGCCTAAGTCCAGCGGTGGTCTGTTAAAGTTGAGGATGTTGACAACATTTATATTATTGAAATAGGTATGTCATATAAATTAAAATTGAGACAAACTTGTTTGACAACTGATATGTTGTTCTGTAATTTTATGACCTGCTAAGGAAGATTGACTCTTGATTCCAAATTGATTTATTTTTTTATGTATTTGTTTACTAAGTTTTTTTTAAGTTATTTCTTAATGACAGTGGCGGCATCAATGGGTGATGACGCGAGAAAAAACCTCCGTTTTTTAATTATAAAATACATTTCAAAAGTTAAAAACAAACATGTATTTATTATACATACTTAATTTATTACACATGTGAACGTTGTTTTTTTACCCACATTGTGTATAGAGGGAATAATATTTTTTTTTTATGTTAACAACAGTCCGAAAAAGGGTTTTTATATAAAGAATAATATAAGAGATTCCAGGAAAAATGGAAAATTTGCAGAACTTAAAGTGTTTTTCCAAAAATCTCGATGAATCTTAAAAATTGTATGAAGACAATTTGACAATTACTCAAATATCATCGTTAGAAAGTTTTCTCAGTATTGGATTTAAATTATAGACAAAATAAAATCATATTTTATTGCTAGAGCTGTCATCTGTTATTCCTTCAAACCATGTGATCATAAACACTCGAAAAACTGGCAACCGAAAAAGTGCTTGTCAGAAAATGTGTTCCAATTCTAATTAAAGACATCAACAGACAGCTCGAATGTTTTAAAATGAACTTTCGAAGATCTAATATAAAGTACATAATTAATAAACAAATATTTTTAATTGTGGGAATGACTTACCAGTTTCAAACCCAACGGGGCCCCTTTATCAAAGAGTAAGGCAACTTTCCATACATATTACACCGAAATACAATACATTATGGTACATTCTAAACACTTGGAGAGAAGTTTTGTTCTTACATTTTTTTTTATACATTTATGGATTATACTATGTATATTCCGTTTTCAAAGTTATCTTGTAATTGAATATTTAGAAAATAAAACTATTCTTTACTTGTCAACAGTAAAATTATATTATCTTCGAGAAAGTTAAAATAAGTAGAACAACCTAACGTGTTAATTAAAGTTAACATAAAATTGCCGTATCTGTCATCGTCAATCGTAATAAAAGAGAAATGGAAAAAATATCCTATTAATCCTATCAAGTTTTAATCCTAACGCTATTTTATTTTACTAAATGAACGACTTCTTTTTTTTTAATTTCCATAAGCAATAACCGCTCACCACAGATAAAGTTTTCATTTTGGATACTGAACTTTTGCGATAGTCGATTGTTACTAAATTATTAACTAGGTTACTAAAACTTTGGTGAGTCAAGCAAAAGTAACCACATATAATCTGTGTACCAAATAGCTTGCTAGCACTATCGATAAGGATAAGACTTGACAAAACGGTTGATTTTTATGTCCTACTCGTAGTAGTGTCTGGAGACATTTCTAGATTAAAATTATACAATTACTTTTTTCTTTATCTAATAAAGATTTGACTATTTTAATATTTACAAAGGTATAATAAATTTAATCAAATTATCCTCATAAACGACTTCGTATAAAACGTGCTACTCGTTGGGAATTAAATTTATTTGGCTTTCATATTCAACACTGAATTAACATTAATTTTATCAATCAACTAGAGCCTCGACCCCAATTTGTACGAGTTGAACAATTCATTAACGATGCTAAATAGATTTATTTGTATTCATCTGAAATAACTGATTCATTCAATCGTTTCCAAGGGTATCCCTTAAAATAAGGAATGGTTTGAGAATATTACACATATATGGATACACACAAAGTCGGATAATGGACTAAGATAAGGTTCTTATTTGAAATTAGGCAACAAAATACGCACCACAAAAATGAAAAGACTGCGTCATTTTATATACGGTTATACATATTTATGACGTGTGGTCGTAGTGTTTTAATATTAACATTCTGTGTACTTAAAATATTTTCGATATAATTGAAACGCGGTTGATGAACAACGGCACAATAAACCTCACCTTGTTACACAAATTTGATCTGTTATACTTGTAATACATACGTGCCTTCAATGGATGTGTTTTAACAATTCCCAATTCTTAATATTACTTAATACAAGGTACTATTTATTGACGTTTTCTGCTATGTATATTGCGCGATCAATTATTTATTGATCTTCACATCAAACATCTTGAAATAAAACCTCTTACAATAAACACGCAATTCAATTCAGTAATTAATTATGGCCTGTTGAAAACTTTGGCTACAAGCACGGAATGCGAGATCTCATGGCAATGTATTAGGATGACAGAAATTCATAGATGTATATTTATTTTCAGGAAACTTCAGAAGTGTGCGTGGGGACGTCGGTTGGCACGATTACGGAGCCAGATTGCCTCGGTCCCTGCGAGCCTGGTACTTCGGTCACGCTGGAGGGCATCGTGTGGCACGAGACGGAAGGTGGTGAGTTGTTACTAGCGCACGAACGCCACGCACTGTAGCGCTCGCCTACAACTGCACGCTTATGCACGCCTAGTATATGTTCAAGCTTTTGCAATTCATACATAACCCATTATCAGCGTTATTGAACTGTGATACTAAAAATAATATACGTAGGTGTAACTATAACGTAACTATTTTTATAACGTATTCAATTAATGAGGTCATTAGTGTGAACGTCGGGTGTTGGTAGTTTTTGACACATCAAAGAGATTTAACGCATTGTTTTAATTATGATAAGTTATTAGATTTTGTCACCGTGAACGCGACACTTACAAATGTGATGATATTTGTTACGGTAACTTCACATAGCTACTAAATCCGCATCTGCTCAATATCTATATTCACTAATTTATAGATAACTCTTAATAACCAAAAATGAAATATAAAATCATACATGTAAGTTATTGCTAGACGTACTAAACGCCAATAACAAGTATAACGCTATAATTCCTAAGTTGTTTTAGTGCCTAATTTCGATAATGAGTGTTAGGCACTAATCTTATTGTAATCCCATCATCAAAGCAGCTTACACTTTATGACCATTCAGGGCTTCGCAGAACAATAAAACTATTATACCGAGTCGGGTTTGAACGCTCAGAATTTAATACGCGCAATTTATCAGCTTGCTCGTACGCCTACATTCATATCTTATTATACGTCTTACATTATATATTATATGACAATAATCGTAACAATATCTAACTTACAATAACTTTTTTTATAAGTTCGCCATCAGTAATAGTCCACTGCTGGACATAGGCCTATCCTAAGAAAGGAGGTTTTGGTCTCCTATATCACGCTGGCCAGTCGTTTTGGTATAGGGTTTTTTCAAGTTTTTCTCCTTTTTGCATATTGTCTCTTACGACACACCCAAAGGATGAATAGGGGTGATAACATTCTTTTTATAGATTATCGTGATGTAAATAAAGTTGTGAAAAGCGTAACGCTATCATATCAGTTTTAAACCGGTTATTTGATATTTAAAAGGGAAGCTAGTATGACTAATCCTCTTAACTTATACTTCATGTTTTATGTTGTGCTCAAAACTTTCATATGATAAAATTAAACGTTTGAATTTAAATCTATATTTATTAATTCATAAAAAATAGATCAACATTTTTGTCTGTATGAAAATAAAAAAGTTATTTCTGAATATCCCTTGTAATGTGCCGTTATAAGTTATGTAGATGTAACGATATTAAAATAACGGTACGAGGAAGAGGAGTTATTAGATCCTTGATTTTGTACGCAAAGCATCCTTCATAACAAATTAATTATGAATAAAAATTTATGATGCCTAATTGAAATTTATATATTTTTTTACTTTTACACACATACAAATATTATTAGTCGCTTTTCTGTCTTGTTTTCCTAAAAATACTATTCTATTAACATTTTTTACTATAGACTGCTTTTACTATGAGATACTGAATAAGACACTCCTGAGTAATACCGGGAGGAAAAATAGAAGGCGAGAGAAAACGAGAACGGTCTAGATTAACATACATACATACAGCAAGTGAAGGAGAAAGTGGGAGTCGTGGCCTATCAGGAGGTTAAGCAGATCGCAGAGGACAGGGAAGAGTGACGATTGCTCCTCCGACAAGGGCTTGGTTCTAAAATTAAGACAGAGAGTATGTGACTAATTTTATGCTTCGAAATAGTCACGAATTTTTGGTTTCTGAGAATTTAATAATTACAAGATTACAATAAGCCGTTTTGTACCCAAATACCGAGAAAATGGATTGAGTGCTGGTAACAAATTAAGTTCGATATTGAGAAGGGTCTTAAACGTATTCATTAGATTCTTGACACAAATTAGGTTTTACGGGATGTAAGCTTTAATTATTTCATTTCACCGTTTTCAGATAAATTACACTTTTGGAATGTATTAAATCTGATTTCAGACTCAATCTTAATCGTATCACTTTGTGTCTATTTGGATAAAAAACTACAATGTAACTTACTATACGATTAGTAAACACAAAATATATGCAAAACAAATCTAAGAATAAAAAATAAAAGAAATGAAATCAAATAATAACAGTTAAAATAAAAGAAATTAAAATATTACAAAAAAAATCAAAATAAATGAAACTCACAGAATGACTGCACTAATTTCATGATCTTGGATTGGTTAAATTTGTTTCTGCCCGAATAGAAAATAATTAATGAAACCTTTATAAAATTATAGAAATCTGCATAGATAACCATTACTACTGGATCTAAAGAAATTTGTTTTGCTCCTACATTGTCTACGAAATATAACACTGACGAAGAAAAATAATACAATTGTGCTTACGCAGAACTCTTAGATTTATATACATAATGCCATAATTTACCTTTTCAGTGAGATAAGAAAAGAAAGTGAACAAAATTTACCCTTAATTTTATCACCCAAAATTTGTTATGAATTATCTAAGGCAGAAAATGCCTAAGGCACTTAGTCCGCCCTTGTGAATCGTGTTTCAAGTTTAAAAATAAAATAATTGAATGAACACAGTCACTTAAACATAGTTTAAGTAGAAAATATTTCAAGCCTTCATATAATTAAGAAACCACTACACAGGAGCTGTATTATACATAATTTATTCACGACACCTGCCCCCGGTGATTAAGGAATGTAATGTAAACCTTTTTTGTCCCTGTTTATTCGTATTTCATGAATAACTGTTACTATAAGCTCGTCTTTTTAACTTTTTATATGGCTGCTCAAAAAGGTGTGTAATGTTTTTTAGGCTCACACAAGATACTGTATCACTAAAAAAAAATTGAATAAGAAAAGACTCGAATCAGACGCTGTATTTTAGTTTGTGTTTTCGGTCTATAACTTTTTTAAAATTATTATTTGTTTATGGTGTTGTTTGATCATTTTTAATTCTGAATTCAATTCTCAATTTCTCAATCCCAATCTCAGTCCTAATTCGAAATTCAAACGCAGGTAAAGGATATTCATATTCAAATTAGAGTCGTCAGACTAAGAAAGTGGGGTCTGGAGGCATAATTGGCTATGTATGAGTTTAAGATACGATCTTGGACATTTATCGTCGTGACACCTGGCCATTTGCCAGGTTACTTACATTATTATACGGGTAAAGTTCCCGGTTATTTTTTTTAATCCATAAACAGAACTATGGTGAACATACAAAAAAAAAATACATATCTGCATTTTTTTTATGTAAACGCTTTTGTAAATCACACCAATAAATGATGATGACACCATGAGAAGAAACGAATATTTTTAATTCCATATTCGACTTAAATATACAGTCTGAAAATGAGTTAGTGGATGAGAAATTATGTAAATCGTAATTACCAATCAATTGAATACACAAATTAATTAAATTATGTACTAAAAATAACAACGTTTATTTTTCTAAAACTTTTCATACTATAATGCTCTTAAATAAGGTAATGACCGATAATTTAATACCTTACCAAAATTTTAAAGGTACACATAAGGATTCTATAATCGGATTTAATATTGGTGTCTTTAACGTGTAAACGAAGCAGTTATATGTGTATTTTGCTACCCAAACTAGTGTTGCCATATTTAAAATATTAACTTAGCATATACGCGTTGATTAATGTTAAATAATATTTATAAATTAGTAAATAGTTATCAAAGAAATAGACAGTTGGTAGTTGCTTTCCCTGATGTTGACTGACTTCCCTGATTAATCTTAAGAATTATCAGCCGTTTCATTTTTTTTTCATGATAAGGGTATAAAAGTACCACCCAAATTAAAGTACCACCACGAACCAGACATAACTAAAATAAGCTAATGAAATGCTTTAAATCTTTTGAAATATACTCATGTACATATTACTATAGTGACGTCAAAGTACATTTCTCAGTCTGCAATGCTGCAAGTCTGGCTCGCCTTTGAATAGCTTTTTATAGCTCACAATGCTGTACTTGCTATGGATATTAAAATGTTCACGGCGCTCATAAAACTGAGGAGGCAATGAGTCTCCATATAATTATTAATCGTTTATGAACTGGAGGTACTATCGCCATACCAGAATATTTAATACACAAGTGTCGTGCTGATATGAGAACTTTTACGTCTTTGATGCTCTCCTGGTAGTTAGATACCAAATAAACATAAGTGAGTAAATAAATTATAAAATGAATCAAGGGTAATCCTGTTGAATATTGTTTTTTTTCTTAAATTATACTTCTTTTGACGCGTTAAGGAAAAATGAGACTACATTGTTCAGATGCACGCGCGCATAGCCACGACATACCGACACCATGAAATTAGCTAGTCAATATTTTAGTTTCTTATTATAAATTGTGAATAAGTAATGTTTTTACGATATTTAACTAAAATTTGTTTAATTAGATAATGCGTTATTAAAAAAAATCTTTCAATGTATTAAATACCTTTTTTTCTATCATTAGTGTCGTTTTTTCTACAAACAGGATAAAGTGAAAGATAAAAATTTAAGAAAAAGTTTATCTTGTGCTACGTCAAAGAAGTATAACTTCTTACGTGCACAGGTACACACACACACAAACACACGCATGTTTTTTATTAATAGCCTGTCAAAGTGATTCTACTCTGTCTGATACAAAACATTAATAGAATAAGAATTGTAGTCTATTGACGTTGTTCTGACTTTTTAATTTAACTGGGCACAATTCACATAATACTGAGTCTTCAAATATTTAAATATTAACAATATTTTGAACAGTTGTTTGATTAGTTCACGAGATAATATTTATGTACTCTTAATGGGAGGGGTTGTGTAAAGTTGATCCTGATGATCCGGTCGTCCATCATTATGTTAAAAATAAAAACAGATTACAGGAATATGAGAGCATACGCTTCGGACGCCATTAGAGGCATCGCGAAACATAATGCCGCACCCCCGTAGCTGCTCATAATTATTATAAAACACGATAATAAATCACCATCTGCCGGCTTCTGTTGCCACTTTCCAAATTTATCCGATGGACGCCCGAGGTTGGGGTGGTGGCGCGGCAACGGGGGGAAGGCAATTCACGCCCTTCCTCTTCAGGCTTATTTATTTTCGGCTAATGGCGCCGAGGAGCTTACGGAAATTAAATACTGTTTACTGAGCATCTCCGACCGCGTTATAATTTTATCACGGGTTGTGTAATGCGAGTTTAATAACGTTCACCATTTATTTACACCATACATACATGATCTTACGACGTTGAAGAGATAAAACAATATAAACAAGTCACTTCAATGTTGTTTTTATACAAAATGACTATCATTAATATTGCCACTTATAGACGAGATCTATTCTAAGACATGATAACATGTTAGTATTAATAGTACAAAATGCGTAACTCTATTAGATATTTTTAAAATAGGTACTTTGTGTATGTAAAATCAGTACGCAGAGTCCATACTGAATAACCGAATTTACTAAACGAAAAACATAACCATGAGTTGCTCACTATCGGTTGCCCTCAAAAAAATGTCCTAATAAAACAAGTTTACGAGGTTGAGTTATTGTGGCACACGTTTCACGCTAACAATTAGACGGACGAGACACTGCGCTGCATTCCACTACACTCATTAGTGAACGTGTTTTAATAATAATGCTGCATTGCCGTACTTCTTTTATACCTCTATTATGAATCATTATAAACCGTACTTTAGGTGTCAATCATCAACGTATAGCCAGCTGTTTCGGCTATTGATAATGACCCCTTATCTTAATTGGATTCAGGTTTCTGCTTTTAAATGTGAGTGTGAATATTACAGACATTATAGACTTTGTTTATTATTCTGGTTTTTTTTTTCTAGTTGAGTCGTATTTCAAATATTATTATCCAATTTAATTTATTATTTTACTTTCAATTTAAATATGAATACAAGGCACATACATGCATCAATCACTTGAATCTTAAGCCAAGTTTAATGGAACTGTAAGTCGACTATCCAATCAAACTAGTAATTAATAATTAAAAATATTTTTAAAGTGCTATCTTTTTTAAAAATTGAATATTTCTGTACTACTTTTTAAATATAAATAATAAAAGTTCAGAAGGCCATGGGCGTACCGAGGGAGGCGGCAAGGGATGGCTAGCTAACCACCCCTCGGTTTCGGTATGCTTACATACATATTAAATTTATAAGGGTAACGTGTAGGCAAATTTTTTATTCACTTTGATGTGATTTGTCGTTTTGCCCTTTGAATAACAATCATAATGTGTTTGTTTGTTTGTTATAAACATTCTTAGCATCTGGTTAAACCCTCTTTTGAAACAGTTACCTACCAGGCTCCTAGCATTGAATAGAGGTAAATGAAAACACCGGAGCTTTGTTTGCCTCGTTGTGAGAAACAATGAGCTAGCTAGTCTGATTAGTACCTCGCGGCTCCTCGTACCCTTTCAACGCCCACACTACAATTTGTGTTATTAACTAAATCGGTTTAGTCCACAAAAGAAACACGTTTTGGCTCTTTGGTGTCTTTGATCTCCGCGGGCATGGCCATTAAAGGCACACAAAACGGATCGTCACTAAAAGCCACGAATGGGTATTGTTTCCAAATTAAGTTCTTTCTCGGGGCCAGATATAACTATGTTTGGGTCGATACATAATTTTAGAAAGTTTTTAACTAAAAACGTCATAGCATTAAAACTTTTACTTAAACTAACAATTTAACAATAAAAAACTCAGTAAGAGGGCCAAAGAAATATGAATGGATATTTATAGCTTTCAATTTTTATAAAAAAGAAAACTTTTCATTTGAATTTCCAAACATCAACGCTGTATATTGTTAATATTAAAATAACTGCCTAATATTAATATTGAAATAACTACCGATTCGAGGTCAGAAGCTACCGTAAGGCACCGAGAACAAAGCAGGGGTGAAGTAGGGGCGAGAGGGCACGACAACTATTAGGCCGTTGATTACCGCGGCCGAGCTGTAATTAGCATTGCCTAATGAACCTACTTCACTCCGCTGCTTTCCTGGTAACACGGCCGACGAGTTAATCAAATATGGACCGCTGATCTCATTGGTTGATTAAAATTTAGATTTAATGTAAACATAATAAAAATTATTTGCTTATAAGAAGCTTATTTTGTTATCTGTATAAAATCTGCTGTATCTGCGATATCAGAAATAACTTGTGTACAGTTAGGAATTTATACATGAGGGTCGTTGCTCAAGTCGTGATTGTGCTGCTTATGATCGGAGCATCTGTTTATTTCGGTTTTTCTGATTTCTATTCGTTTACATACAAACATGCGTTATTTGTATAATATTTAGACAATTTGTTGAGGATTTAAGTATTTATCTGTCTGTTGACAATTATTATTTCTTAGATCTTAAAACGTAATAGGTTTAATTATGTATACGTAAAAGATTTCTATAGAATTCCACTGAGTCCCACCTAAGTATGCGTGCCTATTAGACGGTACTTACACACGTCAGTTTTGTATAATTATGACAAGGTTACAAATGAACCAGCTATTTTATTTAACTGTTGGTCCCCTCCATCGTTAGCAATGAGTAGGCAGGCACATTAGTAACATACGGTCATTAGTGACATACGAACAAATCGAAGCGATTACATACTACCAAACAAAGACGGGCCATCTCTAATTTAACTTTGCCATGTCTGTACGGCGGCATTAACTATTTAGAAGGGGATCTCGTTCCCCTAAATAATAAAAGTGGTCAGCGCTCGATTTCTTTTACAACGTAGTCGGTGTGGAATGTACCATCTGCTCTTGTTAAATATTTCTTATGATCTGGAATCTGTTTCGTTTTATAGAACGCTTTACTGCGTGACAGATTAATGAATATTATAATAAATTGCTTACGATAACAAGACAAAACGGGGAATTAATCAAATTCAATATTGATCGTGGCTTAGCACGCTACAGTTTGATAAACTCAATGACAGGTCGCCCGCGCAATTATCTAACCTACATACAAGTATATATTATGCTATAATAAAATTAACGAGATTTTAGTTAATTGTTGTTTTTCTCTACTTTTATAGTAATTCTAGAAGAAGGTTAATATAATATAGGTCAATTAACGTCATGCTACGACCATTAGGAGTAAAACGTGCTAATGTTCTTAACTTTTTAGATCGTACAAAGTTTAAATCTAAAAAGTATTTATTTCCATTACGAATGTTTTCCATTGCATGCTTCATAAATTTTACTTTCTACAGTCACATTTATTACTGTTTTACAACACGCAGTGGAAACTAAACAGAACTTTTTTAAATAAACAAGTATCGCGTTAGAAGTAGCTGTTAGACTCACTGTAAACCATATAATGTAATCACAAGTCCTATTGTTTTATTAATCGAAGACGAAATACTCAAGTCGCTGCGGTAGAACCCATTTATGCTAATCGCTTATTAGAAGTGCTTTACGTGTTCATTGTTTCATAGAATGATAAACAATAAGGTATTATAAATACACGTTTTATGACTTACTATCAGTTATTTAGGATATATTCACTCCTTTGTAAGAGACTGGTGTCTATGGTAGGAAACCCATATATCCTACAGATCACCAGACTCACACCTCTTGGACAAAACAAAACTACAATGTTAGTAACATGTACTAGTTTACTCGTATAACAAATAATATAGGTAGACAAGAGAAAGCAATTAAAAAAATAAAATAAAAAAATAACAAAATGTGAGTAAGTGTTAACATTTACGTGTAGGTACGTGAGTGTGCGTAAGTATGTATGTATTTATGTGTGTATGTATATGTGTAACTGCGTGTACGTATAGATGTGTGTGTGAACGTGTGTGTACGTGTGAGCATGTGTGGGCGCGGTGCCTATTAATACAGTTTAAACTATATACTTTGTACATGGATTATATTATCTTTGTGGTACAAGTAGACTTTCTGTATCATCAGTTAAGAAGCCATTAGGCAATGATTAATGAAATAATGAATTTATTTTTATAAGTCTTGATAGACTTTTTTCGGGATATCAATCATATTACTTATACGAAAAGATTGCAGAGCAATAGTTTGAGCAAGTAACTTAAGGAACTCGAAATCGCTTTAGGCTTATAAATTAATCTCGCTTTTAATATTAAACCTCTCAATATATTGTTAATAGAAAGACAAAACACAAAAATGCCAGTCTAAGACGAGTGACTTAACTTGTTAAATATCGTAATTAATTTAATGTTTGTTACGTACATTAAAAGCTAAATTGTCCAGCATGAAAATAAATGTCCGACTTCAAAGTTGTGAACTCTTATATATCTTTATTTCCCAAGAATAGCAATATGTTTGGTCGATAAGAGTCTACTTTAGTTAACGGTAAACAATAAAATAAAAATTACGTCAAGTATTAATTACGACATATACGTCTGTTGTAAATTGTCTAAACATTATTTTCTTTCCGCTTAGTAATTCGGCTTCTAAATTAAAAACAAACCGCTTCAGCTTTGCCGCTTTTTCCGCTTTTTGAGCTTAATTTCACAGTACCTAGATATATATTAAAATTGTATATATTTAACGTAATTTGCATGTTAATTACTAATTATGATAAAGAAGATTACATCCCACTATAATATGAGGATGTATGGATGTTTGTTACTCTTTTACGCAAAAACTACTGAACGGATTTGGATGAAACTTTACAGTAATTTAGCTTATACATCAGAATAACACATACGCTTATTATTTACTGTAATAACCGACATATACGCGAGTCTCGGGCAAATGTTAATACAAAATATTTTTGCATATTCTCTGAATGATCTTTAAATCTTATACAACAAATAGTTACTTAACTAAAAGATTTAGCAATACCTAATGAATATAGTAGATATAATAACCAAAGAATTGTATATCCATAATGAGTAAGAGTTAATTAAAACCTTAGTAATAATTAAAACTCCTCACTGAAATGAAGCATCAAAATCTTAATTAACTTTATTTAATATTCATAAACATTTTACATTAGCTAATGGTGATAATATTATTTTGCATTCTATTAATTAAAATGTACACTTTGACGTTAAACACATTATGCTTGTTTTTAATTAACATAGATATAAATGTAAATTATGTTTTTAAGATAATAATATATGTATGTGTGGTTAAAGCAAAAAGACATTTTTAAAGAGAATGGCAGATCCTGTACCGCTAGGAATGTATAAAATTTATACTGTTTATAAAATAAATCATTCTAACTATTTTCATGATCATATTTTTAGAACTTCACTGAAATAATTTAAATTCTTCACAAAAACTTATTACAACTGCAACAACAAAACGTATTCTTATGTTTTCTAAAGTTACCATATTCAAAATCTGCTTAGATGAAAACTAAATGGCGTTGTGTGTCATATGTCCGACAATAAATTTTATTAACGTAAAATATAATTTAAATTGCATAAAAAGCGATAAAATATTCAAATCGATATTTATAAATAAGCTTATTAACGTGTTTAACAGCAGTAAAGCATTTTAATGACGGATCAAGAAGAAAAAAATATGATAATACGTCATCTTCTTGATAATAATGATAACTCATTTGTATGAGCCGTGATAGCCAGTTGTCATGTCTGTCGACTTGTAAACTACAAACTCAAATAAATTTTTAACGCAAAGTTTATAAATCTGGGCATTTAAAATGTTATTGTCGACGATATTACCAGGCAACAAAACACAAAAATAATCCCTATCATGAGATACGCGAGGCGGTAGAAATGCTCATATATGCCTGCCATTGTCCTTTACAAAATTATCACGTCAGATCTCATGAAAAACATCTATTTCAATTTATAAGTATAAAGTGGGTGGTATTGTTCTATATACCAAAAGGGAAAGAAAGGATCCGAATAAGGGCAGTAACTTTTTTTTCTCCCTCTAAGCCTCTCCTTCTCCTGTTCCACTAGGGAGATGGAGTCGTTGAACCCTCTCACTAGAAGACATAAAACACGCAAGACATATTGTCTATATAAACTTTAGGCGCGCTAAACCACGGCACACTGCTATATTATTAAAAATTAATTGACGTTATAATTATGGAACGTAAGAGGCTATAAACATCAATTAATTATGTAGTAGAGTGAGTAATTTATGGTCAGTAGTTACTTTATGGTTCAATACTTGTGCATGTTCTTCATGTTGTCTTTGTAAATTGTAAACTTCCGTATTGTATGTCATAAATGTCGACCTGGAGACCATACAAATGTGTTACTATGACACCAATAATGATTTATGCTTACATAAATCCCCTTCAAATTAAAACAGAAAATAGCAACACTCATCTCCCGTCCAAATCCAAGGGGTGTGGTCACCATACTTATTGCGAACACAGACAATACTATTATACTAATAGTGAGTTGCTTTTTCACGCCCCGCTTGGGGACATATGATAGTCACCCTGGCAGTGTAAGACTCACACTCTTACCACGATAACTGACACTCCTGCATCAATGGCTCAATGATAATATTTTAGTTTTTGTATGAGATAAATATACAGCTAAATATGTATTATTGCATAAAAATAAGTAAAATATCCTCCACAAAATCTTGTCCAAATTTAAAAAAAATTCTTACAATTTACAATTCAACGAGACCGAGCTACGTTAAATCGAGTCTAAAGAGAAGCTCGCAAGGGATTAAAAAGGGATTGTTCGAAGCCCGATTTTTATCTCAATTTGTTACTCTCGTTTACGAAAAACATTTTGAGAACAAAGACGAGGTTAAATCGCTTTGAATTACAATAAGGTTCGAGGCGGTAGGTGACATAATGAATTCAAGACGCAGTCTTTCTAATACAATAAAAATAGCGAAGGCTTTGCGAAAAAGTGTCTCGAGTACAGGATGAAATTGATTAATTAAATTTGCATAACTTAGCACGGCAGTGCGATAACGTGCGCGGGGCGACGCGGGAAATGCTCTACGTTCGTAAATATGCAGCCAGAGTCACGTTCTCGCTCAACTCGCGGCTCTTGCATCCCCCAATATGTAAATGAGTGCTCCCGCGTGACAAATTGGATCCGTCCCACCCTGCGATTACTTCACTGCACCAATTTCGTTAAGTCCCTATCTTCTTACATAGTTTAAACTAATCCCATTATGCTTCGAAGGAACATTCATCTAAGGGAAGCCGTAAACTCATTGTCTTTTGCTGTTGTTACAGGTGTACTAGTAGTCAACGTAACGTGGCGGGGGAAGACCTACGTAGGAACGTTACTGGACTGCACAAGACACGACTGGGCGCCACCACGGTGAGTTTAAAGGCACATTTAAATCTAATGTACAACAATATGGAATACTAATGTATGTGAGAATGAGGCACTGGCTTTGCTAGGAGTACCTCAATTAGTTACGTTGCGATGTACTCGTACTTAATGATTGCTCCGTCACGTCTCTCTAAAATGAGTCCGACGAAAACGTGAACAGAAATTCCTGAGATCGGTAATGTGTTTTCACAAATAATTATTCTATGGGTGTTCATGTATTAATGTGGTAAGTGTTTCTATTTAGCTTTGTTATAACTATTCAATATTGTTTTATAGGTTTTGCGACTCGCCGACTGAAGAATTGGACGCTCGGACACCTAAAGGTCGAGGGGCGAAACGTGGTCGCAACGCCGCACCTACAGATATGACAAACTTTACTGAGACACGATCCTCAGTACACAGCAAGCTGCGAAATGGAGGTGCTAAAGGTCGCAGAGCTCTTCCTTCTCCTACTCCCTTCACTCCGCCGAGACCCGACTCAAAAAGGAAACGTACATCTGATGCTGAAGAACGTCCACCTACGCCGAAAGCGAAACGACCACCGCCCACGACATCATCACCTCCTCCTGACCCTGTTCTTTTGGAATGTCCGGAACCGAATTGCTCAAAGAAATACAAACATGCAAACGGGTTGAAATATCATCGGTCACACGCACACGGATCACCAGATGATGACGACAAGGATGGCTCGAGTTCGGAGCAAGAGGAGCCTGCTGCAGAGCCGCCATCGCCGGCGCGTCCGCCCTCTGAACCAGCAACTCCAGCCACCCCAGTTAAATCCCCACCTACACCGGCAAAATCTCCAGAAGCAAAAGTTGATAAGTCTCCTGAGAAGTCGCCAGAGAAGTCCGAGGTCGAGGCGGAATCGCCGCAGCAGCCACGGTTTGCTGAAGATTTCAGCGCCATAGCGGAGCCGGCGGCGCCAGTTGAACGTCCGCAGACACCGCCTCAGCCTCCGGCTACGCCGCCTGATACTCTTCCTGCGCTACAGCCTACACAATTTAAGGTAAAGTAATTATGAAATACGTTAAGGGGTCTGTAGTAAGTACACTTACCATAATCACATTTCTGAATATGTGATTATTATTCCCTATTTATTTAATCAATAATATTTGTACTTCTTAATTATACTGGTTGAGATTTTAGTGCCTTACTGAGTCCATACATTCTTCTTAAAGAGGTATTGAATTAAATAATTAATTTACATTTTACTTAAATATGTCGTCTGATTTGTAGGTGAAGCCTCGTTCAGCGTTGATGGCAGAAGAGCGTAAATCAACGGAATCCCCGGCTGAAGAGTCCCCCGGGAAACGGCGAGCGAGACGCTCACCCACCCCGGGCGTCAGATCACCAGCTTACTCCGACATTTCCGACGACGCTGCTCCACCTGATGCCCCACCCGATACTGACCCAGCACATAGACCCTTCCCGGTTTATCATCAGGTTAGTAACACATTTTAGAACATTCATTCATCATCGAGACAGAGTGGTGGTAGAGGCCGAAGACCTGTGGCAACATTAATGAGCGGCAGAAATACTACCTCTAATATTCTTATCTCTTATTTTTTTCTCATTAGTGCAATGAAAAGAAATGCTAATGAAATACGTTGTATATTTTTCAGTACTATGGCCAGCCGTCATTCATGCCGCCTACACATCCACCAACGGCGCCCCCACCCTCGGTAGAAAAGAACAAGGAAGAACTGTCTAAGGGAGATCCTAAAACTGACTTAAAAGTAAGTTATCGTTGCAATGAAAGTCAGTAAAAGCCCGTTAATCAGTTATTAGCATTATTAGCATTCATTAAAATTATTTTTCCATGCAGATAATTTAGGACTCACGGATTACCCCGTAATAGATACCACATGAATAAAAATTTGTTTCGCTTCGGCTTCACAAAATTTCGAGGTATGCACGGGATGCGCGGGAGGTGTCAAATACACTGTGATTGGATAGTTCAAGGTCAAACTTAGAATGAATCTATCCATAGTGATGTCACAGGTTTAGAACGTTGATTGATAAATATGTTTGGATGATCTGGATAATTTATTATATTTTTATGTTTTTAATATTTGTAAGTAAATACATTCAATAGCATTTAAATTAAAAATACCTTTCATTGAATTTAGCAACTTTTTTATATAACTTTGACATGTTTGTAACATTCACGTTGTTCATGTCTATTCGACTCCCGCAGTTATGATATATACTCGTACAGTAGCGATATAAATCGCACAATAGTTAGGTTACACGGATTAGGATATGTAAACATATATCCTTTATTAGTAAATTTACTAGTAAGTAATTTACTTCAATAAAAAACAATCAAAAGATGGCCGAACAATATTGATTTGTGAATAACACCATCGATAGTGTATCGACAAAGGCAACTAAGATGAGCGAACGGAACATTTCAAAAGACATCAACAGCTGCTTAATCACTTAGTAACTAGTATAAGTTGAACTCCGGTGTATTTAAAATACGTTAACGTAATAATAATATAATGTACCTGTTAAAATGAAATGTTATGCTATCTTTTTGGTAACTAGAGGCCTTAGCTGACTCGCCACGCTATTTGACACACCACCAAATTGTCAAGAGCACGGTGTGTCTATGGGTCACAAACTTGGTCGGTACTGATGTTGCAATTCGTAGCGGAACTTCAATTACTAGCTACAATATAAATATATGTGTTGCGCACATTTATGGCCCTGTATACGGCATCTATTAGGGAGTAATCTGTGCTAAGACTTGAATAGTATGACTTCACTGTCATATATCATAACAAAGTGGGCTAACAATTTTTTTTATAGTTAGGTTTTTTTTGCCTTTTATCTAAAGACAACGCTTGCATTAGGAATAAGTCCCGTGTCGCGGGGGACTTTACAAACATACAAGAAACGGATACAAAGAACACCCAGACTCAGAAGAAAAACAGTTTGTGGATCACAAAAAATGTTGTTCCGTATGGGTTTGAACCCAGAACACTCAGCGTAGTAGAGAGCGGCGTGGCGATCGCTTAAACCACTAGACCTACCGTGCAGTCATCAGTTTGTTTTTACTAAATATCTCACAGAATGACTGATTACATCATATTAAAATTATCTCTTTTGTAAAGTTTACCACTGGCCAGAGAATGACGGCTCATAGCAAACTGGTTTTATGTTTACTTAAAACTGTCTTATGTCAGTGTAACCATTAATACGGAACACAATAGCAAATGTGAATTGCCAAATGAATGGATTAATGTATAAACATTATAAATAACTTCATGATCATCATCTCAACCCAAAGATGTCCACTGCTGGACATAGGCCTCCCCCAAGGTTCTCCACAATAGTCGGTCCTGAGCCGCCCGCAACCACCAGCTTCCCGCGAACTCAACCAGGTCGTCGGACCACCGACCACCAACCAACGCTGGACCACCAACGCTGCGTTTCCCAGTACGCGGCCGCCACTCACGAACTTTATGCCCCCATCGGCCATCGTTTCTGCGTGTAATGTGCCCCGTCCACTGCCACTTAAATTTAGCAATTTTACTAGCAATATCGGTGACCTTGATTCGTCTCCCGATCTCCTCATTCCTGATTCGATCACGCAAAGAAACTCCAAGCATTGCCTTCTCCATTGCTCTTTGGGTGACTTAATCATAACTAATTACGAGCTTATTACTTTAACAAAATTATATGTTGTTACTACAATTATGTAAACAAAAATACACAACACTCGGTAGCAAGCAATATGACATATTCGTAAATAATTGATTAAATTATTTACATTTCATTTGAATAAATGTAGATTTAATCAGCGACGTGCACCACGTTTATGACAAATAACGAATAATAAAATTATAAACCATTTTCATTATTGAATAGCATAACATTTAAATTACAATTTTACACTTTATTTTTATCACATAATAAACTTTCAATTATAAGTGCTCCGTCAATAACTACAACACTATTCGAAAACAACAAAATAACAAAACTTGTTCTGTTGCATTCTAACATTAAATTTACAATTTTAATTAGTTGTAAAACCATTTTATGTTTCTATTTAAATGTAGAAACTAATGTTATTACATTTATATAAAAGTAAAATGAAACTGTAGATATAAGACTATTTTTAGAGTTAACAAACAAATATTCGAGCTGGTAGTTTTTTAAATATGCTCTTTCGGTTTTAGTAACTAATATGTACATTTTATTTCATTATTATTTATAGAAACGTTCGGTCCATTAATAATAGCTAAACGTCTATAGTCCGTTTGGACTGGAAAACAAAGCTACAAAATTACACATTCTACATCAACTTACTAAAGCATTCGTTTATTATATTTTCATACAAAGTTCACCAACGTATAACTTAGATTTACAATAAAATAACGAGGTAATTAGCTTGTTGATAACCTATACATTTGTTTTAAACCAATACAAATTTCTCTAGGATGGGAAACCTGACAACGGTCCTCAAAAAGTAATACCCCAGCACTTCTACCCTTACAACTACGTGCCGAACTTCCCCTATAACGTCGAAGCGGGTGGTCCACCGCCAGGAGCGCCTTTGGATGACAAGAGCAAAGACAACGACAGGTCCAAGACTACCCCGAGTCCTTTGGACAAAAGCAAACAGCGACCTCCAGATGGCAAAGAAAATCCAGCCAGGCCGAATGACAACCATCAGATACTTAAAGAAAGCATTGAAATGAAGGCACAGATGGGACCTTATAATTTCCAAAGACCACCACACGTTAGAGAGGAAGAGTTGAGGAGGTGAGTCAGATATTACTTATATGGTAACACTAGAAGCACGGAGTTTTAGGTTCGGGCAACATTAACTATGTTTGAAGAAGTTACTTTAAAATGAGTTTGATAATTAATTTACATTTTCCATGATAAATATATGATTAATTTTGCGAGATTTATCACGATGTTTATTTGTCATTGGCCATAACCTATTTATGGTCATGTTAAGTACTTAGTGACAGTCTACTCTGAATATGAAGTAAACACCCACTAACATTATTACGAAACAATTTACAATTTGCTTTGGTTTTCAAATTTACATAAATATACATATTGTATACAAAGATAATATAAATAAGAAATTCGTAAATATTTAAAAGGAATTGAATATATTAAAGTATATTAATTTGATGGGTTTTTTATGTGTTACAAATGTATTACACTAAAATCTATAAAATTAATCCAATTAATTTAGAATCTGTTCTTATAAACGTGACAAGTATTAATAAATATCACGAATAGAAATTGATACTATTAAAAAGTTGAAATACCGGCGGTTCTAGTGTTAGGACTCTATTAGACGTTATTGATTAAATAAGTTAATGGTGAAATTTGAAGATGTGGTTTTTTCCCTGCCAGATATTATATGAGTTTGGATCAAAGAAGAAAAGAGGGGGGCGATTCGAAGCCCCCCGGGGGCGCGGCGGGGGCCAGCGGAGCGCCGGGGGGCCGCCCTCCGCCGCAGCCCGCACACAAGCAGCCCCCCAAAGATAAGGACGATAAGCCCAAAGAGGAGGTCAAGGTGAGTACAATATTGTCGTTATTGGTTATTAACGTTTAATTCAGAGTTGCGATCATTTTTTACCACCCTAGAATATTTTCGGAAGTGTATGGTGTTATTATAGACATATGAGACATAAATAAATGTATGCCCTAAAGTTTAACGTTTTATAAAACACTTAAATATGTGTTTCACGTATGTACAGCAGGTTAAATATAGTGTTAGGAGGGAAGTGCAAAAGAAAAATACATATTTTTAACTTATTTTATAAAGAAATCGATTTCAAAGGTATAATTATACCTAATACAATTCTATATTTTATGTTGGTAAATAGTATATGTAGATGTAGGTGCACCTCCCTGAAAATAATTCTAGCGACGACCATGAGTAGATGTTTTGATAACATAAAAAGAATACGATTATTATAAATACAAAAAACTTTCATTGCCCAGTCGAATTTTGTGACCGGATAAGCGTTTAGTCGTTTTCCTGTTCAATGACAACCATTATACTTCAGGTGAAGCAAGAGGGCCAGAAGCCCACGACAGAGACGCAGGGCCCGCCCCCGCCGCCCACGTCGCAGTACTACCTGCCGCCGTACATGCAGCCGCCGCACTACGGCGCGCTGCCCTTCGACCCGGTGTACCGCGCGCCGCTCAGCCCCATGCTCGTCGGCGGGTTCGGCGGCGGCTGGACGGTGCCGCGCTACCACGCGCCCGAGGACCTGTCGCGGCCGCCGCAAGGCAAGCTGGAGCTGCTGCCGGGCGCGGGCCCGTCGCAGTTCGCGTACGGCGGCGCGCCGCACAAGATCCACGAGCTGCAGGAGCACGCCAAGTCGCCGCAGGGCAAGCCGCGCGCCGACGCGCCCAAGGAGCCGCCGCCCGGCGCGCGCTCGCCGCCGCCGCAGCGCCACGTGCACACGCACCACCACACGCACGTGGGGCTGGGCTACCCGCTCTACCCGCCGCCCTACCCCGGTACGCGCGACCGCCCCTAGCCCCACCGCCCCCGGCCCCACCGCAGCCCCGCGCGAGTGCTCGCATGCGACTCTCTCCTTTAAACGACGAAACGATTGCCACGTTTCGCTATCTTTGCGTCGTCTTTCTTTCTCCTTTGCATGCGTGTATCTCGCCGGTTATTCTATCGCGTTGCCGTGCAACGATACGGTCATCACCGAGAACGTCCCCTCTACACCCCTGAGGCGCGTCGGCGGCTCCGGTCGCTCCTAATGTGTTGGCTTGTTGCAGGGGCGCGATAGCACGCGGCGAGCGATCGGGCGAGCCCCGCCCGCCCCGTGTAGCTATCCTGTAGAGGGACGGTACTCCCAACGAACAGACCAGTAACCCCGATTGTGCTTACAGCGGCGGCCGTGCTGGCTAGCACGCAGGCCGTAGTCAACTCGTTCCCGACGCCGCCCAAGTGAGACGAGCCGCGTGCCGCGTGGCCCGCGCCGAGTCGCGAGTGAAGTGACGCTGAAGTGCCGCGAGACGCGCGATCCGTTCCCGAAGTGACCGTAGTGCGAGACGGTGGACTCCGTGACTATGTTTCGATTCGAAAGTTAATCTCTATGCCAGTAGCCATAATTTAAACACTGTGATCTCGCGTAACCCACGAAATGTGTATGTGATGTGCGCTTTGAATGTTATAGAATGTGTCCGGACCGATAGTTACCTTTTATAGTTGAGGAGTGTTGTGTTGTGAAGACTTTGGTGGACGTTTGGACGTTGAGCGTAGCGCTCGGACTCGTCGACCTGTTTATATGTTTACTAGTGGAAGCACAAACTAGCTCTGTACATATTAGTGTTATGTGTAAATTACCCTACGATTGTTAGAATTCCATAAGGGTTATGTAATATAAACATCGAATTTTCCGATTTTCCCTCAGGGCATTGTACTGATGTTTGAAGCCCCTTATCTAAAATTTATATTATTGCGAATTCAGCCTAGTAAGATCTTTATTTATGATATCAGCATTCCACAAAAAGATGAAAGCGAGCGTATCTAGATTTATAGTATAATATTAACGTACGTTTAAGTAACATAGTGTAAGTTTAAAGGCGTCAATGTGATCATTACAATATGAGTCGTAGCGTGCACAAATCGTACTGTCTCGATACTAGTGGAGAATGACTTATTGTATAACGTAGAGAGCATCCTATAGATTTGTGGAGTGTTTGGACATCGCTGTGCGTGTTTGTATGTCTGGCTTTTAATCATAATTAAATAAAAATCTCATAGTTCGATATTCTCAGATACAAGGGATTAGGGTTTCTGTACTGCACCGTAGGTAAGAGTGGCATTCTTTATTCTTACTATATTTCTGTGCATTTAAAATGTCGTCGTCAGCCATTTAAAAGGTGAAACGAGAATTTTAATCTATTGTTTCATGCGATAGTAGTCTTCCAATTGGTTGGTTTGGATGAATCTTGCGTTGAGACGTCTATTTTCTACTTATACTAACTGATATGATTGTTATTTAATTTGTAACTGATATGTGCGTTGTCGAGTGATGTCGAGTGCGTCAGCGGGCGCGGCCATGTCGATTGCATTTCAACTTTAGTAGAGATACATTTATAACACACATTTAGACAATTACAAAATGAAAATGTAGCAATATGGTATTATTTTCATAATATTTTAGTCAAATGTACCTGTTTCATAATAAATTAATAAAAGTAAACAATGTTTTGTAGTAATGCGGGGCCTAAATACCAAGTTTACTGATATAAGTTGTCAAGTCTATGACAAGGAATTTGAATACCCAGTGAACTATCTCTTGTTAAATACTATTGATGCTTAAACAGACGTGTCTACTTAATTAGTTACATTCACTGTAATTTGTGCATGTTTTGAAGTCGTTTAATATTAGTTTATAATTGTTATGATGATTTATTTAAATTGCATCTCCCTGTGTAGTTCTATTTTTGAAATTATCGAAAGATTTGACGCATTTTGAGACACATTTGAAATTTGAAGGCTTTCCACATTTATTTGTAATTGGAATAGAAAAAAAAAACATTAAATTAACCTTTTTACTGTAAATTCAATTGTATCATTTTGTATGTAAAAATCATTGTTTTATTTTGTGTCTTCAGTACATATAAGGTTAAACACAAGCGTGATAAATAGGGTGTCATTTAGAACTCTTCTACTCATATTGTCACGCTCGCCACATTAGTAGTATAATGTATAACAAGACATGTTTTATCCACTTCTTAAATACTCTGTGAGACCGTATTTATCACGCAGTGACACCTATAAATGTTTATAATTTGATCAATTTGTTAAAAATATAAAATTAAAATTATGTCAGACAAATGTGAGGATGTAGTAGCTGTACTCGATTGTATTTAGCTGTATAAGTGCATTTCCAAAGGAATGATGACGCGTGTTAATTTGCTACAGCTAGCGCTATATCGAAATATCAGTGTAACACTGGTATTGAGACTTCATCTGTAAATGCACTTATACTCGCATCAGTCAGTTGTTCAGTAACGGCTTCGTAGCAGTACCTATATTTAAGATATTATGTAACTCATTAATGCGATACAATGCATAAGGATTTGATTTTATTGTTAAACTGCGCATGTACCCAAGTGCGACAGGATAGGACTGTATTATTTATTGATGCTCTTCAGGACGTAAAGGATACTATTCCGTACCGAGCTGCGAATGGCAATTGCCGACTGCACGTACAGCAGTTGCTTTCAGTTGTGACTTCTGAGCACTGTGGCAGTTCGCTTACAGCACACGTCGGCTGCTGCGACTGTCAAACATTAAGGACATGTTCATGCCAGAAAAATAAGTTAAATATTCTGAGTGACTGGTGTAGTCTTGATTGTTTAGATATTGATGTTACTGTCTCAAACATTCGGGCTGCAAGTGCCGGGAATACATACAGTTGTCGTTTGCAGTTCGGTTCGAAATAGTACCTTAAAACATTCTATACAAACGTTAAAAAAGCCATTCAAAGCTCAGACAAAGAAATAGTTTGACAGTATTGTTTTTTCAAAAGTTTCATGTAATAATTTCTCGTTTCATATTAGAACTCGATAACTTTTTTTTTATTTTAACACGCTGTGAATAGACTGTTTTCTTGTTCGTGCTGAATTCTACTACCCAAATTATTCAAGGTGTCTACATTAGAAATAGAATTGTTTTACATTTTTTGAAGGATCAAAAAATAAATAGAAAAAGCAAGTTTATCACTAATTTTAATTAACTGAACATAAAATCATCAATCTCATTGAGTCTAAAATGGCTGCTACGAAGGGTATACACGGACAGAAGGTGGGATAGTTGCTGTGTTAGACTATTTGAGCGATGTCATGGAACTGCTCCTTCCTATTGTCTATAGGTATTATAAGTTTCGAGGTTTTATGTCTACACCACACCTCGCATCAAAATTACGTTTATTTCTTTACCGCTAATCCTTGCTATACAATCTGGTAAAGGCAGTTACAGCCAAAAATAGAATCACACAAGAACATGATAGACAATTTTGCGAACGTACATCCGGTGACGTGTCGGTGTGACGTCATATAAATTTAACTTTATAGGCGGCAAAGAACCGTTCAAGATATTTGACTGTGTATGGAAATGAGTAAATTGTGTACGTACTTGTGAAGTAGAAGTAATGGACAGAATATAAGACGTTTTGGCACACAGCCTCGTAAACAAATTGCATCTATTATATATTTTATTTTTCACTTTTAGTCTGTAATAAGCCCTCCAGATTGTATAGTGTAGTAAAGGTATAGTGCATAATACGGACCTAGAATGATCTCATAAGCGTTCTTTGCATTGTCGACGTATGCATAGACTGATGGATCTTACTTTTCTACCCGTACTGGTACGGATAATTACGCTTTCATACATGCATACCAGCGGCGACGTGGTATGAACATGATCATTGTATTTATAATGTATGAGTATACATATGTATATGAATCATTTGTGTATTTTTTTGATGTAACTAAAGCCAAGTTTGATTTTACTTAGAAAAGAATTCGAGACGTTAAAAAAAGGAATAATAAAGATAAATTATTTCTTAACAAAATGTGTTTCATTCTCATTACTTTGATTAAGACACCTGTGTGATGACATAATTCTCAACTACTCTTTTTTTACACTTAAGCGGATCAGTTTGAGTATTTATTGCAAGCACGTTCAGAACCTCTAATAGATTTGGAAAAATGCAAATTATATGCATTAAGGACGAATCGAAAACTAAAAAATTAGTTGGTAAAGTGTAAGTCACTAAATTTAGATTTATAATAATGTTTAAATACGTTGCTTTTGCCTGCCTTATAACAAACCGAGTCGCCGCTATATTTGACAGTTATTTTTTTAATTGCATAAATATCAGTAAATCTATAAACTGGTAAAGTAAGTAGAGAAATAGATATATATTTTTGTTTTGTCTGTTTGTAAGACTACGAAGCCGGATGTCCGTTCAAATATGACAGTTACCTGTTCTAGAAGTCGGAAGTACAACAAGTTTTGTTGGCTTTAGAACCAGATAAAGATAAAACAGAGCGCAGATTTTTTAATTTACTAAGTACACTAAGCTGTTGAAAGTTGAATTAAAAAGGTTTTAACTTAAAATTGTTAAAACTTGGCATTGTTAGAACTTTACACCTGAAAACTGGAATTCATAAAAATATTTGAAAAAGTTTGCCTAAAAAGGGTACAATTAACGTGAAATAATTCTTCAATTAAAAAATAAAAAAAATGTAGGTACTTTTGCTTAGTGGGTTTATCTCTCGATTTTCAAAATGTGTTTTAATGTTAAGATGATGAATATTTTTTGCCTATGGTTGTACAAGGCTCCGTGTGGTGACAGATTGATGAAACTAAGTGTCACCGCCATTCATCCCATGGGTTTCGTAAGGCGTAAGAGGCGACTAGAGAAATAAATTATGCAGGATAACATCATTCCAAAGACAAGGAACACTTGATATAAAATCTTTACTAAACCGTCTGGCCAGTGCGGTATAGTAGGCTAAAACCTCCTTTAGCCTACTTTACCTACTACCGCGGAGAGGCCTATATCTAGCAGTTGAAAGCTGTTGATGATGACGGTGCTAAGAAGCAAATGAACAGATGTGGTACCTGATGGTAAGTAGCTACTGTGGGCCATGGACAGCTGCAAATCAAGTCCTTTGAGTGCCTCTCCCTAGAATCTGGGAGAGGGGGATTTAATCTTCGGCAACCTCACTCACTCGAGGGAGAGCAAAAAGAATGGATCAACACCGGTTTCTTGTGAGGGCTTGACGTGTCTCTGGTCATGCCGGTCTAAATCTATTATTATGTCCCGAGGCATTGATCTCCCACGATCATAATTCATTTAAAATATGAGTTACTTGCTTTAAGCAGAAATCGAAGGCATTATAGTAATGAACAACAATTAAACCCCAAATGTCTACAGGATCCACGGCAGAAACTGTCTGATTAAAACATTGAAATAGTATACTTTGTTAGTAAAAAATATTTAATTTTACCCCTGCTAGTGCAACTTTCTCTTGTACATTAACTTAAAAAAAAATGCATTGGTACCCAACGTTCGTGGCTGTCGTTTCTTTCAGTTCAGCGCCATCTAGCGCAGACGCTATTAAATAAATTGTCCGTTATTATAATTCATACAAACAAAATATCTTTAAAATTTTGCTCCAAATCACTAATTCTAAACACTATTGACACAATCAGATTACTTTTAATAATTTAATGATCAACACTACTTTGTATGCCCATGAATGAGAGCAACATTTTAGCTTAGGTGATTGGTAAACCTCAGTACAAAGTACGCACGAACAATGGAAGCAGCGGCATTCGTTCGTGGAACGGAATGCCTGTCAAACGTAAACAAAGTATCCACACAGGACTTGACGTTAATTTAAATTTTTAAGAAAAACAAAAATGTGATAAACATAAAGTTTATAACTAGTGGCTATCAGTGTTAAATTATAGAGATATATATTATCTAGAGCATTAGATAAAAACTTCAATGCCAGTGTTATATGTAACTCGTTTGAAAGGCAGGAAACTCCTCAGGAAATGATTACAAGTTTGGTCGTAATGACTAATTCGTAAAAACTCTAAAACCATGGGTACTTTATACAAAGACCTATTTAAATTATACGACGTAATTCAAAATGGGAATGAAAGGTATGTAAAGTATTATATTATAAATAATTGCAACCTACGACTTTTGATTTTTATACTTCGTTCAAATCAAGTTTCGAACACCTGCCGTTCGCTAAAATTAGATTTTGTAATACAGCTAACACCTGCCATTGCGCTTTTTCTTTTATTTATGTTGTAAAACTTTTATACAACATAATAAAGTAAAAATATTGTTATTAATAGTTTTGTAAGGTACTTTTTATTCGTATCATAACTTTGTATTTTGCGCTTTTTGCCTAATAGGAAAAACAAAACTGTCCACTGATTTCTTTTTTTAAATAAAAATAATAGTTAAAGTAAATTAAAATGAAGAGGTACATACTGCTAAATTAAGATTTAAGGAGTAAAAGAAATACAGGTAAAGGATATTTCCTTTTCCAGGACTTTGGAGAATCTGCTTAAAGAAACTTCTGTGCAAATAAATCAAATATTACCAGCAAAAGGTATTGGTGTTTTGCACTTGGCTGTAGGCATAGAACCTCTGGAAAAGTCTAAAAAATGTACGGAGTTACTCTTGAAGCATGGAGGAGATCCTAACTTAAGGTATGTAATTTAAGTAATATTGTGCAGACATACATGTAAAAATAAAATACATAGCAGTTCCATAATTAAAAGAGTATTTCTATTAAGCATTTTTTTTAAGTAAATGAATTTAAATTAATGTCTTTTTGGGTCATTTCTTGTATTCAAACTTATTGAAACTTTTAAAAATACCAATTCCTTTAGATAATAATTTTGTTTTATTGAAGTAAACGGAAATTTATTTATAACAGTCTAATATATAGTATTATTTTATAAATTATCATCAAAAATGACTTAATTGGCTGTAACACATTATGGGGCATTTTACAGACATATATTTTTATTATATAGAATACCCAGACTCAGTAGAATTATTTGTGAATAACACAGTGTTGTCCTTTTTGATAATAGAACACGCACCACTTTGTGGTAGAGAAGTGCACAGCGACCATTTAAACCACTTCACCATCTGTGTCATCAATTACATATATCCTTTTATAATAACTCTCAGGATTTATACCCAAATTGACATTTAATTATTTTTATGATCACTTAAAAAATCTAACATGTAACTGTACTGTATGCTATTCTTCAACAGCAATGACGATGGAGTAACACCAGTACATATAGCAGCAATATGGGGCAGAGTAGACAACCTGAAGTTGCTCATAGGCTGTGGAGGAGACCCTTCAAGGAGAGACTACGATGGGCATTCAGCCTTTGACTATGCAACCAGGGAAGAACAGTGGGAGGTGTTTGACTACCTGTACAATGTTGTAGATGAAAGAGATGCTTCATATGGACCCACATGTGCTTATACATTAGGATTAGGTGAGTAGCCATTATATATTTAACATTGTTACAAAGATTTTGTAGGTGGTTCTTTATGTTAACCAAACAAAGCATAGAGGAGTTAGTTTTGGTGTTTTAGTTTAGTTTGTAGCTCTTTCGCGTAATAGGCTTAAGACCTTTTTTAGGCTTAAGACTTTTTACAAAGTTCGAGTCTTTTGTAAAGGCTGGTGTCGTAACTAAAGCTCATCATAGTCTTGTTTTTAATTAAAAAAACCTTAAATTACTTTTGAGGACTTTGAGGTTCGTAGAAATTATGTGAATTATACATATTTGGACAACCCCGATGGCATCGTAATTAGTGTAACCGACTTCCACGCCTGAGGTTGACATTTTACAAATCAAAGGAAATTGTATTCAACAAAAAAAACATTCATAACAAATGTAAATACGAGTAAAGTAATAGAGGCCATAATAATATCGGCACCCTGTTTTTTTTTGTGATTGCGAGTACCATACGCGAACTTCAATTGAAATTTATTAACTTAAGGGTGTTAATTCTTAAGAAGCTGAAATCAAAACTATTAGTCTTAAAAGAAGCTATATAAGCTTTGTTCACGAGCCAAAAGCCATAATTTGAACTAGACTGAAGGGCTTAAGAGTTATTTAGAAGAGTCTTAAAGAAGAGCTGAAAGAATCGAGATTTCTCAGTCAGTAAAAAGGAGCTGGGATTTTTTTTTTACCTTACAGTAATGGTAAACTATAACAGTAAACTAAATATTGATGTTAGAGAGACCTCTGTTGTATAGAGTTCAAATACGACCTCTCGAGCTCGGCGAGAGTAGAGTTGATTAGGGGTCATACTCCATTAATAATACAAACAATATGTGAAGGATTATTATTATTATTGATATGAAACATCTGATGCAGAGGGACAGACCGGCTCTTGGTATGGCGACGTAGTGCCACGGCATGCATCGCCACGCTACGTTTTTCGTTGATTTACAAGTAGATCCACGTTTTGCACGTATTTGTTTACATTTATTGTTTTCTAATTTTTTTAAACACTCATTATTTCTTAAATAATAATTTCGATACATCATATCTGCAAGTCGTCCCGAGACGAAAATTTATTTTTTAAGTATTATATTTCACTAAAAGTTCTAAATAAAAAACATGCATAGAAAAACGGATCTGAAACGATGACAGGAAGGTTTCATTTATAACTACCATCAGTGCATTTAAATGAATCTCTTAAACCGTGTATGCAACTCTTGCAATTGACAATAATGCAACGAAAACGCTGTGCCATAACAGTAATATCCGCCGGAAATTCGTTATGACTAAAGAGGTATTAACCTAGTTGACCTATGAGCCACACACATGAAAGTCAAGGCAGGAAGCACGATATGCAATTATGAACTTGCCAATGAAGCTTAAATAATGGACACGCGAGAATAATTTAAATTAATGGCCCTAATTTTGAGACATCTAATTTACTCTAATATAAGTTGCATCGTTTGTTACCTTTTAACCTCTAAAATACTAAGTCAACCGTCATGAAATTTAACATTCACGTGTTAAAAATGTTGCCGGATAAATTAATTACCTGTCGTTAAGAACCGTTCTAGAGGAATAAAATAATATATTTCCACGCGCAAAACGGATTTTAAAACCTAGTTTGTTTGTAACGTTTTTTTTTACTAATTTGGTTATACTTGTTGATGTCATAAGAAGCTCTAATCATACCTACTGAAAAATACAAGCTAAAACATGTTTAGTGAGTAATTAATTTAACCATTTTGATAAAACAACATCGAGATAAGAAATAGCCTTCTCAGTATAATGTTTAAAAATAAATATTTAAATTGTTTTTGTCCAATGAGGTCATTAGTAGGATATTATGAATGTTATCTAAAATACCTAAATATTTCGCGTATAGTTCAACGGGTAAACTTTGTGCAAAAACCATTGCAATAATAAAATTGTACATAACGTTATACATAGGTAAAAACTCAAAAATAAGCAAAACCGGGATTCATTACTTCCTGGGAGAAGCCTTCATTTAGCACTGGACGGCGATAGGCTGATGATGATGATAAAAAAAATCATAAATCTCTTTAAAATATAGTTTAATGTCTGTGATAGTTGTCATTAGTGTCATTTTAGAACTTACGAGGTACATTTTAGGTGTTAATTTTTTTACATTCATAATGTATTGCACAATATTTGTGATAAAACTGGCACGTAAAGAATGAAAATATAGGTGATACAAAATAAAATAGTTTGTTCGAAGTTTGTTCAAGTTGTCATAGAGATCCATCTGGATGTTAAGGATTGTGGATAAATGCGTAAATTGGCCAAATTGACTGCAGTCAGACTACGGACTCAAAAAAGAAACTTAACATTGTTTAAAATTAATAACTGTTGTTTAGTTATTATTTGAGATATACTTACTTTTTTAAGTTAATGTAAAAAAGACAAACGCAGTAATCTTATATCTTATAATTTTCTATTCTTTCTAGCTATGCGATAAAACGTACCGTGCAATATTATGTAATTCTCTTATACAGCAAATTAAGTTTGGTGACATAGCGACACCACCTGCCATTTAATCCAAATCAGTCTTGCCGTTTAAGAGTTAGGTGACAAACACACGTACAGAAGTATATTAAGATATTCTAGACGACTAAAGTATTGTGTTTAACTCCGACGTGGTCCGAACATTTCTAAAAATAAGGTTACTACATGTGCACTGGATCGAACGGTCGTTGTCACTTTCATACTGAAACAAGTGTAAATAAAAAAAGTTTTAATTATATGCCAGTTACATTTGTGATATTATTTATAATCTTGCATCATGTATAAGTTCTGACGGTTAGTTAAACTTTTCGCCAGTAATGAAATTAATTTAACATATAGGTATTCGTTCTAACCATTTCGTGATATCAAAGTAAGCCATCTAACTAGCCAATAGTCTACAATATAAATGCGTACAATAATAATAGATCTATTTAGAGAATCCTGTTTATATGCATACTACGAACATGAAACGCAAAGGTTTCGAAATTACCGGGAACAACCAGTTCGAATTGTATAGGCGATATCTCTTTCTTAACACTATCTTCCCTTCTCATGCAACAGTTAACAATAGACTTGTTTCTTGTTTCGTAAAAGGGACTAAAATTATCGTCGGAAAAATGTGGGCGTTTTGTGTGGATATACTCTTATATTCCTTACAGATATACCACTATAAAATAATAAGGTCAAAACAGGCAATCATAGACAAAAATATAGACTGACGCAATAATACGATATAAAGCCCATTGATGCAGGGTTGATTCTTATTGTGGTAACTGTGTGAGCTTTACACTGCCACGATGACTGCCACGCCTTTTACTTCCCCAAGCTTGGCGTGAAAAAGCATCTCACTAGACTACCGTAGTGTGGGTCATCATACTACATTGTCTGCATTCGCAATGACTATGATGACCACAATTCGTGGAGCCTATTCATGCTTTCCATCAGGTAGAGTAGAGTCACTTTGGCAGTCTCTTAAAATAAAATAATAATAAAGTAATAAAGCCAAGGATAACATCGTTCGTTTTTTTTTTGTTAGCTTATCAGCACAATTAATACAAAGTACGAGGTCTACCAATGTCTTGTCTGTGTACTATCGTGTCCGATCAAGCCGATCACATTTAGAAAATACCTACTGTATACTTTGTTTCTGTGTTACGAGATGTATTTATGAATCGTTTAAAAACTTCCTTTAAAAACAAACCGAATAGAAAAGCAGAAAGTATTTTTAAAGATTACAAATAATTTTCTCCTTATAATTTTTTGGAAGCTACCTTAAAAACATTTAGTGTTTTTTACGATGTTACGTAAGATTACTATATTATTTACAGAAAGAGTATTATTGACAACAGACCAAATTGTAGCCGAATATGGACCGATCGTCGACGATAACGCACAAGAACCTCCGACTGCCAGAAAGTCGGAATTAATTAACGACTGGTGCGAAAATAACAGTTTGACCATTAATAAACTGTACCCAACGATATTAGGCGATACATACCTCATTGATAATGAATCGGCTCCATGGAGGAGTACTTGTATTGACTTTAGTGATAACATAACCCTTGATCTCACGAAAGATAGAATTTCAAGCGACACAAACGTTAGTTTTAAGTCATGTGTCTCGAAAAAGTTGACTGACGTAGAAATAAGTGGTATTCAGCCCTTGAGCTTAACTTCAGAAACAAGTCACTCCAGCTCCAACGCTTTGAATAAGAGGATCAGTGTTTACGAGAACTTCTCGCTACCAGGCTCTCCCCAGGCTATAACTCATGTCAATTACAATTCTAAAACCAGTCTGAAGAAGAAAAAACAGGGTACTAGTAGTTGCAGCGTGATCTCAAATGACTGTTCTCAGGAGTTGGATAAAGTGTTGGCCGTTGTACAGAACAAAACTAATGAGTATCTGTGTACGAGTAAGGGAGAGGCAAATAATACGCGGAGGTCTTCTGCCAGTAGTGGAGTGAGCAGTCACTTGTCTGGAGGCAGTATTATGTTAGCGAATGTTCACGAAGAATATAAATACGAAGACAAGGATGAGGATGTGGTACTCATTGAGAGGAGACTTCTCGTGTCGCCTGTTGTGTAAGTATTATTCTAATGAATTATAAAATGACAATAGGATGAGGTGCTCTTCTGTAAAATTCTCTTGTAAAATGTTCATAGTATAGTTTATAAACTATTTTAACCCCTTGTTGTAACATTTCTGTAACAAACTATAAAAGATCCTACAAATTTATAGAGATCATACTAATTCCCTTTTAACTCATTGTATCTTCATTGTTACATACCATACTAAGGAAATAACATACCACGTCACACAGAGATGACGTTACTAATATAAAATTTAAAGTTTAATTTGACAGGTAGGTAGTTACACAAGTCGGTACGTGTAAAAAAGTTTGAAATTCGGTAAAAATAGTTTTTCTTGCTAAACTGATACGGTTTTCTCTTGGACATTCAGGTAAATACCTAAAATTAGGTATTATATAGTATGTCATTACATTTTTTGTATTTTTATACTAAAAAGATAACTATTTAGGTTTGTAACATTTCTGTAACATTGATTAACAAGGATAGAAATGTTTAGTCATAGAGCTAATTCCACTTCCACACCACATAGATCAATATGATACTATTAGCTCAATGTCACAGATATGTCACAATCCCTATTTTCCAAAATAAATGAAAAAATAATAACAAAAAATGATTTTCTGGGAGATACGTGTTTCATTTTAGTTAAATATAAGTCCTTAAACGTAAATAATTTTAAAATTTATGATCATGGGTTACAAGGGGTTAAATTATTATTTATCTCATCTGAGCAATTGAATCAATGGTCCCGTTTAGTTGGGCCAAACGACGAGCATCAAAAAAGGTGACCCTGCCTCGGAATACCAAAATTAATCGACCGTTATTATCTGGCTTATAATATCACTATAATAAATATCCCTTTCAATTATGCATCTTACCAGAAAGGGAAAGGTATATTTGCTTTTGTGGTAAGATTGATAATTGTTAAATGAGAATTTATGAATAGTGACCATTACCTGAATTCGAAATAGGGTACAATACATAAAAAATCATAAACATAAATTCTAAAATTTTGGTTAATAATTGGTTAAAAACAAACATATTTAAACTCATCTTAGAGTCGAATATTGTATAAACTGGCAAATATCATTATCTTTCAGTACTATGTCAGGGTTAGGTGATTTTTAACAAAACCACTTTGTATGGGCGCGATACATGCAATTGAATAAATAAGCTTTGTCTACTACAGGCTTCCTGTCGACGATGGCATGGAATCCGTATCTCCAGATCATACAATAGTTTCTGTCGCCTCGTCTCTGCCAGCATCGGTACAGTACGATGACAATACACTCAGAGCAGAACTGGTACGGCTCGGTTTCACTCCCGGGCCGATACAGGGTACCACCAGGAGTCTTTATTTGAAGAAGTTGCAAGCTTTGAAGAAAGACTCCAGATATGAAAATATCGATAAATTGAGTGATGAATTGAAGGCATTACGTATGAAGGATAAGCAACCCAAAAAAAGTAAGTATATACTTTAATGATTTTATAAAAAAAATGATGTTACATTGAAACTGTTTTAAAACAAAAAACTACAATTTTAATCCAGAAAAAAGTTTAAATAAATTAAAATTGATTAAAAACCTTAGTTAGACCTATTACGTCAGTAAAACAATTAAGTTATTTTTCATATAGGAATGTTACGAGAATTAAGGTGACCAAGCCATAAACATTACATACATTTTAACTGCTTAACTACTAACTTATCTAACTGAACTACTAATTACTACTAACTGGTTTCCATATTATATTGTCATAAAGTACTCTTCCTTCTTTATTAAGTGCATCAATAAATAAAAATATAAAATTAACTATCTATTCAAATATAATTTTACAAGCAAACTTTTTGTTTAAAACTTTTTCTTCAATTTAAAATCATAGAGTACAAAAGTGACATTTACATTGAAGTATTATTAATATTTTTCTATGTAATTTATTATTATTATATTTTTAGTTTTATTAAATATTAATAATGGTTTTAAAACTTAAATTTCCAAGTATTGTTACTACTAAAACATTGTTTAAGAAAGGTAATACCTTCGTGTTATGTATAGTCGTATGTAAGTTGTGGCCCCTATAAGAAGAGGATATGTTCACTTGGCTATTAACATAATAAAACTGTTTTATTTAGTATCTGACATAGATACCAATATTCTGTACCTGAAAGTACTTGACGTGTCTGTCAAATATTATCAGGCTATAAAATCAGTTTTATGCAATAAATACTAAAATGTTATTCTGAAGAAAGTTGAAGTATGTATGGAAGTTGACACTTGTACTATTAGAGAGTGGCCAAAGAAAAATAATGCATAAAAGAGGATGTAGCTAGAAAGAGATTAGCAGAGATTACAGCAGTGAATAGATGAATAATAGAGAAGAATGAAAGAAGAAACATTACTATGCTGACTTTAAAAAAGGACAAGAAGATGATGGGGTTCTTTATTTCTTTATCTTAATTGAATTTTACTTCCAGCTTACAGTATTGAAATTGAAAAATGTTTGCGCAATCCTGATTGGATGCTCAATCTTACATCTTACGTAGAGTTAGAAAACAAAGCGCGGCTGGACTTCACTGACACTAAGAAGAAATGGCGCGAAGGAACCGCTAAGACATCATTCACATACCTACTGTTAGACCCCAGACTCACTGACAACCTACCTGCTAAGGCTGGGAAACAGAATGAACATTTCTCTTGGACAACTTTTGTTAATTCAATATTTTACGTTGGCAAAGGTAAGGAGATATCTATTTTTTTGTTATTTTGAGAGTGCCTTTGATAACTGGGAATACCATTGTTTATGGGGGTTGTTTTTGCCATTGGCCATTCAAAACACAGCATAACGCTGAGAGTTCGGTTTAAGACCCGTCTCACTAATTATTTTTTACGTTATGATGTAAATTATAACATATAATAAGAGTTGCCATTAACATGAAAATATATAAGGTTTTAACTCGTACAAACGAATGGTGACTTCATCAATCTATGCCAGTCCACTATTGGACATAGGACTCGCCAATTGAATATTGGCTTGACAAGAACAATCTCAATGTCTCAAAAAAGTATTGCCGTCTAAATCAATGTAAATAAAATAATTATATCTGAAAACGGATGTCAATAAATTACAAACCGACGTGAGAATTTTCATTACGCGATATAGGACAAGTTTGAGGCACCTTTTTGCTAAATGCGAAAGTATCAATTTAATCTTTTCGTTTGTCTTTTTAGGAAAACGCTCCAGACCGTATTCACATCTATATCAAGCTCTAACCTTATGGAAGAAGGACTTCAAGACGTCCAAAGACCGGAAGGTACAACATATATTAGATATCTGGATGGACAAGGTGGGTGTGGTGTGTCTGCACGTGTTTCAGAACGTGATCCCAGCAGAAGCGTATACGTACGAGGCCGCTATGATCGATGCCCTCGGTTTGACGACCTTGAAGAACTTGAAGGTCGGCAACTATTATGGTGCTGTCGCTTCCTGGCCTCTGAAAGAACGACGAATGCTCGGAGTCTATCTTCTATATAAGGCTATGCTGATCTTCCTCAGCGAAGGTGAGAGACAGCTGCGACCTGAAGACTTAGACTGATAGCCTAGTATTTATAATTGTCTAAAGTTAGAACTTAAAATTGGTTGTGAATATTTTGTACAAAATTAAATGAATTCGGAACATATTTATTTTGAAAATACGTCTAACTTATTGTAAATTTTTGTGTTTAGTGTGTATTGCGATTAAGCTTTAATATCGTATTTTAACTGCATTTGAAGTGTACCGTACCTATTGTAAAATAGAACCAAAGATTTTATATATGCTTAGGATGAAATAATCGGCATTAGTTTTACTTGCCACACCTTGCTGCGGCACATTCATATTGCGAAAAGGATAAAACCTTCTTTGAAGCGTCAAAAACTAGAGCGTGCGCATACCAACTTGACGTTTTTATGTATATGGATACAATTGTACAGGTGGCTACTATTTGAAGTTCAAGTGAACTAAGACCCTTATTGGGTTTGATGTATATTACAAAAAAACCGATTGTTTCATCCTAACAATATGTAGCCAATGCTGGACTCGATTCCCTATTATTGTAACTTATAGACTAACAAAGAACCGGGTTTATACTTTACAAAGTTTTTTTAGAGCCACATTGTCACAAAAGCTTTCAGGTAAGCTCTCACTAACAGGGTTAATGTAACGTATACGTTTATGGTATACACACACAATAGTTGAAACTTACCTTTATCGCTATTGATAAAGCTTACCAACATAGGACTGGTAAAATGATATCGTCCACTCGTTAGTAAATACTTTAGCGAAAGTAAGGTACGCAAATGATTTTGTATATTAAAATTCAGCCAGAATATTTGCATGAGGCTATTTGACAGACTATTCTACCCTTTCCCATTCTGTCATTTGTAAAACAATTCAACCATTTTCCATTCTACTATACGTCAGAGCATTTACTCTCCTATTCTGACATTTGCCAAACCATTCTACCATATTCAAATAAACACAAATGTATTGTTTTGCAGTTTCAATACGTCTTTTTATCTACAGAAAATAGCTTGATTTAGTAGACGGTCAAGTCCTCATGTAAATGCCTATTTCATAAATTCTGCAGATATTGTGTAACGGCGAACTAATGCCAAAGACTTTTTCTGTGAGCATGTTGTATAATGAATGACTTATGGCTTACCTCGAAGACTTTTTGTTATGGCCGGTGTCTTTTCAAAAGATAATCTCTCAATAAACGCTAACAAATAAATTTAGCATAATTTTTTACTACTTTTACATCAGTTATAATCAGTATTTTGTGTAATTTATTTCTAGATATAAGTTTATTTTTTAATAGTTAAGTTACCACAAGCACACTGTACAAAATACACGTTTGCACGAGATTACCTGTTAAGTATCTATAAAATAATTTGTAAGCTTTTTAATACAACCATGTGTTGATTAAATAACGTGATATAATCACATTATCGTCACACACATCAACAACTTTAATAGTCCACTGCTGGACATAGGCCTCTTCGAATAGAAGCTTTACGCACACTGGCCAGACGTGTTGGTATAGGGATTAATTTAATTTTGCCTTTTCTTTGGATTGAACTTTGCCCCAATTCCGAGATATAATATCGTTATAAATTTAAACTATCTTAAAATGAGCAGGAATCTATTTAGTTAACAATTTAAACAACTTAAATTGCGTGACCCACCTGAAATGACATGGCTGTCATGTATATTAAATATTCTTACTAGGCCAGGCTAATAGTGTGGGTCACTATGCTGCATTGACTGCTTTGTGAGCCGAGTGACCACAACTTTTTGATTCTATTCGTGCAGACCATCAGGCAGACTCGAGTCACTTTAGCAGGCTCTTCAAAAAAAACAAAACAATATTTTATTCATTAAGTCCCACTGAACTGTTTAAATAGTTTTAAATAGCGACCACATCTCACATATGTAATTTTTTATTAACGGGATGGAAGATCTCATAATTGTTTTTCGCCCATTGGTAATAGCGAAGGAGTTTACGACTGAAAACCACCACGGTGTTCCTTTCCTTGACAATAGCCGAGGGAGCGTGAAACACAATTGCATTCTTTCTCTTAACTTCTACTGCGCAGGCATTTATCTGGTTCACCTAGAATAGATAGATATGCTGTTTCAACTTATGCCAAGCCAACGTGATTCTGGTATCGTAATTTTCACGATTTATGACTCATTTAATCGGTCATTCTAAGTAACACTTTGTAAGTTTTGCACGTTACTCACATGTTTGTAAATTCTAAAATAATACTCTTTACTACTATAGTTTTAGACAAAGAATTAAAAACGAATGAAATTGATACCTACTCATACATATTTATATTTAATTTAGGCGTATCGTTATTTTATCAACACATTACACACGTTCCTAGTCACTAATACAGTAGTATTAATGCATAATGTATCATGACAATAAAATTTTACACTTTTCTTCATTTAAAACTTAGAAATAAACATTTTTTTTAAAAGTTGTATTTCATTTTTTATTTCTCCTGTTCCAGAATGGTAATTATTCTTTTTTTTGTTTTATGCCTATCTGTCAATCATCCTGCATCTTGCTTATCTGTCCTTCTGTGTCAGAGGGATTTGGGCTAATGATTAAAAATACTTATGAATAGAAATAAAACCCAATCCCGATTTAAAAACAAGTTTATTTTATACAATATAAATGTATTAGTTTGATTGAGTAGAACTATACTCAATCATAGTTTGAAAAGTTACACGAAACTTTTTCAAGTTATGTAAAACGTATTACTCGTAGTACCGAACCGAGTTGAAATAAATTAAATTTAATTTATAAGAATAACAGATATGTCAGAACTCGTTTCAGGATAAAATTTAAAAAATCTTACACCTGTTTTATTTATATGAACACTGAAACTGTCTTTCGTTTTTAATGGTAAATAGTTTTCCTTCGTGAACAGGTCTTCTATCATGTAGTCCAGTTGAGGTAGCTTCATGTTTTCGTGTGTGAATGTCGCGGTTATGTCTTTTTTACCTCGGTTTACGAATGCTATGGCATAACAATTCCCAGAGAGTTTACGATTCCACACTTCCAGTTTACGTTTCTACAAATAAAAATGGTCAATCTTGTAGACAACTATAGTCCATTCCAGTTAAAAATATAGTCACGCGTCAAAGCCCGCTAAGACCAATCGGGTTCCACGAGTTGGCGTGCTATGCGACACTATTTTCTTAACGCGAATGACTACTGCATGAGAAATTTTAGTTTAATAAATAAGTTTGAACCAAAAGCCACTCATGAATCCTAAAATTAGTGGTCATCATGTGATACATGTGTAGACCAAATCATTTATCATATTTACTACACTACATAAGTAAATTTTGAAATCGCTAGAAATAAAGATTTTAAGATTTGATTCAAACATGAACTGTTCTTAAGTTTAAATACAACAGATCTAATTTACCTTACTGAATATTGAACCTTGCCAAACCCGTAGTCCTTGCTGACCAAGCTTGTCTCTACTTATAGCGATGATATCCGGATTCAATAAGATTGCTTTAAACTCCGGCTTAATGCTGGCCAGGTCTACACTCATCATGAGAGGCCCGGCCAATATCGCCCAGACCGCCATCTGAACTTGGGCTTGATCAACAGTTAGTCCAGAATTACCTATCACCAACTGGAATTAATTTCATATAATCTACCTACTACAAAAAACATGGGTTAAAACAAACGGATATCAACACAGCGATAGTCTGTTATATTAATTTCACATTCGGTTTGAATGAAGAAGATTCATAGATGCTAATAAATATGTTGTAGACATTTCATATACAACACTATTCTAATTTCAAACTAATCAGATGTACTATGAAAGCTAGATTGACAAACATAATATATATACCTAGTCTTGCCATAAATATTGTAATAAAGAAAAAAGAAAATTGTTAACTGCAAATAACATTTATTACTTTTACAGTGTGTCAGTTTAATACATAAATATAAAACAATTAAAAATATAAAAAGCTTATTCGAAGTGGTCTCCATTGGCTGCAATACAGTCCTTTAAACGATGAGGCCAGTTATCAATAGAAGCACGCACTCTTTCCATGGGAAAATTCTTCACTGCCAATCGTATAGATTGTTTTAGGGACTCCAAATTATCATGGCGTTTAGAGCAAGCTGTACTCTCTAAAACTGACCACAAATCATAATCCAGCGGATTAAGATCGGGACTAGACGACGGCCAGTCTTCAGCTCTGATGAAGTCCGAAACGTTCGATTCCAACCAAGACTGCGTGGACCGAGCTTTATGACCCGGCGCCGAGTCTTGCTGGAAGGACCATACTTGGTTATTGAACATGGTGATGTTAAGGGGCTTAACTACCTTCTCAAGAATGGTATCTTGATACACTTGTGCCGATGTTTTGATACCTTTTTCACAAAAATATGGCTCAGTCACTCCTTCATAGCTAACACCCCACCAAACCATCACTGAAGTCGGATAATGTCCACGTTGCACTCTGTCGACTAATTGGGAAGCTTCCTTAGAGCTTTGAGCATAAATACGGTCATTTTGTTTGTTAAAATGTTGCTCAATTGTAAAAATTTTCTCATCCGTAAACAAAATTTTTCTGTGACCTCCCTTTGCGTACCGCTTCAGTAGTTGTTTCGATTTTACCACCCTATTCTTCTTTAAATTATCAGTTAAGAAATGGCCAGTGCGTCTCTTATAGGCTGCAAGTCCTAAGTCATCTTTTAAAATACGCGACATGGTTCTAGGTGCTATCTTCATTTCCCGAGATAAAATCTTTTGCTTTCGGACAGGATTTCTTCGAATTCTTTCCCTTACTGCTTTGACCACCTTTTTCGTACGAACACTACGTGGACGGCCAGATCTTTTTCTGTCACAAACAGAGGAGGTCTCATTGTACCTATTAATAGCCCGGTACACAAACATTTTACTAATACCAAGTGTATGGAGAGTTTTAAAAATTGCATTTGGCTCCATACCTACTTTGTGTAATGCTATCACAGCGATTCGGTTCTCTTTATCACCCCACACCATTTTAATATCGCAAAATATTTTACAATGTATTGGCGCCAAAATGAGAAAACACAATGAACAATCGTATAAAAATGACAGATTCGAAATTCAAATGTAATATTTTTTTATAATTAAGTGTAACAGTATTTATGGCCAGACTAAGTATATATTTTTTTTGTAAATATACACATACATAGAAAACACTTAAAATCCGAAACAAGTAATGCAATGCAGATTATAAAGACATTTGGTACAGCAAGACGTCAGTATAGCAGCCACATATGCTATCGCTGCACCACTGAAGCAGCCAAATAGATCTAATATGGAAATCGATCACTGTTATATCTTTTTATATTCTACGAACGTAAACATTATTAATACAAGAGAATATAAGCGTTAGCGATTGTAAGAGCAGATACCTAGACTGATCTCAGTATGATATGAATCTCACATGCAATACACTATTTATGGAATCAAAAAAAATTATACCATGTCTGGATCACTGAAATGTCCTGAGCCGGTGTACGGGGCTATCCGGTCCTGGTTGTTACCAAACCAAGTCATTGTGTTTAAAACAGATTCCCAGGAATTACTGATGTCGTAATAATTTCTCCAAATGTTGCAATGTTTGGAAACTTCGCTGTAGTTTGGCTGTAAATGCAAATTTCCTAGAATATTCTGTTTAAGAATTAAATAACGTTAACGTTTTAAATCTCACCGAACAGCAAACAACGTTTAGAACATCAGAGAGAAAGGTAAGAATGACAATCGGAACTGAACTTTTCAATAGTACCTAGATAGCTCAAGATAACATTTAATATTTAAGGACATAGTTGAGCTTGGAAAAAACTTGGTTGGATTTACCTTGTTTGTGTGGCTATAAGTTTTGATTTACTTATTTGTATACAAGAAAGGAATTCATCCATTGTTTATCTGATTCGTTTTTTTTGCATTAAAAAGGTTTATTTAAATTTCATTTTAAAGACTGTGTGACTGTAAAAGATGATTTACGAGTATTATCATGTAAATAGCTGTTAATCTGCCATGAACTAAATAAATAAATATGTAAAAAATATCTCAAACTCTCCATTAATCAAAACAACAAATATATATTACCTTTAATGTATCTTTCTTTCTGAACGTAGTAAATTATACCTATAACAACAACTGTGAAAAAAACTGACCCGAACACTGTTAGTTTCTTGGAAAAATGGCCAGCTGCACGCATAGAGGATAGGGCGGCCAGTTATATTCAACAGTCTCCCAAATTCAGGGTATGCTGTAACATATAAAAAGTATTTGGTAAAGCTTATAAACTTCCGCATTCCAGATGTTCCATTCCTTTTAAGATCCTAATGAAACACAAGAGATCGTTGTTGTGCAAATATCTCGTATAGTTCTAACGTCGCACTTAAAGTAAAATTACTTAGAACAGTAATGAAAAGTTCTACATCGTACACGTTAAGATTACATTTTCATATCAATAAATTCCTTTGGTGCCAATATTTGACATAATCAACTAGTAAGTGTTGGACATCATCAAGATCTCTGCAAGTCACACAATCCGCAGAGTCAAATTCTTTCATGAGATGTCCAAATTTTCCAGATGGGTCCTGAGCGCAGTCTATTAGTCAGCAAAGTAAGACTTTAATCGCATAGTTCATGCTACCTTAGCTAACGAATCAGTCTACTCATTACCCCGACGACCAATGTAAGAAGGCACCCTTGATATCTCGAAGATGAATACCAGATGAATTTAATTCATAAATTTGTTTAAGCTCTACAAAAGCTTTCGATTGGTGCTGAATTTTATCCAATTTAAAAAAGTATTTCTTAGCACTATTATTATTAGACTTGAACTTGATAATCAGATTATACCAATGCTATTTAGGCCAAAATAAAAATTCGCTAGAAATTTGTTTATGAATCAGGTGTGTGACTGACGTTTTCGTAAGAGTTATGGAAACAAATTTTGTCATAAGTTTTTAAAGAAAGCCACCATTTGATTCCTAAACTATTTAACTGAAATTACTTTAATATTAAGTATATTTAATTTAAGTAATATGACATCATAAAAGGGCATAACATAATCATAAGGGAAGACATCCAGCTCTATAATTGTATTCAAAGAAAAAAGACAGTCGAATTAAATATTGAACTTTTAAAAATTTAGTAGATATTTATGCAAAATCAGCGTAAGTAGGTAATAGTCATATTAGTATCAATCATATTTCAAAAATATGTCGGCATACCTTTGTTCATTTTGTGAATATCAGTGTGACAGCCGTCTAGTTTGAGGTAGTCGATGTCCCACGAGGCTAAGGTGTCAGCGTCTACTTTCTCATGACCTTCTACACCAGGGTAGCCAGCGCAAGTAGACGAACCGTAGTCTTCATATATACCGAATTTTAGTCCCTTTTTGTGTACCTTTAGGTAAAAAAATAAAAGTAAAAATTATGTAAATACGACCAGCAAAAACTATATGGGTACAGTATATATTTGTCAACAAATGGCTCATTATGCCAACAACTTATTTAACTCCAAAAAAATTGAACGAAACGGAAAGCTGTCATTGTGAATACAATTAAAATAATCTTCGTAAAACATGAAACTTTTCAAGTCACTTTCACAACATTTTATCAAAATTCTTATTCTAAAATAATTTCAGTTGACTTTTTTAAATATTAGCCGTATTTGTATTTTTTTTACTTCAATTCTGCATTAGAAATCAATAATTTTGCAATATTTTTGAACGCTGAACTCAATCGACCACGATATACTTAGCTAATTGCCTGTATCCTCACATATTCAGCTAGAGCTTTTATTCCATTAGGGAACCGTTTGCGATCTGCCCGGAGACGACCATCAGGTCCTCTCTGTTTCTCCATCCAACAATCATCTATGGTGATGTACTCGTACCCCGCTGCTAAATACCCCTCGCTCACCATCAGATCTACTGTTCTCATTATCAATTTTTCACTAAAAAAATAACAGAATGAATGAAATACATTAAAATTTTTGGAGTAAGTAGTGTGATAATAGTAATTATGTAATCAATTATAGAGTCAATTTAGACAATAGAGGTCGTCGTACGGATTATCAGTCAAGGGAAAAATATATTTAATTAGATACTAAATAGTTTTTTTTTCAAGTGTGTCTCGCTAAACTACGTAACGATTAAATATTAACGAAATGTATAACACAAATGACAAATTTAAAAACAGATGCTTATCAATTTATATTGTTATAATACCTTATACATTCGTTAGGTTGTTTGTCACAGTCAATGGTACATCCAAATCGAAGCCACGAGAGCCATCCCATCGGAGGAGTTAGTGCTAGGCCATTGTCGAGTGAATTAACCGAATATAATACACCAAGTAAGAATAGAAATGTTACTGGCACCGACATCTACAAAAAAGAAATTAAAATAAAGAAATGTATTGCATTGAACGTACACTAGAGAGAAATATGTCTAATACTGGACTATTAAAGCCTGTTTAGAAATGTACTCTTATTTGTGCTCTCAAAGCATGAAAGGAGGAGGGTTTCGATGTCTCCTGTAACGTCTGAATTCATTTTAGGCATGCTCAAGCTTGCTGAGGTCCATGCTACGAGTTGGCTACTCTATATATCTAAGGTTCACTTTTTGGAGGTAGGTAGTCATTTATGATCTGACCCGGATCATAGCTCTCAAGGGTATAAAAGGACTAAATATTATTTTGTCACGCAATTACAAATAAACATTCCATAAATTCAGTTTTGTTAATTCGTAACACTTGAAACTTACCCTGTATTTCTGTCTGTTAAGAGTTATTTTGTAATCAGACGCTTTGGTGAGCACTTTTATAATTAATAACAAAAAAGTACACGGTTTAAGCACCCATCGTTACGGGTAACATTGAAAAGAGTACTGTTCAAGTGTTCGGATAACATAATAAAAATTGTGTCTGTTATTGTATTATGGCGATTAAATTACGTTGCTTTTAATAAACAGATGCGATAAAAATGATAATTTTACTATTACGTACGAATTGGCTATGATTTTGATGAACGTAAATGAAACAAACAAAGTAGTTGATTCAGGTTGGAAAGAAATAGAAAAAAGTATATATTAATATGTACTTCAGAAAATAAACTTAGAAAGTTTATTGCTGAACAATAAGTATATGGATTTTTACGTAAATTTCAATGATTTTGTTCAATTTGGGTCGGTTTATTGGTACACAAAATTCATCTTTATTAAAAATCAATTTCAATGAAGTAAATGTTGACTATTACTATCAATGATCTTTGTCATTTTTCGAGTTATTTTTAATCTTAGCGTTAAGAGTTTTGCAACCCTTATTACATTTAAGTAGACTTCTACCTAAATGATAAAATAAATAACATTTACAACAATTCAAATTTAAAACTTCCTAGCGTTAATTTTATTCTTCAGTAATTCAACCATAATGAAACATGTCATAGCGAAACCAAGGGTACTCTTACTACAGTTAGTTTTGCATAAAATTAATTATTGGAAATATGTCCTTCAATTCGAAAAAATTCTTCAACAATTATAAAAACATTGACTTGAAAAAAAAATGTCAGCACATTTATTCAAAGTCGTAGGTTTCATATAGTCACAATTAACACCATGGTTTTTATAATCGGATTAAAAAGATTTGCTCTGAAAATAATAACAGGCGCTTGTAATTGTTTTGTACATGTTGTGGATGTTGAATCTTCACTTGATGATAATTTATTGTTGATGATTGACCTTTCAATAACTAATAATATCAAATTCTTAAAATAATATAACAAAATTTTCCTAATTATAATAACTAATATACATTGTACTGTTTTCAGTATTTCATGGAATGAACATTATTAAACATATAATTATGTAATGGGTACAAAGCATATTAATACAGGTGAGTACAAAGTTTATTAGTTATTTTAATTAGTAAAATTTGAAAAATCAATCATCAAAAATTTATATTTCGTTGACAATACAAACTTAAAAATAACGTGAGTTCACGAGTACCTTTTACTTCACTGTAAGCATGTGTTCTAGCGGTTCCCGGATCCCTCCTATGTCAGGCGCAGAGTGGCACACCGTGTGGTTTTAGTCGGTCCGATTCCGACACATCACCCCGCCGTAAACCCCGGAGGGGTGACGGCCCGAGGGGGTTTCCACACGTAAAAAAAAAAAAAGCATGTGTACTAGGAAAAAGTTATACAGAATATTCCACTACCGGATAGTCTATTCTTCCATTAATCATACATGATCTTACATTTATCTCCTTTTCTCCTTTTAGTAAATACATGCAGCCAAAGTTCCTAATTATTATTTTGAAAAAACACGGTCTTGTAATTGTCAATTATTTTGTTATAAGAAAACATGCACTTTTTAGGTCTAGTTCTATTTAAACACAATTGTACACGTGTGCAAACAAGTGTGTGTAAATTTATGTGTGCAGAGAACACGAAAGAGAAAACGAAATACAGATTATTTGAAGTTTTTATGAAGTAAAATAACGAAAACTATAATTTTTAAACATTTGTTGTAAATTTAAAAATTAGTTCCAATTATCTGCTTTAAATGTTGATCTCTGAGTGTACGTCATTCTAAAAAATGATAGTTGAGATATACAATTTTTTTTTCTGTTCGGAAATACCCTCGGATACCACCTACTGGTGGTTATGTCGGACTTGAACCGATCAAAAATCGCACGCAGTCTCAGGTACCAGAAGCTGGGGAACCAGGTGTACCCTAGAAAGGCAATCCCTTGTACCACGACGCATCTCCGTCGTCCGACCCGTCTGTGATACCAGACCCGTTCCCGAGTCTGGCGGACCGGGAGAGTTTTAAATCTCTCCCAGTCCCGCTCCGACATCTCCTTTGCAAGCATAACTTGCTCGCAAAAGGAGACGGCGGAGTTCCACGCGCTCTCGCTCCGCAACATGCCCGCGATCATGCTACTCCCACGCTGGGCATTCTGCCAGCGTGTGGAGCGCTGTGTCCACGGTCCGGCCATCGCAGTGGTGACACTCAGGCGTTGGCTCCTTTCGGATCAGATACAGGTGATCTCCGAAACATCCTTTCCCAGTAATCACCTACGTCAGTCGATATGAGAGGGTCCCGTGATTCCTCTCGAGCCAATCCCCCATAACGGGTCTAACCGCCACAATGACGGCGTGCCCGTCACTTGGTTGCTCAAGTCGTTCCTTCTACTCATCCACAAGGATCTGGCGAAGTTGGGTTTTCTGATTCTCGATTGCCTGAGTTTCAGGACTCCGGCCCAATTCCAATGCCCCCTTGCGCCACTGATAAAGAGCCACAAGGGCTCTCGCCTCCAGGTCCCATGGTGCAGTTCTAGCCAGGAGACTCGCCGCCTCAAAGGAGATTGTGCTCATAAGAGGGTATCCTCTTATCACCTTGATGGCCAGCACTCGCTGTGGTCGTCGCAGTATCGCGACGTTACTGGCCTTAAGGGTCTCCGCCTACATTGGGGCCCCGTAAAGGGCCATCGACTGCACAACTCCCGCGTAGAGTCTCCTGCAGGAGTCATCGGGTCCCCTCATGTTAGGCGCCAATGCTCGCGCTGCTCTTACCAACTTTGGGATCTGACTTCGAAAATGAGTTACGAAGTTCCATCGGCTATTAAGTACGAGCTCCAGATACCTCATGAAAGATATATACTGAGGAATGAAATCAATCAAAATAATACGTAAATAATGATCGAAATTCAACCTTCATGAACTGCACGTATACTATACAATATAAATGTAGACATCACAGCCTTTAGTATTGTGCACTACAGGCCTCTCCTTAGAAAAGAGGTTTTAGCCTCCGATGGTACACTGGTCAGACAGGCTGGTACTGGATTTGTTTCAAGTTTTCCTTCTCTTTGTAGTGCTATTGTCTTGCTTTGTTCGCTCCCTTAGCCATCTGTTATGGTGACACGATAGATTCCTTATCCATCACCACACGGGTACAGACATAGATCATGTTATTATAACATACGAGTATAACATACCACGTAGTGCTGCGTGCAGGGTAGTTCTCAATCTTCTGAGTGGTGGATTCAATTCAATCACAGTTTTTTTATGTCCTACTTTAATTTAAAAGACATTATAATTAAAGTAATTTTCTAAAACACATATTCACAGAACTATGTTTCATCCGTGACTAACATTCATTTGTGATAGTGAAAAATGGTTTATAATTAATGAATTCATATAAGTACTTTTTTTACATGTTATGAAATTGGGTCTTTAGGTCTAGGTTGAAAACATTAAGCGCAAATATGCAGATCGTGGATGCTTTCTGTTTTATTAGGCTTTATCGTAAATATGCCACAAGTGTTTTTAATAACCATTTGTGTTACATTACCTGCAGTATTATGTGGGTTATGTTGAAAATTTTCTATTTAATAGACATGTTACAAACAATTAACATTCTATTAACCGTGGCATATCAATACTTTCGATTTAACGTTTACAGTAATATTATAAAGCGGAATGATTTGTTTGATTGCTTGAACATGTTAATTTCAGGAACAATCGTTTCGAATTAAAACAATATGTTTGTGTAGGATAGCCCATGTATCGAGAAAGGGTGTAAGCTATAAAACTTACTATTAAGCTATAAAAAAATCAATTACAAGAAGTAAGCAAGTCTTTTCGGCGACAGGGTGTGCGATTCTATAATTCAATTTCAAGCAAATTTCAAGAATTAAGTATTAACAAATTTAAGGCTTTATTAAAACAAAAACTACGTGAAAAGGTTTACTATACAGTTTTAGATTATTTAAATGACAAATTTGCTTGTAATTGATGCTGCTCACATTCGCGTTTGTTGTGTTTGAAAGTAATGGACATTTAATTTTTGTTTTTTTCTGACATAAAAGTCGAATTATACTAGGCAATTTTTAATGAATGTCGAGATGAGTTGTTGTTGATGAGATGATTAGTTTTGAGTGTTTCCACGGCCTACCCAAATATTCTGGTGGCGGCGTTAATCTTGACAAATGGTGGTTAGGTGATACGATGACTGGGGCTACTATGCCGTCTCTATGGACAGGCCAACTCAAACTAACTACAGCCTTTATTTCAAAAGGACACATTAGTTTTTAATTGATTAGTTTTCACAGACTTAAAAAAAGGACTTTCTTGTGGTTTGTTTGGCGTTTCTTCCCAGAATAAGTCTTAGGAAATGCCAGCGCCTTCTACCTGTAAAGTCCGATATGTAAAAATATCTGTAAAAAATTTACTTACAGAAATGAATATTATTTATCATAAACACCACTTTACGAGTAAAAGGAGGCGCTAAAAATGAGAAAAATTTATCCCTCTTGAGAGACACAGAGATAAGTAATCTGTATGTATAGAATATCAAACTATACAATACACAGTTGTATATGAAAGTATCTCAGTTTATTTAATGCTATAATGTTATAAAAGATATTCAATATAGGAATATAATAAATATCTTTTATACACATTATAGCATTAATAGGAATATTATAATAATTAACCATTCTTTATTGCTTGATGGCAATTAGTGATTGGTTGTTAGCAGCACCCGGTGGCGGCACCATTTCAAACAATATTTAAGTAAGATTTGTATTGTCTTTCTTATTATTTTGGACCAATTTCAGGATTTATTTCTTTAAGTTTCACAGTCATACTTTTAGATATGATGAAAATTTAAGCCGTATCTAGATACTGAAAGTAGGTTACTTTCTTGTTGTGGGAGATAACCAAAGTTGATGATAAAGAACTTGATTACATTTAACCAGGTTAAGTGGACTCTTATTGATAACTTTACAGTCATGGTAAACACATAAATACTTTTATCCCCCGTTGAATTGTTTTTATATTATTAGTAGCCGATTTTTATGTGACAGGTATATTGACTGCCTCGGTGGCGCATTGGTAGCGTATGCAACTAGTGTGCTCAAGGTCTCGGCTTCAACAAGCTCTGCTAGTTTGGGGCTAGAAACCGTTGTGTGTCAGGCGTCTGAAATATTATTATTATTATTATTTAAGAGCTCCCCAATTGGCCAAATATATCTAACGCTTTTAGAATGGTACATTAATTTAATTTTTTCGTCTATTGATACTATTTCCGTTATATTTTTTTAAAAAAACTATTAAATTAAACCTGATAACGGTACAATTTATGAAAGTTCCAATATTGCAGTTTATCACATCATCATTATCACATCAATAGCTTTTAACAGTCCAATACTGGACATAGGCCTCTCCTTAGAAAGGAGGCTTTACGAATACAAAGTTATATAACAAAAAATGAACAGTTACTTGTGTTTTTATTAGATATTTAGAAGTGTATTTGGACAGCCCGTAATGCGACTTCATTTTATACACAATGTTCATTTTTTTTTATCTTAATTGTTACTTTTATACCTCTGTAGTTTGTTGGTTGAATTATACAAATTGCCGGCGCCTTCTAGCTGTAAACTCCGACTTGTAAAAATATTTGTATAGACTTACTTACAAATATATGTATATTCATTTATCATTTATCACTATTCGGGTATTCGCGATTTGGGGAAGAAATAAATAAAAAATCAAACATTTTTAAGTCGGTCTAGCCATTCTTGAGCTATAAATAGTGTAACTAACCCATCTTTGTTTTATATTTATAAAGATTTTCCTTCGTGTCCCTCAAGTGGTACGTAGAAAAGAAAAAAACCGTATTGGTGGACTACATATTATTGATTTTATTGTGTAAAGAGTCTGAGACGTGTAATCCTATGCGTGTATTAAAATTTTTGTTTTAAAGAGATAAGCTTAAAAATACTTCAAATGTAAGTGGTTCCATAAAAATAAAACAATATTATGTAAAAATTATTGTTAATCGGAGACATAATAAAACATTGACATAAGATTTAAAAATAAAAGCAGATTTATATACATACCTTATATATGAAATCAAGTCTCATTAACGGCTGTGAGTAAAGGTGCAAGTGAAACTGGTAGATTAATAAGAAATAAAATAAAAGATAACAACAGTGTAAATGTCAGTCACGATTCAAGGTGTATACTGATTAATTAGATAGCTGTCTCTTTCTCAGATGTGGAAGGTGCCAATCTGCATCTGGCTTCATTAAAAGTTAACTCTGACGCAAATTATGCGCTAATTCTTTACTTTCAACGCCATTACCATTGATTTATTACTTCACGTTCAATCATATAACAGTCATAAAATCACTTTACGAATTGTCGATATATTAAAACCTAGGTCAATAGATAATATTTATGAAAAAGGGGGCAAACAAGCATACACGCCACCTGGTGGTAAGTGACTATTGCCGCACACGGGCACCTACAATTCAAGAGCCACAAACGCGGTGCCACCTAAAAGGTTCATTCTACCTTAGAATCCGTATTCAAGATCTGATCTCTTTATCTATACTTCTAGTCCAAAGAGGTCGAGGTAAATGAATGAATATTTTGTATAACGTTGTTCAAAACATTCCAATGTTAAATGATTGATTTGCCTTATGCCTTGATAAGAAGCTTTTCCTTCCCGTTGCGGCTGAACTAGTGCCAGTGGGCATCTATGAGTCGAAACGACCGGTTGGCTCCACCGATTCGGTCAAACACGACGCGCTGTAGTGTTTACAAAAAAATAAACAAATAACCAAAGACGACGATTGTTGAACTTTTTTAATATGGTAAGTTATTAATGTTTTATTAATACGTTGATAATAGTTTAATTAGTTTTAAGAGAACTTTTAAGGCATAGATGTTCTAAAATTGATTTCTTATTAATTATGTTATGCTTTATCAATTTTGGGTACTTGTTTGTAACTCATATTATTATATTTTTCTCGATTACCGGTAACGTATGTCATACATTAATAATGTTGTTGTAAATCGAACTAATAATAATAATAAATCTCTTTGTTCACGTATTTAGACCCCTAAAAATTATTACATATTTACAAATGAATAAAAATTCTAAGATAATTTTTATGAAATTAAAATTTTGTTCAATTCTAATTTCTTTGTAAAGTATGATACTATAGATTTTCTAGTCTCTCTCTATATATGAATCTTGGAATAGTGGTTAATCTAAGGAGAATCCAGCCTAGTAGCTATCATAGTAAGAATTCCATAGGGGTTGGCTCGCACTCTGAAGACCAAGGCCGCATATCGCTTTCGAATTGTGGAGTAAAAGCAATCCACCTTGGTTTCGGTAAACATGCCTGATGTGCTGCAGAAACGAGGCAGCCCAAACAACGTCCGGAACACATTGTTGTGTCCAACCTGCAGAGCGTAGTACATTTTTTTGCTATTCCTGGCCCCCAAATTGCTGTGTAAAAAGATGTACAATCGTACAAGCGTGTAAGCACGGAACAACGTGATTTTCACTTGTTGTGAACATCTGGCAAAACTTGCGAGCTAATATGTTCGCTTTTACAAAAAACGTTCTACGTTCACGTTCAATGTCTGCATCGTCTTTGAGTTCGGTAGTTCGTAAATGCCCAAGGTGTCAAACTGTTGCACCTTTCCAGTGTTGTACTTAGTACAGCCTTTGGTCTTTTATTACCGGCCTCAAGTACGTTTACGTACTTTACGAACCCCGTTTTACAGCATATATTTCGCTGATTGCAACTAACTGACGCATGACACTGACAGAGGCACTCAACAACACCACATTGTCCATATAACTCAGATTGTTTACGCAGCCGTTGTCTATATAACAACCATCCTGGGTACCTCTAAGTGTTTCTATCAAGTCATTCATGTATACATTAAATAATAACGGAGATGATAGTCCACCCTGTCGGACCCACATTCAATGACGTAAGGATCCGATAGTACTCTCGCCCATTTGACGCAATTGACTTGTTAGCATACCAGTATTTTAGTACCGCTATTATTTCAGGTGAAATAGTTAGTTGCCATAACTTTCTCCATAGACTGTTATAACATACAAAGTCAAATGCGTTGGAGAGATCCTAGAAGCAGGCGTATAACGATTTCAATTGATGTATAACCATCGGTATAGTATTTCACAATCTGCTCAAGGCTCACAATTACACATTACATATGTATATGGAAAATTGCCACCCAAGCTGATATGGGATATCAAACTGATTGTCATGTAAATTCATGTACATATTAAACTGTAAATTAACTGACTTCAAAAAGGAGGAGATTCTGTTACACTACATGTGTTTGTTTTGTTTTTTTTTGTGTTCACCGTGTTTAGATTTTTTTTGGAAGGAATATGTCCTTTCGAATGCAAAAGGCGGTCGGTCTTGAGACGGTAAGATGATTACTATGTTAGGATCTGATGATGGGATCCTAAGGAAATTGAGGACAACCTTCAAATTTTATAGACACGTATTAAGTTCTTCCTATATTTTCTAAAGTTAGTCCAACATTTGCGATGATGAGTTGACGATGGAAGATACAACTCCTTAACGTTTAGGAGTTGGAGTATAGTTCTTTAAATATTATATAAATGTATGTTACCTTTATTTGTATTCTTTCAAGTTATTTAGGTGAGTTGATGATAGAAGGTAAAATTCCTTAACAGTAAAGGGTTAGAAGATAATTATTTCAATATCATACGTACATATAGACCTTAAAATGTATTCTTTTAAATTATTCACACGGGCTGATACTGGAAGGTAAAACTTCTTAACGGTTAGGGGTTAGAGGATGATTCTTTATACGAGTATATCATATGCACATATAGGCTGCACAGTTGGTCTAGTGGTTTAAGGGATGGGTGGACGGGTCGGGTTTTCCGCTCTATTCGCTACAATGGCCAGCTGCGAGGAGGCGACGTCCGCATGTGCCGTACGTCGCCTATAATAGAGTGTTTATCGGCGCTAGGAGGGCTCTGGATATCGTAATAGCAGCTGTTCCCGGATCCCTCCTTTGTCAGGTGCAGGCAGTTTTAGTTGGTCCGATTCCGACACACCACCCCTCCGTAAATCCCGGTGGGGTGACGGCCCGAGGAGGTTTCCACACGCTAAAAAAAGAAAAAAAAAAGTGGCTTAAGCGATCGCCACGTCGCTGCGCAGTGTGTTGTGGGTTCAAACCCCACACGAGACAATGCTTTGTGTGATCCACAAATTGTTGTTCTGAGTCCCCGGATGTTCTTTGTGTACGTTTCTTGTATGTTTGTTCTATATGTATATATATATATATATATATATATATTATTTTATAATATGTGTTATGTATCATTACTATTAATGTTTTAATTAAATTAGTAAGTAATTAGGTTTAAACATTAACTGTCATTCAGTAATTTTGTAAATAAGTCATAACAAGTTATAAGTTATAAACGTAAATATTTTGATTGCTAGGTAAAATAATTTTTATAATCACGCTCATTTAGAATTTTGTTGAGAATAGATAAATTATAGTTACCAAGTAAACTTTTGAGTAGTTAGAAAAAGTCGTATATTTTTGAACAAATAAATAATTCAGTTTCTTTTCCACTTTTCGTGTTTCTAGATTTTGGCTGTGTTTTTTTTAAGTCGATTTTGTTTTTTTTTGTTTATATTTATTTATTTTTCTAAGTTTTAAATATAGTAACGACGTTAGTTAAGGTTTCGTACCAAAAGTTATATGTAAAGAAAACCTTCTGTATTGAGTTGTTATTATATTGTATATTTGTAAATTAATAATAAGTATTGTTATTATCCTCTTAAAACTAATGTCGTATTTAAAAAAGTTATCTGTCTGTGGTTCATTTTAGAGAAACATTGTTAGTAGAAATAATGAAAATTGATAAGTTTTCAAAGGTCAGAAAATAATCTAATTCACTTTGCGGTATATCTTACGCCACATCGTAGTCGTTAGAGTTTAGGGTTTTTCGAAAGATGTGTATTTTTATATCACTTAGGTTTGAAATATTGATACCCTGTCGCTATATATCACTTCTACTAACATTGTTTTTGTAAAATGAGCCACACACGGATAATCATTTTAACTACGATCCTGTTTAAATATAATAATAATATAGCTTCATTATTAGCGTCTAATAGTTCACTGCTGCCTTTCCTTAGAAAGGACATTTTTTCCTGCATAGGGTTTGCATCAAGTTTTCCTTCTCTTTGCAAAAATGTTGTCTAGTGTAGTTTGCTCCTGTAGTTGTCTTTTATGACATCCACAGGATAAATAGGGTACCCACTAATAATCGTAATTGGGTATTAACAAGGTAACGTGGTTAGAGTTCAGGCAAATTAGCCTCCGGGATAAGGACTTTCTCGAGCGCCTCGTAGCAGTTTGCCGCTAAAAAAGATAACCTATAAAATTATGCGTCTTATTAACAACATCTTGAAATTTCAACAGCGAGGGTCAAAACATTTATATTCATTAAAGTGTATATAGACAGATTTTCGTTTAAAACTTTAATTATATTTTGCAACTTTGATTAAGTAGGTAATAATTATATTTTCGAAGAACTTTTATTGAATTAAGAAATCCAAGTATAATAATAACTTTATAGACCTTTATAGACACACGACCGATCCTAAACTAAGCAGTGCTCGAACTATGGTAACCAGACTGCTCATAAAAATTTTATGGATAAGTAAACTCAGATATAAAACAAAAGATCTTGCTAATTAGACAATTATTTGTCTTGTGTGTGAATGAAATCATTCAAAAGCTAGAAGTCGTAGGTTTTATTTAATTATGTCTGTTGGTAGCAGTTTGAATCACTTACTACTAGATTTACTTGTGAAACGTAGCTCGATTCCTACAAAAATATGTCTTCAGTTTATCGCGGTTGGAACACAAAAAAAGGAAAACTCACAATCATCAGTCATTTAGAGCAAGAAGTGCGGCGACATACTTGTCCCTTAGTTGCTGCATGTGTTCACGGGCGATGCTCCCTTATCAACAGCCTTTTACAGTCCACTGTTGGACATAGGCCTCTCCTTGGCAAGGAGGTTTTGGCTTACTATACCACGCTAGCTAAACGGATTGGAATGGGGTTTTTTCCAAGTTTTCCTTCTCTTTGTAATAATATTTACCTGAATAGTTTGTTCCCTTAGTCGCCTCTTACGACACCCACGGGATGAATAGTGGTAACACAACGTATTCTTAATCTATCACCACACGGAGATGGTCCCTTCCCCTTAGATAAACTGTATCCTTGTGCCCCTATTCTATAATAAACTTAGTTATTATTCTAACATCAAAAGTGGCAATGGCACAGATTTTGAAGCACAATTTCATTTCAATTACATTTTGCTAATCGAAACGCTCCAATTTTATCGAATGCCCACACAATTACGTTGATTGTGAAACTCGCTGAACGTAATAAGTTTATGTGACCAGTAAAGGAACTTTTAATTCAATATTAGGACTGATAAAGTGATGTCTATACCGAATCTTAACTTTTTTACTTTTATTCTTTTTTATTTTTATAAATAAAAAAGAGTTCATTCAAAATACATCAGTTTATTCGATTGAATACTGGTTCCTTCGACATGTTGTAAACATCTGCGGGTCATGGTCAATGACCTCTTATACGTTCATTGTACGTATAATCTGCCTAAAGAACTCTCAGCTGACGACACTATTTCCTTTATCACATTGAACGTAAAGACTATTTAGTTAGTCTGCGATTACATTACGTGCAGCACATTCGACTTTAGCTTTGTTAATAAAAAAAGTAAATTGTTTATGTTTTAAGCGGGTTTGTTACCAAAAAATATAGAGATGACAGACCATATTATATTTAAATCACCTGAAAAGAATAAAGTCTTAAGAAAGTTTTAATGGATATGACCACAAAGCTGTAGATAGAGATGGTATGACTATCAAAAGCTTAAAGTCTAGGGGTTATCATTGCATCTTCAATCTTAGCAGTAGTCTTAGTCTTAATGAAATAGAAGACAATCATAGACAATTTAGGAAAAAATAGTTTTTGTCTTAAATTATTTACTTACAAGGAGTACAGACGTCTGTAACAAAAACTTCTAAAAAAACTTAATACCCGAGTCAAATTCAAATAAATTATTAATATACCAATATCAAATAGTTCAATATGTAATAGATTGATGTAACTGCCTCGGTGGTGCAGTGGTAGCTAATATGATTACTGTACTTGAGGTCTGAGGGTCGATTCCAGGGTCGAATCAAATGCACACGCCGATACAAATATTCGCAGATGATACAGAATCATCTGCGAATATTTGTATCGGCGTGTGCGTGTTGTATCTATAATATGTATGAATTTACAAAAAAAAAATGTATATGTATTTATATCAATTGTGTAGTACCCATAGTACAAGCTCTGCCTAGTTTGGGACTAGATAGCTTGACACATAATCAACAGTTCTAATAATAATTACAGATCGTAATCACGTTGTTCCTGGCCGGGTTGAGCACGACCCTGGCGCTCGACAACGGACTGGCTTTGACGCCACCCATGGGATGGCTCACATGGGAAAGGTTCAGATGCATCACAGACTGCGAAAAGTATCCCAATGAATGTATTAGGTGAGAAAACTTGATATTTCCGGAATATAGTACTTTAAAACAACATGGGGTCGGTAAGTAAGGGTGATTGTTGGATTTGGTCAGCACAGAACCGTTGCGGCAAAAGTTGGGGTAAGCCTATAACCAGCAGCGTCTGAGCAGAAGGAGAAGGAATGGCTGGCCCATTGATGCAAGGGTCACAGTTATCGTGGTAACTGTGTAAGCCTTACACTGTGACGATGACTGTCCTGTCATGCCTTTTACGTCACCAAGCGGGGTGTGAAAAAGCATCTCATAAGGCCGCCATAGTGTGGGTCACCATACTGCAATGTCTGCATTTGCAATGAGTAGGTGTGGTGTGCACGACACTATGTATGGTGACCTACTCATTGCAAATGCAGTGCAGGAGTATGGTGACCACAACTCTTGGATTCTATTCATGCTTTCCATCAGGCAGAGTAGAGTCACTTTGGCAGGCTCTTAATATAGAAAAAAAAGAATAAGTAAGATACTCAATACTAGAAAAGAAGATTATGTAAAGATAAAAGACGATGAAGTGTAGTTCTGTATGTATAGTAAAGCGTTTAGAACTAAAACATTGATTTCAATGCGTTTTTTGTTGTTATAATCTGTATATACGAAGAGGAATACAAATTTGCAGAAATTATGAACCGTTTGTAACTTGGTTCAATGGTTTCTGAATTAGAAAATATTATTATAAATAAAATGAAAAATAAATAAATAAATATATTTTGGAAAAAAACTATCTTTGAAACAGGTTGTATGTATCGTGTAGTTGGAGTATTTTATCTAGAGGTATTCAACTAAACAAAACCACAAAGTGAGCGAGAGAACTACCCCAAAAATTAAGCGAAGAGGAAGCGTAGTTACTTGTTAAGGTAAAAATTTTAGGACTTCATAGTAGAGCAGGCAAGCTCTTTACTACAAAACTTTCAAATCGGTGAATATATCGGGTAAACATCATACACTCATAACATACAATGAACTCACGCCTATCTCGTCAGAATTTAATTAAACTTCTATATTTCGCTATTTTATTCTGTTAAATCACTACTGGTCTCATCACCACTAATTAAGTTGCTAGACAGGTTTCGTTTAGATAAATGTACGAGAACAGCAGTCACAGTTAGTTTCACGAAACTGTTAGATAAAATTTATGGCCTAATGCATGTTAGCTGTTAGAAGAATTTGTATTCTGGGTCTATGGTGTGTCAAAGCGCAGACAGAATAAAACATCGGTATACCTACCAGTCTTAAAACCACCATTTACAGTCGCATTTTAATATCTCACTTAAAGTTGGATTTCGTAAAGCAAATTATTGCTATTAGAGCTGAATTTATCACCTAATTAATGAAACGTGAAATATGTTATGTTGCTAGGGTCAACGTTTTTAGAATTCACTACTTAATAAGATTGAATAATTCTTCCATAGATTTTTGCAAGGTTCCTTCTGCATTGTTTCGGTAATAATTGTTGGTTTTTCGACGATACATCTATAGAACACAGTTTTGTTTTACTTCTTGACTTTCAAAAATCGGTCCAGATTATATTTTTGTACCATAATCATAGACCATTTTACTTTAACACTCTTTTTGACGCTCAGTAGGTCACGTTTTAACTTACATCTTTATATCGTTTTAGTGAGAGCCTAATTAAGCGGACAGCAGACTTTATGGTGAGCGAGGGTTACCTGGAGGCTGGCTATGAGTATTTAGGAATCGACGACTGCTGGCTGGAGAAGACAAGAGGCTCTGATGGTCGCTTAGTACCAGATAAAAAGCGTTTCCCTAATGGAATGAAAGCAGTAGCTGATTATGTGAGTTTGTGTGGCCTTTTAACTGACTATAAAATAAATAAATTAATTGTATAGTTTAGTGAACCTTACTTAAAATCTACCTTCAATAATACTGTTCGAAAACAACTATAAAATATGTTAATCGATAGTTTTATTTCTTAAATATTTTTTGAAATATGTTAGATAAAACCGGTCAACTGCCAAAACTAGAAAGCATAATATTGTGATTTCATGTTTCAAAAAGGTACTTATTTAAATACATTAGTATTTTATTTATTTTTTTAACTATGAATTTAAAAATGTACATTACGAATCCGATACCACCCTACAACAGGCGACGCGTGGCGATCTAAACAAGTCCGGATTTCGCAATAAGATCAACTTTTAATCTCATATATATATATTTTAGTTTTAAAGAAAATTTGGGATAAGTAAACTGTTAGATAACTTTTTTTATCCTTATTTCTCTCTGTTTTTTACCAGACATTAAGTAAATAATGTAATATTAGTTTAAATGGCATTAACAGTACAATATTAATATTAATTTATTTTTCTTTTACATAGATTCATAGTAAAGGTCTAAAATTCGGAATGTATGAAGACTATGGAACCAAGACTTGCGCTGGATACCCAGGTGTGCTGGGCAACGAAAAGTTAGATATTGATACGTTTGTAGAATGGGAAATTGATTACCTTAAACTTGATGGCTGTTACGTTAACATCACAGAAATGGACGAAGGTACTTATACCTTTTCTATTCTTTATTAACTTTCAGGTAAATATCTAGTATTTGTATCTTATTGATTTAGGACATCTTATTTGTTATGTTGTTGTATTTAATTAATGTTAAATTTACATGATGGAGTAAGTAAATATATTAAGTCTGCTAACTGGTTTTACATGTAGGGGCCCTTGGAGCCAATTAAAAACCAGCGTCAGGCTTTTATCTGACACAATGCTGAATTGGGTCCGTTTATGGTACTGATGGTAATTTAAACTGCAAAATCTTTTATGTATTGTTAAAAATATTTTGTCTTTATTTCTATTCATAAAATTATCAGATGTTGTCATATTGATCGTATTCGATATTTGTTTTCGAAACCATCTTTTCCATTTTTTACTAGTCATTGCATTTTGTTTGGAATTGGTATTCAATATAAATAATTGTTAAATATAAAGATATTTATGTTTCATTTACTGATAAATATATTATATTTCTTTCAGGATATCCAGCCTTTGGAAAAATGTTGAACGAAACAGGTCGCTATATTCTTTATTCTTGTAGTTGGCCAGCGTATATGGAACCTGACTTCGTGCATGTAAGAATTTTTGTAAACAAATATATACTAGACTATTGATTAAAGTAATTAATATACCCTAATATTTTGAGTTTAAGAGAGATGTAATCATCTATCTTATTTGAACAGTATTTCAACGTCTACGTCTTTTGGCAGTAAACACACATGTTTCTCATGTCGTTCTAAAGAATGACTTAAATATTATTTAAAAATCATTGACATAAAGCTGACCATCTTATTCACTAACTTGACTTACTACTTGCATATTCAATATGGGAGAGTAAGTGTTTCTCGTCGATCAGAAGCCTATCTGAAACATAACATCTATATGAGTTTCACCAGAAACAATGAAACCGACTTTCTAAAAGATTTTATATTTTGTAGCCAAATTACGAATCGATAGCCAAACACTGCAATTTATGGCGTAACTGGGATGATATTGAGGATTCCTGGTCATCACTTGCAAAAATTATGGACTGGTTTGGCGATAACCAGGATAGGTTTGCGAAATATGCAGGCCCTGGACACTGGAATGACCCTGATATGGTTAGTATAAAGCAATGCATTACTTATTAAGGATGTAAGCGACCATTGTTCTTAGATGTGTAGATGAATAAATCGAACTATTCCTTATTGCTTAAGCTGTGGGCCTTTAGCACGCAATACGATTGTGACTGAACATAGCCACGTTCTTGCTACGTGGGTCACGCAACGCTCCGTTCTTAATGGTCATGGTATTAGAGCCACGCTGATTTCAGCACGAACGGTCGGCTTGACCGGGGCAGTACTCTACTCTCCCATAGAAGATCAACCTAAAGCGACAGCATCCGTGCTGTCGTGTTTTGTTGGTGAGTGTAAGACCGAAAGCCCATTGATGCAGGGATGACAGTCATCGTGGTAAGTGTGTGCAATAAAATGCCACGATGACTGTCATGCCTTATACATCCCCAAGCGAGGCGTGAATAAGCTCTTACTAGGCTGCCATTGTGTGGGTCACCATACTGCATTGTCTGCATTCGCAATGAGTATGGTGACCACAACTCTTGGATTCCATTCTTGCTTTCCATCAGGCAGAGTAGTTACTTTGGCAGGCACTTAAAAAAAAATGTGAACTATCTCTCATCATTGTTCACGTCAAAGAAGCCTTAATTTAGATCATCCACAATGTCATGACTCAAAATTTATTTATGAAAGAGCTAATTGATGAGATTACTAAATTAAATTAATTCATGAAATTAATACGTACCTCAAGGCATTAAAGATTCTTTAGAGTATACATAGTAATAATACTTACTCGTATCCCTGTATACCCAGAAATCTTTGATTCAGTACTCTCTAGCAGTGTTTTAATGATAATCTACTGTTTCATGTTATGAGATTAAAAAAACCATAGATTATAAAACTTAAAAGTCCACTGGGATGATTCGTTTTAAACTGGAAATATTTAAATGAATAGTATCTGGCAGAATAGTACTGGGGAATAATAAACATTTAACAAACAATGTTTACCTACCTGTTTCTAATTCTAAATAAATAAATGAATGTCTACTTCATCTTTTTAAATTTTATTCCAGTTACTCATAGGTAATTTCGGACTCTCTCTCGACCAAGCTCGAGTGCAAATGGCTGTGTGGGCAGTACTGGCAGCCCCATTACTCATTAGCACAGATCTAGCTACTATAAGACCAGAATTCAAGGAAATACTGTTGAATAAAGATATTATTGCTGTGAATCAGGACCCAATGGGAAAACAAGGACTGAGGGTATGGAAGAAAACTGGTAGCGGAACTGTAAGTGACTTTAAAAACTTTTTCTACTCTTTGCCAATCTGTTTAAGTATGTAGGTCGGTATTAACATAAAAGCAAGATTACCTTCTTTATATATGTTAATTATGTATATTAATATATGGTCTCCTTTTTAACGAAATGGCAAAGTTATCAAATCGATAGTACACCTTAAATTTCAGCTGTCATAGTGTACAAATATAGCGTATTTATAGTGGGTTTATCAGTTTTGTAGTTAACGCTTAATATTTTTATTTATTACTGGATATGTAACCTCTGTAAACTTACCTTTCAAAATTTCTATACCAAACTAAAGTTGACTGATAGAGAATTCCTTGGCTATTATGTCCGCCAATGTGTAAAAGTGTATTAAGTTTAAAATAAATTAATGAAACCCTCTAATTTGTACCTGTTAATTGGCGAGTCTGATGGATATCTTAAAGATGATCGTAACATTTGCAAGCAATAACTATACCATTATATCCATTTACTGACGGTTCATGAATACGTAGTGTTATTACGAAAGACAACAGCACTGCAAAGAGAAATAAAATTTGACACACACCCTACGTTAAGCCGTAAGGCCGTGTGGTATAGTGACCTGGCAAGAATCTCTTTTCTAAGGAGGTGCAGCTATGTCCAGTAGTGCAATATTAAGGACTGCTAATGTGGCATGATTATTGCTATAAACTTGTTAGTTTTTCTTGTATTCGACAATCAGTTAAGGTATGTAGGTACGTATTAACATAAAAATAAACTATTTGATCTCTTTCTTAATGAAATGACACAATTATCACGTCGATAGTACACTTTAAACTGTAGTTCTAGTACTGTACGAATATAGTAATTATATGTGTAGCTTGATAGTTTATAGCAATGATCGTGTGGTGATTAAGAGTCTTGGGGGTGGCCTATGTCCTATAGTGGACATCTTTCGATTGAGATGATGATGATGATCAAGTTTACTAAATAATGGATAACCTTTTTATTCATTTTGCTGTTAATAACCCCTCCTGGTTGTTACTAACTTTGGAAAGAGCTCCTATATTCATTAACTTTGGAAATATTTGTTCTCAGAAAGCTCGCTTGGAAATCTGGTCTCGTGAGTTACACGACGGTTCATTCGCCTTGGCATTTGTGTCTCAGCGCGACGATGGCATACCATATGCTGCTAGCTTCAACTTTGACCATATGAGCCTGACCGCGGCTGATTACGAGATCTATGTGAGTTATATCAGTTACCTTTAAGACTTTGTAAAGTAACGATAATTGGTATCTTTAAAAATAGTCTTAGCAATCCTCAGTAATACGTCTTAAATCGATCTTATACGACACAAGTTTACGCCCAAATGGAATAGTTTTTAAATCTGGTCAATTAGCGTTGAATTTGAATACATGGTCTCACATTATTGCAGAAAACATTTGTCAAGGCTCATCTTATTTTAAATTAGATATAGATATTAAATAACTTATCACGCCTAGTCTTTTAATAATAGATTTCTGTATATAGACAATAATACAGACTATGGTATTGCAAATTTAATGTTGTTTAAGTTACAATTCTAAGTTTAATTTGTTATCTATCGTCGAGAATTTTCGATGATAGGAAATTATGATTAAGGAGCACTATTAGTAGTAATGTTATGTATCAACCAACAGAATCTGTCATAAATAATAAATGAAGACTGGGCTTACTATACATACGAATAATAATCGACAAATACTATACTATCGATTAAATGACGTTTAACAATGAAATATAGAAACAAAAACGATTCATTGTCACTGTATTCTTCAATTTCTTTTTTATTAGATAACTGTTCTGGTTATTTATGGTTTAGTATTTAGCTGCTTTATAACCCTACAATTTTCAGTAAACATAAAATGAGTTGCCATTTGTGATCATTAAAAATTGCTTAAAAAAATTAGACGTTTTTGGTATATTTCGTAAATATCAGTTCCTAGTATGGTATTGCTACTATATGTAATTTTTATATACTAATATAAATTAAAATGTTCGTATGTTTTGTGCCATTAATTCCAGGATCTTTACAAAGATGAACAGATGCGCGTTTTGAAATCAAATGAAGATTTTGAAGTTCGTATAAACCCAACGGGTAAGTTATTTTTATATTTGTTTATCTGTACTAATGAGAGATGACTATACGCTATATGCTATACGCTACGAAGTTGCGAGCTCTTTGAATACCCTGTTTTATTTTTCTGACCAGCATGTATTTATATATAAATGATTTTGAAATATTATATATATGATAAAACATATCAGATAAAAATTTTATACTCGGTTAAAAAATTATGAAAACAAGTCAACCAAGGAAAGCAATCAATTCAATTGCTTTTAATTGTGTCTCTTGAGCTCAAAATGTCCACGAGCGATGAAAGTCACTTACTAAACAAGTTGAATAGTGCATGTTCACATATTGCATATTTACTTTTAAACGTTTTCACAGGTGTGAAATTCTACAAGTTTGTGCCTAAGAGGTCGAATGAAGTAAATATCAATACTGATGGTGCAAAAACTAGGTCAGTGATAGCTGATGCTGTTATCAGTGTTGTGTTAAAAAGTTAGATTAATACGATTCTGTACTGTTAAGATTTAGAACAATAAGAAAAGAAAAATGAAAGACCTTTTTTTAAAAAAGACTTGGCAAAAGACAATTATAACAATACAAATTTTTACTTGTTTTATTTCTTTGATATTATTAGAATAGACGCCTATTAGATCAACTGTCCTAATCATAAAATTAAATACTTATAAGTACTCATCCCTTTATCCCCGAAGAAATAGAGAGGGATGTTAAATGCCCACATTTTGTTCGCTATAACTGCAGATGGAACTATTGCCTCACGGCTAGTCAGAAATATGTATGTGCCTGATATGGACTAACTATTATACTTCTAAATAAACACCGATCATAAAAAAGGAGGTTGAAATATTTTGAAGAAGGGATTTAAAAAAAGACTAACAACCACACACATATTTTATGATATTAGACGCATTATTGGAACGAAGTTCCTTACGGCAGGCTTGGAGGGGATAGGGATTTTGCTGCGGGACCGAACTGAAAAAAATGTGATAGTAAAACCGTAAGTGGAAAAAGTGCGTGGAATAAATCTGTGGAAAAAAGTGCGTGGAATAAAACCGTTAAATGAGACGTGCGCAGGCGCGAAAGCGCGTCATGTGTGCTATTTTATTATTTTAAGGAATTTATTATTTTATTTCCTAAAATACTGAATTTCCAAAATACTTTCTTGTACTTAAATAAAAACTAATCAGCAAAATTTAAGAGAAAAATCAAGAAAACCTACATAAAATTGAGCACGATTTTTTTTGCAAATTGTGTCGATTCCACATTATCCGAAGGAACTTCGTTCCTACCTGGTGTCCCACGACACCATTCATTTATATCAGCTACAATGCGTTTATGCTCAAAAACCATAAAGTTGAAGAGGTTTATATGCTTAAAAGAATCATAGTAGCAAAGGTGATGTAATAGATAAAAAAAGAGCTGATATTTGTCATACTTTGTCAGATAAGATTTGCATGATTATTTTTATTAGAAATTTACTTAATAAATTAATTGCGCCTAGTCTTTCTATTATAGTTTTTTTGTGTATTAATAGTTAAATAGACAGATCCGTGTAGAAAATAAGAAAGGTAGAGCTAAAAGTGTCGACAGCAATAGGATGTTAACCTCATATCGTCCTTATTTTAAGTCTGTGATTTGAGATGCTACTAGAAAACGAACCTTAAGTGGCCATTTCTCAATCTATTTTTATATTCGGTTAAATTATAACCCACTAAATTTTTTTCATCAGTTTTCTACCAGAATCTATTTCAATTTTTGTCTTCCATTTTAAATTAATAACAGTTACTGATAAATAAACCATAAACAACAAATTATTATTTATTTATTTATTTATTTATTTATTTATAACTTTATGCACAAATACATGCATCGGCGGACTTAATGCCTAAGGCATTTTCTGACAGTCAACCGATTGGGTGATGCAGAGAAGATATGAGATAGGTGCACTTAAGGATAAGAAGTAATTGCCAGAGGATTTAGTATATATAGACCAGATAGACCATAAATAAGTAAATATACTTACATAAACACATAAATATATAACACATATATATATAATACACATACACACAACTCATAAACTCAACTATAAGATATAATAATACCAGGTGGTGAACTAAGACTTCGCCATTTCAGCCAGCAAAATCAAAAAATAATATATATATTATCACTAACAACATCATTAAACAAAATCAGTTGGCAGTAAATGCAGGCGGAACTGCCGAAAACCTCTAGTGATATAGTGAAATTGAAACGATTAAACTGAATTGTTGTGTGTATACGCTACGTCAATGAAGGTAGCTAAATTTTACTATAGGTTAAACCTTTTTTTCCCTTTATTCTTGGCCTACCAAAGTGACTCTACTCTGCCTGATGGAAAGCATGTAGAATCCAAGTGTGGTGGACGCCATACTCATTGTGAATGCAGTTATATTCCCGAAAGAGACCGCTGAACTAGATCGGGAGAGGATCGAGCCGGATAGAAAAAGACGGCGGCGGCGTCATGTACTGTCGACGGGACTGCGAATCGCCAGAGAGTAGGGGCCTCTGGTGGCAGACTAGTTGCTACGGTAGGGGATAGGCCTGACCAGCATAAACCTACGGTCGAGCCACCAAGTCAGTACTAAAGGGAAGAAATAGTTTTCGCCGGGATAGGCCTGAGCGAGGCATAGCGTCGATTTAGCGTTGAGTGCCACGGGCCGGTCGTTGGGCCGGTTTTTTAGTAGAAACACCACATACTCTTGACTCCTGCACCTCAAGGAGCAGGTGAACCGAGGGGAATTTCTACCTCGTCAAAAAAAAGGCTTTAAAAACGGTGTAGCGTTCATGTGGCAACACTGTTTTTGGACGACGCCACTTTTTATACAGAGAGTTGGACACACAAAAAGAATATCAAGTGGACTCGGATTAACAAAGCGACTACAAGCGTGTAACTCATCTTCTTGGAGACAAAATACTGTGAATATTGGTACCACCTGAACAGTAAATGCCTATTAAGTTTATACTGTGTTTAATTTACCCATTCAAGTGGTAGATGCATCAGATAAAAATATATTGTGGAGTACACAAACATACCAACTCCCAAAACAGGAACCTCCTCATTATACGAGCTGTGTCAAAAAGGACTACCTTCTGCATCAGTTTCTTGATCTAGCCTTCTCACTTGACTTTCTTAATATGTAGGTCGAAGCTTCTGGCTATCAATCCGTGCACAGATACAACTATCGGAACAATAGTCACCGAATCCTCATTCCACATATCGACAATTCCGTGATATAGATCCAAATAAATTATTTGTTTATTTTTTTCTAATTTGCATGAAATTCTCGCCATGAGAAACGGCGCTATAATCAATCTACCATCACGATATCTCTGTTATTATTGTTATGCACATATGGACATGGATATGGATCGAAAGTAATACGTGGCCTCAGAGAAAATTGGTACCTATGTATGAAGCAATTTTGACGATGTTTTCCCCAAGTGAGTGCGGTCAGTGCACGAACTACCAATAATAAGCAAATATTTCATGAATATATTCATAAATCATTATATTCATTTAGTGTTTATAAAGTCATTCACTTCGTAATCAGTTAATACGAATCATATACAAAACAATATTCATTGTTGTCTGATAAAAATGTGATTATTTTGTCTATATCACTCAATGGTACGTCTGTTGTCTTATTTTTTTAAAAAACTGCTGCAATATGTCTATTAATTTTAAGTACCTACAATCTGTCATAAGTTAATGTTACACCATTAAGGATATTTTTTTTGATTTCTCAAATACTATCAATACAGTTATTCAACGCTGTTCTTTTTTTTATAGGGAGATCAAAATATTTAAGTAAATAGTGATGCACCAGATTTCAGTATGATGTAGTTTTTCCGGTTAACTAGATTATTTGTGAATTTTGAACGGGTTCATAATCAATTTTATTACGTTTACAAAATTATAAATTTAGTTTTAGTAATCTTAGTAGTGAAGTGAGTTACAAATAATCTTAACATATAAGACATCTTAATAAGATAGTATTCCACTATCTTATAATTAGTAAATCTTTGTAAAGTTTGTATTAGCGTAATAGTACATATTAACGCGTAGTGTATTTCTTTGCAGACCTAAATACTAATAAATTGATCCGTTTTCGTTTCTCGTTTTCGCGAATATATAAATTATTTGCTGTCATGATCCGTCACCATTACTAATAATTAACTTAAATTTCAAGTTTATTCTCGATTTTTAAAACAAAATTTACTAAGCAGCGATGACAGGATGAAAAGATGTTTGATTATTAAAAAAAAAACCTTACAAATTGTAGCAAATTTCTGTTGTGATTGGTCATCAGAATAATTTATTCTTTACAAATCACTATCAACAGTTTAAAATTAATAAAAAGAGCACAAAAACTATAAATACGGGTCAAGCGGTCAACTGATTGTCTTAAACTGGTCGTAAACAAACATTGAACTCATCACGTAATACCCACGTTTGTTATCTTTATATAGCACATTGTACTAATATGTCTATTTCAAAAGATTAAAAATGATATTTTAAATTTTTCATGAATTAATACTCACTCGTCCTAGGTAATCTTAGAGACATATTTCAATTAGCATAATTAACTTTATTTAAACTTTCACGAGTTCTTGCGATGAATTCAATCATGACGAATTATACTGAACTATAAATATTCTTCATTGCTTTACTTAATTTTCATTTTTAGGTATGGTATTGTTTCTTCGTATTTTAATGGCATTAAATGAAAAGTATATCCACGCTACTAAAAAAAACCAACCAGTTCACAAAATATTGTTTTAATAGACTTTTATGGTAATAAACGTGCAAAGAAAAAAAAATGAATTAAAAACTGTTTCTGTTTTACGGTAAAAAAAACGTTATGGTTCAAAATAGTAAATGTAACATTTGAAAACCAGTCTTATAATTTTTATAACCTCAAATTTTAACATAACCTTAAATGTTTATAAGTGTAAAAAGTGAAAAACTTTCACCTAACTTACAATGATTTTCTTTTTTTTTTTATGCATTTTCAGAAGAATCTTCTCAAAAAACCTATAATAGGTACTTGCAGTATCAGCTGATATCAGCCTTCTGTCATGTTAAGTAAGTGTTAGCTTAAAAATTTAAACATCGCTTTAGTATACGGTCCACACTATCAGGATCACTTATCCCAAAATACGACCACACTTTTCTGTAACACCTTATAAAGATAAAATTCTTTGATACGCCGGGCAATAATGTAAATTTATACGTGAACTTATATTATTTAGACGTGGAAGTGGTGCTTGTAAAATAAAACATCAGAATGCCAAAACTCAGACATTTTGTGTTTTAGCGGGTATCTGGACATCAGTCGAAATTTCGAAACGAAATGTCCCGGCAATCTTGCAACCTAAGCCGCAGAAGGCATTATGGTCAGATCATCTTTATTCTACTTTAGAAGCTCATAGAAGAAATTCCTTTAGAATAACATTAACAACAAAATAACATTATTGATCCAATATATTAATATTTTTTTCAACACGGTTGATCAAATGAAAACGTCTATAAAGGAATCAGGAATATCTAAAATCTCTACTAAACTATATCTTTATACTTGATGCGATCGGTATGCAATTCAACAAGTTTATCAGGTTTTTATCAAGTCTTCGTTTGTTGAAGTTCAAAGTCACCGTTAACTGAGTGAAAGTTGTTCATTTAAGTATATGTCTAACATTCAGCTAGCAGTATTTAAATTTCTATATTCTTACGGTAAATTTTTTAGTGTTTTTATTGTACTAAGCATTTGCTCACAGGAGAGGTTGCATTTTTTGTTGGTTCCCGAACGTTCCCACAGCATGATTGCTGTCAACTCTTAATTATGTCAAGTAATGTCATGTGAAATGGCAAATTGCCTAAGGAACCAAAAACGTACATAATAATTGTATGTATGTCGTATTTAATATAATTAAATAAACTTGACACTGACAAATCCAATATTTTATAAATTATACAAATACGGGTCGCTTACGCTCAACGTAAATACTGTTATCAGGCGTCTACATAAGAAGGAAAGAAAGCTAGTAGCTGGTATTAGGTCAATGATGTATTCGTGCCGGTAATGTGAGGCTGGCTGCTGACGTCGGCATCGTACGAGACGCACCGATCGCGGTCGGGTGGTCATCAGTTTGCGCCGGTAACACAGCTCGGTTAACACGTCGCGCCAGTTATACATATTTGTAACTTGAACTTTATAGTTTTCGATCATGGGTGGCAGAGTTGAAAATGTGGGCATACTTGCCATGGAAATATACTTCCCTTCTCAATACGTAGAACAAACGGAATTAGAAAAATTCGATGAAGTGTCTGCCGGCAAGTATACGATTGGACTTGGACAGAATAGAATGGGCTTTTGTTCAGACAGAGAAGACATTAACTCGATTTGTATGACGGCGTTACACAGGTTAATAGAAAAAAATAATATCAACCTTCATGATATTGGACGGATGGAAGTCGGAACTGAAACTATTATTGATAAGAGTAAAAGTGTAAAGACTTACCTCATGACCTTATTTGCTAAGGAAGGAGCCACAGATATTGAGGGTATTGATACGACAAATGCCTGCTATGGTGGTACAGCCGCTCTTTTTAATGCAGTTAATTGGGTGGAATCTTCATCATGGGATGGTAGGAAGGCTATTGTAGTAGCAGGAGACATTGCAGTGTATGGTAAAGGGCCTGCACGCCCTACAGGCGGGGCAGGAGCGGTAGCTATGCTCATAGGTCCAGATGCCCCCTTAAGTTTAGATTGTGGTGTCCGTGCTTCTTACATGACTCACGCATATGACTTTTATAAACCAGATTTGACATCAGAGTTTCCTTTTGTTGATGGAAAACTGACAATCAAATGCTACCTCAGTGCTTTAGATAATTGTTATAATTTATTTTGTAAGAAGATGCAGAGGGTTGACCCTAACTTTAAGGGCCTACTAAGCTTAGATGGTATGCTGTTCCATAGTCCGTACAGTAAATTAGTGCAAAAATCACTAGCAAGGTTGTGTTTTAACGACTTTCTTAATGCCTCACCTGAGCAGAGAGAAACACTGTTTCCAGGATTATCAAATTTCAGCTCTTATAAGTTGGAAGAAACATACTTTGATAGAGACGTAGAGAAGGCATTTATGAAGTATAGTGAAGAGTTATTTGAAGAGAAGACCAAACCATCATTATATATAGCCAAGAATGTAGGAAATATGTATACTCCATCACTATACGGTGGGCTTGCTTCTTACCTCATTAGTAAATCACCAAAGGAGCTGATTGGAAAGAAGTTTGCACTCTTTTCATACGGCTCTGGGTTAGCTTCTACAATGTATTCTATTAATATTTGCAATGATATGAGTGTGGGATCCAAACTCGAGCAAATTATAAAATCTCTGCATCAATCTGTGTCCTTGTTAGATAAGAGACAGTGTATGGAACCCATTAAGTTTTCAGAGATCATGGATGTCAGGGCAAAGAATTATCACACTGCCCCATATAAGCCCTCAGGTTCAATAGACACCCTATTTCCCGGTACATATTACCTTACTGAAATTGACGATCAGAGAAGACGTAGCTACAGTCGGAAGGTTTAAAGTATTTATTTTGTGTTTGTTATATGTGGTGTGTTTTGGTACAAGAAATCTGTTTTGGTGGTGTTATTGGATTTAGTTTTTTTTCTCGGTCAACGGTTAGGATGCTATTTTTTTATATACACATTATATTAGAATAGAATTTGGCATCGTAATACCTATAAAATACTATTATTGTAACCTTTTCACCTTATACCAGACATGTTTCTAATCAAACTGTACTTTGAACAATGCATTTATATGGATAATAATCTATTAAATAGACATTCAATGGAAAGACCAATTGTTTTCTTTGTTTTAAATAATTAAAATCACTGTAAAATAAACTTATTTGACATTCAACACTTGGTGTTCTGTTATTCAATTCATTAAAATGGTCTTTGGTCTTTGAATGGTCTTGGCCTTAATTTAAAAACTTATATAATATGTTTTGTGCTGTAGTAAATTATGTGTTGATATTTGGAAATATATAGCAATCCCATTAATATTTAATTTTCACTTTTAGGCAGAAAGCAGCTAAAAAGTTCCTTAAAAAATTTAAACCTGAAGTCAGTGTGTTTATAATGTCAGCTGCAAGTGGCACAATTACATTCTTTATTTATATTTTTATAATGAAGCATACAATTTTAAAATACACCAAAGTTTTATTCAGTATAAACAAGTCTTCATTTTAACTGTGTACCTTATGAACTTAAATCAATATAGGTTAAGTTTTATGTAATTTAGTGCAATTTTATTTAAAAATAGTTTAAATCTATTTGACAATCAATTGTTATGTATTTGGTTAATTCATGTCAATAAATAAATTTTGAATTCATTACTTTGTTTTACTCTGTATATTTTGGAATATTAGGCTCTTTTATTATATTTAGTAAAATATTCTACTTTTTATCTCATTTTTAATTTAACATTAGAAAGTACCTACCTTTTGGTTTTATTCGACCGCATTACTAAACGTTATCCGCTACCGTTATTTGTGCCTACTGACGCATAGTTAACATTCATGAGCATTGTAGCTAATAGACCTTTCTTATAAAAGGTATACACATATACATAGATATTTGATATAATTAGTATTTTAATGAGAAAAAGTAAGATAAAGTTACAGTATTATCAATTTAAGTCCCATAAAAAAGCTATGAGACTGTGTCTAAATGGATCGTTTTCAAAGCGGTATTTATTTTAAACAGCTAGTTTAGATTTTTGGGCAAAGTAAAATTTTTTTGTAGACATTTGAATAACCACAAGCATCAATATGTTGGGGGTGTTAAATTAACACCCTTAACATATTGATGCTAATACGTAAATATATAAGTGTAGCAACAACTGCAACCTATTTTCTAATTCACTAGATTCACATATTGTTGTATTATACGTATTGTATTATACATGTCGCTTATTGATTTTTTGTCTATGTTTAGGTGCTTTGGCGAGTTAAAAGAATCGTATTGCGAAGCTTTGTTTTAATGTCGTTTTTAAACAATAGGTAGTAAAGTCGATAATGTTCTTATTGCCACTCATGTTGTCAAGCGACCATATCTACCAGCAGACAGCACTATGTTACTCTTTATTTAATTACTACCACAAAGTATTGTTTTTTCGACAATTGTGAATCGATATTAAAGTTAATATCGATTTAGGATGAATTACAGTTATGTAGGCAATGAGTACTTACATAGCTGTAATAGCTACTACTTACGTTACTGTAATACATAGCTGTAATTTACATCTTAGCATAGAAAGCATAGAAGCATCCACAGAACCGCGCTGACCTAAGACTTTGCAGATAGATTTTGCACACGCGCTGTGTGTAAAATCTATGAAGCGTCTATGACTTTTGTCGTCCTGCTTCGACATAAACATTTTTTTAATATTCAGTGTTTGACTAAAATGTGTTTTCCAGTTTTATATAATATTTTCCTAAATAGGTAAAGACGATTCGCTTTCGTTTGGCAAAAACTACAAAAATAAACGCAAATTAAATTTGTATATGCTTTATTTGAGACATTAACAAAACAATTCACTTTTGTCTAACAATCTGCATACAAAACTATTATTAAAAAAAATTTTTTTTAAAAAAAATCACGTGTCGAGCATGTGGAGGTTAACGTAAATAGATAGAGTAAATTCGTTATTAGATGTATTTAATAATATATATATATATGCATTTGCATACTCAAGTGAACATCTGTGGTGTTTCTAAGTAAAGTAATATTATTTCCACTCTTCTTGCTTTTTTGTTTGCGAAATCCTTAGTAGTTTCGTGTTTATCTATGTATATGGCTTAATGTGACCTGCTCTGTAGAAATGTGTTAACTTTTCTTGGTTCATTGTGGAGCGCAAATAATCTTTATAAATTTTAATTTAAAAAATGATCTTTCTGCGTTTGTTCCTGTAACTGCCATAGCAAAGTTTGTAATGCTATGGTGATGCTGGGACTTAAAGCCGTCAAATTGTTAAAATATACAAATTCGAGTATTTCTTCATTTTTTATAAAAAAAAACTGACTTTACATAATTATCTTTTTCAAACCATCTGCATTATTATCCATTGAGTTATTTGCTGAAAAATTTTCTAGCAAACAATTGCAGCTAGTTCTTAATAGAGTTGGATCTTCGTCATCATTCAGTTTAAATAAAAAGTTAAACGCATCGTTGTAATTATTCAATAAATAAACCTTTCATCTATGGATGATAAAGCTTGATCCAATGTCTAAATATATATGTTGACTTTAAAAGAATTTTTTGGATCATTTATAGTGTTGCTTCATATTCATAATCAAAACTCTTTGGATTCTTTGGATATTTTAAGGAATCGAAGTTTCAAATTTAGTGAATATCTAATTTTTCGTCAATTTTCGTAGCATTATTCACAATTTCCTCAAAATTATACGTCGGTTCTAATTTTTATTAAAAACTCTTTTAATCCAGTTAAGCACCTAAAGTTACTTGCATATCCATATTGATGGACTGCAGTATTTTACTCATAAATTTAACTTTCGCTAATACTATATACCATGTATTAAATGAACAAATAAATGAAAAGGTGCACATTTCTTCGAGTCGATATTGGACATCATATTCTGCGTTCTAATCGAATGATTATTTGATATCTCAAATTTCTGGTAAATTTGTATATAGTGGTTTCATAGCATCTATTCTGCTGCATCATCTTGTTTCAAACAAATTGTAAGGTTACATGTATGTTTTTTTTTAATAAATCCTAGCTTTTGATACATAGAGGGTACAAAATATTAATATAATTCTTGAATAATGTTAAAAAATTCCGGTCGTGTTATAATTAAGATTGGCAGCATCGTTTACTATTGAATAAAAGAAAAGTTAGCGCACGGGATATCGAAAGCACGGGCCTATCACGCGTATTTTATCCATTGTCTTAGCACTGCCCCTTAAATGCTTTCTCATTTCCAACTTTCTAGTTTCTGTGTTAAAATATACAAAGCTTATAATTATACTAGCTTACTGTACGCGTGTAACGCCCGGAGTACAATCCAGTACAATTTAAAAATATTTATACACTCGACACGAATTCAAAATGTAATAATTGCTTAGTATATAAATTATTTCGTTTTGGATTTCATTTCGAAATATGTTGGTTTTCGTTATTATTTTTTTTCGTTATTATTGAAATAAGAATCATTCGTTACACACCGCATATGTTCGTTGTGTATGACCTATTGTAGGATCGAATATTTTATGCACTGAGAATTAAGACTACAGTTGCTGAATACTGTCAATAATGGTTATTTGTAAACATTTATCATCATAATAATTGAAAAGAGCAGAACTCTTCTCATGCCTGTTGCAATACAAAGTTAAATGTTGCCAGTCACTAACTTCCTCACAGAATTTTATTTTGATGTTCTAATTTAAACAGAAGCAGCAAAATGCGTTTTTAGACGCTGAAAGCAGCAGCCACTCTCTGTGATACTTTTTACTTTTTTCTGAATATCTTTCATAACTATACTTAGAGAACTTTCATCTTGAAGAGGCACGTGGAAAATTGTGCTATTTAACTTCTTTATCCAATTTTCTATCTAGTGCCTGAAGTAAGTTTTAAATAAACCTGTATGACAACAATGAGCTTATTTTCGTTTAAACATTACAGGCTTACCTTTACTGATACCTTTCAGATAATAAGATATCAGTAGCATAGGTTACTTTTTATCACGTCAGCGTTTTGCTAATGTAAGCCCTGTTAAAATCGGGGCATCGGAGATTAAAAACAGCCAGACAAAAATTAATAAAGAAATGATTTTCCGTCATCTATCTAAGTTCCTCATATACCTTCCAACTGTATAATATTTAACTTGTAAGGCTGTTATTGTAATTAAAAAAAAGATACATTAACTTACTTATAAAGGAAATTACATGAAAACCGCGTATCATAAACTGTTTTTTAATCAGTTTTAACATCTTCATCGATAAATTGACTGATTTGTCTCCAAACACTCAAATATTCTTAAAGTGGATGGTAGAGCTGTTAAATATTTATTTCACTTAGTTGTATTGTTATAATGTTCTTCTTATTTTCTTTTCCTTGTTACATTTTGTAAACCAGATATTTTCTATTTTTTCAATCAATCAGTATGTATCAACTTGTGAAAACACGTTATAAGATTCATTAACACACAAACCAAGTATTATTGCGCGTGTGTGTTAAAATCAGGGTGCTTACTTTCAACAAAATGTTTATTTTTAATTATTTTCTCTTCTTTCTTGCTCATTTAAAGCAGAAAAATCGGAGATTCCCCGATTATAGCTTCACCCATCACGTCGCGGTACATCGTGTTGCGTCCAAAAATTCAGAGATGGCGTTTGTAATAAGATATGTAATCGGCTACTGTAGCGACAGCGATAGACGACTTTTTCGATTTTAACATTTTTTTACGCAAAGCTCATCAACATTGGGGTCCAAATTCAAATAGTGTAAAGTTAAACCACAGGCCGAGTACCACCACCACTTTTAAGCGGATTTCCAACCGTTAGACGGAAACCACTTAATCATGTATGTATGAAATTTAAATTGCAGTCGTGAATCACTACTTACAACGGAAGGTCCACCAAAACACACTAAGTTACTTTAAATTAAACATTTATTCTTGCTTCTATTAATAAAATCACTGTTAAATACGCTGATAGTTCCACCTTTAGAATTAGCATAACTATTTCGTTTGAGAGAATGAATAAAACCTCATTAGAAATGGAATTAATTAATCAAGTGATAATTTAGATTACATACGTAAGCGTAATGGAGAACCTATGTTAGTATTTAGTTAGTTTTAAATTTACAGAACCGGATTCCATATTTAAATTATTTATGAGAAAGCTTTTTATAATTGTAGCCTATTACGTTACTCACATACTTGTTTTTTTTTTCTTTACTAAAATGACAGGAATACTGATTTGTCCCAATTGTAGGTTGTCATTTGTCATCGCTGTTGTGTGATAATTATAGCATTAGACGATATTATTCGACCATGAAAAATCTGTAACAAAAGTTTATTGATAACGATAAGAAAAAGGAACAGATGTGTAAAAGATTAAAACGAGTGACATGTTTACATAACTATTTTTCCAATGCCACCCACACAAGAATGGAATGACATGAATGAATGAATAAAATGAATAAAAAAACATAATTATGTGGTTAGGAAATAGGCAAACGGAAAATATAAATTTATGTTCCTAAATTATCAAATGCGTGACATGAAGTAGCATCGCACGGGTGCAGAAAATGAAATGAAATAATACTTTATTTGCTATGCTGCAATATGAAAGGTTCATACCTTTGGAAGAATGGGAAGTGACATTATTTTATACTATGTAAAGATGTATCACCGTAATATTACGTTATCAAGTCATTAATAAAAAATTAAGAAAATTTCAAATTCTAGTTTATTCTTTTCAATATATTTACTTAAATATCCCATACAATATTTTCTCCCAAGTTTGCTGAGGTCAGGTTCCTGTTTGCCTTATACAGACTCTAGAACTTTCCACCATCTGAGACAAAAAAAACGGCCTTAATTTTTTCCCATTATCGACTATGGCGTTTAGCGCTTTTACGACCTGAATACAGATATTCTTAAGAAATACGACCGACTTTTGAAGAACTGCGTTTTATTTATTTTTAATTTTCGTAAATTTTACCATCTTTCGTCCTTTTGTTTTAAGATAAAATGACTCCCTGAGAAGTTGGGCAATCGCCCTGGTTACTTACGTGATTCTTCTTTCTTCATTCAATCTGTGTGTCAAAATACCTGTCGTCGTTCGGTCAAGACGAAGGTACGAACTCTTCTTACAAACAATTTAGTTGCATCATCAATAGACAGATAATTTGCGTGTTTTTACTTATTTTAAGGGTCTGCTTGGGGATATAAAAGGCACTGCAGCCTTCGTGGCAGTGTAAGGATCATACACTGACCTCATACCTCATACCTGCATCAATTGGCCTCTGGTCGCGCACTCGCCAATGAAACAGCACGGAAGGTGTCACTTTAGGCGCATCTTCTGGTACTGCTCTGGTTGAGTAGGCCCGTTCATACTACAATCTGCTATACTATCTATGTGTGTTGTAATTCTGTAATAATAATAAGGTATATGCATAAGGTAATAATAACCACACACACCGCACACTCGACCGTCTGATCACATGTTAGGCAGAGCCTGTATTATGGTAACTAGAGTGCTCATAAACATACTTGTGTTTGAACACGTGTCTACGAATATTAAAAAACGATAAAGACAGAACTTCGAAGGTCTTATTAAAGTACAGTGCACCTGATCTTTTATTTCTTTACCACCTTGAGATAGACTGATAGCGAGGGCCTATGGCATTTAATCCTCTACTATTTATGTTTTTACATATTATAATACCATCTAAACTATGCTTATATGCAGTTTAAAGTGTAATCGTGTTATGTGAGTTGAGGAAATGTGAAAAAAATTAAATCGATTTCTTTAAATTGAATGTTTTTATGATTACTCTAGTGTTTTCATTGCAACAATGACTAATTTAAAATGATTATTACAACAATAGTTTTTTCTGTCCCATTTTACAACGGTTATTTATGTCTTATTATATTTTGGAGAAAATTACTTCTTTTAAACCAAATTATCTTTCTTTTGACCGTACATTGGGCTACTTTACTTGTAAACACCTACCGTTTTATAAACATACCTATTAGTGTACGATACACACACACTAAATATTTTTTAACACATGAAGATAAACTTTATAGTCTGATGACGCACAGTATTTACCGAACCATTTTTAAATTTTGCATCCATTTGTAAGCATTACTCAACTCAAACTCAACAGTCTTTAATAGTCCACTAATGGCCTCAAGGAGTAGGCCAAAACTTATACCACGATGTCCAAACGAGTTGGTACAGGTTTTTTTTTTCAAGTGTTCTTTCTCTTTGCACTGCTGTTGTCCTGAGTAGCTGTTCGCTTGTTCGGTTTTTATGATACCCACGAGATCAATCCGTATTCCTAATCTATCATCGCACGGAGAGTCAGCATTTGCGATAATTAAAAACAACTCTACAACAACAAGCCCACTATATATAACGTAATTTAATAATTTTAATAGTTTGCTGTTTTATCATTAAGTCTCTAGATCCATAAAATTAGAATTATTTCGTTTTGCTTTATAAAATCTGAGATCATTTCATTCGAAAAAAATTAAAACAAAAATCAATAGTCATACTCTGTGTGTTCTCCGTCTTATTTGCGTCATTTCTTTCTACCTCGATGATCTTAAAAAACGATTACAATACTAGGATAAATATAGAACTTTACCGAATATAGAGCATATTTCTTTTGTTACTGTAAATTCTATAGATGTCAGTTCTTTATGCTATTGATAACTAGAATGTCTATAAATAAAAATAATGTAAATTTGTGTACTGCAAGCTGTCAGAATAGGAGCACGGCGATGACCGGGAGCGATTGGATATATTATCTATGATTCCATTCATGAACAACATTTATTTAAATACGTATTATTCCATAGATAAAGTGGTTAAGTACATGACTTTTCACGTGTCATCAATATAATTTTATTAATGTATTGTATAGATAATTCTTAATATACAATAAAAGTATTAAGTATCTATAGGAACCATTAAGTAATATAGTACTACTGCGTGTTATAAGATATGATATATTTACAAATTATGTGTATATTTTTTGCTCAATTAGTAGTTAATTTTAAGAATTGTGTTCTTAAAAATATATTTACGGTTGAGAGATTTTTATGCAAAGAACGTTTTGAGACCATTGACAACCGATCATAGAGAAATCTTTTCTTTATGTATAGAAACCTAAATCGATTATCGCTACTACATGGGTTTCGTAAAAAACTGCCCAATGCTATCAATAAATATTTCTTTTAATAAAATAATGGCAACCGACGACAACCTTTTTAACAAAGGTAATCTTTATTACTCGAGGGTCGAGGCCTAAAGGTTGAACTTGGACAGTTGTAAATATACGCCGACAAAAAACATGGTCACCCACATCCTTTGGAAGGAGTGCACACCGAGTCATTGATCATCTCGCTTTTCTAATCTGATAACCGATCTCGAGGAGTTGAAATGACAACTGACTATTAACCATGTGATATAAACTTTGAGTTACAGAAAAAAAATAGTTACAAAAAACTATTTAATAACTAAATTTCATTTCATTTTCGTTCATTTGACACACACCATCTAGTTTCAAACTAAGCAGAGCTTGTGTTATGATAACTAGACTGACTGATAGAATACTTATTTAATATTTTTGTAAATACATACATATTATACGTAACAAACACTCAAAATTCGAAACAAATATTTGCAGATCATACAAACATTTGGTCCGACCCGGGAATCGAACCCGAGACTTTAAGCACAGCAGTCACATTCACTACCGCTGTACCGCCGAGGCAGTTATTAGAATGAGTTATTATATATTCTTAATTGTGGTGAAGAAGGAGCTGGTAAATAATTATATTTTGTAATAGCTATGGTTTCTTTCCAATTCTTACTTTCTGTATATAAAAAAACTGTCGTTCATGAAAGTATTTAAGTAGGAACATGGATGGCATGAAATATTTATATATTACAGTAAAATTTTCAATTCGATTAGATTATCTTTACCTACTTGATGATAAGATGGTTTGCGTTGCGCAAATTTGTACAATAATTCATCACCTAAATTTATGAAGTTAGGCAATAAGATAATAAATTTAGATATCAAATTATTGTGCCTAGACTAAGGTACTATTGTAATCTTTTATCATTATATTTATCTACTACTTTTACTAAAAAGTGTACAGCTGAACTTAAGCATTTAGGCATAGTGTACATATGAATCTATTGGCGCCTAATAAGCACTTTATGCGTCGGAAATAATACTTTCTCCTGGATACAAGCTTTTCTATATACTTTTCTGTACAAGCTTAAACATGTATACAATATATCAAGTTAAAAGCGCAATATAAGCGAAACAAAAGTGCGCAAAGCACACTATAACATCCTATTTGGTATTTATGTATTAAATTGGGTATAATACTTGTATACTTGTATACTTCTGCATGGGTCATTTGAAATAATTTAACAAAGTTAAACCAGATTCTCCGTGTGGTGACGCTGTTACCACCCCTATTCATCCCGTGGGCGTCGTAAAAGGCGACTAAGGGAACAAAGCAAGACAAGATCATTAGAAAGAGAAGGAAAACTTGAAACAAACCCTATTCGAACCCGTCGGGCCAGCGTGGTATAGTAGGCAATAACCTCCTTGCTAAAGAGAGGCCTATGTCCAGTAGTGGCCTGTAAAAGGCTGTTGATCATGATGAAACCAGATTCAGAATACGGTGTATCACCATTCTCATTCATCCCGGGCGTTTTCTAAGAACCAATTAAGACAGTAAATTACGCAGAACAATATCATTAATAAAGAGAAGAAAAACTTGCAACAAACCCTAGGTCAATGTGGACTCTTAAAGGCTATTGGCTATGGTCAACAACTTTTGGCACATTGACAGTAGATGAGTTTCTAGTCAAATTAGTATCCTTTGTATTTAATATTGATTTCAACATTTTAAAATAATAAAAACTTTCTGTTTATTGTCTATTAAATGATTTTTTTTTTACAATTTCAAAACTAATATAAAATCTCACTTACACACATAGATACATATCTCAAAATTACTTCCGATTTACATCTACTAGATGTGAATCTTACATGCATTTTAAATTTTATAACTATAGTTAATACTAACATATTTGGTAATTTTAACATAGATACACTGTGCAACATCCAAAAATTATATACAATCAAAACAAAAAAAATGATATCATTCTGTTAGTTTGAATTTAGTTTGTTATATGAGATTCAAACTAATGTTTGAATCTCATATTTCTATTCTCTTAGTATGAATCTCACTGAAGCCAAAGATCCAGCAAAAATATCCAATTTATTACGAAGGGAGTTAACGAGACACGGCATGCGAGTCATGGGCGAGGAATGACCTATGTTGGTGCTGTAGTGGGGCACAGCAAACGTTGTCCAGTTTACTGAGCTGGTGCCAACGCGAGGAATACAAATATTGACCATTCCTAACGACTCGAGGGAGTCAATATGGCATTAGATCAACTTGAATAAAAACAAAACATCTAGGATCTTCCTTCGTGTACTTCCTTTTATCATTTTATAGTGACGCAGCCTAGTTTCATAGGAGTTGAAATAATGGCACTTGTTTAGAGAACAATAGAGATAACACAAATTGTTTACAAATCTTTTCTTGATATAATGGATTCCAGGTGCTGCATAGCCTGGAATCCTTTTTGCTAGGTAGTAGAGCCACGCTGATTTCAGCACAAGCGGGTCGGCTCGACCGGGGCAGTACTACCCTCCCACAGAAGACCAACCTAAAGCACCAGCATCCATGTTGTTGTGTTTCGTTGGTGTGTGTGAGACCGGAGGCCCATTGATGTAGGGGTGACAGTTATCGTGGTAACTGTGTAAACCTTACACTGTCACGATGACTGTCATGCCTTTTACGTGCCCAAACGGGGTGTGAAAAAGCATCGCACTAGGCCGCCATAGTGTGGGTCACCATACTGCATTGTCTGCATTTGCAATAAGTACACACAACTCTTGGATTCTATTCATGCTTTCCATCAGGCAGAGTAGAATCACTTTGGCGGGTTCTTAATTTAGAATAAAAAAAAATCCATTATATCGAGAAAAGATTTCCAAAATACTCTCAAGATTCTTTAAAAAATTTCAATTCTCTTACTATGAAACCTGTTACCTTTTGCACCCTGTAGATGACATGGTTATAATGATTTTTTGAAATTTAAACTACTATCTAGTATTATACCTAGATCCTTATTACTATTAACCTCTTGCAATAAACAGTTATTAATATAATAACGAGTATATTTACTTAATACAAGTAAGACAGATCTTCATTTTGATTTATTAAAATGTTTATTTATTCTTGTCACCAGTTGTCAATGTAAATTAGTTTTGAAAACGACTGAGTCACTGCTCAATATTCTGAAGTATAGGGGTCATGGCTACTCAACGGTGTTCGAAAAAAAAATAAAAAGGGACAATAGAAGGTAAGAGATACCTACTATTTATAGGACCAATAAGGGAGTGTAGTTCTAGTTGGTAAGTTCAAATTTTGAAAGTTGTTTTAGTAATAAAATTTTGGCCCAGGTATATTTAATATATTTTTTATTCGTGATTTTATTATGGTTTTGCACACCGAGTACGTTAACAAAATTACGGTAGTATACGCATTTTATTAGAGATTATTATCGAAATGTCAATATTGATTGTAACAATAATAAACAATCGCATACAAAATTGCTTGTATATAACCAGCAGGAGATCATTGCGAGACATCACTTGAGTACACTAGTGAGCTCGCGGTAAGTAATCCAATAACCAATCCTTTACCATGAATTATACATTATTGTCTAAATGCACAGATATTAAGCTCATGCTATTTACTTTTACTTTCAGAAAATAAAAAATGAAACTATTCATTGTATTGTCTGCCCTCGTGGTGTTGGCTACTGCCGTCCCAAAAACCAGCGTTGCTTCAAGAGCAGATCTGCAAGAAATACTCGAGTCTATTTATCACCCCAGCACTGACCCAGCCACCGCCCAAATGCTGTTGGACATGCTTTTGGAACAACTCGGATACACCAAACCTGACATTGGCCCTGCACTTATCGATTTTGACGTCCCTGATGTTGCACCTGCCTCCCCAATTTCGCCACCCTCTCCAATCTCCCCACTGGTACAGATCGTCGTGAACGTTCAGGAAAAAGAATCTGCAGCTCCTGCTGACGCTCCTGCACCTGGCGCTGTTCACCGACCCTTCCCTGGTGGTTTGATTGAGCCCCGAGTATAATATAAAAGTATCAAAGAACCCTGTTTTTGAAATAAAGACAAATTGAAATTGCAATGAAGATTATTTTATTTATTCTACATACTCTATGTACCATAACCTAATCACATTATTATAAAGTTGTATGTATTTTTACTTTTTCACGTTCAAACCGATGGACCCATTTTTATGAAATTTGAGATGGAGGTAGCTGACATAATGAATTTTACTGACCCAGCCACGGCCCAAATGCTGTTGGACATGCTTTTGGAACAACTCGGATACACGAAACCTGACATTAGTCCCGTATTTATCGATGATGTCGCACCTGCCTCTCCACCTTCTCCATCCTTTCCAATCTCCCCACTGGTTCAGATCGTTGTTAACGTTCAGGGAGAAAACTCTGAAACTCCTGCTGACGGTCCTGCGCCCGGTTCTACTCACCGACCCTTCCCTGGCGGTTTGATTAACCCCCGAGGATAATATAAGTTACCAAAGGAATCTGTTTTCGATATAAATATCAGGTTTAATAACAATCTCTGTTTTTATCCCTATAACCCAATAACATTTTACTAAACATACATACGTATGACGTTTATCCAATGATGGATTAGGAATAGGTTGCTAACTACCGCTATTCTTCGTGGGGATGTCGTAAGAGTTGATTAACAAAGCAAATTACGCAGCACAACAACATTGCAAAGAGAAGGAAACTTAAAAAAACTCTATGCCGATCAGTCTGGCCAGCGCATTTTAAAACGTAAACCTCTTTTATAAGAAAGACCTAATACATTACTGAAACAGCATGATCTTAGTAAAAAGGATATCTACAAAAAGTAGAACAAGTAGGAAGATTGTTTAATTATAATCATCAAATCCTTTGTTTGTTTTTGTGTTAATTATGATTTTTTACTAATTCCACTCACACTCCCAAGACTGCAGCAGTGACTCACGAACACACAGAGTTATTGTACTCGTCTTTCCGAGTGTTGTTTTTTTGCCATATTTTTCCTGCGACCTGTCCCAAAAGGAAAAATTTTGTAAAAAATATTTATTTACAAGAAAGCTAATTAGAATTTATTTTTTAAAAATAACATCGTCTAAATGACCACCGTTTTGACATTTGCACTCTTCTAAACAAGCAACGACATCTTCGAGTACTCGTCGGCAAAGAGACCACGAGATCGCCGGCATTTCTTCGCTGGTTTTTTCTTTTTGTTGACGTAGTGTATTTGGTTCACGTACACGATTCTTCAAATAACCCCATAAAAAGAAGTCTGTTGGGAATAGATCTGGATTTCTGGGCGACCAGGGAGTGTCGCCTCATCTGGAAGTCAGTTTTTCCGCAAACATGTCTTTGACTACTGGTACGGACACTTTAAATGTGTGACAAGTGACTCCATCTTATTGAAACAATGTATTTATTGTAGCCATTAGTAGGATTGTAGCTAGCAAATTCCAGTAGCATCGGTCCCAAGAACTCCCGTAACATGTTTGCACGGGATGTTAGATTCAAATGTTAACGAATTCTTGGCTCACTCTATATCAGGCGAAACTGCCCCGTTACAGTGATAGTCGTTCTCGGATTTCTCGTATTTTAATTGCAATTCCATAGGCTGAATATAGAGCGAGGGGGAACTTAGTGAATACATCCAACAAAGAGTACCTACAAAATTATACATGATTGATTATAGAAAATGAATATTTAGTAACCAATTTTTAATTTATGGACTACTTACCCGCATCAAGAACATAAAAAAACTGGAATTTGCAACAAAAATAAAAATTATAAGTTACCTGTTTATTAAGTACTAAAACAGTACGGTCATAAATTAACTGCTTTTTTAAAAACAAATCTTTTAATGTAATAAAAATAACGTTCTGATATACATGAATATTCCAACAAAAATTTCTGCTAAATACTTTTATTGTTTTTTTACAGTATAGCACTATTAATGACATAGTTTTTTTATGATTTTAGAAAATCTGAGTTCTCGAAGATCACTAATTGTTTTCTAACAACTGATTTTCGATTCGGGACTGTTTTACATTTTTAATTTATACTAGTCACTATAATGAGTGACTTTTTTAAAGATAAGACAGTTAAAGAAAATTGTGATAATTTTAATGAATGATGTTATTTGTTATAATGAAGAAGATATATCCCATCTCTAAGTCGCTGCCACAGCACGCCACTTCGAGATGGGAAAAACCTACGGCCCAGTGGCCCGCGATTGGTTAATGATTATGATGAATAGATTATCAGTGTTATTTTTATTGTGACTACATTTAATTATTTTCTTCTTACATAAAAAAGCATTGTTCCTTAGTCCTTACAAAAAACTATGTTTAAGAATTTGACTAATTTAGGTCTTGAAATATTTGTTGAAATCCAGGGAAAGTTGAAACGTTGAGAAAATCTTTAAAAAATGCAAGGAAAACCGTAAAAGCAATATTTTTAAATTCCCATACAATTTAAAAAATAAATAGAGTAGATAAAATATTAAAGAATTTCACAGTAGTCGCATATTAGTGCGTAACATTTGACGTGACACATTCTGTTATTTTTGTTTTGTTGTTAGTGTTTTTAATTCATATAATTATGTATTAGTAACAATATATTGTATAACATTATTATGCGTGGTAATTATATATATATTACTAGCTATGCCGCGCTCGCCTCCGGTATTTTTTTTTTGGGAACGACAGTAGTCTGTGAGTAAAATTCATTATATCAGCTACCTCGATCTCAAATTTTATAAAAATGGGTCCATCGGTTTGAGCGTGAAAAAGTAAAAATACAAACACACTCATTCTCAAACTTTCGCCTTTATAATAATGTGATTAGGTTATGGTACATAGAGTATGTAGAATAAATAAAATAATCTTCATTGCAATTTCAATTTGTCTTTATTTCGAAAACAGGGTTCTTTGATACTTTTATATTATACTCGGGGCTCAATCAAACCACCAGGGAAGGGTCGGTGAATAGCGCCAGGTGCAGGAGCGTCAGCAGGAGCTGCAGATTCTTTTTCCTGAACGTTCACGACGATCTGTACCAGTGGAGAGATTGGAGAGGGTGGCGAAATTGGGGAGGCAGGTGCAACATCAGGGACGTCAAAATCGATAAGTGCAGGGCCAATGTCAGGTTTGGTGTATCCGAGTTGTTCCAAAAGCATGTCCAACAGCATTTGGGCGGTGGCTGGGTCAGTGCTGGGATGATAAATAGACTCGAGTATTTCTTGCAGATCGGCTCTTGAAGCCACGCTGGCTTTTGGGGTGGCAGTAGCCAACACCACGAGGGCAGACAAAACAATGAATAGTTTCATTTTTTATTTTCTGAAAGTAAAAATAAATACATGGCCTTAATATCTGTGCACTTAGACAATAATGTATAATTCACGGTAAGGACTGGTTATTTGATTACTTACCGCGGGTTGACTGGTGTACTCAAGTGATGTGTCGCAATGATCTTCTGCTAGTTATATACAAGCAATTTTGTGAGCGATTGTTTATTATTGTTACAATCAATATTGATATCTCGATAATAATCTCTAATAAAATTCATATACTACCGTAATTTTGTTAACGTACTCGGTGTGCAAAAGCATAATAAAAGCAATGAACAAGGAAACTGTTAAATTTGCCCAAAAAATGCTTAAAGAACCTTGTAATTACTTAGGTTAATTATTCACGCTTGTTACTAATTCAAGCTCAAGCAATTCTGGTTCACTGTTGTTTCTAAGCCTCTCTTATCCATCTTGTAACCGATGCCTATTCCTTTACTTCCGTTGTTCTTCTGTAGTCGTTAACTACATTTGTAGTAACATGTAGTCCAATGCTGAACATAAACGTCTCCTAAAAAAAGAAATTTTGGCTTACCACTTACTATACCATATAGGTCAGACATGTGGGTATAGGTTTGTGTCCAGTTTTCTTCATCTTTGCAGTGCCGTTGTCCTGTGTAGTGTTGTCGTTCTCTTAGTCGCCTCTTACGATACCTATTGATTAAATATACAGGGTGTTGATACTCCGTATTTTTAATCCGTCACCACAAGCCTTCTTTAGTGACTGGTTGAAATAGAAGCAAGTGTGATTGGACAAACTAGTTTGTTATGAAATATTTTCTCAGTTCAACAGATTAACTTGTGTTTGCCAAGAGTTGGCACTTTGTTCCTATAAACTATGGTATCACTATAAATAATTCTACAGTTGAACAATGTATGTATTTATTTATGGAACAAGGAATACACAAAATCAAATCAATCAACTAACAAAATCAAGAAGCTTTCCTCAATTAGGGGAGACCATATCATGCGCAAGAGAGTCACGTTAACATTAACTTAGCTTAACAGACAAATACATACACAAATATTATTAATAAGAATAAATAGGTAGGAATATAATTAATTTAAAATTATGAAAACATTAAGCAGAGCACATCATATCGTTATTGCTCTGTTTACACCTTCACAAACTTAGAATATGCAGTGTGTTTATCATAACTGAAATACGTAGTTGACAATCTGTTTTGATTTGATATTTAACCAAAATTAAAGACTAATAACTAAAAGTTAAATTAAATCACAGTAATAGACTTAACGTACGAAGGTAAGTACATACATATCAGTGAGCTTTGAACGGATTAGAGATTTACTTTTTCCCAGTGTGTTTGAGAAAAGGTGTATTTTCGGAAGGATATGATACCATGTTGTACTGATGAGCAATCCTAACGAGTAGTGAGTGGTTTCCCAAGTTCGTTCAGCATCGCGGCTGTTTGAACAATGGGCCAGGGTAGCGAGAGAATCTCAGAGGAACGTTGATATCTAATTTACAAAGAAGACCAGGACAATCTACGGCATTGTAAAGCAATTTATGTAGTTTTGGCGTGACTTTAGATCTGTAAGTTTAAAATAACACAGTTTATTTTCACAGCCTCTACAGTTTCTTAGCCTAATATGAAAAGCTAGATGACGAACAAATCTCTTCTGAATCCTTTCCATTCTATTGATACGAGTATACACTTGGTAGGATCGATTTTAAACAGTACTACAGTATTCCCATTGGTTTTGTACATAGCTATTTTTTATATAATGTTATGCGTAAAATTGTAATGCAATAGAGGTTTTTTTAAATTCAATTATTTAATTGTCTCAATAAACAATAATAAACCAAGTATATAAATAATGGTGAAACGCAATATTTTGGTATCCTATCGTTTGATTGCTTTGCACTCCAAAATATGAGTTACCGTAATTTAAATGTTTTATAAGTCTATAAAAAAATATTGTTTAGATATCTCTGACTATGAAAATATTACTGCGCACAAAACTACTGCTTGATATAAGTAACAGAGATTATTTCATAATATCGTGTGACCATATGGTCAGCATAGAAAGACTATGAGCAAATATTAAAACACTGGGACACTTTTAATAAATCGATTTCAATATCTTACAAAAACCTACACCATTCATCGTCATTGATAGTCCACTGGCTGTACAAAGACCTTTCATTAGATGGAAGGCTTTGGCCTACTATACTACGCTGGCTAGACGGGTTGGTATGGGATTGTGACGTGTTTTCCTTCTGTTTACAGCGTCGACGGACGGAGTGATGGCCAAGATCAGTTTAAAGGTCACAAATCCTACCGAGCCGCGAGCAGTCGTAGACGCGCCACTCCAATAGCTGAGTGCTGTCATGTTGCTCCGACCGCCTCCGCGCAACTCTCGACCGCGCTTTGAATCGCTCGCCATCATTTTACGTCGTTGCATTAAACACAGTTGTATTCTGAAGGGCTTTAGGTGGAATTTAAATTGTTATTGAATTAATCTTTTTGCCATCACTCGTCCATCAGTGCTGACTGAGTCTACTTTCACAAAACCCATGGGATGAGTAGCTATGGTGACATTTCGTTTTGTTGAAGTTAAAACTTGATTTATTTAACTATTTTATTTGCCTACCGTAATTCGGTACATTATGCACTTCGTAATCTTAACAATGAGGTAATAAATTTAGTAATGAAGGTGTAAAAGTATAATAAACAAACAAACTCAGCTTATCACTCATAATAGATAAAGGTCCTCTTACCTATTTAGTAACTATCACTAGTATATTGCCCCTAATATAGTCAATGCCTACCTAAAATAAAGTTCCAATCGTGAATATTTAATATAATACATTTTATTTCGTTACTAACTACCAAAAATGTAAGTAAAATTGTTTTTGGAAACAAAATAAAAATATTGTATTTGTATTATATATATATGACGGTGCGCTGCTTATGGATTAGTTTTTATTGTAAACTATTTTATTACTAAATTACTAATTATTTTAATCATCACTTGATTTGTTTATTTGATTCTAGGAAGTTGATTCTGTAAGCGATAATATTAAAATAAGATTGTTGAAATAAGAGCGATAACCCCGAATAGAGTAGTAGGTATCGCCACGAATAATAATGGCTGTCAGTTGGTTTTTGAAAAAGGATCAGACGGATAGCTGTCACGCGGTGCGCACGTGCTAACCTATTGGCTCTTAATTTTTCCATTTTATTTAAAGTTTGTTGATCTATTAAAATTTGTATGAAATTGTATAACGATTAAATAATGAGACGTTGAACAATACAAGTGTGCCCTTATTTTGAAAGTTCCTGTTACACCGCCCACGATGGATAGCTCAACTAAGACCGCTATAACACCCCTTTTCTGACCCTCTGACTGATATATATATATTTATAATAAGATATATTATTATCACTCTGCCCTTTTCTCAATATTATTTGATTGCACAATGTGTAAAATTGATCAATGTTTGGTTATTTTTTTATGGAACGCCGTTTGTTTTACGTCAAATATCTTTGCAAATGTAATTGTTTTCAGACGGAATAAATAAAAAGCAAAATTAGTTATGCTTGAGTTCAGGATATTTCTCATTGTTTATATTTTTCTGCAGCATGACGGCCTCTTTGTTCTAGTGCTTAGCTTATGTGTCTGCTGACCAAGAGGTCTCGCTTTCCATTCCCGAGTCAGGTCAATAAGTGTTGTTGGTTTTTATAACAAGAAATTTCTAATAACAGCCCGGAGTATACAATTGGCGGTGTTTCAGGCCCGTACCTCGGCAAGCACGTTAAGCAATGGGTCCCGGTTGTCATAAACACCTACGGCAATCTTTGTTGGGACGTCAGTGCCCTCAAATACATTGATAACGATTTCAATTTGCTAGATCAGATCACCCTCAGGGTTGCGGAGACTGAAAAATCTGATATTGAAGTAAAAACCGCCAGAACTGGTAACCGACTCCAAAAAAAAGAAAACTAGGAAAAAAGATTCTTTTCTGTAGCACGACAATCTATCCTAGAACAATATGACATTCAATGATCCAACTTCTAGTCGATTTGGTTTTTGATAATACAAGTTAGTTTCCAGTATCATTATCAACAGCCTCTAACAGTCCAATGTATGTAGACACAACTCTTCAAATAATCCCATAAAAAGAAGTCTGCTGGGGATAGATTTGGACTTCTGGGTGACTATGGAATGACACCTCGCCTAGAAATTAGTTTTTCCGGAAATATGTCCTTGACCACAGGTAGCAACTCGTTGGATGTGTGACAAGTTTCTCCATCTTGTTGAAACCGTGTGTTACGATTGTAGTCAGCAAATTCCAGTAGCACCAATCCCAAGAACTCCCGTAGCATATGTTTGCGCGGGATGATAGATTCAAATGTTAACGAATTTTTGGATACTCCCACTCTTTACAATATATAGATATATACATAAAATAAATTAAACACAGAAGAATTTGCTCCCTATGTCGTCTCTTACGACAACCATGGGATAATTAATGAAAATGAAACTATATATTCTAAATCTGTGATACGGGAGATAGCTGGTACAGTACAGTAGGTTGGAGCACCGATGTATAATAGCTCTCATTGACGTAGCGTAACTCTTATCTTTCCACGGGAATCTTTCGCAGATGCCTGTGAGTGGTTGAGAATCAAGCGTGCGTACAGTTTATGTCTTATATATAACAATTAAAATATAGTTCTGAGTTCTGAGTTGTGTGATTATTCCTCTTCATCCTGTGGGTGTCGGCAAAGCCGATTAAAGGTCAAAAGTCTGTTTAGTTTGGATCTAGTAGTATTGCGTAATCCTCACACACGTAAATTTATAAAACATAATTTCGAACGTCTCTGTCTTATAGAACTCTCGGTATCTACAAGGTCTATTTAGATTAGGTCTAAAATTACTTTGTGTTTCGGCATCTGCGACTGTAATTCAAGAATATTGCTTATTGTACATTAATAAGTTATTTATTTGGTATCTCATGCCTAAGCCGTGTTGACGTGCTTTAAGATCGATTTGGATATAATCCGTCTAAGTCAGTTTGGTCTAGTTTTTATCTTTAATCTGTTCCAGTAATTACACTCGTGTAATATTCCATTTATTTTAGCTACCTCTTGCACGCACACCTAAGGTCATAGTGTCTTTATTATATTTTAAGAGCCTGCCAAAGTGATTCTTCCCTGCATGATGGAAATCATGAATAAAATCCAAGAGATGTGTCCAGCATACTCATTGTGAATGCAGTAATATAATAATATACGTAATATAATATTCTACCACATTCACACAACGCCATCTAGTCCCAAACTAAGCAGAGCTTGTGCTATGGATACTGGACACCAAATATAAATATTAACATCACTATTGAGAAATATGGGTTGATTGTAGAACTGTAGTATATTCAGATGCCAAAGGCAAAAATAAAAATAAAAATCAGGTTTACAGTATTAGTAAACGAACGTTTGATTGCTTTACACAGTTCATTAAGTCAAAAAGAACATAAAATACCGAAATATAATAAATGTGTGTTAAGTCGGGTAATAGTGAACTTCATGTCACCCTATTTATTTTATTTTACTTATTTATTTAACAACTTTATGCAAGAAATATACAGTGAACTAACTAAAAAGAAAATGAACTAAAAATTTAGAACTAAATGAGAAAAATAAATAAATAAAGGTATATTTACGCGTTCATACAAAATATATACATATCTACGTCTCATCGGCACAGTACGTAGCACTTAAGGTATAATACATTTTATTGCTTATTGTAAATATATTATATAAAAAATAACTCTCTTAGCTCTTTTAAGCAAGTTTTGTTTATGAAGTAAAGGAAAATGTGACCCCTGTTAATAGTATAAAAAGAAAGCGCCGTAGGAAATGGTAATGCCAAATTCGAGGACAATCACTATTGTGTAGTGTTTCTAGTATTTAGTAGCAGCGTTAAATTAATTAGCAGTGTTGTGTCGTATATTTATTTAGTAGATTGACCTTCTCCAAAGACGCTTAATGGCTTATACTAAAAAAATACACATTGTAAAACATAGTGTGTATTTTATAACACTTAAACGACTATACCAATTTTGATAAAATTTGGAGTGCAGGCAGGATTTATTTACGTATGAAAAAATATGTAGTTCTTCTGTAAAATAAGTAAAGATTAAAATGTGTTTGTTAAACCGCGATTTACATGGATGCAGCTAGTATCATAATAATTAATAACATAACCTCTATAATACGGGTCTGCTCATTTCAGAGTTTAGCGCATCAGCTTACGTACTCGCGTACCCTTTTAATACAATGTTACGTTTGCCAATAAATCCATCATTTCAAAAATGTAAAAGAAAATCATACATATACTCGTATGTATATGATACAATATATTTGCAAATCATACAAAAACTTATTCCGACCCGAGAATCAAACCAGAGACCACAGCACAACAGTAGCATACGCATACATTCAAACTAAGTCTCCGTAATAAGCCAATTCATACGGTCTCTTTACCGATGAGTATTCGAAAATTCCGGTGCTCGCTTAGAAGAGTGCAAACGTCGAAACCGTGGCCATTTAGATGATGTAATTATTAAAAATAAATTAGTAAGTAGTAATTAGTAATAAAGTCCAAGTAATTAACTTTCTTGTAAATAAACAATTGTTATAATACATCAAATCGTTTTTTATACGATTTTTTCAAATGTTAAGGAATTCTTGGCCTACCCTTTATAAACATATACATACCACAATATTTCACCATATAAGTATTTATATAAAACACTTATTTTAAAAATGATTAATTACTAAGCATGGTCCTTAACAGCTACACTTCTCTAATAAATCTACCAGAAAGCAAATATATGAGAAAATCCCAAATTCCGACGTGTGTGTATATAATATACTATTTAAAAAGCTCCCTCGATTTCAATAGAGTTTTACAGCCAAATCTGAAAACAGTAGGATCACCTGGGAACTACCGGACAATAAAATGATCTCCAAATCACTCAGCTCGTCTTCGAGTATTCAGGGAAAACGCGTTAAAAGGTATACGTATGCCGACAAAAGTTCGTCAAACAAGAGAAATCAAGAAAACACTGTTATATGACACTTGACATTTTGTTTTAACTTTGTATCACTTCATACTTGTCTATTCAGCTGGCATGACGTCATTGCTGATTGTAAAATTTGATAAGTGAGTTACTTTGTCGTAAACTATTGTATCATTGACGCGTTAATCCCTTTATCCGTTATCTTACTTATATTCTTTTAAGTCGCTGAAATCGCGTAATTATTATTATCGATTATTATTTTATGATCTTATTACCGTTTTCTGGGTTTTACAAATATATAGATTCTTTTAAACCAGTAAACAAATGAAAACCTGATCTGTTCGTAAGCAGTTAAAAGTACTAAGTACACCAACAGTAAGGGTCATATGGGATTGTTGGGTAGACTGTAACTATCCTAACTAAAATTCTAAATGCGTATGCGAGTTTGTTTGCACGACTAAATCATTCAATCGCTCAACTCAACACATCATTCAATCACTCAAGACATTGTCAGCGAGTAACATAGACTAATTTTTACCGCAATAAGCGGACGGAGTCGCTAGTAAAAGCAATTTTTTAACTGATATTCTTTCAAAGAAAAAATCAAATCTAACTAATAGTTTAATAAGTTAGCGATTCAACAGTCATACGAAGGCATATTAGCTTCATTACATTACATTATTAAAACATAAAATTATTATTATTTTCTCAAAACCGAATCTGAACGCAGCCTGATAAATAGATGAAATAATAGTGATAGATATTGGAACACAAAAACCAAACGGATGCATGATGATGCTAAAGTGTGAAAAATATTAATATGCATAATGGCTACCCGAGTAGGCGATGCAAGCGCTACGGACTGCGCTCGCCCTTTTGGTAGCAGGAAGAAAATTGAACACGGATGGGCATCTATAAATCGTAGGTGGCCCGAGGTAAGTCGGGGTTTCAGGGATATTTCCTTATTAGGGTACATGTTTCCTCGACTACTGATACCTAAGTCGGCGTGCAGTTTTCGGTCGGTTCGAGTCCGACCTAACGACCTTTTCGTGGCATCCGTGGGGACTTCCACACAGAAAAAAAAGGCATGATGGTTATGCTTAAAATGTCTTGCATAATTGTCGAAGGTTCCATCTTCTTCTTAGTTTCTAATATTGAAGTTTAGTGAATTTATGAGTTAATATTGCTTGAGTTTTAAATTTTATTAATTCTTGATAATTTAGGATTAAGTCGGTTTTTCTAAAATTTTTGAAATAAATATTTTAGACTTCTTCTCCGCTGCTGTTTAGTAAAATAGCAGACTTCGTTTTTCAACGTATAAAACTATTCAAGCTACCTAAAGTTTCTCCATTTTTTGGGCATATTACCTACTGAATCTAGTTGCGGAGGCTATGATATTTTGAATTCCAAAGGAAAGGTGTTTGGCATTTTAGACTCCATTACTTTTTCTCTTGTGATTCTTAAATCGGCCTCGCCATATATTGTTTGTGATTTTATGCCGATGTAAGTGAATACGTAGAAACACTTGGGATTTTATTAATATTATTTTTATATTGATTTATGGTGTTCAAGGAGGACGCGTCCCGTTCAATGTTGCCAGTTTATTACATTTTTATAGTAGAAAGTTTTTCTTACAAATTGATTACTTAATAATCTTCGCTCAAACAAACTATCGATCTAACCGATACTCAAAGCTGTTAAGTCGGCTTGATATGTTGTTAAAGCTTTCTTTAATGTAAAAACCCTCGGTTCGACATATTATTTCCATTCTCATCTAATTTTTTGAAATTTTCTGACTTTAGTAGAAAACTATTTGGAAAAGGGAAAGGGTTGTGCTATTGAGTGTTGCATCATTATTTAAAAATATGTAAAATAGTAAAGCAATCCTAAAAGCAGTATCAGACAAGTACTGTTTCTTGTATCAATCAAACACGTTTTTAAAAATATTGAATCATTTTAATAGCTTTACACACCTGTGATAGTTTATAACCTCTGCCTTGCAAGACTGATGAAATAATTGAAATATGCACAGGTGTAATTATTTTAACAGATTAAAGATAAAAACTAGATTGAACTGAATAAAACGGATACCATCCGTCAAGTTGAGCCTTGGCACGTCGGCGCGGCTTAGCCATAAGATACAGTATTATTTACTTTCATATAAATAACTTATATATGTACAATTAACAATATTCTTGCATTACAGCCGTGGATGCGGGAATTACTTCTACAGGAGGGGCCAATAATTAGTCAATATTTGAAAAAATAGCATAAAAAACATTTGATATGTATTTTAAAAATTGATTATTTACAAGAAAGTAGATTAAGAAAGCAGTTTATGTATAGAAAATTAGGTAGAATTTATTTTTTAAAAATTACATCATCTATATGACCACAATTTCGACGTTTGCACTCTTCTAAGAGAGCACCGTAATTTTCGAGTACTCGTCGGCAAAGAGACCGCGAGATCGCCAGCATCTCTTCGCTGATTTTTTCTTTTAGTTGGCGTAGTGTATTTGGTTTATTAATGTAGACACAATTCTTCAAATAACCCTATAAAAAGAAGTCTGCTGGGGCTAGACCTGGACTTCTGGGTGGCCATGGAAAGTCACCTCGTCTGGAAATCAGCTTTTCTGGCAAGATGCCTCTGACCACCGGCAGGGACTCATTGGATGTGTTACAAGTGGCTCCATCTTGTTGAAACCATGTGTAGCCAGCAAATTCCAGTAGCTGCGGTCCCAAGAACTCTCGTAACATATTTGCTCGGGATGTTAGATCAAATGTTAGCAAATTCTTGGTGCACTCCATAGGAGACAGGTATCTATATATATATATATATATATGTATACATATACAGGGAGGCGCCCAGCTTTTGACAAAACAGTAACTAAAAAGTAACACGCTCCAACATACTTCCATTAAAATTAATAAAAAAAAAATCATAAACATACAGAAATGCTAATTTAGAACAAAATAAATACGATTATTTCAATTCTGAATTAGAGTACCATCTATTCCTTTCTTACTCATTACTTACGGGCCACTCACCTGTAAACGGCGGCAGCGCGAGCGGCACAAAAATGGCGGCGAGTTCAAATGTGACCCAAGCGTAGTGTCGCTTCGCGAAATATTACATTCGTATTTCGATTGTTACTTTGGTACATAATCAGTTACAGTACGCTACTCTTACGGATTGATCCCTGCTCAATAAGACCTGTACGAAACTTGAAGGGCCGTCGTTTAACCTTTAAGATATCATGGATCTTTTTATGCTGAACACCAAATTGACGAGCAGCCCTACGTGAACTGCATGTACGATTACGCGTGACATGATCCAGCACATATTATTCAAGAGCGATCGGTATTCGGCGAGCACTCAACATTACGAGGCACCAAACTTTCATGGTCTCGTAACCTTTGTACCGCCCTTACAAAAATTCTGCTGTCTGTAGGACATACAGGAGTGGTTCCATACCTCTCACGATATGTTCGCAAAGCAAGAGATGCGTTTTGATGGCATTTCATATAAATTAAAACCATGTCAGTATATTTCACGGCTATTAAGGTCATTCGTGGCATTATGAATGTCGATTTTGGTGAATCAAAATAATTTAAGAACTTGCAAGCAAGAACAACAATCAAATTCACGCACACGCTGCACAACACAACCAATATCGTTACTTTTTAATGAAATTTAAAAAAATAAAGTCTTACCTGGATAAAAATTTTACAAATTTTAACTATTAGGGTTATAACTTGTATTTATTGTTTCCTTTTTAGAATTGTTATGTTGTGTCGGGGCTTTTTAAATTCTTAATTTAACTTTTTTTGTTTAGCTTAAGATTAAGGATTTTCAAATAAAGTAAATATTATAATAATCTGCAACTTCTTCGTAAATATCTATCAAACCTAAAAACAAACCTCAAATGTATTCATATGTACACAGTAAAGTGTTAAGTCTAGTTTTCAAGCTCAGCGGTGATGATTTGAAGAAAAATAGATAAATATTCTTCATTTCTATATTTTCATAGTAAGGGAGTTAGCTACGCAAGACAACAACACTACAAGAGAAAAGGAAAACTTGAAACACACCCTTTACTACACCGTCTCGCCAGCGTGATAAAGTAGGCCAAAGCTTCCTATTTGAGGAGAGACCTATGGTCGAGTAGTGGACTAAAGTGGCCTAAAGGATTGTGTGTGAAGTGTTGATGATGAACTAATTGCCCAACCGCAGGTATAAAGCTATCACTTATCAATGTAGTCATCGCTATCTAAAATTGAAGTCTATTATTAGCATTATAATTAATGAACGTATTGATAAAACTTTGAATCCAAGAATTCTACTTCATTTTCTGTACAATACTTTGATGTGTCCTTTTGTATCCTCTATTGCACAAACACGTGCAGTGTTTTTTAACTTGTACTCCAATGAAGCATCACCCAATGCTTACTTAAATTATGACAACCACAACTAAACACAAGGCTACACATGATGAACTCCGCCCTCAAATCCCACGCGGCTGATCTGGCCAAGGCGTACGCCGCCTCCGTCGACACGGTGCGATAGTTGCGTTTGACTTAAGCCATACATATCCTCTGACGGCGTCGGGGGCGATTGGACGGTTGTTACAGGTATTAAAATTCGAAGAATTGCCAATGCTTCTAATATTCATTTGAAAAATTTTAAAACTATAACTGATTTCACAAAGGTAACTCCGAAAAACATTGATATGACATACCCGTGTATAATTACGTTTGTTGCAGTAATTTTCGGTAATTTTTCGGTATGTAAGTCGGTATTCACCCTTCCAAATACTTACATCCATTGAAATAGCACCAACACTTCACAACTGTCGGTCTACAACAAGGATGTTTAGTAAGCATCACCACGGTTACAGTTATCTGTAAAATCTTAGTATCGTTTCAGTCGAACCTAACACTACCGCTAGCATATACTGTAGCAAGCTTCTACCACGATCGAAAGCACCAATAGTATTCTTCGCTTATTGTCTAATGCTGCTGACCAAATATCACTCGATTTTTCATAACTGAATTTTAATACTGTGGTCTCAGGTTGCATCATTGAGAGAAAACTCCGAAATTGCACTTCAAGCTCCTAATAAAGTGAAGAATAATCCAACTCATAGCACGAGGATCTTCTGCCTTCCAGAAGACATGCATTTATAACCCCACAATACACTTTGCATGTAGAAAATGTTCTTAATCTGGCAACCTAAAACTTGATTCTCTTATTGTATTTTAAGAAAATCTCATTCCTGGTCATATCTAACCAGAACATGATAATATTTCAAATTCAAATCTAATTCTTTTTTCAGTAGTTTCAACCTAGCTTCAAAATACAGGAACTTATGTTAAAGCGTTGTATAACTCTAATAAAGTGATATTTCTTTTGTCACATATACTGAAATTATGTAGGACAACATGCATTTTTGTATGTTAAGTAAACTATCTTATTGCAAGAAATTGTGAAGTGACTCTATCAGTATCGAAATTATTCAGTATTCTAAAGCTAAAATTGTCTTAGATAATCATATTGTGATTTAATAACAAAAGAACACTACGTTCTAGATAGCATCAGAGTTTAAATAGAAAAAGAAAAATATGAAATAAAATGAGTAGGTATATAACTACATAAAAATAGAAGGTAAAACCAACGACAATAAACTTTTAAATATATGCCACCCACATTTAAACACTTCTTTGAATCCAAACATAATAAAAAAATTGTTTCGAAGAAATTAGGTTAAACCAATCAGCTTGCCAACGAGTCAAAAGTTTGTCTTAAGTCTCGTCTTATAAAAAGTAACTCATATCGTATTACAACTTTTCAAGACCAGAAAAACAGAATCCTGTATCTCAAAATAAAAAAAAACAACTGCAACAGTATATTGCTTTTTTAAATATTTTATTGCTTATAATCAATAACAATGGACATCAATTTAATTTTGACATATTTTCTTCCAAAGACTTACTGTGATCGTATTGTGTTTAGTTAATAGCAGGAGAGGGTTGGTGAGGGGCACCGACGGCAACACCAGAAACGGGTGGGGCGGGTAAATCACCAATCACTACATCGGCAACGGGAGGAGCAGGAGGCGCGGGTAAGTCACCAATTTCTACGCCGGAAACGGGAGGAGCGGGCAAGTCACCAATCTCTACGCCGGAAACGGGAGGAGCGGGCAAGTCACCAATCTCTACGCCGGAAACGGGAGGAGCGGGTGGGGCAGGCAAGTCACCAATCTCAACTGATGTCACATCATCATCAGAATCAGCGATCAGGACATCATCAGCAGGCAAGTCAGCAATCTCTGCGGGCTTAGCTACGTTCACGATGATCTGAACTAGTGGAGGAGCGCCTTTGTAGGGCCCGAACACGACCGGAGAATCTGCCACTGCAGAATGGATGGGTCCAAATGAAGGACGGGCTACAGCCACGGCGACGAGGGCAGCAAAAGCAACGAAGAATTTCATTTTTATGCTGTAAATAACACAACATTTATTTAATATTTAACAAGTTAATTTATCAACTTTTCAAGTTTCGTTTGGCTACACAGGTTTCCGAAAGTACTGCTCACAAATCTATACTAATATTGTAATTCATAGCTAAATAGCTTATTTCTTTGTTTAGTTGAAAGTGCTAATTTCAAAATATACTGGTTCTATTTATGATCTGGACTCATGAGAGACTGTCACATTAAATACTTCATTTTAAGACCAATGAATTTTAAATCATCTATGATGATAAATTATAACCTTATCAGATAGTTTATCGTTATTGTTAATTATGATAGAAACAAACAAGTAACAGTAATATTTATAAAAGACACGATTGTTTAACTTACCTTTTCTATTAACCGCTGTGATCAGACGATATCAAAAAGTAAAATGCAGTTGCTTCTATAGGTATCATTTTATTGTTTTATTATCATTTTTGATATTGTATCGTACAGAATTACCAACAGTAGTTCCACATATTAGTATCATTTAATTGTTGTGAAATAAAACCATTAACATAAATTGCATTCCCTAAATAAATACGAATTTTAGATATACTGAAGAAACCAAAGACATATACATTGTTTTTATTTGTTATTAGAAATTATATTCTGAAATATTACGCGCTGACGACTCCCAGACTTCCCCAGCGACTTAGTGGTGTAGTTTATTGATAATTGAAAAATAATAGTACTACGAGCAGCACTCAATAATAAGTTTTAATAATTATTTATTCTGTACAGAAAAGTGTTGTATTTTATTAGCGTAATAGTTGAGTTTTGTAATTTACACCACATCGAATTAATAGCGTTTAATAACCCACTGCTGGATATTGGCCACTCCTTAGAAAGAGAGTTTACTAAAAATTTAGCGACATTAAGGTATCCAACAATCGGAGTATCGGAGTGGTTGAGGAGGTAAGCCTGCAAATTAAACTTCAGTCTTTGTGGACTTCAGAAAGTATCCTACAGGTTCTAGAGAACTCTCATCATCAATGAGCGAGTCAGTCTCTACCGTTTAACTAGGTAAAACCATAAAAATAAAGCTAATGCAGTGTCTTTATAAAAACACCTGAATTCCGAAATGAAAACATTCAAAACTACATAATGTCGTTTTGGAGGGAATGAGAGTCAAGTCCATCTAACACAAAGGATCCTCCGACCAGGCGAGGTGATTACGATGGTAGCGCTGTAGTATATTTTGTTGCTTTTGCACTGTATGTGGAAATCGCCACATCATATTTAGATAAAACTATAGAATTATTTGTATGCTTTGAAACTTATTCATAATATTTATTTCATTTCCATGTCTACGTAATATCTAATAACTGTGTATTTACCCTATTGTAAAACTCCTTGATACTTTTCTAAAATAATTTCATTTTCCACACCCATGTACTAAACATACAGTAGCTGTACCTAAATAGGTAAAAAAATTAATTAAGCTAAATTGTTTTCTTAGATGGTCACGTTATTTAAAGTTACATAGAATACTTTTTGTTTAGAAGACTGTGTGTGGACAGCGACATAATTTCAATTAATTTGTAACCACCGGTTTGCCAACGGATAAAAGCTTGCATCAACAGAAAACGGCAATATATTTGAATATTGAATTCGAATATATTGCCGTTTTCAAAAAGTAGTTTTAAAAAATAAATAACAGAGTTAATTTGTAAACATTCTGTTTTTTATAATTAACAATTTTCAGTATCAGTTAGTCAGAGATTAGTAAATAGCGGGAGAAGACTAGTTAGTGACACCAACAGTAATATTGAAAACGGGTCGGGAAATCAAGTAAATCAGTATCTCAATTAATGTTACATCATCAGAACAGATATCATCAGCAGGAATTAAAGAATCTTCCTTTGTAGGAGCACCACTCGGTTACATTTGTGATGACCTGAACCTGTGGAAAAGCACCTTGTAGGAACTGAGAACAACGGGAACCACAGCTACTGCAGACTCGATAGGTCTTTGAGGATGAGCTATAGCCACGTCCACGAGGGCAACAAAAATAATGAAGAATTTGAAGAAGAAGAAGTTATACAACACATGGTTGTCAATATAGATGGATCAAAGGCCAAGGGATTGGAATGAATTTAATACTTCATTGGCGGTTCCATTCAATAGGATTAAATTATTAAAGAAACTCTTTAATCCTTTTATAACAGTATATTATGACAAAAATATGAAAAAAAGAATGAAATCTATTTACTTCAATTATCTTGTCTCATAAGCTGAAGTTTCATTCAAATTCAAAATCGATTAATTTTCACCATAATGCCAAATTCAGTGCAGATTTGCTTTCTAGCTATCAAAATCAAAGATATATGTTCAACCCTCCACATACGTATGCTCATTTCTGTAAAAAGTATATTATTGACCTCCCATAACTATCTCCAAGGCATTAAGAAGAGAATAAACGTATTTAGTTAGTCTATGAATAAATTATATTAAAAATAAAAAATAGGAGTTTGTTGATTTTTTTGTTTCAACCTACAATATCATTTTACCATATTTTTACATGAGTAACTAAATGCAAAGTTTAGCAGCTTGAAGTTTCGAATATTTTTCGATATTTGAGGAGTTCACAAGGTTCATTTCTAAAACAACAATAATAACCTCACATATTTCACACACGGCTACAACTGTGCAGAGTCTTTGCTATGGTAACCAGATTTTATGCGTTAATATAATAATAAGTGTGTGGAAGGGTAAGGAAATGACAACTGAGTCGGGGTGAACTTCTGGAACTCCTACTTAACTCAAACAGTCTAAGCTTCTGGCAGCTGCTTCATACAATGGAACCAATAACGACGTATGTAGTGTCTTTACAATTTTGACGTGGGCCACGTAAAGGCGACAAGTGACAAATTAGATGTCGCTTGCTATCGACGAGAAAATTTATTACAGTGTGCCAACAGAATGTCTTTGTGTATTGTACCGACCGTGTAATGGTCACTGAATGTGCACACCAACTTCGGTGTATAAATCGTATTCTCTGCAGCAGACAATATCCTTCTGAAATATTGTATCATATATATATTACAAAATTTCATGTTTTTACACTAAAATAACATGTTATCATTACCCGGTCTGGTGGTGGACGAATTAAAATAAATGGTACAAATACACCGGGTTTTAGGTACAGCTACTGTATGTTTAGTACATGGGTGTGGAAAATGAAATTATTTTAGAAAAGTATCAAGGAGTTCTACAATAGAGTAAATACACAGTTATTAGATATTTCGTAGACATGGAAATGAAATAAGCATTATGAATAAGTTTCAACGCATACAAATAATTCTATAGTTTTATCTAAATATGATGTGGAGATTTCCACATACAGTGCAAAAGCAAGAAAATATACTACAGCGCTACCATCGTAATCACCTCGCCTGGTCGGAGGATCCTTTGTGTTAGATGGACTTGACTCTCATTCCTTCCAAAACGACATTATATAATTTTGAATGTTTTCCTTTTGGAATTCAGGTGTTTTTATAAAGACACTGCATTAGCTTTATTTTTATAGTTTTACTTAGTTAAACGGTAGAGACTGACTCGCTCATTGATGATGAGAGTTCTCTAGAACCTGTAGGATACTTTCTGAAGTCCACAAAGACTGAAGTTTCATTTGCAGGCTTACCTCCTCAACCACTCCGATACTCCGATTGTTGGATACCTTAATGTCGCTAAATTTTTAGTAAACTCTCTTTCTAAGGAGTGGCCAATATCCAGCAGTGGGTTATCCCACTGCTGGATATTAGCCACTCCTTAGAAAGAGAGTTTACTAAAAAATTTTTACACCACATCGAATTAATAGCGTTTAATAATAAACGCTATTAATTCGATGTGGTGTAAATTACAAAACTTAACTATTACGCTAATAAAATACAACACTTTTCTGTACAGAATAAATAATTATTAAAACTTATTATTGAGTGCTGCTCGTAGTACTATTATTTTTCAATTATCAATAAACTACACCACTAAGTCGCTGGGGAAGTCTGGGAGTCGTCAGCGCGTAATATTTCAGAATTTAATTTCCAATAACAAATAAAAACAATGTATATTTCTTTCAAGAGCTCTTTGGTTTCTTCAGTATATCTAAAATTCGTATTTATTTAGGGAATGCAATTTATGTTAATGGTTTTATTTCACAACGATTAGATGACACTAATGTGTGGAACTACTGTTGTTAATTCTGTACGATACAATATCAAAAATGATAATAAAACAATAAAATGATACCTATAAAAGCATCGGAATTTTACTTTCTGATATCGTCTGATCACAGCGGTTAACAGAAAAGGTAAGTTAAACAATTGTGTCTTCTATAAACATTACTATTACTTATTTGTATATATCATAATTATTATTAAAGGTAAACTATCTGATGAGGTTCTAATTTATCATCATAGATGATTTAAAATCCATTAGTCTTAAAATGAAGTACTTAACGTGACAATCTCTTATGAGTCCAGATCATAAATAGAACCAGTATATTTTGGAACGACCCCTTTCATTTAAACAAAGAAATAAGCTGTTCAGTTTTGAATTATAATATAATATTAGAACAGATTTGTGTGCAGTATTTTCGGAAACCTGTGTAGCCAAACGAAACTGGAAAAGTTGATAAGTTAACTTGTTAAATATTAAATGAATGTTGTGTTATTTACAGCATAAAAATGAAATTCTTCGTTGCTTTTGCTGCCCTCGTCGCCGTGGCTGTAGCCCGTCCTTCATTTGGACCCATCCATTCTGCAGTGGCAGATTCTCCGGTCGTTTTCGGGCCCTACAAAGGCGCTCCTCCACTAGTTCAGATCATCGTGAACGTAGCTAAGCCCGCAGAGATTGCTGACTTGCCTGCTGATGATGTCCTGATCGCTGATTCTGATGATGATGTGACATCCGTTGAGATTGGTGACTTGCCTGCCCCACCCGCTCCTCCCGTTTCCGGCGTAGAGATTGGTGACTTGCCCGCTCCTCCCGTTTCCGGCGTAGAGATTGGTGACTTGCCCGCTCCTCCCGTTTCCGGCGTAGAGATTGGTGACTTGCCCGCTCCTCCCGTTTCCGGCGTAGAGATTGGTGACTTGCCCGCTCCTCCCGTTTCCGGCGTAGAGATTGGTGACTTGCCCGCTCCTCCCGTTTCCGGCGTAGAGATTGGTGACTTGCCCGCTCCTCCCGTTTCCGGCGTAGAGATTGGTGACTTGCCCGCTCCTCCCGTTTCCGGCGTAGAGATTGGTGACTTGCCCGCTCCTCCCGTTTCTGGTGTCGCCGTCGGTGCCCCTCACCAACCCTCTCCTGCCATTAACTAAACACAATACGATCACAGTAAGTCATTGGAAGGAAATATGTCAAAATTAAATTGATGTCCATTGTTATTGATTACAAGCAATAAAATATTTAAAAAAGCAATATACTGGTGCAGTTGTTTTTTTTTTTATTTTGAGAGACAGGATTCTGTTTTTCTGGTATTGAAAAGTTGTAATACGACATGAGTTACTTTTTATAAGAGGAGACTTAAGACAAACTTTTGGCTCGTTGACAAGCTGATTGGTTTAACCTAATTTCTTCGAAACAATTTTTTTATTATGTTTGGATTCAAAGAAGTGTTTAAATGTGGGTGGCATATATTTAAAAGTTTATTGTCGTTGGTTTTACCTTCTATTTTTATGTAGTTATATACCTACTAATTTTATTTAATATTTTTCTTTTTCTATTTAAACTCTGATGCTATCTAGAACGTAGTGTTCTTTTGTTATTAAATCACAATATGATTATCTAAGACAATTTTAGCTTTAGAATACTGAATAATTTCGATACTGATAGAGTCACTTCACAATTTCTTGCAATAAGATAGTTTACTTAACATACAAAAATGCATGTTGTCCTACATAATTTCAGTATATGTGACAAAAGAAATATCACTTTATTAGAGTTATACAACGCTTTAACATAAGTTCCTGTATTTTGAAGCTAGGTTGAAACTACTGAAAAAAGAATTAGATTTGAATTTGAAATATTATCATGTTCTGGTTAGATATGACCAGGAATGAGATTTTCTTAAAATACAATAAGAGAATCAAGTTTTAGGTTGCCAGATTAAGAACATTTTCTACATGCAAAGTGTATTGTGGGGTTATAAATGCATGTCTTCTGGAAGGCAGAAGATCCTTGTGCTATGAGTTGGATTATTCTTCACTTTATTAGGAGCTTGAAGTGCAATTTCGGAGTTTTCTCTCAATGATGCAACCTGAGACCACGGTATTAAAATTCAGTTATGAAAAATCGAGTGATATTTGGTCAGCAGCATTAGACAATAAGCGAAGAATACTATTGGTGCTTTCGATGGTGGTAGAAGCTTGCTACAGTATATGCTAGCGGTAGTGTTAGGTTCGACTGAAACGATACTACGATTTTACAGATAACTGTAACCGTGGTGATGCTTACTAAACATCCTTGTTGTAGACCGACAGTTGTGAAGTGTTGCTGCTATTTCAATGGATGTAAGTATTTGGAAGGGTGAGTACCGACTTACATACCGAAAAATTACCGAAAATTACTGCAACAAACGTAATTATACACGGGTATGTCATATCAATGTTTTTCGGAGTTACCTTTGTGAAATCAGTTATAGTTTTAAAATGTTTCAAATGAATATTAGAAGCATTGGCAATTCTTCGAATTTTAACACCTGTAACAACCGTCCAATCGCCCCCGACGCCGTCAGAGGATATGTATGGCTTAAGTCAAACGCAGCTATCGCACCGTGTCGACGGAGGCGGCGTACGCCTTGGCCAGATCAGCCGCGTGGGATTTGAGGGCGGAGTTCATCATGTGTAGCCTTGTGTTTAGTTGTGGTTGTCATAATTTAAGTAAGCATTGGGTGATGCTTCATTGGAGTACAAGTTAAAAAAGATATATACTTTTTTGTGTTCAGAAGTACTTTTTAAATGCTGCAGTAAAAAGTTTGAGCCAATATTTTGAATGTTAAATTATTTATTCGTGAGCATTATGTTTAGAAAATTCTCAAAGATGGGAAAGACATCTCCTGTGATGGCTAAATTAAAGTTGCCTGTACTGTAGTGTTATAGTAAATCTTGAATGGATACTAAATATAACTACTGTTATAGTATTACTATTACGTAATTAAGAAATTATAATTATTGCTACATACGTGGGATGGCAACGATTTGTTTTTAGACGTTGGTTACACGTGCATATGAAGAAAAAGCATAGATGATAAAAAAATATTTGACAAATAGATTTCTCAAGTGATCCTTGCACAATTATAAACAAAAGACTTATTGCACTCTTAATATGAATTCTTTGGAAAGGGTTCTTAACAGACCTCTTTGGATATTGATTTTCAAGATATCTGTTAAACATGATATCAATGATGAATACCATAGGGTTTGATAGAATTGTTAATAAAAAGCAGCAGTGGGGTGGGGGACGAAATGAAAGGACAGGGTTTGAGGGAATTAGGGAGAGTCGGTCAGGGAAATCGTTCAGAGACAGCGAGAGGAGGGCAATCAGCCAGGGTGCTGGGTGAAGACAGGACGTTCGTGAAAGCTGAGCATAGCTGGTCGTGAGGGTTACCATTACATTGAATTAGTTAGCATATATAACGCTGAAAGTAGCAAGGGTGAGTCTTTGTTGGCTATGATGTTCGTAGGATAATGATTTATATGTATTTATATCCCGGACTGAGTATAGTAATAATCGTAAAATATTTAAATGTAATCTCTCTGTTAATTTGCCTATGTATAGTTGTTGGTTTATTTCGTATTTCAATATATTTCGGTACCTTTGCTAGAGATAATGAGTAGAACTCTTTCTAAGTCTCTGCGGTGTGGAGAACCGATTTATGACCGAGCGGTGAAATGTATCTAATTGTTTCATAGTCTCTCATTTTGATTCCCTCTCATCACGGTTTCTTATCATTAATTTGAATCATTATATGCCAGTGGGAGTATGTCCAGTCTCGCGTCGAGTTCTACAGTCTAACGTGGATTCTGTTGGAGCGTTAGACCTCCCTCCACATTGGAGGGTGCTGGCTTGTAGGAAAATACCTTATTAAATAGCCAAAAAATTATCATACTTACACTAGGTTTCAAGAGCGGACCATCACACTACCTACATTAAAAAATATAAAAATATCATTTGTTAATCCACATTCTCGTCATCCATACGTAGTATTTTTTATAATATTATTATGATATTATATAATATCCCTCAGCTTAAGTTGTTACAGATAACTTCTATCTGAATATATTTATATCAATACTGTCTCTAATGTTAGGTGAATTGAATTATATAGGGTGGGCGACGAATAGGCAACGTTTGTTAAAATCGTATAAAAACTATTTGACATATGATAAAAATTGTTTATTTACAAGAAAGCTAATTAGTTTAAAATTTAATTTTTTTAAATTACATCGTCTAAATGACTACCGTTTCGACGTTTGCACTCTTCTAAGCGAGCACAGAAATTTTTGAATACTCGTCGGCAAAGAAACCGCGAGATCACTGACACCTCTTCGCTAATTTTTTTTTATTTGACATGATGGTTTTGGTTTATTGATGTAGACACAATTCTTCAAATAACCCATTTAAAAGAAGTCTGCTGGGGATAGCTCTGGACTTCTGGGTGGCCATGGAATGTCGTCCTGTCTGAAAATTAGCTGTTCTGGAAACATGTCTTTGATCACCGACAGGGACTCATTGGATGTGTGACAAGTAGTTCCAATTCAAATGTTTACGAACTCCTGGTCCACCCTATTATATGTTTTTTCTCCACAGCTATGATACAAAATAAGTGTTTCAAATGTGATTGAGTTACAAGGTGACGCGTTATGGCATTCATAAATAATAATTGCCCCTTACATGTTACGTAGACTTAAGGGGTTAGGGGTAGTCAGAATTTTCAAAAAATCGTATTTTTTTTTTGCATTTTCTTAAAGTATAATATTTTTAAAATATTGTGTGAAAATTTGAAGTGAATCCGACAAATTCTTTTCGAGTTATTTAACAATGACCTTTCGGGTGCTACGTGGCATTCGAGAGCAGGTTGCTAGAAACAGCTGCAAGCAACCGACCTTTCGGGTTTCATTGTCATGAATATCTCCCCATTTTAATGTATGTATAATTATATATATATATATATATATATAAATCATCATCATCATCATCCAGGAATAGATGACTCAGTGTAAGTTATTAAATAATTCTTATAATTCGACATAAATCCATAGCAAAACTTTAAATGCGTTTTTCTCAAAACTATGTTTTCTGAACTGGTGATCACTGTAACTTAAAAACTGCTCGGTAGATTTCAATAAAATTTATTGTACTTTTGAAAAACATTAAAAACTCGTGCCTGATCGAAGATATTCTTTTTTTTTTAAAATTTCGATTCTTTTTTTAACAATAAACTGTCGGTTTTTTTCTCGAAAATTTGAAAAAAAATTCCTGAGGCCGCCATTTTGTAAATTTCGAAAAAAAAAAAAGCTTCGATCAGGCACAAGATTATCTATTAATAAAACTAATTTTTCTTGTCCGATTGATTTTCGATGAATCCCCAAGGACTTATGATGATCACCGCAAAGGACTTCGGGAGGAACGGGCTCCACAAAAACAGCGATAACTTTTTGAATTATTAATTTTTTTTTTTGAAATTTTCGTGAAGTCAAATCGAAACGTGTTCTAATAAAGCTATGTTTTTATTTTTGTCAAATAAACTAATTAACTACAAAAAAAAATTATTGAAAATCATTTTTTCAGGCCTCTGAGTACCCCTAACCCCTTAAAAGTTCAGAAGGGTTCGGCAAAAACCCAATGAAGTCTTCCTTTAAAGGGTCAAAGATATCAGTGGCAGGTACGGCTATATTATTAGTACTTCCTTTAGTCAACTTTACTCATAGATTAGATAACGGAATCGTGAGACTGTTTTTTGTTTTGACTGATAGTTGCAATCGGCTATGTCGTTGTCCAACATAGCCGGTTGCAGGGAAGCGGAATTGGTGCTGACGGAAGTTTCTTGTAGTCTCTATAATATAACCCTAATCGATTGGACTTCAAGACACTTGTAAGAACTTACCAAATACCTGGATCTTAACTAAAACTGATAAACAGACAATTGGCTTTACAGAGAGTGTCTTAACGTAGAAAATGCAGCTGCTTACGTATTCTTGAATACAAAAGAGTCTTTACTATAAAGTAAATATCCTTGCGGAAGTGTGATCGCCTTAGCCTGTGAATAATTCAAAGAGGCAACCGTATCTGAACGTATAAATAATGGATTGTTATAAATACAAATATGGGTTCTTTCACCATTGGCATCAGGCATACACAACCCCTGTGAGAATTGATCAGAGTGTTATTTAACCAACGATATTCTTGTAAGAAGGTTTACAACAGCAAGAGAATGAATTCATCGCAAATTTTTACTGACTTCAACTTTTGCTTTGGATCTATTGTTAACCCCCGATGTAAAAAGAGGGGTGTGTGTGTGTGTGTGTGTCATTCTGTCTGTGGCACCATAGCTCCCAAATGGGTGAATCGGTTTGGATAATTCTTTTTTGTTAGAAAGGTGTTTTAATCGGAAGTGGTCTTACCTATGTTTTATGAAAATTTGTGCAGCCATTTAAAGGTCATCAATTCTTTTCCAACATGGTGTAGAGGTAATCATTCATCTAATGGACTCTTATATATAATGACTCTCTTAGTACACTTCTACTGCACTGATTGAGTTGAAACTTGACACATATGACAAATCATATAACACGATAATAATATGGTGACCTTGACTTCATTTTGCAGGCAGAGGCATAGACTGCAGAGTACCTAAATCCTCGACAACAACAGTTAACTAACAGCAAACATATCTTGTTTAGCCTCATTGAAAAGGGTTCGATGAGTGAGAGATACGTACTGTTAGTGACAAAGACCGAGGTGCATAGAAACTTGATGTTGCAGCAAAGATAATCTAATACAGTCTAAAAAGATTGAAATAAAAATTAAATTAAGAATTTAAAAAAACCCCGTCACAATAATCCCCGACGCGACGAGGATACCTGTATAAAAATGTTACTAATTTAAACTATAAGGGTTATAGCACGTATTTATTGTTTACTTTTTAGAAGTGTTACATTATGTCGGGAGTTTATTAAATTCTTAATTAATTTTTTTTTGTTTAGCTTAAGATTAAGGATTTTTTATTAAAGAAAATATTTTAAAAATCTGAAACGTCTTCGTAAGTATCTATCAAAGCTAAAAACAAGCCTCAAATGTATTTACGAGTATATGTAGTACACAGTGAAGTGTTAAGTCTAGAAATGGATAAATATTTATTATTTATATATTTTTATAGTAAGAACCGGGTAAGGAGGTCAGCTACGGAAGACAACAGCACTGCAACAAAAAAGGAAAACTTGAAACAAACCCTTTACTAAGCCATCTCGCCAGTGTGATGAAGTAGGCCAAAGTTTCCTATTTGAGGAGAGACCAAGCAGTGGAATAAAGTGGACTAAAGGATTACGTGTAAAGTAATGGTAATAAAGTAATTGTCCAATGTTAGGAGATAGGAAATATGACTTATCGATAAAGTCATTACTATCTAAAGTTGCAGTCTATTATTAGCATTATAATTAATTAACGTATTGATAAAACTTCGAATCCAAAATAGATATTTTGCCGATTCTGCTTCATTTAATATATATATTTTGATGTTCATATCTGTGAAAAGTATATTATTGACCTTCCATAACTGTAAGAAGAGAAGAAAATTATTTAGTTAGTCTATGAATAAATTATATTCAAAATAAAAAATAGGAATTTGTTGATATTTTTATGTTTTACAATATCATTTAACTATATTGTATGTTGATGTAAACATCAGTAACTAAATGTAAAGCTTGGCAGCTTGAAGTTTTAAAGATTTTATATTATTTAAGGAGGTTACAAGGTTTATTTCTAAAACAATAATAACTTCACATATTGCACATTTGACTACAATCACGCAGTCTTTGCTATGGTAACCAGACTTTATGAGTTAATATAATAATAAGTATATGGAAAGGTGAGGAAACCGCTACTTCACTCAAACAGTCTAAACTTTTGGTAGCTGCTTTACGCAAAGCCACCAATAACGACGTAGTACCTTTATAATTCTGACGTGTGCTACCGAAAGGCGATAATTGACAAATTAGGTGTCGCTTACTCGAGCGAATCGACGAGAAAATTTATTACAGTGTGCCAACCAAACTGTCTTTACGTATTGTACCGACCGCGCAATGGTGATGACAATGACAAAGTCGAGTCGATCGTCCTACTCTCTGGTTGAAATTGACATTTATTATCGAACAGGGATCATAGATAAGCAATGAGAGACAAAGTGTAATGTATAAGGATCCATACTGAAATTCTATTACGCAAACTGATTATACCAACTTCGGTGTATAAATCATGTTCTCTGTGGAAGACAAAAATCCTCCTGAAATATCGCACCATACACATGTTGCAAAATACTAACTTCTAGTTTTGACACTAAAATAACATGTTATCATTACCCGGTCCGAAGCTGGACGAATTAAAATAAGGGGTACAAATAGACAGTTACTGTATTTTGAGTACATGGGTGTGGAAAATGAAATTATTTTAGAGAAGTAGATATACACAGTTATGAGATATTTCGTAGACGGTACTATGAATAAGTTTCACCGCATACAAATAATTCTATTGTTTTATCTAAATATGATGTGGCGATTTCCACATACAGCGCAAAAGCAAGAAGATATGTTACAGTGCCACCATCGTAATCACCTCGCCTGTTCGGAGCATAAAGGACGCACCGAACAGGCGAGGTGATTACGTGTTGGATGGACATGACTCTCGTTCCCTCCCAAACTACATTATGTAGTTTTGAATGTTTTCATTTCAGAATTCAGGTGTTTTCATAAAGACACTTATTAGCTTTATCTTTTATGGCTTTATCTAGGGAAACGGTAGAGACTGACTTGCTCATTGATGATGAGAGTTCTCTAGAACCTGTAGGATACTTTCTTAAGTCCACAAAGACTGAAATTTAATTTGTAGGCGTACCTCCTTAACTACTCTTATTAAGGGAGCATGTCTGTGCCGCATCTGGGTTGTAGAGAAACCTTAAAACTTGAGCGTCAATAGCTCAATGATCGTCACTTTTTATCGTGGTAACCGACATATTTATTCTACCTGTAGAATCATAATTTTGTGCTAATATTTAATTAATATAAGTGAAGTGGTATAGCTGTAAAAGCAGACAGACAGAATTACTATCACATTTATAATATTTTACAATCTTAATAGACGATTTTAGCCATAAAACTTTTTTGGTCCCCCTTCCTTTCCTCTTCCCTACAATTCAAACTACCCTCATAAAAAAAAATCATCTAAATAGGTTAATCGGCCATTGATTCCCTATATAAACTTGCCCACCTCTTTTGAGCCCCAGAAAAGTTGTGATTTCCATAATGAAAACCATCCTATGTTTTTTCTGGCACTCCAACCAACTCTGAACCAAGAAGAATAGCCGGTTATTGATCAGATAACGTGCGTCGCTGTGTGTGCCTTACCACAGGGACTGTTCTTTTATTATACGTCATATAACTTGATTGTTGGATAGTTTAATGTGACAACATTTTTAGTAAACCACCTTTCTAAAGAAAGACCAATATCCAGCAGTGGATCATTAAATACTGTTGATGCGATATGATGTAATCTGCAAACATAATTATTGCTCTTATAAAATACAACACTTTTCTATACAGAATAAATAATTATTAAAACTTATTATTGAGTGCTGCTCGTAGTACTATTATTTTTCAATTATCAATAAACTACACCACTACGTCGCTATGGAACAAGTCGTCAGCGCATAATATTTCAGAATTGAATTTTTAATAATAAATTAAAACATAATCTTAACTTAAATCATATAGTACCTGTATTGTACTAAGTTGTGCTTATATATAAAGTTAAATAAGAATTGGTGAAGTATTTAATGACTGCAGTTATTTGTAGAATTCACAGGAAAGTTTGAGAACATTTTATCGAGACTTTTAATAATTACATTATCAATATAGGACTCAATGTATATTCTCGACTATAATGTATATTTTTTTTCAATATAGCCCTTTGGTTTCTTCAGTATACCTAAATTCGTATTTATTTAGGGAATGAAATTTATGTTAATGGTTTTATTTCACAATGATTAGATGACACTAATGTGTGGAACTACTGTTGTTAATTCTGTACGATACAATATCAAAAATGATAATAAAACAATAAAATGATGCCTATAAAAGCATCGGAATTTTACTTTCTGATATCGTCTGATCACAGCGGTTAACAGAAAAGGTAAGTTAAACAATTGTGTCTTCTATAAACATTACTGTTACTTATTTGTATATATCATAATTATTTTTAAAGGTAAACTATCTGATGAGGTTCTAATTTATCATCATAGATGATTTTCAATCCATTAGTCTTAAAATGAAGTACTTAACGTGACAATCTCTTATGAGTCCAGATCATAAATAGAACCAGTATATTTTGGAACGACCCCTTTCATTTAAACAAAGAAATAAGCTGTTCAGTTTTGAATTATAATATAATATTAGTATAGATTTGTGTGCAGTATTTTCGGAAACCTGTGTAGCCAAACGAAACTGGAAAAGTTGATAAGTTAACTTGTTAAATATTAAATGAATGTTGTGTTATTTACAGCATAAAAATGAAATTCTTCGTTGCTTTTGCTGCCCTCGTCGCCGTGGCTGTAGCCCGTCCTTCATTTGGCCCCGTCCATTCTGCAGTGGCAGATTCTCCGGTCGTTTTCGGGCCCTACAAAGGCGCTCCTCCACTAGTTCAGATCATCGTGAACGTAGCTAAGCCTGCAGAGATTGCTGACTTGCCTGCTGATGATGTCCTGATCGCTGATTCTGATGATGATGTGACATCCGTTGAGATTGGAGACTTGCCTGCCCCACCCGCTCCTCCCGTTTCCGATGTAGAAATTGGTGACTTGCCCGCACCTCCCGTTTCTGATGTAGAGATTGGTGACTTGCCCGCACCTCCCGTTTCCGATGTAGAGATTGGTGACTTGCCCGCACCTCCCGTTTCCGATGTAGAGATTGGTGACTTGCCCGCACCTCCAGTTTCTGATGTAGAGATTGGTGACTTGCCCGCACCTCCCGTTTCCGACGTAGAGATTGGTGACTTGCCCGCGCCTCCCGTTTCCGATGTAGAGGTTGGTGATTTACCCGCCCCACCCGTTTCTGGCCTTGCCGTCGGTGCTCCTCACCAACCCTCTCCTGCTATTAACTAAACACAAAACGATCACAGTAAGTCATTGGAAGAAAATATGTCAAAATTAAATTAATGTCTATTGTTATTGATTATAAGCAATAAAATATTTAAAAAAGCAATATACTGTTGCAGTTGTTTTTTTTATTTTGCGAGACAGGATTCTGTTTTTCTTGTCTTGAAAAGTTGTGATACTACATGACTTACTTTTTACAAGACAAGACTTAAGACAAACTTTTGGCTCATTGGCAAGCTGATTGGTTTATCCTAATTTCTTCGAAACATTTTTTTTATTATGTATAGATTTAAAGAAATGTTTAAATGTGGGTAGCATATATTTAAAAATCTATTGTCATTGATTTTACCTTCTATTTTTTATGTAGTTATATACCTACTAATTTTATTTAATATTTTTCTTTTTCTATTTAAACTCTGATGCTATCTAGAACGTAGTGTTCTTTTGTTATTAAATCACAATATGATCATCTAAGACAATGTTTAGCTTTAAAACACTGAACATTTTAGACACTAACAGAGTCACTTCACACTTTCTTGCAATGAGATAGTTTACTTAACATACAAAAATGCATATTGAGGTACATAATTTCAGCATATGCTGCAGCTTTATTAGAGTTATACAACGTTTATTACTGCTGAAAAACGGAATAAGTTTTGAATTTGAAATATTATCATGTCCTGGTTAACCATGAACAGTAATGAGATTTTCTTAAAAAAGAATAAGAGAATCAAGTTTTAAGTTGCCAGATTAAGAACATTTTCTACATGCAAAGTGTATTGAGAGGTTATAAACGCACGTCTTCTGGAAGGCAGAAGATCCTCGTGCTATGAGCTGGATTATTCTTCACTTTAGTAGGAGCTCGAAGTGCAATTTCGGAGTTTTCTCTGGATGGTGCAACCTGAGACCACGGTAATAGAATACTGTTATGAAAAACCGAGTGACTTTGGTCAGCAGCAACAGACAATAAGTGAAGAATTGTATTGGTGCTTTCGATTTTGGGAGAAGCTTGTTACGTTAGAACCTAACACGCACATACTACGACTTGAAACGATACTACGACTTTACAGATAACTGTAACCGTATTGATGCTTACTAAATATCCTTGTTGTAGACCGACAGTTGTGAAGTGTTGGTGCTATTTCAATCGATGTAAGTATTTGGAAGGGTGAGTACCGACTTACATACTGAAAAATTACCGAAAATTACTGCAACAAACGTAATTATATACGGGTATGTCATATCAATGTTATTCGGAACAAGTTACCCACTACCTTCGTGAAATCAGTTATAGTGTTAAAATTTTTCAAATGAATATTAAAAGCATTGGAAATTCTTCGAACTTTAACAATTGTAACAACCGATCAATCGCCTCCGGCGCCGTCAGAGGATATGTATGGCTTAAGTCAAACGCAGCTGTCGCACCGTGTCGACGGAGGCGGCGTACGCCTTGGCCAGATCTTCGCCGTGGGTTTTGAGGGTGGAGTTCATCATGTGTAGCTTTGTGTTTAGTTGATCTAGTTGTCATAATTTAAGTAAGCATTGGGTGATGCTTCATTGGAATATAAGTTAAAAAAGAAATATATTTTTTGTGTTCAAAAGTACTTCTTAAATACTGCAGTAAAAAGTTTGAGGCAATATTTTGAATGTTAAATTATTTATTCGTGAGCATTATGTTTAGGAAAATCTCAAAGATGGGAAAGACATCTCCTGTGATGGCTAACTTAAAGTTGCTTGTACTATAGTGTTATAGTAAATCTTGAATGGATACTAAATATAACTACTGTTATAGTATTACTATTACGTAATTAAGAAATTATAATTATTGCTACATCCGTGGGATGGCAACGAAATATTTTTAGACGTTGGCTGCACGTGCATGTGAAGAAAAAGCATAGACGATAAAAAAAGATTTAACAAATAGATTTCTTAAGTGATCCTTGTGCTATTATAACAAAAAACTTATAGCCCTCTTAACATGAATTGTTTGGAAAGGGTTCTTAACAGACCTCTTTGGACATCGATTTCCAAGACATCTGTTAAACATTACATAATTGATGAATGCCATAGGGTTTGATGGAATTGTTACCAAAATGCAGCAGGTAGTGGAGCGGGGGACGGAATAAAAGGAGAGGGTTTGAGGGAGTTAGGGACATTAAGACCTCCCTTAGCTACTTTTACTCTGCTCCGATTCACCCCAACCCCTTAGTGGTTGCGGCCGTAAAATACACACCAAGTAGGATATCGAATATACGTCGACCCAAACACGCGTTAGGGGAAGAAGACGACGACATTACGTTCGCTCAACGTGGAGCAAACGCAGCTAGGGAAGCCGTCACGAATCGTCCGCGTTTTCGTCCCCGCCACCGGGGACGGAATACGCACCACATAACCGTTTAAACATGGGTCTGGATCGCCCCAACTTAGCAGTAACGCCCCAAGCCGAGGTCCGCACCCCACAGGGGGTGCCCTTGTGCGATGTTACTTAATAAATCACCGGTTGAGAGCCCTCAGCGCTTACCGAAAAATCCGGGTAAGGTTGTAGAGGCCATCTGAGGCCAACAGCCATAAGTCAAATAAAAAAAAAAGGAGTTAGGAAAGAGTCAGTCAGGGAAATCGTTCAGAGACAGTGAGAGGAGGGCAGTCACTCAGGGTATTGGGTGAAGGCAGGACGTTCGTGAAAGCTGGGCATAGCCGACCTTGTGGGTTACCATTACGCTGAGTAAGTGAGCATATATAACGCTGAAAGTAGCAAACTGAGTCTTTGTTGTCTTTACGTTCGTAGGATAATGATTTATATGTATTTATATACCGGTCTGAGTATAGTAATAATCGTAAAATATTTAGATGTAGTCTCTCTGTTAATTTTTCTATGCTTTACTGTTGGTTTATCGGTATCTTTGATAGAAATAATGAGTAGAACTTTTTATAAGATTCTGCGGTGTGGAGAGCCTATTTATTACATGCCAATTTAGCCAGCGGTGCTATCCGGCTGATCACTGTATCGGCTCCACTACACGATTATATCTTAGTGATCTGTCACTATGGTGCATTTATATTGTAGTTAAAGCGTGTATGGGTGTATGCCGTGTGCTTGAGTGCTAGGAGTCTTAAGGGGCGGTTGCACGGTGGTCACAAGGCGTGTTACCGCTTATAGCGAGTTGAGTAAACAGGAAACCGATGGATTGGAAACCTACGTCGGGGTGGAGGTGCGAAAGAGCTTAACTTCGAACTTAACGCTTATACTCGTACAGTTGAATACAACTGTCAAAGCGAGTTATAGGTGACTTAGCGATCCTGACCCCCTCAAGTTAAAGTCAGTTGATTCTCCCAAATCTTAAGTGCACACCGGATGAAAGAGTGCTCAGCACAATCAACGGAAATGTATCTAATTGTTTCATAGTCTCTCATTTTGAGTCCCTCTCATCACGGTTTCTTATTATTAATTTGAATCGTTATATGCCAGTGAAAGTATGTTCAGTCTGGCGTCGAGTTCTACAGTCTAACATGGATTCTGGTGGAACGTTAGACCTCCGTCCACATCGGAGGGTGCTGGCTTGTAGGAAAATACCTTATTAAATAGCCAAAAAATTATCATACTTACACTAAATTTCAAGGGCGGACCATCACACTACCTACATTCAAAAATATAAATATATCGTTTGTTAATCCAGATTCTTGTCATCCATACGTAGTATTTTTTATAATATTATTATGATATTATATAATATCCCTCAGCTTAAGTTGTTACAGATAACTTCTATTTGAATATATTTATATCAATACTGTCTCTAATGTTAGTTGAATTGAATTACATATATAGGATGGGCTACGTATTACCCAACATTTGATAACATCGTATAAAAACTATTTGATATATGATAAAAATTGTTTATTTACAAAAAAGATAATTAGTTGGAATTTAGTACAAACTTAATTTATTAAAAAGTGATAAACAGACCTTACAAAGAGTGTCTCAACGTAGAAAGTACAGCTGCTTACGTATTCTTGAATGCAAAAGAGTCTCTACTATAAAGTAAATATCCTTGCGGAAGTGTGATCGTATTAGCCTGTGAATAATTCAAAGAGGCAACCTTATCTGAACGTATAAATAATGGATTGTTATAAATACGGTGAAACAACCCTTTACCATTGGCATTAGACATTCACAGCCCTTATGAGAATTGGTCAGTTAGAGTGTTATTTAACCAACGATATTCTTGTAAGAAGGTTTACAACAGCAGGAGCATAAATTCATAGCAAATTTTTGCCGACTTCAACGATTGTTTTTGATCTACTGTTAACCCCCGACGTAAAAAGAGGGGTTTTACAAGTTTGGCGTGTGCGCGCGCGCGCGCGCGCGCGTGTATGTGTGTGTGTGTGTGTGTGTGTGTGTGTGTATGTGTCATTCTGTCTGTGGTATCATAGCTCCCAAACGAGTGAATCGATTTGGATAATTATTTTTATGTTAGAAAGGTAACTTAATCGAGAGTGTTCTTAGCTTTGTTTTATGAAAATCTGTGTAGCCATTTAAAAGTCATCAACTCTTTTCCAACATGGTGTAGAGGTAATCATTCATTTAATAGAGTCTTAGTATACATACTTCTACTGCACTGATTGAGTTGAAACTTGATTAATATAACAAATCATATAACACGATAATAATATAGTAACCTTTACCTGATGCTGCAGGCAGTACTGACTTAAGATTAAGGATTTTTTATTAAAGAAAATATTATAATTATCTGTAACTTTTTCGTAAGTATCTATCAAAGCTAAAAACAAGTCTCAAATGTGTTTATATGTAGTACACACTGAAGTGTTAAGCCTAGTTTTCAAGATTAGCGATGATGATTTGAAGAAAAATTAATAAATATACATCATTTATATATTTTCATAGTAAGAGCCGGATAAGGGAGTTAACTACGCAAGACAACAGCACTGCTACCGGAGAGGAAAACTTGAAACAAACCCTTTACTAAACCGTCTTGCCAGCGTGATAAAGTAGGCCAAAGCTTCCTAGTTAAGGAGAGACCTACGGTCGACTAGTGGACTAAAGTGGGTTAAACGATTGCGTTTAGAGTAATAATGATAAACTAATTATCCAATATCAGAGATAGGCAATGTAACTTGTCGATGTAGTCATCGCTAACTAAAGTTGAAGTGTATTATTAGCATTATAATTAATTAACGTATTGATAAAACTTCGAATCCAAGAATCGATTTTTTTCCGATTCCGCTCTGCATTCTGCATTTCATACTGCATTTCACATATATATTTTAATGTTCATATCTGTGAAAAGTATACTATTGACTTCTCATAACTGTCTCCAAGGCATTAAGAAGAGAAGAAAAGTAGTTAGTTAGTCTATGAATAAATTATATTCATAATAAGAAATACGAATTTGTTAATTTTATTTGTTTTACAATATTATTGAACCATATTTTTATATTAGAAACTAAATGTAAAGCCTTGCAGCTTCAAGTTTCTAAAACAACAATAATAACCTCAAATATTTCACATATGACTACAAATACGCAGTCTTTGCTATGGTAACCAGACTTTATGAGTTAAAATAATAATAAGTGTACGGAAGGGTGAAGAAACGATACCTGAGTCGTGGTGAACTTCCGGAACCCTTTCTTCACTCAAACAGTCTAAACTTTTGGTAGCTGCTTTACGCAAAGCCACCAATAACGACGACGAAGACCGACGACGACCGACGACGACATTTATAATTCTGACGTGGGCCACCGAAAGGCGATAATTGATAAATTAGGTGTCGCTTGCTCGGGACAATCGACGAGAAAAATTATTACAACGTGCCAACTAACTGTCTTTATGTATTGTACCGACCGCGCAATGGTGATGACAATGACAATGTCGAGGATGGCGAATCGATTGCCCTACTCTCTGGTTGAAATTGACGTTTATTATCGAACAGGGATCATAGACAATGAGAGACAAAGTGTAATGTATAAGGATCCATAATACAATTCTATTACGCAAACTGATTATACCAACATCGGTGTATAAATTGTGTTCTCTGTGGAAGACAAAATCCTCCTGAAATATCGCACCATACACATGTTACAAAATACTAACTTCTAGTTTTGACACTAAAATAACATATTATCATTACCCGGTCCGGAGCTGGACGAATTAAAATAAGGGGTACAAATACACAGTTACTGTATTTTTAGTACATGGGTGTGGAAAATGAAATTTTTTAGAAAAGTAGATATACACAGTTATGAGATATTTCGTAGACGTTATTATGAATAACTTTTCATGCATACAAATAATTCTTTTGTTTTATCTAAATATGATGTAGTGATTTCCACATACAGCGTAAAGAAGATATACTACAGCGAAGATATACGCCATCGTAATCACCTTGCCTGGTCGGAGGATCCTTTGTGTTGGATGGACATGACTCTCATTCCCTCCAAAATGTAGTTTTGAATGTTTTCATTTCGGAATTCAGGTGTTTTCATAAAGATTCTCATTAGCTTTATCTTTTATGGCTTTATCTAGGGAAACGGTAGAGACTGACTCGCTCATTGATGATTAGAGTTTTCTAGAACCTGTAGGATACTTTCTCAATTCCACAAAGACTGAAATTTAATTTGTAGGCTTACCTACTCAACCACTTTTATTAGGGAAGTATATCTGTGCTACATCTAGATTGTAGAGAAACGTTAAAACTTGAGCCCCAATAGCTCAATGATCGTTACTTTTTACCGTAGCAACTGACTTATTTATTCTTCTTGTAGAATCATAGTATCATGCTAAATTTAATTAACATCAGTTAAGTGATTTAGCTGTAAAAGTATACAGACAGAATTACTTTCGAATTTATAATATTTTACAATCTTAATAGACGATACTAGTTATAAAACTTTTCTATACCTTTCCTTTCCGCTTCCTTACAATTCAAATTACCTTCATAACAAATTTCATCTAAATGGGTCAAGCGGCTGTTGATTCCCTATACAAACTTGCCCACCTCTTTCGAGCCCCAGAAAAGTTGTGATTTCCACAATGAAAACCATCCTATGTTTTTTCTGGGACTCCAACTATCTCTGAACCAAAGAAGAATATCCGGCTATTGATCAGATAACGTGCATCGCTATGTGTGCTTTACCACAGGGACTGTTCTTTTATTATACTTCATATAAGTAACTTGATTAACGCATAGCTAATGTCACAAGATTTTTAGTAAACCTCCTTTCTAAGGAGAGACCAATATCCAGCAGTGGATCATTAAATACTGTTGATGTGATATGATGTAATCTGCAAAACATAACTATTGCTCTAATAAAATACAACACTTTTCTGTACAGAATAAATAATTATTACAACCTACTATTGAGTGCTGCTCGTAGTACTGTTATTTTTCAATTATCAATAAACTACACCACTAAGTCGCTATGGAACAAGTCGTCAGCGCGTAATGTTTCAGAATTGAATTTCTAATAACAAATTAAAACACAATCTTAACTTCAGATCATGTAGTACCTGTATTGTACTAAGTTGTACTTATATATAAAGTTAAATTAGAATTGGTAAGGTATTTATTGACTGCAGTTATTTGTAAAATTCAGAGGAAAGTTTGAGAACATTTTATCGAGACTTTTAATAATTACATTATCAATATAGGACTCAATGTATATTCTCGACTATAAGGTATATTTATTTTCAATATAGCCCTTTGGTTTCTTCAGTATACCTAAATTCGTATTTATTTAGAGAATGAAATTTATGTTAATGGTTTTATTTCACAATGATTAGATGACACTAATGTGTGGAACTACTGTTGTTAATTCTGTACGATACAATATCAAAAATGATAATAAAACAATAAAATGATACCTATAAAAGCATCGGAATTTTACTTTCTGATATCGTCTGATCACAGCGGTTAACAGAAAAGGTAAGTTAAACAATTGTGTCTTCTATAAACATTACTATTACTTATTTGTATATATCATAATTATTATTAAAGGTAAACTATCTGATGAGGTTCTAATTTATCATTATAGATGATTTAAAATCCATTAGTCTTAAAATGAAGTACTTAACGTGACAATCTCTTATGAGTCCAGATCATAAATAGAACCAGTATATTTTGGAACGACCCCTTTCATTTAAACAAAGAAATAAGCTGTTCAGTTTTGAATTATAATATAATATTAGAACAGATTTGGGTGCAGTATTTTCGGAAACCTGTGTAGCCAAACGAAACTGGAAAAGTTGATAAGTTAACTTGTTAAATATTAAATGAATGTTGTGTTATTTACAGCATAAAAATGAAATTCTTCGTTGCTTTCGCTGCCCTCGTCGCCGTGGCTGTAGCCCGTCCTTCATTTGGACCCATCCATTCTGCAGTGGCAGATTCTCCGGTCGTTTTCGGGCCCTACAAAGGCGCTCCTCCACTAGTTCAGATCATCGTGAACGTAGCTAAGCCCGCAGAGATTGCTGACTTGCCTGCTGATGATGTCCTGATCGCTGATTCTGATGATGATGTGACATCCGTTGAGATTGGTGACTTGCCTGCCCCACCCGCTCCTCCCGTTTCCGACGTAGAGATCGGTGATTTGCCCGTGCCTCCCGTTTCCGACGTAGAGATTGGTGACTTGCCTGCTCCTCCCGTTTCCGACGTAGAGGTTGGTGACTTACCCGCACCTCCCGTTTCTGACGTAGAGGTTGGTGACTTACCCGCGCCTCCCGTTTCCGATGTAGAGGTTGGTGATTTACCCGCCCCACCCGTTTCTGGCCTTGCCGTCGGTGCTCCTCACCAACCCTCTCCTGCTATTAACTAAACACAATACGATCACAGTAAGTCATTGGAAGAAAATATGTCAAAATTAAATTGATGTCCATTGTTATTGATTATAAGCAATAAAATATTTAAAAAAGCAATATATTGATACAGTTGTTTTTTTTTTATTTTACGAGACAGGATTCTGTTTTTCTCGTCTTGAAAAGTTGTGATATTACATGACTTACTTTTTACAAGACCAGACTTAAGACTAACTTTTGGCTCGTTGGCAAGCTGATTGGTTTATCCTAATTTCTTCGAAACAATTTTATTATTATGTATAGATTTAAAGAAGTGTTTAAATGTGGGTAGCATGTATTTAAAAGTTTATTGTCATTGGTTTTACCTTCTATTTTTATGTAGTTATATACCTACTCATTTTATTTCATATTTTTCTTTTTCTATTTAAACTCTGGTGTTATCTAGAAGGTAGTGTTCTTTTGTTATTAAATCACAATATGATCATCTAAGACAATGTTTAGCTTTAGAATAGTGAATATTTTAGACACTAATAGAGTCACTTCACACTTTCTTGTAATGAGATAGTTTACTTAACATACAAAAATGCATATTGTGGTACCTAATTTCAGCATATGTAACAAAAGAAGCATCGCTTTATTAGAGTTATACAACGTTTATTACTGCTGAAAAAAAAAATAACTTTTGAATTTGAAATATTATCATGTTCTGGTTAGACGTGACCAGTAATGAGATTTTCTTAAAATACAACAAGAGAATCAAGTTTTAAGTTGGCAGTTTAAGAACGTTTTCTACATGCATAGTGTATTGAGGGGTTATAAACGTATGTCTTCTGGAAAGCAGAAGATCGTCGTGCTATGCTATGAGCTGGATTATTCTTCACTTTAGTAGGAGCTTGAAATACAATTTCGGTGTTTTCTCTCGATGGTGCAACCTGAATGAAAAACCGAGTGACTTTGGTCATCAGCAACAGACAATAAGTGAAGAATCATATTGGTGCTTTCGATTGTGGGAGAAGCTTGCTACAGTATATGCGTGTTAGGTTCGACTGAAACGATACCACGACTTTATAGATAAGTATTGTTAAGCAATGCCGAAACGGGATCGTACTTTTTAAGTCAAATATAAAGCGAATACAAAGTGTAGCTTAAATCCTCGGTAACCGTGGTGGTGCTTACTAAACATCCTTGTTGTAGACCGACGATTGTGATGAGAGGATACTCTCTGCCCGCATCGTGCGGCACTTCTGCGAGGTGGGCCCCGATCTGTCGGACGCCCAATTTGGTTTTCGGGCGGGGCGTTCGACGATCGATGCCGCGCTGCGCCCGAGGGTCGTTACCGAAGAGGCGGTGAGCTGTGGCGGCGTGCTGTTGGCACATTGCCAACGCATTTATCCCTCCACTACCACGGGGTGCCAGAGTACCTGAAGCGGCTTGTGGCAGACTATCTTGAGGAGCGTACCTTCATGTACGAGGACCGAGACGGTATTCTGAGGCGGCGGCCCATGTCGTGCGGTGTTCCGCAGGGGTCTGTCCTCGGACCATTCCAGTGGAACTGGGCCCTTCGAGGTCGTCTTCCCGCCGGGCTGGGTGTAATTTGTTACGCAGATGACACATTGGTCACAGCCCGGGGAGCGAACTTTCAAGAGGCGGCGCACCTGGCCACCACGGGAGTCTCTTTGGTGGTCGGGCGTATTGAGGCGCTGGGTTTACGGGTGGCCCTAGATAAGACGGAGGCCCTTTTGTTCCATGGGCCTCGTCGTGGTCCACCACCCGGCGCCTCTGTCGTGGTCAATTCGGTCCTCGTACCACAGGCACGAGCAGGCAGGGCGGCAGCACGGGACCCTTTCCTTCCGACTGACGCAGGTCCTTTCCGGGCACGGTTGCTTCGGCAAGTATCTGCACTCGGTCGCCAGGAGGGAATTGAGTCCCGCCTATCACCACTGCGACTACAGTGAGGACTCGGCTCAGCACACGCTAGCGGTTTGTTCCGCCTAGGCGGCGCAGCGTGGGGTCCTCACTGCAGTTATTGGAGGAGATCTCTCGCTACCGGCCGTCATACGCTCCATGGCCGGTAGTGACAGCTGTTTCACCGCGGTCGCAACCTTCTGCGAAGACGTAATTTCGCGGAAGGAGTCGGCGGAGAAGGCCCGGGAGGACGATATCGACTCGGACCCAATTCGCCGCCGGCGAGCCGGGCGGCGGAGGCGCGCATACCAGCGCCTCATGCCGCCTTGAGTGTGGCCGCGGGTGGACGGGACGGGTTTTCCCCTCCATCCGCTGCAATGGCCAGCCGCGAGGAGGCGACGTCCGCGTGTGCCGTACGTCGCCTAAAATAGAGAGTTTACCCGTAGATGGTGCCCGAGGTAGCGGGCAGGTGCTAGGAGGGATCTGGATGTCGTAAGAGCAGCGGTTCCCGGATCCCTCCTATCTCAGGCGCAGAGTGGCACATCGTGTGGTTTTAGTCTGTCCGATTCCGACACACCACCCCGCCGTAAACCCCGGTGGGGTGACAGTTGTGAAGTGTGGCTGCTATTTCAATGGATGTAAGTATTTGGAAGGGTGAGTACCGACTTACATACCGAAAAATTACCAAAAATTACTGCAACAAACGTAATTATATACGGATATATCATATCAATGTTTTTCGGAGTTACCTTTATGAAATCAGTTATAGTTTTAAAATTTTACAAATGAATATTAGAAGCATTGGAAATTCTTCGAACCATAACAACCGCTCAATCGCCTCCGGCGCCGTCAGAGGATATGTATGGGTAAAGCCAAACGCAGCTATCGCACCGTGTCGACGGAGGCAGCGTACGCCTTGGCCTGGATCTTCCACTAGGCATCTGAAGGTCGAGTTCACCATGTGCAGCTTCGTGTTTAGTTGATCTAGTTGTCGTAATTTAAGCAAGAGTTGGGTGATGCTTCATTGGAGTACAAGTTAAAAGATAAATATATTTTTACCGTGCAAAAGTACTTTTTAAATGCTGCGGTAAAAAGTTTGAGGCAATATTTTGAACATTACATAATTTATTCGTGAGCTTTATGTTTAGGAAATTGTCAAAGATGGGAAAGACATCTCCTGTGATGGCTAAATTAAAGTTACCTCTACTGTAGCGTTATAGTAAATTTTGAATGGATACCAAATATAACTACTGCTACATCCGTGGGATGGCAACGATATGTTTTTAGACGTTGGTTACAAAGGCATATGAAGAAAAAGCATAGACGATAAAAAAAGATTTGACAAATAGATTTCTCAAGTGATCCTTGCGCAATTATAAACAAAAGACTTATTGCCCTCTTAACATGAATTCTTTGGAAAGGGTTCTTAACAGACCTCTTTGGACATCGATTTTCAAGACATCTGTTAAACATTACATGAATGATGAATGCCATTGGGTTTAATGGAATTGTTAACAAAATGCAGCAGGTAGTGGGGCGGGGGACGGAATACGCACCACGTAAACCGTTTAAACATGAGTCTAGGTCGCCCCAACTTAGCAGTAACGCCCCAAGCCGAGGTCCGTACCCCACAGGGGGCGCCCTTGTGCGATGTTACTTAATAAATGACTGGTTGAGAGCCCTCAGCACTCACCGAAAAATCCGGGTAAGGTTGTAGAGGCCATCTGAGGCCAACAGCCATAAGTCAAATAAAAAAAAAACAAAGGTGTTAGGAGAGAGTCGGTCAGGGAAATCGTTCAGAGATAGTGAGAGGAGGGCAGTCACTCAGGGTGCTAGGTGAAGGCAGGACGTTCGTGAAAGCTGGGCATAGCCGATCTTGTGGGTTACAATTACACTGAGTAAGTTAGCATATATAACGCTGAAAGTAGCAAGCTGAGTCTTTGTTGTCTTTACGTTCGTAGGATAATGATTTATATGTATTTATATCCCGGTCTGAGTATAGTAATAATCGTAGAATATTTAGATGTAGTCTCTCTGTTAATTTTTCTATGCTTTACTGTTGGTTTATCGGTACCTTTGATAAAGATAATGAGTAGAACTTTTTATAAGATTCTGCGGCATGGAGAGCCAATTTATGACCGAGCGGCGCTATCCGGCCGATCACTGTATCGGCTCCACTACACGATTATATCTTAGTGATCTGTCACTATGGTGTATTTATATTGTAGTTAAAGCGTGTATGGGTGTGTGCCGTGTGCTTGAGTGCTAAGAGTCTTAAGGGGCGGTTGCACGGCGGACAGTAGGCGTGTTACCGCTTATAGCGAGTTGAGTAAATAGGAAACCGATGGATTGGAAACCTACGTCGGGGTGGAGGTGCGAAAGCGCTTAACTTCAGTCGTATACTCGTACAGTTGAATACGCCTGTCAGAGCGAGTTATAGGTTTTGACTTAGCGATCCTGACCCCCTCAAGTTAAAGTCAGTTAATTCTCCCAAATTTTAAGTGCACAACGGATGAAAGAGTGCTCAGTACAATCAACGGAAATGTATCTAATTGTTTCATAGTCTCTCATTTTGATTCCCTCTCATCACGGTTTCTTATTATTAATCTGAATCGTTATATGCCAGTGGGAGTATTTTCAGTCTGGCGTCGAGTTCTACAGTCTAACGTGGATTCTGGTGGAACGTTAGACCTACCTCCACATTGGAGGGTGCTGGATTGTAGGAAAATACCTTATAAAATAGCCAAAAAATTATCGTACTTACACAAGGTTTCAAGGGCGGACCATCACACTACCTACATTCAAAAATATAAGTATATCATTTGTTAATCCAGATTCTCGTCATCCATACGTAGTATTTTTTATAATATTATTATGATATTATATAATATCCCTCAGCTTAAGTTGTTACAGATAACTTCTATCTGAATATATTTATATCAATACTGTCTCTAATGTTAGGTGAATTGAATTACATATATAGGGTGGGATACGAATTAGCCAACATTTGATAAAATCGTATAAAAACTATTTGACATATGATAAAAATTGTTTATTTACAAGAAAGCTAATTAGTTGGAATTTATTACAAACTTAATTTATTAAAAACTGATAAACAGACAATTGGCCTTACAGAGAGTGTCTCAACGTAGAAAATGCAGCTGCTTACGTATTCTTGAATGCAAAAGAGTCTCTACTATAAGGTATAAATCCTTGCGGAAGTGTGATCGTATTAGCCTGTGAATAATTCAAAGAGGCAACCTTATCTGAAAGCATAAATAATGGATTGTTATAAATACGGTGAAAGAACTCTTTACCATTGGCATTAGACATTCACAACCCCTATGAGAATTGGTCAGTTAGAGTATTATTTAACCAACGATATTCTTGTAAGAAGGTTTACAACAGCAGGAGCATAAATTCATAGCAAATTTTTTCCGACTTCAACGATTGTTTTTGATCTACTGTTAACCCCCGACGTAAAAAGAGGGGTTTTACAAGTTTGATGTGTACGTGTGTGTGTGTGCGTGTGTGTGTGTGTGTGTGTGTGTGTGTGTGTGTGTGTGTATGTGTCATTCTGTCTGTGGTACCATAGCTACCAAACGAGTGAATCGATTTGGATTATGATTTTTATGTTAGAAAGGTAACTTAATATAGAGTGTTCTTGGCTATGTTTTATGAAAATCTGTGTAGCCATTTAAAAGTCATCAACTCTTTTCCAACATGGTGTAGAGGTAATCATTCATTTAATGGAGTCTTAGTATACATACTTCTACTGCACTGATTGAGTTGAAACTTGATTAATATAACAAATCATATAACACGATCATAATATGATAACCTTTACCTGATGCTGCAGGCAGTATTGACTTAAGATTAAGGATTTTTTATTAAAGAAAATATTATAATAATCTGTAACTTTTTCGTAAGTATCTATCAAAGCTAAAAACAAGTCTCAAATGTATTTATATCTAGTACACACTGAAGTGTTAAGTCTAGTTTTCAAGATTAGCGATGATGATTTGAAGAAAAATTGATAAATATAATTCATTTTAATATTTTCATCGTAAGAGCCGGATTAGGAAGTTAGCTACGCAAGACAACAGCACTGCTACCAAAAAGGAAAACTTGAAACAAACCCTTTACTAAACCGTCTCGCCAGCGTGATAAAGTAGGCCAAAGCTTCCTATTTAAGGAGAGACCTATGGTCGACTAGTGGACTAAAGTGGGTTAAACGATTGCGTTTAGAGTAATAATGATAAACTAATTGTCCAATGTCAGAGATAGGCAATATGACTTGTCGATTTAGTCATCGCTATCTAAAGTTAAAGTCTATAATTACCATTACAATTAATTAACGTATTGATAAAACTTCGAATCCAAGAATCGTTTTTTTTTCCGATTCTGCTTTGCATTCTGCATTTCATACTGCATTTCACATATATATTTTAATGTTCATATCTGTGGAAAGTATACTATTGACTTCCCATAACTGTCTCCAAGGCATTAAGAAGAGAAGAAAAGTAGTTAGTTAGTCTATGAATAAATTATGTTCATAATAAGAAATAGGAATTTGTTAATTTTTTTGTTTTACAATATTATTGCACCATATTTTTATATAAGAAACTAAATGTAAAGCCTTGCAGCTTTAAGTTTCTAAAACAACAATAATAACCTCAAATATTTCATATACGAGTATGATTACAATTATGCAGTCTTTGCTATGGTAACCAGACTTTATGAGTTAAAATAATAATAAGTGTACGGAAGGGTGAAGAAACGATACCTGAGTCGGGGTGAACTTCCGGAACCCTTTCTTCACTCAAACAGTCTAAACTTTTGGTAGCTGCTTTACGCAAAGCCACCAATAACGACGACGAAGACCGACGACGACCGACGACGACATTTATAATTCTGACGTGGGCCACCGAAAGGCGATAATTGACAAATTAGGTGTCGCTTGCTCGGGACAATCGACGAGAAAAATTATTACAACGTGCCAACTAACTGTCTTTATGTATTGTACCGACCGCGCAATGGTGATGACAATGACAATGTCGAGGATGGCGAATCGATTGCCCTACTCTCTGGTTGAAATTGACGTTTATTATCGAACAGGGATCATAGACAATGAGAGACAAAGTGTAATGTATAAGGATCCATAATGCAATTCTATTATGAAAACTGATTATACCAACATCGGTGTATAAATTGTGTTCTCTGTGGAAGACAAAACCCTCCTGAAATATCGCACCATACACATGTTACAAAATACTAACTTCTAGTTTTGACACTAAAATAACATATTATCATTACCCGGTCCGGAGCTGGACGAATTAAAATAAGGGGTACAAATACACAGTTACTGTATTTTTAGTACATGGGTGTGGAAAATGAAATTTTTTAGAAAAGTAGATATACACAGCTATGAGATATTTCGTAGACGTTATTATGAATAACTTTTCATGCATACAAATAATTCTATTGTTTTATCTAAATATGATGTAGTGATTTCCACATACAGCGTAAAAGCAAGAAGATATACTACAGCGAAGATATACGCCATCGTAATCACCTTGCCTGGTCGGAGGATCCTTTGTGTTGGATGGACATGACTCTCATTCCCTCCAAAATGTTGTTTTGAATGTTTTCATTTCGGAATTCAGGTGTTTTCATAAAGATTCTCATTAGCTTTATCTTTTATGGCTTTATCTAGGGAAACGGTAGAGACTGACTCGCTCATTGATGATTAGAGTTTTCTAGAACTGTAGGATACTTTCTCAATTCCACAAAGACTGAAATTTAATTTGTAGGCTTACCTACTCAACCACTTTTATTAGGGAAGTATATCTGTGCTACATCTAGATTGTAGAGAAACGTTAAAACTTGAGCCCCAATAGCTTAATGATCGTTACTTTTTACCGTAGCAACTGACTTATTTATTCTTCTTGTAGAATCATAGTATCATGCTAAATTTAATTAACATCAGTTAAGTGATTTAGTTGTAAAAGTATACAGACAGAATTACTTTCGAATTTATAATATTTTACAATCTTAATAGACGATACTAGTTATAAAACTTTTCTATACCTTTCCTTTCCGCTTCCTTACAATTCAAATTACCTTCATAACAAATTTCATCTAAATGGGTCAAGCGGCTGTTGATTCCCTATACAAACTTGCCCACCTCTTTCGAGCCCCAGAAAAATGAAAACCATCCTATGTTTTTTCTGGGACTCCAACTATCTCTGAACCAAAGAAGAATATCCGGCTATTGATCAGATAACGTGCATCGCTATGTGTGCTTTACCACAGGGACTGTTCTTTTATTATACTTCGTATATCTAACTTGATTAATGCAAAGCTTAATGTCACAAGATTTTTTGTAAACCTCCTTTTGAAGGAGAGACCAATATCCAGCAGTGGATCATTAAATGCTGTTGATTCAATGTGATGTAATCGGCAAAACATAACTATTGCTCTTATAAATTACAAAACTTTTCTGTACAGAATAAATATTTATTAAAACTTATTATTGAGTGCTGCTCGTAGTACTGTTATTTTTCAATTATCAATAAACTACACCACTAAGTCGCTATGGAACAAGTCGTCAGCGCGTAATGTTTCAGAATTGAATTTCTAATAACAAATAAAAACATGATCTTAACTTCAGATTATATAGTATCTGTATTGTACTAAGTTGTACTTATATGTAAAGTTAAATGAGAATTGGTGAAGTATTTAATGACTGCAGTTATTTGTAAAATTCACAGGAAAGTTTGAAAACATTTTATCGAGACTTTTAATAATTACATTATCAATATAGGACTCAATGTATATTCTCGACTATAAGGTATATTTATTTTCAATATAGCCCTTTGGTTTCTTCAGTATACCTAAATTCGTATTTATTTAGAGAATGAAATTTATGTTAATGGTTTTATTTCACAATGATTAGATGACACTAATGTGTGGAACTACTGTTGTTAATTCTGTACGATACAATATCAAAAATGATAATAAAACAATAAAATGATACCTATAAAAGCATCGGCATTTTACTTTCTGATATCGTCTGATCACAGCGGTTAACAGAAAAGGTAAGTTAAACAATCGTGTCTTCTATAAACATTACTATTACTTATTTGTATATATCATAATTATTATTAAAGGTAAACTATCTGATGAGGTTCTAATTTATCATCATAGATGATTTAAAATCCATTAGTCTTAAAATGAAGTACTTAACGTGACAATCTCTTATGAGTCCAGATCATAAATAGAACCAGTATATTTTCGAACGACCCCTTTCATTTAAACAAAGAAATAAGCTGTTCAGTTTTGAATTATAATATAATATTAGAACAGATTTGTGTGCAGTATTTTCGGAAACCTGTGTAGCCAAACGAAACTGGAAAAGTTGATAAGTTAACTTGTTAAATATTAAATGAATGTTGTGTTATTTACAGCATAAAAATGAAATTCTTCGTTGCTTTTGCTGCCCTCGTCGCCGTGGCTGTAGCCCGTCCTTCATTTGGACCCATCCATTCTGCAGTGGCAGATTCTCCGGTCGTTTTCGGGCCCTACAAAGGCGCTCCTCCACTAGTTCAGATCATCGTGAACGTAGCTAAGCCCGCAGAGATTGCTGACTTGCCTGCTGATGATGTCCTGATCGCTGATTCTGATGATGATGTGACATCCGTTGAGATTGGTGACTTGCCTGCCCCACCCGCTCCTCCCGTTTCCGACGTAGAGATCGGTGATTTGCCCGCGCCTCCCGTTTCCGACGTAGAGATTGGTGACTTGCCTGCTCCTCCCGTTTCCGACGTAGAGGTTGGTGACTTACCCGCACCTCCCGTTTCTGACGTAGAGGTTGGTGACTTACCCGCGCCTCCCGTTTCCGATGTAGAGGTTGGTGATTTACCCGCCCCACCCGTTTCTGGCCTTGCCGTCGGTGCTCCTCACCAACCCTCTCCTGCTATTAACTAAACACAATACGATCACAGTAAGTCATTGGAAGAAAATATGTCAAAATTAAATTGATGTCCATTGTTATTGATTGTAAGCAATAAAATATTTAAAAAAGCAATATATTGATACAGTTGTTTTTTTTTATTTTACGAGACAGGATTCTGTTTTTCTCGTCTTGAAAAGTTGTGATATTACATGACTTACTTTTTACAAGACCAGACTTAAGACTAACTTTTGGCTCGTTGGCAAGCTGATTGGTTTATCCTAATTTCTTCGAAACAATTTTTTTATTATGTATAGATTTAAAGAAGTGTTTAAATGTGGGTAGCATGTATTTAAAAGTTTATTGTCATTGGTTTTACCTTCTATTTTTATGTAGTTATATACCTACTCATTTTATTTCATATTTTTCTTTTTCTATTTAAACTCTGGTGTTATCTAGAAGGTAGTGTTCTTTTGTTATTAAATCACAATATGATCATCTAAGACAATGTTTAGCTTTAGAATAGTGAATATTTTAGACACTAATAGAGTCACTTCACACTTTCTTGTAATGAGATAGTTTACTTAACATACAAAAATGCATATTGTGGTACCTAATTTCAGCATATGTAACAAAAGAAGCATCGCTTTATTAGAGTTATACAACGTTTATTACTGCTGAAAAAAAAAATAACTTTTGAATTTGAAATATTATCATGTTCTGGTTAGACGTGACCAGTAATGAGATTTTCTTAAAATACAACAAGAGAATCAAGTTTTAAGTTGGCAGATTAAGAACGTTTTCTACATGCATAGTGTATTGAGGGGTTATAAACGTATGTCTTCTGGAAAGCAGAAGATCGTCGTGCTATGCTATGAGCTGGATTATTCTTCACTTTAGTAGAAGTTTGAAATACAATTTCGGTGTTTTCTCTCGATGGTGCAACCTGAATGAAAAACCGAGTGACTTTGGTCATCAGCAACAGACAATAAGTGAAGAATCATATTGGTGCTTTCGATTGTGGGAGAAGTTTGCTACAGTATATGCGTGTTAGGTTCGACTGAAACGATACCACGACTTTATAGATAAGTATTGTTAAGCAATGCCGAAACGGGATCGTACTTTTTAAGTCAAATATAAAGCGAATACAAAGTGTAGCTTAAATCCTCGGTAACCGTGGTGGTGCTTACTAAACATCCTTGTTGTAGACCGACGATTGTGATGAGAGGATACTCTCTGCCCGCATCGTGCGGCACTTCTTCGAGGTGGGCCCCGATCTGTCGGACGCCCAATTTGGTTTTCAGGCGGGGCGTTCGACGGTCGATGCCGCGCTGCGCCCGAGGGTCGTTACCGAAGAGGCGGTGAGCTGTGGCCGTGCTGTTGGCACATTGCCAACGCATTTATCCCTCCACTACCACGGGGTGCCAGAGTACCTGAAGCGGCTTGTGGCAGACTATCTTGAGGAGCGTACCTTCATGTACGAGGACCGAGACGGTATTCTGAGGCGGCGGCCCATGTCGTGCGGTGTTCCGCAGGGGTCTGTCCTCGGACCATTCCAGTGGAACTGGGCCCTTCGAGGTCGTCTTCCCGCCGGGCTGGGTGTAATTTGTTACGCAGATGACACATTGGTCACAGCCCGGGGAGCGAACTTTCAAGAGGCGGCGCACCTGGCCACCACGGGAGTCTCTTTGGTGGTCGGGCGTATTGAGGCGCTGGGTTTACGGGTGGCCCTAGATAAGACGGAGGCCCTTTTGTTCCATGGGCCTCGTCGTGGTCCACCACCCGGCGCCTCTGTCGTAGTCAATTCGGTCCTCGTACCACAGGCACGAGCAGGCAGGGCGGCAGCACGGGACCCTTTCCTTCCGACTGACGCAGGTCGCTTCCGGGCACGGTTGCTTCGGGAAGTATCTGCACTCGGTCGCCAGGAGGGAATTGAGTCCTGCCTATCACCACTGCGACTACAGTGAGGACTCGGCTCAGCACACGCTAGCGGTTTGTTCCGCCTAGGCGGCGCAGCGTGGGGTCCTCACTGCAGTTATTGGAGGAGATCTCTCGCTACCGGCCGTCATACGCTCCATGGCCGGTAGTGACAGCTGTTTCACCGCGGTCGCAACCTTCTGCGAAGACGTAATTTCGCGGAAGGAGTCGGCGGAGAAGGCCCGGGAGGACGATATCGACTCGGACCCAATTCGCCGCCGGCGAGCCGGGCGGCGGTGGCGCGCATACCAGCGCCTCATGCCGCCTTGAGTATGGCCGCGGGTGGACGGGACGGGTTTTCCCCTCCATCCGCTGCAATGGCCAGCCGCGAGGAGGCGACGTCCGCGTGTGCCGTACGTCGCCTAAAATAGAGAGTTTACCCGTAGATGGTGCCCGAGGTAGCGGGCAGGTGCTAGGAGGGATCTGGATGTCGTAATAGCAGCGGTTCCCGGATCCCTCCTATCTCAGGCGCAGAGTGGCACATCGTGTGGTTTTAGTCGGTCCGATTCCGACACACCACCCCGCCGTAAACCCCGGTGGGGTGACGGCCCGAGGGGGTTTCCACACGTTAAAAAAAAAAAAAAAGGCCGACAGTTGTGAAGTGTGGCTGCTATTTCAATGGATGTAAGTATTTGGAAGGGTGAGTACCGACTTACATACCGAAAAATTACCAAAAATTACTGCAACAAACGTAATTATACACGGATATATCATATCAATGTTTTTCGGAGTTACCTTTATGAAATCAGTTATAGTTTTAAAATTTTACAAATGAATATTAGAAGCATTGGAAATTCTTCGAACCATAACAACCGCTCAATCGCCTCCGGCGCCGTCAGAGGATATGTATGGGTAAAGCCAAACGCAGCTATCGCACCGTGTCGACGGAGGCAGCGTACGCCTTGGCCTGGATCTTCCACGAGGCATCTGAAGGTCGAGTTCACCATGTGCAGCTTCGTGTTTAGTTGATCTAGTTGTCGTAATTTAAGCAAGAGTTGGGTGATGCTTCATTGGAGTACAAGTTAAAAGATAAATATATTTTTACCGTGCAAAAGTACTTTTTAAATGCTGCGGTAAAAAGTTTGAGGCAATATTTTGAACATTACATAATTTATTCGTGAGCTTTATGTTTAGGAAATTGTCAAAGATGGGAAAGACATCTCCTGTGATGGCTAAATTAAAGTTACCTCTACTGTAGCGTTATAGTAAATTTTGAATGGATACCAAATATAACTACTGCTACATCCGTGGGATGGCAACGATATGTTTTTAGACGTTGGTTACAAAGGCATATGAAGAAAAAGCATAGACGATAAAAAAAGATTTGACAAATAGATTTCTCAAGTGATCCTTGCGCAATTATAAACAAAAGACTTATTGCCCTCTTAACATGAATTCTTTGGAAAGGGTTCTTAACAGACCTCTTTGGACATCAATTTTCAAGACATCTGTTAAACATTACATGAATGATGAATGCCATTGGGTTTAATGGAATTGTTAACAAAATGCAGCAGGTATTGGGGCGGGGGACGGAATACGCACCACGTAAACCGTTTAAACATGGGTCTAGGTCGCCCCAACTTAGCAGTAACGCCCCAAGCCGAGGTCCGTACCCCACAGGGGGCGCCCTTGTGCGATGTTACTTAATAAATGACCGGTTGAGAGCCCTCAGCACTCACCGAAAAATCCGGGTAAGGTTGTAGAGGCCATCTGAGGCCAACAGCCATAAGTCAAATAAAAAAAAAACAAAGGTGTTAGGAGAGAGTCGGTCAGGGAAATCGTTCAGAGATAGTGAGAGGAGGGCAGTCACTCAGGGTGCTAGGTGAAGGCAGGACGTTCGTGAAAGCTGGGCATAGCCGATCTTGTGGGTTACAATTACACTGAGTAAGTTAGCATATATAACGCTGAAAGTAGCAAGCTGAGTCTTTGTTGTCTTTACGTTCGTAGGATAATGATTTATATGTATTTATATCCCGGTCTGAGTATAGTAATAATCGTAGAATATTTAGATGTAGTCTCTCTGTTAATTTTTCTATGCTTTACTGTTGGTTTATCGGTACCTTTGATAAAGATAATGAGTAGAACTTTTTATAAGATTCTGCGGCATGGAGAGCCAATTTATGACCGAGCGGCGCTATCCGGCCGATCACTGTATCGGCTCCACTACACGATTATATCTTAGTGATCTGTCACTATGGTGTATTTATATTGTAGTTAAAGCGTGTATGGGTGTGTGCCGTGTGCTTGAGTGCTAAGAGTCTTAAGGGGCGGTTGCACGGCGGACAGTAGGCGTGTTACCGCTTATAGCGAGTTGAGTAAATAGGAAACCGATGGATTGGAAACCTACGTCGGGGTGGAGGTGCGAAAGCGCTTAACTTCAGTCGTATACTCGTACAGTTGAATACGCCTGTCAGAGTGAGTTATAGGTTTTGACTTAGCGATCCTGACCCCCTCAAGTTAAAGTCAGTTAATTCTCCCAAATTTTAAGTGCACAACGGATGAAAGAGTGCTCAGTACAATCAACGGAAATGTATCTAATTGTTTCATAGTCTCTCATTTTGATTCCCTCTCATCACGGTTTCTTATTATTAAACTGAATCGTTATATGCCAGTGGGAGTATTTTCAGTCTGGCGTCGAGTTCTACAGTCTAACGTGGATTCTGGTGGAACGTTAGACCTACCTCCACATTGGAGGGTGCTGGATTGTAGGAAAATACCTTATAAAATAGCCAAAAAATTATCATACTTACACAAGGTTTCAAGGGCGGACCATCACACTACCTACATTAGTATATTCTAATATAAGTATATCATTTGTTAATCCAGATTCTCGTCATCCATACGTAGTATTTTTTATAATATTATTATGATATTATATAATATCCCTCAGCTTAAGTTGTTACAGATAACTTCTATCTGAATATATTTATATCAATACTGTCTCTAATGTTAGGTGAATTGAATTACATATATAGGGTGGGATACGAATTAGCCAACATTTGATAAAATCGTATAAAAACTATTTGACATATGATAAAAATTGTTTATTTACAAGAAAGCTAATTAGTTGGAATTTATTACAAACTTAATTTATTAAAAACTGATAAACAGACAATTGGCCTTACAGAGAGTGTCTCAACGTAGAAAATGCAGCTGCTTACGTATTCTTGAATGCAAAAGAGTCTCTACTATAAGGTATAAATCCTTGGGGTGCTGGGCTAGAAAACCTCCACGTGGTGCACCCTGGTAACGTTGGCGACGGCACTGTTTCTTCCTGTGCCATTTGGAAGAGAATATCACCGCCAACGGCTAATATTCTAGCACGAAGAAGAGGAGGCCATTTTCTTCGGCCATTCGGTTGAGGCTTGGTCCAACAGAGCGGGCATTTTTGTCGATTCCTCTGTTGGCTCTTCGCTCTTCGGAGCAATGAGGAGGAAAACCTCGATAAAAAATCATGATGGTGGGACCCTTTCATGGGTCGGCGTTTCTCCACTGTCAATGGTGGAGAAAGGAGAACGGGCTCGGTGTGTACTCACACTGCCGCCGAGCAGGCATTGAAAGATTTAATCTTCCTGCCACCGTTGTCACATCGTAATCCCGAAAGGAGTGTCGTGGTTATGTCTCGCGACACAAATCGGGGGCGAGGGTCTTGGCTTAGCCGCCCGGACTGCGAGGAAGAAAACCTCTTTAAAAAATTACCCCAAATCCCGTGTTCTGGTGTGTGGCCAGGGGATGCATGGCTGATGGGTAGTTCAGTCGTAAGCACACTCCCAGCTGAGGCACCTGCGGACCCCTCAGTTGGGCACAAATTTACGCTTGCCCGGGTATTGGGGGATCTCTGCCCGGGTCGACTTTTAGTTCTCCCCCACTCGTGGGTCTAACTATGGAAACCTTTTTAAACAAAAACATTAAAGACGACAAGAAAGAGAGGAATAAGAAAGGGAAGCCGGGAACTGACTTCTCTTCGAACGAGGAGGAACCTATACTTGGGGCTCCTATTTCAGTAGGGCTCCCAGAAGTCAATTTGTCTGCTGGGAGCCAAAAAAGAAAATCGGAGCGATTGCGTTCCAAGTCCGCCCATCCGTCGGATAACGGTAACCCAAGCACGACTATGGACGTACTGGAGTCCACAGTAGTGGAAATCTGCGACAGCAGAAAACGCGGACGCTCCAGGGACGAGGAGAGTGACACGTCCCAGGAGATGCTACCTCCTAAAGTGGGAAGCAGCCGCCGAGGCAGGTCACGCACGACCATCTCTACCCCTTCAGGTTCTGTCTTCTCGAAGGCAGAAGCCTATAGACGGGTTAGAGCGGAGGGCGAAAGTGCAGCGGAGGAGGAGATTTCAGATCTCCTGCAGAAGATCCGAGAGCCAGTGGAAAGGGGTTCTGTTCCCCAAACAACGGTATCTTTGCAGGAGACAGCAAATGCTGGGGTGGCCATCATCCAAAAGGTGGCTACCAAATCTAGGAACCTTAAGAGCACCTTCGTTAGGGCCCTTAAGGACTCCTCCTCCGCAATTGCTGGGGTCGTCGAAACCCTCGTTGGGGACGTAGCTCGCCTTCAGGCTGCTAATGAATGCCTGACAGGGCAGGTGGCTAAGCTGAGCGCCGAGTTTGCCCAGTTTCGGGCGCAGGTGGGTATCTCTAAGCGACAGGTGACGGCTTCGAAGCAAACTGCCCCCACTCCCGGTTCAGGTGACGTCAGCGATGCTTACTTGCGCCAAATTATGGAGGCAGTAGGGCATATGCTAGACGGACGTCTCGCGAGCCTGGAGGCGAGATTACCCCCAGCTCCCATTATCCGGCCACCACTCGCTGCAGATAGGCGAAAGGCCGCATCAGCACCGATTCCGCTTTCTGCTACAAGTGGCCGCAAATCATATGCGACAGCGGTGTTAGTGTCTGCATCTACTGATGCCACGAGGACACAACAGGCGGCCAAGGCAGCAACCAAGACGGCTGCACCGGTCGCAGGACATAAAACGGCGATAAAGAGTGTAGCAAAATTTTCTCCGCTCCTCACTCCAACACCTACGCCTGGTCCCTCCACATTTGCCCCCTCCAATGACGGTTGGCAATTAGTCGGAGGAGCTAAGAAGAAGTCCCGAAAGCGGGGTAAAAAGGCTGCCCAGAAAGCAGCTCCAACCCCGCAGTCGCCATCGGTGTCAAACACCACCAAGAAGCCACGGAAGCTAAGGCCGCCAAAAACCGCGGCTATAGTAGTTACCGTATCGCCGGAGGCGGTAAGTGGCGGACTGTCCTACGCGACTTTATTCAAGAAGGCCCGGGACAGTCTCGCCACTGATTTCGGGACGGTAGGGGTCAAGTTGCGCCTCGCCCAAACGGGAGCTCGAGTCTTGGAGTTACCCGGGGCTGAAGGCGCAAAGACAGCAGATTCGTTTGCGGAGAAACTGCGAAATATGTTTGCAGCCACGGATGGTGTCAAGATCGCCAGGCCAACAAAGTGCGCGGAACTGCGCATTTCAGGCCTGGACGACTCAGTAACAGCCCAAGATGTCCGTGTTGCAGTTCAGGAGAGGACTGGATGCAACACGGATAACATCAGGGTTGGCACCATCCGCCCCGGTCCAGGGGGCCTTGGTGCGGTGTGGGTAAGTTGTCCCATAGCGTCGGCCAAAGTTTTGGCCGACGCTGGCAAGATACTCATCGGTCTCGTAAACGCCAGAGTCACAATTCTGGCAACGAGACCGATGAGGTGTTTTAAATGCCTTGGTGAGGGACACACTCGTGTCAAGTGCGACAATAGTTTGGACTGCAACGGACTTTGTTTCCGCTGCGGTCGACCGGGGCACAAGGCAGTAGAATGCTCTGCGGCCCCTCACTGCCCAGCGTGTGCGGCGGGTAACAAACCCGCCAATCACCAGATAGGGCAGGGGGGCTGTAAGCCATTCCGTTATTATCGGCAGACGTCAAGGGCCAGCCAATCGATCCAGGCTGCCTCTGAGGTCGTACGTGAGACGACGTCGTCGCCCATGGAGGAGGTTGTCGAGACAGTCCAGTAATGGATCAAGTCTCCAGCCTTCTTGTCCAGACGAACCTGAACCACTGTGCCGCGGCGCAGGATCTTTTCTTACAAACCATGGCACAGTGGTCGATCGGTGTAGCTGTAGTCGCGAAGCCCTATCATGTTCCTCCCCGTCCAAACTGGATGGGTGACCGGGACTGCTCCGTGGCAGTCGTCGGCTCCACAGCGGCTCATTCCCCGCCCTTGTCGTTAAGAGACAAGGGTACTGGATATGTTGCTGCTGAGTGGGGGGGGATCACCGTATACGGTGTATACTTCTCCCCCAACCGGAGTTTGAGCGACTTCGAGGCCTCTCTCAACGACATAGAGACCTCGATGCGGCGACTAGCGTCTGGGCACGTCCTTGTGCTGGGGGACTTCAACGCAAAGTCCGTTGCGTGGGGTTCTCCCAGGACGGACGCAAGGGGCGAGGCCGTAGAGGAGTGGGCAGCCTCGGTGGGCCTCTGTTTGCTTAACAGAGGCTCCACCAACACGTGCGTGCGACAGCAGGGAGGATCGATAGTGGACCTTTCGTTCGCTACCCCTGCCCTCGCCGCACGAGTAAGGAACTGGCGCGTCCTGGAAGAGGTTGAGACGCTCTCGGATCACCTCTACATCCGATTTGAGCTCTCCCGGACCCAGGACCCCAGTAGGGGTCACGCGGCGCGGCGCTCTTCTCGCTTTCCGCGGTGGGCTGTAGCCAAACTGAATAGGGACCTACTAGAGGAGGCAGCCATTATTCACTCCTGGCTGTCTCCGCAGGCTCCGACCGAGGAGGTCGACATGGGGGCTGGTCGTTTCCGCGATGCGATTACGCAAATTTGCGATGCGGCCATGCCCCGCATCCGAGGTTGTCAGCCTCCACGGAAGGAGGTTTACTGGTGGTCCCAGGAGTTGGCGGACCTCCGCGCGGCCTGTACTCGTGCCCGGAGGTCCTACACCCGTAGTCGGCGGCGACACCGCGTAGACGGCGAGGAGGACCAGCTTCATGAGGAGTACCGAGAGGCGCGGAAAACTCTGAAGCTGGCCATTAGCCGCGCCAAAAAACTGAAGAGGAAGGAGATGCTGGAGGGTCTCGATCGTGACCCCTGGGGTCGCCCTTATCGTGCGGTGCGACAAAAGCTCCGCACGTCGGGCCCCCCCCTTACAGAGACACTCCAGCCCAGCTTCCTGCAGGAAGTGGTCGAGGGTCTTTTCCCGCAGCGGGCGGAGCACACACCCCCGTCGATGGCCTTCATGGTCGAAGACGACGGGGGACGGAACGGGGATAATGTTCCGCCCGTCAGGGAATCGGAGATAGGGGCGGTCGTTCTACGCATTCGCTCTAAGAACACCGCCCCTGGGCCAGATGGAATACCTGCCCGAGTGTTGGCGCGAACCCTCGACCACATGTCGGATCACCTCGGGGAAGTCCTAAACGCCAGCTTGGCGTCCGGACGTTTTCCTGAGGGCTGGAAGAGCGGGAAGCTGGTCCTACTACGGAAGCCGGGACGGCCGGCCGATTCGGTCGCGGCTTATAGGCCCATCGTGTTGCTGGACGAGGCGGGTAAATTGTTTGACAGGATACTCTCTGCCCGCATCGTCCGGCACCTCTGCGAGGTGGGCCCCGATCTGTCGGACGCCCAATACGGGTTTCGAGCCGGGCGTTCGACAGTCGATGCTGTGTTGCGCCTGAGGGCCGTGACCGAAGAGGCGGTGAGCTGTGGCGGCGTGCTGCTGGCGGTGTCGTTGGACATCGCCAACGCATTTAATAGTCTGCCATTTAGCTGCATCAGGGAAGCACTCCACTACCACGGGGTGCCAGAGTACCTGAGGCGGCTTGTGGCAGACTATCTTGAGAAGCGTACCGTCATGTACGAGGACCGAGATGGTATTCTGAGGCGGCGGTCCATGTCGTGCGGTGTTCCACAGGGGTCTGTCCTCGGACCACTCCTGTGGAATATGGGATACGACTGGGCCCTTCGAGGTCGTCTTCCCCCCGGGCTGGGCGTAATTTGTTACGCCGATGACACATTGGTCACGGCCCAGGGGGCGAACTTTCAAGAGGCGGCGCGCCTGGCCTCCGTGGGAGTCTCTTTGGTGGTCGGGCGCATTGAGGCGCTGGGTTTACGGGTGGCCCTAGATAAGACGGAGGCCCTTTTATTTCATGGGCCCCGTCGTGGTCCACCCCCCGGCGCCTCTATCGTTGTCAATTCGGTCCTCGTACCGATTAAGGCCCAGATGAAGTATCTGGGCCTGATCCTAGACGGCAGGTGGCTCTTCGACGAGCACTTCCGACAGCTTACTCCAAAGCTGGTCGGCGCTGCTTCCGCCCTTGGGCGACTTTTGCCCAATTTGGGTGGAGCCAGCGTCGCGACGAGACGGCTATACACGGGAGTTGTCCGGTCAATGGCACTGTATGGTGCACCGGTGTGGGCGGCGGCTCTGACCGCCCAGAATAGGGCTCGCCTCTGGCGCCCTCAGAGGATATTGGCGGTTAGAGCCATACGTGGTTACCGCACCGTATCAACGGAGGCGGCGTGCGCCTTGGCCGGAACTCCCCCGTGGGATTTGGAGGCGGAAGTGCTCGCCGAAGTTTATCGGCGGACGGCTGACTTCCGGGCGGGTAGCGGCATACGGCCCCCGCCCGAAGAGATACGCGAGTGGCGAGAGGCCGCTCGTCGAGCCACGATGGCTCGTTGGTCGTCCCGGCTGGAGGCTCCACGTGCTGGCTTTGCCGCCGTGGAGGCTCTCCAGCCGGTCATCGCCGAGTGGGCAGGGCGGCAGCATGGGACCCTTTCCTTCCGACTGACGCAGGTCCTTTCCGGGCACGGTTGCTTCGGGAAGTATCTGCACTCGGTCGTCAGGAGGGAATTGAGTCCCGCCTGTCACCACTGCGACTGTAGTGAGGACTCGGCTCAGCACACGCTAGCAGTTTGTTCCGCTTGGGCGGCGCAGCGTGGGGTCCTCACTGCAGTTATTGGAGGTGATCTCTCGCTACCGGCCGTCATACGCTCCATGGCCGGTAGCGACAGTTGTTTTACCGCGGTCGCAACCTTCTGCGAAGACGTAATTTCGCGGAAGGAGGCGGCGGAGAAGGCCCGGGAGGACGATATCCACTCGGACCCAATTCGCCGCCGGCGAGCCGGGCGGCGGAGGCGCGCATACCAGCGCCTCATGCCGCCTTGAGTGTGGCCGCGGGTGGACGGGACGGGTTTTACCCTCCATCCGCTATAGTTGCCAGCCGCGAGGAGGTGATGTGCACGTGTGCCGTACGTCGCCTAAATAGAGAATTTATCCGCAGATGGTGCCCGCTTTAGCGGGCAGGCGCTGGGAGAGATTTGGATGTCGTAACAGCAGCGGTTCCCGGATCCCTCCTATCTCAGGCGCAGAGTGGCACACCGTGTGGTTTTAGTCGGTCCGATTCCGACACACCACCCCGCCGTAAACCCCGGTGGGGTGACGGCCCGAGGGGGTTTCCACACGTTAAAAAAAAAAAAAAAAAAAAAAAAAAAAAAAGGTATAAATCCTTGCGGAAGTGTGATCGTATTAGCCTGTGAATAATTCAAAGAGGCAACCTTATCTGAAAGCATAAATAATGGATTGTTATAAATACGGTGAAAGAACTCTTTACCATTGGCATTAGACATTCACAACCCCTATGAGAATTGGTCAGTTAGAGTATTATTTAACCAACGATATTCTTGTAAGAAGGTTTACAACAGCAGGAGCATAAATTCATAGCAAATTTTTTCCGACTTCAACGATTGTTTTTGATCTACTGTTAACCCCCGACGTAAAAAGAGGGGTTTTACAAGTTTGATGTGTACGTGTGTGTGTGTGCGTGTGTGTGTGTGTGTGTGTGTGTGTGTGTGTCATTCTGTCTGTGGTACCATAGCTACCAAACGAGTGAATCGATTTGGATAATGATTTTTATGTTAGAAAGGTAACTTAATATAGAGTGTTCTTAGCTATGTTTTATGAAAATCTGTGTAGCCATTTAAAAGTTATCAACTCTTTTCCAACATGGTGTAGAGGTAATCATTCATTTAATGGAGTCTTAGTATACATACTTCTACTGCACTGATTGAGTTGAAACTTGATTAATATAACAAATCATATAACACGATCAAAATATGATAACCTTTACCTGATGCTGCAGGCAGTATTGACTTAAGATTAAGGATTTTTTATTAAAGAAAATATTATAATAATCTGTAACTTTTTCGTAAGTATCTATCAAAGCTAAAAACAAGTCTCAAATGTATTTATATCTAGTACACACTGAAGTGTTAAGTCTAGTTTTCAAGATTAGCGATGATGATTTGAAGAAAAATTGATAAATATAATTCATTTCAATATTTTCATCGTAAGAGCCGGATTAGGAAGTTAGCTACGCAAGACAACAGCACTGCTACCAAAAAGGAAAACTTGAAACAAACCCTTTACTAAACCGTCTCGCCAGCGTGATAAAGTAGGCCAAAGCTTCCTATTTAAGGAGAGACTTATGGTCGACTAGTGGACTAAAGTGGGTTAAACGATTGCGTTTAGAGTAATAATGATAAACTAATTGTCCAATGTCAGAGATAGGCAATATGACTTGTCGATTTAGTCATCGCTATCTAAAGTTAAAGTCTATAATTACCATTACAATTAATTAACGTATTGATAAAACTTCGAATCCAAGAATCGTTTTTTTTTCCGATTCTGCTTTGCATTCTGCATTTCATACTGCATTTCACATATATATTTTAATGTTCATATCTGTGGAAAGTATACTATTGACTTCCCATAACTGTCTCCAAGGCATTAAGAAGAGAAGAAAAGTAGTTAGTTAGTCTATGAATAAATTATGTTCATAATAAGAAATAGGAATTTGTTAATTTTTTTGTTTTACAATATTATTGCACCATATTCTTATATAAGAAACTAAATGTAAAGCCTTGCAGCTTTAAGTTTCTAAAACAACAATAATAACCTCAAATATTTCATATATGATTACAATTATGCAGTCTTTGCTATGGTAACCAGACTTTATGAGTTAAAATAATAATAAGTGTACGGAAGGGTGAAGAAACGATACCTGAGTCGGGGTGAACTTCCGGAACCCTTTCTTCACTCAAACAGTCTAAACTTTTGGTAGCTGCTTTACGCAAAGCCACCAATAACGACGACGAAGACCGACGACGACCGACGACGACATTTATAATTCTGACGTGGGCCACCGAAAGGCGATAATTGACAAATTAGGTGTCGCTTGCTCGGGACAATCGACGAGAAAAATTATTACAACGTGCCAACTAACTGTCTTTATGTATTGTACCGACCGCGCAATGGTGATGACAATGACAATGTCGAGGATGGCGAATCGATTGCCCTACTCTCTGGTTGAAATTGACGTTTATTATCGAACAGGGATCATAGACAATGAGAGACAAAGTGTAATGTATAAGGATCCATAATGCAATTCTATTATGCAAACTGATTATACCAACATCGGTGTATAAATTGTGTTCTCTGTGGAAGACAAAATCCTCCTGAAATATCGCACCATACACATGTTACAAAATACTAACTTCTAGTTTTGACACTAAAATAACATATTATCATTACCCGGTCCGGAGCTGGACGAATTAAAATAAGGGGTACAAATACACAGTTACTGTATTTTTAGTACATGGGTGTGGAAAATGAAATTTTTTAGAAAAGTAGATATACACAGTTATGAGATATTTCGTAGACGTTATTATGAATAACTTTTCATGCATACAAATAATTCTATTGTTTTATCTAAATATGATGTAGTGATTTCCACATACAGCGTAAAAGCAAGAAGATATACTACAGCGAAGATATACGCCATCGTAATCACCTTGCCTGGTCGGAGGATCCTTTGTGTTGGATGGACATGACTCTCATTCTCTCCAAAATGTAGTTTTGAATGTTTTCATTTCGGAATTCAGGTGTTTTCATAAAGATTCTCATTAGCTTTATCTTTTATGGCTTTATCTAGGGAAACGGTAGAGACTGACTCGCTCATTGATGATTAGAGTTTTCTAGAACCTGTAGGATACTTTCTCAATTCCACAAAGACTGAAATTTAATTTGTAGGCTTACCTTTTTTTTTTTTTTTTTTTTTAACGTGTGGAAACCCCCTCGGGCCGTCACCCCACCGGGGTTTACGCCGGGGTGGTGTGTCGGAATCGGACCGACTAAAACCACACGGTGTGCCACTCTGCGCCTGACATAGGAGGGATCCGGGAACAGCTGATATTACGACATCCAGATCCCTCCTAGCGCCTGCCCGCTACCGTGGGCACCATCTGCGGATAAACTCTCCTTTTAGGCGACGTACGGCACACGCGGACGTCGCCTCCTCGTGGCTGGCCATTATAGCGGATGGAGGGGAAAACCCGTCCCGTCCACCCGCGGCCACACTCAAGGCGGCATGAGGCGCTGGTACGCGCGCCTCCGCCGCCCGGTTCGCCGGCGGCGAATTGGGTCCGAGTGGAGGTTGTCCTCCCGGGCCTTCTCCGCCGCCTCCTTCCGCGAAATTACGTCTTCGCAGAAGGTTGCGACCGCGGTAAAACAACTGTCGCTACCGACCATGGAGCGTATGACGGCCGGTAGCGAGAGATCTCCTCCAATAACTGCAGTGAGGACCCCACGCTGCGCCGCCCAGGCGGAACAAACCGCCAGCGTGTGCTGAGCCGAGTCCTCACTGCAGTCGCAGTGGTGACAGGCGGGACTCAATTCCCTCCTGGCGACCGAGTGCAGATACTTCCCTAAGCAACCGTGCCCGGAAAGAATCTGCGTCAGTCGGAAGGAAAGGGTCCCGTGCTGCCGCCCTGCCCACTCGGCGATGACCGGCTGGAGAGCCTCTACGGCGGCAAAGCCAGCACGTGGAGCCTCCAGTCGGGACGACCAACGAACCATCGTGGCTCGACGAGCGGCCTCTCGCCACTCGCGTATCTCTTCGGGTGGGGGCCGAATGCCGGTACCCACCCGAAAGTCTGCCGTTCGCCGATAAACTTCGGCGAGCACTTCCGCCTCCAAATCCCACGGGGGAGTTCCGGCTAAGGCGCACGCCGCGTCCGTCGATACAGTGCGGTAACCGCGTATGGCTCTAACCGCCAATATCCTCTGAGGACGCCAGAGGCGAGCCCTATTGTGGACGGTCAGAGCCGCCGCCCACACCGGTGCACCATACAGCGCCATTGACCGAACAACCCCCGTATATAGACGTCTCGTCGTGACGCTGGCTCCACCCAAATTGGGCAAAAGTCGCCCAAGGGCAGAAGCAGCGCCGACCAGCTTTGGAGAAAGCTGTCGGAAGTGCTCGTCGAAGAGCCACCTGCCGTCGAGGATCAGGCCCAGATACTTCATCTGGGCCTGAACCGGTACGAGGACCGAATTGACTACAATGGAGGCGCCAGAGGGTGGACCACGACGGGGCCCATGGAATAAAAGGGCCTCCGTCTTGTCCAGGGCCACCCGTAAACCCAGCGCCTCAATACGCCTGACCACCAGAGAAACTCCCACGGTGGCTAGGCGCGCCACCTCTTGAAAGTTCGCTCCCCGGGCCGTGACCAATGTGTCATCGGCGTAACAAATTACGCCCAGCCCGGAGGGGAGGCGACCTCGAAGGGCCCAGTCGTATCCCATGTTCCACAGGAGTGGTCCGAGGACAGACCCCTGCGGAACACCGCACGACATGAGCCGCCGCCTCAGAACACCGTCTCGGTCCTCGTACATGACGGTACGCTCCTCAAGATAGTCTGCCACAAGCCGCCTCAGGTACTCTGGCACCCCGTGGTAGTGGAGTGCTTCCCTGATGCAGCTAAATGGCAGACTATTAAATACGTTGGCGATGTCCAACGACACCGCCAACAGCACGCCGCCACAGCTCACCGCCTCTTCGGTAACGGCCCTCAGGCGCAGCACGGCATCGACCGTCGAACGCCCCGCCCGAAAACCAAATTGGGCGTCCGATAGATCGGGGCCCACCTCGCAGAGGTGCCGGACGATGCGGGCAGAGAGTATCCTCTCAAACAGTTTACCCGCCTCGTCCAGCAACACGATGGGCCTATAGGCCGCTACCGAATCGGCAGGCCGTCCCGGCTTCCGTAATAGGACCAGTTTCCCACTTTTCCAGCACTCAGGGAAGCGTCCTGACGCCAAGCTAGCATCCAGGACCCCCCTGAGTCGGTCCGACATGTGCTCGAGGGCTCGGGCCAGCACTCGGACAGGTATCCCGTCTGGCCCGGGGGCGGTGTTCTTAGAGCGGATCCGTAGAACAACCGCCCCTACCTCCGATTCCCTGACGGGTGGCACATTTTCCTCGTTGTTTCCCCCGTCGTCTCCGACCATGAAGGCCATCGACGGGGGTGTGTGTTCCACCCGCTGCGGGAAAAGGCCCTCGACCACTTCCCGCAGGAAGCTGGGCTGGAGAGTCTGTGTAAGGGGGGGACCCGACGTGCAGAGCTTTTGTCGCGCCGCACGATATGGGCGACCCCAGGGGTCACGATCGAGACCCTCCAGCATCTCCTTACGCTTAATTTCTTTGGCGCGGCTGATGGCCAGCTTCAGAGTTTTCCGCGCCTCTCGGTACTCCTCATGAAGCTGGTCCTCTTCGCCTTCTTCGCGGTGTCGCCGCCGACTACGGGTGTAGGACCTCCGGGCACGAGTACAGGCCGCACGGAGGTCCGCCAACTCCTGGGACCACCAGTAAACCTCCTTCCGTGGAGGCCGACAACCTCGTATGCGGGGCATGGCCGCATCGCAGATCTGCGTAACCGCATCGCGGAAGCGACCAGCCCTCATGTCAACCTCCTCGGCCGGGGCCTGCGGAGACAGCCAAGAGTGAATAATGGCCGCCTCCTCTAGTAGGTCCCCATTTAGTTTGGCAACAGCCCACCGCGGAAAGCGAGAAGAACGCCGCGCCGCGTGACCCCTACTGGGGTCCTGGGTCCGGGAGAGCTCAAATCGGATGTAGAGGTGATCCGAGAGCGTCTCAACCTCTTCCAGGACGCGCCAGTTCCTTACTCGTGCGGCGAGGGCAGGGGTAGCGAATGAAAGGTCCACTATCGACCCTCCCTGCTGTCGCACGCACGTGTTGGTGGAGCCTCTGTTAAGCAAGCAGAGGCCCACCGAGGCTGCCCACTCCTCTACGGCCTCGCCCCTGGCATCCGTCCTGGGGGAACCCCACGCAATGGATTTCGCGTTGAAGTCCCCCAGCACTAAGACGTCCCAGACGTTAGTCGCCGCATCGAGGTTTCCAAGTTGTTAAGGAAAACCTCGAAGTCGCTCAAACTCCGGTTGGGGGAGAAGTATACACCGTATACGGTGATCCCCCCCCACTCAGCAGCAACATATCCAGTGCCCTTGTCTCTTAGCGACAAGGGCGGGGAATGAGCCGCCGTGGAGCCGACGACTGCCACAGAACCGTCCCGGTCACCCAACCAATTTGGACGGGGAGGAACATAATAAGGCTCCGCGGCTACGGCAACGTCGATCGACCACTGTGCCATGGTTTGCAGGAAGAGGTCCTGTGCCGCGGCACAGTGGTTCAGGTTCGTCTGGACAAGGAGGTTGGAGACTTGGTCTATTACTGAACCGTCTCTACAACCTCCTCCATGGGCGACGATGCTGACGTGCGAACAGTATCGGAGGCAGCCTGGGTCGACTGGCTAGCCCCCGATACCTGTCGAGAATCGCGGGGAGGTTTGCACCCCACCTGCCCCATCTGGTGATTGGCGGGCTTGTTACCCGCCGCACACACTGGGCAGTGAGGGGCGGCAGAACACACTGCCGCCTTATGCCCCGGTCGACCGCAGCGGAAGCATAGTCCGCTGCAGTCAAAACGACTTACGCACTTGGCGCGTGTGTGCCCCGATGTCAGACATTTATAGCATCTCATCGGTCTCGCCGCCAGGACTGTGATCCTAGCGCTCACGAAACCGATGAGCAGTCTACCGGCGTCGCCCAAAATTTTGGCTGACGCTACGGGACAGCTGACCCACACTGCGCCAAGCCCTCCTGGACCGGGGCGGATGGTGCCGACCCTAATGTTGTCCGCGTTGCACCCTGTCTTCTCTCTTACTGCAACGCGGACATCCTCGGCCGTTATGGAGTCGTCCAGGCCCGAGATGCGCAACTCTGCACATTTGGTAGGCCTGGCGATCTTCACACCATCCGTGGCTGCAAACATGCCCCACAACTTCTCGGCAAAGGCATCTGCCGTTTTTGCGCCTTCGGCTCCAGGGAACTCGAGCACTCGAGCTCCTGTCTGAGCAAGACGCAACCTGACTCCTACCGTCCCCGTGTCACCGGCGAGGCCAGCCCGGGCCCTCTGAAATATGGCCGCGTAGGACAGTCCACCGCTAGCCGTCTCCGGTGACACCGTGACCACCACCGCCGCGGTTTTGGGTACCTGCAGCTTGCGCGGCTTCTTTGTAGGGGCCACTACCACCGATGACGACTGCGGGGTAGAGGCTGCTTTATGAGCTGCCTTTTTACCCCGCTTTCGAGACTTAGCCCCGCCGACTATCTGCCAACCATCTTTGGATGGGGCAGATGCGGAGGGGGCAGGTGTAGTGGTGCCAGGTATACCTGTTGGAGTGGGGAGCGGAGGATATTCTGCTCCAGCCTTTACCACTTTTTTAGGCCCAGATTTCGATGCAGCCGTCTTGGTTATTACCCCGACCGCCTGTCGTGCCCTCGGAATGGCTACAGGAGCAGCCGACAGCGACGCCGCCGCCGCATAGGACACACGACCGCCCACAACTGGCAGCAATGTTGGCACTGATGTAACCTTTGGCCTATGGGCTCCGAGCGGCGGCCGGACAACAGGGGCCGGAGGCAGTCTTGCCTCTAGGCCAGCAAGACGGCCGTCCATCATGCGCCACACAGCGTCGGTAATTTGGCGCAATTGGGCGTCAGCGATGGCACCAATATTGGGAGACGGAGCAGGCTGAGATGGGGACGAGGCCGGATCCTCTGCCGGACGATGCGCCCGGAATTGGGCGAACTGAGCGCTAAGCTCAGCCACTTGCCCGGTCAGGCGGTCGTTGGCTGCCTGGAGACGAGCTACGTCCCCCATGAGGTCTTCCACGACTCCAGCTATGGCAGAGGAGGAGTCCTTAAGAGCTCTTACGAAAGAACTCTTAAGGTTCCTGGATTTGGTGGCCACTTTTTGGATTATGGCCACCCCCATATTTACTCTCTCCTGCAAAGACACCGGTGCTTGGGAGACAGAATCCCTTTCCACCGGTCCTCGTATTTTTTGCAGGAGATCAGCTATCTCCTCCTCCGCCGCGCTTTCACCCGCCGCTCGGACCCTTCTATAAGCTTCTGCCTTGGAGAAGACAGAGCCTGATGGGGTCGAGATTGGAGTGCGTGACCAACCTCTGCGGCTGCTACCCACTTTAGGGGGCAGCATCTCCTGGGACGTATCACTCTCCTCGTCCTTGGAGTGTCCCCGCTTTCGACTTTCGCAGAGCTCCATCCTTGTCGACTCCAGTGCGTCTATAGTTACACTGGAGTTACCTCCGTCCGACGAAATTGCGGATTTGGAACGTAGCCGTTCCGAAGTTCTTCGGCTCCCAGCAGCCAAGATGACTTCTGGGAGCCGCTCCGAGATAGGCGTTCCCTCCAATACGTCCTCTTCGTTCGAAGAGCAGTTACCCGCTCTTATACTCTCCTTCGTTTGAATCTTAGTCGCCTTCTTTCTTTCTTGTGTTTGGTTTTGGTTTTTTTGAATAATTTTTTCCATATCTAATCCCACGATTGGGGGAGAAATAGTGGTCGACCCGGGCAGAGATCCCCCAATACCCGGGTAAGCGTAAATTTATGCCCAACCGAGGGGTCCGCAGGTGCCTCGGCTGGGAGTGCGCTTGCGACTGAACTACCCATCAGCCATGCATCCCCTGGTCACGCACCAGAACACGGGATTCGGGGTAATTTTTTATAGAGGTTTTCTTCCTCGCAGTCCGGGCGGTTAAGCCAAGACCCTCGCCCCCGATTGGAGTCGCGAGACTCCAACTCGAGACTACGATATGTCGACGGCGGCAGGGAGACTACGTCTCCTGATGCCTGCTCAGTGGCAGTGTAAGTGCACACCGAGCCCGTCCTACCTTTTCCACCGCTGAGCGGAGGAACTCCGACCCTGGAAAGGGTCCCACCATCGTGATTTTTTACCGAGGTTTTCATCCTCATTGCTCCGAAGAGCGAAGAACCAACAGAGGATCCGACAGACACGCCCGCTCTGTTGAACCAAGTCTCGGCCGAATTGCCGAAGAAAATGGCTTCCTCTTCGTGCTAGAATATTAGCCGTTGGCAGTGATGAACAACACCATCGCCAACGTTTCCAGGGTGCACCACGTGGAGGTTTTCTAGCCAAGCACCCCTTTGTAGGCTTACCTACTCAACCACTTTTATTAGGGAAGTATATCTGTGCTACATCTAGATTGTAGAGAAACGTTAAAACTTGAGCCCCAATAGCTCAATGATCGTTACTTTTTACCGTAGCAACTGACTTATTTATTCTTCTTGTAGAATCATAGTATCATGCTAAATTTAATTAACATCAGTTAAGTGATTTAGCTGTAAAAGTATACAGACAGAATTACTTTCGAATTTATAATATTTTACAATCTTAATAGACGATACTAGTTATAAAACTTTTCTATACCTTTCCTTTCCGCTTCCTTACAATTCAAATTACCTTCATAACAAATTTCATCTAAATGGGTCAAGCGGCTGTTGATTCCCTATACAAACTTGCCCACCTCTTTCGAGCCCCAGAAAAGTTGTGATTTCCACAATGAAAACCATCCTATGTTTTTTCTGGGACTCCAACTATCTCTTAACCAAAGAAGAATATCCGGCTATTGATCAGATAACGTGCATCGCTATGTGTGCTTTACCACAGGGACTGTTCTTTTATTATACTTCATATAAGTAACTTGATTAACGCATAGCTAATGTCACAAGATTTTTAGTAAACCTCCTTTCTAAGGAGAGACCAATATCCAGCAGTGGATCATTAAATACTGTTGATGTGATATGATGTAATCTGCAAAACATAACTATTGCTCTAATAAAATACAACACTTTTCTGTACAGAATAAATAATTATTACAACCTACTATTGAGTGCTGCTCGTAGTACTGTTATTTTTCAATTATCAATAAACTACACCACTAAGTCGCTATGGAACAAGTCGTCAGCGCGTAATGTTTCAGAATTGAATTTCTAATAACAAATTAAAACACAATCTTAACTTCAGATCATGTAGTACCTGTATTGTACTAAGTTGTACTTATATATAAAGTTAAATTAGAATTGGTAAGGTATTATTTATTGACTGCAGTTATTTGTAAAATTCAGAGGAAAGTTTGAGAACATTTTATCGAGACTTTTAATAATTACATTATCAATATAGGACTCAATGTATATTCTCGACTATAAGGTATATTTATTTTCAATATAGCCCTTTGGTTTCTTCAGTATACCTAAATTCGTATTTATTTAGAGAATGAAATTTATGTTAATGGTTTTATTTCACAATGGTTAGATGACACTAATGTGTGGAACTACTGTTGTTAATTCTGTACGATACAATATCAAAAATGATAATAAAACAATAAAATGATACCTATAAAAGCATCAGAATTTTACTTTCTGATATCGTCTGATCACAGCGGTTAACAGAAAAGGTACGTTAAACAATTGTGTCTTCTATAAACATTACTATTACTTATTTGTATATATCATAATTATTATTAAAGGTAAACTATCTGATGAGGTTCTAATTTATCATCATAGATGATTTAAAATCCATTAGTCTTAAAATGAAGTACTTAACGTGACAATCTCTTATGAGTCCAGATCATAAATAGAACCAGTATATTTTGGAACGACCCCTTTCATTTAAACAAAGAAATAAGCTGTTCAGTTTTGAATTATAATATAATATTAGTATAGATTTGTGTGCAGTATTTTCGGAAACCTGTGTAGCCAAACGAAACTGGAAACGTTGATAAGTTAACTTGTTAAATATTAAATGAATGTTTTTTATTTACAGCATAAAAATGAAATTCTTCGTTGCTTTTGCTGCCCTCGTCGCCGTGGCTGTAGCCCGTCCTTCATTTGGACCCGTCCATTCTGCAGTGGCAGATTCTCCGGTTGTTTTCGGCCCCTACAAAGGCGCTCCTCCACTAGTTCAGATCATCGTGAACGTAGCTAAGCCTACAGAGATTGCTGACTTGCCTGCTGATGATGTCCTGATTGCTGATTCTGATGATGATGTGACATCCGTTGAGATTGGAGACTTGCCTGCCCCACCCGCACCTCCCGTTTCCGATGTAGAAATAGGTGACTTGCCCGCACCTCCCGTTTCTGATGTGGAGATTGGTGACTTGCCCGCGCCTCCCGTTTCCGACGTAGAGATTGGTGACTTGCCCGCGCCTCCCGTTTCCGACGTAGAGATTGGTGACTTGCCTGCTCCTCCCGTTTCCGACGTAGAGATTGGTGACTTGCCTGCTCCTCCCGTTTCCGACGTAGAGGTTGGTGATTTACCCGCCCCACCCGTTTCTGGCCTTTCCGTCGGTGCTCCTCAGCAACCCTCTCCTGCTATTAACTAAACACAATATGATTACAGTAAGTCATTGGTAGAATATATGTTACAATTAAATTGATGTCCATTGTTACTTGATTATAAGCAATAAAATATTTAAAATAACATATACCGTTGCTGTTGTTTTTTTTTTATTTTGAGAAATAGGATTCTGTTTTTTTGGTCTTAAAAAGTTGTGATTCGGCAAGACTTACTTTTTAGAAGACAAGACTTAAAACCAACTTTTGGTTCGTAGGCAAGCCGATTGGTTTATCGTAATTTCTTCGAAACAATTATTTTCCTCATATTTAGATTTAAAGAAATGTTTAATGTGTGTATTTAAAAATCTATTGTCATTAGTTTTATCTTCTATTTTTATGTAGCTAAATACCTACTTTTTTATTTCATATTTTTCTTCTTCTCTGTATACTCTGATGCTGTCTAGAACGCAGTGTTCTTTTCTTATTAAGTCTCTATATGATTATCTAAGACAATGTTTAGCTTTAGAATACCAAATATTTTAGACACTAATAGAGTCACTTCACACTTTCTTGCAATTATATGGTTTACTTAACATACAAAAATGCGTATTGTATCACATAATTTCAGCATATATGACAAAAGAAGCATTGCTTTGTTAGAGTTAAATAACACTTTAATATAAGTAATTCTATTCCGAAGCTAGGCAAAAACTATTGAAAAAAGGAATTAGATTTAAATTATAAATATTATCAGGTTCTGTTCTTAAACTACAATAATTTTAAGTTGCCAGATTAAGAAAATTTTCTACATGCAAAGTGCATTGAGGGGTTATAAACGCATGTCTTCTGTAAGGCAGAAGATCTCCGTGTTCTGAGCTGGATTATTCTTTGCTTTAGTTGCAACTTGAAGTGCAATTTTGGAGTTTTCTCTCAATTGTGCAATCTGAGACCACGGTAATAGAATTCCGTAATGAAAAACCGTATGACTTTAGTCAACAGCAACAGACGACAAGTAAAGAATCGTATCAGTGCTTTCGATCGTGAGAGAAGCTTGCTACAGTAGGTATATGCGTGTTAGATTCGACTGAAATGATACCACGACTTTACAGATAACTGTTGTTAAGTGTTTCTTTTGTTGCTTTCCACTTTCCTCGGTGAAAAGCAACAAAGTGAGATTGCCGCAGCCTTAACTCCCTTTCTCCCCCTACTTCTGGAGAGGAGAGACTGCAAAGGAGGTAACTCATTATGACCATTGAATTGCAAATATTCATGAGTGTTAACCGCGAGTGCGTCAGAACGTGTAGATGCGACGAGTCCGGATGGCTTACTAACAGCAGTACCCGGATCTTTCCCATTCCAGGCGTAGAGTGGCACATCGTGTGGCTTTAGTCGGCCTGATTCCGACAACCCATGGAGATATAACGGTCCGTGGGGGTCTCTAAACATCAATAAAAAATGGATGGTTGCGTTTAACCTCAGTAAACTAAGGATATCCTCTTCTAACAACAAATCCTCAAGATCAGGCCAGTTTTAGTCAGGTTCCGCAGTTCCGAAGAAAGATCAATGACTTTCAACGGCAGCGCCACTTGAGGATGACTACCAAAAATATTTTTCAATAGAACAGCATCAATTAGGTAAACCAACCCTGGATAGAGTCGAGAGGAGAAATGTTAGCTAGTGCTGACATTCCGTTTAAGATTATCGAACAGGTCCGTTTGACTCCTAGTTTTTCAAAGGTAAAACTCGCCCACTTGTAAAAATGCACTTGGACAAGTGTGATGGTATTTTATTTTGACCACGTGACGTAGCGTTGGGAGATGTCATTCCATTGTATATTTGTTAGTTTTCTAAAAATGTTTAAGTTTCTAGAATGTTAATTTGGGTCAGAACATCCGAACACACATTTCATATTAGATTTGATGTTAAGTTATTCCGTATCCGCCCGAAATATTTAATCCCTATTATCTACTCATTGACTTTATACTATAAAAAATTTACATGAATTTATTAATGAACAAATAATTGACGTCAGTAATATAAATGGATTAGAAGACTTATTGATAATGTTACAATGTATTTACAGTCTACGTAATATAAATAAAGAAGCGTGGTGTGCTGGATATCACTTGTTATAACTATTATATTGACAAATGTTAGTAAAAGTAGTCTTATAATAAGCCACGCTTTTACACAATAAAATTCGTTTTCTTCCTAATCTCACTATCTTTAATTTGCAATCATTGAAAAATATTTTTAACCTATTAGTTTGATTTTCTATAAAAGCGTGTTGTTTTCTTTGTTCTTTGAACTATTGTTTATATTCTACTTTTAAGCTAGGTTATCTTCAAAAGCGTGTTTTGTTTGAACAGTAATTTATCTTTGTTCCTTTGCTGGTAATCAACAAACAATTGATTTTATGTGTTTGTGGTGTGGTGTTATAAATTACTCCGTACATAACTCTTTTTTCGCCTAATTTTCTTTTTTGTGTTTTAAACAACAACGTCCGCACTAGGAATAAATCCTGTGTCACGGGGTACTTTACAAACACACAAGAAACGGACACAAAGAACACCCAGACTCAGAATAACAATTTGTGAATTACACAAAGTGTTGTCCCAGCAGTACACTTAGCGTAGTAGGAAGCAGCGTGGCAATCGCTTAAACCACTAGGCCACTTTTTTTTTTTTTTTAACGTGTGGAAGCCCCCTCGGGCCGTCACCCCACCGGGGTTTTCGGCGGGGTGGTGTGTCGGAATCGGACCGACTAAAACCACACGGTGTGCCACTCTGCGCCTGACATAGGAGGGATCCGGGAACAGCTGTTATTACGACATCCAGATCCTTCCTAGCGCCTGCCCGCTCATGCGGGCACCATCTGCGGATAAACTCTCCTTTTAGGCGACGTACGGCACACGCGGACGTCGCCACCTCGCGACTGGCCACTATAGCGGATGGAGGGGAAAACCCGTCCCGTCCACCCGCGGCCACACTCAAGGCGGCATGAGACGCTGGTACGCGCGCCCCCGCCGCCCGAGATCTCCTCCAATAACTGCAGTGAGGACCCCACGCTGCGCCGCCCAGGCGGAACAAACCGCCAGCGTGTGCTGAGCCGAGTCCTCACTGCACTCGCAGTGGTGACAGGCGGGACTCAATTCCCTCCTGGCGACCGAGTGCAGATACTTCCCGAAGCAACCGTGCCCGGAAAAAACCTGCGTCAGTCGGAAGGAAAGGGTCCCGTGCTGCCGCCCTGCCCACTCGGCGATGACCGGCTGGAGAGCCTCCACGGCGGCAAAGCCAGCACGTGGAGTATCCAGCCGGGACGACCAACGAGCCATCGTGGTTCGACGAGCGGCCTCTCGCCACTCGCGTATCTCTTCGGGCGGGGGCCGAATGCCACTACCCACCCGAAAGTCTGCCGTTCGCCTATAAACTTCAGCGAGCACTTCCGCCTCCAAATCCCACGGGGGAGTTCCGGCTAACGCGCACGCCGCCTCCGTCGATATAGTGCGGTAACCGCGTATGGCTCTAACCGCCAATATCCTCTGAGGACGCCAGAGGCGAACCCTATTCTGGGCGGTCAGAGCCGCCGCCCACACCGGTGCACCATAAAGCGCCATTGACCGGACAACCCCCGCGTATAGCCGTCTCGTCGCGACGCTGGCTCAACCCAAATTGGGCAAAAGTCGCCCATGGTCAGAAGCAGCGCCGACCAGCTTTGGAGAAAGCTGTCGGAAGTGCTCGTCGAAGAGCCACCTGCCGTCAAGGATCAAGCCCAGATACTTCATTTGGGCCTGAACCGGTACGAGGACCGAATTGACTACGATGGAGGCGCCGGAGGGCGGACCACGACGGGGCCCATGGAACAAAAGGGCCTCCGTCTTGTCGAGGGCCACCCGTAAACCCAGTGCCTTAATACGTCCGACCACCAGAGAGACTCCCGTGGTGGCTAGGCGCGCCACCTCTTGAAAATTCGCTCCCCGGGCCGTGACCAATGTGTCATCGGCGTAACAAATTACGTCCAGCCCGGGGGGAAGGCGACCTCGAAGGGCCCAGTCGTATCCCATATTCCACAGGAGTGGTCCGAGGACAAACCCCTGTGGAACACCGCACGACATGAGCTGCCGCCTCAGAACACCGTCTCGGTCCTCGTACATGACAGTACGCTCCTGTAGATAGTCCGCCACAAGCCGCCTCAGGTACTCTGGCACCCCGTGGTAGTGGAGTGCTTCCCTGATGCAGCTAAATGGCAGACTATTAAATGCGTTGGCGATGTCCAGCGACACCGCCAACAGCACGCCGCCACAGCCCACCGCCTCTTCGGTAATGGCCCTCAGGCGCAACACAGCATCGACTGTCGAACGCCCTGCTCGGAAACAGAATTGGGCGTCCGACAGATCGGGGCCCACCTCACTTAGGTGCCGGACGATGCGGGCAGAGAGTATCCTCTCAAACAGTTTACCCGCCTCGTCCAGCAACACAAGGGGCCTATAGGCCGCCACCGATTCGGCTGGCCGTCCCGGCTTCCTCAATAGGACCAGCTTTCCGCTTTTCCAACACTCAGGGAAGCGTCCGGACGCCAAGCTAGCGTCCAAGACCTCCCTGAGGCGGTCCGACATGTGTTCAAGGGCTCGGGCCAGCACTCGGGCAGGTATCCCGTCCGGCCCGGGGGCGGTGTTCTTAGAGCGTATCCGTAGAATAACCGCCCCTACCTCCGATTCCCTGGCGGGTGGAACATCGTCCTCGTTCCCCCCGTCGTCTCCGACTATGAAGGCCATCGACGGGGGTGTGTGTTCCACCCGCTGTGGGAAAAGGCCCTCGACCACTTCCCGCAGGAAGCTGGGCTGGAGTGTCTCTGTAAGGGGGAGCCCGACGTGCGGAGCTTTTGTCGCGCCGCACGCTAAAGGGCGACCCCAGGGGTCACGATCGAGACCCTCCAGCATCTCCTTTCTCTTAATTTCTTTGGCGCGGCTGATGGCCAGCTTCAGAGTTTTCCGCGCCTCTCGGTACTCCTCTTGAAGCTGGTCCTCCTCGCCTTCTTCGTGGTGTCGCCGCCGACTACGGGTGTAGGACCTCCGGGCACGAGTACAGGCCGCGCGGAGGTCCGCCAACTCCTGGGACCACCAGTAAACCTCCTTCCGTGGAGGCCGGCAACCTCGGTACGGGGCATGGCCGCATCACAGATCTGCACAATGGCATCGCGGAAGCGACCAGCCCCCATGTCGACCTCCTCGGTCGGGGCCTGCGGAGACAGCCAAGAGTGAACGATGGCCGCCTCCTCTAGTAGGTCCCTATTTAATTTGGCTAAAGCCCACCGCGGAAAGCGAGAAGAACGCCGCGCCACGTGACCCCTACTGGCGTCCTGGGTCCGGGAGAGCTCAAATCGGATGTAGAGGTGATCCGATAGCGACTGCGGGGTAGAGGCTGCTTTTTGAGCAGCCTTTTTACCCCGCTTTCGGGACTTCTTAGTCCCCCCGATTATCTGCCAACCATCCGTGGAAGGGGCAGATATGGGGGCAGCAGACGTATGGGGGGAGCAGACGAAACCACTAGGCCACTAGGCCAACCGTGCAGTTAAGTTTGATTAATATGTGGATTTTAGACAAAACCAAATAAATTAACTAAAACAACGTTTAATTCCTTGTATGTACCCTCATACTTATATTTGAAAGCCTATGGAACAATGTAGTTTTTAACCCAAATAAAATGTTGAGTGTGTAAAGCATTTACTTAGAAATACTAAAGAACTTGTCGTTAAATTCTATTAGACATGCTTATCAGATAAGTGAAAATTCAAAGTTTTTGTGATCAATAAACTGTGGATGTAGATAATGAACTCTTACGAGGTATCAGTTTATCATACAAAACTTAAGCTAGGAGATATCAGTACAGTACAAAAACTTATTTATAAACAAAGGAAGTTGGGCTTATGTTTTGATAAATGTCCTGGATTAATTAATTGTTGAATTGTTGACTTGGCGACAATGTTATTATTATATATGTATATACAAATACATGGAATAATATATTTTAACTATATGGTACTTGACTACTACTCAACAAAAATGACAAAAAAGAATACTTTTTTCGTACTATCTCCCAAAAAAATGTTCTTTAGGTAATCACAAAAGATTTACAACAACAAATTTGGCGACGGAGAGCCATGTTTTGGGATTATACGGACGGCATGGACCCAAGTGATACCACTGTGTTACATAAAGCAATAAAAGTTCTACAAAAATCTACAAAAGTGTATGTCGATCAATTAAGGTTGGCTCTTTATGATCTGGATGTCGTAATAACAGCCGTTCCCGGGTCCCTCCTATGTCAGGCGCAAAGTGGCACACCGGTTTTAGTCGGTCCGATTTCGACACACCACCCCGCCGTAAACCCCGGTGGGGTAAATTAAAAAAAAAACTGTAATCTTTTTTATGATAAACAAATTTGTTCACACTTTATAACATCACGCTACGCCAATAGAAGACGCACACGCATTCTAGTAAATACATAAAAGTTAACATTTTATTCAGCGTTGTTCGTGAGATATTTTTTAAATTATACTTAAAATATGACAGCAAGTGTTATCATTTTATTATCTTTTATATTACCCTAACAAAAACACTTGCCAAAAACTTTGCCTCAAATTACGATGTGCAATCCTTTTATAGGAGATGTTTAATAATTTTATTGTTATTCTTTTGTTATCGCTTCTGTCATATCTTTTTAAGTGCAGTAATAGAATGTAATAATATTCTAATCTTTGCATGATAAAGGCAGATTCGATTTAAAGTAGTGATCACGATACTGTACAGGTGAGGTGGTTAGTCAACAAACAAAGCTCTACCCTTATAAGTCTTGCCATCTTACGAGACTGTTTTATACCAATAATTTATATATGTAGTTTGGATCCATACCGACGTTTACAAAATCAGGAACTGTAGTCGAGAGTGTACTCATAAAAAAATTATATGAAAATATTACAGGCGTAAGAGAACACTCTCTATTTCCATGTGAAAATGTTACAATAATCTACATTTTCTCCAATAGGTACTATACCTTACATGGTTACATGGACTTCAAAGTTCGGAAGGATAACATCATAAGTTTCATTCTTATTTAGAAATGCTATAAATGAAATACAATGAACGCTTCCTTTAAAGGTTCAAAGGCATCAGCTGCAGGTCCGACTATATTGCTCTTAATTCTCTTAAGCCAACTCCATTGATGGATTAGACAACGAACTCGTGAGACTGCTTTTTGAATTGTCGCTAACCAACATACTCGATTGCAGGCAGTCTAAACCAGTGCTGATAGAGGTCTCTTGTAGTCTCTACGCACGGATAGTCCACTTAACACGGAGATAAAATGTGACATCAAAGCGACATTAACGAGCATGGCATGGCATGTCTATGAAAAATTTAATGCGCACAGTGCCTTAAGCTTCCATTAACTGTAATATACTGCTGGTATTCTGACCACTAATATGGTAGAGACAGCCGTTTTCGGCGCATGTTCCTCTTAATCAAAGCAATCGCAATACTTTGACATTCCAATTTGGAAAATCTTGTTGCTTAAACGATGATCAATCAGAAAAGGGTACAACTGAGACCACAACAAAAAGAACTCAGTGAACGAATTTGAGATTTTTGTGGTACTCCATTACTGTGGGACCGAATTAAAACGGTAAAGTTAATTTTATACAGACGTAATAAAAGGTAAACTATAATTGGTTAACATCAGTAGACTGATGTTAACAAATTATAATTTACCTGATCATCAGTCTACTGATGTTGTAAATACTTATTTACAGAGGTTTTTCATTTTGTATCAGAGACTAAGAAAAATCTACCCTATCCTACTCTAAGATAGATTGGTAGAGAATGCGTATAGCATCTAGCAGTCTGCATCTGTATATATTAGTCATAAACAATAAAAATAATTAAGCTTCATTGTTTTCTTAAACGGTCACATTGTTACGTAATGTCATACCTGTTTTTTTGGAAAGGATCTTGTGTGTTGACCTCGGTGTGATTCTAATTATTCTGAAACTACCAGTTTGCCAACAATTAATAGCACATTTTCAGAAACTTGGATATTCGAATATTTTCCGTATAAACATTCTGCTTTTTATAATTAACAATAATCAGCATTACTTAGTTAACATTTAATAAGAATTAACAGCGCGAGAAGGCACCGACGGCAATATTGGAAGTACGTGGGGCCGGTAAGTCAGCAATTTCAACATCTTTGACTGGGGGAGAGGTAAATCAGCAATCAGCGATCTGAACACCACCAGCAGGAGCTTGAGAATCTTCCTCGGTAAGAGCGGGCTTAGCTACAATCACAATGACTTGAACCAGTGGAAGAGCATCTTTGTAGAGCCTGAAAACAACAGGAGAAACTGTCACTACAGACTCGATGAGTCTGTGGGGAGGAGCTACAGCCACGGCCACGAGGGCAGCAGAAGCAATGATGAATTTGGAAAAAAGAACATTTGAAAAAGAATAATAAATTATTATTTTTTCTTGATTTAAATTAAAACTATTAACATGGCAAGTTTTGTTTTTTAAAGAGGAGTCAAAAATTTCTTGTTCATATTTATATTATAAAGAAATTTTATATTATTTAGTTTATAATTTGACATCTACGTCGAGAAAGTAATGTTCAAAAAAAAGTTTTATAACGTTAACCACGTTAATAATAACGTAGTTATCAAGGCTCACTATGAGATCCTGCAACAATTAAAAGTACACGAATAGATTAAAGATCAAGGGACTTTGATGATCTTAAATCTTCAATGGTAGTTCAATTCAATATGCTTAAATTATGGAAAAAATAAATAGAATGAAATCGACTTGAAACGCCTGGTTTCAGAAGCTCAATTTTCACTCAAATTTAAAGTCAATTAATTACAACCAAATTCATTCAAACTCAAAAATTGTAGCTATCGAAATTAAAATAAATATATATTCGATCCGCCATCTTCATCTATATTCATATCTCGATAAAGAGTATTATGGACTTTCCGTAACTCTCTCCATGGCATTATGAAGAGAAAAATCTATGAATAAACTATATTTAAAGTAAAAATAGGAATTTGCTGATTTTTATGTTTAAATCTATCATTGCAATATATTTTTACATCAGTATCTAAATATAAAGCTTAGTAGCTTAAAAATTTCAAAGATATTTCAATATTTAGTTCTCAAGGTTTACTTTTATAGCAACAATAATAAGCACGCACAGTTCACACACGGCCACAAATAAGGTACAGCCCTGGCTATGGTAATCAGACTTTATGAGTGAAGGATCGTAGATTAAAGACTTCTATACCAGCAAGTTGATAGACAAAAATGATACTAACAGATGCTCTTGAAGCACCTCTTCTTATACGTCTGACAAAACATTAACTTCTTGTTAATAATCATCATCTGATCCAGTGCTGGTAGAATTAAAATAGGGGGTACAAATTAAATTGTTTAAGTTTCTTTTATTATTAGTAAAATGTTTTATTTTTGAGTATGACATTGCAACGAGTATTACTTCAGGTGTACGACAGAGATCACACTTGTGGCTTCGTATGTTTCTAATTCAAATCAATTCCATTTTGGAATGTTTCCACCATACAACTGCATATTTATTCGCTGCCGATTCTAAAATTTGCACGTTGTTTGTAACAGGCCTTAATCTTGTTAAAAGCCCCGACGATTGTAACCTCATTCAAGACGATATTGACCGCCTGGTTAAATGGTATGAGCTTAATAAGATGTATTTAAATGTAGACAAGTGTAATTACATTTCCTTCATTACATGTAAAAGAAAGGTTCAAGCATGATTTAACTAATATCACTATAAACAATTAATCTCTTAAAGAAGTCAAATGTATAAGTTTTGCAGTTAAAGAAGTTTTTTTTAAATTAACATTTAATGCGCATCCAGATAAGATTATAATTAATGCATCTAAAATGTACGGGTTTTGTATGTAGAAATAAAAGTTTTATGTTACCAAAAACTCCGATTCTCCGCTTTAATGCTTTGGTTCTTAATATATTGGAGTATTGCTCTCAGGTATGGTCACCACATTAGCAATGTCACAGAAATCGTCACGAGCAAATCCAAAGAAGGTATATTATATGCAAGATAACCTTCTTGGCATCTTGCGTATAATACAGAATGTTAAACCCGTACTACAATGCTCGCTTAAAACACTTTAATTTAATGCCATTTAACGATATTCGCAAACTTATTGATCTTTCATTCCTATACATTAATCTTAATGGTAATATAGATTGTCCCAAACTAATTGCAACTAATTCGTTCAGCAGTGGATGGTGAAAGGTTGATTTGATTTAAATTGCAAGAATTGATTTCTCAGCGCTTAAGTAGGTTGCTGCGCTCAAGTGTCTACAGGCTTTTCAGTGTACGTAGATATAAGTCTAATCTAGGGCTTAACTCACCATTGATTAGAATGACGATAGCTTACACTGAGCTTTCTCATTTGATGGCTTTGGAGATAGCTTGCCTAGTTTTAAGGTCATAGACTATCTTGCGTCTAGACTTGGTTGAGCAGAAGCTCACCTAGGTTTGGACTTCAGTGCGGGCGGGCTGTGGCATACGGCTCGAAAAGGTGCGCGAGTGAAGTGAAACTGTTGGTCGAGCCACGATGGCTCGCTGGTCGTCACAGCTGGAGGCTCTACGTGCTGGCTTTGCCGCCGTGGAGGCTCTTTAGCCGGTCATTGTTGAGTGGGCAGGGCGACAGCACGGGACCCTTTCCTTCCGATTGACGCAGGTTTTTATCAGGCACGGTTGCTTCGGGCAGTATCTGCACTAGGTCGCTAAAAGGGCGTTGAGTCCCGTTTGACACCATTGCGACTGAAGTGAAGTCTCGGTTCAACACACGCTGGTGGTTTGTTCCCCTTGGCCGGTGCAGCGTGGTGCCCTCACTGCAGTAATTGGTGATCTCTTGCTACCGGTTGACACGCGTTCCATGGCTGGTAGCGACAGCCACGGTCGCAATCTTTTATGAAGACATAATTTCGCAGAAAGAGGCGGCGGAGAAGGCCTGGGAAGACAATTTTCACTTACCAGTGCCTCATGCGGCCCTGAGTGATTACCTATAATGGGATGAGCACAAAACATGTACTAAACTTCATATTATTGTATTTATACAAGATATGTGTATCATTTATTGGTGATAAGTTATTCAAATGACTTGAGATTTTGAGTCAAACAATCTTAATATCGTATAAAACTAAAAGTACACGAAAAAAATATAGTATAGAACAGTATTACATTTTCTAAAGGAAAAAACCTTCGTTCATAGTAGTCTAGTTAATGATAATGATATTTTTTTATTCTTGCTTTATGGTGACATTCATCAATATGCATTCTGTGTTTGACTTTTTTTACTTTTCTGTGACATAGTACTCTATTCCGAATTCAAATTTTGGTACTGCATTACTGCCGGACCGTGTAATTGTCGCACCGCGCAGTCCAATTAGATATAGTTTTTAGTTCTTTGAGTGGATAGGTATTGAAAATGAAATTAGTTTAGGTAATTATCCAGAAGTTGTGCGATGGGGTAATTACAAAGCTATTGGATATTTCGTGGACATTAACATAAATTTAAAAAAATGGATAAGTGCCGAAATATAAAAATAGTTTTAGCGTTTAAGGGAGGAGTAAGGTATTTAATTTTTTATTTTTTAATTTTTTAATTTTTTTAAATTAATCTATGATGTGTAAAAATTATTGTGTAAAAGTTTGAAGTTGATTAGAGTAAAATTGACGGAGACATGGAGGTTTAAGTATCTACCTCTGCGGTCCGATGTCACGCCGCCCGCCGCGGGCGGACAATTGACAGCATTCGAATAAACCGAGCAGAGCTAGAAGCTGATAAAGTAACCAAGGAGGCAAGAATTCAACGTCGACAAGAGCAAAAAGATGGTTTAGATATCCTCAATGAAAGTCCTTCGCTTTATGGAGCTGGCAACGATATCGATGATTCAGTGTGAGTAAAAAAAAAAATATTCATTTCATTACACTCATTCACTTAGTGTAAAATTCTTTAAAAATCTTTAAACGCGTTTTCTCACACTTAGCTTTTTCACGATCGGTGTCCACTGTAGCTCAAAATCTACTGCACCGATTCTTTTAAAATGTTGCACACTGTTTCTTTACTTAATTGACGAGGTAATGACGTTGAGTTTTTTTTTTAATTTTAACGTATTTTAAAATGACAATGTTTTCGAATTTTTTGATGAAAAATCGGTGTTTTGGCTTCTGAGCGCTGTAAAAAATATAAAAATCAACAAAAAAAACACTCGGCCTTATTACCTGCAGAATCTCATTATCTAATGAAATCATTTTGGTTTTTTGATTTTAGTTAATCCAGTGAGGAGTTATGAGGGACACCGCAATCAAACTTTTTTTTGAGGCGTCCGCGGAGATTTGCTGTCAACAGCTCATTTCTTGATAAAAATTAATAAAAATTTAACACAATATTCTTTAAATATTACCTTATAATGTAGTAAATTTTAAATTGAAAATATATTAACTGTGTCATCTAAAAAAAATTCCGAAAAAACGCTTGTTTTACACCGAATTAACCTTACTCCCCCCTTAAACTAAAAACGAAATTATGTATTTTTGAATGTTTGCATTTCGTAATATAGGTGTTTTTCATAAAGACACTCTATTATTAAATATGTATAGCCCTATCTGGGGAAATGGTAGAGGTTAACTAACTTACTGATGATGGAAATTCTCTAGGACCTGTAGGATACTTTCCTAGAAGTCTTCTCTTTCTAACCGCTCTTATTAGGAGTGCATATCTGTACCACGTCTGTGATGCAGGTGCATACGTCAAAAATCGAATAACGTTGAATTATGAGTACCGTTGTAGCAGCAACGTTGTACAAGTAACATGCAACATAAACGGCGTTTACTGAACAAACGCTACAACGAACGCAGCATAATGGCTTTTTGCCTGCTTTCATTTTGAAAATTCCAACGTACGATATGAAACCCGTAGTCGTTCGAAAACTTTGGTTGAAAATGACGTGTTAAAGGCGACTGTGACAGCTAATGAAACTCAATCTATGGCTAAAATTACTATTGATTTATTTGATTGAAATTGACAAAGTAAAAAAGCTTGATAAATGGATGCACAACGAACTCAATGTTCGTCACTTTTTTCTGTTTTCAGTTACTGCGGTAAAAGTCATATGCTACTTTTTACCATAATAACTTATGTATCAATCTTTTCTCCGAAAACAAAGTATCTCCAAGCGAAATTTCATTAAAATCAGTTGATCGGTTTTGCTGTAATATTTTACAACCTTAACGGACGATTTTGTGGATAAAACAATTCTATGCCGTTCCCTATAAACTATGTATATTCATACCAAATTTCATCTTACTGTGTTCAGCGGGCATTGATTCCCCATACAAACTTTCTCATCTCTTTTCCCTCCCTTAAAGGTTGTGATTTATATGTTAAAAACTAACCTGTCTCTTTTCCTGGAACTGAAACTATAGGGCCCATCCTATAGTTTGAATGAATGAATGAATTAGTTACCATTGCAAAAAAATCATATAAAAGAACCATTTGATACATTTTAAAAATTGTTTGTTTACAAGAAAGTTAATCAGTTTACATCACCTTAATGGCCATCGTTTCAACGTTTGCACTCTTCTAGGCGAGCACAGCAATTTTCGAATACTCGTCGGCAAAAAGCCCGTGAGATCGCCGATATCTTTTTTCGCTGATTTTTTTCTTTAGTTGACGTAGTGTATTTGGTCATTTACGTAGACATGATTCTTCACATACCCGTATAAAAAGAAGTCTGCTGGGTATCTGCTGTATCTGGTATTGGTCTATCGATCGGGATTTCTGGATAACTATGGAATGTCCCCTCGTCTGGAAATCAACTTTTCTGGAAAGATGTCTTTGACCACCGGCAGGGACTTATTGGTTGTTTGACAAGTGATTCCAACGTGTTAAAACCATGTGTTACGATTGTAACCAGCAAATGTCAGTAGCATTGGTCTCAAGAACTCCCGTAACATGTTTCATTTTCATTTTATTTCCATTCGTTCAATTTCCATTTTTCATTTTAGATTCAAATGTCGACGAATCTTGGCCCACCTTGTATCTTAGTATCACAAAAATAGATATATTTAAGGCTCAGCTGTTACCTAATTGAAATTTGTATCTATATTTCTTTTTTAAATGTAAGAAGGTATATTCTTACTATATAACTTTTTCAATGGAGCACTTTAGGTTTATTTAGTACATCTAAAATTCGTTTTTATTTAGGGAATGCAATTTATGTTAATGGTTTTATTTCACAGCGATAAGATGATATTGATATATGTAATTGGTACTACTAATGTTATTACTTCTATACGATACAATATCACTTATGATAATATAACAATAAAACGACACCTATAAAAACGGCCAACTTTTTACTTTCAAGTATCTTCTGATCACAGCAGTTAACAGAAAAGGTAAGTTAAAAAATCATATATTTACAAAAATAACTGTTAGTTAGTGACTTTTTTCATTAATATATTATTATTAAAGACAAACTGATGGTGGATATATCTGATCAAAATATATTTTTTTATTATGAACGATATTAAATCTACGCGTATCATAATGAAGCCTTTAATGGTATAGTCTCTTATGAGTCGTGAACATAAATTAATTCAGTATTTTCTGAAATTAGAGCGTTCAACAAAACTCACAAACAAACTGTTCAGCTCTATAAAATTAGTATAGATTTATGTGCAGTACTTCCTACAGATTTTGAACCCAAACGGAACTAATAAATGATAAATATTGTTTATTTACAGCTTAAAAATGAAATTCTTCATTGCTTTTGCTGCTTTCGTCGCCGTGGCTGTAGCCCGCCCATCAATTGGACCCATCCATTCTGCAGTGGCCGATTCTCCGGTCGTTTTCGGTCCCTACAAAGGCACTCCTCCACTAGTTCAGATCATCGTGAACGTTGCTAAGCCTGCACAGATTGCTGACTTGCCTGCTGATGATGTCCTGATTGCTGATTCTGATGATGATGTGACATCCGTTGAGATTGGTGACTTGCCTGCCCCACCCGCACCTCCCGTTTCCGATGTAGACGTTGGTGACTTGCCTGCCCCACCCGCACCTCCCGTTTCCGATGTAGACGTTGGTGACTTGCCTGCCCCACCCGCACCGCCCGTTTCCGATGTAGAGGTTGGTGACTTGCCCGCACCTCCCGTTTCTGATGTAGAGGTTGGTGACTTGCCCGCACCTCCCGTTTCTGATGTAGAGGTTGGTGACTTGCCCGCACCTCCCGTTTCTGATGTAGAGGTTGGTGACTTGCCCGCACCTCCCGTTTCTGATGTAGAGGTTGGTGACTTGCTCGCACCTCCCGTTGCCGACGTAGAGATTGGTGATTTACCCGCCCCACCCGTTTCTGGCCTAGCCGTCGGTGCCCCTCACCAACCCTCTCCCGCTATTAACTAAACACAATACGTCAGTCATTGGAAGAAAATATGTCGCAATTGAATTGATGTCCATTGTTATTGATTATGAACAATAAAATATTTAAAAAAGCAATATACTGTTGCAGTTGTTTTTTTTTTATTTTGAGATATTTTATCGTTGTACTACCAGTCACATACTGACAACTAGAACGAGGTTTTTTTATAAGAACAATTTCCCTGGAATGCCTGCCTTTCCAGACTAAGTAGCCTCTTTTGTGACATGAAAATGCCTATAGTTTGACAAATAAGGGACTTAAAGTCTGCAAAGTCATGTGAAAGGCTTGATATATTTTAGTAAGTTGTATCCACACCTGCTGCATTCTTCAAGTCATCTTCATACTGTATCATTTGAGCTTCCAACGTAGAAGAAAATCTCTCCATACAAGATGATAATTAGGTATAAAACAAAATACAGGTCCATCGTGATGAAGATATAAACTTGTAATGTTGTCGGTACAAGTCAGAGTGTAGAACAGAAAAAATGAATGGAAGAAATGTATTAGAGTATATAATAAGTGGATTCAATACACCATATTAACATTTATAAATTGTACTAAAGCTCGAAAAGATTACACAGCTTAAAATTTTATGCATGTCACCTTGACTACCCTTACAATACTCCTAGATATAAAATATTGGTCTTCAACACTCATAACAACCATAATAATATGTGATAAATTAATTGTGATATTCATATTCGCCACCAGGTTAGGCTTCAAGAACTATAGTTTCATTGGAGCTCAATTCTGGTGTTATCTTTATTTTAAATAGTTAGAGTGGAGAAACAAAATCAGCTTATAAAGGGCCATAGATTACTCGAACAGATGGATAAGAGTCGAGCGTATAGCGGATCTATTAAATCGGACACTAGATGACAGTTTCATACAAACTTTGCTTCGTCCAGTTAACGATGAGATCCATCCGTCGCACACAGGTTCAAAGGTTACAGGGCGTATTAACGTTACAAGCTTCGAAGCTCTACAACGACGACACTTTTGAACTGTGAGGTCATGGTAAGAATGTCGTAATCGCTGTGCAAAGCGCGTCGCTTACGCGTAATTAGAAAACACCCGGACTGTCACTTTTATTTATTTATTTATTTATTTAACAACTTTATGTAGAAAATGTGTAATGGTGGGCTTAATCAATCTACCGTCAGATGTTGCGGAAATAAATGAGAAGGTACACTACACTTTAGTTAGGAATTCTACAATAATCAAAAAAGAACTGGAAATTAAGAAACAAATGAGAAAAAATAATCATCTATAACATACCTACGTGATCATACAAAATAAATATATGTACGAGTATATATTTCTATCTAAATACATATATACATACCATAATATTTATGGTATCACATTCGCGTAGATTCTGCTATGTTTTGGGTAAGGAGAGCTCGTACCTAAATTTAGAATGAATTCCGACTGGGTGCTATTCTGATTTCCTAAAGAAGGGCATTCCAGAGGAGGATAGATTAAATAAGGAAGGAAAAACGAATGCATGCATTAGTATGATAGGGGCATGACAGAAGGACGTTATTTGTAGTGCGAAAAGTTCTGAACACAGGAACTGGAAGGAGGAAGTTAGGTAAGTAGATGAGTTAGAGAGTTCAGGATAGTGTAGAGAGTCGTTAAGGCGCGTAGGTGACAACGCTCACGAATAGGTAGCCAATTTAATTTAAGACGAAAAGAGGAAACATGATCATATTTAGGAAGATTAAAAACGAATCAAATATTTATTTATAGTTCAGAAGTCGGTAATATTTTTTAAGGAGATCTGCATTCAGGTCCTAGTAGCACACATCATCATAATCAATGATGAGTAACATCAAGTTTTGCAACAATATCGTTTGTATCTCGGAAAGTAAGAAGTTCATTAGTCGGTCAGTTATAATGCCCGCAGAGTTTCTGTAACTTTCTGACTGACACTAGTAGTTGTTACCGAAGAACTGACACAAATTTTCACAGCAGAGCTTAGGGGAATAATTGATTCAGTAAACAATATAGATGATGGTGTATTTGGATCTAACCTTCTGATCATACGTTGACTACCCAAGATAATAGCGTGGTACTTTCTAAGGTTGCACAGTCAAATCGAATCTATCAGCCCAACCGCTGATAGTACTCATATCGTCGTTGATCATGTTAATATTCTCTGTTATGTTATCTACAGCAACATGGTAATAACGTTGTAAATTATCGGCATGAAGATGGTACGCACACTGAAAATTCTGAGTGATGAGATGAATAAAAATAAAAAATAACAGCGGAGAAAGAATGCCACCTTGAGGGACACCAGAGTCAAGATCACACCATATGCACGTGGATTCGTCGATACAGAGGAACTGTGGGCGTCCACAAAGATATGAAGAGAACCATTCCAATTCATCAGGTGGTATCATGTGATAAGAAAAGATAGATAGGAGGATATTATGACTGATGGTGTTAAAAGCATTTAAGAAATCAATCGGTCGGTCACTTTTGAATTCTCAATCCCTCTCCAGATTTTATCAGTCATATTCTGGAGAACGGCAGTTGCGCTGTGTCCAAGCCTAAAGCCAAATTGAAAAGGGCTTAATAAGCTATTCTGATCTTCTGATTTATAAATTGTGATAAGTGTTGGTGAACAAGCACTTTGGGTAAGAAGAAAGATATGGGCATAAGTGATTTATAAGAGAAGTATTAGGGATCTTATTCCACATTCTAACGGTTTGTATCGAGAACAAACTATTAGTAAATGTTGTGAACAAACTATTAGTAAACAGGCATACTGCCTGGGCATTTTCAACTTCAGATTTGCCGACGATCTCAGGATTCTACAATGTGAATTATGAAGGAACTCTGAACGTTGTTTGAGATAGGACAGCGAATATAGAAGGAACAGAGTTCTGTTTAAAATAGAGAGAATATGAACATTCCGGCGAAGGCATATAGGTAACCATTTGAACTTAACACGATATTCAGAGATGTAATCATACTTACGTAAACCGAATATGAATCTTATGCTGACGTTTCGGAGACGCTCAAGTTTGCTCAATTGTTCTTCGGTCAGATCCAGATAGCTAACCTCATCATAGTCAAGGATAAGAAGGAGGAGGTATAGCACTAAGACGATTTTGGTTTTGGTGGAAAGCCACCAACACGAAAATCGTCTTAGTGCGAAGTGTCAAAGTCTTAGTGCGCAGTGTCAAAGTCTTTGTGCGAAGTGTCAAAGTCACGAAGTCAACTTTGGAGTAAATATTTTAGATAACGGTTTAGGAGTGCGAATTAAATAGGATAGAAAGAGAAAGTCATGATAAGAAAAGGAATCAGCAGAATACTGACCATGTTTAACCACGTACTCCGTTGAAAAAATAATGGTAAGGTCAAGGAGAGTTGAGTTATGGAACACATATTTTGTGTGGGGTTGAGTGAAAGAATTGAAAGATTGTTAAATTCCCAAACAGAACAAAGGGTGGATGGAAGATCAAGAATCATTCTCAAGTAAACATGTGTTAAAGTCACCCATGATTATAGTGTGATTGTACGGAGACGTAAAATTTTCTAAAACTATTTCAAGTGAAGAGAAATAATCGACTCTAGGAACTATAATAGACACCCAGAAGTGCTTTAGTATGTTAGAGTACGACTTCTATAAAAATATATTTGTCAGCATTTGTCGGGGTTCGCTGAGATGACATACTAACAACAGAGAAAAGAATGTGTAGGAGTACGTATATATACGGCAAAACCGCTTTGTCCACATACACGATCGTTTCGTACCAACTGAAAACCAGGTAACGGTACGTTGTGATAAATGGGCATGGTTGCAGCCATGACTCCGATATAAGGATGGCATGTAAGTTCATAGATTCTAAGCTAGTAGGCATATCGTTAAAGTGTCTTGGAATGATTTGGGCATTTATGGAAATGACATTAAAGTTTTTGGGTACATCGGCAAACTGTGCCGAAATTGTATCCGCTAGAGAAGGAACACATATGAAACTGACGTCGCTACCAGATACCGAAAGCTATTTCCCTGTGTCACTTTTACCGGCAGATGAAATCATTGACGTCACTTAAAAAAGATAAAAAGAAACATAGATAAATATATCTTTTGTGTAATGTAAATAAAGAAAATATGTAAATATATGATAAAAAATAAAATAATAAATATATTATTTGTATGTGTACGTCGTAAAATTGTATTTTCGAAATTCCTCTAATCATTTACCCTTCTGCTGGTTGTATGTCCAAGAGTACAAAAAAATAATTTAAAATAATAATATTTAACATCATGCATACAATAACATCATATTAAAGAAATAAATTTGAGACTGCGTTCCATTGTAAATGAGAAGATGTTGGTTGTAAGACATAATGCATATCAGTGGCAAAAACGTTAGAACTCAAATCATAACGTGCTCAAGGAAACGAAATGCAATCATGTAAGGGCCGAGTTATGACAGTCCATTGGTTTCATAAATGACAGTTAACATGATTGAAAAGCAACTCCTAATTGATATTTTGTACTTAAAATAAAATAAAAAAAAGAATAATTTATCAATATTATTGCATGCTTAGTAAAATAGAATGAAAAATAAGAGTAAACGTCAGTAAAAATGGGAAGTGAAATTGACCTTTACAAATCAATATCTGACTTATGCGCACTCGTCTTTGGACACATGTAATACATATGAAATTCGGTCAAAACTTCATTGCAACTACATGACTTTATATTTTCTTTGTCGCTCTTGCCTTGAAGACCGCAACTGGTTTCCCTGTATCTTCGCAAATAGTACCAAGTTCCATCAATTCACCTTCATCACCCGAAGTCGCATATCGCTAGGTCCCACAACATAGATATTGCCGTCCCGAATCCAGCTCTTATTTACACCGAATCTCTCATGAGTAGAAATAAACATATCATGTCGCGATTTGGTCAGAAATTCTGACATGATAAAACCGGTGCCCTTGAGTTTAGTTTTAGCAAACCATACTGAGTCTCAGATGGTAATCTGGTTGAATTTAACAATTATAGGTCTGGCTTACTTGCTGCAGTGGTTCGACTCATCCTATGGGTCTTTAAACATCACTTATTGTAAAACTACTAACTTCTAGGTCTTCAGTGATGATTTTTGTGGCCAGCAATGTAGCATTCTCATTATTGCTCTCGGCAACACCATGGAATAGATGCATTTGCCGTATCTCCATGTTGTCAGTAAAACTAGCCAACAATTGCACTTGATTTTGTAAATCACTTAGCGCTTAAAGAACAAACAAATCGGGTGCAGGACCGACGGCTTTACACGCTTTCTGAGGTAAGGGGATGTAGATCTTCCAAACTCCGGGCTGTTGTTAAATATTTCTGTAAAAAAAAATTCAATAACACTTTATGACCTGACCTGGCAATGGAACCCGAGACCTCTTAATTGGCAGTCACCTACGCTAATCAGTAGATCAACGAGACAGTTATAGAGCTTTATTTAAAAAAAAAAGTATATTAATAAGATAATTACTTTATTTTAATTTGACTTTTTTGGAGGACCTTCTTTCAACAGTGAGTGACGATAAATGTTTTTGAATAATATAACTCACTTTGAATTGTTTAGCTCTGCAACAAACATCTATCCTCTTTAAAATTGATCAATCATCCGACTTGAAAGCCTTCATGGTTCTGAATATTGCCCAATGAAAAGAGGGGATAATAGACGTCTGCACATAAATAAATACATTAGACGAAACCTGAAAGTAGCGGCAGTGGATAAATAGCAGAGGAGCAACAGGTTATCGTGGTCTGTATATGTGATGCATAGCGATATCAAAAATGTCGGAAGAAGGATACACGTTGTGCAGCCACCAAAATAATGATGATGATAATGAGACAATGAGGCCTGTGACTATCTTCAACAGCCCACGGCTGGACGTAGGCTTCTCTTTGTCAAGGAGGTTTTGGTAAACTATATTACGCCGGCCAGTCGAGTTTGCATAGAGTTTATTTCAAGTTTTTCTTCTCTTTGCACTGATGTTGTACTGCGTATTTTGTTGTCTTAGTTGCCTTTTACGACACACCTGGGAAGAATAGGGGTGTTGACACTATGTTTTCTTAGTCCATCACTACATGGAGTTAACATTTATGAAGGGACTATTTAATAAAGCGGAGTTAAATGTTAAATAATCTTGGTATCGTACGATAATAATAGTAAATAGTTTGTTACAACTACGCAGGTGGTTGTAGCTAAAAGATAAGAATAAGAAAGAAGTATTGGATAGTTAAAATAATGTATGTTATGTTTGATTATGACTGCATTGATAACAAAGTGGTAGCGTATGCGACTGATGTGCTTGAAGCCTCGAGTTCGATTCCCAGTTCGGACTAAACTTACATATTAACACATATATTTTACGATTTACAAAAAAAATGTATAGAAGTCAATCTAACTGACATAGTATAAGCTCTGCTTAGTTTAAAATATGTGAATCATGGTATTTAAAAGGATTTAATGTGTATTTTCTTTCACTTTTCTGTGCTAATTCAGTTTAGAATTATTCAATATGTCGTCGTCTTTGTTTAGGAATTGTTTGAGGAGTTAAAATTATCAAAGGTTTCGAATTTAAAATTTTAATGGTTTTATTTCACATTGATTACATGATATAAATATATTTTATTGCAACTACTAACGTTATTAATTGTATACGATACAATATCAAACATGATCATATAACAATAAAACAGCACCTATATAAGCAGTGGACAGTTTCACTTCTGGCATAAATTGATCGTAGCTGTTAATAAAAAAGGGTAAGTGAAGTACAAAAATATTTTAAATACATACTTGTTGATTGTTCGTTTATATCAAACTATGATAAAAAATATATATATACATTGATCCAATACAATTAACTTCTTATTGTGACCGTTATAAATTTTTCTACGTCGATACCATTAATTTGATAAAGAACTATTCGTGTGTATGTAAAATAATATTGTTTATTTACAGCATAAAAATGAAATTCTTCGTTGCTTTTGCTGCCCTCGTTGCTGTGGCTATAGCCCGCCCTTCAATTGGACCCATCCATTCTGCAGTGGCCGATTCTCCGGTCGTTTTCGGTCCCTACAAAGGCACTCCTCCACTAGTTCAGATCATCGTGAACGTTGCTAAGCCTGCACAGATTGCTGACTTGCCTGCTGATGATGTCCTGATTGCTGATTCTGATGATGATGTGACATCCGTTGAGATTGGTGACTTGCCTGCCCCACCCGCACCTCCCGTTTCCGATGTAGACGTTGGTGACTTGCCTGCCCCACCCGCACCTCCCGTTACCGATGTAGAGGTTGGTGACTTGCCCGCACCTCCCGTTTCTGATGTAGAGGTTGGTGACTTGCTCGCACCTCCCGTTGCCGACGTAGAGATTGGTGATTTACCCGCCCCACCCGTTTCTGGCCTTGTCGTCGGTGCCCCTCACCAACCCTCTCCCGCTATTAACTAAACACAATACGATCACTGTAAGTCATCGTTTGGAAGAAAATGTGTCATAATTAAGTTGATGTCGATTATTACTGATTATAAACAATAAAATATTTGAAAAAGCAATATACTGTTGCAATCGTCTTTTAATTTTGGAATATTTTGTCGTTATACTACTACTCAACGCCTAGAACGCGGTATTCTTAATAAAAACAATTTCGATGTAATATTCAATAGTAACGTGATCATTTGAAAAAAATTGAGATGGTTTTTATCGATTTTTCTGATAAGTAAAAGTTGTCATACGAAATATTTAGCCTATATTGAGTAGATTTTGACTCGTAGGCAAGGTGATTGTTTCATGACAACCTATTGACCGACACATTGACCAGTAGATACTCAAGCATGCAGGTTAGAGGACTATCAATCAAGAAATCACCTGAGGTCAGGGGCTACAGGTCATTAGGGTCCGATGAAACCGGGTAAACCGTATATGAATTCAAAACCGCTTCCACATAAGAAAAGACCGCTTACCATTCCTCAAATGTGAGGACCGCTTCGCCAATCACATAACGGAGGTCGACTTTTACAACTTAACAACAGCCTTGAAAATAATACCCCATGATGGATAGCTAGGAGGGACATAGATCCAGTTCACACTTCGATTAGACAGCTCCAAACCGATAAACGTGTGATTACACGACAAAAACTTAACAAATTCCTTGAGATAACGATCTGCGCCCTTGAAGCTTGTTCCACAATCCAAACAAATCAAGTGAGGCAAGGTAGTCTACGTCTGCTGGTGAACCTAGACAGACAGGCACTAAAAATTTTTGTACACAAGGCTTTTATTGTCAAGGGAACAAACACAAAAACACAGCCATAATTTGCTGAGCATTCCGAACGCTCGATGTCGCGCATAATTCACACCGACCTTCAAAAACGGCCGAGTGGTCTGAACCTGACCTGGAGGCAAATCATCCATTTGCAGTTGGGTGAGAGTACTCTTGAGACAGTACCATTGGATGCTCTTGAAGACGACTAACTGAGCTGCTCGCTTATCCTCTCTGGGCGCAGAAGATGAATCTCACAACCAAATGACTAAGTCTTTACCAGTCTAACACAACGAAGAAGAGCCTCCTGACGCTTGAGTAAAACATCTGAACAAATGTCGACAGCCCTCTCGACAACAAACACTCTAAGACCCGGAAGAGGATCAACCACAACTAGGCTAGGATAAGTATCTTGAAGAGAGTCCAGCCCATCAAGCTGCCACCATAACGGGTGATTGACAATTTGCGAGGAAATCGACCCGAGAGATGCATAGTCGGCAGGATTTATAGGACCTGAATAGAAGATTTTATGTAACATAGGACAATTTGATTGTCTGTTACAAGCCGTAACTGGTAGCAGCGTTGGCTCTATTTTTCGACGTCATGATGTAGGCCACGTTGTCGGCGTACAGCACAAGCTTCACGCCGTCGGTAACGAGAACGTCGTATGTGTACCCAGAGCAGCACACAGGAAACAGGTAACTTTCCTGTGGCACACTGGCACAAATAGATGGTTCTATAGACAGGGCGCTTTCAATTTCCACTTGAAAGCATCTGTCTTACAGGAAGGTGGCAATCTTCATTATTCGACAAGGAGTAGTAGATGCAGACAGAATGTACATCATGCCGTCGTGCACAAACGTGATCAAATTCAAAAATCCCTTCTCCGTATCGAGCAAGATCGCAACGAACCACTCATATTTGTGGCGCGCAACTGCGATATCGTACAGTACACTCGCGAATTAGTGCGTCGTGAAGTGTTCGGCGCTAAATCCAAACTGTTCATCGCGTTTTTAAAGGTGTTACGTCATATGCAAAAGTATCAGCTTCTCGGACAAATTCAACGATGTCGAGATTAGCATGATGGGACAAAAACTTCCTGGTAGGAGCATATGCATCTTCAGTTTTAGCAGTATGACGACTCTGCCAAGTCGCCATGTGGTGGAAAAGTGTCCAGTGCGGTGTTGGTGAAGACTTTCGTAAAGCTTAGTGTCACCTGCGAGCTGCGAGCAAGGTTATTATCTTTATTGAATGTTCTGGAGAAGTCATCAATATAATAATAAATAATAAAAATAAAAAGCCTTTTATTTCTCACACATTAAAAGTAAGATTACAAAAATACTTTAAATTATCTTCAAATAACAGTTTAAATATCTCCATTTAGTTTTTTTTTTTATAGATTAATTACGCTGTATATTTTAATAATCATGATATTAGATAAAAAGAGAGTAAATAATATTACTGAGCATAATTTTGATTGAAATAATTGAATTTGGATTGAATTGATTAATATAATTTATCATTAAAAATAATTAAAATAATAATTTATCATGCAGACATGCAAGAACCCCTCTTATGTGAGGGTGAAGGCCTCCTCCAGAGTCACCCATTACTATTATGTTTTTACCTGCGCTTCTTAAAGTTTCATTAATAATATTGTATAAAGATTCAACTTCGTCTTCCCTTGCAGCTTCTGTGGGTGCATAGACTTGCACTATATCCAGCTGACATTCATTTATATTTAGCTTTAGAAGAGCAAGATAAGTCATCAATATTTGTGAATATATCATCACGCAATCCTTTCTTCTCCTGGATGATGTTCCTTATTTTGAGTTTTCAATATCGAAATTTAGTGAATTAAATAATAATTATTTTTTTTGCATTTTGATTTCTTGTGAATTTTCTTTAATAAATTTTTGGATGTTTATGTTGAGATTACATTTGTTTCTCGAATGTTGTGACTAAATTTTACTAAATGTTGACCTGAAAATACTTTTTGGAGTTTACTCCTTAAGAATCGGTTTTGATATAAGGCGCCCGGTATGATTAAAATGTTAGGTGTAATATCTGCTGAACGAATGGCCTCGTTACGTTTTTGGTGCGGCTGCACTGGTTGTGAGTGTTTAATTACACTCACACACGTGTATAGAGTATGTCTCTTTTCAACTTGAACGTTAACACTGTGAGAGAGAAAGAAAGATGTATAAATAACTGTAATGTATTTAATTAATCTAACTGCAGCGCCTCTATTGACACAAAATGGAACTATAAAGTAAACTGATTTCAATTTGATTTAAATAATAATTACTTAATATTTATAAAGTCCAATTATTTTAGTGTAATGGTCGTGTTTAAATTTAGATAGTTATTGAAAAATAGCGCCACCTAGCGTAATATTAATGATTCAATACCTTATTCATTAAATTTAAAATATGTCTGTTTATCACGCTCTGTAATAATATTGGCCTTACTTCATAGATGTCACTGTTCTAAAAAAATATTTTGTCCAAACATTGGAGTTTACTGGAGTAACGGGAGTAAACTCCAGTCGTGCGTCGGAGCTGACACACACAATTTTTTTTTTGCCTTTCGTATGACTAGAATAGAAAAAGTACTTAATGAGTACTCAGTAGGGTTTAAGAGAGGACGCTACTGTACATACACAAAGAAAGTGTTCCGTATAAAAAATCTTGAAAAAATAGTTACAATAATTAAATCTCAAATAAAAAGCAAGTGATATTGAAATACCAGTGTAATATCAATGAATTAATAATAAAATCTATTGCACTGGCAAAAACATAAGTAACTGTCAATTCAAATTATAACATACAAAGTGTTCAAATTTCTACAAAAGTGCCACAAATCTGCAATACACAAAAACTGAAAGTACAAACAACGATTTGTTGAAATGTTGAAAGAACTGTTACTAAAACCTGAAGAAAAAAGACGTTATTTGCTTTTATCTAAACACAGTACAATCTGTCGCGAATTGCAACTTAAATTATGCATGTCAGATACTAATATCGAGCAACAGTACCAGTTACAACTATATCACAGTAGAGGTCACTATTACAGGGGTCACTTTTTTTTTAAAAGTTTCGTTAATCTAAACTAGGTGACACCTATATCGCGTGCAGGATGTCACCAAAAATTATCAGCTAAAGAAAGTCTAACTTGTACACAATGTAAGTGCAAATACGATCTTGAATGCGTCGGAATCACTAAAGACTTGTGGCGACTGTCACGTACAGCACAACAAAATACATACTACAGCACCATCTAGCGAAGACATATCGAACTACGGAGTAATGAACTACGAAGTAACTACGAAGTCTGAATCGTAAAATAGAGATTCTCGTGGCGATTAGCATATACACAACATCCCGACATTAACAGTTAGGGAAGACTGTTCTTTAACCGAGAGAGACGCACGTTTTTGCTGATCTCCCACCGTTCGTGTTCGTGACGTCACTTCGTCCGGTACAGGCGTCGGTCGCCTCGTGTTCCGAACGTGGTGATAACAATATTCCAAACGACCGCGGTTTGCACGCATTTACATCGGTCCCTTCGAATACCGCAGAGTACACTGCCGTCGTGCCGTGACCCCGATCTGTCATCAGCGGCAAGCCAGGGTGGACCGATTCAGTGGTTGCCCTGTGCCCTAGGTCGCTAGTCGTGCAGCGCACCGTCAAGTCAGAACAGAGCCAGCCCTCGTTCAGTGGGCCAAGTGTCCAGTTGAGTGGGCCAAGTGTCCAGTTGAGAGGGCCAAGTGTTCAGTTGGGTGGGCCGACTGTTACCTTGACGCTGACACCGGTAGCTTAGGAACAACTTTTCTCCCTCTCCACGCTCTCGCAGCCAAACACACCCCCTACACCCGCTCCCGTCGACCGATAACCTACACGGGTCCTGAGCTCACTATGTCAGCTGCCACATCCGCAACTGCAGCCGCAACTGCCTCTGTACTTGACACCACACCATCTGCATCTGTATATGCCTTTATGGAAGAGCCACGTCTGATGCTGCAAAGACCCAAAAAGGCAACAGCCCTTCCGTTACGCTTTCCTGGACCACAGACAGTAGTCACACCCGACCGCTTTCCATCTCCACCGCAAATGGAAGAAAGGCGAGTACTCTTCACGACGCTTCCTTATCAGTAGCAAGAGCAGTACAAGAAGCTACCTACGCCACTATTGTTGGTATACCAGCCTATGCAGGTAGCAGGCAGCTAGCCCAGCTGCCGTCCCCACTACGGCTGCCTGCCTTGTTGCACTTGTTACGCCTTCTGGCGTCACCTCTTATATTGCCACTACCGCTGCAGTTGCCTCTGACCCCGCCGCAACTACCGCTGCTGATGCTGCTGCTGGCTTCGCTGACTAACCAACCTACACTACGTGAAAAACGGAGTACAATAAACACTGGCTCACTGTAGGTATAAAAATCTCTTGTCGAAATAAAAGGATATTAAAAATCCTAGTTACAAAAACCAAGAACTCTAAACTACTACAATATTATAAACATTATGAAAAAGTTTTAAAGAAAGCCGTGACAACAGCTAAGAAACAACAATTCATGAAAAAGCGCAAATCATAAAACAAAGTCAAAATAATGTGGTCTATTATCAATGAGAGAACTAACAAAAAAATTAAAAGTGAAAATATAATACAACTCTACAAACAAATAATAAACAGATTAGACAGCCTAATGAGGAAGCAAGTAGTACGCTTGGGGACGTAAAAGGCATGACAGTTATCGTGGCCGTGTGAGGCTCACACACCCCAAGAACTATCACCCCTGCATCATTGAGCCTCCGGTCTCGCACTCACCAACGAATCACTTCAGAATGAATGCTGTCGCTTTAGGTTGGTCTTCTGTGAGAGGCACCTAATATATATGAATTAAATATATAATAATTTTCGAAGATCATGGATATATATGAGAAAAAGTAAACACCCTAGCACTCTTCCCTGTGGAATAGAGACATTAATTAGTTTGTAATTGTTTCTAATTCATTTGTCATGTAATTGTAAAATTCTATTTCTACCAGTTGTGCCCTGTCCTGCAAGTATGATTTGAACCGTTCCAGGCATCTACCACGTAGATGTATTTAATTTATTTAAGTCTGGTTTCCGTGGCCGAAATCGTCTAGGATCATCACCGAAATCATCATCGTTACAGCCGAGGATCGATCTAAGTGTCATGTAATTGAAGAGACCTTTGTCTAACAGTGAGCTGCATATTCTGAAAATGATAATGATGGATATATTAACTGGATACGTATTAACGATCTGCAATTAATCAGTATCAGAAGCACAAATTAAAGTACGGTTAACAAGTTTAGTCAATTTAGTTGGTAGCAAGTAAAAAAATTATGTTTATACTACACTACTAATTTCGTCATCGCTATCGATTAGATGACACTGAGGTCAAACGAGAAATCTGAAGAATAAACCTATAGATATGTTACACCAATAATTGTTAAATAAAGTCATTTTTGGTGCACTATGCTACGAACACCTCTAACACGTTAATACTAATATTTTTGTACTGATATAATGTAACATAAACATGAACACAGTGAATTTTATTATGTTGGACAGAAAGATAAACCGGCCCGTGTAATATACAAAAATAGCCTTTATTTTAACAATGGAATAATAAAAAAAACAATTGCATCTGCAATAAAGCATGTGGTCAAGACATGTGTATAAACACATGTCTATACAGGAGTCCTTAACAAGGATGATGTGTATGAATATTTTAAAAAGAAATATATATCTTATCTATAGATTTTCGGTAAAAATATATACCCGGGATTTAATACGCTCTATTGGTTTAATATATCGAACAAAATCATAGCGTGATTTACTTTTTTTGAATAAAACCATCTATCGATCTCTCGAATAAGCTTTTTGGATGAACATTTGATAGTGCTCATAATATTATTGTTGATGAGATAGCAATTTCCAATATCGCATATTTACGAAAATTTTCTAATACAGATTGCTATACACTCATTTAGTAGAGTAGTTTTGAACATTGAATTTCGGACATATGTATGGCGGATTGTATGCCAATTTTAACCATTTTAAACATAATTCAATAAATCTAAATCTCATTTTCTACTAATATTTACGTCTTCATAGCTTTGTTGAAAAACAATAATTTCACTTACGAACGCCGCAAGGTGTGCGTCATTGACACAACCAGCAAGCAACGCGTTTTTTTATCGTGCTTCCAACTTACCAATATAGATAATCACAAAGATACACTTAGGAAATACAAATCAATCAAACTATATCATTCCTTTGTCAAAATTGTATCGTGCTCGACATTTATCATGAATTTAACGATTTTAGTCTTACCAAAAGTTTTTCATGTTGAGCTCTCGGTTAGTACTTGACTTACAAAACATCTCCATTTTGTTTCTTTCAATCCAAGTGCTTCATTTTCCCGCAATATTAATTCTCACTATTTAAACAATTGACTCTATGGCTCTATTAATACAAACGCAACTGTTAAACGTTAAAAGTATATTTATGACTCAGACGAAATAAGAGTTCCCCACACTACGGGCTGCCTTGGATTCTATTCATGCTTTCCGTCGGGCAGAGTAGAGTCACTTTGGCAGGCTCTTAATATAGAAAAAAAACTTTAGAAATGGCCTTTGAGTTTTTTGACAATTATTAGTTAATTTTATTTGTACTACATAGCTGAAATATTCTTTATTAAACCACAAGATATTGCCACTAATTCGTATCAAGACGATAGATTTAATAATTTTTATTGCTACCAGAACAAGTCAAACACTCCGTAGGTAGTGTTTTAAAAGACAATTTGAAAAATTATTAAATTAATCATTTTCAGTATTAATGTATTAAAGAATTTTAGAATTCATTTGTTCTATTTGTTAGTAAAATTTCACAGTTTGATTAAATAAATTTAATTGTATTTTTGTAAATTCAAATAAGTATTAGATAAATAATAATTTATGGTTCTTAGCGGATAGATTTTATCATCAACAGCTTAGCAACACTGCTAGATATGGAAAGAAAGAAAGAAGTTTTAGTCTATGTACTAAATAGTGTTAATTTCCATCTATTAAAGTTGATTCATTTTGTGTATGTCAAAATTTAATTAAAAGTAGGTAATTACAATTAAACTCCCGTTAATAAATGAAACAAAAATAAAATAAAAATTGATTAACTGTCTTCTAATAGAAATATCTACAAGACACAACAATCATCTAAAATAGTTTTGTATCTATATAAGAAGTAATATTTTGACTTGTATGAGATTGAATCATTACGATTGAACACTATTATGTCATCAGTCAATTACAAAGAAGAATCAAAATCAAAATGAACATTGAGATCAGGTGGATCTGACACTGGCTTCATAAAAATTTGTTGCGAAGGTGTAGATTTTGCAAACACAAGTAATGCCTTTTTATACTTCACTTACACCTCTGGTTTCTTTTTTTTTGTAATGCTGTTATGAACATTATAAATGAACATTACAATTGAACAATGGAGTAGATCTTATGATTTAGCTCGCACCGTTCATTTTGTAAGCATGGCAATATTGTAAGCTTTCTCATCACTTTATCCAATTTCGAATTTTGAATACTCGTCGGCAAAGAGACTGTGAGATCACCAACATTTCTTCGCTGATTTTTTCTTTTAGTTGACATAATGTATTTGGTTCATTGATGTAGACGATTCTTCAAAAAATCCCATAAAAAGAAAGTCTGCTGGGGATATATCTGGATTTGGCGATAGAGATATTTGACACGATAGCTTCGTGTAGAAGTCAGCTTTTCCGGTAATATATCTTTGACCACCGGCAGGGACTCATTGGATGAGTGATAAATGGCTCCATCTTGTTGAAACCATGTGTTATGATTGTAGCCAGCAAATTTCAGTAGCATCGGTCCTAAGAACTCCAACTCAAGTGTTAACGAATTCTTGGCCCACTCCATGTTTCAAAACATGGAGTCTTCTTCTTCGTCCAGTATTTCGCAGTTTTTTGGTACTCTAGGAATAGATATACGGCAACATCCTGTATTTAATAATAAAATTGGTTTAAATGATTTCAACTGTCATTTCTCATCCACAGCTACACTGGGTCTTCCAACTAAGTATCAAACACATATCTGATCTTATCAGTTCCACCTGAGGATATTAAGAAGATTATCCTATCTATCTATTTCAAAACTGTGGGATGTGATGGTATAAGGCGTCACACGATTGTCACCATCCTAGATTGTCATCTACCAGTGATTACTTACGTATTCAATTACTCCCTCAGTTCCAGCACTTTCTCCTCCTTATGGCGCAAGGCTTATCTCATTTTTCTTCCAAAAAATAGTAACCCTTACTTATTGAAAACTTTCGACTTATTTCCATTCTGCCCTTCCTATCTAAATTACTCGAGGCCTGTGTATTTAAACAACCCTCATAGTTTGTGAACAGAAATTATTTTTAAGCCCTCTACAATCAGGCTTCAGGCCCGGTCACAGCACAGTTACCACACTCCTTAAAGTGACTGGTTATATTAAGAAAGGCACGCAAGACACCAAAGTCACAGTTTTAGTCTTAGTTGTTTTCTGTAATTTCTTTAATTCACAAAATCCTGTTTTCCATCCTTGCATACCTTACGGTTCGTTCAGAGACACTGGATTGGTTCTTAATTTGTCTTCCGGTGCGACAGTAGTGCGTTCGTGTTGAAGACTTATCATCATGTTGATGCGACTTCTGCATTGGCGTCCTACAAGGCGCAATTTTATCTCCTCTTTTATTTTCAATTTTTATTTACAGTATGCGTACTACCGATCGTAGATTGAATGAGATTTGGACTATCAGTAAATCCAACAAAACATCAGGCCATCATTATAGGCAGCAAAAGTATAATGAGCAGATTGAAAACCACCTCGATTCCACCGATATTTTTCAATAGCCTTGTTATTCCATATAGCCCAGCAGTAAAAGACTTGGGCTTACTTATCCACTCTACCCTCGATTGGCGAGCTCAGATCACTAGCGTGAACCAGAAAGTACCTGGTAACATCCGTACATTATATTTGATCAAATATTTCCTGCCTCTTAAAACAAAAGTTATACTCATGCAGTCCCTAATTATTCCATTAGTGGACTATAGTGATGTCTGTTATTTCGACCTTAATGTAGACCTCCTTAATAAGTTTGACCGTCTTCTCAATAACTACATTTGAAACATTTTTAATCTTCGGAAGCATGACCATGTGCTGTGCATGTCTGCTTTGCGTTCCCAATTAAAATGGTTGCCAATTTGCCAATTGCGCAATCAGCGAGCACTTACTTCTCTATTTTCATTTCTCAACTCACCGCCCTTACCAACTTACCTTGCTCCGTATTTCCGTTACCTGTGCTCTAACCACGCTAGAAATCTTAGCTCAGTTAATAATCTGCTTCTCTCATGACCTTCTCAAAAGTCTGACTTCGTAAACTGTTTATTTTTGGTTCAAGTAGTACTCTGGAATGCGCTTCTGGTCGAAATCATGATGTCCACAAATCAATTTATGTTCAAACACATGATCAGACAGTTCATGATCTTTTTCTCAATGAACTGGCAGAATTATCTAATCTCTAGCATACTTTATATTTTGGATATTATAGCGTATATATTTATGTAAATTTATATTTATAATATATATATGTAAATTTATATAGATAATGCCCTGGGCATTAAGTCCGCTGAAACGTAGTGCATAAAGTTTGTAAATAAATTGTGGCGACTTCCACATTACAGCACAAACAAAAATATACAACAGCGCCATCTAGCGAAGATACATCGAACTACGAAGAACTACGAAGCAACTACTAATTCTGTATCGCGAAATAGAGATTCGCGTGGCAATAAGCATATATACAACATTCCAACATCAACCGTTGGGCCGTGGCACGCCAGGCATTATCACCTAGTCTGGTCAGAGAATCCTTTCTTCGTGTCGGTGGGAAATGAGACTCTCGTCCCTCCACAAATTAAATACTCTCTGTATTTGATTGCCTTACACTTATTTGTGACAAGTTTGTCTAATTGTATGAAAAATTGTTGTTTATTCAGTACATTTAATCCTCGTAGTTATTTACACTTTCTAATTATTTCTAATTCATGTATTAACTGTATAATTGTATATCAAAAAGATTAGAAGATTATACAAATGTTTTATCGTAAGTACTTTGACACTTATATATACATTAATATAATAATATACGATAAACTATCAGATACGATAATATCACAATAAAACGATTCCCATAAAAGCACGGACCAGCTTAACTTCTGATATAATCTGATCCGGTTAACAGGAAAGGTATGTACAATTTACATAAAATTATGTGTGTTAATATTATAGCTGTTGTTTCTGAAAAAGTTTGAAAAATAATTAATTTTTACAATATTTGATTTAATTTTTATGTATGTAAAAAAAACAATTTGTTGATATTATATTTATTCGTTATTCATACATTTTAATATTCATAAAATGTTTCATGTTATAATTTATTACATTTGTTACAATTTATAACATGAAATTTGATTTCAGAATAATAAATAAACATCATTTATTTACAGAACAAAAATGAAATTCATCGTTGCTTTTGCTGCCTTCGTTGCCGTGGCTGTGGCCCGTGCTCCATTCAAACCTGATTCTGCAGTGGCCAATTCTCCCGTTGTTCTTGGTCCCTACCAAGGTGCTCCACCTCTAGTCCAGATAATCGTGAACGTAGCTAACGCCGACTCCCCCGCTATTGCTGACGATGCACACATTGCTGATTTGCCTGCGGCGGAGGATGCTGACGATGTCCTGATTGCTGATTCACCCGCAGTAGAGGATGTTGATGATGTCCTAATTGCTGATTCACCAGTCGTAGCTGATGAAGTATCATCAGTCGAGATTGCTGATTTACCTCCCTTCCCCGTCGACGAGGTTGTAGTTGGTGACTTACCCGCCCCACCCGTTTCTGGTATTGCAGTCGGTGCCCCTCACCAACCCTCTCCCGCTATTAACTAAGTCAAATAACTTCACAGAATCTAATTATATGTTCGAAAATATAACATGAATTAATTAATGTAGATTATAAACAATAAAACACCAAAAAATACACTGTTGTGTTTATTTTTTATATTTTCTCCAGGAAAGATATTGGAATGAAGCTTGCTGCTGAATGTTTATTTAAAGACGCTGATTTTGTTTCAAGACTAAATCTTCCTAATAATCAATCGGTTAGATATTTCAGAGTTATGACCGACACTGCTACACAAAAGATAAGAAAGCACAAAAATGTTTAAAGCACGTTGGACATTTCTACGAAAATCATCAATCTCCTGCTGATTTTGTTGCCCAAGTTAAGCAGCATCATAAGTACGAATGAAAATTATTCTGAGATCATTATAACTACATCATCATCACCATTCTTACCTTCATGTGCCTGTAATAGTCCAAAAGGACCATTATAGTCTGGGCAGGAGCCAAAACTTTATTTGTGAGGAGAAGTTTATACTTCTCCTTAGAGATGAAATGTTAGGTGCAGAGTGGCACACTGTGTGGTTTTAGTCAATCCGAGTCCGATACACCACCCCGCTGCAAACTCCAGTGGAGTGACGGCACGTGGGGGTTGCCACACTTTTAAAAAAAAAGAGTGAAAGGTTTGCGCTAAGAGAGGTCTGGATGTCGTAATAACAGCTGTTCCCGGATCCATCTTATCTCAGACGCAGAGTATGCCTGTGTGGTTTTAGCCAGTCTGATTTCAACAAACCAGCCAGTCTTAAACTTCGAGGCGGTGACGGCCCAAAGGGGCTTCCACACTTTAAAAAAAACAAAAGGGGGGCTTAGGATTTGTGTAATATTTTTCTTCACTTTACGGTACTGTTATTCTACTTAATTTTATTTATTTGTCAGCTCTTGCCACAAACAACACCCACAGGATGAATACGGATAGTAATGCTCCGAATTCTTAATCCGTCATCACATTAATAAATATTATATCTACCTATATAAATGTTATAACAACACTATAAAACGTATAATTTAAATCAAATTTTGCTACGTATACGATTTATGGACGATATTTTGTGCACCCTCCAGCCTAGTTAGCAGACGTTGAGGAAAAAGGACAAGAGCTTGTCGCTGAGCTCGACCTGGTTCTAGACTGCATTTCTGAATGGGGTTGTGAGAATTTGTTCGAGTGCAACGCCAAGAAAACAAGCGTGCGCGATCTTGACCAAAAACTTTCTATTTATTCCACTCCCCACTTTTTGGATTAAGAATTAATATTATGCCATGATATCAAATCGCGAGAGTATATTATGAGTGTCACGAAGGCGGCCTCACGAAAGCTAAGTATACTGAATAAAGTGAGACGATTCTTCTTATATGAGTTTCTTTTTCTTGTGAGTGCAAACAATGCAGCATAGCGACCCAAATTATACATCATTTTATTTATAAAACCCAGGTTTACGCCTACGCGAACTACTGTTTTCATCAGCTGTTCTCTGTTCGAATCAGCACAATATTTGCTGGATACTCTCGATCAGCCGCAGCGGCGTACTGTTCAATAGTCCCGAAGTCAATACGTCCTCTCTACAGTTGCAAAAAGATGTCACCTCTATCGCCTTTGTCATGAAGAGTGTTCTGACGAGCTCTTCCAGCTGGTCCCGCCTTCTCCGTCATCGTTTTAAAATGATAGCTTTACGCTCTCGAATTGAATGGTGCGGCTCTCGCTTACTGCGTAAATCAATCAAACGCGGAACTCGCTACTAGCACAGGTGTGTTCCTGCTACAAAGGTTCCGGGTCCTTCACCTTTAAGCAGTGTCTGTAAAATCATCTCATTAGCTGCCATAGCATAGATTACCATACTACATAGTCTGCATCCACAATAAGTATGGTGACCACAGTTCTTAGATTTTCATACTTTCCATCAGGCGCTGTCACTTTGGCAACTTCTAAACAAAAAAAATAAAAGAAACCTCCTTAAGTCTGTGAAATGACGGGCATCATGTCCCTCCGACACAAAGGGAGAATCCGCCGACCAGGCGAGGTGATCATATATGCTAATCGCGGCGAGAACTTCTATATCACGATTCAGGATTAGTAATTGCTCCGTAGTTCATTATACTCCACAGTTCGATGTGTCTTCGCTAGATGGCACTGCAGTATGTATTTCTGTTTGCGTTGTATATGGAAATCCATTCTCAAAAACCAAGTTTATTCGTAAATATATTCTTATATATTTTACACAAGTTTAATGAAAGAGCAGAGTAAGAAAATAAGAATAACGGATAGTTTCCCTGAAAGCAAGTACTTGTCTAACCCTGCTTATAGCTAATATAGAAAATATATAAATAAAAGTGTACTTGTTCATATGTTTTCCCCAAAACTATCGTCATTTTTTCACAGCAAACTTCATGCTTACTGATCGGATACATAGGCTATTTACAGAAATATTGTTTTAAGACAATTATTGATATTGCCAATTGTTGGTAAGAAATATATCGTACCTACAAAAAAAGATACATATTTAATAATATTAAATCTTTAAGGACTAAACTTTAGAACATCTCTTGCAGTTCCGCAATGTACCTATGAATACTTTCATTTTTTTGTAATTAAATTATCTTTTCCGTTCTTTTTTCCTTGTCCATAAGTATTTTTTTTGTATCATAAATAAATCTCCTAGCTTAAGTTTCAAGTGATAATGTGATAATTTTATATTGCTACGTCAAATTAGATTTTATTTATCGAACTTCCAAACACTAGATTGTATAAACTCCTATAGGTACATGACAGCTAGCCTGATTTATCATGGTCAAAACAATTATCACTGCTTAGTTTGGCAATTAAAAATAATAATAAAGTTAATACCGCGAAGAACTTATCTATTTTTTAAACTCACAATACTATTTAATGTCATAGTGTTATTCAAGATGTTACATCTGAGCAGTATTATATTTCTAATTTCTGTAAAGCTACTTAACACTTAGATAGGTTAAAGCTCATTATAATAACTTTTCGTGTCCAAAATTCAATGAAAATAAGTACAACAAGTGTATTTTGGTTTGTAAACAATTTATTGTCCTGATCAGCATCAATTAACTGATGTCATTTTCTGTCATATAACGACTTCTTTGACTGCATTCAGTTTAGTTAATAGCGGGAGAGGGTTGGTGAGGTGCACCGACGGCAAGGCCAGAAACGGGTGGGGCGGGTAAATCACCAATTTCAACCTCGTCGACGGGGAGGGGAGGTAAATCAGCAACCTCAACTGATGATACTTCGTCAGCTGCGACAGGCGAATCAGCAATTAGGACATCATCGACATCCTCTACCGCAGGTGAATCAGCAATCAGGACATCGTCAGCATCTTCGGCCGCGGGTGAATCAGCAATTTGCACATCGTCAGCAACAGCGGGAGAGTCAGAGCTAGCGACGTTCACGATGATCTGAACCAGAGGCGGAGTGCCTTGGTAGGGACCAAGAACGACAGGAGAGTTAGCTACTGCTGGTCCAAGGGAAGGGCGGGCCACAGCCACAGCGATCAGAACAGCAAAAGCAATGAAGAATTTCATTTTTAGTCTGGAAGTAAACAGCTTTATTTTAATATTTAAATTTAAACGATTATCATTTCAAGTTATTAACTTCTCTGAGTTAGGAAGGCAGAAGAAATGAACAAAAATTAAACTATATACATTTATTAGATTTGGTTTCACATTTTACTATAACTATGAGTAAATTTCTCTTTTAATAAACCCATACACCAAATTAAAAATACTGATAAGCTTTATTAATATTTTAT